>FR997784.1:8362553-9796230 GCA_905475315.1 Autographa pulchrina | reverse complement strand
GTGTGATGAGCACGATCATCTTCTTCTAATATATAAAATTCTCGTGTCACAATGTTAGTTACCGTACTCCTCCGAAACGGCTTGACCGATTTTTATGAAATTTTATATTCATATTCAGTAGGTCTGAGAATCGGCTACTATCTATTTTTCATACCCCTAAATGGTAGTAGGTAGGTAGTAGGCAGGTGCTAGGTAGAAAAAATTGCATTGCAACGCATGCCGGGTACCTACAGCTAGTTTATCTATAATATGTATGTATTTAGAAATATATAAGTATGTTTATCAGTTATCTGATTACCATAACACAGGCTCTGCTTAGCTTGGGATCAGATAACCGTGTGTGAATTGTCCCGGAATATTATTATTATTATTATTAAATTACACTAAAATATTAATTTCGCTCAAAATTTGGTCAAAATATAATGCATTGGACTAAGAGTGGCGGTAATACCCGCACACGTCACTAGATTAGCAAGTTGTTATTATAACAATTCGAAGATTTGAATAGGTTAGGAATTTTATGATTAGTGACGGATTATAACAATAATAAAGAAAGATTTGTAATAATAAAAAAACTACTCCTAAAAAAAAAAGAATCTGTGTCAAATAAGAAAATCTAATAAAATAAATCAATATCAAGAAGTCCGTCTGTACTGGAAATAATTTTTAATACTGTTTGTTTCGCGACAGATTGGTGCAATGGTGTCATGGAGCACCTGGTTTTGTACCCTTGTGTACCGTTCAACGGCCAAGTCACACAACATTAACTATAATAATAAAGAAATCGCAGTAAGGAACCTTAGACTTGGTACGACTTTGTCTAGATTTCATTACTTTTTAGAGATAAACAAGCAGCTCCATCGAGGCTTGGCTAGTTTTTTACAGAATGTTTTTGGTGGGATTTAATATTCTGACAAAGGTATCCGCCATAACTGACGACAAAGTAACTGCAATTAATTTTAAATAGTTATTTGAGATAATGTATAATTAAATAGCTTTACATTTCCGAGAACAATTTCATTGAATTTGAATTTGAATATGAAATAAATTTAGTAAAATGAGAAATGCATATAACAATAATACTTAAAAAAAAAAAGATGTTTTGTGAGTTCTCCAAATAAAGAAAATACTGTTTTAGCCAACCGCTTCTGATCCGATTTATATTTGGCGAATCTAAAAGTTTCATATCCTTCCATTTCTATATCGCCAGCGACGAGATTGAGTTTGTGTTTAAGGATAAACTTTTGAGAGAGGAGATTTTTTTACAATTTATTTTGATATTCTTGTCTTTTAGTCTGAGATCGGTCGTTTTCACTTTTTTATGGTTGACAAGCTTTTCGTTTGAATTCTACAGACGATCACGAAGGTTATGATATATATTATTTTGTTTTTACTATCCATAAGTATCTCTGAAATATTAATTTATCCCAAAAAAAATCTAAAAAAAAATTGATTTTCACTTCAACGTTTTTAGCATAACAATCCTATACATTGAAGTCACGTCCGATTGAGACTACTTTAACAATGTATGGAACCATAAAATGGTACTTTACTTAAAATAATAGTGTAATATGCTTTTATTATTTATTTCAAATACAGAGTAGACATAAAGTAGCATTATCGTTAACTTTAAGATCGCCATTTTATTTTAACTGCACGTCCATATTTAATGGTTTTCTTCGTTTATACTTATTTTATTGATATTTTAGGGTGCTCGTTGATATTTTATATGTTCTAGCAAATTCTCGAAATTATTTGTGTTGATTCTGGTTTTAAGTGTGAAGCCAACATTATAATTTTCGTAAGCAATTTTTCCTATGCAATGTTGGATTTTTTCAATGCCTTATGAATTCCGCATGGCAAACTTTTGGTTTGTTGAGAATGATTATTATACATAGTCAGACATCTACGTTACTTTCATTCCGAGTCCGATAAAATGAGTATGAATGAATGCATCAAGAGATAAAAAAGTATGGCCGAATACTGAACTGTTTAGTTTTAAATTGCCGTTAAGTCTCTTGCTGTCTCTATCACTTTAAAGTGTAAAGTAGAGACAGCGATTTTTAAGAAATACTTAAAAAAATTGCTTTTCAGTACCCAAGGGTAAGTTACATCTTAAACAATTTAACTAAGCGATGATAAACTGATTGCTCAAACAAACAAGAGCAAAACTATCAAATGAAATGAGACGAATGCACATTCAGTCATTGATCCCAAACATGAAGAGATAAGTAAAAGTTGTGTGTTTACACTTGACTGAGCTGTGTCTATGTACCCAGATTATATTAGTATTGGAGAAAGGATTGATATGTTTTCTTCAGCTTTTTTTATTCTACATGTACAACTGTACATTGTATACAATAAAGAAATATGGAGAAAACAAATTAAGAAGCTAAAGTACTTGTTCTATGAAATCAAACTACGATGTACCAATTAACATTTTTACTTGCCATGAAAAAAAAACAAGGAGGGGAAAACCACAGGGCACATCTATTAAATTATAGCGAACCAGCTTATAGATTCCTATGTTTTATTAATAATAATAATATTCCGGGACAACTCACACACGGTTATCTGATCCCAAGCTAAGCAGAGCTTGTGTTATGGTAACCAGACAACTGATAAACATACTTATATATTTCTTAATACATCCATATTATAGATAAATTACACCCAGACACAGAACAAATAATAATAATAATAATAACCCCCCTGCGGGGCCACCTTGACGTGGTGGGGGGGCTTACAGGAAGGCATGAACTATTACGGTCAGTAACACCTTGACCACACCCTGCAGTCTTATGACAGTAGGAGGTACAAATAAGCCAATTAACACCTTGGCAATACCCTTCCTACTAACGGTCCCAAAAACCAAAAACCCTAAATGAATGTTCCCCATGGGACCACCTTGACGTGGTAGGGAGCTGACAAGAAGGCATGAACAATTCAATGGTCACTAACACCTAGACCTCACCCTGCACTCTCCGGATGGCAGGAGATACAACGAGCCATTAACACCTCGGCTTAACTCTTCCCAACAAACGGTCCCAAAAACCTCAAAAAAAGAAAAAACCCCAAAATGAAGAAAATATGGTACAGACAAGAAGCTCAACGAAACGGCCCCAAGTTCCCGGCGGGTCTAGCAGCAGTACTGGCGATGACGGAAGCCAGCCTGTAGCTCGGCCTAGGGGTGCGAAGAATCTCCGGGAGGCGATTTCTCCCCGTCAAACGACTACGGCAACGAATTTGGAATCCGAAATGCAAAGAGATACGGACAGAAATTCAGCAACACCATCACCACTTAGTTTATTTGAGTCTCCGAGCTCATCACCACAATTTTATCAGGTTTCGTCCCGGTCGAGTACCGTATCACCTGTACCTGAGGATGTTGTGCAGGAGGCTATCGCCACTATATCCGCACCCGCCACAGGTACAAATCGTGCGCGCAAAAGATGGACACAAGAGATGAACAAGTTTATCTGGCGCACGTACCTCATAGCCACAAAATTAAACACTAGCAGATTATATTTAGATCATCTTTACCACGAATTTTCACAAAAATATCCTCAAATGGAAGCATCTAGGCAGAGATTAGGTGATCAGTGTAGAGCGATTGTTAGAAATCAATTACTAGCACAAGACATCCTAGATAGTATCAAAGATGAAGTTGCGGCGCTTTTACACCAGCCACAAACGGTTTCGGTAACACCATCCCTCATACAAAACACTACTCAACAAGGTCAGAGAAGAAAGTGGACCACAGAATATAATGAATCAATTATTAGAAATTACTACGAAATAACAAAATTAGGTGAAAACAGATCAGCGTATCGGCAACCACTTCACCAAGCAATAATAGCAGAACATCCTGAGCTTTCGGAAGTTAGCGAGCAGCGTGTATCTGACCAATTGCGAGTAGTTCTTCATAACAAAATGATTAGCGAACAAAGGCTTAATCAAATACGCGATCAAGTGGCCATTAGGCTTAATTTAGCGCGTGATAGTGATGAAAATAGTTCACTTAATAGCTCAATTCACACAAGAAACACGCATGAAACCAACTCACCTACTGAAGCAACACAATTTTTAGAGTCTCAATTACAAAGTCCTATAGAAGTAAATGAAAATATAGTATCTAGCCTTGTAGAATCAGATAAAATCAGAGAGCAATTTAGAATTACGCTTGATAAGTTTGAGGATACAAACCCCACCATGCGACCTTATATACCCAAACAAAAAACATCTAGGAAACAAGCCCAAATTGTTCAGTTCATAAATACAGAAATATTACCACAATATATAAAAGCAGACCAAAATTTTGAGACCTTCCATACTATTATATATTGTGCAGCGTATACTGCAGCTATTTGTAATGGTACTAAAATTCGGGAAGGAGATAACTCTCCTAACCAAAATAAAAGAAGAGTGCCTGCCTGGCAGAAGCGACTGCAGAAGAAGATATTAGATATTAGAAAAGACATTGCAAGAATGACAGAATATATTAGAGGGAATAGAAGTAGTAGAATTATAAAATTAGTAGAAGCAATAAAAAATAAACATAGAATACATTCACAACACGAAGAACCTAACACAAACAATGAACACTTTTTAGATACCCTGAAACAAAAACTTAATGCAGCCGCGAGCAGGCTAAAAAGATATCTTAATTGCACACTCCGCAAGACGCAAAATGCACAATTTTTAAATAATCAGAAACAGTTCTATCGAAACCTGTCTTTGCACACTCAAAATTCAAGAAATACAGAATATACGGCACCAGCCCCCTCAGCAGATGATTTGTGTAAGTTCTGGTCTAGCATTTGGGCTGTTCCGGTGCAACACAATTCAGAAGCTGATTGGCTGCAGGCAGATTCTGACTTTAGGGACAAAATTACAGAAATGCAATTCGAGCACATCCCTTTTGATGTATTTATGTATGTATTAAAAAAAACTCAGAATTGGAAAGCGCCAGGAAGTGATCGCATTCACAACTATTGGTATAAAAAACTAACATCTATTCATCCATTACTATACAATCACATAAATTATTTTATACAGACACCAGACTTAATCCCAAAGTTTGTAACACAAGGAATTACATACATGATAGCTAAGGACGCAGAACACCAAAATCCAGCAAAGTACCGGCCCATTACATGCCTACAAACAGTGTACAAAATACTAACAGCTTGCGTTGCTGAGCTCATACACAAGCATTCCTCTGAAAATGACATCTTATCAGAGGAGCAAAAGGGGTGCCGCAAAAGTAGCCAAGGTTGCAAAGAGCAGCTTATTATCGACTCGGTTGCGATGAAGCAAGCCATTGCTCAGAAAAGGGACATTAATACTATGTACATTGATTACCGCAAAGCGTTTGACTCTCAATCAAATCAAATCAAATCAAAAATTATTTATTTAACTTAGGCTACAAAGTAGCACTTATCAAACGTCAATTATTATTACAATAGGACAGCACCCTAGGGGTCGGTTCATATCCGGCGGAAAAGGCAGCGCGCAACATCGGCCGCGCAACGCCAGAACGAGCAAACACACAACAGAACATCCAACCACTCACACCTGACGCACCAACGCGTCATCAGGTCAGTGTGAAAGGCGGAATGCTCCACCATGCGCCCGCCCGCCCCAGCGCCACGCGACCGACAACACGCGACGCCACCACCGCCAGACATGAACCGACCCCAAATCGCCCACCCTTCACCGCTTCCTAAGTGCTTTGGCTGAGGAGAAGAAACGGCGCAACAAACTCCCCAGTAGCACGCTGTCATTACATTAAAAATAATAAATAACATAAAAAATAACAATAAATAACGATAAGGGACCGCGCAAAGTGAACAAGTGGTTAAGGTAGATGGGTATCATACTATTTAAGAGTGAAAATTATTGAATCTACGTGGAGACCAAGGTCAGCAGAACGACCAGTCACCTCAAGCGGCACCCGTTCACGAGTATGACGCAAGGATCAGCCATCTCCTCCCTCGCCATATTAGAGGGAAGGAGGAGACCCGACCCAAGACACCACCGCAGGCAATGACAACTTAGGGAGCATGACGAAACTGCTGCCGGCTTAAAGAAAATAAAACAAAAGGAATTCTGAGTTCAAATTAGAAAAAAAACCCCAAGCACTGATTCACTGCACAGTCCCTTATCAAAGCGGCATTAAAATAGTATACCAATATACATGCGTATAACTGCATTAATAATAAAACAATATATTGTTACATACAGAGTGTATGCCAATCAATTTGGAACAATAATTAGAATTGTTATAAAATGTCAAAACAGCAAAGTAATAATAATAATAAAAGTTAAATTATACAATAGTATAATTGTATCAAAATATAGTAACATACTATTTGTATGGCAGTCAAAAATAAACAAAAAAATAATAAAAAATGGGAAAAAATGATCCCAGTAATTCAATTCAGAACCGTCTTGTGTCTATCAAGGCGACCAACAGTTTTTATCGTTTAAATAGTCATTTAATGTATAGTAGGCTTTCTTACAGAGCCTTGTTTTGACTACTGATTTAAATGAATTATATGGTAATTCTAACATACTAGGTGGCAGCTTGTTGTAGATACGAATGCTAAGTCCTATAAATGAGTTATGCACCTTGTGCAGCCGGTGGGATGTAGTGCATAACTTATGCTTATTTCTAGTATTAATGTTGTGTATGTCACTCTTTTTAGTGTAGAGGTGAATATTTTGTCTAATGTATAATATATTGGCTAGAATGAATTGTGAGGCAACAGTTAGAATCTCAATTTCCTTAAAACGCTCCCTAAGTGAGACCTTAGCGCCTAGCTGGTAAATAGACCTAACAGCTCGTTTTTGCAGAATAAATATTGTTTCAATATCTGCAGCCTTACCCCACAACAGAATGCCATAGGACATAACGCTGTGAAAGTAACTAAAGTACACTAATCGAGCTGTATCCACGTCCGTTAGCTGCCTAACTTTCCTAACTGCATATGCTGCTGAACTCAGTTTGCTTGCAAGGTATGAAATATGAGCTGCCCATTTAAGTCTACTATCTATTGTAATACCTAAAAAGACGGTCGATTCTACAGTCTCCAGCACTTCATTACTAACAATTATATTTGGACCTAGATTTTTAACGTTTGGCATTACAAATTTAATGCACTTCGTTTTCTTAGCATTTAGTACCAAGTTATTAACAGTAAACCAATTTGTTGCCTGTAAAAGTGCACTGTTAATGTGATCAAAACTATCACTATTTCTATTCACTTTAAATATGAGTGACGTGTCGTCAGCGAAAAGTACAGTATTGCAGATACCTTCTAAATAAAACGGCAAGTCATTTATATATACCAGGAACAAAAAAGGACCCAGTATAGAACCCTGGGGCACACCTAATTTAACCGGAAGTGGCCTAGATTTTACGTCATTAACTTCTACACATTGAAGGCGCTGCTTTAAATAAGAATTCATTAAGTTAAGGGCTATATCCTGTATACCGTAATATTTAAGTTTAGCGAGTACTCTGTACCCCATACCTGGCTTATCCATGTTCTCCGACACTACAAAGTCCACTCCTCACTCATCCACTTTCTTGAAAAGTCTATGCAACACTGGTCAACTAGACTGAAAACCGTGGGTTGTACGTACACTGAAACTGATGAGATTCCTATAAGACGTGGAATCTTCCAGGGTGATGCTCTGAGCCCTTTGTGGTTCTGCCTTGCACTCAACCCACTATCACACATGTTAAACAGTTCAGCGGCCGGCTATGATATTACCACACCTCAGAAAAACATAAATCTCACCCATCTTATGTATATGGACGATATAAAATTATTCAGTAACACTCCACAGGCCTTGCACCAGCTTGCAGATATCACACAATTGTTCTCAATTGATGTACGTATGGAGTTTGGCATTGATAAATGCAAAACGTTATCTGTGCAGAGGGGCCAAATAATTCCAAATAATTATATATTAGTATCAGGTGACGTTGTTGAACCGTTAGAACCCAACACTTCTTACAAATATTTAGGATTTCAGCAAGCCAGACAGATACACCAAAAAGAAACCAAACAGGAACTTAAGATGAAATTTAGACACCGACTTAACGGCATATTTCGGTCGCAACTTAGTTCGCGCAATTTGTGCCAAGCGATTAATAGTTATGCTATTCCTGTTTTAACTTATTCATTTGGCCTAATAACTTGGACACAAAATGAACTTCTTTGCCTCCAGCGTATCATAAATACTTCTTTAACATCTCATCGGAAGCACCACCCAAGATCCTGCGTTCAAAGAATGACTCTTCCAAGAGATGAGGGGGGACGAGGTATTATTGATGTCGTTAATTTACACAATAAACAAATTTCGACTCTCAGGCACTATTTTTACGAACATTCAGAACATTCTACATTACATGAAGTAGTTACAATAGCGGACAAACACCTCACACCACTAAACCTTGCAGATAGAAACCAGCAACGTAACGAACGGATCATTGACATGAAAGAAAAGATCGCTTCATGGCAGCAAAAGTCGCTACACGGGAGACACCGCCACGACCTGCAGCAACCACATGTCGACAAAGGTATGTCGAACGCATGGTTGCGGCGTGGCGAGCTCTTCCCGGAGACGGAAGCTTTCATGATGGCGATCCAGGATCAAGTCATTGATACCCGAAACTATCAGAAATATATAATACGCAGCCCTAACTTTGCTAATGATTCGTGTAGGCATTGTCATTCTGGATCTGAAACGATCCAGCACATAACTTCTGCATGTAGATCCCTAGCCCAAAGTGACTATAAACACCGTCACGACCAGGTAGCTGCCATTATACACCAACATCTTGCCCATAAACATAATTTTATACCGAAAAAGGATCCCTATTATAAATATAAACCAGATGCAATACTTGAAAATCATAATTATAAAATATATTGGGACAGGACCATTATCACAGATAAAACCATCCATTTCAATAGGCCGGACATAACATTTCATAATAAAATTAACAAAACCGTATATCTTATAGACATAGCTGTACCGAATACCCATAACTTACAGTCCACAATTTCAGAAAAACTAAGTAAATATCAAGATTTAGCAATAGAATTAAAGCGTCAATGGCATGCAGAAACTATTCACGTTATCCCAATTGTAGTTTCAGCGACTGGTATTATTCCCAAAAGTCTTCAGAGGTGTCTTGATGTGCTAGATATTCCAAAGCATACACTGAACACAATACAGAAAGCGGTCATACTAAACACCTGTCGACTGACCCGCAAGTTTCTGACGACATCATCTATCTCCGTAGGTTTCACAACTAGTTAAATACTAACGTCTTTTTACACTTGACTACGGTCCGTGTGATTAGACTAAATACCCCTTCAGAAGGGAGCAAAAACGATTAAAAAGAAATAATAATAATAATAACTCTATTTATTGCTCAAAAAGTCACAAAATTAGGTAGTCAAAAGATTTAAAGCAACTTTCATTAAAAATAAATAAAAAATACCATCAATGGCTATGAGATAAATTAATGCCTATATCACAAACAGTAACCGCACTTTAAATTTATGGACCATTAGCGATAAACCAAATTAAAATTAATGGTCTGAAAAATGCTTAGTAAGGTGCCAGATTATCCTGTGTAGTACGAAAATTTTTTAATTTAACGAATTATATTGTGTTTTCCACCGTTTTTTGAAATAGGTAAGGATAGAGCAAAGATCTGGTTGTCATACATACATATAATCACGCCTCTTTCCTTTGTAGGGGTAAGCAGAGACCACTTCTTTCTGCTTGTTACGATCCTTATACACCTGTTTCGCTTTGTTCACTTTCATTATTCCCTTCATACAATATGCTGTTCGGTTTATGGTACTCTTGACCTGGCCTTTTTTCATTCACACTCGCGTTATACACTTTTTTCGTCAATCGTTCTTCATTAATTCTCTCGAAATAGCCAAACCTTCTTAGCATACCTTTCTTAATTTTTGTCTCAACATCCATCATCTGACATACTTCATCCACCTTACCATCCATTCCTCCTTTTACATTCAACGTAGCGAAGCGGCTCTCTGTGGGCCACTGGTTGTCAACTATTGGAAAGGTACTTTAAAAAAGAAAAACTAATGATTGCCAAAAATGGTCAAAGTATTTTTTTTTGGGTTCCGTGCCCAAGACACACTATTACTAAGCTTCGGCTATCCGTATAATTATCTGTCCGTGGGCTGTATCTTATAAACCGTGAGAGGTATACAGTTAATGTTTCATAACGCTATAAAAATTATTTAATAACAACATAATTAGAAAAAACTATGTTTTCAAGACTTCTAGTATTCGAGATGTTTCTTGATAACCGGGTCTCCTTGTCAGTATATGAAATAAAATATAAATCAATCATTTTACTAAACCGCCAAATTCCTAAATTTCCACTACTCACAGCAATATTAATCCACAATCGTATTCGTATCAATAAATCCTTGCCTAACTATTCGCCGTCCATTTGCAATATTATATTATTGCTCAAACACCATGACTGGTATAAAATTCATATTAATATGAAATTCATAGCTAGAACCCACATTACACGTTACTTGCATCACAACACTTTGAAAGCAATAAAGTTATGAGCTTGTAAGAAAATAAAATGTCTGTGAAATGTACGGAATTAAATTTGGGGCCGAAACGCCGGTGTCGGTCTAAAGCGGTTGGAAAGAAAAAAAAACGGCCAAGTGCGAGTCGGACTCGCGTACTAAAGGTTCCGTACCACCCTTGTATGAGAGGCCCCCCAAAATATTATTTTTACTTTGTTTTTAGTATTTGTTGTCATAGCGGCAACATCCAAAATTTGAAAAAAAAAAACAATTATCTAGCCATCGCGCTTCTTGAGATATAGCACGGTGACACACAGACGGACGGACAGCGAAGTCTTAGTAATAGGGTCCCGTTTTTACCCTTTGGGTACGGATAAATGATGTGACATTGATTTCAGGAACAGAGTTCAGTTATTATAATTATTATGTGATCCACTATTCCTTATATAAATGGCAAAAAATATATATTTCTATATGTATAAATAAAACACGATAACTAAGTTATACGTATCTGTTTTTCTTTCTCATTGCTGCTCTTAATCGTTTACAAGTGATACAGCATAAAATAAAGGATTTGTTAATGACACAGAAACTCCGTTATTTCCCATTACACCAACAACAATTATAGTCTCTCTTGATACTATGTCAATAAACGTTGTTTGTATGATAATAATATATTATGTCCATGTAATCCAAAGTAAATATCTTCCTCTTCTTTTCGAGTTGATGATCCTTAAATTGAAAACTTGACGACCTCCGTGGTTGAGTGGCGTACGCACCGGTTTTCAAGTTGTCACTAGCTCTGAGGTCCCGGGTTCGATCCCCAGACGGGTCAATGTAGAAACCAACTTTTCTATATTACCTCCGGTCTGGGTGTTTGTGGTACCTTCGTTGTTTCTGAATTCTATAACACAAGTGCTTTAGCTAATTACTTTGGGTTCATAGCAATGTATAATAATATGATGTTGTCCGCATTTATTTATTTAATTCTATTTGACTTTAAAGTCTCCACCTTTATAGCTCCGTCGTCCTGGCAAATCCAAAAAAAAATACGCAGGCCAGTCCACTTTTAACACCCGTATGTTTTAAACCAACAAAGAAACCAAAGAATTTCTTTTTCAGAGCGATATTAATGTCACCACGGTATGATACTATTCGGTTTTACCGCTCGGTTGAATCCGACGAATTTGGTAAATATAGATATGCCATAAAAAGTTCTCTACACGATCACTGAGCCGAAAAATCTATGTTTAACGCATTATGTATTTTTTTTCGGTATTTTGTCGTGTTTTTTTAGAAAAATGCTAGAATTTTTGTTTGTAATTACACCAAATATTAATTGTCACATTCATGTTTTGAATCCTTAAGAAAGTGCATGACATGATATTTGTTATTCCTCATTTATATTCGAGCACAAACCTTTTTGTTTTATTAAACTTAAACAAACTTCGTCAGTCGAAAGGTTATTTAAAACACAACAATTATCTGATTGATTCATTATTTTATCTTTAAATAAATGTGGGATGAAAGGGAAAAAGAGATACAAGCGTCCGTCTTGTACAAATCTCAAATCAACATTTTTATTAGTATCTAGTTCGCACAAAACACACCTCAGTCGTCCATCTTCATCTCGTCTATATCTCCGTCTGCCGGAAGTTATTTTCTATTCGCTAATTTCGATATCCGTTCGTTCATAAATCGAATGTCTAATTTTAAAGTACGTTTAGAAAAAAAATAAGTAATGACATTAGTATTTTTCAACCAGTAATGACAATAGTATTTTTCAACCCTACATAAATAAAAAACAAAAAGTTGAAACGGCCTACCCCAGGGGACACCCGGGTTTGAACCGGGGACCTCTCGATCTGCAGTCGAATGCTCTACCACTGAGCTATATCCCCGCTGGATACTAAGGCCAATTTATGCATCTGCTTACACAAAGGTTGTGTCATACATTTGAGCATGGTAATCAGTTATACTAGGTACGACCTATTATGTATGATTGATACTAAAATATAATTTTTAAACGAACTCTGAATAACAAAGAAACGCTTTTATTATGCTCTATTACTTTAAATATTACAAATAACTAGGGATATTGAAAATTCACATTTTAAGTCGAATTTAATTGTTGTTTTACCAAATTAATATACATTGAAATACGTAAATATTTTAGGTTATTTGACAGTTATTAATTGAAGTACTGATACTCCTTGTTATTTACATTCTAAGAATAGATGCTAAATTATTCGATCGCCTTATGTTATGGGTAATTTATTAAATCTATGATAAGAAATATCTTGACTGCCTCGTTGGCCTAGAGGTTACGCTAGAGGTCTTGGGTTCGATTCCCAAGTCGACCAAGGTGTTATTGGGTTCTTCTATAAAATTCTCAGTAGCGGGTCGGAGTTTGGATTTGTGTCCGGTTAGTGGCAATAGGCTCGCTCCCTATTACATGGAACTTAAACATACCGGCGAACTGTGGGTGTACATTGGTACACCTCTGCCTAACCCTTCGGGGATATAGACGTGATGGTATGTTATGTTTAGAAATATCGTAAGTAATCATTAACGTCTCTGAGTACGGTAGTTAGTACCGATGTTTTCATTCACAATTGCAGTTAAAAAAAATACACTTACATTTCATTATTGTTATCTTTATAGTATAATATATATATTTAGCTAAAAATTTTCGTTACTAACTTAGCCACACAATTAATTAATTACATACTGAATTTTAAAATCGTGTAATTTGTTAGTAAAAATAGCTGATACAACAATATATTCTGTGTCAATTTACACGATAATCAATTAACTACTGATATAATTATTAATGCATCAAATACTGATTAAACATGCACTTGATTAAGTATGTATTACAGTGATAAAGTGGGTGTCAAATGTATTTAGTTATCAAACCAATTTAATTTAAACTGAATATAGTGTCTATATACGACTACGACGATTTTGATCTCAAATAAACAATTAATGTATGTGAGCATTATAATATGTTATATTTATCATAATTACATAAATAGTTAAAAGTTGCTTCAAAACGTGACAATTTCTATAAATAGTTAAAAAAAAACAATTACTTAAACACACTTCAAAATAAAATCTTACATATTTGTGTCATTATATAGTTTATGAGCAGATTCGTAATCAATATATTTGCCATACAACGTGGCGATGCTGCCAGCCTTTTGGGCACACTCCCAGTCGACAGGGATGTGGATGAATTTTTTGATGCCTTGTTTTAGTTCTTAGTTTTATTTAGTTTATAATTCTTCTTATTTCTTGTGTAGGCTTAATTTTTTATTATTGTAAATATTTTAAGTTGCATTTCATCAATAAATAACCAAGTTGAATTGTAATTAGGTATCTACTTGAAACTCTAAATAGAATTATATATTTTTTGTTTCAGATGTCCCGCTAAATGAACCCGCTACAATCAAAGCACGGACGAAAGTGATGAAGTTTTGGAGAATCGACAATCATGGACACTTTAGAAAGACTAACAAATAGAACAAAATGGAGGTCCAACCTCCTAACAATATACATAATACTTCTAGCAACACGTTGCCAAGGAAACAGTCAAAATGATAAAACCAAAACAGATGTAGAAGTAGATAGTAATATAGATTCTAATCACTGCCATAATTGTTACAATAGTCAAAAAGAATATGTAGCTACCTACGTAGATGATATAGTTGGACAATTGAACACATTCACTGAAGAAAATTTCAATTTAAATAGCACTGTTATATATTTAGAGAAAGCAGTTGAAGATATACTAGATAAAGCACTTAGTCAAGAGAAATTTAAGATTTTTGATGGAGTTGAAATTAAGGCGGCCGAGGATACAAATGATACGAAACTTCAGACGAAATATGATGATGAAGGAAGAGCTCTGTTTAGTAAATTTACTTATGAATATAGGATATATCAGAAGGTGAAGGATTTCGTCAACACACATATTTTGTCCATCAATTTACCGATGGCAGCAAAATGTAAGTAAATACTCAAAATAATTATTTAAAAGATGGATTTACTTGATGAGTTTTAGTCTTAAATCCTAAGATTTGGAGATGCAAATAACATTGAAAATAAAACACCTAGATTAGACGCATTAAGTAAGAATGGAAGCAATTCTTTACCGCTATTTGGGCAGTAATTTCTTTTTTTTAGTACTTAAATCTTTTTAAGTAAGTCCATGGGGATTTTGGAGAATCAGTATAAGGAACTCACGATAAGTATTTTCTCAAGTAAATCTTTCGGTAGATTTACGTTATCTGTTATCCCCTAAAGATTAAATAGTAAGTATATTGTGTCGAGAATTAGACGAAATATTATATATTTTGTTGAAGATATAAATGGTTATGTAAGATTTGTATTGTTATATTGTTACGATATTTTTGGGATTCCTAGAAACAATTTGATCCAATGATGGAAATAATCTTGGGCACGTGTAAAAGATTTATTAACGACACCTATCTTTGGGTCAATAATAATATTAGAATATTTTTGTGATTTATTTTTCTTTTTCAGCTTTCGGTCTAAACAAATTTTTCGTACCAATATTAATTGGAGGTCAAGTAATTATAAAAACTATCCTGTTCGCAATGTTCCTGCCATCCATTCTTGGAAGTTTTGGGAAAATGCTCAGCAAAGGTAAACATGGCGAAAGTTTTAACGATGTCGTAACTTAAGATAACATTAAGCTAGCTTTACTTAAGTATATGTTACCCAAGTAGAACATTGACGTTAATATTTAGCTGTAAAACTTTGGATTTTCAACCCATTTTGAGAGATTAAAGTAAAACTTGTTGTGGATGAAATTGAAATTCAAGGTTTGTTGTTTTATGGTATACTAGCTTTTGCCCCCAGGTCGGCCCACGTGGTTTATCGCAGAAAAAACGACTTTTTTTGAGATTCAAATTTACGCTATCCGAGATGTATCAAAATAGGTTCAGGGGTTTAGCCTTCACACTGTTACAGACAAATAGATAGACAGAATTACCTACTGTCGCATTTATAATATTATTATTTATAGTAGGTATGGATGAATTAGTTGTTCAAGAATAAATTCGAGTAAACAAGTCGTAGCTTTTGAGTGATAAACAATCTGTATTTTTGGCTAAATTCTGAAGCCTTAAAATGCCATACAAAAGCCGAATTAGGTCGCAGCCATTGTGTAGTTGAACAAGCCTTGTCAAACGAAAAGCAATCTCGTGAAAATGGCCTATTTACTTGGCATTGTAATCAGGGTTTCCAATATCATATTATTATAATATATACCACATAACGATGCCATGCGAATGTAAGATGTAGAGAATTTATGTTATTATATTTTAACGGAGTTGATTCCTTTTTGGGAAATCCACGTTTGTTATTTCAAATTTAATTAGGTAAATCATAAATTAATGAAGAAAAAAAATGACTGAATTAATTATTTACTAGGCTTTCGAAAACTAACAAAATTCTTTGAAAAATTTGTACAAGATTTTGAAAAAAATTCGAATCTCTTTTTTTGCTTATTGAAAGTGAGTATGTTTTAAGTAAGTGCTCGGGTCAGTGCTGACAAAAACTGTGAAGATGTTATTCATAGAGTACTTCAAAGCCTCGCTAGTGTAGGACTGTCATAAAAAGTAATTTGACAGAAATCCTACAATAACAATATATTTTTTTTTATATTTGCGAAAAGAGTTTCTTTTAAGTGCCTTTTTATTATCCCTTTTATCATATTATATACCATTAAACCTTATTGCTCCGCTTTTACATTCTCAATTCTGACAGCCAAATATAACAGCCTGTTAACTTTGAGTTGCCGTTAAATTAAAGAAGTTATAAATTCTGTTTATAGAGGGCGCCACGGGGATTGCTGAGTATATTTTTTATGAGAAAGTCGTCTTGGTTTTATTTAAACATAAACAGAATGGAGACATTTGAGTATACCTTGTTATGTTACTTTTAACATTAAGTATCATAAAGGGGCTGATAGAAATGTGAAGACAATCCTTCCACAGAATATTTTCAGTTTCGTTGTAATGTCTATTTATTACAGAATTTAGTTACTTGGAAAAGTACTTATAGCTTTATAAAGTCAGTGGGCCTTATTACAAAAGATGGTTTAAACCAAAACTAAGGTAAACCCAGGTTTAAAATATACCCATTACTTTCTTATGTCATATAACAAAAAGAGACGGGGCTATTCTAAAACCTCGGTTTTTCTTAGACCATCTTTTGTAATAAGGGGGAGTATGTTTAATTGCCCGTTGGTCTAGTATTTTAATGATCCTCAGTGCTTCAGAGGTCGTAGGTTCGATAGCCACTCAGGAAAAATCCGTGTAAGATGAAATATCTGCGCCGGAACGTAATTTACCTATGGTATGTATTAAAACGATACTGGTTGCAATAAAACAGGCAACCTAGTTTGGGATCAAATAGCCGTGCATGACTTTACCGACTCATGTAGTACTCCTAAACAAAAAACCCTCCAAACGATTTTCAACCTACCCCCACTACCATAAAACTAAAAATTCCAGGTCTCTCAACCCTTTCCGCATCCTCCTCGCAAGCAAGCTACCCGCCTGCCAACACAGAAGACCAGGTGGGGTACAACAGCGACAACAAAGACTTCATGGGGTACGAAACGAGCCCTACTGGGACCTTCGCCTACCCACAGGATGGGTACACGAATGATGCGATGAGCGATGTTAATGAGTTGGGCAATGTTGATATGTCCAGGTTAGTAACTTAGTTTATTCTTTTATGTGTTTTAATGATATTCGCAAGTCAAGTGGTAATAATAATTGATATTGATGATGATGCTAATACTTATTTGACTACGTCCTTAATCGAATGGCGTACACAACGGTTTTAAAGGTGTTTAAACTCTGAGGTCCCGGGTTCGACCCCCGGACAGGTCAATGTACAAAACCGCTTTTTTTACATTGTCTTGGGTCTAGTAATTTCATAGCACAAGTGCTACTCACATTGAATACAGAGCAATATATGTGATGTCCGCATTTTATTTATTTACCTATAAAAATAACCTAAAAATTAAAATAGATATATTTTTTAGAAACATATTTGGGATGTTCATTTCAAATACCTAAACGCTGACTCGTTCAAACTTTTCTGCCGAAAAAAGTCCAATTCCACAAAATTCATGAATTTAAAGAACTCGTATTTACATTTTTCCTATAACGTTTCAGATTTGGAGCCAACAATGCGGCGTACCTGCCGTCAAAGAACAGTTACTACAAGAACCAAATGACTACTGCAGCCAATAACTATAAGGTATATAAAATTAGATAATACTCTTAAAGTAAGCTGAAGTATCTATAACCTTATATTGAGAAAATAATAGTGTGATTGAATGCCCAAAAAATGAATGACAAATAATATAGACTAATAAAGAAGGCATTGATACAAAGAGACCTTAAGAAGAATAAATATCAACACAATTTTAGTTTATTACATATTTAAAAACACAAGACCTCTTCCTTGAATCACTTCTCTGTCTACATCTTAAATCTTAAATAATTAATAAATATAAACTAAAACAATACTGTTTACTTCCATTCACTACTATTTAATCTCAATTCCTATAAAGCCCCGAATGAAACCCCGACCCGTGTGTAATATAATGTAATCTATACATATAATAAAATGATAGGAAAGTCAAAACTGTACATTGAATATTTTTTTAAAAGAATACTTGGGGTATGATCTACAATCGATACCGAACCCAAAAATATAGTTTTTAGAATTTTTGTCTGTTTGTCTGTTTGTCTGTATGTATGTCCGGGATAATCTCAAAAAGTACTGCATGGATTTACTTCAAATTTGGCACGAATATTATTTAGAAGTCGGGTCAACATATAGGCTACATATTATCACGCTATCACTTATGGGGAACGAGCAGTGAACCTTTATTTTTTCAACGCAGTCTGTAACAACGTGTAATCTAGCGACGCATATTTGAATGTTGTTCTTATGTTGACCATGTTATAAGCTAGCTTTACACTATAAAAATCACGCAATATAAGTAACTTAGGCCGATAAACATAATTAAATGAATATAGGTAGTATCAAGACATTCTTAAAGCAGCGCCATCTATGAGATTTCAAAAACATCCAGTCGAATTACATGTGTAAGCCCTTTTTGGATATAAATAATTTAAATTTGATCATGTTGGCGAGGTTAATAGTTGTTTTTAAAATTCATAGATGGAGTTGTGCATTTTCTTCTATACATATACCTACATATACAATACAGTTTTCGGAAAATTGTAGACGGTTGTTAGCTATGTTTAAGCATGCTATTACATTTAGCTGATAAGGGGTGGAGCTTTAAATTTCCAAAATCATTTTCTCATCTGCACACGTAAATTGGTATTTTTGACATATAAACAAGGGGTAACTAGGCAGACTCAGGTAGCCATAGCGATCAAATAACTTCATTTTGATTGAACTAGAACATACTTTTCGGAAAACTAGCTGTCGTAGTAAACAGATTGGTGGTTGAACGAATAGATTTTAATGTTACTGCTGCAAGTTCAAATCCAGTAGTCAATGTTTGTGTATTTTTTTGCGTCCATTTTCTCATAAAAGTTTGAATGTTTTGTTACTCAAGTTCAAATCTCAGTAGAGCTAACCCTTTTTAACAAAATAATTGTAACAAAATGCTAAAAAAGGGACGCCATTTTTAGCATTTTGTTAAAATTATTTTGTGTTTGTATTCACTATTTTCCCATAGGTAAGTTAGTTGCTCATTGCTGATCAAGCATATCTTATACTGTAAATTAATAATAGATTTATATCTATGGCCAGGACATTAACGCTCAGTTACTTCTCACTTGACAACATAAGATTCCTCATATATAACCTTTAAAGATGGTTAAAAACTTTAATCCACTTTTTAAATTATTTTTCCAACGTAATGTGCAATGTTTTCTGTTGGTCGCCTATAGTAATTCATGGACAAGATTTTTTTTTTATTTGTTATTTATTATTGTTTTTACCCAAAAATATTTTTAAAACACAATCTTTAGTGTGTGCGAACTCTTAAATACTCATTATAAGATAGCTGGCTACTCATGTACGTTTTGATACGTGCAAGATTTTTTGTTTATTTGTTTAAATTTCATAAAGTTTTTGTATCCAATTGCCGAAAGGTTGGCTCAAAACCTCAAGTAAAATAAACTTTCTATCTAATTCTCTACATTTTAAAATATATACGTACGGTATTTGAGCCCCTCACCTTATGCTGGGCAGAATAAAGTGACTTTATTGTAAGGGATATAGCCTCAGTCTTTGATAAGGGTAAAATGAGATTGTCCTTGGTCAGCTATTACTTATTTTTCTAAACAGTTAAATATAATTTTAAAAACAGTTTTGGTAATTCTGCCCCTGCGCCTCTCAATATATACGTCAACTTTTTGTAACTACCTCCTCTTTCAGTCTCATGGGTGTCAGGTATTCCTTATTAACATGAAGTCACTGCCTATCTGACATCCCCTCTCAATTATAATGCGTAGTTCAGTATTTCTTGATATGGAATTTCGAATTTCGGAGTTTTGAACCTAAATCTCGCGCCCTGCAGTCTTACTGGGGACTACTGTATTAATGATAACTATGGCATAAGAAACATAATTGTAACAAAAAAAAAACACTTCAAAATATGTTAGCATAATCGTCAAACTTTACCTACAAAGTCACAAAGCCTACCTATTTGTCGAGTGCAAATCAAACCCTCGACTTAGTATAAAACCGACATTGCCCAGAAAGCTATTGCTTGGTTAGGTTCGACTTTGTGACAGAGATCAATAGGTTAGGTTAGGTTAGATATTGTGACCTTGGAACAGAGCGAGCGAAGCGAGCGACAACATATGTTATTCAAAATTAGTCTTTATTAACAATTACGTTCTATTTATAGATGATAACGTCAACGTTGCTAGGCGTTTAATAACCAGTTGACTACTCATTGTGTTATACCTAAAACCAACATGTACCAGCTGACAGCGCTAAAATTTAGCATTTACTAAATTCGAATGGTAAGAGCCCGAAAAAATCGTTCTATCTTCAAAAATACTTACTTTTACCAACTCATGTTGGTAAATGCTAGGACTTACGCGTAAATCTTAAGGTTTACCTTAGTTCAAGCTTTTAAAGTAAATGACACAATGAACAAACACTTGAATTTGATTTATTTGTGCCATACGGAAAGTTACTCGCAGTAGGCAGTTCGTGTTGGTGGCCTTCTATATAACAGTCAAAATATTTATGCATAAAGATGAATGATATAAGCGAACAACGTCGCGGGTACAGCTAGTATTACTTAAATCATGTCTACACCACAACAAAACATTCCCAGTACAAGAAGCTTAACATAGTCATAAATAGACGAAACTTAGGAAAATATTCAGATCTTAGCGAAGAAGGATATAGAATATCCTACTTATATTATAAACTATCTGAGGGCTGTGGTTTCACTTGCTTAACTTTTCTCCCAAGGCAAGTAACGTGAAGTCTAGCATATAACCTTCCCTGGGTATTGGGCTACCAAATACAAAAAGATTTTTTCAAATCTAACAAGTAGTTTGAGTGTATAGTGCGTTCAAACAAAAAAACACCTTTTTATTTAAAAAGCGTTAACATTTCGGTTGATGAATGTTTGTAACGCAATCAGACAAAAACTAATAAACGGATTTGAATACAATTTAGGAAATAAATAATTTATAACCTTGTTAGAGGTATAAGCTACTTTTAATCTCTAGTCCGGAACAGGAATAACACGGGTAAAACCGCGGGGCGCAGCTAGTAGGTATACAAACATGTAAAACGTTAGAGTTAAAACGAGTATTCTCAGTTTTAAACTTAGTTAGAATCCTTTTAAATATCGCCATTAGCTTTGTTCGCTGAGTTTTTAAAGCTACTCGAAGCAGAATAATATCAAGTGTTATTACAATGTTAGGTTAAAAATGGCGGTGTTTATTGTTATTTGCAATTAACTTTTTTTTAAACTAAACTATCCAACATTAAGGCCAAGGATTCCTTTTCCACTTTTAATTTTAACTTCACAACAAATAAAGAACGTATTTCAAGAAAATAATTTAAATGTTTTCTATCATCTTGATTTCTGCTGTATTTCAGGTGTTCCAGAAAATTCCAGCGTCTTCAATGATACTAAGTAACTACGATCCGTTCTACTCACCCCTGCTATCAAGACTTGATGGAATATTTGCACGACTTGGTAAGTTTATTTGAGTTTAAAATAATTATGCAATTTCAGCTTTATTCCAAACAATTTGGATGATGACTAATTTTTATTTTTATGTCCAACTTTTAGATAATAAAAAAAATATTAGACACGTATTTTTTGTTTTGTCCTGTAAACAAAGAATGACGAAGATACAGCAAGTACAATTCTTGCTCGACGTCACGTCCACGCACAAATTGTACCTAGCCGTGACGTCACAAGCCCCCACTCCTGAACTTTAAAATGGTTTATCTTCGTATTTTTTTATTGATTTGATAAATGAAAAAATACGTGTCTATTATATTTTGATTATACCCTATTCACTTATGGTGGTGTGATCTCATTATAACTAAGTACGTCTCGTTGATATTAATATCCTATTTCTTCCTTGGCGTTATAATGTTAGAAAGAACTTCAGTTACTTTTATGTTTTGTTAAAAAGCACCTTGATGTCCATCTGTTACCAATGTTATTATTGCCTATTATCATGTAGATAACATAATTATAGGTATTTTATATTGGCAATAAATGCTCATGGCGGTAAAGCCGTTGACTAAAATTAAGTTTAAACGAGCGACGCGCCGGGCCTTCGCACGTTACCCAGAATTCCTCTAATTCAATATGCATGTATTATGCATAACCTTTTTCTTGAATCACTCTATCTATTTCTGAAAACTGGGGCCGTACCATGAGCTCTTAATGCAGGACTTGAGTAAGCGGGACAACGCTATGCGCAGTGTAGTGCGCCGTCTCGCTTCCACAACCACAACAGTACTGCTTTAAGAGATCATGGTACGGATACTGCATTTAAACCTGAGTTGAGTAGTTTAAAAGATCTAAGCGAACAGGCAGCACAAGCGACTTGATTTTGTACTTCTTCTTCTTCTTCTTCTTCTTCTTCAGCCTGTAGTCACCCATAGTCGGGTATAGGCCTCTTCATGAGCACGCCAAGTATTACGGTTCCGTGCCAATCGCATCCATGTACTATGTAACAACAATATGATTATTTCCTTTCCAGGTCTGGCGCCCTCAGAGAACTCAATCAATGACAACATAGAAGCGTGTAGGGAGCAGCTCATCTGCTTGATGTACCAAAGTCCTGCCAAGTTCGCGCCTTATAGTAACCTGGTGTCCGCACAGTTGAGCAGGTTGGTTTTACTTGTCTAGTAATCTAACACACAAATACACACAATAACTTTAAGCCGTTTTTGAATATTTATTTTTTTAATAAAACATTTTTTTAATGTTTTATTAAAAAAAATAAGAACTTAATAATAAAAATAACAATCTACCGCGGATAGAATCCGTTTATAAATTAATTTTATTTCTATGTCTAATAAGTGCCAGATTAAGACTTAACGATAACTTAGAAGTGACTTATTTTTGAGCTGCAGTTAGGCCTATTTGTTAAAAATTTCAGAATGATATAAATTGTACACCAGCAGAGGTGGCTAAACTGGGTTTCTAAATTGTTCGTCGTTGAAGCAAAATAAAAAGTCCTAGATACTTAAGCTAGGTTCTTTACAGACTTTTAAAGGAAATTTAAAGTCGCAGCTCCACGATCTTGACTTCAAAGTTTTTAAAACTGCAAGATTTTTATTTCGATAAAAGCAATGCTATTTTTCAAAATTTGTCCTATTTAAACTTTATAAGTAATAATTCTTACAAAAAAAAACCGACTTCAAAATAAGTCTTATATTTATTTCTTATGGATCCCATCGTCAAAACTGTACCAAAATGAAATGGTACCAAATGGGAAGCACCAGCTTTTAAATAAAAAAGAATCATCAAAATCGGTTCACCCAGTCAAAAGTTCTGCGGAAACAAACATAAAAAAATACCTCCTCCTTTTTTGAAGTCGGTTAATAAGTATAAAACATCACATAACATTGCCATGAACCCAAAAGTAAGCGAAAGCGCTTGTGTTACATAATGATACACAACGAAGTTACCACAATACCATGTCAGTGCCGGCCACCGCTGAAAATCAGCGCCGCGACTCTGTCTCGCATAGGGTCGCTGCATATGCTGAGCGGTGGGCCATTTCGCGTGCTTGTGACGCATATTTATGTTTTTTGTTTCGTTTTGTTGTTCCTACGTGTTTTTAAATTATGCGTCAAAACCATGGCGAATAAATGTTTTTTCTTTCTTTCTTCCTTTCACAAACACCCAGTCCCGAGACAATGTAGAAAAGTGTTTTTTTTTACATTGACACGTCCGTTGTTCCGACCAATGATCGAACCCGAGACTTTGAAGCTTCATCACCTTAAAAACCGGTGTACGTTCTATAACGGCCACTGAGAAAATGCGTTCCTGACAGGTTTTAGTCAACACTAAGATATAACTTTAATGTGACTAAGAATTTAGAACATAAATTACTATCACTTAATTTTCATATAAACGAATCATTTATAAATTTTTTTATTTATTTATTTTATTTATTTATTTTTAAATCATTATTCATTCAAAACTAAATCATTTTCGAAGGTTAAACTGACTAATATTGACGTTTTTTATTACCCCATACAAATTAAGACCAATTGACATGTATCAGGAACGCATTCTGTCGCGGTACTGACCATAATATATTGTTTAATAAAACTACAACCTCTTTCAGGGAATTGAACGAGCTCCGTCGTCCAGTATCAGACAACCCTGAAATCCTAAGGTTCTTCAAATACATGAAGGCAGCTCGTCGAGGCCAAGAGGCTGCTGACTGCATGTTCTCCTACCCTACCTGCTCTTCCAATGCTCAGAAGACACACACCATGGTGGCAGCTTATGATGACATCAATAAACTAGTTAGTGCCAGGAAATTGCACTGAGGATCCTTAAAATTTTCGACCCATTTTCAAAATTATGATGAAAGACTATTTTTATTTTGAGCTGTTTTGAAATATTTGAGGATAGGTCTAAAGACTATTTTTTTTTGTGTTAGTGCTGTCTATATGGTGAATGAAGTGTGTGTTGATGTTGTTTGGATAAAATGTATGTAGTGGATTTTGCTTTGTCAGTACGTAAATTTAGGAAGAAAATGAAGATCTAATATATACCCACTACTACTACCTATGTCATACCTATATAATTATCAGTAGATAAAACTATGGTTCCGTCACATCTTCAGTCTTGTAATCAATTATATGAACGTCTCTTTTGAAAACCAAAATACAGGAGATGTATCACATAATATGTGTTTAGCGAATTTAGTTACAAATAGCAAATTTATACTTTTTTTCCATTTAGAAAAACAAACTATATTTTTAACTGTTCATCCATTTAGTTTTTTAACCCTTACCAAAAATATTTTCTGTTACTAAATGAAAAAGCAACTCTTTTCTTGCTTCATTGATATTTATTTGTTCAAGTAATTCACTGACTGTACGAGAATTATCGAAAAACTTCACTAATAAAGTTAGTATACTTTCTGTCTTCGGTGTCTAGATAATTTAGATTAACTGTTACTCTTTCTCATATTTTCTTAACTCTTGAAACAAATGTAGTTTGAAGTTATGTTGGAACTTCAGGTTTAATGTAATCTTTGTTAACTGAAATGTACTTTTTACGTATGTTACATTGTCTGGTATTATGAAGAGTTAAGTTATTTCTTGACTTAACGTATACTGATTTTGAGAGTTAGAATATTCAACATTCTATCGCAGATGTTTGCTAGATTGATGTTTTTAATCGAGATAATCGTAAGAAAACTAATAAAAACGCTGTATTATTGGTCAAATTAAATCATATACTATTTATAACAATCATTTTTCTATCATAATGTATATATTTTTTTAAGAAATTTTGGAGAAATTCATAAAATCAGCTTATATTTCAAATGAACTAAGTCAGTATCAAAGACGGACTTTAAAAGGCAAACACCGGAACAATGATTTAACTAAACATTTGCTCATTACTAACAAAAACAAGGTTGACAAAGGGAACCATGTGTGATGCGACTACTAATGATAAATACATTAAGAGCGTTCTTAAATAATCGGATACGATATGGGTAACGGGTACCGATACGATATCGGTATCGGGTACCGATACGATATTAGTCCAAATGTTATAAGTTTATTAATTTAAGTTAATTTCTAATATTATAAGTCCGAATATTCGAAAGATTCATACGTTTTGTATGAATCTTTATCATATCCGATATCGTATCGGATATGTGAAAGACTGGTACATCATTATCTGCCGAACCTTTTCCCAAGCTATGTTGGGATCGTCCCCAGTCTTACCGGATTCAGCTGAATACCGTATTTTACATGGAGCGACTGCCTTTCAGACTTCCACAACCCATTTTGCTGGGTAACTCAGTATCCCATAGTAAGATTGTTTGTCAGAATTGACTTAACGACTGCCAAAGTGCCAACGATCAATGTATGACAGTCATTTACAATGTTTGATATATACGTGCTCCCGATATCGTATCAGTGTCCGATACCGATATCGTATTGGATATTGTAAAACGCTCTTAGACAAAAGGGTCATTTAAATAGGACTAACTTAACTAATGCTGATGAATGACGGTTTTATTTGAGTAGTCTTAGAATTTACTTCGAGTAAAGAGCTTGAAATCTCTGTTAATATTTTTTTAAGTCAAACATTGTTTTATTTAGGGTGGTTGTTGCTAATGGTTAAAATTATTTATCGAAGATTGTATTAAATGGCTATCTATGGCTATTGTATTTTGGCTTATGAGATTTGGTCGACAAAAAATGTTAATTTTTATTAATGATTTCAAAATGATTCTGAATCGTCACTTGTTTTTTATAGGTTTATCTCTCGATACAGCCATTGCATACTTTAAGATTAAATTGTGAAAAATATATAAATCATAAATAAATAAATGCGGACAACATCACATACATTGCTCTGAACCCAAAGTAAGTTGCTAAAGCACTTGCGTTATGGAATTCAGAAACAACGAAGGTACCACAAACACCCAGACCCGGGACAATGTAGAAAAGTTGGTTTCTACCCGTCCGGGGATCGAACCCGGGACCTCAGAGCTGACGACACCTTGAAAACCGGTGCGTACGCCACTCGACCACGGAGGTCGTCAAAATATGATTCGTTACTATACTTTATTTAGCTTTACTTAATTAAATACTAACGCTAAATAACTTATAGTTGTGCTTTTGTAAAATTAATTGTCTTTTGATAAATCTGGCAATGGATAAAGTATGTTACCTAGTAGCACACCACCCTTATAATTTGTTGAAATGTAATGTATCCTAATTTATGAAGTGTAAATGTAATTTATTGTGTGTTTGTTGTGTAAATGTTATAAATAATAAGAAATTGTATTTATTAACTTAATTTAATTTATTAGTTGACATAATAATTTATTTCTATTTTGTATATTTTAGAATAGTAAGTTTTTCTGTTATTTATTTGTTTATTCAGTTTTAGAATAAGTTTATTTAAAATGCAAAAGCTGTAAATACCACCGTAGTCTGTTCAAAAACTTATTAAATATAAAACCATTCGTGTAAAATATTACGAAAGGTTTTTATTATAATTATTTTAACGAATTAATGAAGCTTGTTTAAAAAATAAATTTAACACATTTTATTTAATCTTTTGTATAAACTTAAATTATTATTTAAATTAACATTATTTATTTGACTAGTTAAATTATTTAATAAAAATAAATTATTACTAACGGAAATATTAGGGACTCTAATATGCGCATGCCCATCGAACATTTTAAATCTAGCCAATCATGACGCTAGATTTCACAAAATGGCCGCCTGGCAACCGATGGTGCACATATTACAGTAGTTTTAAAATTAATTGTGTAATTAATACGTGATTATTTATAATGGTGAACTTTGTTAATAAAATATACTTAATTAAATGAACGGAATTAATTTGGTCTCTTTTTCATTTATTGTGTAGGAAATTACTCCACAAAGTTAATTCAACTGGTTTTTGGTCACTTCCTTGTACCTAAGTGGTATAATAGTTATTGGTGAAACCATAATAAAAGATCATCATCTGCCGAGCCTTTTCCCAGCTATGTTAGGGGTCGGCTACCAGTGTTACTGGATTCAGCTGAATACCGTATTTTATATAGAGCGACTGCCTATCTGACCTCTACAATACATTTTACTGGGTAACACAGTATCCCATAGTAAGACGGGTTGTCAGAATTGACTTAACAACTGCCAAAGATCAACGTATGACAGCCTTATAAGTGGAAGTTATTGGTGTAAAATTGGTGTAAAAGATTAATTCGAATAAAAGTTTATCATCAACGTGTGGCTTTTTCTACATACCTAAATATTATAACTACTACTTAGGTATGGAGATTTACTTGTTTGTTTTTATTCTATCAGCTTTCAAAAACAGTAGCATACAGGTCATCCAACATACAGATGTAAAGATACAAAGTAAAAGACTAGTTTTAATGTAAATAAGTTAAATAGACTACATAATCTGAAAATCCTATACCCTCATGGATGTTACACAAACCTTATTTAATTTAGCCGACACAGTTCTGTAACCAAAACTGTTTGCTTCCAAAATATCTCATAAATCAAACATCTTGCCTTCATAACTATATTTGACGTTTAATTTTATAATTACATTTCACACATTCATCTTCTCTTAGTTATTATATTATTTGGGCATGTACTTTATACATGGTGAATGCAAATGAGAGTTTTCAAGGACATGAAATTAATTATAATAAATAATATTAAAAATACTAGTCTATAAACGTCGAAGAGAAGAAACGAGTATTAATGACCACGACATTTAACTTATTTAAGACGTTTTGTTTAGACAGCCAAGCATAGTAAATAAAAGATAATTTAGAACAAAACCATAACCAAAAGTAATTCATTGGAAAAATAAGTATATGAAAGTGTCATGATCTTTAAAATGTGGACAGACTATAATTCCTGTAAACGCACGATTGATCTTTTCGTTTTCTGAATAAAGTTTTAGATTTTCAACACATAAGTATTCACACACCGATAACCGCTGGGGAAGAAAGGTTCTCGAGTGGCGACCACGAACCGGAAGACGCAGCGTTGGCAGGCCTCCCACCAGGTGGACCGACGATATCGTCAAAGTTGCGGGCATCCGGTGGACGCAATTGGTGAGTTTTCGTTCATTGAGGCGTTCTAGGGGGGAGGCCTTTGTTCAGCAGTGGACGTCTTCCGGCTGATGATGAAGTATTCACTTACCTACTGCCCACTAAAAGTTTTCGGAAATGACTGCTGACCAAAATATCTTGTACAAAATTTTACAGACATATACCCTTGCGTTTGGTTGACTTTTCTTCAGTAGATTTTGAAGTCAAAGTCAAAGATTTTCTGCCTAAATAACTAAATAAATAACATTTACTATAATCATATATGAAACTTAAATTACTTAGCCTTTTTTTAGGCCTGGTGAATATTTAGGTCATATCTTTCCTTTTTTAACTATGGCTCAAATGGTCATGTTTTATCAGTAAACTTAATAACTTGGTAGCACTTAGCAGGCCTACCGAATAATATTAAGTCATTATTTACATTTTTAACTAAAAACCCAAGAAATTCCTTTCACAATGTATGAGTAAAACTCTCATCGAACAATTTTGTGGAACTTAAATTGGGCTTTGCAGGCGTGGTATGTTTTAAATTCATATTTTTCATTATAACTAAATATTTTACTATATTGTTCCTTGTCCAGTCACCCTGTATTTCTGAAACTCCCATGTCTTGCCGCATCTTTTACTAATCCAATATGGCGGGTCTCCACCGGAACGTCCCTCAAGAAATTGAATTGTCGAATCAATCCGTCTTTGGATCGCGATTAAACAGATTACAATGTTCGATACTGGAAATGTTTTGTTCATTGTTTAGTCAGTTGGAAGTTTTTGAAGAACATTATGTTTGTGTATGGAAGTTATAAATGCTAATGATTTTCATGAGAGCATATTTTCTTGCATTACTATTTGACTAAGAAAGTTCCAAAATCTCATAATTTCTCGATGTATGGGTGTACTTGTTAAATCTCAAGCTTTTACTGGAAAGTTAGCATTTATAACACAGGCTTGGCGTACAGAAATATATCTATTTGAAATAGTATATTCTATGTATGTATATACTCAACTGATGATGCGTTAGCGCGTCAGGTGTGAAGGGTTGGATGTCTCATTGAGTGTTTGTTTGTTCTGGCGTTGCGCGGCCGATTGTGCGCGGTGCGTTTCCGCCGGATATGAACCGACCCTTAGGGTGCTGAATATGTTTTGATATTGTGTTTAATTCGATAAGTGCTACTGTGTAGCCTATATTGAATAAAGAATTTTGAATTTGTAGTAGATATTTTCAACCAGATTATCCACAACACCTTCACCGAAAGAAGGAAAGCAAAGCCTTCGTATTTTCATTTCAATAACTTAATAGTAGGTAAATAGATATTAATTAATAAAACAACTTAGTATTTCATCATAAGTTATTTACGATCATTATAAATGATTCCATGTTCTCTTCAGTAGCCTATATCGAAATCGACGGCTACGCAACAGAGAGTTAAGAGTCTACAAACATAAATAAAAAAATAGCGCAGAAACAAAAATGATCCCCAAAATAGCAGCATCGCTCTAAAAGTCTGCAATAACCATTATACAAAACATCTTCGAATTTCCCCTCAAATATCAAAAGAAATTACGTATAAATGAGGATAACACGTGAAAACCTGTCATAAATAAATCGGCAGCCATTTTACTGGGGATGGCATGTTTTAGTGGTTTTTCCTGTTCGATGGTAGAACTGTTTGCTCCCCTTTTACCGTTTAGGGAAAATGTATCTACATTACAAGCAAGAGAGAATTCTTGGCTGGTTCCTTGTTATGGTATAAATTTGTTATCCAATATTTTATGTGGGGGATTTATGTTATGGGTTCTGTGGACAGAATTATATCGGTGGCTAATTTTTGAGGGTTCGCTGATGTACAAGATATTAGGTACAAAAAGCAGTGAATATCTATACTTATAATAAATCTGTAAAAGCGAAAATTCTGTACATTGAAAATTAAATTATTCTTTATTATCCTGGGCACCACACTGGGTAGTTTTTATACCGGAAAAGTATAAACAATAAAAAACAAACTTAATTTTGCGGTTAAAAACTCATTGATAAGTTTCGTCATCCACGCGAACGAAGTCGCAGGCACAGCTAGTCATTCATATAATGTGGTGTATCCTTGCTATTTTTCTATTAAAATTGCATAAAACTGATTTAGTATTTGGAGCAATATAGTCCTTAGGGGGAACCTTCACGGTAGTGCGCGAAATTCATTTTTTTTTTCGTTTTTTGCAATTTGCCGGTCATTTTCAGGCTGTACAGTGAACCAAATATGATTTGCGGTTGTAATAGGTATTTAGTTACAGAATTATAATCAAATAATCAAATCAATACAACCCTCACAGTGCATACAACTCGATCAATTGTCTATTTCATGAAAAAGTTCTTCAATCGAGTTGTATGTACTGTGAGGGTTGTATTAATAATATAATAATAATAATAATTTTCATGTTTTTCTACAAAAAGTACCTCAAAAAGGTCAAAACCCTAGAAAAAACTATACCAATTAAGACACTACTCCAAAAGCAAATGTCAACAATGATAGAATCGAATTTTACACTTGCATAAACATTCAAAATTTAAGTAGATATATTATGTAACTATGAATTGGCCTACTGCTTACCCACTCAGTAACGAGGTCGTATATATATGTCACATCATCAAGTAACAAACCTTTTTGGTCCGTAACCAATTGTTGACAAATATCAAGACGAGTGAGTCACGCTACACGGACGAAAAGTTCCGGTTTTAAGACTATCCCTACCACTTTCTTAGTAGAAAGTTGACCTGTCTTTTTAACAACTTTACTTACAAAATTCAACCATATTCCGTGTCACATAAAGTCGTTAATTAATTGTAAGTGAAAGAGAATTGACGTTTCAATCATCTGTCACATTTACAAGCTAATTTAAACTTTCATTAGTCTTGATAAGGTTGGATGTTGATTGGTGTGCTCAAAGATTGGAGTATTAATCATCGGTGCATAATGTTTTGTAATATGTATGTATGTTTGTTGGTCAGTAGTGACGGATTTAATATGTTCGCGGGCATTAGATTCTAAAGGTCATTGACATCCGTGTGATGGTCAAAGAGACTGCCTTCGTGTGTGAGAGGTTTTAGGTTCAGTACCGTGCTACGTAATAGTAAATTATATTACAGAAAGAATAAAAATGATATTGTCTAAATGTAGGTATTTTAGTTTGTCCAACTAATAATTAATAGAGCAAGTAATTCCATGTAAAACATTGCTTTTAGTTAATATGTTTCTTTCTGCAAAAATAAATTTTATGAACCTCTGTATCTGTTGCTTTGCTATCTTGGTCTACTTTAGGTTAAATAAAGTAGTCCTACAGAAGATATTTTTGGACAAGATCAAAATATTCGAAAACTCACCAAAATTCTTAATTGAAAGGAGACTAAAATATCCGAAGTTCCGTTCTTGATTGATTCCAGTGATTCGGAAAGGCAATTAAATTGATCGAAATTCCTTAAGTTGTTTGATTGATAAACTATTTATAAGAGCCCTTCAATCTTCTGAAGAGATTGATCAAGAACTTATTTTTGCTGCCATCATTGAAAAAAAAAGACTACTTAAAACTGGACTTTATTATTTGATGGTTGGGAGTATGACTACCGTTGGAAATGGGAGTATATTGAATATAGTAGGCCCTAACAAGGTTGGGCTCATAAAGTTTCCTAATGATCTCTATACTTTTTGGACTAACCATGGCCTACTACCATTTTAAAAGGAAAAAGAAGCTTATATAAAAGTAAATGATGATAAATATGAACGATAAGTATCTGAAGCAATAAATACGGTACCTAATGTAGGAAATATTAAACATTATAACACAAATATTTCCTTGGTTCCGACTACTTTAACTGCAAAAGTATTAAGTATTGATTGCATAATACTTTGGTAAAAATATTGCTTACCATTCCTTCCTAGATGACTCAGAATGCAATGGAGTAAAAGTGGTAAATCATTTGGATAAAAATTGAGTTGAAGAATAAAGACTCGAATATTAGCCGCTCTATTGTCCAAACGGGTAGTTTAAACTAGATATATTAAACTAGTATAACCATGAACGCCTCTCTATGAACTTGGGTATACTAAAGATTTATACGCTGCAGAGTTCGATTACCATCACATGAGCCGTTTGACAGTGCCCTATATACTAAAAATAAAAATATCTTTGAAAAATATGTCATGTATACTCCTCATCATATTTGAAAGTTCAAATATGTTTTCAATACTATGAACGAGAATTCACGAAAATATCACTAGATCACGAAATAGGAAACTTCTGCGATTCAAGTAAAGTGTATCGTGAGTAGCAAGTTTAAACTAGGAGTACTTGTAAGTATATCCGACGTCTGACAAACTGAATGCTTGTATTTATTATTATATAACTTTATGACTAAGTAACAGGTAAGTGCAGTGCATAAGCGGTCCAAAGTCGATGACCCAATTTTCGTACACATTGGTGTGTTCAACTTTAAATATAACTTAAATATAATATTTTTGGCTTATGTATAATAACTATTATTTGTCTAGTCGTCAAAATAATATCTGTTTTTTAATACATCGGTTTTCTCTAAAGTAGTAGGCAGGATAACAAAAATCTCCTGACGCATTAAATTCCGATCAAAACACAATATTACAAAAAAATCTGATGACAGAGCCAGGAAATATCTGTGACCGTTACTAGCTTAAGGAATAAAATATCAGGTTTTCAGAGACTATCTTCTATGTATTGGAAAACTTATTGCAAGTCACCAAGCCAATTAAAATTTAAGGCAAGTATGAAATAAACAAAACACTACACATCAAATCTTACACAACAAAAGTGCCAAAAATAAATTCGGAAGGAAAAACCAAGCGCACATTAGGACATTCAATCTTATATCTATAACATCAAGGTCGAAAATAAATGGTCATTACAAAACGATCAAGCAATGCTGAAGGGAATTCCTGATGGTATCCATGAACTGAATTATGAAAGCCCACCAGGATATAACAACTGGAGTGTGCTGCTAAGCAAGTATGGAGACGGACTCTTTTAAAATACTACTACTTCTAGAGTGTAGGTATGATTGAGGATAGAGTTTGATTTCTCTTGTATTAAGCTCTAGTTTTAACCGACTTCAAAAAGGAGGAGGTAGTGCATTTAGTGCAAACCAGAATTTTTGCTCTTGAAATTGATAGTGACAAGTTCTGAGCAAAGTTATAATTATTTATTTGCTTGAAATATAGTAATTCTGTGTGTAATATATAAACTATTTACTGTAGGACCCCTAAATAAGCCGTATCAGGATACTGAATAATTACGTAGTTTTCGTGTTTGCTGAAAATATATTATAGTTATGTAGAACTGTCTTTAAACAAATTATATGGTAAATTAAAAAAAAATACGTTAATATTATGTTTTGGTATTTCAAGCTGGAAGTAAAATGTATAATGTAAAAATAATTATTATAGATAAAGAAAAAACACGTTGTCACTAAAAAGGTAAAAAAAATATTAATCAGAAGTGTTCTCCTTACTTATCAACTCTAATAAATAGTAGCTGGGATACCCCACGTTACGCTAACTTCATTCAAACTCCGGTTTGCAACTTCGATTTCCGCATTGCTATACAAAAATCACCCTTAATCACTTTCAGTTACAGTTCAAATTCCTTTGGAAGTCGTTTTTTCATCGATTTCAAACTTAAACTTGCCAAAATTTGCTGTCGTCCGCAATTTAGACTTTAAACCTATTAAGTTAAAGTTTTAAATGTCTTATGTAAGTGGTTATAATGGATGGAAAGATAAAGCTGGGTTCAGACACAAAAATGTATAAATCACATTTAATATAGATGAAACAAATTAGCAAAAAAACCTATTTATCTTGAGGATATGTGTGTGTATATGTGATGGGAATAGTAATGGCCTGTCGCTTTAAGGCTAATTTTTGTATGCCTACGAACGATGGTTCGTCTTCAAGCGAGAATTATAAAAATTATATCTGAAAATGATAAGAATGAGATCTATTTCAAGACCAGAAATAAGCCTGAAAAATACAATTTGATACAACTTGGATCTCATCATTAAGTGAGAGTTGTTAGTTTTGTTTGAACCTTATTAAAAAAGACAGTGATAAGTTCACTTTACATCATTGTTATTTAATTTTCTTTACCCATTAGTTTTCCCACTGGTTAATCGTCTAATATATTGGCTAAATAGTTTACGCATAAATTACCCCAATAATATCACAAGTTCCTAGAAGTAATATTACGAGCATTTTCTTTCCTCCTTTCTCCGTTACCGCCAACTAACAGTTGCCACCTCTGAACCCAGCTTTATTGCGGTTTATGCAATTCTTATGTTTTGTTATTATATAAGGTTGTTTGGTTCAGACCCAGCCATTCTCGTCTGCAGCGCTCAGTGCATTGAACGCGATCTAGTTATTTGGATCATTTGCTTCTTCAGAGAAGGTAAGATTTAGATTTTTATAGTTTTTAATTACGAAAAGAAACGGGCTGAAAATTATCGCATATTAATTTGTAAACTTTTAATTAACGAATTATAAATTATTGCTTATAATTTCATATTCTTATATAAATAATATATTATTAAGTCAGTCTGTCACATAAGTTTATAAATAATATATATTACTTTATATATATTAGCTTATATCACAATAATTGTCGGTCTTCTCTTTGACTTATTTTTTTATTTAATAATTTATTTACACACACAAAAATGCCCTTTGAAAGTTTTACAAAAATTACCAAAGCCGGTTCCTGAAAGTCTGCATACCTGTACAAAAATTTTTGAAATCGGTCCAGGCGTCTTTGAGAAATCGAGTAACAAACATAAAAAAGAAAATACAAACGAATTGAGAACCTCCTCCTTTTTTTGAAGTCGGTAGAAAATGCAGTGATCATAATGTCAAACCTCAAGAAAAGTTCGTTCATTTGCCTTTTAATCAATCAATCATTTACTTAACAAACTAGTGTACCTAAGTTGTTTTTAAAACATCCATTACATAATCAGAAATAAATAACAAAGTGAAAAAACGTATGCTTTTGCCTTACAAAAACGGATAATAAGAAAAAAATGGCTGTCCTATTCAAGTGAGAAAACTTGCATTTTAACACAAAAGCATGAAACAGACTGGCGAAGTGCAAGGAACAGTGAAAGTACTCTAGCATATTGTATTGTTGTTACAGTTATACTGTTGGATATTCTCAGGTTACAGTGTCACATTGTATTTATTGTAATTAGGAACAACTAGACGTCGCGCGCGTCGGTTTTAGAGCTTCATTAAAAGGATTGCTAATATTTAGATAAATATAAACGTCCCACTGCTGGGCACAGACCTCTTCCCATATAGAGAAGGCACGAGCATTGATCACCACGCTTGCTCTCTGCGGATGGGCGATTTCAGATCCCAAATTTTGGAATCCAGGTTTCCTCACGATGTTTTCCTTCACCGTTTGTCAGTAGTGTCTTAGAATAATTAAGAAAGTACAAATAACTTTGAAAAAGCCACATTGGTACTTGCCTGGGTTCGAACCTGCAACCTTGTGCATACAAATCCGTTCATTTAACCTCTAGGCCACCACGACATCCCAGCCTCCCAGCATCCCAGCTAATATTTAGATGAAGTTACCAAACATTCTATGTATACCTGAAGCAAGCACTATTATTTATAATGTAAAACCCATATTCAGAACAAACTCTTATTTTCGCGTATTTTATGAACAACTTAGGAAAGACTTTTAAATCAAAAAAATAATAATTTTACCTTGATAATAAGTTTGTTGTTCGATTGAATTGTATCTCTACCTTTCTTCTGAAATTATTATTATGTCTGTAACTATACGCCGCGCCGCCGCGCCGTGTCAATTCAACATTCCCAAACATTCTAACCATCAAGAATTTTTATTTTTATTTTAATTACTTTTTTTTTCTTCTATTTACTTTGCCTTAATTGTCAGTAGTTTTATAAAACTAGGGTTATAATATTGTGCCAGGGCATAATATACTGAATGTATATGTTCGATACAAATGTGTGTCGTGACACGATACTTTCCTAATAAAAAAAATACAATACAATTCCGGCCAACTCTTTTATAACAAGTAGGCAAGTTCTTAATATCCTTATTAATAAACTTGTAAGGCTTCACTTGCTAAATCCAGGGTGAATCATAGTGACGTCACGCCGCCGACCCAGATGACGGCCGGTAGAAAGTTATCCTTCGAACAGTAGGTCAAGAACATTCATGTGTGATGTTGTGGATGTGACATAATTAGATATAATATGTTATTATTTGAGCTTTGAAGTACAATGTTAAGGATAGATACCTGCTCTAGTTTTTGTTTAGGTTCTATATTCTGAAAAATTTAAACTGAAAACTAGTTATATAATGCTACTAATTGTTTATTTGTGTATTTGCATACCATGAATGCTTGTTATCTCTTTACGCGTAAACGAATGGATGGGTTTTGGTAAAATTTTGTACAGAGTTGGTCCATAGCCGGAATGAACATGGCTCTTGCTTGCTTTTACATTTTTTTTTGTATTAAATAAAAGTTTATCACAATAATAAGTATGTTTCCGTGAAATGATTCAATGGTTCCTGAAATGACTTTTGATAGTTCACACCTCTTTTTCACATAGCCACGTTAAATTCAATTGTATTATTAGCTTCAAAAGATTTTCAGTAACTATTATTACAACGAGATTAGGCTCGGTTTCTAACCGTGACATCTGAGTGAATACTTTGATATGCTATTTACGTTTCATTTTACTCTTGACAATAGGAATCAAAGCTAATTGGTGAACTTAACTTCCGCTTTGATTTCATTCTGTCTTCGTTACTACCGTTACTATAAATCTTAGTTGATAATTTCTTGAACTAGACATAATATTTTGCTATTCAGAAGATAACAATTTAAGGCTATAACAAAAAGCAGTGTTTTTATTATTTGACTGTCTAAGGTATGATAAGAATGGTTATTTAGTTCAACCAAAAAAACATTTTTTTTCTATATTATTTTTTCTCATGTTTTTCGTTCAATATGAAAACACCAGGAAATCACGTTTATGTATTAGATGATCTACCTCCTACTATTGTGTCGATACAATACAATTTTACTTATCCGTACTTTTGCAGAATAGTCTTATTAAATGACCAACAAAAGAAATAGCACCTCCACTCCTTCGTACATTACATACAACATAAATATTCGGATCACATAAACACAGTTGAGAGAGGTACACTAAGTTTTTCACATCAGGCCCAAATGTTGGAGCGTTGGACTTTGAATTAGGGTCGCGGCCGAAATAGACTTGTATGAAAATTGTGACCGTACGTTGAAGTTTTTCAATACTGCACGAATTCCGTATTTTTTGAACTTTTTACTGATGTTTCTGTATGTCGTATTGTGTGTTAACATTGGTCCCGAGTTTCCAAACTCACCTGTTCTTTAGTCCTGTGTTGTTAGTTCTAAAAGAGGGAAAAAGTTACCGCTATTTATTTTGTGTGTACCTTACAATTGTATTTGGCATACAAATATAAACCTGTGTAGAAAAACTGCGAAATACTCTTTTTTTGGTAGAGATCTCTGCAGTTAGTCTGAGCGCAGGCTTTGGCTGCTTCACCGGACTTTAAAGCATTAATAGGTTGTATAGATGACATATTTATTTAAAAATAACCAATTAAAAAGTCCCTTTTGAAACTAACTCGAAACATCAAATTGTATTTAATTAAAATTAACACTGATAGAACATTTTATTTTATTTTCAAATTAGCACGTCAGACAAATAAAAATGTGTATCATTATTATTATAAGACACTTTTTATTTGACATAGTCTTATGTAACTGCCTCGTTGGCCTAGTGGTGCTAAGCGCGACTGCTACGCTAGAGGTCTTGGGTTCGATTTCTAAGTCAACCAAGGTGTTATTGGATTTTCTATGAAATTCTCAGTAGCAGGTCGGAGTTTGGATTTGTGCCCGGTTAGTGGCAATAGGCTCGCCCCCTATTACATGGGACCTAAACATACCGGCGAACTGCGGGTGTACATTGGTACACCTCTGCCTAACCCTTCGGGGATACAGGCGTGATGATATGTTATGTTAGTCTTATGTAATTGTCTTCTATCATCATTTAAAATTCATATCGGGTAACATGTTAAGACCTAGTTCTTTTGTGACAAAGAAGTCTTCAACATATTAAGTAAGACGTGAGTCGTATTCTTATAAAGAGAATGCTATTTTTGTGACTGTTCTTTAATAGTAAAAGTTATATAACAAGGCTTATATGTTATGATATTGTCTCGGCTTACAGTTTTTACGACATATATTTTTATTTTTTTATTTACATTCTAATACGCATAGCACCGACCCCAAATAATTGGGAACAGGGCAGGGAGATGATAATGATTTTACTTACATTCTAAAATACTATCCCCTACTTATAACCTCTTTTTCTCTAGAATGTTTTACTTGTAGAAAAACAATTCTCTCTTCGCATATTTATGTCTTAATCATACCATAATAAAAAACAAATGAATAAGTCTATCAAAAAATGTCTCAAACAAAAGACATAACATACAAACCTACATCACATTGTTTTATAATACCAACGATAGCGAAAGCAATACCGTAACACTATTAGTGGCGCCACCTGTCTAAAATGTCAGAAACAAGTAGGTAATAAAACTGTCAAACATAAGAAGAATTTTATACATTCCTTCATCACAAAAATAACTGTATATCCATTACTGTGATTCAAATTAACTAGATCATAAAAAAACCTCAATCATTTTATGGAACATGTAATTTGACGTTTTGATTTTCAATATGGCGACCGTTATTTCCCGCCGCGCATGCGCAGTTCAACGGTGCGCGTCATGCGTCTCGCTCGCTCTTGCAATGCGTTTTAAAACGAAACGTATTCCAAAAAGAAATTGTGCGTTTACCGTGTTGAGATTCGAAATGTGAAAACTGTTTTGTGTGTTCAAATGTAAGCACTGTGTTTCTCTGTGTTTGGTATTAAATACTCTTTTCTTGGTAAATGTTTATTGAAGAAAATATTGAATTGATTGATTCGTTTTTGTTTTATACTGTAGACTTATACAGTGTCGGTATATACTCGATTTAATGGTCCGTATCGATTGAGTAAATGTTAATTTAGTCGAGGAATAATCGAGAGATCAAGGTACCTCTAAAGTGTTAATTAAACGACTCGATAACAGAATCTTAATTGATTTAATCACTGGAGCTTTACCCAATTACTCAACTAAAAGCTGCCTTTGAAGAAAACATAACGATATTATGACTTTTGTGTTATAATTGCTGTAAATGTCACCAAATAAATTCTTGTGATTGAACGTTTGTTAGTTGATGGAATTTTTTATGGATATTGGTCTGGTAACATACTTACTGAGGGGCTCTGGCTAAGTGTAAGCCGTACGGCTTGACCGATAATACAAGTCAAGCCGCGCTCACCGCGGTTGGTCCGTGGATGGGTGACCATTTATAACATACCGAGACCCCTCCGTGTTTCGGAAAGCACGTTAAACAGTAAGTCCCGTCCGTCATACATAGATCTTTGGCAGTCGTTAAGTCATTTTAAACTACTACTACTACACTATAACCCCAATTAAACGCAAAGTCCTATCAAATTCCGACTAGCAGTTACAGAGATAAGCGCGTAAAAAAATCTTCCACTTTATTATATTGTTACAGATTTACCACCACTGTGGTTACTGGTCGGTCGTCATGCTTTCTTATTTTCAATTTTACAAAATTGTCTCTCTATTCGTCTGTTCAGACAACTTGTATGAAACTCATTATTCGCGTGACTTCACCCAAATGAGATAGTTTCATCGAACTATGTTAAAAAGACACGTACAGTATTTTGCTGAAAGTTTATTGACCTTAGATTTGTATGAATGATGAAGATTTAAAACTTGATAAAGAATTATATTGCAATGTTTTTGAGGTAAATAGTAAGCTTAGCTGTAAGACTCAATCTGCTTTAAAGTACGTCTGTCCAAGGGCAGATCCTGATGAAACCCTAGGATGTGATGTATATTGTACGAACCTGTATATTATAGTACATAGTACCTATATCTATATCACGTTATGGACTTGAGCTAAATCTTCATCAGATAATAAATATTATCTATATAGAAAAGCCTATGATCTTTTTTACTTCTTCGTATCATCTATGTGATTATTGTAACATATTTACTGCCCCACTGCTTGGATTAGGTCTTTCTCAATTGATCATCATCATCATTCAGCCAATCATAGTCCACTGCTGGACATAGGCCTCTCCCAATTTGCGCCACAACACCCGGTCCTCCGCCCTCCGCATCCAGTCCCCTCCAGCGACCTTTTTCAGGTCACCAGTCCACCTGGCGGGGGGCGTCCTACCTTACGGTTGCCGAGTCGCGGTCTCCATTCTAGGACTCGTCTGCTCCAACGGCTATCGGTCCTTCGACAGACAGATTCTCTCTTCTCAATTGATCCTAGTCTTTATTTATTTCTACTCGTCATCACAGTATCATCATCACTCCTTACGTCATTATCGTCCTTCTAATAATTTAAGTCAATCATATACGGAACACCCTTCATCAAAAACCTTCCTTCTATTACACAACACTGCTACCTTTCCAAACGTTTATTATTGAACAAAACCTCACCTCTCCCCCTGAGTAATACAGTGGCCATGATAAATGGCAACACGTATATCTTGCTCTTGTTATAAGCCATTGCCATCCCATCGGACTATTAAGGAAAAGATTTATACGTCTTATCCTGGTTTGACCTGTTATTGTATGCTGTTGATATCACAAAGAAATTGCATTGTGGCAGCACTATTCGGTGTCAAACATTTTGTATATCGAATTGGGTTTTTTACGTCATCTTAAAAGAGTTCTTAGATTTTTATACATACCTATTTTTTTACCAATTTTTATAGTATCTATTAGACAAATTCCTATTTTTTTTTTATATTTTTAACTAAATATTTTAATTATATTTTATGTATTTTTATTACAATACTTTTGTTAATGAAGAGTATAATATATAATATTATAATAGTAGTCTTTTTAGTTACAAAACAATTGAAGTTGTGTTTCTCAATCGATTTCAATATATGCTCTCAGTTTCACTTCATTTTTGCATGTCATATTACTGTCTGCTAACTCATCTTCACCCAACTTTTTCTTAATAAATCTCGAAACACTGAAATCATATATATAAAAGTCATATTTAAAAACAATTTCTCGCATGACTAGATCAAAATATGCCGCTTTCTTCAAATTCAGTCCAGCCGCTAAGTCACGTAGTCAATTGTTATTGACATCGCTTCGTGTATATTAATTGAACCAATGAAAAATATTTACATTGAACTATACTATAAGTGTATGTTAAGAACCTCATTTCGTTTTAAAATACGCCATTTATTTTGTACGTGAGTCGAACCCTCCTCTAGGTGCCTAAGCGATTTCTGAGCTCTGATGAATCACAGTTGAAATGAATTATTTTTTAAATCCTTTTTTGAGGACTTTTTCAAAGCCCATAATTATATTTATTTCTATTCATATAACATAGACATGACATTGCATATACCAAAATTCTCAATAATCTATACTTATATTAAAATGTAAAGAATTTGTTCAGTTGAATCTGTGAAACTATCCGACGGACTAGAAAAATCTTTTTGCATTTGATAGAAAGGTTATAGGCTATTTGACATCACTATGCCCTCTTACGCACTAGCGGTTAACCGCGGGGGCGGCTAACCGCGCGGTTAGCCGCATTTCCAGTTTAATATGCAACCGCTTGTGATTGTACGCACTTAACCCTTCCAGAATTCAATATCCTTACTTACTTAAATTTTAAAGAAATGTCAATCAATAATGACAAACCTTAACAGCCAAGTAAATCCAAACATGATCACATTATTTAGTTCAAGTAACAAAACAAGTAAGTGCAATGTCTGGCTGATAGTAGAAAGTATGTCGGACTGCTGTAAAAGTAGGAAATCGGTACCGAGCGGTCACCGGTTAACAACACGAAACGAAAGCGTTATACATAATGTAGTACGTATGACAACTACGTACCTATAACTACCATTCACTTGAACTATTTCCATCCAAAATATTGTTCAAAAACAAAATGTCGACTTGTCTACAAATTTCCTGAATTCAATCTTCTAAACGTACATACTAACAATTTTGAATTCTTTGATCTAGAATGGACCTACGAAAATAAACCAAGATTTGAAAAAAATGGCATCATCATCTCCCTGCCCTGTTCCTTATTATTTGGGGTCGGCGCAATGCGTATTCAGCTTCCATCATCTCTACAACTCATCATCTCAGCATTCACTCCTTTCTTTCTCATATCATCTTTCACACAATATTGTAGCTTATTAGTGTACTGGTTATTAAAATTGTTTTGTTTTGTAAAAATTATTGCAACTAAATGCGGATTTTTTTGCGGATACTCAATCCGCAAAAAAAAATATCTTAATACTTAATATACGGCAAATCTTTGTAAGTAGAAGAACATTTAATGTCGACGTTAGTCTCGTCTTTCCGATCTTGATTATACGGTATAAATAATTTCATGCCTCATGAGAACAAATCCAATGAGTCAGACTAATCAACAAACGTTATCAATTTGTTTGTTCAACTAATTGGCGTAACTTTTGATGTCGAAGCACGAAATATCGAATCGCGAAAATATATGAAATTAATACGATGTCAAAAAGTACTTTCTTTTACTCTCAGAAATAGGCGATGTCAATTGGTCGCAAAATTGTCTACCGGTAGTGATCTACATGCCAATCTTATCGAAAGTGATGATCCTGCAAAAAATACTAGGAAACTGAAAAAACTACAAGTCGTGAAGTAATACGTAATTTAATTTATATGTACTTAAATCTAATACAAGAACAAACAAAGACTAAAATTAAATCTTATATAGATAAATAAAACTAACACGCGTCAAAATACTCATCGTCATCCCTGTCAATGGCGGGAAACGTGCCCAGAAGGCTGGCAGCATTGCCACGTTGAATGGCTATGCCGATTCTCTGTGCAAGGAACAAACCAGCTCTCTGATCACGAGTAGAGTCTACCAAACGTTTTGACAGTTCTTTAAAAAGATTTCGTGCACTCGGACCCCATGACCCGAGCGTTTCAACCCCAAACGGCTCGAAAATATAATTACCCATTAGGTTATTATACTTTCGCCGTTTAAGGGTCTCCGCTCCGTGAAGTAATTATGTATTGAATACACATAAATGTAAAAAAAAACAATTACTATAAAAATTATATGGGACCACCTCTATGGTATCCTAACGTTGACAAAAAGAATTTTTGAAATCGATTCACGTTTGCTGAAGATATTACAATTGTTACAAACATATACAGAAAACCATAAAGTCGAGTTCCTTTTGAAACTCGGTTAAAAAGTAATGTTGTTCTCTATACTTGTTCTGTTTTCTCGTAAACTCTTTGCAGAGTAATGCTCATGAATAAGGGTTAGGTATTCGTTGACATCTGTACTTAAGTGACACACATGTGAACAAGATTCTGCGAGCATAAATGAAACATGAACCGACTGTATTTGTTTTAGTGTTTACGAACACTTTTCCCAACCGAGTTTTAGTGGTACCTGTCTCGGGAATTGTCAAGAAAAGCAAAGTGTTTGAGGTTTTAGTGGTTCTATATTCGTTTGAATAGTTGAATAGCGCTCAGCTTATGTATGCTGATAAAATCCTACTTGAACTACGCACAGCGTACTTATGCATATAGAGAATTTTCTCCAAAAAATAGGTCGGTGATCATATTATTAAAAATCGTTTTCATTACTCGATACTTTTATTCAATCTTCGATTAAAAACAGAAAATTTTAGATCAAAGTCCCTGATTATGGCCTAAGATACAATTGATTAACTAAGTACGAACTATTATGGATTGACTTTGTCATCAGTATAAACCCCAAAATCCTCAGAGAATCAAAAACTCAGAACATCACACAATGTATCCATTATTCCCATAGGAAATAACCAGGATAACACGACCTAACAGAAGCTTCAACAAATACCCTGAAGACTCCTGTCTCCCTACTATGAGCTCTAAAAGCAGGACTGTTGTTACTGTGGAAGCGAGACAGCGCTCTACACAGCTTAGCGGCGTCTCACTTCCACAGTGTCAAACTGTCCTGCTTTAATAGTTCATAATAAGCGTCCTGATTTCAAACACGTTTGAAAAACACTCGCAATCCCAAGCGATGCCGCACGTAACGAAACGGAACTAAACCAGGCTACCCTTATCACTTCAGGGGACATGACACACAAATATAATTTGAAATCGTTTGCACCTAAGGGACTTAGTATTGAGGTAAAAAGGGTTCTTTAAATTGTCCCAACATTCTAATCGGAATGTTTAAAGTTAGTTCTCTTCATGTGATGAGGAATCATTTACTGGTAGATAATGCCTTATGGCATTCAGTCCGCCTGTATACACATTACAATAAAAAACTCATACTAATTAGGGTGCATTATGGATTTTGATTGCGAACATTTATTTTTGATGTAGTTCAGCCTTGCTATTCTGTAACATTATTTTCATGTCTCGACAGCGGAATCCGCAGTGAGATGTCAAATACGTATTCTCGAATTTGAATTCTAAATCAAGGCCAATTGGGTTCACTTTTGAAGTGAGCTTTATTATCACTTCACTCTCACCTGTCACCGAAATTATTTCTCGAATTTGAATTCTAAATCAAGGTCAATTGGGTTCACTTTTGAAGTGAGCTTTATTATCACTTCACTCTCACCTGTCACCGAAATTATTAACAGAATAGACAGGCAGGTCAAAAAACTTTTACATTTTTGTTTATATCACAGCTTTTTTTTGTGACACTTCATACTTTATTTTAATAATTTACATGACAGTTTTAGAAATAAGCCTAGGTACGAGTATATGGAACTTGTTAATATAGACAACAAGTTGACTAAAGTAATCTTTTTTCCCCAGATAGTAAAAAATGTTGAGTCAAGCAAGATGGCTGATGCTGGTGATAGCGGCGCTGATGACGCTGCAGTCCAGAGGAGACGGCGGCATCAGACTGCCCGACCAGGCGCCGAAGGAGGAGGGAGAGGGGAGGAATCTCAACTTTGGAGGGGATAGGGGACGATCTGTAAGTTATACTTTTAAGAAGAAGTTTTACCTTACAACTAAGACATATGTTTACAACCACCGAGTAGTATGACGGGCCTGTTGGTCTAGTGGTTAGTGACCCTGACTGCTATACCGGAGGTCGTGGGTTCGATTCCCACCCAGGACAAATGTTTGTGTGATGAGCACGATCATTTGTTCTGGTTGTCTGGGTGTAATTTATCTATAATATGTATGTATTTAGAAATATATAAGTATGTTTGTCAGTTGTCTGGTTACCATAACACAAGCTCTGCTTAGCTTGGGATCAGATAACCGTGTGTGAGTTGTCCCGGAATATTATTATTATTATTATATCCAGATTGACAGTTTAACAGAAATCAGTACTAACATAGAACAATGAACATTATTAGTAAAATTCTGATAACGATTCTTTTAGAATATGGAATATAAAAATTAAGTTATTTTAGTTAATTTAAACTATTACTTTACATAGACTAAACAAAAGGATTCCCTTTCACTTCTGAGAAACTTGGCTTAAGCCAAGAAAATTATCTGAATGGTAAATTAACAACTCAATAGATAAATGGTAAATAGTTTTTTTTCCTCTTTGGTAATTTAAAATTCTTTACTATAATTCCAGCCCCAAGCCCAAGGCCGTGGTCTTCTAGACTGGCTAGGGTTCGGCGAGGACCAGGACCCCTACATCCAGCAGTCCACGCAGCAGTGCATCAACGGAGACCTCGCTGACTGCTTCAAGGCACAAGCTTTGCGGTCTTTTGATGACTTCTTTGATAAGCCTGCGTACCAGTAAGTAGTTATTTAGAATTTGTCTTTGTTGAGCATCATAATAAATATATTTTCTAATAAATATGACTAGGATTATGTATGTGTTTTCATATAACTTGCATTTGTAATTAAAAACAGTTTTTTATTTATTTGTCCTGTATTTTATATGGTCTTTGAGCAAGCTCTTATTTAGTCTCATCATTTTTAGTATCTAACGATTAGTCCTTTTCTTGATGATTAATAAAATTGTCGCTGGAGAATTTTACTTTTTGCCTACACTTGTTATTACCGCTCTGCTCCCAAAAATGTATATTTTATATTATAATTTGGTATTTCCAGGCTATCAGAAAACGCAGTACTAGTGAAGGTAGAGTCCCAAGCCCGAGCGCTCACCCACGAGCCTCCACAGCTGGAGTCACAGCCGCGGAGCGAGGATTCCGACTGGGAGGCACTCGTCAAGTTCGGCATGAGGAAGATTGAGAGGTAAGACTTAAGGACCAATGTATTATCACCAAAATACATCCATATAAAATGTATGATGATTAAAATATCGCCTCTATGAGCCCTTCCAACGTTGCGAAGGGCATAATTGAGGGGAAATTTAAAAAACACTATCCATAAAATAATATTCGTTTGAAGTGGTTTCTTTCACTGAGGAGCTAGTCTAATTAAGCGTAGCAACTTATATGTCATCCTATCTAAAAATTGCTAATTATTTTAGCTATAGGCTATTTTTTTTCACAAACGTTCTCTTTTACCTGAGTCAGGTTCATACGTTTTTTTTTTTTGTTCCATATATTTTCCGCTCTATATTTATTTTTTTAGTCTGACGACTATTAAATCATACTAACTCAATAACCCGACTAAAAGCAGTAAACCTTAGTAGGTATATATTAAAATTTCCATTTTTCCGTCGTCCCAAATATCCTGAAGGAAACCCATCGAGACTTCTAATACACATATTACACAGTCCAATAATTCCGTATAATCCTGAATAATTTTCGAAATACGATCTTGGCAGCGGTCCTTCGTATCATTGCCAAAATTCTAGATCGACCAACTTCATTTGCATACAACAAGCCTTACTTATTCAAATAATGGAGGAACTCCACAAAACATGTTTTGTGGTAACTAAATTCCATTGTAGTTTGTGTTTTACCTCTTCTGTAATTTTTAAGGCTTTATACCAGCATGTTTTGGAACATGAAAACATGTTTCTGTTTCTTGAATAGAATTTCAACAAGAACTTTTAAATGCTGTAGACTTTCTTGAAAAAATATTTTTTTATGTGTGATAAATAAAGCAAAAGTTTAAGTACTTAATATCGATGGATAATAAAGGTGCTAAATATATAAACGAATAAATGCGGACAACATCACATACATTGCTCTGAACCCAAAGTAAGTAGCTAAAGCACTTGTGTTATGGAATTCAGAAACAACGAAGGTACCACAAACACCCAGACCCGAGGCAATGTAGAAAAGTTTGTTTCTACATTGACTCGTCCGGGGATCGAACCCGGGACCTCAGAGCTAGCGACACCTTGAAACCGGTGCGTACGACACTCGACCACGGAGGTCGTCAAACACTATCTGTCTAATTTGTGGCAATAAATAGATGAAGCTCAACTTAAGTCACTTACGGTGAAGATTGATAAGGGACCTGACATTTAAGGTTAACAGCTCTGATTACTATCATGATACTGTCTTTATAAATCAAGACATTTTCGTGGAAGAAACCGCGTTTCATTCTGGGTAGCTTAACCTTTGTCAGCGTTGGATAGACCTTTGACATAAATATCATGCTATAGAGATGTCATAGTCGTGTTTAGTGTCATGTTTCTGATTTTTATATTATTATGATATGAAGGTAGTTGATGATATAATTTAGACATTTATTATTAGCAAAATGATTTGTCTGATTTTAGTAGACGATTTTTAATATTAAATACCTACTAAAGATAATATTTTCTTTTTGTCAATGAATAACAAATAAGTGCACACGGTAACTATTATATAACTAACTGTGGTTGATCATAATTAATTCAATTCAATTCATCATATTAATTATATCAGCTTAATGTTTCCATATGGTTAGCAAATGTATTGTGTTTGTACAAGCAGTATCATAAGCAACAGCAGTATTATAATTCAATTACATTGCATAATTTGCAATTGCAATTGTTGGTTAATCAAAAAAATAAATAAAAAAATAAAAAATATCCAAACCCCTATGGAAAGAATAGAACTTTTTTGCATATTATGACAATATTTGTCGGCCTGTTGGTCTAGTGGTTAGTGACCCTGACTGCTATACCGGAGGTCGTGGGTTCGATTCCCACCCAGGACAAATGTTTGTGTGATGAGCACGATCATTTGTTCTGTGTCTGGGTGTAATTTATCTATCATATGTATGTATTTAGAAATATATAAGTATGTTTATCAGTTGTCTGGTTTCCATAACACAAGCTCTGCTTAGCTTGGGGTCAGATAACCGTGTGTGAGATGTCCCGGAATATTATTATTATATGCAAAGAAAATTAAATGCTGGGCAAAACTGAAAAAAAAATGAAAATTTTCCAGTATACTAAACTGTATTTTTTTTATTCTTTCACCAGGTTTTTGCGGTCAACAGCTCTGGAGATGAACCTTGACGACGAGGTGACATCCCGCGGTGTTATCGCTCCGCGCTTCATCGACCAGATCTCTGATGAAGTCGATGGCATTGAGAACAAGAATGCACCATTCCGTAAGTTGATCCGTAATCATCGAGTCCAGTATAAAATCTTTTTTTCTTTAACATAGCTGGGTTAGTTATATCATTTATAACTCAAGAACCGGTGAACCGACTTTCATGATACGTCTCTCCCCCGAATAAAAGAATAACTATAAAAGTATATCGGATAAAGTTACGGAAAATTGGACTACATATTATACAGAGTCCCACATAGTCATTTTATGCTATTCATATCAAAATTTGGGAATAAAAAAGACAAAATGATTTTAAATATATATATATGACGGGCCTGTTAGTCTAGTGGTTAGTGACCCTGACTGCTATACCGGAGGTCGTGGGTTCGATTCCCACCCAGGACAAATGTTTGTGTGATGAGCACGATCATTTGTTCTGGTTGTCTGGGTGTAATTTATCTGTAATATGTATGTATTTAGAAATATATAAGTATGTTTATCAGTTGCCTGGTTACCATAACACAAGCTCTGCTTAGCTTGGGATCAGATAACCGTGTGTGAGTTGTCCCGGAATATTATTTATTTATTATTTAAATATAAATCAATGCAAGTAGAAAAATATGAACTTTCAGTAAATGTTATATAGATTGAAATTAAGTAATCTGTCCATAATCCGTCTCTTGTTGATTGTATTTGTATAACAGTCGTTCAGTTCGATCCGATATTTGCATATTAATGTTTGTATTGGCATCAAACGTATGCAGTAAAATTTAACGGCGCCTCTACGATGCAAGTGATGCAACCATCGCCAAAGGGCTATCGGAATTATTGAACAGTTAACAAAACGACGGATGTATCGATTTGCTTTGATGTAGCCAAAATTTTGATGTTACTGGTTTTAATATTGAGCCAGCGTACACTTCTAAGAAAAACATAGACCGGCCGATAAATCTGAAAAAAGTGTACGAAGTCCTTTCTATTTAATTATTTATTCTTTATTGTACACATATGACAATACATCTTATTGTCATATATTTGCGTTGATGTACAGAGGCGAGCTTAACTCAAAATTGAGTATTCTTCGAGCTAATAATTTATTATGATTATCATGTTAACCTTCTATCACACTGCTGTGTATCGATCCATATTTATTATTAGCATTCCTTATCCAGATACCCCCCAATTTCTTATCATAGCTAATAATACAACTTTTCTTTTTTCTACAGGTCACCACAAGCTAAAGAAGCTTATCATCCCTATGCTGCTGATCCTCAAGCTGTTCAAGTTAAAGCTGCTCCTTTTCTTGCCCCTCATCCTCGGACTCGCCAGCTTCAAGAAATTCCTCGGTTTTATGGCTCTGATCATCCCAGGTATGTACTGCTTTTGTTTAATTTATCGTGACTTTTAGGAACCTATCTTTTAATACTGGCAACATGCATATATACACTGCAGTAGTATGCTGTTTGTTTTTTTTTTATTTTTTTATTTCTCGAGGCATTGTTAATGATGACTTTTAATAAACCTAGTACAACTTTCGTAGCAAAAAAGATAGAATGATTGTACAGTAAAGATAAAGTTATGTACCTATGGAATGAACTCAATACCGTCTGTTAAAGTAGGCCCAACTTAAAATATTATATCTGTAAGTAATATGAATTTTATAATTGACGTTTGTTTCTTATATAAGGTGTCATCGGCTACTTCAAGTTCTGCAAGCCCAACTCCTCACCGTTCTCTCAGAGCCACTACGGTCCCCAGTACAGTCCAGCCGGCATCGGTCTCGGACCCTACAGGGAGTCACCACCACAGACCCACTATGCTCCTTCCCCCTATGACCACTATCAAGTAAGTTCATTAATATATTTAGCACTGTTGTAAAGATTTTGAGAAAGGAAGAAAAAAACGAAGGGGTGTGAAAAGAAAAGGAGGCACTCGATTGCACATGATGCTAGTCAAAAGTAGGTACATAAGTATTTCCAAAATATCCTGATTTTAATAAATATTTTTGATTAGACTAACCAGTTAAAAAAATATATATAAAAAGAAACAAAAGAAAATATGCAACTCGACATTAGACTATTTTTTGGCCTGTTAAAGCCATGCTACTAAGAAATTTTTTAACTAACTCCAACTTTTCATAATTCCAGGGTCAAAAATACGGTTCGAGCGGCATTTCCTTCAGAGATCACAATGAAAGCCCTCAAGACCTAGCCTACCAAGGTTGGGAGTACAGGAACAAGAAAGGTGGTGAAGACATCAAAGCTGAAGCACCTTAAGACTGATACATAAGCATTTAGGTAACAAACAGTCACAATATAGGTTAAAGAACGTTTTCTGATAAATAGTTTATAGTAACGTTATATTTGTTAATAACGAAACATGTATAGAAACTTGTATGAAAACTATCGATGAAAAAGAAGCTAAAGAAATGATAGGCCATAAAAAAATAAAAAAGTAGGTACCTACATTCCAAAACAAAAGACAAACAAAATTCAAAAGATATAAATTTTATTAGGATAGTAACAGACAATGATTTGTTATTACCACGAAAGTTTGTATGTAGAGCATTCGTGAATAATTCTAGAAGCATTTCCCCTTTAGTCTAATAAACATTCATACAAGCAATAAATTGCATACGGAATGCTGTTTGCCGTGCACGTAAGGCGCAGAACACACATTAGTCAAGTACAATATATTGCAGGTCGTCTAAATCTCCCCACAAATTCGCAATACCTATTTTACCGTCTCTAGCCGGTATTTAGGAAGATTTGTGTGTATTGTGACTTTGTGCATTTAATTTATAAGTTTGCTGAAATCATTAAGGTTAACTTTAATTTAATTATCTTCATTGTTAGTTTCAATATCATCAGTTTTACATGCTTCATCATTATGTTCGTCTATTAGTTAAAATCCATGTTCATATATTTCCAAATTAATCACAATCTTAATTTCAACACTTTGTTCTTCTATGGCCTATGCAGGGTGTATTTGGTACCTACTAATTAATTAAAAATATATCAGGTCTATCATAAAGCCAGCTTTTCTAGCAACTTCATATTATCAATATCATAGAATAGGTTATCATTCTTCATTACCATAAGGTACATTTCATTATAGTATTCGTCTAATTTCACGAGATCCCAATAAGCAAGATCAACAAGAACACATCATAAAATCAAATACAAGGAATAACATGCAAATAACTAAAGAAGAGCTGTATAATATACCTTACAACCGAAATTATCCCAGTGATAATCGTTTATATAATAAATAATAATAAATGCGGACAACATCACATACATTGCTCTGAACCCAAAGTAAGTAGCTGAAGCACTTGTGTTATGGAATTCAGAAACAACGAAGGTACTACAAACACCCAGACCCGGGACAATGTAGAAAAGTTGGTTTCTACATTGACCCGTCCGGGGATCGAATCCGGGACCTCAGAGCTAGCGACACCTTGATTGAAACCGGTGCGTACGCCACTCGACCACGGAGGTCCTCAATATTAAGGTACAGGCGCCGAAGATGGCCCGGCTCCTAGGATAGCCCACTTTAAAAAAAATACAGTTATGATTATTCGAGACATTTGAAATTTCACGGGTTTATACTACTAGTACCATAAACAATAGTGGAAGTGTGTTTTATTACCGGCGCATCGCCATTTTGAATACAGATGACAGTTTGCTTGGTTATGTCGAGACGATGCACGTTTTATACCCTCCATTATCTAAATCTTTTTGAAAATTAACAAATTTAAAACAAATCTCTTTGCTCTAAACAGCGAAAATTCACATTCAATCTATTTATCAGCGAATTACAGGTTAATGTTATTATTTTATTTCCTTTTTTATATTTTTACGAGATTATACTCAACCCGGGTGCAATTTCCTATCATGGCCCATGATATAATTCCCAAACATAGCCCGGGCAATTCATATGTCCAGAGTGCAAATAAAGTTCTGATTAAGCTATTAAGTAAATTCACTTTTGAGATTCTTTTCAGTTTTTTTGTTTAGGAGTGTAGGTACACACTCAATTAAAGACAGTAGCGTCTAATTTGTTATAAATAATTAAGTATATTTTGATTGATCTCAAAGTTAATTTTCAGTATTCCTTAGATAGCCCACCTATGAATGGCATTTAAAAAAATTTTTGAAAAAAAAAAAAGATTTATTTTTATTTTTGATGAGTTACTTTTAAAGTTGATCTCAAAGTTAAATTTTATTTTAAGTAGTAGTTTGTTTTTATTTTATAGTTGATTTTCATTTTGATAGATTTAAGATAGCCCACATTTAAATTTCTGGTTGTTTTTTTACCTTTTATGAAGAATGTTATGAGAAGGATGTGTTTTTATTCTAATGTTTTATGTTTAAAGTGTTTAAGTGTTCATAATGCATATATTTTCATTAATATTTTTCGGGCCATCTTCAGCGACCAGCTTCCCAAGATAGCCCAATACCAAGTTTCTAAAAAGTGTTTACAATTGTATTAAAATGCTAAAAGCTGTACTGCTTTTTTAGATATCTTGTTTCTCAAATAAATTTATTACAACTTCCATTATGTTTTTTCTTCACATTACTTATCTGCAAGATTTTACGAGGTTTTGAAATTAGGTGGGCCTTCTTTGGCGCCTGTACCTTATTATTATTATACATGGTACTTTTTTTTACTTTTTACCATTTTCATCCTTTCATACTTTTTTTACCATTATTTATTTTATTTTCATACTCAGATGACATCACCTCATTATCACAATTATTTAATTATGACCTTAAAACTTTATTTAGTATCTCAGTGCATGTAGTCTTTAATATGCTTCTAAAATTTTAACACACCAGTGAATTTGAAGGCCGATACGCTTTAAACTGATAAGCTTAAATTTGGGATGTGAGGCCTTTACCAATATTTCTTTGGAAATGCTTATCTCATAAAATACATGACGTCTATGCAAAAAGCTTGTACCTATGTTATTTTGTTTCTGCAATAGTAAAGCAGGACTGTTGCGGTTGTGCAAGCGAGACGGCGCACTACACTATGCATAGCGCTGTCCCACTTACTCAACCGCAACTGTACGGCCCCTGCAGTATAAGAGTCATGATTTTAATGTAACTAAATATTTTGCTCTCTAGCAATTAAGAACATGAATTATTTATAGTTTATTGTTTTTTGAACTCATTATTCTCAACTTTTTAAAAATCAATGTATGTTGTCGTAGTAAGAATGTTCATTTGATGTTGTAAAATTGTGTTAAATATTTTAAAATCTTTTTTGCAATATTACTTTCTACTAAGAAAACATTTATATGTATAGTTTTATACATGTTTCCTATACATAAGCTTTTGTGTATATTGTAAAAGATGAAAAGATAGTATCTATCTTTGTGTTTGTCAAGTTTGACATTTTAATGTTTATTGCAATATATTTGCAAGTACTTAATAAGTCATGTAAATTATTTTTATACTTTAATAAAGATTTTTTATAATTATGGTTTCTTTTATTTCCACAAAAAATATCATAAAGCCAATTATAAGGTATAAATTAGTTGTGGTCTCTTTAGTAATTTACTTGTCGCTCTTGCTACTTACTCATGTGGGTTCCCCATACTTAGAACTGAAACTCAAATATACGGTACGGAACCCTTCGTGCGCAGATCCGACTAGCACTTGACCGGTTTTTTGCACTGTCTCTTCTACCTAATTATGTTACAATATATTTAACAAATATCTTTGTTATGTCTTCAGAATGGATAGCTAACAATCTATATACGAGTATGTTATGAAATAAAACCAGTGATATAAAACAAATAACCCACATTTTCATATAGTTTTCACCAATGTAAGAGTGATCCACCAATAAAAAAGTTTTATGTACTTCATCAATGTCTTGTCTACCCTTTCGAAGTCGTTGGTCGATAGTTGTAAATAAAATAAACATGTCAATTTTAATATCAATATAATAAAAAAACTGTAAATTTTATCTCATAATGATCTACAAAATAATGTTCTTAAAAATACTTATTACTAATGAAGAAACAGGCAGAGCAAGAGGTTTTACTATACAATACAAAATGTCTACGTACAATATAAAAAATGGCTATAACAAAAATCTAAATACTAAAATAATACATAATCTAACAGTGTAGTTACTTTCTGTTAAAAGTTAAAGTATAAAATTACATATTACAGATGAAATGCCTTAGAAAGATCTAATTCTAAGTAAGCCTCCTACTATAAGAGTGTTCTTAGTTACCAATTAAACTATTTATAATTTGGATATTCTAAATGTACCTTATAAATCTTTCTAAGACATTCAACAATCAAACCTTCGAATTTATCGACAATACAACAAAAAAATTGTTGAAACTAAAAATATTTAGATTGATAATCACAGAATTGTCATCCAAATGTTGGATTATTTCTATTCTACCATTATCTTAACGACTTAAAAACCGATAAATTCAAAGGCGTTAAATATTCAACAAAAAATAACTACATCAACATACCTACCAGTATTTCTTAAAATGAGCATTCACTACGTTGTAATCTTTCTTTTCTTTTAAAAACTGCATTTCGTCAAAATCTTTTAAGATGAAGATATTGTCTCTGGCCTGTCTCTTGGTTCTTACTTGTCTTTTCCCGTTTGTCCCTCTCCTGTTTCTATTGGTCTTTCTCGTCTGCATTTGATGGAAAGGCATTGGGTACCGTGGGAGTTTGGAATTCCATTTTCTGGATTTCTTCTTCTGGTTAGGAGGAGTTGTCGTCTCTTCTTTCCTTGGCGAGAAGTCTTCTTGCTCATTCTCAAATGCGACTTTCGGCATGACTGTCGGGTTGCTCGTCATCTTTATAATGTATAGCTTCTTTATTTTGTTTTTATTCTTCTTTATAATCTTCTGTATTGTTCTTCTTGGCGATTTCTTTAGAGATTTCCTCTTTGACTTCTTCTCTTCGTAGTATTTGTTCATCGATGGGAGTCGGATCAAGTTTTCTGCTTTGTCGATGTATGTTACGTTGTGAGGGGGCTGGAATTAGGGAAAAAGGAATGAGTACACAAAGTTCTGTTCAATCTAGTGTATAATTGGTTTTTGGTCGAGATTTTATTGAACTCTTAAATTTTATTTTTGTATATAGAGTAAAGGGTTGTTAGAAGACAAATTTACTCTTTAACTTAGTCTAAATGTATGCCCAGCTTAATTTAGAGATAATGTACAGACAGAGAATCTTAAATCAACAGGCAAACATTAAAACATTAAATACATACCTGAACGACCATCGTCTGAACTTAAATAAAAAAGATATTGTGATCATCAAATGTTTTAACTACAATTATTCCTTTCTGTGTTTGTCTCATAGTATGTAGCAATTTAAAATGAGGGTCTTAACTCAAAATATTTTATCTTATTAACCTAACCATTTACTTCAAAACAATAATCACTAGGAATTAGACACCTCTTAATGCGAAACAAGTCGGTAACTCGAAGATGAAAGCAAAACTCTGTCACACAAGAACCTTCATGCTATTAATTAAATCTTGTTCCGAAAACAACTAATTAGATAATTGTTATGGAGACGTTTTCAAGGAAGTAAGGGTGCGTCCACATCTGACGAACGAGCATTACAAGAGCAGACGCCAGTCAGTCCGCTGTTTGTCAGATGTGGACGCACCCTAAGATGGCAAACGGGATACATATTTGCGTCAATACTTCTGGCACACCATCTTTAGTATCGTCATGGTTTTCTATGACAAAAAGTATGGCATTGGATTACAGTGTTATTTTATTTTTGCAATCCACTACCAAGCGCAGTCGGAATTTAACCGTGGGAAAACTTTAGTTTGGTATAATTGTTGTTTTTAGCTGAAAAATTTATTTGTCGTTTATATTATCATTATAAAAACGCTTAAAGATATCCCAAAACATATTTAGATTAAAACTTAAAATCAAAATCATACGCGAGAAGACAATATTTTGTGCAAGACACTCATAGTGCATAATGTCAAGGAAAAGTATTCGTAACCAATAAATATTTTTAATTACACAACGTCTGTTTAATTCAATTCTTTGATTTAACTTTATGTTGTAGTGAGCACAAAAAACAAACATAATTTTACTCACTATCATCTAAATTGTGTCTAGGTAGGATAAATTACATTACCTCAAAACCTCAAAATCTCAAAAATTTAAGTAGTTAGTTAAATGTTAAAAGATTTGTGACTTGTGAAGAAAAGAAAATTGCACATGAAAGAATAGAGGTGTACGCCCAGCAGTGGATGATGATGCGATGTCACTAGAAAATAAATTATGCTAAGCTGTGTTAAATTAGAACCCGGAAGAAGAGCTAACACTCAGAAAATTTTTCAGTATTATTAAAATGGTTAATTACTCCTTTTCGCGGTTTCCAGAAGTGTTGATGCCAGTCGTTGTAACTGCGCGGTTTGCTCATCCCCTAAGCAAAAGAGTGTGATAGTGAGTTAGTTTGTAGGTTAATGAGCCATAAACAGTGTTAGGAAATTAACTCTTGGAAATCATCAATATCGGCTCAATGAACGGAATTGTATGCACAAGGTTGCAGGTTCGAACCCAGGCAAGTACCAATGTGGCTTTTTCAAAGTTATATGTACTTTCTTAATTACTCTAAGACACTTCTGACAAACGGTGAAGGAAAACATCGTGAGAAAACCTGGATTCCAAAATTTGGGATCTGAAATCGCCAATCCGCGGAGAGCAAGCGTGGTGATCAATGCTCGTGCCTTCTCTATATGGGAAGAGGCCTGTGCCCAGCAGTGGGACGTTTATAGGCTAGATTATTATATATGATATATAATCATTTATAATACACAACTAAAATTTATGTTAAATATCACCACGAAATAAGGAATCTGGTTAATTTTTTATGGAATATATCATCGCGAAAAAATTATCTGCTTTATATAAAATTTTCTATGCAAAAAATATTAAAAACGTGTATGTATCTAAAAGAGGGGGACGCGGGAGGCGTCGATTTTTTCAGTCGCGTGCGCTGTTTTACTAATAAATTACTAGACAAAAATATTTATACAGCTCTTGCTATTAAAGCATAAAAATTTGTTGTTTTTCTTTTACTTTCAAAAATACGTGTGTTAAAGTGATTTTTTATTTTATTTTTCAATTACTATTTTCGAGCGCCCTCAATTTTTTTACAAATTTTCGATTTTATTTTTTCGGTTATAGTCCAAGAGTTAATTTCCCACCACCTTATACACCAAGCAACTAATGCAGCTGTCTACTAAGAAAGTGTGAAGCCTGCATAGCATGTAGTATTATTTATGTAATAGTTACCGTATTGCTCCGGGACTCCACCTCTGTGAGCTTGTTGTTCTCGTTACCATGTTTTGATAGGCTCTGGAAATAAATAAATTAAATTGTTATTATAAAGTTACCTATTTTTGTGATGTTTTGTACAGGAGATACTTGGGGAAAGGTTTTGGTCCACAATTTTTTCACCATTTTTTAATAACACAGATAAATCCAGCGATCTATTTCAATGTTAGCTTAAGCAGTAAATGGCTTTTTTAATGAAGCCTAAATGCTTTAATTTAGCAAAATATGAGATAAACTGGATTCAGTCTTGAAGACATGAAATCTATAACGTGAAAAATGTCAACACTAATCTGACCTAGATACAACTTCTACCCTAAGGTACCAAGAGATAAAAGATAAACACTAATTGCGACCTTCAACTCATCAAAATTAAGTCCTATTTCCAATACACTCAAATCTATATACTTATAATAAATCTGTAGAAGTGAAAATTCTGTACATTGAAAATATCAAAAAAATAAATGGCGGGGGGTGTTACAAGACCAACACCGAACCCATAAGTGTGAAAAAAAAAATTTTTGTCTGTCTGTCTGTCTGTTTGTTCAGGTATCACGCAAAAACTACCGGTTCGATTACGATGAAACTTGGTATAATTATTCTTTATTATCCTGGGCACCACACTAGGTAGTTTTATCCCGGAAAAGTATAAACAATAAAAAAAACAAACTTAATTTTGCGGTTAAAAACTCATTGATAACTGTCGTCATCCACGCTAACGAAGTCGCAGGCACAGCTAGTGATAAATAATTGTACAAAGAAAAAACCTTTTAAATACTAAAAGTGTTTAGTATTACGTTACAATAGTTCCTTTGACATTAAAAACGAACAAATGAATGGCGTGTGTATTGTATGAAATGGGAGAAATGTATCGGCAGTTGTTATGTAACCAGCACAATGGATGACGCAAGAAGGCCTGGTTCAGGTGTTGATAACGTGTTGCTAACTTTGTTTTAAGGTTAAGGTGAGTTGTTATGACCGGGTTTGTGATGGGTGGTTATATATTTTGAAATTGGAGAATCGAAAATATATTTTTTATTTATTTATTTATTTATTTATTTACCATAGAATACAACTATTATTACAGGGTAACCTAATGCAATAGTGTATTGACAATTTTTATACTTAGTCTAAATTACTCTAACAAAATTTATTCTAGTTATATCCTTCTTTAAAAACTAAGCTTGAGGTTAAGAAAAATTAAACATTAATTAAGTAAATGTAGAACAAAAAACATCAAGTAGAACAGGTACAGTACACGGCTCTTGTGAATTCATTCAGAGTACAATAATAATATTAAATGATATTAAGATATACCATCCTGTACAAATAAAACAAAAAGGGCTTGATCTTTGCCCAGTGAAACAGGATAGTGCATAAAAAGTGGATATATAAATGATAAGATGTTTTCTGGTGGATTTTAATGACAAATGGAAAGGAAGTAGGTACACAAAAGAGTGGCAATATAGGACTCAATAAACTAGCCTTTGCCACTCCGCCCTCTTTTATGTCCGTTACCGTGGGAAAAGTAATGTACGCAATCTCTTAGACTTCAAACTAACCCATGCCAAATTTTATTAAAAACTGTTTTATAGTTTAGCCGTGACAGAATAACAGGCAGAGCTACTTTTGCATTACATATGGATGAGACAGGCTGAAATCGATTTTTTTTATTTTTTTTCCAATCTTTTCAGAGAAATATCCTTACAGGCTAAACCCAATGCGATATTGTAGCACACTTAAAAAAAATAAAAAGATCCACGGCTTTTGCCATAGCAAATTATATAGGTAGCTGTTCTTGTAAATTCACCCAAAGCGGACAGAATATGTCTATGTTATCTGCAATGAGGTTGAGAGTGCGGATTATAAATAAATAAATGCGGACAACATCACATACATTGCTCTGAACCCAAAGTAAGTTGCTAAAGCACTTGTGTTATGGAATTCAGAAACAACGAAGGTACCACAAACACCCAGACCCGGGACAATGTAGAAAAGTGTTTTTCTACATTGACCCGTCCGGGGATCGAACCCGGGAACTCAGAGCTGGCGACACCTTGAAAACCGGTGCGTACGCCACTCGACCACGGAGGTCGTCAAAGATTATAAGCTAATATTAGCAATATCATACTCTACAACTACAGTAGTAAACAAAATAAGTGCTTTTTAATGTTTCAATGTTATTTTACATATTTTTAGTGAATCATAATATAAATAAAAACTGTTGCAACATTTTAAGCGTCCACCTGCTTCTATTATTATGAGGGGGGCACTTAAAGCCTAAAAATCGTTTGTAGTAGGGTATGTTTCTAGTAAGGTTTTAGAAATATAGATAGTATTCTATAGAAAATGATCGTAATAAACCTAGGCAGACAATGTAATCTATACTTATAATAAATCTATAGAAGTGAAAATTCTGTACATTGAAATTTCAAAAAAAAAATATGGCGGAGGTGATACTAGACCGACACCGAACCCAAAAGTTTCGTAATCCACGCGAACGAAGTCGCAGGCACAGCTAGTCTTATCTTATAATCTTATAAAAATAAAAAAAAACTTGTAATACATTGTCTTCTTATTAAAATCTTTTTTTTTTTATTTTCTTTATAAAATCTTCTTATAAAAGACGATTGTTGTTTTATTTTTCTGTACCTCACAATTTACGAAAGCTACATCAAGATATATCAAAACATATCTTAATTTATATAAATCTCGTGTCACAATGTTTGTCCTCAATGGACTCCTAAACCACTTAACCGATTATAATAAAATTCGCACACCATGTGCAGTTCGATCCAACTTGAGAGATAGGATAGTTTAAATCTCAAATTATAGTCGCAATTTTAATTTATTGCTAATTATTTGTCTGTTATTATACACAAAGGCACCGGGAACGGGACCTAGGTATTCACGCGGGAGAAACCGCGGGACACAGCTAGTCTTGATATAAGCGTTTACTCAAATGCCCAAGACATTGCTGCATCTTCTCTAGAAAAAAAAGTACAAAATGCCAGCCAAAGGTTATCGACCCCCACAAAAAATAAAGGCCTGTCCAAATTACATTGGTATGCGGAAAAAACTACAAAACTGTATTTGTTTCTTTTTATAAAAACTTAATACGACAGCCTATAATTTGTTTTGTATTTTTTTGCCTCATTTTTCGATACTAAAATAGGCAGATTTTAGTGAAAGGCATTTGACCTGAGGCATGTAGGCTGGTATGTTTATAAATTCTATTGCCTTTTTAAAAACATATTATAATCAATCTTGTCATTGTAACAAGCATTTTTGTATGGGCACCTTAGTATGGAAACTATACCCACGCTGTACAAAAATAAAACAAGGAATAGACAGATTAATGTCTCTAGTTTACGATAATATGGGTTGCCTTACTGTGGATATAGTATGAAGTTACGCAAGAGAAGAGTGTCTGGAAGGATATAGGGAAGGCCTTTGCCCAGCATTGTGACATTGTTCTTTGACCTACTAATGTTTAAACCGCAATCTTCGAAACTGGATAATCTCTACAGATTTGATATTTACATGCGTCAAATGCATAATAATTAAAAATAAAAGAAAATAAAAATGCGGACAACATCACATACATTGCTCTGAACCCAAAGTAAGTAGTCAAAGCACTTGTGTTATGGAATTCGGAAACAACGAAGTAACCATAAACACTCAGACCCGGGACAATGTAGAAAAGTTTTTTCCACATTGGCCCGGCCCGGGATCGAACCCGGGACCTCAGAGCTAGCGACACCTTGAAACCGGTGCATACGCCACTCGACCACGGAGGTGGTCAAATATGATAATAATGATAAATAAATAAATGCGGAGAACATCACATACATTGCTCTGAACCCAAAGTAAGTAGCTGAAGCACTTGTGTTATGGAATTCAGAAACAACAAAGGACCACAAACACCCAGACCCGGGACAATGTAGAAAAGTTGGTTTCTACATTGACCCGTCCGGGGATCGAACCCGGGACCTCAGAGCTAGCGACACCTTGAAACCGGTGCATACGCCACTCGACCACGGAGGTGATCAAATATGATAATTATGATAAATAAATAAATGCGGACAACATCACATACATTGCTCTGAACCCAAAGTAAGTAGCTGAAGCACTTGTGTTATGGAATTCAGAAACAACGAAGGTACCACAAACACCCAGACCCGGGACAATGTAGAAAAGTTGGTTTCTACATTGACCCGTCCGGGGATCGAACCCGGGACCTCAGAGCTAGCGACACCTTGAAACCGGTGCATACGCCACTCGACCACGGAGGTGATCAAATATGATAATTATGATAAATAAATAAATGCGGACAACATCACATACATTGCTCTGAACCCAAAGTAAGTAGCTGAAGCACTTGTGTTATGGAATTCAGAAACAACGAAGGTACCACAAACACCCAGACCCGGGACAATGTAGAAAAGTTGGTTTCTACATTGACCCGTCCGGGGATCGAACCCGGGACCTCAGAGCTAGCGACACCTTGAAACCGGTGCGTACGCCACTCGACCACGGAGGTCGTCGATAATCTTCATTTGTTATTAGTACAATTTTCAGCCATCAATGAAAAACATAAATGTATGCAAAACACAAGACTCAGCAATCCAGTAATTAATTTAACGAATCAAATGTTAGAAAATTATTGACAAACTCGAAAAACATAACCCCTCGCCTACCGCAGTCGTACAAAAACTACACTGGGTCACTTATTAAAATTAAAAAGAAAATTTCTGTGCTGTTTAGATTTTTTATCTATTTCATATCCCATCATCATCATCTGCCTAGCCTTTATTTCCAAACTATGTTGGGGTCCGCTACCAGTCTTACCGGATTCAGCTGAATACCATCAATAATACAATAATAATATAATATTCCGGGACAACTCACACACGGTTATCTGATCCCAAATTCCCAAGCTAAGCAGAGCTTGTGTTATGGTAACCAGGCAACTGATAAACATACTTATATATTTCTAAATACATACATATTATAGATAAATTACACCCAGACAACCAGAACAAACGATCGTGCTCATCACACAAACATTTGTCCTGGGTGGGAATCGAACCCACGACCTCCGGTATAGCAGTCAGGGTCACTAACCACTAGACCAACAGGCCCGTAATAATAAAATACTTTTAAATAAACTGTTTATAACACACAAAGGTTCCTACAAAATTGTAAACAAGTACTTTTGATAGATGACCTACCTACTTTTGTAACCGTACGCAACAAATATTATTAAAATTTATCTAGCGATAAGCAAAACTGTATTCCAAATATGTATAGGTATCTGACGAATAAACAAACATAATCTATACTTATAATAAATCTGTAGAAGTGGAAATTCTGTACATTGAAAATATAAAAAAAATGAATGGCGGGGGGTGTTACTAGACCGACACCGAACCCAAAAGTGTGAAAAAACAAATTTTTGTCTGTCTATCTGTTTGTTTAGGTATCACGCAAAAACTACCGGTTCGATTACGATGAAACTTGGTATAATTATTCTTTATTATCCTGGGCACCACACTGGGTAGTTTTTATCCCGCAAAAGTATAAACAATAAAAAACAAACTTAATTGTGCGGTTAAAAACTCATTGATAAGTTTCGTCATCCACGCGAACTAAGTCGCAGGCACAGCTAGTATTTTGAATAAAGTTAAACACCATTAACGGTTTCATCTTCTTAATAAATGACTATCACTTGATATAACCCTTATAATAAATCAAATCTGAATTTAGGAGATGGAAAAAACACATCTGAAAACGCGCAAAGTGATTCTTTACAATATTAGTCTTTACTATAATAAATAACTGAATAATAATGTAATCACTTGCTACTGATCTACCACTATCTTAAAGACAATTCTTTATAAGTATAAATATATAGGAGAAATATTAACTTATCAATAGAAAAATAACAATAAACCGACTTACCTGTTCGAAAGCGATAACAAAATTAATTAGGGCAGACGTAAATATTAATTGCGGATACATTATAATTCACATCTGAACTTTCGAATGAATGCTGAACTACTAACGTGTAACTTTTATAAACTATTCCACGAGTTTACAGCTAAGCCAAATCTAAACATCATTGTTAGCGGCGTGTTGTAAAAAAAGTATTGGTAGCCAGCGGATGTGACCTTACTCGGTTTGGTACAGTCTTCAGTAGTTTTATTATGTTTACTTAGACCAAACATAATTTTTGTGGCACAGAAACATACATTAGAAATCACTTTGAATGTTTACGGTTTTAACGGATGTGATTTAAAAAAATAACGGTTTTAATTCAAGTTTCGACTCGATTATAAATTGTTGGTGGACGGTTAAATAAAAATTCGGTAAATAAATTCGGTTTTGTGGAATCACGAGTAGAATTAAATAAATATAATGCTTAATTTATTGTGCATTTTTTTAATTACATAAAATTATAATTATTCTAGTGCAGTGCTTATTTAATGTCAAAACATTGTTAATTTCCAAGTGATTTTGAAAAAGAAATAATAATTAAATCTACAATCGAAAAACTTAAGATTATCTTGAAAATATCATAATTTCTTAGAAAAACAACTAATTATAATATCATGTAAAGTGCATAAAGTGATTTTTTAAGAATAATAAAGTGGGCCTTCGTGGACAGTTTCTTTACAATAGTGATTTGTTTTTAAATAAAACCTTTTTACATGAAATGACAAGTAATAAAGTGTTGTTATATATAAAAGGAATAAGCAGTGTTGAACCCTTTTAAATAGTTTATTATGAACGAAGAATATTAATTGCCAACATGATTTCTGTTACGGTAAGTTCTTACATAACTTTGGTTTTCAAAATGGCGGCGTTAGTTCAGTGTTGCCAAATATGAGCTTAATGTTGCCAATAAATAAAATTATAATTTCATGAATAAAATGTTAGGGTTTTATGTTGACTATGTGGATACTTAAGGGACCGTCATGACAAATCCTACTGTGCATAGTGCAACGGGTCCAATCCTTGCACGAGACTAACTTCTCAGTCTGTGTGTTTGTGGAAACCCCTACAAAACATGGCATTTAATTCAATGTTATATATGACTTGTATTCTGAACGTAATCAATATTAATTTGCTCTAAAGATAAGTAAATAAATTCATTTAAAATCCATAACATATTATGTAGAATTCATAAACCCAACCATTTTCCATAGCCCTGTGACCATTTTCAGAAATAATAATTTTCATGATAGAAAGAAAGAAAAGATTATCTGATTATTTGATAAATAAGACATTTACACAGTAGTATCTAAAGATTAAATTATTATTATTACACAAAAACTGTCCCTTCAAGCACCTATATCCTTTGGTGCAAACCATATGAAAATCAGTTCAGCAGTTAATGAGTTTATCAGTCAAGCAGATACATAGCCCTACTGCCATTTTCCAGATACTTGATGATCTTAAAATTGGTAACTTAATAACACGAATTGCCTGCATGCAGCTTGTGTATGATAGAAGAATCTAGAAATATTACTTAGGTCAGTAAATAATAATAATATTCCGGGACAACTCACACACGGCTATCTGATCCCAAGCTAAGCAGAGCTTGTGTTATGGTAACCAGACAACTGATAAACATACTTAAGTATATATTTTTAAATACATACATATTATAGATAAATTACACCCAGACACAGAACAAATGAAGATGATAATGAGTAACCCACATTGTTACACAAAGTGTCCATGATACAGTATGTTTACATTTCCTTCTCAGTAGGCTTCAAGTATCAATGTAGGTAAGTAGGTACCTATAATAATTATCATACAATAGCGAAATATTATTAAACAAAAAAAGGCACACTCTAAACGAATAGCAAGAAAGTTAAACATTCATTGTCAATTATCTTTATTATGGTAAAAGAAAGCGGGGGCACGAGGCCACTATTAATAAATATTATTACTGAAGGAAGTCACTGTAAGAATCTATAAAAGTAAAAAAGGAAAAGAAAGAAATGGTTCCTGTTAAGGTACTTTTAATAATATCTTGGGACAACTCACACACATCTATTCCCAAACTAGGCAGAGCGTGTACTGTGGCAACCAGACTGCTGTTAAATATACCTACTTATACAGGGTGTTAAGAAACCCCTGTCCGACCCGAAAGGGTGATATAGGGTTCACAATCACATGCTCAAATAAAATATCGAATTTGAAAAATTCATGATTGAAACAATAATAATGGATTTTGAAATGACCATTTTTTGCTCCGAAATTCCCTAAATTTGAGATTAAAACAAAAAGTAGTACAACAATGTCGTCGGTATTTTTGGGGGCCTTTTGTTAGGTAATTAGGTAGCATCTGTGACGACGCCGACTCTCTTTCTCAAAAAGTGAGAAAAAAAAAATTAGGTTATATTTTTTTTTCTTTTTTTTCCATTTTTTTTCCACATTTTTGTAATCAGATATCGATACTTAATAACACCTTCACGGGTCGGACAGGGGTTTTTTAACACCCTGTATATTCCTAAACATATACGTCATGTATGACGTTTTTATTATGGATAAATTACGCCCATACACAGAGCACATAATCATGCTCATCGCACAAGGATTTATTCTTAATGGGAATTGAACCCACGATCTCCAGTTTAGCAGTCACTAACCAATACAAAATTTGAGATCATCATCTTCGCGCCCTATTCCATTTTGGGGTCGGCGCAATGCCCATTTTGTAGATAGAAAATCACATCACGATATTCGAAATCAGAGAAAAGGTGTTCCGCTTTGGGGTAAAAATTGTATAAATCAAGGTTTTTGTATCGTACAAAAGCATGCTGGTTCCAAAGAGAGATAGACATTACGTCTTGTGAAGGTCTTTCTGTATTGTTTATTGTATCCTACCTCTGTGGTCGAGTGACGAACACTTTAGTTTTCAAAGTATCGCTCTGACGTCCAGGGATTGATCCCCGGAGAAGTCAATTTAGAAAACCACTTTTCTACGGAATATCGGGTTAAGGAATTCATTGTACCTTCGTTGTATGGTTCCACAACACAAGTGCTGAGCTACTTTCTTGGGTTCGTAGCAATGTATGTGACGATGTCCATGTTTGTCTGTATTACGCCATCTTTAAAGCAATCGAACTATGATGGCATTTTGACTACATAATCCGACCCATTAATGTTTACAACAACAATACGTCAAAGTTCCTCTACAGGACCCCAAGACAACTGGATTTAATGGCTTAGGGTTCGACCTTTAACAATATATCCACTTTAAACTGTCATCATTGACATAGTCTCGGCCATTTGGACAATATTGAGATAAAGTTTAATGTAGCATACTGACAAATAGTTAATTCTTCTAATATTACAAATGTGAAAGTTTGAATGGATGGATGTTTGTAACTCCTTTAAGAGAAAACTTCTGAATGAATTTAGACGAAATTTTGCATTTATAAGTTTATGACTCTAATTATTGACCCAGGATCTTTTTATTCCAATATATCAATGGAAACGAAAAACTGCAATTGGAAACTGCTTGTAGGTAAAAAAAATTCTATACAGCATTTCGGCCACAGCACCCTTTTGCTCCCGGAGAATTTCTCATGGACTTCCTTTACCCTGGGGAAGGCGAAGGTTTATGCTCGGGGGCTTAAATCACCGGACTGCTTCTCCCCTATACTGGAGGAGCGATCGGCCACAGCGGCCTATCTCAACAGAGAAATGTATGGGAGATGAAACACAAATGTGTGTAAAAACCCAACTATGTACTAGCCCTTAGTTCAATGGGTCTGGTATTACAAACATTTTTAATACATCATTATTAGCAAGCCATGCTCCTATCATAATCCGTCGAAAAACAAAAGAAATCTTATAAGCATAAGAGAACAATCACAATCTTACAGTCACATTTTCATACGACAATATGTAAACGTATATGAGTAAAAAAGTTAAGATTTCAAATCTAACCAATTACCTCCCTCAAAACTCCATAATCTGGGTTGCTAAGTCTCAGAATCGCTTCAAAAATGAAACGTTAACGGTGATTCTTTCAAAAAAAGGTCTAGCTGTACAAGTTTGATAAAACTGTGTTATCAAGCAAAAGTAACCTTTATAATCTGCAAACTGAAAAAACAAAAACGACATTTATCAACATATGAGTCATCTATTTGCAGAAGAAAACCGTTTAATGGACGCTCTGTTATGATTTCTTTCGCCTTATCTTTGAGAAAAGAAAAATGTAACCCAATAACTGCTTATCGTGTGAAAACAGTGAGAGTAATGTCTTTAATTGTAAAAACAACTTGCTAACGGCAAATGGCTTAGAATGTTGATTTAGCTGAAAATAGGAAAATATTTTTGGTTCCTTGCCTTACACAAAGTCTGTGTTAATAAATTAGGTCAATCAGAGCAATTAAGGAAATGGAAACAGCTGATACTTTTTTATAGTTTCTAATATAGCATAATTGATCGATGATCACAATTGATTATGTTTTATCATACTCAGGTACAGTCACTGTAGAATAATCTTTACACAACCATCTCTGAATATAAAACCAAATCCTGGAACGCTTAAGTACAATTATTTAAATATCAAACATGCTCTCTACATAGATCAATGGCATGCAAGGCATCTACCTACTGTCTTTTGAAATAGTGCTCTAACCACCATCTATGCTAAGTGTCAATGTCCAATTGAGTGGTAAACTGATTTTGATATTATTTCCTTTTTTCGTTGAACAGATTTTTGTACAACATTGTATACCACTACGTATATTAAATCTGTCTCATCACATAATGGTTTAGGATCATAAAGGTCAGGGCTTGTCAAGTTTTGCCTACGTGTTTCACCCGCCTACGCCCTGGTTCCCGTTCCAGATGTTTTACCAACCCTTCTTCCAACTTTTTTGTTCTTTTTTTTTCAAAAGACTTATTCCATTTTTTCTTCCAGCTCACCTCATTCGTCCTAGTCCTCGTGTTGACGACAGCATCCGGCTCTCTGGTCGTCGATAGCATCTCCCAGAAGGGAGTCTACGTGTCCGACTACTGTCCCACCATGAAGTACTGCGTCGAAGCCAGCCATGTTATGTGCATGTACTATGATCCGGTAAGCTTACTTTTGTTTATTTTTTAGCTATGCCTGGGGGTTTCACCAAGTAAAGCAAGTATAGCATATAGATGATGTTCTAAACGTCTTTTTAGTAATTATGCTATTACGGGTAGAGATGAATCAAAAAATTAAAGGGCTTGTAAATTAAATTCACCAGTTTTTTGGTTGAAAATTAGTAACCCGACTTCTATTTATGTAAATTTAAGATTAGCCTTGATAAGATCCCACTGCCTACCCTTCTTTCAGACTTCTCTGCTTTTCTGCGGTTTTTTGTTGTTTTTTTCTATTTTACACTAAATAAATCACGAAAAAGTTGGGCCACGGGAAAACCATCTCATTCTTCAACAAATATTCAATATACAAGACCAAAGTTAAACCAAAATGCAATAGTACAACCAATAACAAGATTCCATTCATACTGTCTCCCTATTAATTGCTAACTACATTACAATCTAGGTTTCAACATATTCTATACTCAATGGCTCTCGAAACAGCTTGTCCGGATGCCAAATTTAGTCGAGTTAGGAAATTCCACAGGGCAATTGGAATTTCATGATGGGTCGTGCAAACCCATTATGACACGAATATGTCAGTTATATTCCATAATCCAATGGAATTATATTAAACTAATTTGTGTTCTCACCTTTGTAGTATTCTTGTCTCTATAAATTATTGTTATTATAATACCGGAGTATAAATATTCCATTGAGTGACACCGGCCCTTTCTCATATAGAGAAGGAACAAGTAATGTTCAGTACGCTTGCTTATAGCAGGTACGTGATTTTTAAATTCCTACTGGAATTTAGAATTCAGGTTTCCTTGTCATGTTTTTTCTTTACCGATTGGCAAACATCTTATCTCTTTAATACTTGCCTGTAATGGGTTCGAAGCTGCATCCCCGTGTACACAAATCTGTACATTGAACCGCTAAGCCAACATGACATTTTCCCAAACCGTAGACCATTTTGATTTATCTATCAATATCTAAAAGCAAGACAAAATTTATTTAGTATTAAAAATCTATTAACAAATACTATAATCAGTTGGACAAAATAAATCATTCGGTCGTAAATAGTAAACTACCTAACTAACTTTTGAATGAGTATCAATCTCTTTAAAACTGATTAATTTTTCACCTCTTTTACAACTCAGCTATTTAGCACTGACTGTATTTGACTCCTATCTAATATTAAGTAGTATGAAATATATGTTATATATTAGGTAATTTATTATTCAATAATGTACGGAGGTACTGCGAATCCCACGAACAGTCTATGAAGGTTGACACTCAATCGAGCTGACGCACGACTAGCTAATTCTTACGCGTTAGTATCTATAACGCAATTTTATACATACATATATTATTATATAATTTAAACCGAAACTATTTTATCCAATGATTTCTGAATCGTCATAGCATAACTATAACGATTCTACAAAAATTATTATTACAAGTTGGTTTATATCCTAATGCATACAAAGAACCATGTTATACATCTGTCCGTTAATCAAAGGTTTATCATTAAGCGTGTAACGAAACCATAGCGCGATTCAGGGACTTCAAAACAACGCCATCTATCGACAGAGCATGTAAACACCAGGGCGCTGCACGTCTACATTCTAGAACAGAATTAAAAAAACATACAAATATTCTCAGTCAGAAATCTTTTCTGCAGATATAATCTATGATTATATTCTTAAGGCTCACTTAAATCGATAATAAGAATGGGAGAGCTGGGTATATACAAATATTTCATCACGCCTTTATATCCCATAAGGGGTAGGCAGAGACTTCATCGTCGCAAGCACAAACACGCATCCTAGGATGACATTTATGACCATGATGATGAAATCCTCATCTACCAGGTTACGCTTTGGTCTCCATGTAATAGTCTATTGCTATTGCCGAGTAACTTAAAGCGAGAGTTGAATTACCAGTTTTCCCTTAGTCGCCTTTTACGACACCCACGGGATGATATGGGGTGGTGACACACTGTATAACCCGTCACTACACGGGTTTTTAAATACGCAAGTGTTTTTTAGAATATGGATTTTAAAGTAATATAATTCACGGGAATAAGCGCGTACATGCATAAATACCTTTTTTAATAATAATAATAATAAAAACTTTATTTGCAGACACAACATCCATAGTTATAAAAAATAAAATCGAAAAACACAAATAAAATCAAATTAAATACATTAAAAAAACACAAATAAAATTAATAAACAAAGAAACACATCTACTTAACATATCTGAATGACGCTCTGTGAGTTGTCATCCAATGCCACAAGATAGGACTATCAACCCTATTGGCCACAATTGCAAGCAGGCTGTTGGAGCTGTCGCGCACTCGCCTTATCAGGGACGCTATTCGTGACCGCATTAACGAATAGAAATCAGGGATACCTGCCTCGGCAAACATCCCTGAAGCACTACAATAGCGCGGCAGCCCCATCATTACCCGGTACGCATCATTGTATTGGATTTTTTGTCGCAAGTAGTCTGCTTGCGACCACGGCCGGTGTAACCCGGTCGAAACGTCAAGCCCCAAAAAAGGTATTTATGCATGTACGCGCTTATTCCCGTGAATTATATTACTATAAACATGCAGCGCGATAGTTTAAAAGTTAATATGGATTTAAAAAAAAACAGTTTTACTGCTTTTTCATTAAATAGTAATTACATTGTCTTACATCACGTAACTTTATTATTTACATTTTTCTGTCATTAGCCAGAATTCTTTTTGATTTTGTTGTTTCATTGATTTCATTGAAGCTGAGCTTAGCTTTTAATCATATATTCGTGTTACCACTAAATGTTTTATTCAGTAACTCACAATATGAGTGAGTGACGACCTCCGTGGTCGAGTAGCGTACGCACCGGTTTCAAGGTGTCGCTAGCTCTGAGGTCCCGGGTTCGATCCCCGATCGGGTCAATGTAGAAATCAACTTTCCTACATTGTCTCGGGTCTGGGTGTTTGTGGTACCTTCGTTGTTTCTGAATTCCATAACACAAGTGCTTTAGCTACTTACTTTGGGTTCAGAGCAATGTATGTGATGTTGTCCGCATTTATTTATTTATTTATTTATTTATTTATATCGATATTCTTTGCAACTCTATGTGAAGGGATCCGTATAAGTTTTCACAATACTTTGGTATAATAATGTACTTATAATATAATATTTAGGTATTTAAATATTAGTTACAAATCGTTTTTTACTTACTACCAGCCCCACGATTTGCTTATTTTTAATTAAACATGTCTTAATCTCTGTCTATGTTTCCGTATGTCTGTCAGTCAGTCTTATAACGCACGGCTAAACCACTAAACCAATTTTGATGAAAATTGGTATGGTAAGCTTGTATCCTAAGAAACAAGCCACTAACACAATATATAAACAACTTTTTGCCCCGATAACCGAAATCTACGCAGGCGGATCCGCGGGTAATAGCTAGTAATTAATAATATCTAAAACTTTTTATGGTTTTAAATATATCTATATGTATAAAAGTAAGTCGTGTTAGTTACACTATTTATAACTCAAGGCTGAACCGATTAGGCTAAAATTGGTTGGGAATTAGCTTATAACCAGGAGACGGACAAGTTTTCTCAAGCGTAAAAAAAAAAGATTTTCCTGCATATTACTTGGACAAATTTTTAAAGAGATCATACGATGTAGGTATGGACACTCGAGATATATTACAATTTATTTTTTAATACATAAAATGATTTCGGGTTCATAATAACTTTTAAACTATCGCGCTGCATGTTTATAGTAATATTTTAAAACGGGGATTAGCGCGTACATGCATAAATACCTTTAGGGCTTAACGTTTCGACCGGGTTACACAGGCCGTAGTCGCAAGCAGACTCTTAGTAGTCTGTTTTATAATATTACTATGAATTTTGGGTTAGTTACACCATTATATCAAGAACGGGTAGACCTATTTTCATGATCTTTGATTTGTTGGATTCATCTTCGCCCCGAATAACAGAATAACCATAAAGACATCGAGAACGGATATACGCGCGTGAAACCGCGGGATACAGCTAGTCTTTAATAAACCTTAATAATTAATGTGTATCCCTAAACCTTTATTACAATAGAGAGATAATACCTACTAATGCCACACTTTCTCTTATATCTAAGTACGACATTAAGAGCCTAATCTTTTTTGATCTTTTTATCTTTAGTGCTATTATGAAGAGCATTAGGTATTCCTTTTGTTTTGTAAAGAAAGGTATTGTTAAGACAATGATAGCAGATAATATATACTTATTACAGAAAATGGGAGGAAATCTAATGTGGATAATGCTTGACTATTGTCCAAGGTATTAATTCATAAAGATTTTATCCACTAACACGGAAAAATACCGTTTTCAGTTTGTTTTATTTTAGGAACTACCAGTAATTTTCATTTAAAATCCATACCAAGGGTTATTTGTACCTGGTGTGTACGGAGTGTTACGGGAAGGGTATATTTTCCAAGAGGGGTTTATTTTTTTGGTGTCAATCTATTGATACAAAAAATGAGATAACGTTTATTAAATTAACTTATTCTGAGCTGAAATTTTATAAACTGACTGTATACCAGATGTACTCTTCACCCCTATTAGATAGATATACCCTTTCGGTGACACCCTGTATATTGTAATTAATATTTTTTGTTTACTTTTTTTACCTCCGTGGTTCAGTGGCGTACACGCTGGCTTTCAAGATGTCACATTAGAAACATTTGACGATATTTTTTTTTTACATAATTTGTATTTATTTTCAGCACAGTGTCATGGGGCCTCGTTGCAGCAATCCACAAAACGTTTCTATAACTGCCGAGCTCGCTAACCAACTACTTGATGTAACTAACGCGTAAGTAAAACTTTAAAACAACTTATATTACTAAGATAACCAGACCAGAGTTTTTCTACCTAGCCTTTACCGAAGCTCTGTTAGGGTCGATTCCGGTCTTGCTAGATTCAGCTGAAAACAGTATTTCTCATGCACCGACTGCCTTTCTGACCTCCACAGCCCATTTTACTTGAAAACACACTATCCTTTATTACGACTCATTATCAAAACTGTCAAAAATTGAAGTTTGATAGTCGGTACCAACGGCTGTGGCCTCGATGTTTTTTTCCATACAAATGGTGACCCACACTTTAGATATCTTATTTTGAAATGGTAAATAAGCAAAGCCACAATAAAGAAGTCAATCTCGTAATTCAATTTCACAAACAATGTTACCTTATAACGCCCCAAATCAAGTTATTTTCTGCTTCTCCACCGAATTCAAATAAACAGGAAGCTTGTATGTTTTCAATAACGTTTGCAATCTATATTTGGTTTTATCAGGTTTTATTTATAAAAATCTTTGATGGGACGTCTTATCTCCATACAAAAGCTCTCGTCAATTTTCTCGCTGGTTTATGTTATTAAAGAATTTTTTTATCTTTGATATCATTATTAATTAATGGTATGCCATCATGATTTCTTTTTTGATGACACATTTTTTTTAATTCGCCAGTACTTTTACATGCTTATTTCGGTTGCTGTTTTCAGTGGTGTAGAAAAAAATAAATTATTGATAAAAAAGAAAAGCATGGGGACATGGTATAAGCATTGTCTATTCTTCTTATTTGGTACAAACCTTTTATGTACGACGGGTCTGTTGGTCTAGTGGTTAATGACCCTGACTGCTATATCGGAGGTCGTGGGTTCAATTCCCACCCAGGACAAATGTTTGTGTGATGAGCATGATCAATTGTTCTGTGTCTTGGTGTAATTTATCTATAATATGTACGCATTTAGAAATATATAAGTATGTTTATCAGTTGTCTGGTTACCATAGTACAAGCTCTGCTTAGTTTGGGATCAGATGACCGTCTGTGGGTTGTCCCAGGATATTTATTTATTATGTAACTCCACAAAATACGCCTAAAGGTACAATTCCGTTTCCTTATTCTTTACAACATATTCCTTGTTACAGAATCAGAAGCAAGATAGCTACCGGCAAGGAAACTGGTAAAGACGGTGCACTTCTACCGAGGGGCTTCGGAATATTCCGACTGGTATGTTCCTATTATATTACATACATCAATAATCAAACGACTCCTGTTTTTAGGAGCAGCCTTAGTTAATGTTGATATAAATGCAAAAAAAACATGTTCTTATAAAGGCCTTTTCTTTAGATTTGTATACAAATATAACTGATTTCTGAAACCTTGAACCAGCATGATTCTACGTAGTATCAGTCGGAAGATCATTTCATTTTGTCAACTGAAACTGCTGTTGGATATATTGCCCAAGTACGACAAGTGATATAAAACTGAACTTCTGAACTCGTTTTTGTTTCAGCGATGGGATAACGAATTGGCGACGTTCGCACAAGTACTGGCTAACCAATGTGTACTAAGACATGATTTGTGCAGAGCTACTAGTGAGTACTAAATAGGCTTTTCCTTGGCTCTATACTTCTATGAAAATTATAATAATTTAAGCACATAATGGTCCTGAAAAGATCTCGTCTATTATGGAATCAGAAAACTATTTCAGCGGAAATTGTCATACCACACCACGTACCGCACAGCTACATAGTGTATATTGTATTCTATTCGATAGTTAAGAATAAAAAAACTATTAAAATATTTTGCGAAAAAGTCAAAACACCAATAAAGTCTAAAAATATTTCTTTCCACACACTTCAATATTTTTCGCAGGGCGCTCTTAAAATCAATACTTAAGTTCTACAATACAGCACTCAGAATCAGATCTCTCTATTTCAACAATTTAGGGTCGCTACGTTTCAAGCCCTTTATACTACACAAAGGGCTCTTACACCAAAAAAATACTATCAAAGTTAACAAAGGCCTGTCATGTTTGCGGCTGATATAGGCGAATAAAAAGGATTTTTTTATCAAAAGGATTGGCCTCTTACTTCCAAAAGAATATTTGTTTAATCTTAATAAGATACAGTTGCTATAAAAGGTTTGAGTATAATGTATTTGGTCAGAATTAGTTGAAAGGAAGTTTCTCGCAAATTTCCATTTACCTAATAGGGCACTAAGATAGCTGCTTAAAAGTTTTTTTGTCATCTTCATTGGCATTGCTGTGACACGTGTTTTTCATCGATTTGTCTTCTTAGAAAGACTACCAAGCCTCGTGGTACTTTGATCAATTATTATGTTATTTCTGAAAATAGGAACTGGTACATAGATGTAGGAGTAAAATGATTGGCAGTTAATATTTGGCTAAATATAGCTCATACTGATCGTTTTCAAATACAGTATGTTTTTTAAAATGTAAGCTTTCCTTTAACTGACAAATTCCGTATAAAAATCCAATCCTTACTAATATTATAAATGCGAAAGTTTGTTTGGATGTTTGTTACTCTTTCACGCAAAAACTACTGAATGAATTTAAATGAAACTTTACAATAATGTAGCTTATACATCGGAATAACACATAGGCTATAATTTATAAAGATAATGTATGAATTGTCATTCACGCGGGTGAAACCGCGGGGCACAGCTAGTTTTAAATATTTTTTTGAGATTTTATATAACTTTTTCTATAGACTAACTAAGAGTATAGACTAAGATAGACAGGTTTGGAGGACGGAGGGGGAGGCCTTTGCCCAGCCGTGGGATCTGTGTAGGCTACAAAAAAAAAATCTTTGAAAAATATTGGCACATCATCCCATCACCTCTATGTTGGCTTGCAGCAATACCTCCTGCCATTCAGAAGAACCCTTACAAAACTATTTGTCTTCTTCCAGAGCGGTTCCCAGACCCCGGCCAGACAGCTGGCCTCGTCCGCTTCACGTTCCCCGAGTGGTACCCGATGTCGAGGACCCCGGCCACCTCGTCTCCTGGCCTCAACGACATGAAGCTCTCGTATGCCGTCACTCAGACCCTCAAGTCCTGGTATGCGCAGAAGTCGATGGTCACGGAGCAGATGCTGAAGAATTACCCTGATTGGACTTTGTAAGTAACATTTATAGTAGCATACTAGTATTACAACTTACATTAAGGCCAGTGACGCCATAATGATGATATACAATGAAAGACGTCTACAGCGAGAATCGCAAGTACTGCCATAACATGTCGGTATCTCTAATTTTGTTCGTTCTTCCGGTATTAGCGACCGACTTATTAGTAGATTTTGATTTCGTTTAACAGTACTTTGATGGAACTACTTAAAAACGGTTGAAGAGTACTGTTGTTTGCGTCTTTTCCGTCTTTGAAACTGAGCATTAGGTTGTGAATAAAAACTACTACTCTTACACATTAAATATACTACTTTTTCAAAAACTTTAGATCTTTAATTTATTTTATTTTATTTTATTTTATTTATGCAACTGAATTAAAGCAATACGTAGCCTTATCGATATGATTATGTCACAAAACTGTGGATAAGCTATTTATACCAAATTACATGCAGAAGAAAAATAGCAGCAAATAAATTCGCTTTTTTATAAATCGCTTTTGAAGTTTTTTTATTAAGATTGTCGGCCACATTGCATCCTGAGGCATTTCTAAACATATCAAGTAAATACTTTTTTCCTAACTAAGTTTTCCTGATTTATTATTAAAACTTTTCTCTCTTAGGAAGCTGAACTCAGCGTATATCGTATGTCCAAAGTTTGAAAGATATTTTTTACGCACGATATTCTTTACTTATACAAGTTTACTGATATTCGCATATAATGTTCGTATACAAATGTAATAAAATATTCATGAAATTTCTCAGCTGTGTTACATTAAACAGTATCGTTAAAACTAATAGGACTTTTTGCCAGACTCTTGTAATAAGTGCTGCGATTTTGAGTACTTATATAGCTCAGGATTTTTTCAGTTCATTGACAGAGAATATAGAAAAAAAATGGAAAATATCATTGGGCATTTTAATTGACGAAAAGGTCATTTATTTTAACCACTTCACTACCCTGAAGTGGTTAAAAAGGTCGAAAGTAAGTTTTCTTTTTTTTTCAAGGACTCCTACAATTTTTAACCGTAACTTGTCGGCAGGTCAATCTTTCAAGGATTTTTGTAGTCTTTGGTCTACCTTTTAACGTTTCTAAATTACATCCTTTTTTTCTAGGACCCCAACGAATCAGGGCGGAAGACTTTACCTGGAGATGATATTTGGAGCGACGACGCACATGGGATGCGGTATCTCTGCCTACACCGAATACAGCTACTACGATAACAACCGACAGATGAATTACAATGTAGGTTCCTTATAATAACTAGCAATTTTTTATTAGAAGAAAACTAATAGTCCTCTTTTATTGATTCGAAGTTAAAAAGCAATAACAAAATACCATTATCTCTGGAGTATTAGGAAGTAGTAAGAAGTTGTAGGTTAAATACATATTTTGTAAACGAATTTTTAAATGTCAAATTATTTTATATAGGCAAGCAATTTATTGAACAGATTAATTGTTTCTACATTTTCACCTCCAATATGCATATAATCTATTGTTAATGCACTTATGTTATACAAATACACCACACTTGTTTTCGTCTTTGAGATAGTATATGCTCTTCTAACGGGATGTTTTTTTTTATTTATAAACATTTATGTAAAAATCTATACAACTTAGAGCTTTTGTATGTATATTAGAAGCCAAACAGTAGCAATGACCTACAATTTTGTACCACCATCACTATCTCTACCTACCCTCTTCCAGTCAATCCAAGTGATATGCAACTACTCGTCGCGGCCTCGCAAGGGGGGCCAGTCGTACAACACCGACGCGCCGGTCCCGGGGCACGGGTACACCAGCCTGTGTGGGTGTCCAGAAGGATCGAGAGAAGATGCCGACTGTCTGTGCAACGAGTATAGACCACCACCAAGTGAGTAACTGTTAAAGATACTTTTGACTGGCCTGATGGTCTAGTAATTAGGTTGGGTAGGCCGAAACTGCTGGACCTGAGGTCGTGGGTTTGCATAGCAGATGCATAACAGAACGTTTCATTTGTGTTTAGTAATTCATTTAATGGATAATATCATGGTATTTGGTCGAAAAATGTATGAAAATTCAGAATTTTTAACCGTGGATAAAATCAAGTGCAGCAGTGCTACAGCTTTGGTGCCATATTAAGAAATGCTTAGGAGGACAAGCTCTGTCCTCCTAGTAATTCATTTTATCGATAATATCGTGGTATGTGATCGAAAAATGTATGAAAATTCAGAATTTTTAACCCTGGATATAATCACGTGCAGCGGTGCTACAGCTTTGGTGCCGTATTAAGAAATGCTTAGGAGGACAAGTTCTGTCAGAATATAATATTTTTTTTGGTTGGCCGGCTTTCGAATTTGGACCAAAAATGTATAGAGAGTGGATGATGTCCTTTCCTTAAAATAATCAATTGTTTTAATAACGGCGATTCCTGCCGCGTTGAAAAATTCTGGAAATTCATAAAAACAGTAGTTCCAATTTAGGATTTTTTATTAACCAAAAGTGTGTGGAGGAAAGGATACCTTGGTATTTTATTCTTCTTTTTGTTATGTGTAGTATATTTTTATGCGATGAGATACAATTCTACCATTGTATACTACTTACAGAAATGAAACCCCGTGCGGACACGTGCAGCAGTCCTGAAGGTAATTGCGAGCCGACGCTCGTGCTTCTTCCAATCTTCACCGTGGAGGATGCTCCTCCCGACAAGCTCTATGAGAAGGCCAAGCAGATTGAAGAGCCGCTAGCGAACTTTGTTATGAGTAGGTAAGTCTTGGGGCTAAAATTACTACTGCTATGGTCTATTCTGTACGCAAACAATTTTTGTCAACTATAGTTTTGCTGGAAATCGTATAATTTCTATGGGATACCTTGTAACTTTTTTATTGAATAAATAAATAATAATAAATTGTCTCTTAAGCATGTAACGGCATTATCGGAGCTTATCCGAGTGTGAACTATAGACACAGGTATGAACAAGCGCCATCTTGAATATCACGTCAAATAAGTGTCAAAACAAAGCTGTTATCTTAAAACCTACTATCTATCTAATTACACAAATTTAATTATATAATAATACAGGGACTATATAAAATTAAGGGGTTATATAAAAACGAAATAAGTGGGTACTTACTTATACCTAAGAATTAAGCTTATGATGGGCACAGCAGGCCACTGGCGGGAAGCACACTCTATACTTGCTTATGGATACTCTAAGATCTTACAACCGTACTGAAAACCTGAAAAATCGTATATTCTTATTTTCCAAGTATTACTACTTTACCGGGAAAACACTATGAAAATATTATGTTATATTCCTGTAAATGCAAAGGTTATTGGATAATTAGGTACATTTAGATATGCTTGTATTTTCCTAATAAGCATGTTTCTTATTAGAGCCAATGATAAATTCAAGGAATCAGTTATTTTATTATTATATATTTCTTTATATTCTTTCCTAAAAACCAAGATAGATATATTATCAGGAAAATATGTTTTATTGTACTATTCTTTAAGATTTTTTAAAATAGGTTAACTTTAAATATCGATGTGATTTCAGTAATCTACCAATTCATTTACCTTAACCACTTGTTCAATTTGCGCGGTCCCTTACTGATATTATTTATTATTTTTATTGTAATGACAGGAAGGAAGGCTTAGGAAGCGGTGAAGGGTGGGCGATTTTGGGTCGGTTCATATCTGGCGGTGGTGGCGTCGCGTGTTGTCGGTCGCGTGGCGCTGGGACGGGCGGGCGCATGGTGGAGCATTCGGCCTTTCACACTGACCTGATGACACGTTGGTGCGTCAGGTGTGAGAGGTTGGATGTTTTGTTGTGTGTCTGTTCGTTCGATGTTGCGCGCTGCCTTTTCCGCCGGATATGAACCGACCCCTAGGGTGCTGTCCTTTTTGTAATAATTTTGACGTTTGATAAGTGCTACTTTGTAGCCTAAGTTAAATAAATAATTTTTGATTTTGATTTTAATGCTTTTCTGAGTTTAAGCATTTCATTTAAAAACCTGTGTCCACCCCTCACATCATTATCAGTGGTTTTTAGGCAACAGGTACCCATGAAATTATTAATTTAAGTATTCTAACTTTTATGTTTTATTTCAGGTTAGACAACATGACTTCCATTGGAAGAACTAAGTCTGCAGAGGTATTTGATTTCTTTGAAGATGCCGAGAAAGAGGTAAATTGCCATTTCAAAAATAATTACTTTTATCACAGTAAATTTCGACATAAAAATAAAAAAGAAAGTTGTTTGTTCTTAATTCGTCGTAATCTTATGTAGGTATTTATTTAGAAATATATAAGTATGTTAATCAGTTGTCTGGTTACCATAGTACCTACAGGCTTTGTCTAGTTTGGGAATAGATGGCCGTGAGTGAATTGTGTTTGTCCCATTATTATTATTTTTTTATTTCTTTTTGTATGATCTTCTATACTATGAGCGTAGAAGAATTCAAAATAATAATTGATAATAAAAAAATGTTTATCTTTGCAGCACACTTTCCGCCAAGCCCCTATCACTATGCCACATCCAATAAAAACGGTTTTAATGCCATCATTACCTGCCGAAGATCTGTAAGTGTTATACTGAAATAACTAGATTTGGCTTGCTCTAAGCTTTCCCAAGCTTCATCAATAATGGTACAGCAATTTAGGCGTGAAAGCGTAACAGACTGAATTCGCGTTTAAAATATCAGTATGGTTAACTTAGTCAAGTTGAATTCGGTAAATTAGATTTATTTTTAAGGTCCTCTGTAAATAAGTTGTATAATTTTTAATCAGCTGAATAGTAAATTGCATTTTTTTAAGTCACCGTTTATTCTCATTCTATCCCCGACAGAAAAACTTTTAAGAATTTCTCAAAACTTTTCCTATCTAAATGTTCTGAATGCCTCTTTTTACGCTAATTACAAACTACCTTTTTAGCCGTCACAACGCGAATCAGAAGTTATCATTATAGCATTTATTAATAATCTATATTTTCTTTCTAAACGTAAAAATATTGTGTTAATATATTAGGGTGCGTCCAGATCTGACGAACGAGCATTACACGAGCAGCTCGCGAGCATGCAGCGAGCGGCGTGCGCACGTCTGGCGGAGGGCGTTATTGACTCTAGTACGTTCGCGATATGCTCGCGAGCTGTTCGTGTAATGCTCGTTCTTCAGATCTGGACGCACCCTTACGCAAAGTACGTACACGTATAGCGTATAAAACGCCAATTTTCATTGTAACATTTTGAGAAAATATGCTGAGTAATAATAATAATAACATATAGGGTGAACTACCCAATTATTGGCACTTTAAGGCGTCAGTGTGTAAGAAGTGTCTTTTTTTGTGTAACCTAATAGGACTTTGATAATTATTTTTTAACTTAGATACTCCACAGCTAATCTATTAATTTATCACGGTGAAATAAAAACAGGGTTGCAAGAAAAAAAATGAAATAATTATTTTCAAACTTTGGTGTATACTCTAATTATTGGCATACTTTCTCATCATCCCATCTCTGCAGATGTTTCTGCAGAAAAAGGTAACCTATCTCTGCAGAAACATGTCTATAAAACGCTTTGGTAAACATATTTTACTTTAAAAACAACACTTTACATGTTAATGGAATTTAAGTTCATACAGACTCTTTAAAAAATGTACTTACAAAACTTTACAAAAATGCCGGTTTCGGTTACAGCAGTTTTTCACTCACAGATTTTGAAGACATATTGAATTCAATGATAGTTGGAATGTTGTTATAAATAAGAGGTACATTTTTTACTAAATTTATCATTGAGTAAACATTGTATATAGATTAGACATTTCTTATATTTTTAGATTAAATAGTGAAATGCCAATAATTGGGTAGGTGCCAACGATTGGGTAGTTTCCCCTATGCTGTTATATAATAAAAGTATAATTATTAAATATTTACTGTCATTAAATAACAGCCAAAACTATTCATTTGCGATCTCATGACTAACAAAGAAAAAATAACTCAGTTGTGTTTCCTCCCGTGACACTATTATGGCCGCATTATTTTTCTATCAGTGTTTACAGGGCTCCAGTAGCGCCACCCGTTTTACCGACGTTAGCGCCCCAACCGCCGCTTTTACCGACACCAAGGGCTCCGTACCCGATCTTACCGACACCACGAGCCCCACATAGCTCGCGTCATCAGCAGCAACCAGTCGCTCTGCCGCTACCACTCCCACCACCGGTCCCACCACCACAGCCTGAACCAACGTACCATGAAGCATTGAGGGCTCATTATGAGAAGAATCTTTTCGATGAAGAACAAAGACGAGTGCCGACAGTCCCGAGACAGCTGCCGAAACATTCGCCGACGATCAAGGTAAATATTTATGTAATAGTATTACATATTATTCTCTTATGTTTGAAAACATGTAACTTTTAATGGGTACGTTCAAACTAAATAAAGGATCTTTTTCGTTTTTTTTATATATACTTTATTGAGCTCTGTTGTATAACAAGAAAACAAAAAAGAAAATAGATACAAAGCAGTAAATATTATACTTTACATCCTAGTGATCATTAATTTATTTGGTTAATATATGAATATTTATAATGAGCTCCAATTTCTTTTGTTTTAGAAATCAAGCATATTCACAAGAGTAGCCCAATTTAAATTACCTGGAAGAAAAAGTATGAGTTCTCCATTTGAAACGATAAAAAAAGATGTAGTACCTAGAAAGGACTTTTCAAATTTGAATAAAGTGGTTAATGATTATCTAAATCGGAGGACATCATTTAGACGAAGTAATGTAGTTAAACCCAAAATTGATGAGATACCACATCCAGAGCACGTTGAGGAACAGCAACACACAGAACCACCGAAGCCTGAACCGCCAAAAGAAGAGCAAAAACAACAACAGACTCAACACCTCACTACTGAAGAAAATATAACAAGAGAAGAAAAACCACGCAAAGAAGAAGCCACTCAAGCTGTGTTAAACAACGTTGAGGAAAAAGTAATGAACTACAACCGGTATTTAAAACAAAAGGGAAACAACAGTACTGGTGACATGGATGGTAAAGACGATAATGATAACAAATTAATGTCTCTTCTCGACACTCTTGAAAGAGAAGTAAAACATATCGAACTTGATGGCAACGAAAAAGAACTCTTCGATGCAAAAATTAGAAAAATATACGGCACTGTTGTTGGTAAACCGGTTGAATTACTATCTACAAAGTTAATCAAAGCCAATGAACTAGAAATCCTTGACAGTGACTTTGGAGAGTCTAAAACATATGTCAAACATGATTCTAATCATTTATCTGAGGATGAAAGAATCTCAGACGATGATAGAAAAGCTAAACATTCAGAAAAATCTAGCCGAATCAAAAACTATGACTTTTTGGACCATAAACACAAAGAGAAACTACCTGAAATTATGTTGGATCACAATAAATATAACGATAACATTGATCACAAATTATTTAACGAAATAGACCGAAAGTATAATGAAAACATAGATCATAAATATGATAATTCCGACCACAAATACACTGACTTGGAAAATAAATATATGGACGATTTAGATCGAAAATTTAATGACGACCATAAATATAATGAGAAACACAAATTTATTGATAAATATGAGAACTTTGAAGACGATCACAAGTTCGGGGGTCTACCAGCTGCAAGAAATCAGTTAAAATACGAAAACAAAGAATCAAGGAGTTATAAACTCAACGCTCTTAATTCTTTAGAAGATGTCAAGTATAGAAATTACGATAAATATCCCGAAAGGGATGGAAAAATTGGTCGAGAAAGAAGTGCGTATAGAGTCAAAGATGCCGCCGACAGAAAGCATAGGAGAGGTTCTGAAACAAAACGAAGTAAGAGTAAGGCTTATTACACACACCCTGACCCAAATGATCCATTGAGTATCGAGAGAAGAAAGTATTATCAAGACAAATTGGAGAATCTAGAAAGAAGGCTTCACAATTCTCGATCATTTAGGCGTAAAATGGAAGTAAGTAGCTATGTTTGATTTAAAGGTCAAATAAAAAATGATAAAAGCACTCCTTTGTCACTTACAAGAGTTAATTTTCATAACATATATAAAAGTCTATTAGGTAATAGGTTCGTGTAAAGACGATAATTATAGCAAGTACATCAAAAATGTTGTCAAACTAATTGTCTGTCTTTTGATTAGGTAAAATTTCGAAAAAAAAACAAATAAATAAACATGGATACAAAATCCGTCAAGATAGTTTTATTTCAATGAGTAACATTGTGTTAACCCCAGCTTATGACTGGCTATAGTCCGAAATAGTTACCAGAAAAAAAACCAAGTATATTTGTGAGCTAAAATAAGAGAACTTAAATATATAAACCGAATCAAACTTCGAGAGAGCAAGTTAATGAATTCATACTCTCTCATGAAACGTAAAACAATGAATCTTCATGCGACATTTCAAGTCAATGTATCGTCGAGAGCTTTTGGTTAGGTAAAGAAGAAAAAAGACGTTTTTTTTTCATCTACTTCATTAGATATTGTAATAATAACTCTTGATATAATTACAGCACGGCAACGAGCGACCGATGCGTCGAATGCGTCCAAGCCGGGACGATCCAATGCGGTCAAGATCGAAAGCCGACAACTTCTACATGCCTGACAGAGCCAGATTCTTACACGGATTTTAAGAACGACCTACTAACAGTTCCAATAATCATCATCTCCCTGCGCTCTTCCCATTTATTTGGGGTCAGCGCAATGCGTATTCAGCTTCCATTCATCTCCACTACTCGTCATCTCAGCATTCACTCCTTTCTTCCTCATAATAATATCATCTTTCATACAATCCATCCATCTCCATTTCACAATTTATTTAGTATTTTGTTAGAATACGTCATTAGGGTTTATGTAAACATCAGTTATATTAAATGTAAATATTAAGTATTTGACGTAATTATATAATGTTACAAATAATAAAAACTAGTTATTCATATTTCAATTGTGATTGTGTCTTTTAATATTGTGTAATATAATTATTTGTTGAATATTATTACAATAATGTAATTTGAATTAATAAATATTTGTAAGTATTTTATCAAAATGAATTCCGATTTCCCTTGTTCACGCCATAACTTCAAAACGACTATACAAAATGGGATAATAATTTTTTGGTAAATTCCCTTCTGTAAGGACAAAGTTTGTTTAAAAGTAAATAAAAAAAGCATATGGATGTGTTTTGGAAATCTTACAACACCTATAAGAAGCCAGACACCTTGTTTCGCTAAAACAAAATAAATTTAAATAACCTATGTCCAGCAGTGGACTATGATTGGCTGAATGATGATGATGATGAACCTTAAATTCCAGTCTCACTAGACAAGCTGATTAGATTTAATTAGTTTAGGTTTATCTTTAGTACAAATCGATTTTAAGTAAAGAAATATTTTAACTAATAGTACTTTCTGCGATAAACTTATGTAGCATAAGAAAAATAATTAAAAAATAAAATAATTACCTTTTTAATATGTTTATTCATTTTTGGATTTTAAGTGACTTAATAAAAATAAGGTTCTCAATTCCATCGAAATCTTTGTTTTATTTATATGTTGTATGTTCCGTACATGTATACTCGAAGACGCCTGGACCTATTTGGAAAAATATTTATTGTTTGATAGCGTACAATTGTCAGGTCATCGGGTCACGATGTGATTTTCTGCTAGAATATAAAGGGATATATAAACTGAATAGTTTCTGGTACCTGAAATCTGATATGAAATAGTCAGATTTGTAACAACTCAATACTAAATAGGATTACTCAGATCTTCCATAATTAAGATCATTGCAGTGAAACTGATTCAACACAATATGCTGTTTTTAACCGACTTCAAAAAAGGAGGAGGTATTCGACTGTTTTTTTATGTTTGTTACCTCAGAGCTTTCGATTGGGAGAACCGATTTTGATGATTCTTTATTTGAAAGCTGGTACTTCCCGTGTGCTCTGGTAGGTCATTTCATCCAGTATGTCTATTCTGTAAATAATTTCGCTATCGAGCTTCACCTGAGTGACAATGAAGCTCACTTTAAAAGTGAACCCAATTGGCCTTGATTTAGAATTCAAATTCGAGAATACGTATTTGACATCTCACCGCGGATTCCGCTGTCGAGACATGAAAATAATGTTACAGAATAGCACTACAGTTTTGAAAGTGGGATCCATAAGAAAACCATATAAGACTTATGAAGTCTGTTTTGTTCCTGAGCTTGTATTGTATGTATGTAAGTTACCACACAATTACTTCGAAATTTTTGAACAGATTTAAATGTTATAAAAATCTATACAATGTTACACTGGCTATAAACCTCTTCATCTATACATCAGCTACTTTGAACGTGCTTTTGGATTATAAACCTTAATTCAATGACTAATAGTTCAGTTTCCATCACATTCAAATTACTTTTAGGCCCTTTTCGGTAATATTTGTCATTCTAAAATGAACTTAAACACATGTTGTCAAAGTTGATAATTGCGTAATTAGTAATAACGTTTAATTATCTTTCCATATTGGCTTTAGTATACGTATAATATAATTAAAGAAGTGTATAAAGCGACTACATTGCCTTTTTCAATCTTTGGGTGGGTATTCCGTTGCTGAGAGAATATGTGCTGAAGAGGGCTTCACAATAATATCTATCAAGAAATACATATAATAATCTTGATTATGTCAGCTTTTAAATAAAAATCCACAACATCATCGGTCCATTGATTTATGAGCTACGATGTTAAAAACACACCAAAAAGTGAAATTCGTAACACCCCTCTTTTCCAGTCGGAGGCTAAAAATTAATTCTGCGACATAGCCTTATACTGTGTTAACTAACAAAGAAAGTCACGCAACACCGCATTGAAAATAAATGACAAAGCTTATTCCAAAAAATGAAAAACAATTAATCGATAATCGTTTTGAGTCAAACAATGATTGGTCGATCAACAAGGTTGTTTTGAATCGAGTTTGTCGCCATAAACCACTTATAAAACTGAAAAACAAGAAAACACAAAGAAATCTCACTTCACAGGCTTTAGAAGTGTACGGTGAAAAATTAACAGATTAATAAGATAAATAAAAAACAGAAATTAATTAATAAATAAACTAACGATCTTTTTATATTTTTTTCTTAAATATTTATATTAATGAAAAAAATACAGCATATACGGAAATAATAATAATTATAACATTTAATTAAAATATGGTTTTTGGTAAACATGTTTTTAACGTATTTTGTGGACAGAATTAATGAAAATAATAAATAAAAATTAAATTATTATGTTCAACGTGTTCAGAGATCCATCAAAATGATTTTTAAGGTAAGTCTTATTTTACAGATTCGTTACTGAGGGCTGAAAATTTATAGTGGTCTCCATATATAGGGACTCCATAACCAACCAAATGTGAAAGCCAATATCCCAGAGAAAATTAGCTATATCCCAAAGATGTAACAACGAAAAATAATAATAATTTTACCTTATGATTTTATATTTTCTCTATTGTTTATGTCTATACAAACAAGATACATAAATACCTCGTCGACATTGGTAAATAATTTAACGATCCACAATACCTATAACTTCACATGTAATAAGGGGCCCGAGTCCGCTATTTTAAGTCAGTGAGTGGCGGGTTAATAAACGTTCCAGTGTATTTGTTATTGTGCCTAATTTTCGTATTCAGATATGAACAGTCCCTTTCAATCCTACAATGACAACAGTGGCAAGTATGTGTACATTTGTCATTGAACTAAAATTATCTGAATACGAAAATTAGGCACAAAAACAAGTACACTGGAACGTTTATTAACCCGCCACTCACTGACTTAAAATAGCGGACTCGGGCCCAATGTAATGTCTCTTTTGACTGGGCTTTACTTTAAAGACACTAACACTATTATATATTGGACTAGATCATGCAAGTATTCAAAAAATTAAAATAAATAAATGTTGAAAAACATTAAGGTTAGCTACGGTTACAATAAACTCATTCATCTTAATAACTGAGGATAGTACCTACCTTTGTACCTATATTTTCTGTCTTACTGTAATACACTGATCTTTGGCAGTCGTCTGACAACCAGCTCTACTATGGAATACTGTGTTACCCAGTAAAATGGGTTGTGGAGGTAGATAGGCAGTCGCTCCATGTAAAATACGGTGCTCAGCTGAATCCGGTAAGACTGGAAGCCGATCGAAATATAGCTTGGGAAAAGGCTAAGCAGATGAAATGTACCTATATATTCCGCTATATCTATTGTTCCTCTGTGTGTACATACATTTATAATAATTAAACAAAGTCAGGTCAGTCAGTCAGTTAGTGACACCCTTCATAGGTAACACAAGAACGGGATGATCGATTTTCATGATTCTCCGTCCCGAATAATATAATAGCTTGATTTTTAACTACTCATGGTACACAGTTAGTGATTATCAATTTTTTTTCCGTTCTTTCAGATTCTCCTCTTCATAATCAGTAGTTTGAAACCCTCGCTATGTTCCCGGGTAGTAGACTTTGTTTCACAAGACTCGATCTATATATCCGACTACTGTCCAGAGATGAAATACTGCAAGGAAGGCTCACATGTACTCTGCATGTACTATGACGAAGTAAGTTTTTCAGTATCCTTAATTATACTGTCACTTCTGAGAAACATAGTGAGGAAACTTAGGTTTCAAAAATTGAAATCTGAAATCGCCAATCCGCACATGAGCTAGCGTGGTGTTATTATACAGGGTGTTAAGAAACCCCTGTCCGATCCGTTAAGGTGTTGTTAGGTATCGATATCTGATTACAAAAATGTGGAAAAAAAAATGGAAAAAAAAAGAAAAATAAATTATAAACTAAAATTTTTTTTTTCTCAAAAGTCGTGAGAGAGTGTCGGCGTTGTCACAGATGATACCTAATTACCAAACAAAAGGCCCCCAAAAATACCGACGAAATTGGTGTTGTAGTTTTTGTTTTATTCTCAAATTTAGGGAATTTCGGGGCAAAAATGGTTATTTCAAAATCCATTATTATTGTTTCTGTCATGAATTTTCCAAATTTGATATTTTATTTGGGCATGTGATTGTGAACCCTCTATGACCCTTTCGGGTCGGACAGGGGTTTCTTAACACTCTGTATATTGTTCGTGCCTTCTCTATATGCGAAAATTATAGGCTATTATAATTATTAGCTGCTGGCTGTACTCTTGTAAAAGATATCGGTTTTTAATGATTCTACAAAAAAAAAATATACAAAAAAAAGAAGAAAGGCAACCCTAGAAATGGAAAGATAATGTGTGTGAATGATGATAATGATTATGTAGTAGCTTTCGATTCATGTACCCTTAGTATATACACGGTTATTTTTTAATAACCGGCCAAATTTTCGCTGGGTATCTACCCATGAATATGAAAAACTTTCACTATGGGACCGACTCTGAAATCACGAAAAAAAAAACAGCTGTTTCATACATTTTAGTCGAGTGGGTATTGAACTTTTGTATGAAACAGCTGATTTTTTTTTGTGATTTCAGATTCGGTCCCATAGTCCATAGTCCATAGTCCTTGAAAGTTGTTCATATTCATGGGTAGAATACCCAGTGAAAATTTGGCCGGTCATTAAAAATAACCCTGTATAACGGTTCTATCGGCAATCATAACATTATGTTACACACATGGGAATCAAAAAATGAAAGAAAATTATAAATAATTTTTGATATTAATTCATATTGATCAAGATGGTTTATTTAAGAGAACTTTTATACACTTTCCATTGGATCAAAATGTACTTTTCTTTTGCGTTTAATAAACACATTTAGCGTAAATCTGTGTTTGTTCATTTCTGATGACAAGGATATTTTTAAGTCCAACTGAAAGTACAGTTGACGACCTCCGTGGTCGAGTGGCGTACGCACCGGTTTTCAAGGTGTCGCCAGCTCTGAGGTCCCGGGTTCGATCCCCGGACGGGTCAATGTAGAAAACCACTTTTCTACATTGTCCCGCATCTGGGTGTTTGTGGTACCTTCGTTGTTTCTGAATTCCATAACACAAGTGCTTTAGCAACTTACTTTGGGTTCAGAGCAATGTATGTGATGTTGTCCGCATTTATTTATTTATTATTATTTATAGTTAAAATGAACATTGTGAAACTCTTTTTTTTAGGGTAAACCCAAAGGACCTCTATGTCGAAATTACGTGAATACAATAGTGACTAATGATATGATAGATTATATTCTTGAAAATATTAATAAGTAAGTATGCTTTGCATTAATTTTGACTTTATTTAATTTTTATGATTTTAAATTTTGATTTTATTTTATTTTTATATCATTATTTTTATTTAACTCTGTGTATATTGAGTATGTTTTAATGTATTTTGATAATGTTATTTTAATGTGTGTTGTTATTTGATTTAATTTAATTTGAATGTGTACCTGTCATCTAATTTTATGGACTATGTCTGAAATAAAATAAATGAATTAATTAATTAAGGAACTTCAAATATAAAAAAATGTAGTAGTTATATTATGAAAATTAAACAAACAGTTAAATCTCTCAGTTACATTATCAATTTATTTTGATTTTCTTTAACTCCTATAAAGGAAAAGGCATTATTTGCCCCGTTCTCAGATTCGATATTTCATTCAGTTGTAATATTCACTGGTCTGTAAATGAAGGTGAAATATGACCGTAGAGGATAGATAGAAACAACAGAGTGCGCCTATCGGGGTACGAATCGTAAGCACTAGTATGAACTAGCTTTGTTGTAAAAATAGTAACAAAACAAAGCGCACTGATTTAGTAAAACTATCTAAAACCCTAATAATATCGGAACCATTGATTTTCACATATATGTCTAAAAGTACCTAAATCAGTAAACGGATGTACTACAGACAGCCAAAAATGTGCTTACGCTCGGCGCAATGGACTATTAGGTCGTCGATAGCTAAAAGGCCATTGCGCCCCGAGTATGGACTTGCACTCTATAGTTTTAACTTTTTTAAACTAATAATATAATTTCTTTAAATAAAAACGTTTACAAAAGGTGCACACTGAGGCAACAGTAAATGATTTTCCATAAAATTAGTGCCTAAAAAAACTAAGATAATATTATTATAGGTGCAAATAATTATGGTTCAGAATTGCAATGTTCGATAGGACTAGGTTAATTTAAACCTGTTTTTTAGGCCATCACTTTATAGTCCAAATAGGTACTTTTTTTGGGACTTGAAACTCTATGGATATGACTTATTTCAGCGCCAGAGCCAGAGTAGCAACTGGTATAGAAGTAGGAAAAGATGGCGAGCTTCTGCCGAGGGCCTACGGAATGATGCGAATGGTAAATATGCTTCACTAAAATGTTGTTATTAATCTGTACAATATGTTAAGAAAACCCAGTCCGACCCGAAAGGGTGACGGTGATATAGGTTTCAAAACCACATGACCAAATAAAATATAATACATTATTATATATAGTAACAATAAAAAAAAAAATTGCCGCCTACTTACCCAAAGGTGTTTTTTTTTAAGTACACCATTTTCGTCAGTATTATCAGCGGCAATCTTCTTCTTAGGTTGTCGATCAATGGCAGTGCTAGATTTTTCCGGACAAGTAGTCAGCTACTCGCATAGCACTCTCTTCTTTTGATAAATATATAGGTAATTTTGTTTTAAATTTTGTACTTTAATAGAATTAGATATCGATACCTAACAATACCTTCATGGATCGGATAGGGTTTTCTTAACATATTGTATATTAATAAAAACAATAGCGAGGTAAGCGTTGTTTGTCCTGTTATGAACAAGTTATGATGAGGAACGAAAGTCACATAACTAAACAAGTCGTGTCACTGTAAATGAATACACATGCAGAGGATGACCGAAAGAGAGATGGATGGAATGTGTGAAAAATGATATGAGAAAGGAGAGAATGTGGAATTAACAATAGTTAAGGTAAATGGAGGCTAAAAAAATATTTGGAACAGTTCAGGCTGATGATGATTTTTAAGTATATATAAATCTAAGAGGCATACATTTTTTTAGCAATGAAGGAAATATAAAGTAAAGAGGGTAATTTTCTACGTTTGGATCCAAACCTTAAAATCGATTTTTTTATTGTAAGAACTGCAATAACGAGACTTACCTTAAAAATATTTAGGTTAATCTCGTCTCTAAAATGTATTTTTTAGTCTATTCAAGTCATAACACCAAACATTAATTTTGCTTTTTTTTTTAATACTTATTTAACTTTTTCAGAAATGGGATAAAGAGCTGGCCACATTCGCTCAGGTTTTAGCCGACCAATGTTTTATAGTACAATATGACCACTGCCGAGCAACAAGTAAGTGTTTAATGTTTTTTTATAAAGACCAACAGGCTTGAATCATGTCCGACTAACGAAATGTATTTGACGACCTCCGTGGTCGAGTGGCGTACGCACCGGTTTCAAGGTGTCGCTAGCTCTGAGGTCCCGGGTTCGATCCCCGGACGGGTCAATGTAGAAAATCACATTTCTACATTGTCTCGGGTCTGGGTGTTTGTGGTACCTTCGTTGTATCTGAATTCCATAACACAAGTGCTTTAGCAAGTTACCTTGGGTTCAGAACAATGTATGTGATGTTGTCCGCATTTATTATTTTTTATTATTTATTGTATAATAATGAATACTGTCCTAAGTACATTCTTTACTACTTCTTTCGCGGCTCTGCTAGTAGAGATTTCCTAAAATAAGCAGCAACCTCGTAAATCTGTTCGTTTACGTATATAGTTTCTTTACTATGTTGTATTTACATTGATCATTATCATCATTATCATCTATCTGCCCTGCCCTTTTCCCATTTTTTTAGGTTCGGCGTAATGCGTTGTCAGGTTCCATTCATCACTCGTCATCTCAGCATTCACTCCTTTCTTTCATTACTTTAATGGTTAAACCAATAAAATAAGATTGCATATTGACAAAACTTGTAACTTTAAGCATACATGACCACATTCTCACTTGGTACTTTTGGCATACTTCGTATGCATAAACCTTAGATTTCTGAAGAAGTCTTTAAATACGTTTATTTGTTTCCAGATAGGTTCGCAAACCCCAGTCAGAATGCAGGCTTGGTAAATTTCTTCTATCCCGATTGGAGATACTTCTCAAGTAACATGAACGATACGGAACCAGGACTAAGTGAAGAAAAGATCATGTTCGGGATTAAAAGGATCATGAATTCTTGGTCACCTGAAAAGAAACCTGTAACTAAGGAACAAATACTGAGTTTTCCTACGCCAGAACGGTAAGTCCGCCTGTAACGCGTGCTGTACATTGCTGGGCCGCAAGGCTATGGTGTCATGAGTGATAGATCAAAAACGGGAATGTACTGCAACTCGTGAATATTTGTCGTAAAGTCTAAACTGTTGCAGTGCTTTTTAAATAGAGATTAAACGAGTAATGATCATCTTCTCTCTTCGCAATTAAATTAATAGAAACCCAATTTTACTTAATTCCTTCACTGATAATAAAAAACTAATCTTTCTGATAATTATAATTTATTTGGTGGCTGGTTATCTTTATGAACAACATAGCCAAACATACTGTACTACATGTTTATTTTTTGTGACAGTCTTCATATTATTTTTTGTGTAATTTACTTGCATGTTATTTAAATTGCCTGTAATAGAGGTCATGCTATCATGAGCTCTCTCTCTGTCTCTACCTACCTACATAGAGCCAAAGAGAGAGAGAGAGTTTTCGTGAAATAGTTAAAGCATAATGCTAATGCTAATATTTATTTTCCACCAAGCTTAAAGTCACAATTATTCCTTTTTTTAGTGAACAGTTCCTGGAGAGGACATACTTGAATACCATTCGGGGTGGAGCGACGCACATGGGATGTGGAATATCGGCGTTCAGCAAGTACAATTACCAGTTGAACCATAGGAACGATATCGTTAACGTAAGTACTTATTCAGACAAACAATTGCGCTTAGTCCCTTGTCATCATCATCATCTCCCGAGCCTTTTCCCACACTATGTTGGGGTCGGCTACCAGTCTTACCGGATTCAGCTGAATCCCGTATTTTACATGGAGCGACTGCCTATCTGACCTCCACAACCCATTTTACTGGGTAATCCAGTATCGCATAGTGAGACTGGTTGTCAGAATTGACTTAACGACTGTCACAGATCAACGTATGACAGTCGGGACCTACGGCTTAACGGTACGCAAACTAAATTAAAATTATATAGTAAAACTGATTACTTACCTCTGCCACTGCTTTTATCGTCGCTGTTTATTTAACTACTTGTACTTACATGCTCAGATGTTAAAAACATTTGTTCTCGAATTTTACAAGTTACTTTTGGCCACTATTTTTTAACATTATAACCATATGACTATAGGTATATACGCTACAAAGACGTACAGGGTTTTCGTAAAAGAGATATATTTTTTTATTTAACTGGTCTAGTGGTCAGTGACCCTGACTGTTATACCGGAGGTTGTGGGGTCGATTCCCACTCAGAACAAATATTTGTATGACATCAATTATTATTTGTTCCGTATGTGGGAAACACACAGCTAACTTATATGTATAGTATGAATTATGTATTTAGAAATATATAAGTGTGTCACTTATCTGGTTACCACAGTAAAAGCTTAGTTTGAGATCAGAATGATGACCGTGTGTAGCCCAAGATATTATCGTATTATTTTTATTTTTTGCAGGTGCTAGACATAATATGCAATTTCTCAGATGGTCCTCAAGTCTCGCAGCCGGTATACATGACGGACCCTCCAATACCTGGTACCGGCTTCACTGAGGAGTGTGGCTGTCCTACAGGGTACAAGGAATCCGATGGATGTCTCTGCGAAGAAGACTTAGATTACGAAAAGCCAAGTAGGTGTTCCTGATATTTTTAATGCTAGTCAGTTAAAGTCTCCGTGGTTGAGTGGCGTATACACCAGTTTTCAAGGTGCCGCAAGTTGTAAGGTCCTGTGTTTGATCCCCAGACCGGTAAAAGTAGAAAAAAACATTTCCACTTTGTCTCTGGTCTGGGTATTTGTCGTCTCTGGATTCCATTACACAGCTTTAGCTACTTACTTTTGGTTTTAGAGAGAATGTATGTGATGTCCACATTTTATAATTAGGGTCTTTCGCTGATGGAAAGAGTGGAAGTCTAAATATTTTTTATCTAATCGATTCAAAACAGGAAAAAAAAATTGTTCTAATGACTGGTTAATACGATGCGAGAATTATTGTCTTTGTTGCAATACACTGCCGTTTATTATCGATCACTAATTATGACACAAGCTGGGCGGCTCCGCAATGTACCGCAACTCGCACGATATTTCCCGCATCCAAACCGCTTCGATCCAACTTACTTTAAAGTACCCTTTATATTTACAGCCACCTCGACGGCAGCAGCGTATGTACCTAATCACAAGAATAATAAATTAAAAGGAGGTATGTACTATATCAAAATCCAAATAACTGCATAAATATTCTAATAAATATTGGACCATTTACTATAAGGATAGAAGCTGCCTAGTATAGCTTGAAAAACATATACACAATGTTAGCATCAATTCAAAAATGTTTTGATGTTGCAATGTTTACTGACTTCAACGACTTGCTAGGAGGCTTTTTAGCTCAGGAAGGGGAATATGTAAGACACGTTTAGACGTAAGGTGTTGGAAGTCTGAGAGCTTTGTAATACTATAATTGTAAGCGTGTAGGGTGAAAATATATAGCTGTATGGCGCGAAGGACGGGAAATTCCTCGTATAACAAGTCTGTTAGGTATCAGAAAGCCTTTTTTGGTGTCACGTTTAATTACGGCTCTTTGTGCTCGTTCCAATTCTATGAATATGGTTTTCTCAGCCGCTCCCCAGTATGATATACCATATTGAAGGACTGACTGGCACAAGATTCGGTAAACTACGCGTGGTGTGTCAAAGGGAGTGCAGTCGCGCAGTTTCTTCATACAAAAGATCAGTTTTCTTATTCGGCCAGATAGTGATTGTATGTAGGGTTTAAAAGTTAGTAAAGTAAGTTTGGTAAAAAAAGAGCAAATTTTGTGAGTGACATGTGGTTTTTTTAACGTTCAGCGTTAAGAGATTTTTGTTTAGTACCTCTGCTGCAGGCCATTCTCGGCGAGAGCATATGCTTGTTCCCAGGTTTTCCCATGAAAGATTACAGCTGTGTCATCAGCATATGACACGATGTCAGCTTGTGATATTGAGATACTAAGTATTTCATTTATATAAAAGGCAATAAAGGTTGGACCTAATATACTGCCTTGCGGTATTCCAAAGTTAATGGGGAGCAGTCCACATAAGTGGTCGCCTATTTTAATTTTCTGATTGCGGTTTACTACATAATTCTTGAAACATTCAATTGCATTTCCTCTTGTGCCAGCTAACTAGCTTTTCAACAGTAAACTTATCGAAATCGTGTTGAAGGCCTTTGCTAAATCTAGGAATACTAAATTTTTTGGCTACTAAATTTGTCACTGTCTTTGCTAGATCCTCTGCGGACCTACCTCTCCTAAAACCGAACTGTCTGTCTGAAATTAGATTGTGCTTTCCAAGTAGTTTACTAAGCGCTAATTGAGTATTTTTGAAAGAAAGCAAGGATTCGGGACTTATGTATCGGTCTATTAGAGGCTTTTTTCCATCGCTCCGGGAATTCGTCCAAGCTAAGGTTGAAAATGTGAGTGAGCGGAAGTAAAAGGGCAAGTCTAACACTTAGAATAATTCGAACGCTTATTCCGTCGGGTCCGCGGGCACTGTCCGTCTTCAGTTGCAATATGAGTTGTTCTAATTCAGATTCGTCGGTTGGATGGAAAAAAAAGGAGTGCAAGGGGGATTCACTTGTTTTAAATTTATGAGCTATAAACTCTTCTGTTTAGGGTGCGTGCTTTGTTAAAATGCAATCAGATAGATTCTTTCCAAGCGAGGTAAAGTAAGAGTTACAATTGTTTAAAGAGTCGACTGGGTCTTAAGGGTTCGTTATTAACTGGGTAGAGTCGTATTTTGCTGTATTAGGGTTGTAAATAGATTTTAAGATTTTCTTGGCTGTTATGATTAGTTTTTAATTTATGTAACAAATTATTGCAGAAGTAACGATATCTTGTGTACACAAATGGATATGGTGGAATGGATGGTCTGGGTGTTTTCGCGAGGCTGCGTGTAAATTGTCTCAGTGCTTAATGCATCTTAAAAGGCCAGAATTCATCCAGGGTTTTAGTATAAACTTGCTTTTGCTTATTTTTTACTTTTTGTATAAATTTTTAGCTGACGAGGAGTTCACCGAAAAACCTTTGTCAGTCCCGAGCCAGCTCCACACATATTCTCACAGGGGTAAAATCTACAAACCACAGAATACCAAACCAATATCACAAACTAATGCGGTGTCAAAACCTAATCCAAACCAAAAAACAAGATTCAAGAAAATAAAACCAGACACAAAATATGCATTTCTGCCAATTTTCAAGTTCAAAAGTAGTCCGGATGATGTGAATTACGAAAGATCTCATAAAGAAGAACGGCCATCCCTAATTAAGTAAGTAATTAAGAACTTACTAAAAAGAACTTCTGATTTTGTTGAGTAGACGATAAACTGCAAATGTGCAACTTAATGCTATTATTACTAACGTGCGTTTAAGAATCTCTCGTTCAACAATATAATATACCTACTTTTTGAAACTGACAATAAATTGCCATTTTGTTTTCTATGTAAATAATGCTGACTATATTTTCAGATTTGATAATTCAACTTTCGTGCCGAGAAAGCATAAACCGAAATATGTTAGTGCTTCCGAAGAAAATTTTGAGGTATGATATAATATATTTTTTACTTATACATGTATACCTATCTCGACAAAATGTTTTTTGCTTTTCATGATTTAATAATAATAATAAATAAATAATAAATAATAATAAATAATAAATGCGGACAACATCACATACATTGTTCTGAACCCAAAGTAAGTTGCTAAAGCACTTGTGTTATGGAATTCAGATACAACGAAGGTACCACAAACACCCAGACCCGGGACAATGTAGAAATGTGATTTTCTACATTGACCCGTCCGGGGATCGAACCCGGGACCTCAGAGCTAGCGACACCTTGAAACCGGTGCGTACGCCACTCGACCACGGAGGTCGTCAAACCATGATTTGAACTATTTATTACAGGCTAAAATTGCTAATATAAATATACTAAATATGCTAATATAAACCTTTTATTTCAGGAAGATAAACCCTCCAAGAAACATAAAACAGATCAGTTATTCCTAAAAAATAACGATATAAACAAAGAAAATGATGAAAATCACGTACCAACAGTACGTCGCGCATACGATCGAAGATCGAAATTAGAGGAATCTGATGAAAATAGTGTTGAAGAGACTATAAACAAATACAGTCAATTTAAGGAACTTCCCGACCTTACCGACCTCACAGATTTTAGCTCTCCGGAACAAAGTATTGATCATCAGATAAGTTCACGTCAACGCGGTTATAATGACGAAGATAATACAAAAAACAACATTATAAAAGAAACAAACGACCACAATTTAATGAACCTGCTTGACATACTTGAACATAAAGTCAGTAATATTGATATGACCTTTAAAGAAAAAGAAATATTCGATGCTAAAATGAGAAAAATATATAAAGCTGTGTGGAACAAACAGAAACAGATGCAAGAAATGAGACTAAGACACCTACCAAATAATAATCAACTGGGAAAACCACTTCCAAAACAAAAACCAAATGGTCCTAATGAATCAGGTGATATCGAAAATGAATTTAGAGAATTAAAGGATTTACTGAAACTTAAATCACAACATACTGAAACTTTTGATCATGAATCTTTTCATAAAAAGCGAAGAGTTGGTAATGATAATACTGCAAAGGATGAGACGAAGCCTTTAAAGACCGTACATCGACGAAATAACGATATGCTTGATCAAAATAAACGTAAGTTTGAACAGATAGACCGCGATATGATAGATGATAAGTTACTTGAAATTTTAAGACATAAGAATGACCAGATTATTGATGATGGCGAGAGTAAACTTACGAATGATGTAAATGGTAGGCAGACTTACATGGATCGCCACATGAGAGATATTAATGAGGCTAAAGCCAACGATAACAGGAATGAAAACAGGAATGAAAACAGGAATGATAATAGGAATGATAACAGGAATGATAACAGGAATGAAAACAGGATTGATAACAGGAATGAAAACAACAACATCATTCCTAATAATGAAGTAGAGCCACTGGATTACGATGACGAAAGAGATTATACTAATGTTCCCGTACCAAGAAAGCAAGAAACATTTAATAAGTATGACAAAAGGAATGGTAAAGAAGTACCGGACACTGATGATAGAAAAGTTGTAAAGTTAAACAACTTACATGCTAATCGTGATGTAGATTATCCTCAGAGGGAATCTCATGTACTTAAAATTGATAAGGATCATATAGCTGGGGTTAGACGTATAAGTAACAGTCATGACAGTAATAATAGCGTGAGACCGTCGGAGAGAAGAATGACTTATTCTGATGGGGAAGCCCACGACCCCCGCCCCTTTAGGAGAGTGGAAGATGTAAGTTATGAGTTTTTTTTTTTTTATTTTATCCTCGTATTTTATATCTATGCATGTATCTTTGTGTTAATCCAGGTTTAAAACTATCCGTAGCCTAAGTTTCGCCAAAATCCCTTTTTTATCATCCTATCACATTTCACAGTACAAAGGAATGTATTTATATTACCTTTTCAGATCTTTTAATCTATTTTTATACCATTATTGTATTCTTAATAATTTAACAATAATTTGAAAATTCAAAATTCAAATTCAAATTCTTTATTTTGTAAATAGGACCATACAATCACTTTCACACGTCTTCTTAATCTAGATGAGGTCGAAAAAAATATAGATTAAAATGTTGTTTTTATAAACTATGTTACAAATATTTTTACGTGTTTACAGTACAACCTGGAACGCCCGATTCGAAGGTTCCAAATGAACGAAATAAATACCCGTTGGAAAAACAAAATCCATCGGATTACTAACCCTTACTATCTATCCGACAGAGCTACGAACTGAAATATGATGAAGAAACAATATTTAATTCACGATCAGGGCCTCGATTCAGCTATTTAAGAGTTGCTCGAATTGACTGAATGACCTGCTTCATTTGGTCATTTTTAAGATAATTGGCATTCTGCTAACTGTCATTACGACCATTAATTGGTCATTACGATCATTCTCTTCGAGAGTTCAATAAAATTTTATTGTAGGCTTATCTGAATACGAAAATTAGGCACAATGACAAGTACATTGACCGACCTGACCGACTGACATGCATTTAAAATAGCTGAATCGAGGCCCAGAGCGTTTTCACATTATACGAAACGATATCGGTATCGGCCACCGATGCGATATCGCGGCAAGAAAAATGTATGAAACTTACGAATACGATCGGATAATGTGAAAGACTTGTTTCATACATACTTTGCCCAGATCGTATCGGAGTCCTGTACCGATATCGAGCCACATAATGTGAAAACAGCCTTACTTGTAATATAAGTAAAATTATTATAACTACATAGAAAAATTGGATCGTAGTCAGTTTTCTAGCGGCGTATTCCTTTGTTTAATGTGAAGACCGGCCAACCAAATGAGTAAAAAGAAAAAAAATATAAATCATTGTAGGTAGTTTATAAGGATGTTGTGTATATTAATAATTCTGTAAGTTTTTCTAAATGGTCCCAGTTAGCTAATGACAGGGATAAGTAGAAATATTGAAGGGAGGCCTTTGACCTGCAGTGGGACACTTTAGTCTCTTAATAATGATAGTAAATAAGTTTTCTAAGACTTAATTATTAGATTCATTTTTTAGATTTAAGATTATCAACATCGTATGTCTTTGTATTATATAATGTAGCTTAAGACAGTAATTTGTGAAGTAAAATAAGTTTTGTACATTTTGAATAAAGTTGTTGTTTGTAAGTTTATTTATTATTATGCTACTGTTTTTGGTAAGTACCTACATCTATTTTAGGTTTACGAAAATAATTTTTGTACTTAAAATCAACCAGATAACTATAACCTAAGGGTAGAGTATTAGGGTCAATAAAACACCTCAATTTCCTCTAGTCAAAATAGATCTCCTTCAGAATAGTGCCAACAAAGGAATAACAACTGTAATTGAGAAAATAGGGACGATGGCAGGGATGAAAATCTTAGAAACTATACAGTCTCAGGCAGATATAAAAAAATTAGACACACATATGCCGAAAAGAACCAAAAATTTATGAGAATTAAAGTTAACTAGGGTGTACTTAATACTCATACCTAACGAGATTCAATTATGACGTCAAGCAACGTTTTGTCTGTGTCCATTGTTTTTCGCCTGTACCAGTTATACATTGGGTCTAAAGACGAAGCTAATGAAGATTTAAAATATTATGCACATAAGTTGAAAAAGAATATTCCCCATTCTTTTAAAAGTAATAAGATAAAATTGGAAATTCGTTGTCACAAGTGACGTATGTAAACGTTCCCTACAAATAAAAATATGAAAGCCTAACTCCCGAAACTATATTATCATTACCAAGTTTATCAAATTTCGTTTAGTACGTTCCAGACCTTTGTATTTGCTCCGTGATCCAGACAATCAGTCTTACTGTGATATTTCATTACCTAGTACGGGTAGGTCGTCAGGTAGGCAACTGCATGTAAAATATGGGGCTCAGCTGAATCCGATAAGACTAAAAGCCGACCCTAACGTAGCTTGAAAAAAAAGGCTTAATAGAAGTTGTATTTATGGTCAATAAATTACTGTCATTATCATCTCTTAAGTAATCCACTGCTTGGCAAAAGCCTCTTCCTCAAAGACCACTTAAATCTACTCTGGATCCTTTGTATTTTCCGGCCAAGTACTTCATCAATCAGTATGCTGATTAGTAGTCAAGTCTTTCGCTCCTCATGCATCTCCAAGCCACCAGTTTTTTTACCTTACTCTATCTTTTTCTATCAGCCCTTCTTCTAGTTATTCATTAAGTCAAAAAATCAAGTTTTTATTTGTCACAAACGTCAAAACGCAATTAAGAAACGTTACGTTAAAATCTACTAACTTTAGTTGCTCGATTCACAACAAGATGTTAGCAAGAATCTCCACAGGTTCCTCTTTTAGTAACTAGTCCAGTCTAGTTAGTCTTCTTACATTCCTGGTACTCGTCAGCGCAGCATTCACTCTTTTCCTTTTCATACTATCTTTCTCACAATCTATCGATCGTTTTTGATCATCCTCAGCCTATATATATCCACTTACGGTCATGTCCATAATTCTTCGATTCATCAGTTTTAGTCCACCTACCATCACCGAATCTTGCCAGCTACCTAGCTCCATTGCTTAGCTAAAATAAAACCCAAAAAAACCCTATTGGTAAACCCTATTGGTGGTACTCACGATGTATAATTACTTGTTATTAAAAGTCAGTCTGGAATATTTAAAAAACATTTTCAACGTGAAAGAAAACTTTAAATAGTTCCAACGATTTATCAGTACATAAAACGTAGCCCAACATCATTTTGCAATTCCAGATCAGTAGAGCAATAGAACAACAAGCCATAAAACCTAGCTCCTACTTCCAGTGCAAACCAAAAAGTCAAAACAAAGTCATCTTAAACGATAAATTTCACCAAAAACGTAAAAATAAAGGACCAATTGCTACCATGTCAATTGTACCTTATCGGTGAAAAGAAAACAAAATGGTGGCCTTTTGTAAACACAAACCACTTCCAATAAGAATGAATCAAAACCGCAGAATGGAACACGATCGAAAAACAAGTGACCGGAGATCGTTCGATATTTGAATTTTTTATTCAAATGGCGGGCACTTTAAGATTTTTAATTGTTTTATGTTTATTCGTTTTTGTGTTTTCTAAGGAGTTGCATACAAAACTGGTGAGTTATTAGATAGTAGTTAATTTCATTGAGTTATGACGATAAATGCCTCATTCCCAATTTAAGTCAAGCCTCATTAAATAATCATAACATTCCTATAAACTGGAAAGCGCCTAAAATCAATAAAAAAAATCAAGGCTGTTTCCAACAATGTGAAAAATTATTTTCTTAATTTATTCACCTTCCGATAACAATTTCAAGATGCTAAATTCCGACAAAAATTATTCAAAATCAAAATCAAAATATTTTTATTTCAAGAGATATTTTTATTTATACATTAAATTATTTCCGTCTTTACCGCCCGTCAGTGTTTTATTTTCAGAATTAGCTATTAACAATACAGGCTGTTATGTAATTGTTGATGTCAAATAATTGATACGAAAAATTGGATATTAATAATAAAATTAACTCATTTTGAGCTGAAATTCAAAAACCAGACTCTATACCAGATGTACTCTTTATCCCTTCTGGATAGATATACCCTTTTGGTAACATCCTGCATACAAGCCCATGTCACTACTAACCCATTCCGAGCTCTAAAGAACATTTAAACACAATCATTCTCCCTTAGATAAATATTTTCATTAAAGTTGACATCTACCTTACAAATACATACAAGAGAGTCTAAAATTATTTTCTAAACAATGTGTTGCTTGTTATTATAATCCCAAATATTTAATTAGTTCGAGTCCCAAGTGTTAATTTATCTTACGCTAGGAATAACAAGAAATCTGTTGTAGGAAATTTGTCATCTCGCTACAAATTATATTAAAATGAAAATACTAAAATTACAATTGTATGTAAAATAATGATCTTCGTTAACGTAATTTCAAATCTTACTCATGTGATAGACAAAAATAATTATGTTTAAAGTTAAAGTTTTTAATATATTTTTTTTCTTCAGGATTTGGAGTATAAGGACCGAGATCCCAAAGGTTTTATGAACCTGTTCAATAATGAAGATCTTTTTACTAAGAATGAAAGGGTAAAGTATAAACTTACATTAATAGTAACACCTAATGATAAATTGTGCAGTAAAACTGTAGCTATTCCCTTGCACGTCCAGCTTTTAGGGACAAAGCAACCTTGAATCTTTGAATTGTCATAAAATATAAAGGATATAAAATATGTAGAACTGACTTTTTCAATTTTGTTGTTACAGTACGCTCGTCACATAAAAGCAGTAACGGAGAGTGTGCTAGATCACTTAATCGACGAAATCAAGCAACAGTACTTCAGCGCCAATTACAACTCGAACAGCCCAATACCAAGGCTGATCAGGAACTTAAACAAAGAATTAAAACGGAACGAGAGAAGCAAACTCATGAAGGAGAAGGAAAAGAGGAAAAATGCAAACAAGAAGAAGAATAAAATGGGAAAGAAGAAGTTGAAATTGACGACCGCGAGACTTAACTTATAAATGAAAATGATGGAAGAATTTTAGCATTTTTATTATTTATTACCGAAGTTTTTTTGAGTGATTTTGATAAATAAATTGATGAAACGAATTTAGTTTTTAATTTGCCCATGTATTTGGTCTTGTGGATAGCGCTCATGAGTGCTAAACCGGAGGTCGTGGGTTCGATTACCACACTATAAAAATCTTTCGGTGATTAACATAATTGTTATGTCTGGGTGTAAAATGTAGGAGTACCTTGTATATTTCATATTATAAGAATGTTGATTAGTTGCCTGGTTACAATAGAACAGTTTCTACTCAGCTATTTTAGGGCCACAATAAACGATTTATTATGCTCTAGAAAAAAAATAGTTTTGATTTAGCCACTAAGGACCAAAAAGACCTTTAAAGATTATTTTAAAGAATTTACTGTCCTGCTTGCTTTAATTTCCAAAAGCTGTGATTTTGGAACCTAGAATCATGAGTTCTTGCTTACCCTGACTTTGTAAAAGCATTTTGGATTCGCTTTCAGTAGAAAAATACATGTTTTTATTTAGGTTAAGTTTAAGATTTTTAATCATCTGTTTCTTCAAGCAATGATATTGTTACCAATGATTAAGTGGGTTCTGTTTTATAAATCCGTAACTACAATTTCACCTTGTAAAAGTTATTTATAATTTGTTATGTAAGTTGGTGATAGTTGGTTAGGCGATAAAAGAGGCTTTTTTACACAGGCAGGTGTTATTTCATTTTCAATTGTTGGTAAGCATTGTTTTGGCGTTGCTTGCCACCTGTGGTTTTGATAATCACAATTCATAAATACCTATTTAAGTTGGTTACTACTTACTTACTAGTCAAGACTCTTCAAGGCTAACATCTACTCGTGGTCCTGGGTTGGCAAGAATTTTGTTGCTATACTTACTTTTCGCTGCTTATAAACACATGTTGAAATGTTTTTCTTTCTATATTATTACTTAGCTGGGGATATAACTTCTACCAGAAATCACCTATCAAAAAATGCAACGATAACAATTTCTAATAAAACATACTTTCTCCAAATCTTAGTTTGGCTCGATTTGTTTTTAACAATAAAATAATGTAAGAATTGAAATGCATTTTATGAGATTAGCTATCGGATTTTTTATTATCTTGAAGACTCTAGTAGATAAAGGAGTAATGATATGCTTTCTTCTAGTAATGATACAACTTCTTATTATATAGGTAGTGAAAAGGAAGTAATTAAAATCCACAACATAATTAAGAACTTTTAAGAGGAAAAAAACTACTGTTATAACTCATACATCACAACTAAGATAATTCTATAAAAAAAATCTATTGTGTACTCCTTTCTCTTTTTTTCATGTTATTCTTCAGACTAAAATAAGGTAATAAATCAAACAACATCTAAAATTACTTATAAATATATTTATTCATTCATTTTAATATGTACTATGATGTCGACAGGTTTTCCTCTTCTTATGCTTTCGTTTGAGTCCTTGGATGAGTTTGAAGCTTTGAATGAAGTTTTCACGAATCTCCTTTTACCATTTTTCTTTTTTCTGTCCTTCTTTGCTCTTCTGCCAAATTCAGCCATTTCTTTCTCAACGCTCACGTGAGCAACATTTTCATGATTTTTACTCTTTCTTTTGTGTTTCTTTAGTCGCTTTTTCCTGTGGTTCGTTTCCGGGGGCGGAGTATTGTTATCATGATCATTCTGGAAATCAAATATTTCAAAATAAACTTTGTTGCAATCCAAAAATAAGTTCTGAACACACAACGATAAGAATCTGAAGTTATAGAAAATCCGATATTTTTCATTGCCTTGAACTGAAGCCCCATCTAGTCCCCTTTCTCTAAATATTTGTGATCGTCTATTGTTTCACGAAACACAACATCATCAATGATTATTTATTGAACAATGCTTGCATCATTGACTTCATTGCTGGTCCTAGTTACCCCACAATATTCCCTCTGTTCATTGAACTTACTTTTTCGTCACTGCAGGCACTGGCATCATATCCTACGGCATGACGTTCTGCCCACTCGTGATCCACATCATTATAATTAACGGCTTTCTTGTTTGGATACCGATCTCTCTCAAATGATCGGTCGGCAAGTCTTCTAGGTATTTGAACGATTTCCTCTGCAGTCTTTTTAATATTATGATATACATCGGTCATCACGCCCTACAAAATGTATTTAGGTTTTCTATTCTGTTTTGCTTTTGGATTTTCATTTCATTCAAAGTTAAGAACAAAAATGTTTGTTACGAGGTCTTGTTGACTAGGAAGACTTTTTAAATACATGCTCAGTTGCCTTTAAACATTACGATTCAATTCAGTGCTGTTGACTTGAGTATTTCAATCGAGTAATAAATTGACTTACCCTATCCAAGTCCACTGGTGGACTGGATGGCCTTTTGATCTATAAAACTAACAAGTCTATAAAATCTTCTCTTAACATTATTTCTAGAACAGCAATGGCAGCATTTTGCTTGACATTATTGAAGTTTTATAAGTTATCAGTGATACTTGAAACGGAAACGTTATTCAGAGAAAACTACGCTTCATTATTATAAGATTAGTCACATTAATTTCAGAATTAATTAGGTTTAAGAACGCACTAAGCAAAAGCTATTCAGCGGTTACATACGCCGTTTTTTCTACAACATTGAGAGTGTTAATTGTTTCGGTTTAAGCGACTTTATTAAGACCAGCGTGTTCGTGTTTCTTAGAACTTACTTCTTCAGAGCATTCACTGGCATTGGCACCATCGTATTCTAAACCGTCGTACGAAAACTGTTGGTAAATGGGCGGTATGAAAATTTTCTATAGGCTTTTGGTGAAATAGTCGTTGTGCTATTTGATGTGCTATTCGTTGTGCTATTTGATGTGCTAGTCGTTGTGCTATTTGTTGTTGTATCCGTAGTATTACCGTCTTTTGTGCCTGCTTCGGTTTTAGTTTCTATACCAACGTACCCAAGAAGAGCCTTTTTAATTTTTTTTAAACATTTGCACACTCTTTCCTACAACACGCGTTTATCATTTATTCAAAACCCTCTAAAATCGTAATATATATTTTTTTCTTTTTATATTTTCAAAAATGATTGTGTGACTACTTCTTTTTACTTAAACTTTCCATCGTGGTTACGCCTGGTAGGCAAAGCTAAAAAATAATCTTTTATCTTTCCTACCTGTACGTTAATCTTTTTTTCTAGGCTGCTGAACCAATTTCCAACTGAAAAGGACGTCTGTTTTTCAGCTTCCACCTGTAAAAAGATCCACAATTTTATGGTAAACAATAACGCTTTCACAACTTCTTAGTAACTCTTTATGGAACTAGTTTAAAAACACGTATTTAAGAAATTGTTTCTCCTCAGTATCATCATTGTTGATGATCTCTTCATATCCTGACCAAACACTCTATAATGTCATCTGTCGATCTACAGTAAAATGATTTTAAATACCACAAGTTAACTTTACGTATTCAAGAATTCTTGACACTATTCTTATATACAAAATCAGTTTAAACATTGCAGTAAACTTATTTCTAGAAGTAACTAATCACTTGTTTTGCAAGCACAAGTAACATGTGAAATGAAAATAGTAACGATAAAGGAATAATAAATTCAAGATTACATATACCAGTATAGTATATCCTCGATTTTACATTCGTTCATAAAAATAACTCAATATTGACGATTACAAATGAAAATATATTCCACCATAACTGGGGCCCGATGCCGCTATTTTAAGTCAGTGAGTGACGGGTTAATAAACGTTACAGTGTACTTGTTATTGTGCCTAATTTTCGTATTCATATAAGAGTCACTTGCAAACCTACAATGAGAACAGTGGCAAGTAGGCGCACATATTGTCATTAAACTAAAATTATCTGAATACGAAAATTAGGCACAATAACAAGTACACTGGAACGTCTATTAACCCGCCACTCACTGACTTAAAATAGCGGCATCGGGCCCCTTCAGTGAAACAAGTAATTTCACCGCTAACAGAATTCTGTGTCCAAGACTCGAGTTTTTGAATCTTTATAAATATCGAGATATGTTATCAGAATATTAAAAAGCACTACAAACCTCTTGTATAAACTGAGACTGTATTAATAAAACAGCGAATATGATTGCTTGAGATATAACTATACACAAATTCATTGTAGATTTAAGTTCGTGCGGTCCACGCCAGTTTCTAAGCAGTACTGGTTTATCTATGTTTTGATTTTGTACTCTTATTAGTTCCTTGAACAATACAAGGTAGATTGGTACACTTGATGTGAAATTTGTTATGAATTTTTGTGTTTTGAAGTCCTGTTATAACTTTCTGATCAACTTACTAATCTTCCGTCCTATATGGTTCTAGAGATGGGTAAATTTATTTTATTCTTCATCATCATACCATCACGCCTGTATCCCCGAAGGGTTAGGCAGAGGTGTACCAATATACACGCACAGTTCGCCGGTATGTTTAGGTCCCATGTAATAGGGGGCGAGCCTATTGCCACTAACCGGGCACAAATCCAAACTCCGACCTGCTACTGAGAATTTCATAGAAAAACCCAATAACCCAATAATTTATTTTATATGTATAGTTTAAGATTGAAACTAAAGTCAATATTGTGATGTATTTATGATTATTTTCTTTAAACTATACATATGTTAAAAAAGCCTGCTGAGATATTAAAGCAAGCTCTGACATGCAGACGTTTTATTTTTAAACTCGTATGTTTTCATTGTACTATCTCATACATCTATAACTTTAATAATTATATTGTAAAGAGATAAATATTTATGGCCATTTGAAGAGTTAGTCAGCGTAAAGGGTAGGAGGATCTATAGTTGAAAAAAACATCAAAGGAAAAAAAAATATTCCTTAATGGTAAGACAAAAGAAAATCTCTGAAATTACTATCACCAATATTTTCGTGAAGAGTTAACTTGTGATAAAAATTAGATAATACTTTCTGAGATTTACGCAAATCTTAGACAGTGATATACTTAATACAACTATTCAAGCGGATTCTATCGCGGCTTATTTTAGATTTTAATCCCGACGCGACGTTTTAACAACACCTTTGCAGGTATCATGGTCAAAGGCAGATTGAGGGAGTCTTGAGAGTAGGTATTTGCTTCATATTTTACTGACTATATATTTGTATTCCAACCTACACAATATAACTTCACTGTGTCTTGAAGTCTTGCATTTATTATAACATAACATAACATACCATCACGCCTGTATCCCCGAAGAGTTAGGCAGAGGTGTACCAATGTACACCGACAGTTCGCCGGTATGTTTAGGTCCCATGTAATAGGGGACGAGCCTATTGCCACTAACCGGGCACAAATCCAAACTCTCTGAGAATTTCATAGAAAACCCCAATAACATCTTGGTCGACTTGGGAATCGAACCCAAGACCTCTAGCGTAGCAGTCGCGCTTAGCGCCACTAGGCCAACGAGGCAGCATTTATTACACGAACTAAAATCCAAAAACCCATGAAGCAGCGCTTCTGATACATGTTTGTCTAGTCATCGTAGATTTGCTAATAATTTACTGTTTAAAATGTACTGAAAAATAAACCTGCAACTTAAAAGCAATTTTGTCGTCGCCATTACATTCCATAATTCGTACACATACGTATCATAGCTATAAATTCGTACTTTAATCCTTTTATTTTAATTTTGTTAACAAAATGAAATGGTTAACAGTATCGCACAAAATAGTTTAAATAACAAACCCATATTTTGTTTGATGTACCTATTAGTTTACAATTTCGTTGTTTTAGAAATAAATTTTGTAGTTATTATTTTGTGACGTAATTGCAACATCGTTTTCGATTTATTCACAAATACTTACGAATGTTTATATACCTTTAGATAGGCATAGTGAAGACAGTACCTAAAAACCAAAAAGCTTTTGACCTACACTCTAACTACTATTTTGATCAAGCCTATTATTTACTCAGTTAAAATTGTAAGTAAAAGAGGGAATCCTTACACAGGCATGATATTTTTTTTTTTTTTTTTTTAATATTCCGGGACTACTCACACACGGTTATCTGATCCCAAGCTAAGCAGAGCTTGTGTTATGGTAACCAGGCAACTGATAAACATACTTATATATTTCTAAATACATACATATTATAGATAAATTACACCTAGACAACCAGAACAAATGATCGTGCTCATCACACAAACATTTGTCCTGGGTGGGAATCGAACCCACGACCTCCGGTATAGCAGTCAGGGTCACTAACCACTAGACCAACAGGCCCGTCATATAAATACCGTCACGTAAATGCTTTAATTAATTCTCTTTCGAGCAAGTCTAGTTTCATTTCATATTATATTGCAGCATTATTTGGAGACCATACCATGGTGTTCGGCTTGATCAAACTACTAAGACGGTAGCGATTACCATCCAAGGTGCAATGGATAGGTTCTGATATCTCTAAAATGATCTCCATCTGAACCTTACTGGTACTTAATATGCATCGCAAGGACTGCATCACCCAGAACAGACTGATGCATCATTAACCACTACAACTCTGACAGGAGTAAATATATCATCATCATCATCATCATCATCAGCCGGAAGACGTCCACTGCTGTACAAAGGCCTCCAAGTAAATATATGGAGGTGGAAAATTACTTATAAACATTCGAAATACAAAAAACAATTGAGAGTTATGAAATTTCTACGACCTTTATTTCTGTAGACATAAAGCTCATATTTGTATTACTTTTTGTGCTATTATCCAGCGTACCTTTATAAATTTAATTCATCACAAACATAGGCTTACGTACACAAAGGGATTACTCATGAATTACTGATTTGAATTTAATAATTCTACAATATTCCGCCCACGTCCAAACATGTTTGGGCCACCATTTTGTATTTTCATATCAACGGAAAACTCAATTGAATATTTTATGGCAAAACACTGAAATAGGTCTGTGAATTATGTATCGAATAAAAAGCATTATAACTGTGCAATATTGTTGGTAACTACATATTTTATATGCCGACTGATTTTAATGTCCTGACGAATTCAATAATCGTGTAAATTTTTTTTATCAACTTTGTAACCCCTCTGCTCCCGGATTGGTGTTAAGTGATGATTCAGGTTACCCTACCTAACTAAACTAAACCCCTACCTAAAATCACGAGTATTTTTTGGTACAAAAAAGAAGCCCTATATGATAACCAATCCTATAGGATAAGAAGTGTATTTCATACATACATACATACATACATATAATCACGCCTTTTTCCCTTGTAGGGGTAGGCAGAGAACACTTCTTTCCACCTGCTACGATTCTTACACACTTTTTTCGCTTCGTCCACTTTCATTATTTCCTTCATACATGCTGCAAGTGTATTTCTTTTTGCATTTATACACATTTATGTATCCAGTGGCATGAAGCTCTCCTTATTACTGAACACAATTTTATGGACACCTCCAAAACAAGGTCTTGGAGATACACATACATAAACATTGACGGCTTTTAAATGTTGTTATGTAGTTACTAAGCATAAATTACTTTATAATAAATTTTATGAACGTGGTTTTTAAACAAAGTTACGTTTAAGTCATGTAGGCTCGAACTACTAGTAAAGATAAAACAAATAAGCCCAAACACGATAGAATTGCGTCGTTTTGATACAAGTTCCTATGGCCAAATTCTGGATCTCGATTATCAGAAGAAGAACTTGTATAAGAAGTCAAAAAGTAGTTATTGAATGATTTGACCCAAACAAATATGTAAAATAAATATAACATGCACTAGTGAAAAAAAAGCCTGTCTATGTAAATCTATGCAAATTAAAAGGATTTGAATAAAATATGATTTGAAGTAACTTCAGTCAAAATTTTAATAAAAAAAGCCTTTGAAAGCTACCGAAATTGCTATAATCGGTTCATCAAAGTCCATTCAACTACTTCCAATTTGGCGCGAATTCGCGTGAATTGTCAAGTCGAATGATCACCATATTGTCACCGAAAAATACTATCGGAAAACGCCACAAAAAGGTCAAAGGAACTAAAATAACTGTAAAAACATAACAGTCCTAAAAAAGTTTTCTTATTTTGATCCTGGTCGGTCATTGACAGCCAGATTTCACACCTAACTGATAATTATAATACCATCTCACTCGTACGTACAGAAACCACCATCGCAGACAGAGAAGAAAACTAGAAACGGTACATCTTTCTTATGGTATGGAGTTCAGAGTCAAGGACGAATGCACTCGGCTTTAGAAAGAGACAGCGCTATAGATAAGAAAAAGACATCAGTGAGGTCTCGGTTTGGACCAAAAAATATTGTCGAGTCGATGCTCGTACGCCGAACGCGGTATTGAATTTAGTACACCACGATTTTTATTTTATTTTTTTATTGAGTGTTATAACGTAATAAAATTACCGCTATTTTCGCAGCAACATTTTATTGTAGATAATGTATACGTGTTTTATTTACCGGTGAATTGAGTCATGACTGATATCTCAGTGGGAAATCGTGATTTCTGATTATAATTATTTAATGATAAATAACTTTAGAATTATAACGCCCGTGATTGTGACAGGTGACTGTTTATAAACGGATATTAGAGAATAGAGGTAAGAATTTTTATTTATTATTTAAATTAAATTATATAAATAAGTAAAGGAACAATATGAATTATAGAGGAATTAAAAAGGTGTTAACTTTAATAATTTATATTTATTTAGAAGGGTTATTATTATTTAAAAAATAGTTTGTAAAACTTTATTTTTTTATTATAGTTACATTTTTTTTCTTTTAATTTTTTTATTAATATTACATAATTTTTATGTATTTCCGTATGTACCGTGCTCATTTTACCGGTTATGTAACTTATTAAGAACTAATTATACCATGCTTTCCCCGCCACGGCTCATTAAGATAGTAATAGCACATTTACCACCTTTATTCATAACTATAAGCATGGAAATAGATTATTCTTGTCCTAGTAAAAATATAAAATAATGTATCTTAAACTTTTTTCACTTAAGCCTTAAAAAAGCCGCAGTTTTTCGGGTAAAAAAAATATGATTTACTAACAGGAACCGCAATTTTATCTTCATAAATTTATATTATTGCATCTCTACAACCCCTGCCTACCTCATTACAGTAAATAGCGTTAAGTTTTCAAGAATTTTCTTAAGGCCACGTCATATCTTAACATTACAACTCATGCGCAAACCAACACTAAACATAGGCCGACAAACCGTTACATTGAACATCGCAGAATATTATTTGAATACAGAATCGCTTTAGAATTATTTCAAACGGTGTTCGAATTTTAAATGTTATTATATAGCCAGTAATTTTTTCTTTACCTTTTTAGTGTTATGCCGTGTATTTGGTCGCATCCGTATCGGGATGATCTTTTACAAGGAGGTTGTTATCTTCCTGTTTATTTTCATAACGACATAAAGTAGGTAGTTGAGGGTTTTCCGAGCTTGTTTCTTTCGAGTTGGCCAGTGATGCGCCCTACGCACTTGGTAACTATAGTCAAAATAATGTATGGCAATAAAGAATTTGGCTCTGAATCGGAAGTCCTTGAGTTTAAACTTTTTTAGGAGGCTCTCTACTTGAACCCTTTGTGCAACCTCTCGTATCTATTACATGTTAATATGCTAGACATCACCTTTATATGTAAATCAATTGCTTCGATAAGGGATACAATAATATTATGATATTCATTATTATCTATTGTGTTCCTCAAATGCTTAGCCTTCAATAAATATTTAACCTTTCAATCGTACTTGGGTCCTTAGTCAAGCAAGACCTAAGAGATGTCCACTGCGGGACAAAGGGCTTCATTTAGTGACTCCATTTTATCTTAAACAAGAGCATGAGACTATGAGATTGAAGGAATAGAGAGTCTAACTCAAAAAAGTGTTTACACACTGATGCACTAAAATATCTCCTGCACTGGTTCACTCTGTTGAGAGAAGCCCTGGGCCTCGCTTCAGCTATTTTAAATGCATGTCAGTGGTCGGTCAGTGTACTTGTCAATGTGCCTAATTTTCGTATTCAGATAAGCCTACAATAAAATCTAATTGAACTTTCGAAGAGAATCATCGAAATGACCAATTAATGTTCATAATGACAGTTAGCAGAATGCCAATTATCGTAAAAATGACCAAATGAAGCGGGTCATTCAGTCAATTCACTGAATCGAGGCCCAGATTATCGAAATTCGGTCAGGAGAGCATTATGGACTCCCACACTAAACTGCGATGCGACGCCGCGGCCGCATCTCATGAACTTCTAGTTAAATAAAGTTCAAAATGGAACGCAAGCTCGCAGAAATTTGCAATGCGATGCGAAAACGCAGTTATGTGTGAAAGCCCCTTTATACTTATTATTGCATTGGATATTGTTACTATCCGTCGTATAAAACGAATTGTTTATGTTCTGCTATTAAAAATGTCGTTAAAAATTAATTATACCTAACAATAAAATACCTAACAATAAAATATTAATGGCATAAAATGGTCGGAGTTTTAAGTTTTTAAGTACCATAACATTAACATAACATAACATACCATCACGCCTGTATCCCCGAAGGGTTAGGCAGAGGTGTACCAATGTACACCCACAGTTCGCCGGTATGTTTAGGTCCCATATAATAGGGGGCGAGCCTATTGCCACTAACCGGGCACGAATCCAAACTCCGACCTGCTACTGAGAATTTCATAGAAAAACCCAATAACACCTTGGTCGACTTGGGAATCGAACCCAAGACCTCTAGCGTAGCAGTCGCGCTTAGAACCACTAGGCCAACGAGGCAGTCGACTTAGGCCTAAATAATGAAATTTATATAATAGCAATGTCTTTTTTGTAGTTTTCTCTTTCTTTTGAATAATATTTGCGAATTGTAATTGACACACTTAATAAAATAATCGCTTAGTAAGCAACCGTGTACATTCTTGTTTATATAAATATATTGAAGTAATCAATTTAATACTTTGCTGATGTTTTGATAAAGTAATTAGGTTGTGCATTGGACGACAAAATGTGTGATGATAATAATAATGCTGTATTATTTTTGCACAACAAAATGTTTATTATTGGAACGTAGATATATATTATGTAACTTGTAGGTATTTTTTTATAATGCAGATTTTTTAATTACAACTATATTCTTAGTTCAGTTAACTATTTCTGTATTTAACTGACAGTCAATTATATATAAAAACAGAAATAACCACATTAACCACAATTCCTTTGCCCTCAAAATTAAGGTGTCACTTAGTTTAAAAAAAAAACAAATAATAAGATTTTTTTTTTTAAACCTCTTAGTTATATACAAAATCTCGAAACTACTTAAAATACGTGAGGTTTACTCGTATGTGAACCACTACAATAAAACTATTTCAACGAATTCTAACTTGCAACGGCAAAAGTAAAAAAAAAAAAACTTTTGAAAATATTTTATACACATACCGGTCCTTTTTAAACAAAAAAAAACAACTTATTAACCTAAGATAATATTAAAAACCAACCCCAAACCATCAAACATTAACCACCATACTACTACGTCCACGACAGGTAGGTCATCGACTCGTAACAAGTTATGGTGACGTCACAAACACCGTTATATAGCCTGGCACGTGACCACAGCCTGCTATAGATTTGATGAATGAAAGAGTTTGTATATGTTATATGGGTCGGAGTTAGGACTTATTTTGCGTAAATTGTTTTGATTAGATAGTTTTTGTGAAATGGGTTGTGGAGGTAAGATAATAATAATCCAGCCTTTAAACGTCCCACTGCTGGGCACAGGCCTCTTCCCATATAGAGAAGGCACAAGTATTGATCACCACGCTTGCTCTCTGCGGATTGGCGATTTCAGATCCCAAATTTTGGAATCCAGGTTTCCTCAGGTAAGATAGGGTGTTAAAATTGCATTTTCCGATGAGTTTGGAAGCGGAAGGGTTTGAGAAAAGGCTATGAATGTGTCCTTAAACTGCTGTTATGAATGCTTAAGCCTGTATCAAATGTTTTTTTTTTAAACGAATTTATATATTTTGCTGACTGTCATCGTTAAGTAACAAAAAAAGAGATAAATAAAAAAAAAAAACAGTTTTGCTCTTCTATGATAGAAATCTGTAAAAAAATAAATCTAGTTAAGTATTCAACCAATAAGTAAAAGTATATTTTATTCTGCTTATATAGTAGAAATTAAGTGCAGCTTGTTCATCATTGTTTTTGCAAAGCAATCAAAAACTGCTAAACCCTACTCTAAAATTAAATATTTTTTATAAACATAAAACGCATTTACTATGAACTTGTAATAACACACATAAAATTGCAATAACCAACTGTATTTGACGTCCCAATAACAATCTATACGTCAGCAAAAAAACCCAGTTATTATGCAAAAATGTGGAGACATCGTGTGGCAAGCATCGTTACGATTTGTCACCGCTCTGACGATCACATATTTGGAATACTTTCACGTTGACAAAGTTTTTTGTCTTACTGTAACATAGCTATTTATGTAGTCATTGGATTTTTTTTTTATTCTTCTCGTCATAATGACATTGAAACTAAAAGAAAAACACAAAAATTCTCGTTTTTAGATATATTTTTTATGTACAAAACTCTTGGAATTTGTCCTTTACTAAACATGTACGAATATATTGTTAAATCATGTCGCGTAAAAATCCACTAGATCGTTCAGTGTAAATAATTATCACATTGATTATCAATTCAATTCAATTATCAATGCGGCAATATATTTTGATTACAGATTAGATATTGGGAGGTCAGTAAATAATCGGATAATAAATCACTTTATACGTTTGATAAATATAATATTTTAATTGTGAATTATATATTATAATAATTTACAAAAGCATAATTTAGTATGTCAAACCCAGTGTGGGACTTAGAAAGCGAAAATATAAATAAAATAATAACATACAGGTACATCTTAACTGTCACATTCATTTGTGATTGACCATTCTCAGGATATGACTCAGTGTGAAAATGACGCATGTTTAAAATACTAGGACACAAAACAAGGGGTCAATGACACAAAAGACTCCATTGTTTCTTTATAAGCATATCCTTGCGATAAAACTCACAAATAGATCTAAAGATTCACAGAAATACTGATTAAAATATTTGAAAGTAAACATACCTTTAAAAAATCGGTAGATAAGGTCCTTTGTATACTTTTAATGATAACGAATCATTGTCCGAATTTTTGGCATTTTTACTTGACTTTTGTTAAAGAAATAATGTAATCTCTTGCGTTTTGTTGGACTCGAATGACCAACTTTTAGAATAAGACTGATGACTCAAATATTTTTATAGCTTTGGAAATGTTTTTTTTTTGTTTTTGTTTGGTTTATGTGTTTTATATCCATAACGATTTCCGTCAGAAGTTGAAAGGCCTTAAAAACTACTGCTCAGTTTGTAGTAACTTCTACTAAAAAAATGCGGTGACTGATCATTTCTCACTGCATATCCTAAGGGTGCGTTTACATCTGACGAACGACCACCGAACGAGCATTACAGTAACAGCCCGCGAAATGCTCGCGAGCCGCTCGCGAGCATGCCGCGAACGCACACTCACTATTGCGAAAGGCCTTATTGACACTAGTCAATAAGGCCTTTCGCAATAGTGAGTGTAATGCTCGTTCGTCAGATGTGGAAGCATCCTAAAGATTTCCTCCGAAATAATTTATTATTATAACTAGTAACTAAAGGTCAAGCGTAGAATAGTTTGAAAATATTTTATTTATGCATTCGTTTCATGATTCCTATGGAAACCAAGATAGAGCAAATACCTTCTCTGATGTAAGACTTACGATTCATAATATAAAAAAAAAACCGTTTATATTTAAATCTAATAGAACAAAAAACACTTACAGAAATACTAAAATTATACTAAAATTAAAAGTTTATATTTTTATATTAAAAGCAGATACCTAAGCAAGTATTTAATACCAGCTATACAAAGTATTAACAAGAGTTATGTAAAACATGTGTTATTAGTATGTTAATATTTAATTATACCAAGGTCGCTTATTGTGTACCTACTTACTTATTTCCTATGTATCTAGATGACTTGATATTTCATAAATAAAAATATATGTAATTGATAAAATATAATAAAAATATACATAATTCTTTCATTTATATACTTTTTACTCCTGTCTACATCGAACCTTCTAGTATAGATTTGAATTATTTATGTATATATAGGTATATATAATATTATAAAACATGAACAATGTGATACTTATTAGGTACCTACCTAAATAATACTTAAATAAAGGAGTATCTGAAACTACGTTTTACTCAAAAGTTTAAAGATTAATATTTCTATTCATAATAAAAATAATGCAGGTCTGCTTATAGTTATTTCTTACAACTCTTACAAGCATGATGCCTACATATATACCTTAATATAAACATAATTTCCTTTCTTTAAATGGAGAAATAAATGTAGTATTTCAAACAAGACAAACGACTGATTGATAAAAGAAAAACACGTCACAATCAAGCAAGCAGAACCTCCAGCGAAAGTAGACTATTACAGCCCTAGACTCCATTATAAACAAAACACAATAGATCTTAAAACAAACCATAACAACTATTATATTATTCTACTCTACAACTATCAAGCAAAAAGAAACTCTACCTCAAAAGCCTTACGTTCCAAATTAACTTAATATTATGTAAGACAATGGTAGATGACCATTGATTTGCAGAAAGTTTTTAATGTTAGTATTGTTTTATTAAAATGTAGTTCAAACGGTACCCGAACTAACTGTTTGGGAGAGTTAATAATGGCGGTAAACAAAACAGTGGCGAGTTGTGACTCAAAGGACCAAAACAGCATGTTTATGGTCCTAATAACAGTTTTTATGATGGAATGTTGTGGAGTAACTGTGAAAGATAGAATTCCGGTATTTTAGCAGAAGAACACAATATAACATTAATTGCAGTATAACATTTCTATGAGTATTGATGACAAACAAACAGTTTGTACTGTTTTGTGGGACACTGTTAGTACTTAAGAATACCATGTACCTACCTTTATAACTAAATAAACAAAACAAAACTACAAAATCTATGTTTTATAGCTAATGTACTGCTTTATCTTGCTTGACAGATTTATTCTAACAAAAAAAACCGACTTCAAAATAAGTCTTATATTTATATCTTAGGGATCCCAACGTCAAAATAAAATGGGCCCACTCCGGAAGCACCAGCTTTCGAATAAAAAAGAATGATCAAAATCGGTTCCCCCAGTCGAAAGTTATAAAGTAACAAAAGTGCTGAAAGAATGAAAAGCCAGCAAGACAACAAAAACAAATACCTACAGAGAGTTTTGTAGGTTACTGCAGTAAAATTTAATAATAATATAATAATATCCTGGGACAACTCACACACGGTTATCTGATCCCAAGCTAAGCAGAGCTTGTGTTATGGTAACCAGACTACTGATAAACTTACTTATATATTTCTAAATACATACATATTATAGATAAATTACACCCAGACACCAGAACAAATGATCATGCTCATCACACAACATTTGTCCTGGGCGGGAATCGAACCCACGACCTCCGGTATAGCAGTCAGGGTCACTAACCACTAGACCAACAGGCCCGTCAAAAATAAGACCTATACATAATAATATGCATATCATACAATTATTAAATGGCTTAAAATCAAAAGATAGGTAACCAGCTGATCTATAAATTTCAATCGCGCATGCGTAGTAAGCGATTGTCTTTTTTCTGTGAGAAGAGGCCTTTGCCCTGTAAGACTTGCACAGTTATATTATTATATTAACAGTAGCATGTTCCGTGCGGTTACTGGCAAATAATATACCCATTAACACATAATTATATTTAATAGTTTACCCACGTCGTGGCTGTTGTAATGAAAAACGTGACTGACAGTTTTCAGATTTAATATTGCAATTTTTTGATAAGGAATACAGTAAACGTAAAACTTACACGGAGTCATTTCATTTTGTATTTATTTTGTTCTAAATCAATAAATAAATAAATGCGGACAACATCACATACATTGTTCTGAACCCAAAGTAAGTTGCTAAAGCACTTGTGTTATGGAATTCAGATACAACGAAGGTACCACAAACACCCAGACCCGAGACGATGTAGAAAAGTGATTTTCTACATTGACCCGTCCGGGGATCGAACCCGGGACCTCAGAGCTAGCGACACCTTGAAACCGGTGCGTACGCCACTCGACCACGGAGGTCGTCATCAATATAAAGACCTTTCTAAATGCTGAAACACAAATGAACTACAAACAATCTTAAAACACGCTATTGCTACTTTATACCTTAAAGTGACTGATACAGCATCCAAATTAACAGTAACTTTAATATAAAAATATTGACGTTAGAGTATTTGGCAAATGTCTTTAACTATGAGCATCAGTAGGTCCGCTTCGTTCTGGTCAAAAAGGCTATAAATTCTTATATGCCGCGTACTTTAAAATTCGTACCAAATAAGACCAAACCCTCCTTCCATCTCGGATGAAACTCTTTTGTTCATTATCTCGCGCATGGCTACCCTCAAGCAAATACAACTGCAATCTGAACGACCGGAAAACCGCTTAAACGACCACACAGAATAACGACCACTAATACACAAGCCATAAAGCTTAGTATACCTTGTAGCGATTTAAAAGAAAATGATCGGGTAACTTACATTTTCTACTTGTGGAAACCAAGTTCTGATTTTAGATTTCACTTTTAAATCATTCAATGAGGTATGCTGGGGTGAATAGATTTGTTGGAGCGTGTAGATATTCGTATGTTTTATTCATACTTCATTGCGAGTGCGGCATAGTTTTTGAGTATCATTAAAACTGTTGCTAGGGGTAAAAATGGTATACAAGAAACTGCTCACACCAAGTAACATTTCTAAAAGTGTAACGCATTTTCACATCGAGTCGCTCAAATGTATAAAAGTGACCAGTCTAGGTCACGTGACTTATCGAACTGAAATGCCATTTTCATATATATTTAATGTCAATAAGTGTAAGGGTTCATACGCACTATGCGGTTACCCGCAATGCGGCTAGCCGTCCGGCTGACCGCAAGCACAATTATGTACGCAATATTCATTTCTATGCGCACTGCGATGCGGCTAGCCGCATTGCGGGTAACCGCATAGTGCGTATGAACGCTAAGCAATGCCTGTCATCGTTAACGCTTGTAGAAATGTCGTTAGCTAAAGGTCATTTTGAGATTTCCTGCTGAATAAAGGACCAAGAACAGTCGTCCTCTTGAAACTGGATATCATTTAAGTGGAAGTAGAAAATAAATTCACTCCTCATTCACAAATTCATGTATATGAGTCCTAGAACGTTTTCCCTCATTAGAATGATCGTTTGGGTTCAAGATAAATATCTAGGGACCAAAGACATTAGTTAGCCTCCTAAAATGTATACCTCAATTTCTACACATACATAATATACGAGTACGACGTATCTATACATACATACATACATAAAACTGAATTGAAAATATTCTTGAAACGTGTAGTTATTTCCATGTATTAAACATGTATGAACAATATACATTCACGTGTTAAAACGTGATAACTTTATTCAACGAGCGTGTTTCATCTTCGTAATGAATTATCATCTATTCATTAACTTTCTGCCTTTAATACTGAACATTGTTTAGTTGGGAACACGCAAGTATCGCTGTATATTTCATGAAGGCCTTTTATATTTTTAACTAGCTGTGCCTGTTACTTCGTTCGCGTGGATGACGAAACAGATAGACAGACAGACAAAAATTTTTTTTTCACACTTTTGGGTTCGGTGTCGCTCTAGTAACACCCCCCGCCATTTATTTTTTTGATATTTTCAATGTACAGAATTTTCACTTTTACAGATTTATTATAAGTATATAGATGAACGAATAGAGTTGGTAGAAGAGGATAAAAGCCTGCTGCGGAGTCGATTCTAAAATATTGACTCCTATAATTCAAATGTTCTTTAGGTGTTTCTCACAAGAGATATAAATTTTACATAAGAAGGCATTTAACTTAAAATTTTAACTTATCTGTATAACCCCGAAATTTACTAAATACCGAATTAAGAACACATAGACCATAGACCGGCCTATATTACCTACCCAATCCATTTTAGTGGGTAAAAAGTTGTATGTAAAATAATATTAAAACTATTGTCTAATATAATTGACGGGCCTGTTGGTCTAGTGGTTAGTGACCCTGACTGCTATACCGGAGTTCGTGGGTTCTATTCCCGCCCAGGACAAATGTTGTGTGATGAGCACGATCATTTGTTCTGTGTCTGGGTGTAATTTATCTATAATATGTATGTATTTAGAAATATATAAGTATGTTTATCAGTAATCTGGTTACCATAACACAAGCTCTGTTTAGTTTGGGATCAGATAACCGTGTGTGAGTTGTCCCGGAATATTATTATTATTATTAATTATCTGAAATATCACTGCCAGAAATATATCCTAATATCTGGGGAATTATATCCCTGATGATGTATGCAAATATAGATAAAGTTGGGCCACAAGTGTCACATTAGGTACGTGTAGAGTGACCATTATTCTCGAAATACGTGAGACCGTCATAAACTGAGTCCAAGTAATAACCATAAATCCGAAATAACGTAACAACGTAGATTTACACGGAGTTCACATATTGAAAACTTTATAAACATATATATTATATTTTTATGGTGACGCAGAATATACCACGTTTTTTTTGCGTAAACCTAAATTGAGAAAGTACCTGACCGAAATATATAGCAGAATCACTTGCTTTACACATTTTCCTGGTGCTCTGAAAAAAACCCAAGCTATTTTAAACAAAATTATGTAAGTAGACATTATAATAATGAAATAACAACCTCATCAAGTCCTAATGCGAGACAAAGACATCTCGTCAAGCAGAGAATTAGAATAATTAAAAAATATTATTTCGCAATTAGGCAGTCTTTTCATGTGACAGGAAATCAAATAATGGTTAATGAACAGCTTTGGTCCATGAATATATCCAGTACCAGAAATTTTAGATATGCGTTGCACACTTTTAGAATGGACCCCCTTGTCATTAGTGCCAGTAGGATAAATTTAAAAGGATGTGCATTATGCACATTCGACCGCACTTACACTCTGAAAACTAATACATTCAATCTATTCAAAGTATATAGGAAAAAAATATTATATCCTACCTTTGATGAAATGTACCTTCCTATTTCATATTTTGAATTAACAAACATTTCTTACTATTATTAATTTCCTGATATTAATGAAGATTTTTTTTTGTTTCAGCAAAATGGCGCGGTTCACCATACTCCTGGCTCTAACCTGCCAGTTACTCATCATTCCTTCAATCAAGACAGATGAAGACAACCCATTCATGGACCTCGCATCCTCCTTCCTTCAGAACATGGGAGATGGGGGTAGCAACAACCTGAATGGCTTGGCCGCTATCGGGAATATTGTGGGGTCTCTCATGCAAGGAGATAATGCGAAGAACTTGGGATCTATGTTGGGTCAGACCAGTAATGGAAATGTTGGGGATATGTTGTCAGGTAAGATTTCAGATGTATTTCGAGTTTTAGGGGTTACATGTTAAAAAAAAATGGAGTATTGTGATTCTTGTCAGGATAAGTCAAGTTAAGAATCTAAATAAAGTTTTCAGTTTGATTACTAGGTAAATATAATCTACTTGCTACTTAGTACTGAATGATATGAATAAGAAATAGTGGAAAACTTCTGGATAATTTTCGGTTTGGTTTGGAAATTATTGTTCCATATTTAATTTTATTAAACACGCTATTACAATATAATGCAGTTTTTTTTGCTTTAAAATAACATACATACAAGATATATCACGATTCTTGAGAGATCAAAACATTAGATTTTGTGATTGAGTTTCTTCGCTCGTCATACAAGAGTCCAATTTCCATAAAATTGCCGCCACGGCACGAGAGAACAAATTACAATAACGACGCAATTTACAAAAAGAAAAACATTTGAGTAACTCAATCTAGGGATGCCGTTGTTCTCTTATATCAGACGCCATTGTTATATTGTGTATGTACGTGAGGCTTTTATTTTTAAGAGATGATACGTGATTTGTCTTCTTAAATAAGTGAAACTTAATCTTGGCGTTATGTTTTCTAGAATCACAAAGAATTCTGTTAAAGAAAGTTAAGCTATTATATAGACCTCAGGACACGTTTAAATGTTCTTAGACACCTTAATACAACTATTTATTCGAAATTTCCTTTTAAAAATAGTATGTAATTAATTTTGCAGGTCTTGGAAGTTTACTAGGAGGACAAGACGGCAAAATAGATCCCGCATTAGTAGGATCAATGCTTTCGATGGTCGCTCAACAGATGACGACCACCGAAACACCAAAACCGAGACAGAAACGAGAAAACAAGGAAAACGACTTAAACCTAGAAAGCATGATGAACCTCGCATCTGGTCTCCTCGGCAACAAGAATGCTGGGGGATTTATGCCCTTAATCATGAACGCTTTAAGTTCATTTTCGGATACAGAGACTCAGAAACGAGCTGACGAGCACAAAGACCACGCATCGTTCTTGCCTCCATTTTTGGAGAAAGTCCACTTATATTGGGATATCTTCATTAACTCGGAGTTAGGTAAGACTATTTGGGAGAAGTCTGGAATGAAGAGAGCGCTTAAAGCCTTTACCGGACCTGATGGAAAGTTGAGCTTCAAGACTATGTTCAAGAACTTTGAGAATCATTCGTTCAGAAGACACTGGATCAAGGCTGCAGCTAAATACTTGACTGATATGGTCGTACATATCGCTAAACCAGAAGTTTATAACAGGTAAATAATAATTTTACATACTTACATACATATAATCACGCCTCTTTTCCTTGTAGGGGTAGGCAGAGACCACTTCTTTCCACTTGCTACGATCCTTACACACTGGTTTCGCTTCGTCCACTTTCATATTCCTTCATACATGCTCTTCGGTTTAGGATACCCTTGACCCGGCCTTTTTTCATTCACACTCGCCTTATACACTTTTTTCGTCAATCGTTCTTCATTCATTATCTCGACATGGCCATTTTACATCCATTTAAATCTGTGTTACTTTTTAGGTACATATTACAATTTACTGAATTTCGTGCTAGCAACACGCATGGGTCTAATTTAAAATAACGGAAATATAAACAGTTGATGTCGAAAATTGTAACATACTTCAAACGATGATTATAAACTATCTGTTAGCTACAATTACGTTAAGGTTGAATATTACTGTCAGTCCCGTATAATTATAGAGTATGAGAATTAGTGAATAGTTTCCAGTTTAAATTTTCACTACCCTTGTTACCTATTCAACTTTTGGGTTTCCGTAATATTAACAGATTTAATTAAATTTTAAACTTCATCTGCCAATAAGGCCTGTCTTATTTAATTAACGAGAAAATTAGTTATTTACAGTAAAGTGCCAATCATGGATAAAACTATAATTGAAATTCCAAAAATGTTTTCGGCAACCTATTTACAAACTTACAAAGTTGTTTAAACTTGTTTAAATAAATAAACGTTGGTATAACATCTCCAATATTTAGGTTTTTGTTATTTTGGTACCGTAAATTATCAAAAGACAAAAGAACTTGATACGTTTTTTTTTGTTTCAATACACGCATTAAAATCAAAATCTTATTAAACTTACAAAGCCCAAAAATATGTGGTACTTAAATAAGCACCGAAAGCTCATCACGGACACGCAAAAAAAAAGTTTTAATTCATAAAAAATGAGAAATCATCGAAACATATCATTATTTTTCCAAACAAATTGGGACCGCCTTGAAGTCACCAAACACCGTCACTATACATAGCAACTTCCTTCGATCCCTGGACGGGTCAATGTAGAAACCAACGTTTCTACATTGCCTCGGGTCTGAGTGTTTGCGGTTCCTTCGTTTTTTCTGAATTCCATAACACAAGTGCTTTAGCTACTTATTTTGGGTTCAGAGCAACGTATGTGATGTTGCCCGCATTTATTTATTTATTCTAAATCTCACTCTCTCTTTTCACTACCCAGGTAACTAATTATTTTCTCTTAACGTCCTATTTCTCCCCAGGTACCTGATTTCGGCGCAGTACATCACGAACAGCTTCCTGGACTCCCAGGGCATGCCGAAGAGCACCCACTTCAACGTGAAGAAGCCGGAGCAGTCGATCACGACGCTGCTCAACCATGTGCTGAAGAGGTACTTAGATATGGACGCCGATGTCGCCGAGTATGTGGTGCCCGCTGTCGAGTATATTAAGGTAAAGACTGATTTGTTTAGCTTTAATTAAGGTTATACTTACGGGTACGGCTTAACCTTTTGAACGCCACGGTCGTGTATAGACGACAAAAGAAAACGATTTTTTTTAAGTACAAATTAAGCAATATACTTGTATATTTATTTTGTACTTAAAAAAATTCGTTTTCTTTTCGTCTATACCCGACCGTGGCGTGTTTTAGGCACGTTTTCGTTTGTCGTCTATACACGACCGTGGCGTTCAAAAGGTTAAGGGTATACTTACACTAAAAAGTTGGGACTTGTTGTCCAGACGCTACTACATGTATTAGCACGTGGAAGAAATCATATTTTAAGCGACTAGCCCTGTTTAAAGACTAACCTATTTGGGAATATGGTGGTAATGTATGGATTTAAGCTAATCAAAAGTATTGAATCGCACATTAGTAATTTCCCTTGTTAGGTTTGTTTTTACAACAGTTAAATAATTTTTAAAAATATTTTTTTTGTTTCCTTGTCTTGTGAATTTTGGAAAAGAACATTTTGAATTTATGACTAACTTCTGTTTCGGCTATCGGGACAGCAAACTTGTAAAAAACTATTTTTATAAAAATATACATTACCCCATATTCAGAAAAAAACAGGATTTCATGTAAGTTCATCATTATATCCATGCTTATTTCTCTTTAATTCCAGCAAACCCTAAAAATGGCGGAACTAACAACCAAATCGATGTCATCCCGCGGCGACTACAACGCCATCGCGGACCGGCTGACCGACACGCTCAATCTGGAGGTCATTGAACCCGTGCTGAGGGTGTACCGCGCCTACCAGCACTCGGTGAAGGCGCCGCACTGCCAGGAGCACCTCATGTGTCTCGTTAACAGGCATCATGATCAGGATAAGAAGGGTAAGTCCAAATAATACCTACATAGACAAACCTACCTATTTGCTATGATTCCAATTTCAGATTTGCAATCTATAATAATGATACAGTTCTTATAATGCAGCCAGTGCAAGTGATAACCGATAAAGTTTTATCGGTTATCTTATTAAAAACAAAAGACGGACGTACCTGAGTATATACATACTTACAAAACATTTGTATTGAAGCATAAATTTAATGAAACTCGTAGCTACTAGGAAATTTGTGTAGCAGAGTTTATGGTTACTGTGTTTGTATGTTATATATACCTTTAACGGGTAAAAAACTGAACTGATTTTGATGACTTGGTGGTTTAGTCACTAGGCAGGAGATTGGACTACTATGGACTACTTTTAGCCACGATTTAAACCAACATCCACGGCAAAAGCTAGCGTGTAATATTAATTTAAAATAATAATTTGTCGCAATATAAATAAAAGCTAAATCTAAATTTTACCTGTAGTAAGATAAACCAGCTACTTCTTCTCACATTTCTCTAATAATTAAAAAATTGATTATGTAAATAAAAATAATCAATAAAATAAAAATTACTTGCAACATAAAGTAACTAACAATAATGACAAGATCTAATCATAGCACATTATTTATGATAACAGATAACATGTCTACACGAACATTACATATGAGCATAATTACCTATATCAAATACACGAACAATTTTATGATTGCGTGACTTTGACAATACCACGACAATACTGCGACTGCGCATGTATTGTTTAAAAACATAAATATTTTTTATGTTATCAACTTATCACAAAAATCTGTAACATGGAAGCTTTTTATAGAGAAATTATCTGTAGATATATTTTTTGTATTTCAATGCAGTTAGTCACGAATGACACGATTGTTCTTTATGACTTCGACGCAAAAAAATCAGCAGCTCTCACAAACTGTGATGTGATCTAAAAAGCAGAATTGTTAATGAGTATTTTAGCCAATACAAGAATCTAACGAATGAATAAGTAAGCTTCAGCACAAGAAAAGTTTTCTAGAATGTGCTGAATGGTTCAAATCTATCCACATAATTTGGATCATCGCGGTCTGCTATATACCATACCTACCCTGCTGAACACCTTCTACTGTAGTTTGCACTTCTTGCATAACAAGCAAATCTCCTGCAGTAAATGAACAGTTATAATATTGTACGGTCCTTCTACCTAGCCATTTTCTAAACTTTGTTGGCGTTGGTTACCAATCTCGCCAAAATATGCTGAGAAAAAATGTATTTCGAGAAGCGACTGCCTATCTGACACCCACAGCCCATTTTACTAGGCAATACAGTAGGTATGCCTAGGTAAAACTTTTTGGTCTTACATAATAGTTTATCTTATATAATAGTGTATTTACTTTATTTTCTTTCGTAGGTCTCCCTGGCTTCAAGGCTGGTCTGACGAAACTTAGCAGTTTAATAGCGTCAGCGGCTCTCAGCTTCCAAAATGGCGGCGGGTTCTTCGATCTATACAACGCTATCCAGAACGATGTGAACTGTGACGTAAGTATATATTACCAATAACCCTTACATACTACGATATTCAACGGTAGTAGATAAAGGAGAAATTTAAAGAACAGAAGTTAAATTACGCCAAACTTACATTCTTTAGAAAATAAGAGAGAGAATTCTGAACTAAGTACCTACGGGGACTGTATTTTCTCACATAGATAGAGATAAATAAAAGCAAAGTTTCAAAGGTAAAATTCTACCTGTTAAGCCATCGGCGATTAAAACGAACCACGAACGAAAAATACCTTTCATTTTTTTTACTGAAAGTTGAGCACTAGACAAGCTGTCTAGACTACTTAATTAGACTAGGCATTTTCAAATGGTTATTTCCTAATTAATCAAGAGTAGGTAGCTTACATTTTACATTTACATTATGTGTTTTCTAATAATATTATTTTTCTTTTTCAGGCGGCCTATCCTGCAGATTGCTCAGCCTTCCACGAACACGAACTGAAAGTAACCACAGAAGTGTACCACAGTGAATTATAAACTTAAACTAGTTAGAATTGTCTATAATATAATTATAAAAAGCTTGCTGTATAAAACTCATGACTTCACAAACAACTTTGCTCTCATGAAACATTTACATACTTATCAAAAAGCAACAGTACTACATTATTTGAGTACCTACACAAAAATAATATTAGGCATAAAATACAATAAGTACCTATAGTTTTTTCCAAAAATTCAAAAAAACAGCGATGGACATTTCCTTTTTTGAGATTTGATAGTTTCATTCAATAACGTGACATTTTTGACAGGTCGTTACTGAGAATGTAAATGGAGCCAAAATATTTACAATCAATATTGACTGGTTTTATACAGTGGGCTTAATTAGAGAATAAATGTCTTCCTAAAGCTCAATTTCCCGTTAGTTAAATGCACGCTTTTACTAATTCTAATCTTTTAATTTTTAGTATATCATGTACTTACATCATCGTTCATTCATCGTTCATTCATCAATCATTATTTTCATCATTAAAAAACAACCAACATAAAAAAGGAGTTACATCATTTTCATTCAGTTTTTCATTCATTTTCATTCATACATCATCTTTTATTTCATCGCTCAATATTTACTAGTAAATATTTTAAATAAGTTTGTTTCCCTTTAATAAAGTGTAAAATATACGTAACGTTACATATTTTAAGAGTTTAACGTGATACATATTTTTTCATATTACCCAATAATATTTCATCATTATAATATAATTTAGATATTATTAGCCACCAAATACTTAAATAATTATTATTTTATAATATTTTGTGACTATAAATTCGAATTAATTATTAGGATTGGTTTTATCAAAAAAAAGTATTCCATTTTTTTGATGAGGCAAGTATTTACTAAATTTTTTATTACCTGTAATAAAAATAATAAAAATCGAAAATGGGAACAATATTTACTTTAATATATCATTAAAATGGAATATTTTGGTTCATGTACTTATATATAAATTAGTTACTTAATTAATTTAAAACATTAAATTACATAATTAACATAAGTTGAAGTTTGCTGGACATTTTGGTGCTAAATACTGCGTTGCATTTAATATCCTAAGTTTAGACAACTTTAGGAAAAATCGTATTAAATAAGATAAATTTATATAAAAATATATCTCGAATTTTTATTTTTATTATATTTACTTAAATTTAATATATGTTTATGAATACATTTAATTTTTACTTATATTATTATTTATCCAAAAATAATATATAATTTATTAAAATGTAAATACATTCCAATTGGTGTAAGACGGTATTAAATAAAAGATTTGACTGAAAATTTGTATTATTTATTTTAATGGAAGGTTCCACAGGTATACAAATAATTACAATCTTTAATAATATTTACCAAAACAATCAAGAAACATTTAATTGCAGTAAATTGGGGTTATTTGGAAACCACGGGCTTAGTTGAACCGAACATTACTGTGGGACTTTTTAAGATTTTTAAAACTACTTTTCGACGACCTCCGTGGTCGAGTGGCGTACGCACCGGTTTCAAGGTGTCGCTAGCTCTGAGGTCCCGGGTTCGATCCCCGGACGAGTCAATGTAGAAACAAACTTTTCTACATTGCCTCGGGTCTGGGTGTTTGTGGTACCTTCGTTGTTTCTGAATTCCATAACACAAGTGCTTTAGCAACTTACTTTGGGTTCAGAGCAATGTATGTGATGTTGTCCGCATTTATTAATTATTTATTTATTTATTAAAAGCAAATTCAAATCCAGATAGCCCCACTTTACTGCCCTTATGTTTTAATTACAATAGTGCAATATCAATGAGAACATAATTTTTCTATTTTATATTATATAGGAGCTATTTATTTAAGAAAAAAAAAATCACAGACTTATTTCAAATTAATAACTACATTTTCTACACATACATACAGGCCATACCTACTTACATATTATTTATTACTGTAAAAAGCACTACCATCAACACAATGACAACATAAGTCACTAAACAATAATTTATGTAAATCATAATAATTTAGTAACTCTCTGACTAATAAGAGTCAGCACACAGAACCGGTGACCGGAAATTTTCGAACATTTGATGCATACCTATAAAAACTACAGCCACGTCAATAATTTTACATTAAGAAATAAGTGTATGTGCCTTAATTTAACCAGATATCCTGGCGTAAAGATGGACTTCAAACATCTATCTATAATATAAAAATGAATCCCCATTTCTCTTGTTCACGGCATCACGCGTGAACGGCTGGACCGATTTCGCTAATTCTTTTTTTTGTTGTGTTTGTTATTGTCAGGAGAAGGTTCATATGAAAGAAAAAATTTGGATAATTGCGCGGAAAATTAGAAAATTTAAGAATACTTAACCACCCTATAAAATTATTTCTAATCTAACCTTTTTATTGTAACCATGACGTTTGACATAGAATTGACGGAATTCAATATTCATAGTTAAGACAGGACAACGTCTGTCGGGTCAGCTAGTTACCTAATAAACCTACTCTATAATAATTATAAGCTAAAATTAAACTGAACTCCTTGACCATAAGTAAATAATAGAGTGATAAGAAAAACGCGGCAACAAGATTCATGACGATTCATTTTTAAATAAATATTAAATACATTACATACATTTAAAACTAATTAGGTCTTTTTTCATAATTAATTTATTCCAATTAGGCCACACAACAGACCAGATGAAATTATAGTCGTGGAGCAGGGAAACAAACGGCATTCAATGACGTATAACTCCCGTCACGTAAGTTGGCAAGAGTCGTTAGATGCGCAGAAATAGTTTTATAGGTCTATTTGGTGGTCAAGCGGGACGCGGGGTATGCGGGAGCGCCGATCCGAGCGCGCGATTGGTGCGTTAGTCGACCGAGTCGATTAGAGATTGGTGAGTTAGGTCGAATATGCGCGTGTTTACCCCCACTACGTCAAAATCTTGCCAACTCACGTGCCGGGAGTTATACGTCTTCTACCTACAACTTTTTTTCTTCTAAAAGAATAATTGCCTATTTGTCTCTGGTCAATAAATTGAATACTGACTAGAGACAATTTGTTAACAAAAATAAGTTTCAGTAATTAAATTTTATAACTGATATTATGAATCTTTAGTCAATTTCTGTTTAAGTTTTCTTTCATCTGATCTGTGAAAACACGTATACACCACAATTCGGACTACATCTTTAAGTGCATTAACACTAGACTTAGATTCTAGACGTGTTGTAAAAGTGTTGTATAACAATGGGACTAGGGCCTAAAACTACAAAAATATCCACTAGGATCACTAGTGTCGCATGGGGCTATTGGTCATTCCCTACCATAGATTAAAATAAGTTAAAACTATTGAGTGCCAGTATCGCTAAAAGCCCATTGCGCCGAGCGTAAGCACAGGGCCTCGATTCAGCGAAGAGAAGAGTTGCTTGAATTGACCGAATGACCTGCTTCATTTGGTCATTTTTACGATAATTGGCAGTCTGCTGTCATTACGATCATTAATTGGTCATTACGATCATTCTCTTCAAGAGTTCAATAAGATTTTATTGTAGGCTTATCCGAATACGAAAATTAGGCACCATGACAAGTACACTGACCGACCACTGACATGCATTTAAAATAGCTGAATCGAGGCCCAGCACACATTTTTGGCTATATGTAGTAAGTACCTACATTCGTTTACTGATTTAACTTATTTTCCGTGCAACGACAGACGTTTATGCTTTATTAGGATAATATTACGGTATATAGTATAAATATAGTTATATTTTTTTATTAAAATGACGCGCTTTGTTTTGACACTATTTTTACGACGAAACTAGTTCCCTGATATGCGCACTCTGTAGTGTCTTAGGCCTTAGCCATTCTCTAAGAAACAACCTTCTGGCCTGTGATTGGTGGAAATTGACAGATAGACATGAGATAGACAAGACGATACTAGCGACCGCTGCGGATTTATTCAATATTTTAGTTCTCCATTATCTAAATACATACTTTTTGGACGGATTCCGTTTGACTAGATCATGTTATTAATAATATCAGTTTTGATTGACAGTGATTAAGTGTGTAAAGGAGTAACATTATTCATTTCCTTAACAAAGATAAATGGAACTTCTAATAATGTTAAGCGTAAAATAATAATTAAAACTAAGATTCATTTCTTAGCTGGAATATTTTTGCAGACCCATTCCATCCCTTCCTGGAAGAAAAAGAAAAGAAAATGGTGAAGTAAATTAAAGAATTTACTGTTCTGTTAAATGATGTGATTTATTTTTATACAGATATAAAATAATGAATATGATCTAAACGAGTGTAAGCTAATCTCAATTGCATGTTGCATTTTAAATAATTGAACCATTTTTTTTTAAATTGTATTATCATAAGTCTACAGTCTACTGGCGAAAGCCCACAATACTTTATTTTTATTAACTTAAACTATTGCGCTGCATGTTTATCACTACATAGTATAAAACAAAGTCGCTTCCCGCTGTCTGTCCCTATGTATGCTTAGATCTTTAAAATTAGGCAACGGATTTTGATGCGGTTTTTTTTAATAGATAGAGTGATTCAAGAGGAAGGTTTATATGTATAATACATGCATAATATAGTAGAGAAATACTGATAATCTTAGAGTTTTTTATGTAAGGTCGTAAATGAACACACTTTTTTGCGCTTACATTGCAAACGCTGGCTGAACCCTACGAGATAGATCAAAGTAATGTACTACAGTATTGTACACCTTAAAAAGGTCTACAAAAAAAGTCCGCGATGGTATATGTCTATCTCTTGAGGATAACCCACAATAACCATTTTTATCCTTTATTTATTACTTATTAATGAAAAAGCGATTTTAAGCAATACAGCATTAATTCTTATCCAATTAGTACCTTAAATACATTGTGCATGTAATAAAGATCAATATGGCCCTTTACAGCATGTAATTTAAATGAATATTTTCGAAGATATTACAGATTTAAAATGCAGGGACATAGCGGTTGCGGCGGTACCGGCCCGGGGGTCCGGCCGGGGAGCGCGTGCCTATACCAGATAGTGCGTCAAACACTTTATGATTATGTAGTATATTTAGTATCAGCAATGCACCCGTGCAAAGCCGGGGCGGGTCGCTAGTAGTAATATAATTCACGGGAATAAGCGCGTACATGCATAAATACCTTTTTTGCGGCTTGACGTTTCGACGGGGTTCACGGCCGTGGTCGCAAGCAGACTCGGTCTGCTGTCTGGTATTTATGCATGTACGAGCTTATTCCCGTGAATTATATTACTTTATTTTTGTATGTTCTTGTTTGTCATCTTTCTGTGTACTATCTATATGAAATTGTCCTTTTCTAGCCATTTGTGTCCCACTGCCGACCAAAGGCCTTATCAAAGGAGTCCAGCTCGACCCGCCATCGTCGTCTGGACCTACGGCGATGTCTCTTACCATTTAAAGGGATTGGGTTGTTAGTTTGCAATTGTGTAACTCTGTAAATAAATATATATGTAAATCATACCTTGACTCCTGTACCATCAGTGGCAACACAAGCCTGTATCTGCCAAGTGCGGTCCCTTATGAGATGCAGGCCCAGGTGCTGGGCTATCTCACTGGCTGGAAGAGCTGGAACAGAATATAATAAATTATTTAAAAACTAGAGTAATCGTAAACAGTTGCCACAGAAACCTAGTATTTTCTAGATTTTTTATTAAGTTAAAGTAAGGCATGCAGCACCTAATGAATATTGTAACTTGTACATTCTGATACTTATTCAAATTAAACTTGGAACTACATAACAAAAGACTAGCCATACAGAACACCGCATCTTATTTTTCATTAGATCCAAGAAATCTAAAATCCCACCAAAAACATTCAATGTAAAAAAAAGCCAAGTCTCTCTATGCAATTCTTCCATCGTAAAAAGTTTTGAGATCGCATAGGAGCCAAGTCCTGTTCAACTTAATTTGTAATAATAAATCAATATTTTGTGACTATATCAATAGTTTTGTTTACATTACAATAACAGTGACTTGGCCATGAGCACAAGTTAAAGGTCGTTTACTCCTTGTACAAAATCATGTCCATAATCTATACTAATATTATAAAGCTGAAGAGTTTGTTTGTTTGTTTGTTTGGTTGAACGCGCTAATCTCGGGAACTACTGGTTAGAATTGAAAAAATCTTTTTGTGTTAGATAGTCCATTTATCGAGAAAGGCTTTAGGATATATAACATTACGCTGCGACCAATAGGAGCGAAGCAGTAGTGAAAAATGTCACAAAAACGGGGAAAAATATTCATACTTGAAAGCTTCCGTTGCGTGCGCTGCGTAAACGGTTCGAGTTACCCAAAATATATGTTTGACAGAATTGTTCCTCTTTAAATGATCTAAAAAAATGTCTGCGACAGTATATGTCTATCTTTTAAGATTGACTCACTATAACCTTTTTTAAGGTAATCATTTGGTCGAAATTAATGCATTATTGCCAATTATTTGCTACAGAGTTTTATCAACATAATATTAACTAAAATTATCATTTACGCAGAAATACTTTTTTTTTAAACTTCTTAATCGCTGTCATAATAACAGAAATTGACGCGGACGAAGTCGCGGGGATCAGCTAGTATATTATATATCATGGACATGATTTTGTAACTGATTGGAATTTGAGATCACTATGGACTAAACATGCGCCATAGTGCATGTGCAGTTCACTGATCTTGGATGATACCGACTGTCGGTTAAGGTGTCCTGATATTATTTATTATTTACTTGCAACTCCTCCAAATATGCCGCTTTATATTTGTATCTTATTGTGCTCATGGCCAAGTCACTATTATTGTAATGTAAACAAAACTATTGATATAGTCACAAAATATTGATTTATTATTACAAATTAAGTTGAACAGGACTTGGCTCCTATGCGATCTCAAAACTTTTTACGATGGAAGAATTGCATAGAGAGACTTGGCTTTTTTTTACATTGAATGTTTTTGGTGGGATCTCATTTATTTTTTGTACGTCTCTTTCTTTTCTTTTTATAAATAAACAAAATTGCTATAAAAAATATTTGCTTTTTGTACATAAACAAAGAACAAAGTTAACAATGCAGTCAAAATTCATATACCATGTTCTTGTAAAACCGCAAATATAAATTTGTTTCATATTATTTACTAAGGTATATAATTTATTACCGTTTTTATAATTTTCCCTTTACATGTAGCTAAAAACCTATCTTGGTGCCAAATTTGAAGGTTCTAAGTTTGCTAGAAGTACCTTAGATTTTTGATGATCGGTCAGTGAGTGAGTCAGTGAGTGACAAAATGGTGTAACTTTGATCGCTCATAACTCGTAAACTATTAGTTCAAATGTCATGTAATTTTGAGGCTGAGCTTGTTTTAATACTTACTCTAGATCATCGAAAACCTAAACCCCTAGCTTTGTCCGTATCGATGATACAGGGGGGGTGAAATAGCCGCGAAACGCTTCGAGAAAAGAATGGTACGGCCGTGCCCGTTTTGCTCGAGACTTGGCTGGGGCACTGCCGTGCCCCCAGATAAGCCAGTTAAAAACCTTTTAATATTGAATGCTTATTCAGCTGACTCTACTTAAAGTTATTGTTCTCCAAAATAGTTGTAACAATAAATTATTTAGGTACAGTCCTGACCAGACAAATCCACCAGCTATAAATTTGTTACTCAGGAGAGACAAGATAATTTACCTGTGGCCAAATCCTGCTTATTAGCATACACCAGTAAGGCTACTCCACGGAGCTTCTCATCTTCCAGGAGTTCAGCTAACTCCTGACCGGTCTCTTCCAGTCTTTGGTGGTCTGAGCAGTCTACTACATAAATCTGGAAACATATTTCATACCTCTAATGTAAAAAAGATGATAGAAGAAAGAAAGGAATAAATGCTGAGATGATGAGTAGTACAGATAATGAAAAATGTTGTGATGATGATTATTTTTATTTTATATTGCCTGTTATGTATGCGTTAGCTGGGCAAAGACCTATCCACTCTTTCCAGCAAACCTCGCTTCTACGCACAATACAAATAATAGCAAATAATTGTGCAATATTGTATAATAAAGTACCTACCTATTTATTATTTTACTTTGCTGATTTCGATGATAAACGAGAAAAGTACCTACCAAAATATCAGTATTCTCAAAATAATTCCTCCAGTACGGCCGTATTTTCCTTTGTCCGCCAATATCCCAAACGTTAAGCTTGAATCCATTCGACAGAACTGACTTTATATTGAACCCCGCAGTCGGAGTAACATGGTTTACATCTTCGGATGCCAGTTGCTTCAGGAGAGTTGTTTTACCCGCGTTGTCCAGCCCTAGCAACAGCAAACGCAATTCCTTGTCTGGATTAGACCGCAGCTTTTTCAAAATATTCAATAGGCCCTAAAAATCAAGACACGAATCAGTATAACTAAAAACATGCTTATCAAAATTTCTTCGGTTAATTTGTTCAAAGTACCATCATGGAGATAATGTTTGGAAGCTTGGCTAAATAATTCTTGAGTTTATGTTAATATAAAATGATGTTTTGCATCTTATTTAAATTATTTCTTCGCGACTAGCGTGATTTGAAAGAAATTTTGTTGACATGTTGCTGTTTCCATAGAAACGCGATTATGCGTTCCGTTTGTGTCATAGGTACATGGAGGAAATAATAAGAGTAAATGAATAAATTATTTTTGTAAAAATGGGAAAATATCAATAGCCACTTTTCAATTAAAATAATGGAAGAAACATTTACTAATGCAACTAATTATTTAGTGATTATTTAATTTTTAGGCACATACAAATTTAACACAGTTTCTAAACGAAAACTAGTTGTGACGCTATTTCTGTCAGCGATAAACAAACTGTTAAAATCATTAATCACGTTTGCCTGCTGTTGTGGTGTGCCTGTGCACGTGTTTATAAATTATAAACAATTTTTAACATCAACTTATCAATATGGGTAAAATAAAGCAAGAGCCTGTCGAACAGGAAGACCAAGCCGACGTATCTGTTAAAAATGAACCACAAAGTTATGACGATAAAGTCGACCACTGCAGCGTGATTGCTAAGCCAATGGCGCCTAAGAAACTAAGCAAAAAGATCTACAAACTCATCAAAAAGTCGACTTCACACAAAAATTACATTAGGAATGGTCTTAAAATTGTACAAAAACAACTACGACTGGGTGAAAAAGGGTAAGTTAATATTTTTCTTCATTTTGAGGTTATGTAAATATCCTCGCCGCTTGCATTGTTTTAACTAGTTATTACCAGTGAAAACGAATAAAAAGCATTTCTATCATATAGTGCAACATCACTTTAACAATTTTATGACTTGAGGGTGTATTTTTTACATAAATTCTTTAATTATTGCAACAAATCTTTCTATTATTTCTAACCTATAAATTAATTACTTCAGGGTAGTATAAACTAATTCATATGGAGCAGGCTGCATAATTTGTCATAATTTGTATCTAGAGTATTATAAATACGTAATCATAATTATAATACCAGCCTATAAACATCCAATTTTTGGGCAGACCTTTTCCCATATAGAGATCCTTCTCATGTGTATGGCGAAACTTTCTAAAATAAAATATATTTTGTATTTCAGACTTGTCTTCTTTGCTGGCGACATATCACCAATCGAGATCATGTGCCACTTACCAGCTGTGTGTGAAGAGAAAGACATCCCATACTGCTACACGCCAAGCCGTAAAGATATCGGAGCCGCCATGGGCACCATGAGAGGGTGTGTCATGGTGTTAGTCAAAGAACATGATGATTACAAAGACTTGTTTGACGAAGTAAGAGGGGAAATCAAACTGCTTGGACACCCTATTTAGTGTAAGACTATTGTTAATTGTTGATACTGTGAAGCTAATTTGGTGTAATAAGTTTAGTTACAATTACAATAAAAAAACAAGGAGGGGCTCGTGGCTAAGTGTAAGCCGTACAGTTTGACCGATAATACAGGTTGAGCCGCGGTTGGTCCGTGGATGGGTGACCATTTATAACATACCGAGACCCCTCCGTGTTTAGGAAAGAACGTTAAACAGTAGGTCCCGGCTGACATACATAGATCTTTGGCAGTCGTTAAGTAAATTCAGACAACCAGTCTTACTATGGGATACTGTGTTTCCCAGTATAATGGGTTGTGGAGGTCAGATAGGCAGTCCGCTCCATGTAAAATATGGTATTCAACTGAATCCGGTAAGACTGGTAGCCGACCTCAAGATAGTTGGGAAAAAGGCTCGGGAGATGATGATAAAGACTAGTTACGATGGCCACCGTCATAAATAAATAATAAAGCCTTCTATTGTCCAGGACTCTAATTTTAAGACTGTATGACCGACTTTTATAATAAAATTATAGCTTGCAAAAACATATTTGTGAGGTAGTTTTATACACCCTTTGAGCTTCAAAGTATTCAAATGTTTGGCTTTTTTTAGTTAGTATTGTTACATTTCAATTTGGGAACCATGTTAAAACTGTAATATTGTTTATCTTTGCAATTATTTAGGCATTATCATTGTTACTCTGTCATACTAAAGCCAATCTGGAAAGAGAATTAAACGTTATTACTAATTACACAATTATCAACTTTGACAACATGTGTTTAAGTTCATTTTAGAATGACAAATATTACCGAAAAGGGCCTAAAAGTAATTTGAATGTGATGGAAACTGAACTATTAAGTCATTGAATTAAGGTTCATATTCCCAAAGCACGGTCATTATTTCTTTAAAGTAGCTGATGTATACAAGTATTTTTATGTAGATTGTGTAGTATGTAGTTCCGCTTTCCATGTTAGCTTTTTAACTAATCCATTTAATACAAAAGTAAAAAAACAGTTCTGTAACTATTTTTTGAATAAGAGAATCACAGCCTGTATTTACTAGATTATTTTTTGTCTAGTTCCTAGATTCAAATCTAATATTTACTACAAAAAGCCATTAGACTTAAATATATCTTTAGTTGATAAATAGTTTTGCTTGTTATGACAAAATGTATCAATTAAGGTTTAATTAATTTTAAGTTAGGTTAAGTACAAAATAATGGTGTACAAGAATTGTAATGTTCAGTATAACTCTTGTGGACCATGTTTTTTTTAATATAGACAAATTATTCTAGTATTTTCTGTTTTATTTTTCACACAAATGATGAAGTTTCATGTTCATTTATTAAGCCCGAGAACCTGATGCAAAAATTATCTAATCCATGTTTTTTCTCGGAATATTTAATTTTATATCTAATGATGTGTTATATGAATTTTTATTTTATATTTTTTATAAAAAAAAATATGTTACTAAAAAGTCTATCAGGGGTTTTCATAGTTAAATAATACATAAACAATAATAAAACAACGAGTTTTCATTACACATACATTTAATACACTTATTAAAATCTATGGGTACGTAAAAAATGGCAGATTGTCATTATTATTGACAGTGAAGATTGGCAAAATACAATTACTTTAAATTACGCACTAGGATCACTAGAATATCTAAGCTAAAAGTCTAGAGTCGCTTTGTTGAGTAGATTTCAGTACCTTGACAATCTAAAAAATCACAATTACCCTACAGAAGAAAAGAATATAAGTAAAAACAATGCATATCTATTTCAGAGCTCCTGATCTCATAAAGTAAGACTGTTGTCATTGTTAAAGCGAGACAGCACGTATAAGCGTAGCTGCATCTCGCTTCCACAACGGTGAGTGCCTGAACCACAAATCTTAAAGCAGCACTTATTCATTTGTGTAAGTGAGACAGCTATATGCAGCGTAATGCGCCGTCTCGCTTCCAAAAGGGCAACAGTCCTGCTTTAAAAGTTCATGGTACAGGTACAGTAGTATACTTCTTCTTCTTTTCGTGTCGATGGTAGATTTACATTATATTACATTGGCCCAGTAAGCTGCGACATTAATGGCAGCTTCGTTAGCGTGCCTCAAGTCATCCAAAGTGCAGGTGTACGGACAATTTGGGCAGCTTAACAAATGGGACATGGTTTGGTTGGGAGCTCCACATTCGCATTCAGTAAGAAGGGGATCGATGATTCCCCACTTTGCAAGGTTGTGTTTACAGCGGCCTACCTGGGTTCGCAGTCGATTGAGTGCTTTCCAGATAGGCCACTGCAAATCACTACCAGGTATACTAAAAGATGGACATAAAAATCTATTGTGAATTTTCAATATTTTTATATTAATCTACTGAAATCTATTCTTGAACTATAACGCGCCCATGAAGCAGTATTTATTTAATGGATCAACCCTGCTTTTGAATGAGTGCCCAGTATGTATGAGATCATTAAATATTAATTAAAAATTACATCTTTAATTATTTTGGTTAGATTTAGGAAATAAAATGATTTTATGGTTAACACTTGTTTGTGGATCAGGATTGCTGGATTGCTTTCAATTCTAGGGCTTCTTAAGGTGAAAAAATCACCACATGTAAGTATGGTCAATTTTGCACAATATAAGTATCATCACTAAGTCTTGAAAAACAGGGTCAATCAGAATCAGAGGTAGTCTTTCTCTGTGGGTTTTCTACCACAAAAGGATCAAGGGACAAATACTTTTTAGAATGAGTACTTTAGGCAATCCCGAATCCAGACACAAGTGTTAGCCATAAAAACCATTCTAATAAATTACACTTGCTTGCAAAAATACTGGTACAGTGTTTAATAATTATATTTTTTATTTTCGGGGTTTAGGCAACTTAATTATATATTTGATTTTAAGGCTATAGAATTATTGCTGAATTCATTACTTAACTTTCATAGCTGATTGTATCATCAGTACTTTTACAAGCAACTCCATAATTGACAGTGTACTTATAAAAATATTTAAGCAATTAGTAATTATATTTCTCTCGTTTTCTTCATACAACTAAGATATAAGTTATAAAGTGATTAAAACTTTTTCTTAAATATTTTTATAAGTAAAATAGAAGGATACATTTAGCAATATTAATATGGGTTAACGGCGTGCTTGTAAAAATAATACATCTCTATTTAATATGGAAAGTGATGATGATATTTTGTACTTTAAATTCTTAGGAGATTATTTAAACTACACGTTTTATATTGGATTTGTTTTAAGTTCACTCTATTAGTAAATTTTAAAGGTTGGTTGGTTGGTAAATAAATGTGGCCTGATGTGTATGAAAGAAAGTACGAACAAAAATATATCACCGAAACACATTTTAAGTAAGTACATATACCTATGTATTATTTGAAATCAACATACATAATAAAAATAAAACCTTTTTTTATCATTTTCTGCCTAAAACAAATCCAACAGACCACTTACGTATTACAAAAACGTTAAAACTACAAGATGTTTAAAATAAATCATTCGATCGCTTCTACAATCAAAGCGGTAATCCATTTTAGATCTTACGCCATTCACTTACCCCCTTATTACAAAAGATGGTCTAAGAAAAACCGAGGTTTTACAATAGCCCCGTCTCTTTTTATTACATGACATAAGAAAGTGATGGGTATATTTTAAACCTGGGTTTACCTTAGTCTTGGTTTAAACCATCTTTTGTAATAAGTCCCTTAAGGTTTATAATCGCACAACTAATATAAGCTTAAAAGCTATCAGGCTTAAAGAAATAGGGTTCTTAGGTTATCTAGACCATTGTGCGTGAATTCGTTTTATAAGGAATTTCTTTCGAGTTCAAAGTCTTTGGATTTTTATGACTGTCTTTACTGAAGGGAATTTTTAAATTTGAATATGAAACACTGGACAAACTAGAACTTTTAACAAACAAAACTGTTAAAATATCTTTTTTTATGTTACGTTTATTTTTAATACAAAATGTTTTTGCTTGAAAATAATCCAAAATTCTTTTAAAAGTAAAATATTCGCAGTTTACACTTAAAATTAATAATACTTGCCTTTTAACAATTTCAAACAAAGTTACGTACCCAATACATTCAACAATCAATGATTCTCAATCACATCACGCATTTTTATGATCAGCAAAACAAATTATACCACAGATATTATAACAATACAATAACAGTATGTGTTAACTGTAAATAATATACATAATATATCTTAATAAAAAAAAACTTGTAACCAGTTGAAAAATATACTTCAAAATCACCATTGCACTAGATTTCGTTATGTACCCTTTTTGAATACGGCCGAATATTGAATATTCAATTAGTTTTTTAAGTTGCCGTTACGTCTACTGCTGTCTTTGTCATTTAAAGGTGGGAAGTAAATACAGTGAGATATTTAAGACTGTCTTAAAGTTAAATTGCGTTTCACTATTCGGGAAAATACCAGGGGCCCGAGTCCGCTATTTTAAGTCAGTGAGTGGCGGGTTAATAAACGTTCCAGTGTACTTGTTTTTGTGCCTAATTTTCGTATTCAGATAATTTTAGTTTAATGACAAATGTACACCTACTTGCCACTGCTGTCATTGTAGGATTGCAAGGGACTGTTCTTATCTGAATACGAAAATTAGGCACAATAACAAGTACACTGGGACATTTATTAACCCGCCAGTCACTGACTTAAAATAGCGGACTCGGGGCCCTGAATACGTTAAGCGCAGTTTACGAACACCACGATAGACTGGACTATTCCCTATAATACAGAAGTCTTCAAATCTTTGTTTTATGACAAATAACTCACGAGAACACATTATCTACTTAATAGGAAAACTAAAATTCTTCACAAAAATAATATAATTTATTTTGCCGACCTTACATCTTTGGTATCCATTACCCTTGGTTTGACCGTACTGATCACAGTTGTATACCTATCACAGACTACTTGCTACCGCTCCGTAACAATACTGACAGCTTGCTCCATTCTTACTAGGTCTGGTTTAACTTTGTGATACTGAAGAAATTAGGAAGAGATGATTATTTATTATTATGCCCGTCAGTAAGATAAAATAGACACATTTTTTTCCATTTTTTTATGTAGTCAAAAACTCACGAAGGTACGATTTAAAATTTCGCATGACGTCATAACTTTGTAATTTTTTTGCGAAAGCATAACGTCTTTAGCACCCTCTCTTGAACAAGGATACGTTTCTCCGAAAAGGATGACAAAATGGCTGCATTTCTAGCTAAGTTAGTAATTATGGTGTATTTTTTTTACTCTGGATTAGACAAATCTGCTTTATGAAGAGATAAATGAATAATTTCAAAGATCAAAAAAAATTCAAAAACACATCTATTAATATCAGCAAGTCATAATATTTAAGGCATTAAAAAGAATTTAATCTACAGACAGCTGAAAACATAGTGATTTGATTTAATGTATCACAAAGTTAAAACTACCAAAAACTAAAAATACATATTATAAGCGTTATAATGGCGACTTATCAACTACATTACATAATAAGGATTCGGTACAATGTTACTAATAACGTGTACAAAAATATATCGATGAGTAAAATTAATTTAGCGCGATACAATGTCCTATAAGACGATTGGTAGGATTGCGAGTTGTCTTAAACCTTTTTTCAGACCCAAATAAAAATATTATTATCCAGCTTACGTTTTCCACTACTGGGCAAAGAGCTGCACTCTTTTAGTACATCTTATTATTTTGTGTACCTAATTATGCTTTACATATTATGTCGTTTTCAGTACCTACTGTATTTAAAAACTTTTGCCCAGCAATAGGTCACTACTGACAAACTAGTAAAGAAAAACGGACTATACATAATTACGTTAAATGATGTCCAAAGTAAGATAGAATTAGACACCTTTTTTAAACACATTCATGTAATAATATTCAAGTCAAATTCATTTAAAATGTAGGAAATGAAACAAAATTTATTACTGGCAATCCGTAGATACCATGGTTTTATACCATAATAATATACGTATTTAAAACACGTTCAAAAGTTTCCCTATCATAAAATACTACAAGCACCAAAGCTAATCTACCTTCAAAACTGCATCCATTCAAACTATTTTAAACTTTATGATATTGTATTAAGGACTAAATTACAGGCTGTGAGTAGAAAAATATATCTTTAACTTTAAAATTATATGAAATGGGATACTTTGATATATTTGTTTGTAAGAAATGCTTGCTAAATTAGTTCCTGTGTAGAAATTTATAAGGTTCATGGTTTTTAAATTAACTTTTAATTGATATTGAATATAACCCACACAGTTATTTATTTAAAGTTTAAAATGATTATACTTGTAATATACATAATTTATGTTTTGAGAATATATATTATCCCAAAATGAAAACTTTATGGCTTGCAACTTTTTTCATTTTTTTTTTCTTTTTCTTTTGAAAGCTTACTATCAAAGAAATTAGTGCAATAAAGATTTATAGACTTAAAGTTTTTTTTTCAAAATTTCTTTTTTACCCCAATAACTATATTTTCTACACAGAAACTATTATAAAACAATACGAATCAAGTCCTCAACACCACTCCATGCCAAACTATACCTTAGCGTTAAGAGATTGAGCTCAAATTCGCTAAACTTAGCCGCGATAGCAACACAATTAATAGTTAATGGAAAATACACTAAAACTATTCTTAATAAGGTCGAATTTCGCTCTGCGCTTAATGACCGGACTCTGAGGCTGGTGTTTTACATAATAGTAGCTAACGTAATGCAAAGAAGCAATTTATTAATATTATTATTTTTCTTGGTCATACAGTACTTCATTATGATTGATCATAAATAAAACCGAGAACAATATTTTAAATATATGTTTTTTATAAGGGAATTGAAACTGATTCTTAATGAAACTTTTCACTGTTGGACCGCACCTTGAGTAAGTTACGAGACAGAACTAATTTTAGAAATATTTAATTAATCATATTATTAAACACAAAATTTATGGGCGTTCTTTAATAAAACTTCTCAAGTTGCCCCAATTGCGTTAAAAACTCAGGTAACCACAAAATACAGGTACACAATCAGCTAAAGAAAAGTTCAGAACATTCTCGAATCGTCTCGAAAAGTTTAGATTAATTGAACACCAGCCCCCCACCTAAACCGTTCCGTGTATAATAATAGTGCAACAACTATCCTAGTGAGCAGTGTTTAAGTGTAGACGTGGAAAAGTATCAGGATAGTCAGTATAGTGCTCATGAAGCACATGGATACTGGCAGGAGCACCGCGAAACGGAGGGACCTGTGGATCAAATGTCACTTTTAGAAAATCACATTATTTTATATTTTTACCAAATTAGGGGCAAGTTAGTTAGCAACCCCTTCTTTCCATTATTTTTCGCAATTAGCCAAAAATCTTCTGTATACTAATTTATAAATATTGTAACATGATTTGAAAAATGATAAATCGGCAAACTTCTTGAAATAAACAAAAAGAACTTCCTGACAATAAATAAGTCAAATGTATTTTTGGTTGTTATGTGGTTTGTTTGACGGGATAAGCCTAAAGCCACTAAGGGTACAGTGCACCCAGCCAGCTCTCATTCAGTTTGCGCTTCTGTAAAGGTGCGTTTTGACGACGCATGCCAGCCCATACAGAAATCGCGATCCAAGCTGCAAGTGTCTACGGACGGCAGTGATTAGGTACAAGGCGCGATGATCGCGACAAATCCAGATCAAACTGGCCCTAGAAGGTCAAATAAGCAAAAAATATGTCCCTATTGCACTGGTTCGAGGCCCTTATAAAAGTCCGGCAAAGCTGTCTGTGCTAAGGCTGTTCAAGATGTTTGCTGATGTAAGTATCTAGTCCTCACCTCCAGTAAGGCAGGTGTCAGAGCGGCGGCTGATGCAGCGCGAGCGGCGCGTCTTCGGAGCGACACAGCGCCGTCGTGACGTCAGCGCCCGGCTCGCTGTCGCGCCGCGTCTTGCCTACATACACACTGCGTTAACAATACAACTGCGTTGCGACCTGCACTACACAACTGTATAATGTGTGGATAACATAACATCTGGACCACATAACATACACTGCTGTGAAACACAAGTAGGTAGCTAAAGAACTTGTCTTGTGGAATGAGAGAGAACGAAGGTACGACAAACAATCAAACCCGAAACAATGTTAAAAAGTGGTTTTCTACTTTGACTTGCCCGGCATTATAGATCGGGCATGATAAGTAAATGACTTCCTTAAGGTGTTTCATACACAATTGTTGGGAGAGTTAGATTGATTATAAAAAAAAATGTACTTACTAGTAAAACACAAGCAGCCGGTCTGTTGGTTTGCTTGTAATGAGGTTGTTGGTCTTAACTCCTTCTGTTCTTTACTTTGTTCGTTCACACACTTCTGATAGTAGTCGAACTCTTTGACGTACCTGAAAGTGAAATTAAATTTATTATGCATATACATTTATGGTTCGTTAGGGATGTCAGTCAGATTGTGTACATAGAGTATCATCATTTTATAAACCGACTCAAAAAGAGAGGTGTCATAAGTTTGATTTCTGTGTCTGTTAGTGGTAATCGGTCCTAAACAAGTGGATCGATTATGATGGTAGTTTTAGTTTGAACCAGATAAAATTGAGATATTTCTTAGCAATAACTTCATAATTTTTAAATTTACTGCGGTTTGTTAGAATTCTTTAATTTATTATTTGTGTATTACGTGTATTATAATGTGTTCAAAGTGTGTGGTGTATAATGTTACCAGACAGGCGGCCAGCGGTTGTCGGAGAGGTAGTCTCGCGAGGGCTGCGAGAGATGTCTCGCGCGACACACGCGGTCGTACGCGCCGCACAGCCGCCACATGCACCAGTCCGCCAGGTTGTGGGCGTTGTGCAACTGTACGATATACGGTACACGGTTTATATATTTGTGCCGAGTTTTTATGTTATATAGGAAGAATTGAGACTACATACCTTGACAGGTTCTAGCAGAGACAACGCTATTTCGACGACTTGATCGTCGTCACCACACACCCTGTATACATGATTAAAATTTTTAACGCAATTACTTTTGCGAGAAAATGATGGTTATCGAACTATGAGCAAAACCCACTGGAAGATGAGAATGGGATAAACGTGATTAAATAGTAATGAAATGGGACAGTTTTACCTATCAATGATCTCTGATGATCATATTTAGACCAATGGAAGCGTTAAAAATGTTGATTTAATTTTCACTAACACAAACGCCTCATTAAACAATCGAAATAATCATGACCACACTCACCTATCCCTCTGCTGCAACTGGTCTATAACCCTGGCCTCCACCAAGTTAACGAGGCGGTTCATACACAGCCTGTTAGCCAGCTCTAGTAGCTCCAGACACCTTGTGGGCTCGACCGCCGGTATCTTGTCGCTGTAGATGTAGCTCAGCAGGATGTGGAAAGCGTACATTTTTACGCCGGGGAATGATATCTGTGAAAAAAATTAATCAGTCATGTACTGACTGAGCGAGCAGCTTCGCGAGACAGTCTAGGAAGTTTGATAAGCGAGGTCTCGGTCTGTAAAGCTTTGCATAAAGTTGTCTCCACGCCGCAATTTTGCTCAAATTCGTCGTGAGGTAGTACATTCTGGAAATTTTCTTCTGTTAACCCTTATTTTTAAAAAAAGTACATTGCTCGGATATTTGAAGGAAACCGTTAAAATGGACGAAAGTCTCTTAGTTCAGAGACACATATCTCGATCAGAATTTCTAACTTACTTAATTGACAACTAAAATTCACAGTATAAATATACACATTGGTGGTGAATGACGTCGTCCAAGTCGATCATGTTGCAGACGCGCTTTGCTAGATGCTAAGGAGATTGGTTACACACACATCAAATATACAGTTATAACTACTATCTACAGCACTGACCACTCTCGAGATGCTCTCGCGGAAGTGTCCCTGGAACATGGCCTTCATGGGGTCGCAGCGAGCCATGAGCACGGCGCGGTGCGCGAGGTGGATGCCGTCGTCGAGGTCGAACGTCACGTCCGCGAACATGCTGCGCTCCACGAACATGTCGCATAGACGCTGGGGTAGAGGCTACAAGGAAATTAAAGACATTACATTCAAAAAAATATCAAGATAATACATTTTGGCTTGATGATTGAGAGAAAACTTTCAATATCGGCCTTAACGTTAATTCAAAAAGAATGTGATTCGGGCCCATAGTCAAAGTTACCCTACATAGTGTTAACTTTGACTATATCTTGCGAGTTAACTCGTAAGTTATTTAATACGAAAACTCGTTGCGGAACTTTTCAGCTTAGATACCATTAAAAGTAGCAAAATCGCCTTCGGAGCGAGCCAACATAGCTTTAGAGGTGTAGTTACATTGCCTTCGGGGCGATCCAACATTGCCTTAGGGGCGTATTAACGTTACCTTAGGGGCGTATCAACAGAGGCTTCCGGGGTCGTGACTTACCGTATGGAATTGCAGCATGAATCCCTTGTCAAACAGTAGATGCTGGTCCAAGATGAACTGGCTCAACTTGGTGAGCTCGTGGAAACCCAGCAGTTCCGCTGCCTGGCGTATCTCCTGCGAATGCGCAAGGATACCATATCATCAAATAACTATATTAGGGTCAATAACCCTAAGCTGTTTTGATGTTTAATGTATCAACTGACGGGTTAAATGTATCCAGCGCATGTATAGAAAAGGACTGGTTGTATGTTATTTTACATAACGCTATACACTTTACAGTCGGTTAACCCACACTGGACTTCGTTATAAGTCAGTCTATAAAGAAAACTGAAATATATACGAGTGTTTGTACGATTAGGTTTTTATATTGTCGTTTCTGTTCGTGACGTGTACTTTTTCCTGATCTGTATTGTGTTAAAGGTGTTCTAGAATCTTAGGTTCCCAGACAGAAAATGCCTTATGGTAAGTCCACCTTTCATTAATTTTGTATTTTAAGGCCATTTCTCCTAAGGCACGGCTAGGAAGCTAAAATATGGCAATAAACTAAAACAAAACTGTTCTATGAACCATTGTGTTGTGTGTAACTCACACAAACCACTTTTCAATGTCGTTTAAAAATGAATTTAATAAAAAAAACGTTTTGAATTTTGATTTAAAGTAAATAGTATATTATGTCGTGTCTGGAGGAAAATTGGCCTTATTATGAATAAATGATTTTAGATGCGACATATACACAAACTATTGAATTGGGTATTATATTAAAAGCAACTTTGTCTTGAATATTCTGTTGATAACATAACATACCATCACGCCGAAGGGTTAGGCAGAGGTGTACCAATGTACACCCACAGTTCGCCGGTATGTTTAGGTCCCATGTAATAGGGGGCGAGCCTATTGCCACTAACCGGGCACAAATCCAAACTGCGACCGGCTACTGAGAATTTCATAGAAAAACCCAATAACACCTTGGTCGACTTGGGAATCGAACCCAAGACCTCTAGCGTAGCAGTCGCGCTTAGCGCCACTAGGCCAACGAGGCAGTTCTGTTGATACATCTTATATTTATACTTATCGTCATGAAATAAAGGAAAGGAAAAAGAGAATAAATCAAGGCTGAAAGCTTAAATGCTGCGATCTATAAAATATGATTTTACTTGGAGAGGAAACTTGAATTTGTAAGATTTTGATAAATACGGAAATATAAAAATAAACCATGCTTTCTCAAGACTTTTTAACGTAGAACTAATCACTTTTTAAAGTTGTGAGACTTAACATAACATTTTTTATGCTGTCTACGACTTTTGTTATTTTGTAAGATAGGTATAATTTATTTTTCAAAAAACTTGTCATTTTTTTTGTTTTTTTTTTTTTTTATAATGATTTGATTGTTGATAGTGGAAAGTTTCAGTTATTTTCGAAACTTATCGAATGTATAGATTTTGTTTATGTATATGACATTTTTTTTTTACTTGTATTGCGTAATACTACAACAAAAAAATATTATACTCATGCCCAATAAACACAATGATATTAGCTTAAGAAAGTCTGGTAATAAAATATGATAAACTACAAAAAAAATACACTACAAACATACAAAAATGGTGCTGTTGTTTTTATAATAATAATAATGGTAAAAATTAATAATTATGAATTTGTTTTAATGGTATAATTTATTGCAATAGGGTTTACCAGTAACAATCCGATAGCAGCTGACTGCAAAACATTTTTGTTATTATAAAATTATTAATTTTATATATTTTTTATTTGCAATATATTTTTATTTGAGTGGATACATAGAATAAAATGGAAGCACAGTAAGGTAGTTAAATAATAAATATATTGATAAAGGATATGCTGTCTCCTTATTAAAAGTCTCATAAAGATTGGTCTATTTTAAGTAGTTTTTTTTTCATAAAAGACTAATATTTTTTTATTCTTGCATGGATTAAGCCAATAAGATACGGTACAATTGGGATATATCTTTTCAATGTTAAGAGTACGGACAAGGAATTGGGGCATTAATATTAGGTATGTCAGTATTAAACTTTTTATTTAACAATTTTTTTTATAATTTCATCTTGAAAAACAGGTGGATATTCTAGTGAAATTTTTAGTTTATTGTAGTGAAATTTTTAGTTAATTTTAATAAGAAGACAGCAAGAAAATAGCTCAAGTTAAGAATAATAATTACGTTAAATTGAACTCGTACATAAAAATATAATATTTTTTAAATACTGATACCAAGCTGAAGCTTATTTAGATTTAAAATTAAATAAACAATGATTTAGTGACAAAGTAACAACATTTAACCCATTCATAAAAAATATTTTTTAACTCTAGTGCAACAAGGCGCAATAAAATGACACATATAACTGTCAAACGTCAGCCATTTTGAATTGTGACGTCACAGTGCTACCATCTTTTACGTTGTCACTAAATCATTTGAAACCAAACCTTATGTCTATAGTTTTAAGGTTGTATATCCACTGACCTGCTGTTTAAAGGCACTGCTGTCTAAGGAGCCGGTGTATATAAAGTTGATGATCTCTTGCATGACAGTCTGAGATATGAGCTTGCTCATTGTCACTATTGTTTGTGTTTGGGATGTGGCGTGTTGGATTTTGTCACACTGTGAAATAAATACACAAATTATAGGTACATAAAGTAAAGAAGAAGGAAAATCAACTTTAAATATTTGACGGGCCTGTTGGTCTAGTGGTTAGTGACCCTGACTGCTATACCGGAGGTTGTGGGTTCGATTCCCACCCAGGACAAATGTTTGTGTGATGAGCACGATCATTTGTTCTGGATGTCTGGGTGTAATTTATCTATAATATGTATGTATTTAGAAATATATAAGTATGTTTATCAGTTGTCTGGTTACCATAACACAAGCTCTGCTTAGCTTGGGATCAGATAACCGTGTGTGAGTTGTCCCGGAATATTATTATTATATAATATTATTGCAGTTAGTTTTAGAATCGGAGTAGATAAAAGAAATATTTGCCTATTTTGTTTTTTTTTTTTCAAATTCTTAACATAATTTGTAAGATTTTAGTCACTGAAAGAGAAGAATAATTAATTACATACTGTAATATTCTTTCCGTTAAAAGAAAATTTCGGAGGGCGTTTTAAAAATATAGAATTTGTTGAATTTAAATTATTTACATTAGCAGGGGGGATATTAGACAAGACCATCAATATGCCAAGAAATTGACCGAACGAATAAATAGATATACCTTAACAACTCTAATAGAGACGATGGCGGGATGGTTGACCTCTCTGTACAAGTCTGGCGGCTTCTTACAACTGTCGCTTAACGGTAGGATCTGACACGACGAGCGCCGCTTTATCTGATCCCATACCCTAGAAAACACGAATATTTAGCATACTTGTCTTGTTGTATGGTCTTATTTGTTTAATTTGGATGTTTGTGGGTCCTCGTTCCGAGATCATAATTAAAATATAGTCGGTCAGTTACATAAGAAATTATGCGACATATTTTTTTATTAACTAGCAATGCAATTGTGTCTAAGTCACAGAAAAATCCAAGATGTCCTTGGAAATGGACACGAACTTTAAATAAAGGTTCTCACCTCATCTGCTTAGCTTGATCCTGTCGTATCAAGTACTCTGTATCCTCGTTGAACTCGCCGGTCGTCGCCTCGCCCATACTGCTCACCTACAAAAACAATACATGAGCGAGGGTATTTTAGGACAACTGGACTCTGTCATGAGCTAGGTGTGTTAGCGAGTTGAACATAGTTTAGGCTTTAGGCAATCGCAGAGGCGGTTTCCGTTTTGAATAGGTTATTTTAGTAACGAATATATCAGCGGTATCCATAATTTGCGATAGGATTTGACGGTACCATTTTTGATCCCATCGTTTCGCTTTTCTTGGCTTTCGCAAGTTATGTAATACCTCTGCCAGACCTTAAAGTCTAAGGCAGGTACGCAGGTACAACACGAAGTGGCCTATTAAAAACTTTACTGTAAAGTGGGATGGACCATCTACCAGAGGCCATTCACCCCTACTCTATGGACGAAGTGTTATTATCTATGGTACGTACCATGCTGCTCTCGCTGGAGCTGCGTGCGAGCTCGGCGGAGAGCGAGCCGCAGTCGGTGCTGAGCAGGCGGTGGAAGGCCTCGCACGCCGCCGCCAGCATCAGCCGGTGCACCGGGAACCCCTTCGCGCCGCAGATTATCACCATGTCCGAGAAATACTAAAGGAAACAGGTGCAGTTAGAAGATGTCGTCTATAGAAAGCTACAAAAAAGACGTTTAAGTGTTTTTATATCCCATTTTGCCTAATTAAATAATATCCTTCATTTCGCTGCTTTTAGGTACACGTACAGCAAACGCACTGTGACTCGTGGTCGTGAGCTAAATTGTTGGTGTGAGTGTACTAAAACCAAAGAGAATAAATGCAAAACACTACTAAGTTATAAATATATAACAAGTAGTTAGGCTGTGTTCAGACCTAACTAAAGCCTAATTTAGGCTTTAGTTAGGTCTGAGCACAGCAAATGGTCATACAGTTAGTTCTCAATCAAGTCCAAAAAACACATTATTTGTTATGTACGTATTTTTGCAAGGTTTACTAAGATATTTTTCATAAAACAAGGATTTCCAAATAAAACTTACCTGTTGTCGTAGTAATACTGTCATATTTTCTAAGTAAGTGCTGTTCACGACAGCTACTTCAGGCTCCATAGGCCTTGGTGGCCTAAATGGCGCCTGCGAACAAAACATAACTTAATCAAAAACAATTATGTTTCAGAAATAAATTCTTGGAAAAAATCATAATTTACCAAAATGGAAACTATCTTCATCTTTTTCAATAATAAAACTTTATGTACACTTCAGAAAGACTTCATTTAAAAGAAAAATATTACGTATTAACGGTCATTTTCACGTAGGTACCTGCAACAACGGCCTCTGCACCCTCTTCAGGTTGGTCATCCAGAACCTCTGTTGCCGCCTAGCCATGAGGGCCGCGCGGATGGCGTTCTCAAACACCTCGTTAACGCCGTAGTAAGTAAAGACGGATGTCTCGTAGTAATAGATGCCGAACTCATGCGCTAGAGCGCGGCCTTGGTCAGGCATTACTAGGTCGCTTTTTCGTGGTGCCCTGAAATATTATGTTTTTTTGGAGAACAGGCCTTTAAAAGGCTAAAAATTGTACATTAATTTATAGCTAAGAACGTTGACAGCTAAGACAAAATCAAAGTTAACCAATTTTTGAGCTACGATGCAAATATATGCATCGATGCATAACTAAAAACTTCAAACTACAACTATTAGCATCGTGAGTTAAAAATAAAATATTTTAATATCTCATAAAATTTATCTCATAGAAAAATGCTTCAGGATCTTTACGGACAAAATACCAAAAACAAATTCTATTTACTTAATGACATAATTATGAGATTTATCCCTACTTGAAATAAAACTACTTTTTACGGATTTTTTCCCAGTTTATATTTAGATTTTAGGTCCCGACGTTTCGACACCTTTGCAGGTATCATGGTCTGCCCGTGACCATAAAAATCTAAATATAAACCGCGAAAAAATCCGTAAAAAGTAGTTTTATTTCAATGTCTAACATTCGCGTAAACCTAAGAAACCAATATTATTCCTACTTTTTCGAGTCCCACTACTAGGTATAGTTTTAAAGCCCATGGAATTAAATTTAAATGGCTTCGATGTCATCCCACCATCTCTGCTTGGGAATTCCACATCTTATACATAAAACGGGTCCTAGGGGCCAGCTTAAAACATAAAACAAGGTACAATATAACATTATCTTACCTTATAAAAGGGCTCCGGTCTTTACAATAATTGAGGTAGGTCTCATCTCGGTACATATACCTAAGATCATTCTTACAACCCACTAATAAGATTGGCGTGTTCGGACAGAAACGTCTGGAAAACGAAATTGACGTTTAATCTCTCAAAGTAAAACCACTCTAAAATTCGACTACAAGAATCGCTGAGTAGTGGAGACTCGATCACAGCAAAAACATTTGTGTAATCCACATAAGGTTACTCCAAGTCTGGTTTTAGTTCTATATGCAGGGGATTTGCATGTTATCAAACCAAGACACAAGGGTTAAATTCCTTGGTACGGGAGACACTTTGACAAACAATAAAAAAAATGAGGATAAGTAAGACTGAGAAATGATTCGTCAGCGGATAATGTAACTTACCTGATTTCAGGATACCACATAGCTCCACAATTCCTCAGTGATATAGGGTTGGTTATTGAAAAACATAGAAGAACAACATCAGACCTGAAAAGAACATTATTTATTTACTGACAAGGCTTACAGATGGGCTTGCCGAGGGCACTACTTTAGCCATCTATAAACGAAGATTACAAAAAGTAAGACACTCGGTTTTTTTTTTTTATCTATTTTGTTTTTAGGGATTTAAAAGCATAAGCACGCTATTGCGACTATGTCAATCCCATCGTGCCACAGCATATAATTACAAAATAAATTAATACATGGATACAAGTTACAAAATTATGATTAATTAAGTTCACAAATTCTAATACCTACACTATCAAGGTTTTACAAACGAATACAATATTTTTGCTGCCTCTGATGTCGGCCTTGCTAATACATTTAAAAAAAACCGACATCCGTTGGAGATAGCCCCCAAGGAGTCAATGAGAGCTTTTCTTTTGCTCGCCACTCAAAAGATGTGATATACTGAAAAATCTTACCTTCCGTAAGCGAATCTCCTGTCTTTCTCGTGGTCTCCAAATGTGTCCCAGAGGCGAAGTGAGACGTTTACACCGTCTACAACTTCCCATGATCTTTCTAGAACCTGTTAACAAAAGTACACCATATCTCGTGACTTTTTCAACAGTACCTACTACTTAGCCTAAAATTAACATAATTTACACTTAGATAAAGCAGTTGCTTGATTAAGTGGAAATAGCGAACTACTATTGTCTCTGTGTATCTACTATTGTGTCGGTTAAAAAAAAGCCAGGGATAATATTGACTTTTTGATAGGTTAAACTCCAATCTGCTATATTGAACTCGAGGATTTTTCTAAGCTTATGCTCTTTTAAACGGATTCTGATCGAGTCTGCAACATATCGAGCGACCCGCATAAATACACGAAATAAGAGTCAGGTTGAGAATATTTTTGCACAATTTATTTGTGTATGTTATAGCAATAAGGAATGATAAAGGATTGTTAAATGTATCACAATTTTCCTCTCCTTTATGTTCTTTCAATCATAGAAGACCTTTTAATAGTTGTTATTTCCAGCGATAAAACTACACTTTCCTATGTACCTGCAAGTTAAGATTTTCAGTAACTACTGAAAGACCTAGAAACTCAACTTACTGTTGAGTCCTCATCATTTATTCATACTTCAGTATCTAACTTGTTGCTAAGCATAAACATGATATTTATTATTGCTCACTTTACAACTTCTTTATAGCCACGTTTTATGCACTATACATAATTAATGTGTCTAATACCTAGATCTCATTAATATTCATCTGTCCTTTGATGTTACATCTTAAGTTCAAAATAAAATAATGTAGGAAACATGTATTTTTACAGTTTCCTGTTTTTTTTTTTGTCCTTAATTAAGGAAGAAATGTTACAGCAGAAGCTTGGACAATAAAAGACATTTACCCACTATGATAAGTCTAAAGAACCTTACTAGGTTTTGAAGTTATTAAGTAGTTCCATATCAAAAAACAGTCTCTTTTTATAAGGATACCAAAACTCAGCATACAAAGGGTATCTCAAACTCAACATAAGTTCTAACTCCAAGTGATAATTAATACAAGATTGAGTGTGGTAAAAGCTGTGGAGAGGCCTAAATATATTGTACAGCTGTAATCCGCAAAAAGAGAAGAGAGTTAGCTGTCAGAAACCAACATCAAGTTTTCACGCTTGACAATCAATTCCAGGTTTCCCTTTTGTCCGGTCGTTGACAAAATAAATGTTTTTGGTCTTGCTTTTTGTTTGCTTACATCCTTATATATCCTGTATTGATCGATAGCCCACACGGTAGGCACGTGCGTGGTCATCAGCTGCGACAACGACACGTGCTTGTTGCATGCGCGCGCGCAGATCAGCCGCGTCTTGCCGACAGCCGTGTCGCCAACCACCACGCATTTTACTAGCTCTTGGTGGGGCTGCTCGTTGTCCATAACCTGGGGATAAAAAAAGTATATACCTATTTAAACTTATAACTTTCATAAAATAGTAAATGAAATTCATGATCTTTTGCATCAACATAAATAATTTAGGTAACAATGCGACTAAAAACAAATGAAAATCATACATTTTCCTAATTTGAATTTGGAATTATGTTCTTTAAAATTTAAACTTTCAATGATACCAAAACCAGCCAGATACAAATAGTATAGCCAAAGAGATTTTATTACAAGTTCATACATACTATAATGCGAAAAGACCCCCAACCTATTATATAAAATCTCAAATAAAAGCATAATCAATTAAATAACTCAGAACTTTTTTGCCTAATGCTGGATATAGATTTCTGTGAAGTTGGTAGATTGCATATACCGTTGGTATTGGTACCACATGGTCACAGGTAAAATGGGAAATGGAGAAGTGGTCTGGAAAGATGTAAGTGATGTATGTAACTCTGTGCCTCACATCCCTGTCAGACACAGAGTGAAGTAAGTGCAAGATTTCCTGGATCAAACTAGTTTCCACTGAGCCTATGTAAGGAACTATATTTGTTATTGAATTTTCATTACAAAGTCCCACTGGTATATTATATTTTCTTCAAAATATAAAAATCCATCAATTGAAAAAAAAAAACAAAATAAATGTTGTCCATGATATATATAATAATAATAAATGAAAAACACAAAAAATTTAGTTCCACACAATGGCAAAGGGCAAGTGCTGTACTACACCCATTGCTATTTCAATAATAAAATAATTTCTAATGTTTTTAGAACTCATAAATGAGGTCTTAGTTAGTGAGGACCCTAGATGATTAGTGGAAGTTTGTTGTTATTTTCAATAAACAATAATATGTTTATACCACATCATACTTAATGGGCTCGTTGATCTAGTGGTTAGTGACCCTGACTGCTATACCGGATGTTGTGGGTATGATTCCTATCCAGGATAAATCTTTGTGTGATGAGCACGATCATTGGTTCTGTGTCTGGGTGTAATTTATCTATAATATGTATGTATTTAGAAATATATAAGTATTTTTATCAATTGTCTGGTTACCAAAACACAAGCTCTGCTTAGCTTGGGATCAGTTAACCGTGTGTGAGTTGTCCTGGAATATTATACTTTTCTAAAGTCTTTAGTTACAAGTTGTATATGTGTTTATCACTTCTCTATGGTGGCTATAATCAAAGAAAGCATTAAACCCCATATAGTTGAAGAAAAGTTAGACAGAATAAGAAAATCAGGATACCCTACACAAATAGGACATGCAAAATATTTAATAATTTCATTCCTAAGAAACATGGCCTTAGAAAACATATCAAGGCATATTTCTAGATCAATATTAAAGGTCCTTAAATTACAATAAGATGTTTAAAAGAATTTAAGTAGCCGAGAACTAATTGTTCTTAATTCTTATCACTTTAATTAAATGTTTTAATAAGTTGTTATAACTCCCGGCAAATAACTTGGCAAGAGTCGTTAGATGCGCAGAAATCGTTTTTTAGGTCTATTTGGTGGTCAAGCGGGACGCGGGGTATGCGGTAGCGCCGATCCGAGCGCGCGATTGGTGCGTTAGTCGACCGAGTCGCCGATCCGAGCGCGCGATTGGTGCGTTCGTCGACCGAGTCGATTAGAGATTGGTGAGTTAGTCGAATATGCGCGGGTTTACCCCCACTACGTCAAAATCTTGCCAAGTTATTTGCCGCGAGTTATACTTATTGAAATTTGTAATAACTTTGCAATACCCACCACACACAACAGCCATGATGATTGATTTTAAAACTTTAATTTATTCAAAACTTTTCGACTGATTTCATAAAACAGAGCAAGTTTTTGAATTTATGTATGATCTATGTATTAACTTTCAATAATCACTTGCGTACATAACATTAAGAACAATATTTTTAATATGCTATACTTTAGTCCAGCTATTTCACAAATCACGATAATTTTATTAAGGTTAATAAAACAAAATATTTAACTTTTTAAGATAAACAAAACACTATTTTATATAACAACAAATTTAAATTTAGAACCTTACGTCAAATCAATTTTGACAATTAATTGACAGATTTTTCTCGATACGATTTAATCGCGTTCATTGTATGTGTTAATTGTCCAATAAAAATGAATGGTAAAATCATTAACTACTGTTTTCTCATTTAAGAAAAAATTTAATCCTCCATGAAAAACCTTTGAAAAAAACTAGCTAACCTCGAGCCTTTATGACTTTGCAGATTTATTTTGTAACCCATTTATTGTGTAACGAAAGCAAATACTTAAAATGTCGCCTTCTGATAATGTTACACTTATTTTATATAACCTTTCTTTATATCAAAAAACTAATCTCAAGTACATTTATAAAATTGTCAGAATGATACAGCAAGGCACTAATTTACTTACGTTTTCTTCAATAAATTCTTAATTGATTCATGCACTTGAAAACCTTTAATGACCACTCGAATTAATTGAACATTTTCACTCACTAACACTTACTAATGAACACTAGCACTGAGGAAAATCTGCATTATGCCGTTCAAATATTATTGCAAAAAAGATTATCTTTTCACGATATTTGAGGCAATGGAGTGAAGTTGATTTTGTAGCATTGCAGTGATCTGCGCATGTTGGACGTCTTGCGCAGATCTGTACGAACGCGTACAGGGCAAGTTAATTTTAGTTTTGTTATTGACAATTTTAAGTCAACGAACCTCGTCGGTTTTGTTGAACTTTTGTATATCTTGCAATCGGCAATATGTACAATAACACAATTAAGGTCTACAATGAGATACAAGTATATTGTAAATAAATACTTCCTTTTTACTACTTACGGCTGCGTTCACGTAAAACTTCGGTTGATCTACTTTGTCTAGGTTAACTTGAAGTATTTAAAAGTAGGTGTTTCAGTTAAGTTATAGATGTTTTATTATATAAAGATTATTCTAAAAACCTCAAATAGCATTAAAGGTATTTAATACTAGTGTTTATAAAATATTTAACGCCTGAGAGTTTTTGTGTAGCAATAACTTTTATCGGTAGTATTGAAATGTGCCTATTTGTTGCGTCTAAAGAAGGTTTAGGTTTTGAATGTATACCTACAAAAATTTCCAGTATTCTTGTTAATTTCCTTTAACTGCCTCAATATGACGATAAATGCTACCCTTACAGAAACTATTTAATTTTAGTATTCGAAGTCTGCGGCTCCTTAGCCTCCGAACAAAATACCTAGGTACTTAACGGTTTTATTAGAAATTTACGATTAGAAAAGTTTTACATAGTAATAGGAATAAAGTTACATAAATGTTGTTTGTCTAATGGTTTAAGTATTACGCCATTGATCTACACGCAAGGAAGTAGATTAATATATTTCTAAGATATCAAAACTATTTGAACAAACCTACTTTCACTGCACAATTTCTTCTTCGTGCTGGCCGATAGTATAGGTATAAAAGAAGAAAAAACATCTTCTGTCAATCACCGTCTATCGAGTAGAGGACGTGATGGTTTTATATATTCGCAAAAATGTGTTTCGTCTACACAAAGACGAGAATTTTAGCGATAAAAGCTAAATAAAAGCCATCACAATGGCTTTTTTCGCCCTTCTATGGAAGGCGCGAACTATAGAAAAATACAGAGATAACTATGAAAAAGAGAAGATCAATTCTATTGCCATGGGTAATACGCAAATGGAACAAACGTTATCCCAGAGGTGGCGCCACTATCGCAACGATGCACAGAAAAGGATAACGAAAGCCTTTAGGAAATGGTACCCAGAAGGCAGTGGGGTCTCCAATTTCTGTTACTACTTGATTACGGATCAGACGTTTCCCAATTTTCTTTTTAAAAGTGTAATGGGTTTCGTCGGAGGCATTATACTGACGTACCTTTGCTTCATGTTTTTTGTGTTCCAGCTATCTATTTCGCTGATACATGCGACTATAATGAGCTCTATAATTGGAGTTCTCTTGACTTTGGGCCTCGCATTTAGCTACAGAATCAGGTAACATGGCAATTAACATAGGTACTTATATCCCATATTTTTATCTCAAAGTATTTACATAAATCATTGGCCTAGAAGTTGAACCTACATCTTTGAAACTTCTAGACTTGGAAACTTTTTTCCATTAGGTATCCTTTATCCGCCCACAGTTGGGTACCTATAGATATTTTTGGCGTACCATCTGTCTCCATCCTGTGCTTAAACTTATGCAATATAAAAATAGATTTATCCGAACGAGAGAACTTTTACCTAAGTACCTAAATTAATTTATAACATACGCAACTTTTGCTCTTCCGCTGATGATCCATATAAACTGAATTTCGAAGATCTCCGTGGTCAAGTGGCAAACAAATCAGGTTTCAAGGTGTTTTCAACTTAGAAGTCCGGGTTTCGATCCCCTTACGGGTCAATTTAGCGATACAATAAAGAAAAACAAATCGTTTCTTGAATATAGACACCAGGCATCAGTATTTGGTCATTAGACCAGACCATTCTTTATAAAACGTGTTATTCTTCCACAGATGTTTAGTCTTTCTCCTGATTCCTCAATTCTTCTCCCGAGTGGGTAGATACACGTTGACCTGCTATGCTCTCGTCCTCATACTGACTGGGCCGGCTACCAACACGCTTAAGAATTCTGAAGTCCTATCTGAGTCCATGGCTTGTAGTCAAGTAAGTTTAATTCTGTTATTTGTTAGTAAAATCCCATCAAAAACATAAATGTGAAAGGCTGCCAAGTTCGATACTATGGGAATGCTTCGCCTATAAAAGAAGTGAGATCTGAATAAGTACCAAGTTCCATAAAAATACCTCAAATCATAAATAGTTATAGGAATGCACACTTGATTTCCAGCAGTTTTTAAGGTACATTTTGAATAAGTATCAAATTACATAGACAAACCTAAAATTATAATAGTCAGAGAAACGCACACCGGTTTTTTTAGCAGTTTCCTGATAACATTTATTATTTTCAGCACTTTTTAATGATGTTACTTGGCAAGTTTTTACACACCACACACCTTTTCAATGCAATGAATCGACACCTTTGGACTGCAATGTGTCAAGTATATAATTTTCTATTAAAACTTGCCAAGTTACATCATTAAAAAGTACTGAAAATAATAAATGTTATCAGGAAACTGCTAAAAAAACCGGTGTGCGTTTCTCTGACTATTATAATTTTAGGTATTTCTATGTAACGTGATACTTATTCAAAATGTACCTTAAAAACTGCTGGAAATCAAGTGTGCATTCCTATAACTATTTATGATTTGAGGTATTTTTATGGAACTTGGTACTTATTCAGATCTCACTTCTTTTATAGGCGAAGCATTCCCATAGTATCGAACTTGGCAGCCTTTCACATTTATGTTTTTGATGGGATTTCATTTATTTTTGTTAGGTGTAGGTTCTTTATTATTTTTTTATCACTTTTGCTTTAGGAAATGTCTCATTCCACTTAGTTGTAAAATTAGAAATTATTTAGACTATGCGAGAAAAAATAGTCTTTTCATTTTTGTTTGACTGATTTAGCGCACCTAGTGTACCTAGTGACCTGCTTTGCACTTCGTAAATCGTGGGTTCGGTTCCCGCAACAGACACACACAGAGTGGTGAACAATTTTATTGTTCTTATCTTTAAGACAAACATGTATTGTCTTAAATTGGTATGTATCTAAATTTAAATAAGTCTTATCTCATTTCCACTCCATACCTACTTATAGTAGAACAAAATTACACATTCGTTGTTTTCGAAACTGACTCACACTTGGCCGTTTTCAGATTTTTACTTTATTTCGACCTAAAGACAAACCTTCGAGCCAAATTTCAGGTCGGTACGACCATTGGAAGATAGCCCCATTTAGTTCATCATGACTTCATAGTAGAACAAAGTTACACCTTCGCTATTTTTAAAACTGACTCACACTTGGCCGTTTTCAGATTTTTCCCTTTACTTTGACCTTAAGACCTATCTCCATGCCAAATTTCAAGTCAGTACGACCATTGGAAGTGGTCTAGGTTTTTGATGAGTCAGTGAGTCAGTGAGTCAGTGAGTGTATAGTAAAAATAGCGATTTTCTGACGTCAATATCTCAAGAACTGCTATAGGTAGAATAATGAAATTTTGTATTCTAGACAATTAAGGGGATGTCAACAGACACTCGAAATTTCATATGCGTAGATAAAATATGTTTTGAGTTATAGGGTGGTCGAAATTGGCCCGAAATGGTTCGTGTAATATAACCCACGGCCGGTGTGTCGCCTTTTTTTGCTCGAACTTGGCGGACACACTGCCGTGTGTCTAGATACTGAAAAGGGAAAGAAGGTAATCTCAGCGTAGTGAAATATCTTAATGATATTATGTAGACTAGGTGTTCAATTGATAGATCAGATAACCGTGTGTGAGTTGTCCCGGAATATTATTATTATAGATAGGCAGTTATGTATTACCGTACCGTACAAATATATAACGTAGTATATATTTATTATGGATCCTCGAGGCGCAATCATACTTCGGTCTAAAATTAATTATCGTGAAACCATATCGTTTCTTTTTTTTTCAGTTCTGAAAAACCTCTTTTCGAACGGCTAGGTCAGAATTGATTAAAACATTTTAATGTTATGAAATATACGCGGAACAAATAAAATCGGCCAGCACTACTTTCTTAAAACTTAAAATTCTTTTGAACCGTAACACACCAAGTCTTGGTACTTATAAATATCCAAGACCTCTTTGATCGTGACCCGTGAGGAGTAGGCTCAAGAAGTGAGCTCAAGATTTTTGCCTCATTCAAATGCCGGCTAATTATCCCTCTACAAGTTAAGTATCAAGATGCTTTCTGTAAAATAAAATTTATAAAAATAAGACAGCAAATGTATTTTTTGAAGATTCTGGTAATACCAGACTTTTTTTATGATTTTGTCTTGTTGTGTGACTTTTTCAAACCAGTTTAAACATTTTATTGAATAATTAAGTACTTGTAGGCTATATTGCGGTTAGTAAGAAATGATGACGTAATATCTGCATGCACCATTTTATATAGGAAGGCTATAAAATATATATAAACATTTGTAAGGTTTCTTATAAATTTGCATATTGTAGGTAATGCAGCTACAGTTTTCGGGGATTCGTGTTTGTTATTATTACGACGTGGTTTTAATACTCATATTTTTAAGCAGATTAATCTAAAGGAGACGGGCATGGCCTACTTCTGACTCAGAGAGCCTAGGGCGATTGTACAAATACCGGGGTAAATTGGTATGTGAAAGTAGAAGCACTCTGGCTATTAAGCTATTATGAGTCGTCCCTAGACCGAAGTCCATGGCAATTTCCATGGGTTAAAAAGGCCAGTGCCACAAGTAGAAATCTAGTCATAGGTATCTACATCTACCGTATATGTATCGGTAAATGTAATTGACGGGCCTGTTGGTCTAGTGGTTAGTGACCCTGACTGCTATACCGGAGGTCGTGGGTTCGATTCCCGCCCAGGACAAATGTTGTGTGATGAGCATGATCATTTGTTCTGGTGTCTGGGTGTAATTTATCTATAATATGTATGTATTTAGAAATATATAAGTAAGTCTATCAGTTGTCTGGTTACCATAACACAAGCTCTGCTTAGCTTGGGACCAGATAACCGTGTGCGAGTTGTCCCAGGATATTATTATTATTCTCTTTATTTTCTTTAAATACATACAAAATACATTTTTAAATATATACAATAATAACTAAAAATATACATTTAAAAATATAAAATGTAGTTTCCAACCGACATCGGGAACAGGGCCCAAGCTGCCAGTGGTTAGGGCTCCAGAGAGAGGAACCTCCTCACAATACGCGCCGTGTCGAGAAGTACCGCTTTCTGCATCAAACCCTTGACCCAGGCGCCAAGCGAGAGCCTCTTAAGGTGTTGGTCGAGGCTCTTGGCTATTATGCCGTTGGCTGTAACGACTATCGGGACAATGATTGCTGAGTCCACCTCCCACATGTCGACAACCTCGTGCGCTAAATCCAAATATTTAAGTTGTTTTTCTTTTTCAGCTTTCACGAGGTTCTCGTCATGAGGAATAGTGATATCAACAATGATTGCCCGACGCTCCGATCGATCTATCACCACTATATCAGGCTTATTTGCTACAATAGTCCTGTCAGTGATGATAGATCGGTCCCAGTACAGTGTGACACGACCATTTTCGAGAACTGGGTCGGGCACATACCTGTAGTACGGCACCTCGGATTCTACAAGTTTGTATCTCAAAGCAAGCTGCTGGTGGATAATCCTGGCTACTTGGTTATGCCTGTGCAAGTATTCGCCGTTAGCAAGACGAGAACAACCCGAAATAATATGTCTTAAGGACTCACCTGGACAGTGACATGCCCGACATATATTATGTCAACTGTACCGTCCTTTATGATATATTTCCGATAGTTATTCGTCATGATAACTTCGTCCATAATTGCACATACAAACCCTTCGGTTTCTCCAAAAAGATCACCGAAGCGTAGCCAGGCTACGGACGCTAAGAAATCTACATCGGACCCATGAAGGGTCCGGTAGTAGCGTCCGTGGAGCTCCTTGCTTTGCCATACAACCTCGCGGTCCTTGACGCTCAGTACGACAGGTTTGTGCCAGTTCTCTTTGCCTAAGGAGAGCGGTGTTAGGCCCTTATCCACTACCACCACATCTCGATGCATCCCCACGTCGACTTGGAGAAAATACTCCCTGAGGTTACATACCTCGCGATTATGGAGGGTCTTAGCATTTAGAAAGCCTCGACCCCCACATTTCCGCGGGACATATAACCTCATTACTGAAGAGCGTGGGTGATGCATTCGGTTTGCGGTTAGTAGTGTTCGGACTCTCCTATCCAAGGCGTCTAACTCAGTCTGAGTCCACTTGAGTACACCAAAGGAGTACATCAATACTGGAATGACCCAACCATTAAAGGCACGCACCTTGTTGCCGCCTGACAAAACACTTTTTAGTACTTTGTTCAAGCGGCCAAAGAAACGTGTCTGTAATGATTGTTTCACGTCAGCACCGTTGATGCCTAACGCCTCTGACATACCCAAGTATTTGTAGGTCTCCGTTGCAGAGAGCGACCTTAGGTTTATGGAATCCGAGAGCTGTATACCCTGGGATTCCACAACCCCACCTCGCTTTACATGCATGACCGCACATTTGTCAACACCAAATTCCATTCTGATGGAATTACTGAAGCTTTCAGTGATCTTCAGTAACTTCATCAGCTGCAATTCGCTGTTGGCAAAGAGCTTAAGATCATCCATGTATAGCAAGTGGGAGATTACCTGGCTCCCTCTCCTCAACGAATAGCCCAGCCTCGAATTCTCAAGCAAAGTGCTTAGAGGATTCAAGGCTAAGCAGAACCACAGAGGACTCAGACTGTCGCCCTGGAATATTCCCCGCTCAATCCTAATTGGTTCCCCACCCCGTTGGATATCCCGACATCCTGGATAGTGAAGCACCGTACTCCACTGCCCCATACATGACACCAAGAAGGCGCGTAGAGTTGCATTAATTTTATACAACTCTAGCACCCTCATGAGCCATGTATGCGGCACCGAATCGTAGGCCTTCTTATAGTCTATCCAACATGTCGACAGATCTTTTTTAGAGCGGCGAACCTGTTGGCAAATAGCCGTGTCAATAAGGAGTAGCTCCTTAGTGCCACGGGATCCACTCCTACATCCATTCTGAGAAGCAGACATAATAGAAAAACTAACGACATGCTCGTTAATTTTTGCTCTCAGAATGGACGTAAGGAGCTTATAGACCGTTGGTAAACAAGTTATTGGTCTATAGTTCTTTGGATCCGTGGCACTACCTGTTTTATGGAGCAGATGGGTAGATCCTGTAGTCAAGAACTGTGGGAGCGAAGCCGATTCCACAGCAGACTGGAATTGAGAAGCCAAGCAACCATGTGAACTCCGTAGCCATTTTAACCAAAAATTTTGCAGTCCGTCCGGCCCCGGTGTTTTCCAGTTTGCCATCGGGCGGACTGCATTGGCTACGTCTTGGGGGCTGATGGTAATTGCCCCCATCTCTTGTATAGGTTCACATACTTGCTCAACCTCTCGCATCCAGTCGCCTTCGGAGTGGCTGACAGGCACCGACCAGATGCTGCGCCAAAATGAATTTGTGGCATCACCATCCGGCAAGCACCCGCCATCCACGCCTGAAGCCGGCCGCTCCCACGCTCTATATACCCATCTTTGATCTTTTTGGAACATGCGATTCAGGTAAAATCGTTCCACCCGACGTTTATAGCGTCGAATACGGCTTGCCCATGCACACACTTTCTGTTCAAACAGGTCGATGCGCTCTGTAACGCGGGCAGTATATTCACTGGAACTGATATCAGTCCCAGCAAATGCACGCCTTACAAAGCGCATCACTCGTGGTCGAGAATTACCTTGTTTAAAAGCAATTAACTTTGCAATGAGTGTCCTAGCCTCAGCAACACGCTGCTCGATCCTGCACTGCCAAGCTGGTACGGCTGGTTTCGGTCGTGCAGCTATGTTACTATAACAAATTGCAACATTAGCTACACGACATGCCGTAAGAGCCGCGCAGTACAAAATCGAGTGCGTGTCCCTAAGGTCTTCACTGCTCTCAAAGTAAATGGGGAGCAGTGAATCTAGGGCACCCATTATTGCTTTGTTTCGGTTATGCATGGGCAAACGGGGTAATCGAGGCCTTTGGTCGGGCGGTAAAGTCCGATAATCCCGAATCGCATCTTCCAATGTACTCCTTATAAACTCACTGCACTGGGTACTTACAGTCATAGCCCCATCATCCTCTTCCCCATCACTAGGGGCGGTGTGCGTCGTACCAGAAACTGGCGCTGCTGCTGGAGGCAAGGTGTTGGTGGCAGGGCTACTCTGTATTTCGGAGCGCAGTCGATCAAGCGTAGAGTCATCCAACCTATGATTACGTTGGATGACCCGTACCTGATCCGACAGTCGTTGTGCCGATACGCTGACGCCCGGTTCAAGAACCTGAAACAGAGACAGCATTCTCGCACGGTACGCAGTGAGGTTAGTTCCTCCCTCTGTCGCCCCGTAATATGCGCGCATGACGTTCTCGTTTATTCCTTGAGTCCACTTCATGCGCCGCACATCACCACCGGGAGCGGGAGCCCTGTTCGAGGCCGGTTGGCCTGAGGGCACCAAGCTGGACGGTGGCCGGCGTCTCCCCTGCCGACGCACAGGTGTTGGCGACGTCGGCGGGGAGTAATACTCGTCGCTGGAGCTCGACGCGACTGCAGGTGCCGGTGCTTGTACATGGTCCGGCAGCTGGGAGGCGGAGCTCGGCGACGAGTCCGGGGGTGGTGGGCGTGCTGGTCTAAGTGTCCTGCTTCTTGTCAACATGTCTTTATCTTCCGGTCATATTTATAAATCTTGTATTTTACTCTTCAGTGAGTGACATATGTCAACTCTTATAATTTTTGTAGATGAATGGTAAAAAATATTAATATTACAGAAATTAAACATTTCGGTGGTTGTTCTTTGGATGTAGAACTGATGTTATGTGTAAATAGTTGTAAATAGTAGACTTTGTGAATAAATTAAAATATATAACCACGGAGAAAAAAATTGACGTTGACGTTGACCTTATTGTTATTATTATTATTAATTTAGCTTTTTGCCGCCTAAAATCTAGACACCAGACGATCGGTAGCAAAATCTATTTCAAATAAATAACAAAATTCTTTATAAAAACCTCAGATTGAAGCAGTTTTTTTCGTCTCAGTACTTTATTTAACAGCATCTTATAAGGGGCGTGTTTAAAGGGCCGCTAGACGACAATAAATTATAAAAGTTGGAATAACTAGTAAACATGTTGGGTGTTTAACCCCATTATTCAACCCCAGTCTAGAAAAATAATGTACAGGGCGTATCACGCTAAGGAGGGGATGATTTTTTTGGATAGTAGATATTTCTAGCTAGAATCGTCTCTTTTTTGTAATGAGTTCAGTTGCTTAATTAACTTGACGACAAAATATTAATGTGTTATAATCAAGTATACATAAATTCTTCTTCTTGAAACACTCTATAAGTCAAAACTACATAAATATCCAAAAGTTGGTTTTTCAGCTATTTGCGTTCAGACATACAGACAGGCGCGGCGTAGAAAATTGTTTTATGAGATTATTGTAGACATAGATATTTGAATTTAATTTCTCTTTAGGTACCTACATAATAATAAGAATATACAGACACATGAGGAAATAGGCCAATATTCTCAACGGGCTACTAAAAAACATGACGACAGAAATAATAAAAAAAATACATAGCAACAATAATTGTAGGTAGCCATTTGAATTGAAGGGATGAATGGAAGCCTAATACGAATTGCCCTCGAAATAATTCGGAAATAGGGCAGAGTATATTTGGTAGCCTTGTAAAGATGTTTGTGATTTCAAGGAGACATCCTGTAGATTTTATTTTCTATCGATTTACCATAGTCTGCGATATTTTGAAGGGTTATGAAGAGACTTTATGACAACATAATCTACGTATTATGATCCTTGACTGCAAACCATCGACCTTGATTTGTTGCTTTATATTGCTATATCGATTAGCAGACATTGCTTGTTTTAAATATGTGTAGTCCATTTAATCGATTGATGTTTGAAATTGTACCTAATGTTGGCGGAATATTTCAAACATGGCATGGCCTTTTACAGACTTAATACTTACAATGGATTTTTTTTATATGAATGTGAGATATGGAGATAATTTTGTATTATAAAATTCTTGCTTTATTAGATGGAATGTTCTCTCTCACCGATTACGAGAAACTTCGTACATTAAATCAAGCTCAACATTTAACTTTGGCAGAGCGATTTTCATAAAGTTAGGAAAGGTTCTCGTTTCCTCATAATTTTCACCACCATATAGAAACCACTCCAAAAACGACTTCCAAAACATGGACTGTAGATAAAATAGTATCTTTATGTAAAGTTTTTCCAACAGGAACACATAAAAATGACGGTCCACCAACTGAACGACTTCATGAAGAAGCCTTACAACTCCATGAGGGAATCCATCAAGCTAATGATGGACAGGTTCAACTTTATAACCCTGAAGGTGAAGGAAATGATCGTCAAGTTCGATCGACTGGTCTTGACCTTAGGTAAGTGTTTTTCAAAAGTATAACAGGAATGCGGTCCTATAAAATATAGTCTGGTCAGTTGCACCATTTATAATTCAGAAATGGGTGGAATGATTTTCATTATCTTTGATTAAAGAATAGCTACTAAAACATCGGGAACGGGGACTAGGTCCTCAGGTGGGTTAAACCACGGGACACAGCTAGTATTCAATATAATAGAGTCTGGAGTGTACAGTTCAGAATGCTTTTTTGGCGTAAAGAGGTTGACTTCAAAAAGCAGAAGAAAAAATGTTTTGTGTCAACCGACGGTAAATTATAACATTTTCGATTAAATTCTATCGATTTCATCAATTGGCAGTTAGCACGTGTTAATTCTCAAGAGAAACAAGTTTCAATATTCATAAGAATGCATGTTGCATGTCCATTTATATGCAGAAAGGTATCAATATGACTGAGTTTTACACACGTTAGTATTGGGGTCCCCCCAATATGTCTCTTGTCTGACTAAACGTATTAAATAAGAAATATTATTTAATATCAAGACTTATTTGTTTATTTATTCTTCCGTGGGTTACTAAAAGGGGGATTAAACCGACATTTGCATTACCCTTTAAGGTCATAGCATACATAGTAACTCGGAAACGGATCGTAACCGTATCGACTCGAGCCATTTAGTATTCTTTATATTTCATTTCCTACTAAAAAGCACAAGAATTAACGTAGGTGGCGATTCGCCTGAGGATAAACCACCTAGCCAGAGCCTAGTCGACGGCGAGGCAAAAGGCGTAACGGCGATGATCCCTTTCTGAATTAATATGAGTGCTGTAACCATCATAAACAAAACAAAACCTAAGTTTTATATCAGCAAAAGGTTTAAAAATATCTCTTACAGTAAGCCTCATCCAATCCTCATTTGCCTGGCTGCAATCAGTAGCCGACATCTGCAACGCGAAACTTGGAACTCCTTACGACCGCTGCAACCAAGTCCTACAGGATGGGATCACTGACTGCAAGAAGTCTTTAGGCCCTCAAATATCCATCATATGCAATGTGGCCTTCGTAGCTCATGCCGCTTGCTACTCTGTGAAGCCGTTCAAAGCGTTCTGCTATGCGACAGATTTTATGGATGAGGCTATTATGGCTAGTGTTAAGAAGAGTAAGTTTTTTTTTTAATTTGAAGTAGATTAGAAATTGTTTGAATTGCAATCGGTATAAAATTCAAAGGCGAATAAAATTAAAGTAGTCTTGTTTTATGTGTAGTGCAGCTATGTTTTACTTTTGTTCTGTCTATGTATCCCCCTTTGTTTCCATTTCGCCATTTTTAAAACGATGTAGTGTACCTATACACTGTATTAAATTTAATAAGCTAGTTACCTATATGCCAGAACATCTATTGCAAACCGTAACTATGCAGAATGGACAATGTCCATTACACATTCCAAGCATTCAATTGTGCATTCAAAGCCCAATTGAATGCTTAGCCGGTTTCAGCTGGAAATCCCCTTTAACCGCAATATTGTACAATAGTCTACTTGTCGCTAGTTCGCTACAGTTCAGTCGACTATGAGTATTGAAATTGAGATATGATTGGACGGTTACTTACTTTTGATCTCGATTCGGACCGTATCTTAATTGTAGATTTCAAAAAAAGCGCTAAGTAATTTCTGTAGAAATTACATTCAATTTAATTTGCAAGCAAAGCTAAAAAGTTTCTAGAAAAAAGTAATTACTTAAGTGGAACTTTTTAAACCATTTTCATTTGTTCAATCAATAAATTTAAATATCAAATTGATGGAATAACGCCTACAAGTTGTCACGTTAAATTCCACTTTGTTAACAAAGTGCACTTATAATGAAAAAAGGTGCATTTGTTCACCTGGGTGATTTAGTTCCCAGGCGAACAAAGTTCAATATACCGAAGCCGACAACTTTGCCTCCTTAACCCACCAAATCCTCTCACAGAACTAAAGAACTTCACGGACCACCTCCGCGCCCTCTTCTACGTGGAGGTCCACCTGCACCAGTCGTACACGTACAGCAGCAACACCAGCCGCTCCGCCAGCCAGGTGGCGGCCGGCATCGTCACCGAGATTAGGAATAGGGCTGACCCGCTGCTGACCTGGCTGTCTTGGAGCTCCTGTGTTACTAGCTTGTTCCTGCTGCTCATTATATTTAGGTGAGTGGAATACTAGTGGTAGCTTCTGCACCAGTCGTACACGTACAGCAGCAACACCAGCCGCTCCGCCAGCCAGGTGGCGGCCGGCATTGACACCGAGATCAGGAACTGGGCTGACCTGGCTGTCTTGGAGCTCCTGTGTTACTAGCTTGTTCCTACTGCTCATTATATTTAGGTGAGTGGAATACTGGGTCTGCAGATAGTAGATGATGACTTAATGTATAACTACAAATGCTGATAGATTTTTACATCCTGAACATATTTTCTTCGCATTAGAATTAGGCCATTCGTTTAGGAACTACGATGCCACGGATAGGCATACAAACAGCCACAACTAACATGACACACCCCTTACGATACAAAGGTCGACGACGTCGACGAGATACATTCCCTTTTTTTTTCTTCCTATAATTTTGGAGCTATTCGATTTAATTTACTATTAAAAAGTATTTTAAATGCACATTGTATTTCAAATAACTTATTATTTCAGAGCCAAATACTACCAACACATGTACGAAACACGGTCTCGGTTCGATAACCGCTACGTTACTAAAGACTTGCAGGAATTGGATCTAAAGAGGCAACGCCAAGGAAGAGAAACTGTGTTGCCTTTGAATAGAAGAGAACGAGCCAAATATATTACTGTAAGTGTCTTACGATAAGAGATAGATTGTTGATTCTGATCTGGATGTATTTGTAGAGAAAATAAAGAAAGTTCTAAAGTCAGGTATAAAAAAAAACGTAGTTTAGAAATACTTGCAGAGTACCTCCAGATGAAATTGAAGAAGTACCTGAAATTGTAAAGTTTACTTAGCCTTATAAGATTATGATGATGATGTCTGAAATACATAAACTGAGTATTACAGTGCAATGCTGAAATGAGGAATAATAATTTCTTTGACTAAAATTTGAGCACAGAAAAAGGGAAAGATGCTTGTATTATACCAACACTTCATTCCTACATATATTTTTGTAGACTACATCATTTCGACTCGTCGCATCTGAGAAAGTCTACCTGAATCGTTCAGCAGTATTCATGGCAGTGACTACATTCAAGTTGTTGATACATATGGTGGCCGACTACAGCCTGTATTGGGTGTTGATGACCATACGGTACCATGGCAGGTATCAGTCGGATCTGATGCGTAAGTATTGGATTTTGAATCTTGTTGTGATAGAAAATATAAAAAATAAATAGAAAATAATGTTGGATATCCTTTTGGACTTGGAAAGTCTTAGGTAATCTGAGAAACATATTTTCGTTATTTATTTATTTCTTGTGTTAATGACACCTTCAATAAGAGACTTCTTTTATAAGAGATTTCGAGAAAACCACGAATTTTCAGGTGTCATAAAATCTTCAGAAGTGTACAAACGTATTCTTCTCCTGTAAAACTTAGTTTTAGCAATATCCGAAAGAATGTGTACCTAATGTACCTAAGTATTTATTTAGTTTTAGACTTTGTAACATAATTAAGTATGCTAGCGTTATCTGCTACTTTTAAGTATATAAAGCCTCTTTAAAAATTCTGATCTATTATAAGAACAATATCACTAGATTCATTTTCGTCTACAGCCGGCCTACCGCATTCAGGAGTACATGTATCAGGCTCTGGTTTCGTGGCGAGACTGTTCCGCTCCATAGTCGGTACCCTGGACATTCCTCTGACGTCACCAGTACCATCAGCTTTCTCCTGTCTGCCTGATCCGTACCAACCTGATTATAGACGGTACACGCAGATTGGTATGTTCTGTTTTTATTCTAGTTCTACTAGTCTATACTTAACATTTCTATGTAAAGTTGAAGCCTCTATTTAGCTGACAAATGAAATATTCTCTCTAAGTATACAAATAACCTTTTAAAGAAATAATTTCATTAGGATATATACAATAGGGCAGAGAACCTTTGCCAGCAGAAGAACTGAACAGAAATAATTGACAGAAGACAAGAGCAATATCTGCACCTGCTTAGCGACTATTAAATAAATAGATCGTGAAGAATAGCGCATACATTGAGCTTTAGGTACCTGTGTCTTCAAAATAATGAGCTAATCTACTATTTCCATCCAGGTGTCCTTATCTTCCTCCTATGGTTCTTCGCTCTATTCGAGCCGTATGGTCTGCGACTCCGTCACGTTATCATGGGACACTATCGACCAGAACGCGCCAAAGCTAGGGCCACATGGTTGTATAACCATATACTCAGAACTAGAGGTAAGAATTCGTACGACCTATTATGTACTATGACGTAATAATTGTTGATTTCTAGGAAGTTTTCTGAAATTTATGCAACGCTATTTGGATTGTGGAGCACCATAAATTTTACCCTTCGTAATTATGGTGTGTAAGTACTTCGAAGAAATGTTGTTGTTGGTTCTGATTTTTATTACAAATACTGCATTTACATCTACAGAATGGTACTGTATTACAGTAAGTTCGTGTAAGTAATAAAAGTAAACGTAACTTAAAAATTAGTGCCGGGTTTCTTTATTTAGCAAAACAAAATTTATCATCTGTTTCCGCCCGGGATCGAACCGGGGGCCTTGTGCGTGTGAAGCACACGTGATAACCACTACACTACGGAAACGTTGCTAAGTTTTTTGAAATTACGCATTACTTGCCAAATAAATGTTAATATTTTCTTTACGTTAAATACAGTACTAGTTATATCAAATCATTTTTCTTAACATTTAAATTTCAAATATTTCCAACAAAAAACTGTTCTTTAGTGGAGTTTCTATCAAATGTGTTATATTTGTTGCAGCTGGGTTCATGAAGTTCGCAAGAAGAAAACTTCATAAAGAGTACAAGTACTCCTCTGATGCGTCTCTTACGTTCCGTCAGTGGCTAACCGATCGTATTCCGTTAGTTTACTATCACTAATTAATTATCACAAACATCAGCTTTTATCTATTCCTTAATCTATTTAATTTAAAGAACCTATAAGTCTTCTTAGTGAGTTTCTAAAATATCATCCACTTTGTACTTAGTTTTTTAACTTCTTTACTTTTCGTTTCGGGGCTACATACCAGTTAGCTCTAATAATTTAAACAGTAACATTTACCATTGATACAAAAAGAAATTTGAAAAAAATTATCTTAGACAATAACTCTATTAAAAACACTGGTATATATATAAGTGTCTCCATAAAGATGATAAGTTGCCCAAAATATATAGTCAAGCAAAAGCTAAGCCGACACTAAGAATATATGTTCTACTTTAAAATAAATGTATATTAGTTTTCAGAACGTGAAGTGCCTTCTCGGGTTAGGTCCGAAGGAGCCGCATTGTCTGTTGTGTGGGGCAATCAGCTGTAGCTGCGACCCTGAGTCTAGACTGATAAGGTTAGGTTTATTTTACATCCTTACACGTTTATTACAGTCAATCGTTCTAGTTTCGTATACGTCCTAAAATCCGACGGTCGGTAATGAATCGACGAACTTTGCTCACGAAGACGTAAGTAATAATTATACCAGCCTGTAAATCTCCCTCTGCTGGGAAAATGCCTCTTCACGAAAAAGTAAACATAGCAAAAATTAGTTTTGCCCCAAATCTTACAGACAATATGATAAGGAAAAAGTATTTTTATCCTAAAAAAAACCCTTTTAAAAGACAAGTCTAACTAGATTCAGGTACACATATGTACATTAAATTAGCAATACTACTTTTATTTTTAGATGCCATACTCCCGATTGCCCGGGCATCTACTGCCTCACTTGCTTCACGGACATCGGTCAACTCTGCACGATCTGTCTGTCTCCAGCTGACTACGGAGACCTCAGCGACGTTAGCTTAGAAAAGTAAGCTTTTAATAAAGTTATATATACCTATCATACTAATACAGGTGTACTTAACTAATGTAATGAATATATTGTTAGAGGTTCATCTTCTGACGAGAGTGATAGTGATGATGGAGTAGCTGAATATAAAAGAACGGACGAAAATGTAAGTTTAATAATGATAATTTAAAGACCATAATAAAGTGAAATTGTTGTAAATAAAACTTTAATTTGTTTCCTATAGGTCAGGCTACTTCAACATAGCGATAGAAATCAATTATCAAGAAAGAGTAACAGTAATCACAGATGGAAATTCTTCACAAAAACTGGTCCCCAACAGCAACAAAATACAATGTCTCTATCACCACACACTCAAAAAGAAAAAGACTTCTTCAGTACATACTTCCAAGCAAGACTTCGGAAAATTAGAAGCAACATCAAAACAAGAAACTGGGATAAAAAATATACCCACGATTGGGTAGCTAAACTTAGTCCGGAATATATGTATGAATTTGCATCAGACAATGTTTATTCAAATATATTTTTGATTGAACAAAGCGATGAATTTGAAGACAATGAAGTTAAAACAAAGTCGATTGGAGTTAACACAGAAAAAAATCGTGGCAATTTCTTAAACTCTTTATTCAACCGATTTAATAGACGTAAACTCAAGCGGGCCCACGCATATAAACAAAAGAAGAAACTAAAAAAATTAAACAATACATTCAAATACGACCTGTTTAACGACAATAAAGATAATACTGAAAAAGTTATTAACATTGAAAGCCGCCGAGTTGTAGAATATAACATAATAGGCCCAAATAGTAGATTTCTTGTCTTAACCAAAAGTCTTCACACACACAACCTAACAATCTGCCAACGAAATCTGAAGAAAGTAATGCGAGGCAAAATCGATCGAAGAACGAATAAAAAGATCAAAATATTCAAACAAGTCAGTGGTGTGGTGACAGCTGTCAGAAATTTCTTAAAAGGCAACGGCCGAATAAATTTAAGCAAGCAAATTGATGATTCGGCACAAAATAACACTCCTAATGAAAATAACCAGGAAATCATTCAGCCAAATGATGATACAAATAAAAATGAAGACAAAAACACGAAAAAACCTACTAAAATAAATAAATTTAAAAAGCCTGGTAAGATCAAAGGTGTTAAAGCATTGAAAGCGAAAAACTCTCGACATAGGATAACTGACCTGCATACATTCGTTAATAAACACTGGAATAATATAAAATACAGTATGATACCTTGCACAACGGCTCAAACGAGAGCCAATACTCCAATGGTGAAAGAGAAAAGAAATCACAAACGTAGGAAAAAGAGGAAATGTTGCGGGGATTGTTCAGAAACAGCTGTTGAAGAGAGTTTTGTAAAGAAAGATATAAAACATACAAGGAATTTAAGGATATCAGCTTTTCTAGCTGAATTGGAATGGACTAAAAGAGATTACAAGAAAGATAAAAATGATGGGAATGATTCATTTTTCTGTACGGATGGCATGCCTCCTGCTATAACAACCAATAAAATAGTAGGTGTAAGTAAAAACATATTATTATTTTACTCTCTTTCTAATTTCTAACAAATATTTCTTTCTGATTTTGGTTTAAAAAAAAATTCTCTCCATCAATTGAACGTGGCCGATATGCTCGGTGGCAGAAAATGTTCATGAGTCGTTGATTTTTAAAGATAATCCGGGACAACTCACACACGGTTATCTGATCCCAAGCTAAGCAGAGCTTGTGTTATGGTAACCAGACAACTGATAACATAAAACATACTTATATTTCTAAATACATACATATTATAGATAAATTACACCCAGACACAACAAATGATCGTGCTCATCACACAAAGATTTGTCCTGGGTGGGAATCGAACCCACGACCTCCGGTATAGCAGTCAGGGTCACTAACCACTAGACAGGCCCGTCAAAATATAATAGATATTTGACGTTTTGTGTTAACCTTTCCGAAATACTGGTTTATAGACGAGGCGAAATCATTTCAGATGGTCCAATTGAAGAATTTACCGTTTCAATGGCGAGAGGCCCCAAAATACGATTATTGTAAATGCAATGACAAAAATTGTACTTGCGAAAAGCGACTATCTATATTTGCCAATATATCAAAACGTAAGTGTTCTTTCACTAGAATTATAATTAAGTAAACTAAGATTTAAATTGGAAGGTGAAAAATCAGAAAATTTAAAGGAACATAGCTAATTATAATTTTAATTCTTTATTTAGGTATGCTTTGATAAAGTGAGATTTTTTTAAATATAACAATGACTAATAGTAATTACAGAAAAGCTGTATGCTAAGAAGGCGCTTGAGAGGTTCCGTAACAAAATAAACACAATTGATGGATCGCCTAGAACGAGTCTGGTCCAGAAAATGATTAGTACTCTGAATGCTGAGCCTGATAAAACTGTACTTAATAATGGTAAGTACATTTTAGTAAGACAATCTAATCTACTCGTGATCAGAGGGTTGGTTAGTTATTTGCAAAGAGAATCTGCATTGCCATTCAACGTGGCAATGCTGCCAGCCTTCTGGGCACGTTTTCCGCCTTTGACAAGGATGACGATGAATTTTTTGACGCGTGTTATTTTTATTTATTAGGTAATATAAGTTATAATTTTAGTATAGTTGAAAGTGTTTGTTGTTATAGGTATTAGATTTAAGTATTGAATTGTAAAAAGTCAACTACGCCTAAATCTTCACTTCCATATTTAGACGTAATTTTTTTTAATGGCTGAGCAATCTAAAACATATTTATCAATATCTGTCCAACCTCAATTCAAGTAAGTAGGTACTGTATGTAGGTTTCAGTGGAGTTAGCCAGTTTGTATACGAGGCGACGATCTCTGATATCCGACCACTTCAGTGTCTAATGACTCTTGCTTATATACGAACCTCAATGAGCTTATATGGCGGTAGTTGCTTGGATACTGAAATTGTCGGGTTAATAACTTGCGTAGCCTTGTAACCGAACGGGCTTAAACTTTTACAAGACTTTTGGAATCTGGTACATGTAGAATCGTTGAACATAGTTGGCACGAGCTGTTTTCCATGGTTGTTCTATATATAAGTAAACAAGAGACCTATATGCCTATATTTTTACGCACGGTACTTGAAATTTCTATGTGCAAGTATCATACATAAAATTAAAGCGACTTCATTTTATGTTATGTATAGACTAAGTATATTTGCTACTATAACCCTATACCTTTTCCAGAAAGTTCCATCTGTTTGTCAAAACGAGCGAGTTTTTATCGGACATTTACACAAGAACTGACCGCGCATTCTGAGTAAGTATAAACGAGTATGCCATAGCAATGTAACCAGTAAACAGTTTTAACTCAATTTTTCTTTTTTTCAGACTCATAAATACAGATACATTGTTCAAAAATGATAATTATGAAGATGATTTTCCGGCAAATCTGCTGTTATCGTCAGTAAGTGTTATTTATTAGAAACTTATTTAGAACTTAAAATCCGAAGAAGAAAAGCACCAAAAAATCTGGGCGAAGAGGTTTTCTTTAATAATTTACCGGCACCGAATAACCTAAATGTAAATTTTAACATGCAAACAATAGAGGAAGTAGACAATTGTAAATTCTTAGGCTTTGTATATTGATGACAAAATGACCTGGAAGCCACATATTCAACAACTATGCAAGCGAGTTAGTAGATCTGTCTATGCCCTACATACACTTGCACACAAAATAAACTCCTGTGCACTTTTAATTGCGTATCATGGGCTGGTGTCATCTATTCTTAGATACGGCATAATTTTTTGGGGGAACTCCACCGAGAAAGATCTTGCCTTTAAGGCACAGAAACGATGCATTCGGGCTATGTTTGGTTTAAAATCAACAGAAAGTTGTGTGCCTTTCTTTAAAAAGCACAGTTTGTTGCCACTGCCGTCGCTATACATATTTGAAGTGGCAGTTTTTGTTAAACAGAATCCTCATTTATTTACATTAGCATCTACAGCTTCTAATCAGACCCAAAGGGACAAAAGTCGTCTGTTTATTCCAGAAACTAATACTGCATTAATGTATAAAAGTGTCTTTCACATGGCACCAGTTATATTTAATAAATTGCCAGCAGAGTAAAAAAAACTACATTTTAATTTATTTAAACAAAAACTGAGAAGTATGCTGTGCCAAAAATGTCATTATAGTACCTATATTATTAGACAAACTTTGACATCATCTCCTAATTGTAATTATTGTATTATGTAATCTGCTTGAACTATGACATTATTGTAATAATTCAAACTGTAATTAATTATTCACCCCAATTTGTCTTGACATTTACTTAAAAATATTTTGACTTCTTGACCTGATTGTTGTATAAATTGTAATTCATAACGTTTGTATGCCTATAATAGGCTGATCATAGCGCACTATTACCTTTTAAACCATGACCTATGTTTCACAAATAAATATTTCGGATTTCTGATTTACGTACTTTTGTCTTTAGGATGAGGAAGATGGAAACGAAGATGAAATTGAAGAAAATGAGCTTAGAAAAGCCGCATCAACCCCAAAGGAATCATTGACGCATGCTCTTATGGGCAAACATTGCGAAATAAGTAAAATATTTATGATGTTTTAAAAATAAAGTTAAAAAAAACCCGACTAGTTAAAAAAGGGTGAAACAAGAAAATAATTCAAATAGAAAAACCAGAAATGCATTGACTCAAACATTAACACAAGTTGACCATTCGCCCTTACTGTATAAATAAAAAAATAGGTTGATAAATTAATAGTCAGTTATTTGACTAAATTCCATTGTATTTCAGTTGTTTCTCACAGTTCAAAGGACAAGAAGGACAAAAAAGACAAAAAAGGTAAAGAAAAAGCTCCAATAGTCACAAAGCGCTGTAGATGCGACCTGTACGAGGATTTGCAAAGGCGATGGACTAACGTGAGGAAGTAAGTCGATATTAAGAAGTCGTACATATGTAAAAACTAACCCTGTATATATTTAAAAATAAAAATCATATAAAAATGACGAAAACAACTTGCTACTACATTCCATTGCATACGAACAATTTGGGTCTAAATCGCACACTTTTAATTTCAGGACTCTTTCGGAGAAGGGGTAAGACCCAAAAACAATATTTATTTCGTATATTATGTAGACTTGCTAGCTTTTGTAATATAATATAACATAGCTTTTGTTTTTATTGCTATTGAGTAATTATTAATTACATTTAATTACTATTTGATCTGTTATTCTTTAGACTTAACAACTCATTTTCATTCGTTGCAAGATATGTTGTTGAAGCACCAACCGATAGCTTTCATTGTCGCAAGTCATTGTTGCTAGGTTATCGCCACCGCCGCCGCCGCCGACGCCGCCCACCTGCATTATAACGACGAATGAAAATGGGCCTTAATGATTTTAATTTGGTCTTGTAAGAGTAAAAAATGTATGTACTAAACATTCAATAATCCAATCAGGTTAAATATGACAATTACATCATCCAAATTCAAGAATCCTATGCATGCTATGAAAGAATTCTGTTCGTCATTATTTGGTCCCTCGTGCACTATCGATACTTGCCCGAATAAAAAAGCTAGGAAAGAAAGAGAAAAAAAGGAGAAAGCTATGGAAAAGGAAAAAGAAAAGGCAAAACAAAAGGAGGAGAAAAAAAAGAGAGAAAGTCGTAAAAAATCTGCGAAAAAGGTACAACAAACCCAAACGGCTAGTAAAAATAAATTGAAAAAGGGACAAATGGGGTGTCAGACACATACTCAGAGAGACACAGAGACGCAACTGACAAGTGCCGCGGAATTAAGGAAATGTATTGAAATAGAATCACAAAGAGCGGCTCAAATCGAAAAGGAAAAGAAGTACCTACAAGAGAAAAGTAAACACGAGGCACATGGCACGCATGACAGGCACGGTGTGCATGACTCGCATGACAAACATGGAAAGCATGAGCATGATGATAAAGGTATAATTATGCACAAGAAACCCAAAGAAGAAAGAATGGAAAGAGTATCATCTGAAATTATGATTTGTGAAAAAGAGAGACAGCTTCTTAAGGATTGTGAAAAAAAACATAATATCCCGGCAACGGACGGAGATACAACTACTATTAAAGATAGCATTGTAAGCAAGAGAGAATTAGAAGAAGAAAGGTCAAGAATTTTGTCACAGTTAGCCGAAAAGGAAAAACGAGCTACACAGAAAGTGTCACCGAGAAATAAACCTCCCTCCCCTCGCAAAAGTAAGTAGTGGAACAAATAATATTGAATTTAATACTCTTCATATAACAACAATACGCGCCAGAAGCGAAGAACCAGAAACGCTGAAAAGAATGGAAGGAGGCCTTCGCTCAGCGATGGGACAATTCAGACTATTTTAAATATAATAATATATAAATAATGTATTGTATTAGTATGTGAATTTTAGTAATGTACTCTCTTATATTTCTAGACCACGTGGGTGTACACGCTGGACCGGAAGTGGCGAATGAGTAAGAATTTTTTTGAGAAATTTTAGAAATTTGTCTTTTGCCGGAGTAAATAGATGCTGGACTTATGCTTAAATAAATTAAACAATAAATTTGTAAAAATTAAAATTATAAGTAGCTATATAAGCATCATTGTTTAATCAACCTTCTCACTATTGATGACTATAAATTAATTCCCAACAATATAAATAAAATAAAATTATGTGTAACACAAAAAATAATATTTTTAGCGCCTGCCAAGCCATAGATTGTCCGAACTTTTGTCATCGATCGATACAGTACGACAAGGCAGAGTCACTAAGTGAAAAAGGAACTGTCGGATCTGTGAAGTGTCTATGTGGTAAGCTTGTTTGATAACTACAACTGATTCTAAGCCAAGTAATCTCATCATCTCTTAAAACCATTTCTTAAGCCTAGCCTTTTCCCAAGCTATGTTGGTGTTCCAACACTGGTGAATACCGTATTTTATGAATCGACTGCCTATCTGACCTCCACAATCTGTGTAACATAGTATCCTATGGCATGACTGGTTGTCAGTATTGTAGATCAACGTATGACAGTGTAAACCAACGGATTAACGTGCTTTCCGAGGCATAAAAATAAAACATTATTTTAAATTCGCATTTATTTAATGAGCTCTTTTATGCAATGTGTACCTGCTTCGTTTGCGTCTTACTTTTACCATACAGGACATAGGATTGATTCGAATATCTTCTTTCTCTTCAGATGTGATAGTTGGATCTGTTCGCACCCTCTGCACATGCGCAACGCAGCATATATCAGTGAACAGAGTAACAGTGGGCACGAAGCCCTCACCATTCATGGCTGACTTTCCTCAGCTGCCACTGACCCCTCGGCCGCCTGGTGTCAATAAGAAGATACAATATAGCGCGAAACAACGTAAGTAGTGCCTCTCTCTAGCCATCGTTAACGGTAGAAATGTCATTTGGCAACCGGGGCATTTTTGCTGAGTATACAAAGTAGTTTACAAGCAGGTCGTATAGTTTAGACTGGTCAGTCATTTCAGGTCAGGTGCGTTTTGCCTTTGCCTATTTAAATAATTAAAAGACATATACGACCTTCATCATTATTAGATTACACCACTATTAGTGACCCATACATACATACTGCCTGATATATACCTGATTCAGACATACTATTATACTTATTTTATTTTGGACCCTGTGCAATTTCACCTGCCATTCCCTGCCAGTCCATGAATCTTTGTAAAGTAACTTAAGTTTTCGGGTTATGTAATTTTTTTCAGCCGTGTAGATCAATCAAATTAATAAACAACAAGTTTTTTTCAGCAATGGTACATAAAGGAACTCACTTTTCTTACCGGAAAATGATTGGAAAGAAACAAAAAGGTTGGTTTTTGAACTTATCTCTAATCAACGTCTCCCCTTTTCATCTCAATATAACTTACGACCAGATGATCATTCATTAATATTTTAAACTAATAAAGCTGATCCATAACAGGCTGCTATAATGCTAGTACCTAGTCATACATTTGTTCTGTTAATTGGCAAAATCCATTTCATTGCTCATTTGTTTTTTAGAAGGTGGCAAAGCGAATGGAATATCAAGTATACGCCCAAGATTATCACTCGAAAACAGTATGTGTTTAATGGACCGTAAGTCACGATATTCTGTTCCTCTATATAGACTGTACTGTGTTGATAAAAGTCTAGGCAAAAGACTAGGAGTGGCTTAGAGTCGATTAGGTTTTGAATTCTTAGGCATATTTGACATTATCATAATCATCACTTGAGTAAATCATCTCGCTTACATTTTCAGAACAAAGGCTAGCTGAAGTAATACTCGGTGATTGTCGCACTGGTGTTACGCCAATAAATAATATAAGAAAAACTACGACCCACAATATGGGTGGTGAGTTTATCTTCTTTTTTTAATGTAAATTGGGGCGATGCGTTGTTTACCAGATACCATAAATAAATCTATTTAGATTACTATATTTTTTGATGAAATTTCTGAATAAATTGCTTCCTCGTTGTATTCTTTTTAGGTGATTCGCCAACTTGCGACCCCCTCCCAGACCTACTTACCGACACAGTCACCGACACATCACTCAGCTCGTTATCACTCCGAAGTGATGAGACAAAAACTGACACCACTATCTGCAGCCTAGCAACCGTTGACGACACACCACGAAGACGAAAGTTCCGCGTCAAAGTCGTAACCAAAACTAACCAAGCGACTATCACTGATAAGAAAAAGCTATGTGACACTGGAACTATAACCAACGATTGGTGGAGTCCCATAGTCGAAAGGAAGGCCAACGACGAGATCCTTCTCGAAAAGAAGAAGGGATACAACACTATTGAGAAGCAGAAGAGAGAGTTAAGGGAACTGAAGGAGTTGAAAGAGTTGAGAGAAGTTAGGAAGAGGAGAAGAAATTGTGGTGTGACGACCGATGGTAGGATTGTTACGTTTAGGAGCAGGACGCAGATTATACCGGCTGGTGAGAACTACATTAAAATTTTGAACATTAAATCTACTAAGACTTATATTAAAAACTACTGTTAATAATAGGTTCAGAATTGAAAACGAAAGTTAAGTTACTCATATAAATTTTAAATCGAAATTGAGACACTTAAGCACACTTAAAAAAAAACAACAATAGTAGTTAAATACCTTGGGACAACAATAGGGCCATCTGATCCCAAACTATCAGACCCTGTATTATGGCAAACAGACACGGATGACCATACGTACCTATATGTTTTAAATATATACCTTACATATTGTACATAAATATTACCAAGACACATACCAAATGATCACGTTTATCACACAAAGATTTGTCCTGTAGGGAAGAAATCGAACCCACGACCTTACATTTAGCAGTCAGGGTCTCTAACCACTTGAGAAACAGGCTTGTCAAACGTCGTAGATTTCTGTCTATTATGAAGTGCTATTTTTAGCAACATAATTTATCTCTAAATCTTCGCCCAGTTTATTGACCTCATCCTGTCAACGTGTGATGTACGTTTGTCTGTCATTATAGAATTATCTAATAAACAGCCGTGTTGTGGTTAGAACTCTTATACATACAGTAAACTAAGTTTTCACATCTTGAACATTTTTTTTATAATTTAAGAATGAATAGTACTAGGATTGTGTATTTACTGTTCCAGTTGCAAACATCCCAATTTTTTGTTTCTATATTGACTTGTTTTTTAAACTAGATTTTAAAGGCGTTTGTCAGTCAATAAATTGTTTGTGCAGGTCTTTTCCCAGGTGCGAATGATATCATGTCACCCTCAAGATATCTTCTGGAGGTAAGTTTCTCCTCTCTTTCCCACCTATACAGAGCTACTTAGGTTTCACTTCCACCATAGTTTAGATCAGAAATATGTATTAATTTAAAATACCTATAAAATAAAATGAAATCGAAATAAAAGTTTCTGAGATTTAGAGACTCTCACTTTCTGAGACTCTCAATTCTACCTAAGACTATCATTATGCCTATGAAATAAAATGTTGTAATCGCCCCAGTCCCAGAAATACTACAACGAGTTGTTCTCCTACAACTTTCGTCCCCCGCCACAAATGGAGTACACGTGCGTCACTCAGGGAGCCAAACACCCGGAGAAGGAGAAGATCAGGTCGCCGCTCGGAAGCCGCAGAAGTGAGTAGAAGAATTAACTACGAGTATTTATTGCTGTGGAATGGAGAAGTAAATAGATAGTTTGAAGTTGACTTGCATGGAGTTTCTTGCTGGTTCTTCCCATAGGACTAGGAGGGACATTTTAGACCCTTGAGCGCCTTTTGAAGTTTATATGACCTTGCATGAATTCAGAAATAGCCTTATTGAAATATAATATTTAGATATTTTCTCCAGAATAAGTACCATTGGGGAAAACTTCAATATATGAGCTATGTAGGTAATATTATACTTTTTTGCAATATCTCAAATGGAAATGCGTTCTAAGTTACGAACAACATGGCATGACATGTCCGAATAAACTTATGGTTCTTGGGTATATCAAATATTTTTTTGGCAATTTTGCAGATCACCATCATAAAACCAAAAGGCTGGAAGAATGTTATTCTCCAAGAAGACAGGTAGACATTATTTAATTATTTCTATCATCAAACAAGGCATACCTATTTAGTTTACAGTCGTACAAAAATACCATTCCCATCATAAGTGTAAATGTTTTCGCTTATATATTTCTTTAGACAATATACTTATCACTGTTTATATTTTACACCCATAGATGTATCTTTCATATTAATTCATCAATTTCAGACAAGTCCACGGAAACGTCACATTTTGGACCCAATAAATACTAGGATGCCTGAAACTCCTCGCCGAAGATCGAACACACATCGGCACTCTAAGAACAGGTAATGGCATTATGTAATGGAACTACAGCATCACCTTTGGTTGTTATAGTGCAAAAATAACAATGGCACATTCTTCAGAAAATATATTGGAAGGGTTTATAGTTTTAAGAGAGTTTCAGTGTCGTGTAATATGCTGTTTTTTACCCCCGACACAAAAAAAAGATGTTATAAGTTTTTAGTATCTGCCTTTCGGTCCGTCTATTCGTCATTCTGTAGCATTGTAGCTCCGAAACGAATGAATCAACTATGGTGCGGTTTTTTGTTTGCAAGCAGACGTCTTCGGGATATTTTTTACCTCAAAATTATGGAGCTTAAGTTTACTTTCCTAAATTAAGTTTATTAGCGTCTTTCTATATTATGAACTACTTCCTCTTTTTCTCTCCTCAGATATTATTACCCAAGAATAAATTCGCCAAGAAAAATAGTATAACTGGAAAAGTTCTGCCATAAAGCAGATTCTATAAAAAAAGAAGAAAACTGTCGGTACCTAGACAGATTAAATTAGGAAATTATTTGTTATTTAGTTTTATTTTCTGTTAAATGCGTTTATTTGATTGTCTTTTTGTATTGTTTAAATCGTCTCGTGACTGTGGTTGTATTTTTAGATTGAAATAAAGATTTTTTTTCTTTAATAGGTATTGTTTTTTTTTTTCATTTAAACATTACACACTATTTAACTTTTTACATACAATCTCGTAACTGATATACAGGGTGTTAAGAAAGCCCTGTCCGACCCGAAAGTGTCATATGGGTTTCACAATTGCATGCCCTAAACAAATATCAAATTTGGAATACCTATTCATGAAAATAAATAATGAATGAATTTTGAAATAACCATTTTTTGCCTCTAAATTACCTAAAATTGAGATAAACTAGAACACCAATTTCGTCGATATTATATGCCTTTTGTTTGATCATTTGGCAGCTCCTGTAAAGACGGCGACTGTCTCTCGCCTTTTTGAGAATTATGTTTTTTTCAAGTTTTTTTTTTCAATTGTTTTTTTACATTAATGGAATCAGATGTCGATACCTAACAATACCTTCACGGGTCGGACAGGGTTTTCTTAACACCCTGTATATAATTTAAGGTATACTTAATCTATTTACTTTTCTCTATGTACTTAATTACCCGGTAAATGAAACGTCTAAACGTATAACATATGCTATTTCACCTATTGAAATTAGATATACTGTCCTAACACATCTTTGGCAAAAGACTATACAGGAAGTACACACGTATGTAGGTACTTCTTTGTAACCCCATGTACCTACTACAAGGGTAGAAGTGAAACCTGAGAAGAGATATAATTATGTTTTTTATATCCAAAGGATCACATACTCTTCGTTTAGAGGAACTCTCCTCTGATGCCCAAGTGCCCGACACATCCTGGGCCTTATTCCTGACTCCTGACTGAATTGCCATCTTTGCGGACTAGTCCAGTTACACCTTGACGGCGGTTTGCATGCCAATACAAAAAATACAATAGGTACGAGACTAGATACCCAGAATGTGAAATAAAGGTTGACACGATAATGTTTATAAAACATTTGAATTGAAAGAACTAAGTATTAGTATTGGACAAAATGTCTTTAGGTATTGTGTCAATTAAATTGCTTCCAAACCAAAATATTATGCCTACATCGTGTGCTGTTTAAATTAAATTTTAGTTTCAAATTCCTTGTCACATTGTGGCATACAATAGTAACCTTTAAAATGTAGCATTTTTCTATGTCTCCATATTGATAAATTTTAAGCAATGAGAGCGGCAATCGCAAATTTGTTCGTGGGTGCATATCCTAAGTCTTAACATTCAGCGTCACATTCATTCAACACCTATCTCAAATATTTTGAGATTTTAAAACTGACTTAGACATGGCTGTTCTTCAGTCCGGACTTTGATTTTTTTTAAGTTCTCCATGACTTTATACATAGAGTCGCAGTCGTGCAGCTTGCTTGTGTTTACTAGGTTCTCATGGTTGTCATATACATAGGGCATTGCAAAAATACATCATGAACTATGACAGTTGTATTATAAATAAAACAAACACTATTGTAAACGACTGTACTATTATTATATCATCCACAGGCATGATTTGTTTTTCCAAACAGTTTTCTTGAGGGTTATTCTGAAAGAAGATCGTATTTAATGAAGACAAGATAATGCTTTTGAATGTTTGTCAGAGGATTAAATGTGCTTTTATGTGTAGGTACTTATTTTAATTGATGATAATTAAAATAAATGCGGACAACATCACATACATTGCTCTGAACCCAAAGTAAGTTGCTTATGCACTTGTGTTATGGAATTCAGAAACAACGAAGGTACCACAAACACCAAGACCCGAGACAATGTAGAAAAGTGGTTTTCTACATTGACCCGTCCGGGGATCGAACCCAGGACCTCAGAGCTGGCGACACCTTGAAAACCGGTGCGTACGCCACTCGACCACGGAGGTCGTCAACAATCTTGCCAAGGCTTGGTGCTTGTGGTTAGATATCGCGAAAGATAAGGCTCCAGAATAATAATGAGGAGGCTTTTGCTCAGCAGAATGGAATGTAATAAAGGCTAACAGGATATAAACAGTATGCAAAACTAAAAGGTGGATTGCGTTGATGATGCTATTAAATGTAATCGTTCCAGCAATAAGAAACTTATTATAGGCACAAATTCAATTCTAGTGCCTAGTACCTGTACCATGACCTCTCAAAGCGATTCTACTGTCATTGTGGAAGCGAGACGGTACACTATCCTGTGCAGAGCGGCATCTCGCTTCCACAACGGTAACAGTCCTAATTTCAGAGCACATAGTAATCGCTTAGACCTCCAGAAAAAATATATGACCAGTAGATAATATAGTTGCAGAATCATCCTCTATAGGCAAAGGTGATTGTGGACAGCCAGCAACGAATAGTAAGTCGCGTGCCGTCGAACAATGAACAACTACTTCATTCTACTCGGGTAACGTTTACATTTATTCATTTAATCATAACAACTGTCAGCTTGAGCAGTTACTAGCCTGCAAGTTCATTAATTTTTTGCACTAGTTTGACGTTCCGATTCGAACCCTTTATTGGATTTATTTGACTCCATAGTGTTTTACCACATATTCTGCAAAATGGGGCTGTTATCTGACCTGACCCCTCCAAAAATCCACTTTTATAAGTAATAATATTAAATCATTTTCCGTTTACAGTGTCTTCTTAGGGTTAAGCGATGAGGTGACCAGCAAGAGTAAGATCCGCAGCTTCCCTCCAGAGTTCTGGTTCGGAGCGTCCACTGCCGCCTACCAGATAGAAGGTGGATGGAATGAAGACGGTGAGTTCAGTCAGACCCTGATACCATGCATGCGATAAAGTAAGTGACCTAAATGTAGGTTTTCTAGTATATGTTTTACCTTGTAAGTTTTCGATTTATTTGCCTAACATTTTTCGTTTCTACCACAGGTAAAGGGTTATCAATATGGGACACCGCGTGCCACTCAGATCCCTCTCCAATCAGAGACGACAGCAACGCAGACGTGGCCGCTGACTCCTACCACAGATACCAACGAGACGCAGAAATAGCCCAGGAATTAGGCCTGGACTTCTACAGGTTCTCCATATCTTGGCCCAGGATCCTACCCAGTGGGCTTCCTGACAAAATCAACACACTCGGCATAGAATACTACAACAATGTCATTAACGAACTTCTAGCAAGAAATGTAACACCTGTAGCTACAATATACCAATGGGATCTTCCCAGTAACTTGCAAAAGCTCGGTGGTTGGGCCAACCCTGCGATAGTCGACTGGTACACTGATTACGCTAAAGTTGTATTCGACAAATTCAGTGAGAAGGTTAAACATTGGATCACAATTAATGATCCAAAAGGTATCTGTTACGGTGGATACGGTTCTGAGTACGCAGCCCCGTTTCTGAACATGTCTGGTGTTGGGGAGTACTTGTGTAGTAAGAATGTGTTGTTGGCCCACGCTAAGACGTACCACTTGTATGATGGGCACTATAGGAAGCTGCATAATGGTACCGTGGGTATAGCTCTGAACTTCGTGTGGTATGAACCAGCGTCGGATACTATGGATGACCATATGGCTGCTTTGGATGCCAGACAATTTGAGGTAAGGATTGGCGTCTTGTCTAGTGTGATATTCAATTTTATTCTTATTTGCTAAAGAGCACATTTAAAATGACTTAGGGTCAAACATCTAGTCATTGGTTCTGTATGATAATGTTTACGCTATAATTTTGTGTAGCTTTGTTACTAACTGCAAACAAACTTGATAATAAATATTAAAATTACAGCAAAACAAAAAAAGAAATCACTTTAAATGCAATGTAATGCATTGCATTTAAAGTGATTTTTTTAACAAAAGGCTTGAATGACACGTTCATGCTAGGATTTTGCTCTAGCTTAGTATCTCATAAAGACAAACTTTTGTAACCTTTTTCAGTGGGGCCAATTCGCTCACCCAATATTCTCAAAAGCAGGCGACTATCCCCTAGAATTTAAGAAGAATGTAGCATACAAGAGCGCAGAGCAAGGTTTCGCTCGATCCCGCCTTCCTCAGCTTACGACCAAAGAGGTGGAATTGATTCGAGGTTCAGCGGATTTCTTAGGTGTTAATTCATATACTACGAAGCAAGCTTATAGAGATGCGTCACTAGAAGGCATGTATGCAGTGCCATCGTATCTGGATGATATGGGAGCAGTGCTGGTTAAAGATCCGGCGTGGACGCAGTCGCAAACTATTTGGTTGCAAGTAAGTAACACTTGTATACTCACGTTTGTTGATTATAATTACATACTTATTAGTGATTCGTTAGTGTGTATTTAAATAAGAAGTAAAGTAGGTAAATTCAGGTCACAAACGAATAATTAACTAAAAAAATCCTTTGTGAGCTTGTTAATTAAATCTTCTTTATATTTTGAGTGGTAGGTAAATGTCTTATCGACAAAAATGCGCACTTTAATTTTTCCTGATAGAATTACGTCCAAGTCTAAAACGTTAAATAAAAAATAAAATATGGCTTATTAGGTTATGATATGTAATAAGTATATGTATTACAGGAGGTGCCTTGGGGTTTCTTCAAACTACTAATGGAAATAAAAAAACTGTACGACAATCCGCCAGTATACATAACAGAGAATGGTTGGTCTACTGAAGGCGGTCTACTAGACGAGGATAGAATAAATTATATGAGGACGTACCTCAACGCCTTACTGGATGCTTTGGACGAAGGTTGTGATATAAAGGGGTATAGTGTCTGGTCTTTGATCGACACCTTTGAGTGGCGGCAAGGATTCTTGTAAGTTTTTGTAAATAGTAATATAGGAATACTAGCTTTAACTACCAAATTATGTACTGAATTTGCAGCCGTGAGTTTAACGTAAGCTTAGAAATAAGCTTATATGTTTTAATGTGTGAAGTACTCAGACTTAAAGTCAATGTTGTCGAAAATTTCCAAATGTGTGCTTTTCACATATTTTAGCCCAAAAGAAGATGACCATGATAACTTAATGGCGTTAATTATAGCATAAACACATAAAGTAATTCAATTTAATTTTCAGAGACAAGTATGGGTTGTATGAAGTTGATTTCTCAAGTCCAGACAAGGCCCGGACTCCAAGAAAATCAGCGTTTATTTACAAAGAAATAGCAAAAACTAAAACTTTAGACCCAGACTTTGAACCAGAAAAGTTTATAGTAGAAGTATCTAGAGATAGCCAAGAAAAAGTTAAAGTTGATAATGATGTTTTGTAGAATAAAACTATTATGATTTAATTTATTGATCTGAGTTTTATTATATTTGCAAATGTCGTGTATATCTACTGTTGTTACTTTCATCATAGTTAATTTATGAACATATCAATAATAAAAAATTTGAATGTAAGTAAACTAAAAAAAGTTTCATTATTCTCAGTTTAAACTTATTGTAAAGTTATTAAAATAGAGTGCTAGAAATAACTACTTAAAACAAAATTTATTAAAATCATTAGACCGTAATGAAACTCTCCGATAGTTAAACTACTAAAACATTTCTTACTAAAAGCATTTGACCCCATCTCTAACATTGCCTCGCCTCACAATTAGTAAGCAGAGCCCATCACTATTGCCGTGTCAAATTTGTTTTGTTTATATGTCACGTCTACCGAACGAAGTTACACGAATATTAGTTAAAAATGTGTGATTTAAACGATAATCCTATAAAGCTAAGTGTTAAATGGAATGGCAAGGAATATGAAATACCGGAGTTCTCGCCATCGGACTCCGTCGCGATGCTTAAAGTCGCCATCGAAAATGCCACGGGAGTCCGACCGGAAAGACAAAAGTTACTAAATGTTAAATTTCAGGGTAATTATAATGCGTTTTGTGTCACTATTTCTATTTAAAGCATACGGCGATGGTTTAACATAAATAATTTATCAAAAATAACTGTTGTTTTGTAGAAAATTTATCAAGAAATCCGGGGTGTTAGGTCGTATGGATTCTTTATGTAATATACCGGTTAAAACGTGTGATACTTGCAGATTCTTGGAAATGCATGCAATGTTCTACTTTTCGACAACTCCCAATTAATGAATATCACTAAAATCTTGTTAAATATTTTTCTATTTCCCTAAAAGTAATGTTTACATAAACAGATGTCAATCTAGGATTCCTTGGTAAACTTTCTAATTTAGCTCGTTTGTGCCTAGAAAGTAATTGAAAGAGGGAAAGTCAGCTTTATTGGTGTGCAGAAATCTAGAACACAAATAGTAGTAAATGTATGAACACAGTAATATTCCAATAGATGCCAATTTGCACTGTAGTATTATTTATTTGATCTCATATCAAAGTAAAACAGTTTCAATTTGCTTGAAGAATTCATAACATATACCACACTGCTATTATTATGCTTTGAAGATAGTAATTATATAAATAGTTCACAGCCTACCCTCCATGAATTAATCATATTTTAATCACATACTTGGGATATTATCATGAGAAATGATACATTCATATGTAACTAGGGAACACCTAATTGAAACTATAAGTAACCCTTTGAGCGGTTGTTGTATCTAATTCATTGTAAAAAAAAATACACCAGCCTTGCAGTTACTCTCTGCATACACAATTCATCATGCAAATCTAGTACTCCTAGTGAATACCTAAAATTTAAAGCTTTCAATTATCTTATTTGTTCCTTGTATACGGCCTTTCTGTTAAAATCTTAAAATGTATATTAATATGTCATGATTTAATCACAATGATCTTCAAACTTAGATTTATAACACTACTAATAAGAAGTTTGTTTTACTAACACACTGGATCACTGTTGTCTTAAATTGAATTGAATATTATATCTTATTGAAACTTTATTAATATTTGTTCTTGCTTTGTATTAATGGTATTTTGAAATTCTTTACCAGCTTAGATATAATTTTGAAAAATATATGGTCAGCCCTTGACAAAGGCATAATGTGGGAATACGTTCAACCATCAAAAACTAAAACATCCTGGTCACGTCCATAGCTAGAGCTAAGGGATCATTGAAACTTGCTCTGCGTGGCTTTGGCAGGAATTTTTTTGTTCCTTACAGCACTAGCAATCATTCCAGACTCTCATGTACACTCTAATCTTTTGGAATCAATTAACAAGAATATATTCTACATTTACAAAACTATACTACAAATGTAACAACTTCTCAATACACATCAGGCAAAGTGGCAACAGACAACTGCACACTCTCCGACCTGCAGCTGAAGCCGAACCTGAAGATCATGATGATGGGCTCCCTTGAGGAGGCGATAGCAGGTGCGCAGACCAAGCCGGACGGCGGGGACGATGTGGTGAATGACCTGGATATAGAGGAGGAGGAGGTTGATGTGGAGAATCAAGAGGTTTGTTGATGAATATACTTTATTTTATTTAGGGCTTCCACTCAATACTGTGATGACATGCCAAACCACATTGCAGGAACTTCTAGTTTAATAAAGTTAAAAATGAAACGCGAGTTCCATATTTGCGAGGCGATGCGATATTGCAGTTATGTGTGGGAGCTCTTTTATAAGTTACATAGGTGGACTTTATGCCAAAGACATCTCTTTCAGTCAACCTTAAATATGCATCTAAAAAGAAAAGAATTAAGCCTCTGTACTATTTAAGCCATTTAATAATTGAATCATGCAAGGTGTGACAAACATTTTAATTACAATATTGTTGTTATTAAGAATTGACCCCGGTTCTCATTCCACAGTATGGTGTGGTGGTAAGGATTTTTTTTACTATGTGTATAACGATAAGTTTCATCTTTAAACTCATTTAATATATATATATTAGTCGCATTAGGTAGTTCATCGTCTATGTAGCTTAAAGCTTGAAAATACTCCACAAACAGATTAAATTTTCTAATTTCAAAGATGTTTGCAGTACCGTAAACAACATGACATTCTCATCTGTGTCATAACTTATTTCCCTATTATAGTAAAAAGCTTACATCCAGTTTAAATAACAACCTAACCAACAATTCCAGATATACCTAGCTAAAATAAACAAGCGCGTAAGAGACTACAAGATCACGATGCTGAACGAGCCGCGGTCCGGCAAGAAGCTGCTCGTGCTGGATATCGACTACACGCTGTTTGATCACAGATCTGTGGCGGAAACAGGTAATATTTACTATATATCTATTTATCAATTAATAACTGTGCTTCGCTGTTTAAGTGTAAGCCGTACGGTTTGACCGATAATACAGGTTAAGCCGCGCTCGCCGCGGTTGGTCCGTGGATGAGTGACCATTTATAACATACCGAAGGCCCTCCGTGTTTCGGAAAGCACGTTAAACAGTAGGTCCCGGCTGTCATACATAGATCTTTGGCAGTCGTTAAGTCAATTCTGACAACCAGTCTTACTATGGGATACTGTGTTTCCCAGTAAAATGGGTTGTGGAGGTCAGATAGGCAGTCGCTCCATGTAAAATACGGTATTCAGCTGAATCCGGTAAGACTGGTAGCCGACCCCAACATAGTTGGGAAAAGGCTCGGGAGATGATGATGATGATAATTGATCTGCACCTTAGACTATAGATAACTATAGACCGATAGTATCGCTAGTTTTCCTTCGTGCCAAGCGAGAGCACTTTTTGTCTGTATCTAGTACATTCGTTTACTGATTTAAAGTTATTTTTCGCGCAACGACAGACTTATATGCGAAAATATCGATGGTTTCGACATTGTTAGGATAATATTACGGTTTTAGATAGTTTAATTAAAACGGTGCGCTCCGTCTTGATACAAAATTTACGATAAAACTAGTTCATACTAGTGCTCACGGTTCATACACTGATAGGCTCACTCTATAGTTTCTTATCTATACTCTAAGATCTGCACTAAAATTCATTGCATTATTTGAAAGATAAGCGTACCAACAGCGGGAGCGATTTTGTTTTATACGTCATTGGCTCTGCCTAGCTTAGGACCAGATGGCCATGTGTGAGTTGTCCCAAGATATTATAATAATTATCTATACTTATAATAAATCTGTAAAAGTGAAAATTCTGTACATTGAAAATATCAAAAAAATAAATGGCGTGGGGTGTTACTAGACAGACACCGAACCCAAAAGTGTGAAAACAATTTTTTTTGTCTGTCTGTCTGTCTGTTTGTTCAGGTATCACGCAAAAACTACCGGTTCGATTACGATGAAACTTGGTATAATTATTCTTTATTATCCTGGGCACCACACTGGGTAGTTTTTATCCCGGAAAAGTATAAACAATAAAAAACAAACTTAATTTTGCGGTTAAAAACTCATTGATAAGTTTCGTCATCCACGCGAACGAAGTCGCAGGCACAGCTAGTTTATAATATGATTGTTTTGATCTTCCAGGCTACGAACTAATGCGTCCGTTTCTCCACGAGTTCCTGACCTCAGCGTACGAGGACTACGACATCGTGATCTGGTCGGCCACCGGCATGAAGTGGATCGAAGAGAAGATGCGTCTGTTAGGCGTGTCCACCCACCAGGACTATAAGATCATGTTCTATTTAGATTATCTTGCTATGATTACCGTGCATACGGCCAAGTATGGGACTATAGATGTGAGTTAATTTTATTTTAAACTTTTTTTTTGTCATTCTTTGTATGTGTTAATTTATATACAGGGCTATTATATACAGGCTACTTTTATGAAGGAAGTTCCTTAATGTGTATTAAATAAGAGTATTTAGTGGATTTAAAAAATTATAACCAAACAATGTTTTACTTGAACAAGTACTAGAACTATGCTGTCAGGCATTTATTTTAACTGCAATTTGCCGACTTTAAAATGTAATTTAAAACTCAATACCGCAGAAAAAAAAAACAAAAATATACTGAGATTTTTAATTCTGAAAGATAAAAAACATAAACGTTAATAAACAAACAAAAACTCAAAACAATGCACAAACAATAAGTTTCTTATAATTTTTCCAGGTGAAACCTCTAGGCGTAATATGGGGAAAATATCCCCAATACAGTTCTAAAAACACAATAATGTTCGACGACATAAGAAGAAACTTCATTATGAATCCCAAAAGCGGTCTCAAAATCAGACCGTTCAGACAAGCCCATCTTAATAGGGACCGAGACAGGGAGCTCCTACACTTATCTACTTACTTAAGAGATATAGCACAATACTGTGATGATTTTGATGTTCTTAACCATAAGAAATGGGAGAAATACAAGCCTGATAAGAACAGGATCCAAGCGGGGAGCAAGAGGAAAGCCGAGGACAGTGCCCCGTCCACTCCTAAGGAATGACGTTAGAAGTCAGACCGAGCTGGTCTGCGAATCGCCTTGATAGTTATAAGACTGCGATCGATACTAGCTTTAAGGTGCTGATAGACTAGAGTGTTCGCTCGTAGAGCAATCGCGCGAATGTTACATCTATGAAAAAAATAAAAGGGAGTTTTCTAAAACTCCCTTCATCTTAAGTATATGGAACGAAGTCGGATAGTTACACCATTTATAACTCAAGAATGGGTGAATAGATTTTTATAATCCTTGATTTGTTGGATTTGTCTTTGTCCCAAATAGTAGAATAACTATAAAAACATTGCAAAGATGCACAAAAAATATGTCTTATGGGAGAATGAGTTGAGAAGTGAATGAGGTAACAACCACGGGACGCAATCAGCTATTCATATAAAAAACGGAGGCGTACTAGCAAACATTTTAGTAATTTTGTCATTGTTTCGCTACATCTTTGTGAAGAATACTTTTTAACGAGCAATTACCAGAGGGTTCGCTAGAATAATTGTCAAATTGTTCGTATCGATGATTGGTTCTGTTCGTTGTTTGGCGAATGTTCGATGTTCTGTTACAAGTGAATGCACTAGTCTATCAGCAACCTTAGACTGTTATCCAATATAACTAAGTCATACATTGAAAATGTTAGGTAAATGAATGTTTTAAAAACAAAGTTGAAATTAAGGCGATTTGCGTTTTAGTGGGCAGTCTTACCACATTTATAAGTTATGGTGGACGTCACTGGTAAACATTTAATTAAAGACAATTTATGAATATAACCTTTTCTACTATGAACAGAATGCTGGCTGAAAAATATTTACTTACGCAAGTCTTCCGTATTACGTATCTTGCAAAAGCAATTGGTTATTTGTAGTGAGTTGGTTATTTAACAGCAATAATTGTGCAATTTCGCAATGCTTTTGCAGGTAGGTAATTCTGCAGATTTTCGCAAACTATATTATAACGTACAGCCCGCGCCAAACCTCGTGACCGCTTTGAATATAGTCGCAAGTCCGAACTTGCGCATGATACAGACGAGTGGACAATACGTAATCAACCTAACAATTATCGTTTTTCTCACATTTTTAATAAGTATTAAAAATATGAGAAAAAAGCTCTTGTGCGTCCCGCTAATACCTGATTTTGTATCCTGCGCAATGCAATGAGCCTAACTTCGGGGCGGTCACAAAGTTTGGCGCGGGCTGTATGTGGCATACGGCTGTCTTGACACCGGTGCTGCCAACAACACATAAAAAAAATGCAAACATTTTCCAACCAATTATGTTGTGGCAATAATTTTGGCGGCAACGGTGAAAGATTTTGAGGTTGTGAGAGTCCACGTCAGTGACGTGATTTAAATAATATTCCATCTCTTTCAATCTTTACCATGTAACTTATATTTGTGGTTCCACTGTATCAAATTGAACATTAGCTTGATTTGAAATTACAATACTGTATTGCTATTTCAATATATGATATTATCTAGAACAAATAAATGGTAAATATGAGACTAATTAATTAGTTTCTATGGCGCTAGTGGACTTCTAGTTTTAATTTTTATATTCTGTAATCAAATACTAGTGTGATTCTCAATTTTAAAAGATTTTTGTATTGGCAACATTGGATTAACAAAAAAGGTTGTATAACTTTCGCGAAGTATTTTTAAATGATTTGCTAGAATTCGTCAATGTTTGGTAAATTGCAATTAAATGGCAAATATATGGTCTTATTTTAACAAAAATAATTTGGATGTTGACTAATATTTTTTTAATGGCCATCAAGAAGGTAATTTAAAAAAAAAATTAGATGCGTTTTTTTACCTCATCAAACTCACGATTCTTTCTGGTCGTTCCCTCAATGCTGAGGATCGTGACTGTATGTCAATCTTCTCCACTCGGTCCGGTTCTGCGCCATATGTACCGCTCTCCATATCTCACGATAAAAGATTTTAAATGTCATGACGTCACGATATCCTTTTTGCAAGATCGTGACGTCATAACCTCACTCCTGAACTTTGATTCTCTTTATCCCTTAGATTTTAAATATTTTAAAACAAAAACGTATTTAATATTTTTTTATTATCTAACTTACGGACTAAATATATTTTTACTTTTCAAACCCAGTCAACATCCGTTAATATTATAAGGCTGGGGCCCGAGTCTGCTATTTACACTCCGTGTCAGTGTGCTCATAGTTGGCTCATAGTGGGACGATTTTACTAAGTTAGTAGAATGCCAATTATCGTAAAATCGTCCCACTATGAGCCAACTATGAGCACACTGACACGGAGTGTAAATAACAGACTCGGGCCCCTGGTTAACATGACAATGCAGATATAACGAAACTTTGCATTTAATGCGTTGTATTTATATGTAGTCTTTATAATAAGGAATAAATTCAGTTTTAACAGTCACTGCTTTTAAAAGCATTTTTTTATTTCTCATTAAGCTCTTATTGTCGTACTCAGAGTCGTTTAAGGTTACTTAACCATTCCCTGTTCCGTGAGTCACATATGAAAATTTCCATTGTTTAACTATTGTGTCTACTGGCGGGACAGTTAAGTTGTTAATGGATGCCTTAGTAAAGATTTAAGTAAGCCTACTTTCGATTACAAAGAGTTGACTAACTTAAATATTAAGTAATCATTAAAGTCTCTGGGTACGGCAGTTAATCCCGCAAATTTCCTTTTAATAAACTTGTGGAATGGTGCGGTGTTACCAGTGTATAAATATATTGTTCCAAATATCTTAACTTTTTCTCTCTAAATGTTCAGTGTCTTACTTTATATTTAACTTCGTGACTTATGTATAGCAATATTCTCATTGAACAATAATTATAATTAAGTGTGTTTAAATGATACCAGAAAATATAAAATGCTCTTTTTATTTTTGTACTTTTGCCTAACTTTTAATGTCAGATATAATCTATCGACAATTTTTATTGCCCAAGTTATTTTATTGAACGTAACTTATATAAAATAATCTTAAAATATTAATGTTATGTTTATTGATTGCTTGAAATAAACTATTATAAATTGCAATAAAGAATAGTGACCGAATAATACAGTTATTTAAATATTTTTTTCCGCGCAATATGTCTATCATTAGTCTATGGCAAAAAATATCTGCCTTTTTTAAAAAGCTTGAGTTGTTGATTTTGTCGATTGTATTAATAAAACGTAAGTAATAAATATTGTCCATTTTATTAGATATATAAGTAACCATGTGTATACCCAATGTACATACCTACATTTCTACATGGTCAGTATCTTACTTATGATATTTATATTATAAATAAATATTTAAAAGTATTCGTGCTTTGATTTCAATTTGTACCCTGTCGCGGATTTACACAAACATTTGTATGTCACAAATAGTTCTGTATCTTAGTAGGGAAACAAACTCGCAACATCGCATTATACTATTTGGTGTGGTAAACTATTTTAACCATCAAAATATCGGGCTCAAGCAACCCCCTTGTTAGTAGGAGGGTAACACCGGCTAGCCCACAAATAAGGACCTACCTTCTGGAACGATTTTTATAACACTTATGTAGATTGGCGTATATTTTCGGTAAGGGTAAATAAAGAATTATGCGCATTTAGGGCAACAAAAAAAACAAATGACTAAGAAAAAGGTTGCATAAAGTCGCGAAATTAGGAAGCTAAAATGCATTTACTGCATTTTAACGGAAAACCGCGCGATACTAATAACAGATAGGTAGATTCTATGACTAACTCAGACTGTACCGTTAGTAAACAAAAAACATACAGGTTATTGCCTCTGATCAAAATAGAATTGACACAGATACTGGTTAGATACTTACCTACTATGACAGCCGTATGATGATACACTTAGTACCTAATATTATTCAATTAAAATATGAAAATGGCTTAACTGAGATTGCCGCATGCGAAGTGACCGCTGGGCGAGGGTCTGTACACAATGGGAGCCAACAGATGGACGGCGTCGCCGAGGCCGGCCCAGGAAGAGGTTGCGGGGTGACTTAGTCGCATACCACGAGGGCTGGTTCGAGGAGGCATGGGATAAAGTTGATTAGAAGGACATTGGGGGCCTTTGTCCAGCAGTGGATAGGCTAGGCAACAAAACTAAATATGAAAATGAGATAATGCTTTCTATAGGCATAGCTCTATCCCTTTCTATCAAAGACACAAGTTCAAAAAAGTACCTAATACCAACGGCCGGGCCTCACAACGGATAAACGTTTGACGTCAAAAGATAAGGTTATTATTTATTTAATTATACAAACTGGGATTTTATTAGTGACGATTGAAATGAATATAGAACTGCAATAAGGTAAATAATTAACGGTTTTATCCCTTCTCGAGACGGAATTTCCCTTTTACAGAATTACACAAACAGTAGGTACATAATTATAAATAGGCGTAGGTAACCACACAAAGATTTTATATTTATAGATCATACTTAGTAAGTTGGTACAGAAAAGAACATACAATGTTAGTCGTTGTGTACCTATATAAAAACAAAGCAAACGCGTTCTTAGAATAAAACACATTGCAATTTTGTAACTGCGAATTATTTATAGTAGCTACTTTAAAACAAAGTCTATGTACTTATAGAAGAGCTGCGTGTTTCAGTTCTTAACACAGCTTGGATATATTATTTTCAACAGATTTGTTCTCGTGCTTGCATTAGTTCCAACTAGTCAACGAATATTAAAATTTACCTTAAATAGTGGAAATACTTTATACGACTGGTATGGTCACACTAGAGTTCGTGACGAACTTCAATAAAGTTCAATACAACTCCGCTGTAGTGTGTGTTTGTGAATACCTACGTAGTACCGTAGCATGTATTGTTTATGTCAATGTGTGCGTGATACTTGTTTTGTTAATTTGGTAGCGTGGCTAGGCTATTTCTGATGATCAGTATTATTTCAACAGAGTTACGAACAATACGTTATCAGATTTATTAATTCACAATAAACGTGTGCATAATATATTTACGTAAATAAATTAAAGGACAACTCAAGACAAGCGTTTAATTGATGCCGGTTTCCGCAGTGTAACAGTTCTATATTTGTGTTGAGTAAATAAAGTGTGTGGACAAACTGTGTTATTATAGTGATAAGAAACATAAACAAGTCAAGTTTGTGTTTTATAAGACTTTTGATAAAAGGTTAGAATAAATCATTCGTAAAATTAATTCTGACTGAGTGACTGCTTGGTAATTCCGCAGTGAGATATTTTAGGATATAAAGCGATTACGTCATGGTTCGGGAGTGGTCTAACGACGTTAAATAATTAGAACAATTATAACTAAACGAGTACAATGTCGCACGTGGTGTCGTCCCAGCCTTCGGCTACGTCGCCGTACCAGCCGACGGCGATGACAGAGGCTGGGCAGGAGAAAGCAGAACCTACAAGAATACACGGCACACTGAGTGACAGCGGCCAGGATGATTGCTGTATCAGCACAAGGAACAGAACCGGCGTCGGATTCGTGTTTTGTAAACTCCTATCCATGTGTTGCCAGGGCATAAAAAACTGCACGGAGAACTGTTGCGATTCCTGCGCCAATTGTTTGAATGATTGCTGTGAAGACAAACCTAGAGACAGGGCTAGGAACTATAATACTAGATACTCTAACTACAGTGGTACAAACAATTACTATGATAACAATACTTGTTTAAACGATGATGCTACTTGGGGAGTTAGTAGTTTATCAGACCAGCACCTGCATGTTGGCGTAGGAAGTGCTGATATAGGTCATATAGGTCGGAATGATGATGTGCCGACGCATACGACCCACCACACGAGTTGTCACGACTCCTCAACTCACCACACCAGTCACGACACTGGTGGTAACCATGACTCTGGCGGTGGTACCTGCCACTCTGGTGGGGATGATGGTGGCGGTGGTTGTGACTCAGGGGGAGGCTGTGACTCCGGCGGCGGAGACTGCTGTGACTAAACAGTTACGGTTTTATAATTTTTTCAGCATACACACAGGTCCATCGACCTGACTGGTCGTCAACTATCGTTCGTTGGTAGGTGCAGGCTATTCACAGCCGAAATGAAAAAGAACCAACAAGTAAATGTTTTCTTGATTACCCTTATTGTCAAATACCGTTCGTTGGGCCTGTGTGATACGAAGGGTTGTATTAGAATGTTGTAAATTAAACTAATGTTACCAGCCTAGAATTATACTGTTACAAAGAAGTTAGAAACTTACTGCTTGGTACTTACATTGAGGCCTTATATTAAGCTGTTTATTAGATGATAAGATATTACGTATAACTGTTGTGTTAGTACTCACATTTTATCATTCGTCAATTTACATATAAAGTAAACTGCGTCAAAAATTTTCATTGTATTAAAAATCGAGTTAATTACGAAAGAAAGAGCAATTTTTACTTAGCAATAATGTTATAAAATAACTGTTAAGAAGAATTAAAATGTTCCTAGCTAAACACAAAGCCAAAACAAAATAATACTCGATGTCTATTAAAAATTAACTTTAAAAAACCTAGAATAGGCTTGTTTCCATTAGAAGCAAATTGGATGGTTAAGAGTTTCCATGGATTACTTTTGATGTGAAAATTATAAACGCCACAGTTGTTATTAATAAACCCAAAAGATTATTCTTATTTTCGTAAAATAAATTCAGCAAAATTAGGTGTTCAGTCACGTGACAGAAAACACCAATCAGATGCGTGACGTCACAAAGTACGAAACATGTCCGAAACGTCATTTGTGTTGATAACATTTTAGCTAATTATTAGGATTATTTTGCACAGTGGAACGTCATCCAAGACGCCATGACAGTTTTGAGATTTTTGAGCTAAATTTAAATCAACTTTTTGAAAACGAAAACACGTAATGTAAATGATGGTTTTTCTTGCATTTGTATTGTTTTTTGTTCAGATCAGGCACCATGGTAACGAATTAAACAGTGTTTCAAAATTACTCAACTAGCCTATTGAGATGTCAAATCTTCTGACGTACTTTGCTAATTAAATTGGAATCTCATTGAATTACTTACACTAACGATAATTTAAAACGCATTCGATTCCTATTAGGTGTAAAAATAACTGTCAAATATAAAAATAGTTAACCTCAAATATTTAAGAAACGGTACTTTTTGAGCTGATTTACTTTTTGTTCCTTTTTGCTACGTGCTATACTTAACTAAACTATAGTTTTTTACTCAAACCTCACAAAATACAAAGCACAAGTCATAGTTTTAACAATTTATAATGTAAGTAGTTGTATAAGTATTATTATTACATTGTACAAGAAAAATAATCTGAATGTTGTTTTAAACAGTACCAAGTTTTATAGAACTTTTTAAAGATTTTTAAATGACCTATGCGTAGTAGCACAAGAAAGAAGTTTGTTTGTAATCCAGAGATAACACTTAATGCTGAGGCTAGAATGCATTTTTACCTAAAATATCTGGTTTTTAGATTAATTTTCTAGTTAGTTCCCAAGTACCTACTAAATACCTTCTGTATTCTATTACAGTAGAGGCATGACGTATAACAAACAAACCTGAAGAAATGGCTAACAGTTTGATATAAAAAGGCGTCTTTGTTACCTGTAAAAATGCCTAATTTTTGTATTCAGATAAGAACAGTCACTTGCAATCCTACAATGACAACAGTGGCAAGCAAGTGTACATTTGTCATTGAACTAAAATTATCTGAATACGAAAATTAGGCACAATAACAAATACACTGGAACGTTTATTAACCCACCACTCACTGACTTAAAATAGCGGCATCGGGCCCCAGTTATAATAAAGCAGGTTTTAAGGTTTATGTTTTAGAATATATTTTAAATTGCTAATGTTCTGAGAACAAGTTTCGACAACCAATTTTATTAAGAGTTAGGTACAGCAGCAATTTGAAGTATTTGTGCGTCATTTAAATGTATAATCTAATAACCCATAAAGATTTCTAAAGAGATAAAAAAGGTCTAATTGTTGAAATCCAATTTGTAAAAATTATCTGATGATTATTTTAACAGTTTTATGTGATTTTATGATTACAAAAAAGCACTAATAATAATATTTTTAAAATCCAATTTGTAAAAATTTTCTGATGATTATTTTTATGATTATAAATTATAATGCACAAAGTGTTGTAACATAATAATATGTTAGAGTTTTACCTCACAGTAAAAAATAACGTCTAACGTTTTTTTGTAAGTTTTCTAATTGAATGTAAGTAAGTTATGAAATAAGTGATATCTAATTAGTTAATAATGAATACAATTGTGGCAAATCATACTTATGATATTGACTTATATACGATTATATTTATATACGTGTTTAAATGTTGTATTACAATTATTTACAATAGATTGATTAAAAAGATATGTTTAACTTTACGTGTTTATCAATATCACAACTTTTTTTAGCCGAAAGCCCGTAGTGCCGTATTATCTACATAAAAACCTCAGTACTCCACAAGTAGGTAGAAAATCCTCTTCGGCCCTTTCTTGGGTTTTTTAACATTTACACATAATTCAGTGGATAATAAAAGTTAGATAAAAACAAATTACTACATTGCAAAAATGTTGCTGTATTTTATTTCTGCTTGAAAACGGTTGTTAAGAATGATTGAACCACTACTTACTGCGTAGTTGCGTACTTACAGTCCTATGACGTATGTAGAACATAATAATATATTACTGAATATTAAAGTAAATAATGCTATTACAGAGTGTCGATAGCTCATGATCAATAGAACACTTGAGGCATGCACTCGGGATTTCTCAGTATTCCTGGCATGATGCCACAAGAATTGCATTTTCAGCCATTTTCCTTCACCCTGATAAGCATAATAATCATAACTGTATATCAATGAAATGTATTCCAAGAACCACACATAATCGATTTGTTTGAAATGCTTAGTAATATTTTTCTCGACACTTCAACTTAATCATATTATTACAACACCATTTAAATTTAAATTTCTTGCTCCGTAAGCATTGAAAACAATGGTACAATTTACTCATTGATTGAAGTACATGGCCCGGTTAATATCTGGGCTTTCTCAAACATTGACATCGGTTCCCAACTTTGTGACTCATACCTTAATTATTTGAGTCGTTAAGTAAATTCTGACAACCAGGGGCCCGAGTCTGCTATTTACATTTGCTTGAATCGTCTGATTGGGTGGGGTTAGTGGGACCATTTTACGATAATTGGCATTCTACTAACTGTCAAAACGTCACAATTGGCCATTGGAACGATTGAGCCGCGAGTTGAGTGAATATGACCGATAGCCGGTACAATTTCGTATTCCGCTATTTTTTGACAGCAGTTGCATCATATCTATGGCTAAACATTTTTTATTTTTCATAGACAATGTGTCAATTTCAACGAAAACTTTCCTTTTTTAAAACATAATTATCCTTATTTACAAGTTTTTAATAGAAATTACATATTGTATGGGCTTTTACAATTAATTAGTATTCAAAAAACAATTAATACAATTTTTTGCAACATAAGAAACGATTATTAATAATTAGTGCCAATCGGTGTTGCCTATTAATAATTACAAAATGTTTGATACTTTTATTTTTAATTTAAATTGACAACACCGCATCCCACTCATGCCAGTATGCCACTGATTGTTGTTGGCTTAACTGAATACGAAAATTAGGCACATATTGGGTTGACACTATCATCCCACTATGATCATAGTAACACGGAGTGTAAATAGCAGACTCGGGCCCCAGTCCTACTATGAGATAGGTACTGTTTTTTCCAGTAAAATGAGTTGTGGATGTCAGATACGAAGTCGCTCCATGTAAAATAACGTATTTACATGGATACAATAATACCAAATGCAGCTTATTGACAGTACCTATATGACATAGAGTGTCTGACGTTTTTTACCGATTTCATAACGGACTTGGGAAGGTTTATTCTCTACCCTTTTATAGTAAACAATGCGAGAACGGCTTAAAATTACGGGAACCCGACCTGATAAATGAAAACCGTTTGAACGCCATAAATACGATATACGATAGTTTAATTTTTACAGTTTTTTTAAGTGTTTATGTAACTTACGACAATAAAACATTTCGCTAAATTCCTACCTATTGATTTACAGCCAGACACGTTTTACGCGGCGTAAAATAGTCAACTAAACAAACACCAGGGGCCCGAGTCTGCTATTTACACTCCGTGTTACTATGATCATAGTGGGATGATAGTGTCAACCCAATATGTGCCTAATTTTCGTATTCAGTTACGCCAACAACAATCAGCATGAGTGGCATGAGTGGGACGCGGTGTTGTCAATTTAAATTAAAAATAAAAGTATCAAACATTTTGTAATTATTAATAGGCAACACCGATTGGCACTAATTATTAATAATCGTTTCTTATGTTGCAAAAAATTGTATTAATTGTTTTTTGAATACTAATTAATTGTAAAAGCCCATACAATATGTAATTTCTATTAAAAACTTGTAAATAAGGATAATTATGTTTTAAAAAAGGAAAGTTTTCGTTGAAATTGACACATTGTCTATGAAAAATAAAAAATGTTTAGCCATAGATATGATGCAACTGCTGTCAAAAAATAGCGGAATACGAAATTGTACCGGCCATCGGTCATATTCACTCAACTCGCGGCTCAATCGTTCCAATGGCCAATTGTGACGTTTTGACAGTTAGTAGAATGCCAATTAGCGTAAAATGGTCCCACTAGCCCCACCCACTCAGACGATTCAAGCAGATGTAAATAGCAGACTCGGGCCCCAGATGTGTTCGACATATTGATTTTAATTACAACATTTAGTGGTTGCGTTGAAATATGTGCGTAAATAAACACATTAAATTACGCCTACACTCTACACGGGTGGGCAGTGGCGAATTCTATGTAATTTAGTCGCAGTTTTCCATCTTAATTATCCTTATAACAGTTAGTTGGTACAAAAATGTGCATATATACATTAACATACAATTTACATAAAAGGTACATAGATATTAAGATCTTGGTCAAAGACAGATAGATAACAGCAGTTGATAGCTAACCTTCATTAATTAGAGAAAAAAAAGAAGAAGTCAAGGATGGTTGTCGTTCCTTTTCCGACCCTGAAAAATCGAATGGTCTTCCTTCTCCTGGGCCAAGTGGAGGAGTATGCTAGATTCTAACCAGACTTTTTTCTTCGGAGACAAGGCTGGAATTCATGAGTAATCTTCCTGCTATAAATCAAGAAGGTGAGTACCTATTACAGAAACATCAGATATTTTCGATGCCATTTACTATTGCACCGGTGGAATCTGACAAAAGCGAAAAACTGAATTCATCATGCACTGTGTAGGTACGCAAGTTTCAGGCTGCAATTAATTATTATTGAAATGTTCAGCAAATGGAAACAAGGCCATATTAATAACAATAAACAAGGCAATATCGACTAATATTAGAATAATAATACGTAAGTACATGATGAATGATCGTGAAACAATTTTCCTGTTGCCATAATATGTGGATATTATATATTTTGTGTAACTACTTATTACATACATACATTAGAATAAAAAAATATTCCATGAATAATATAATTAGAAAAAGATTTAACACTGAATGGGCTAGGTTTTATTTGGAAGAAGGAAAAGGAAATCTTTGTCCAGCACGTACAGGGCCTCGATTCAGCTATTTTAAATGTATGTCAGAGGTCGGTCAGTGTACTTGTCATTGTGCCTCATTTTCGTATTCAGATAAGCCTACAATAAAATCTCATTGAATTCTCGAAGAGAGTGATCGTAATGACCAATTAATGATCGTAATGACAGTTCAAAGAAAGCCGATGATCGTAAAAATGCCCAAATGAAGCAGGTCATTCAGTCAATTCAAGCAATTCTTAAATAGCTGAATCGAGGCCCAGGTGACGGTCGATAGGAGATCCTATATAAACGACCTGGGAAGCATAGCCAAGCCTAGTCAGCAGGTAGGTACACCTTTTAAATAACTTGTGTTTTAAATACGTGTAGGTAGTCTCATTTTGTAAAAAATAGGTATTTCGCCACTGAGTCATAAATATATTAGAATTCTCCCATTTGTAAGGGTTGTTGGCTCCTATATTCTCTGATAAATTATGTAATGATCTATTTATATTATCTTGTAGACTTTCTAAGACTTAGAAAGTCTTAAAGTAAGACGAAGGCATCTTCCAAATCAATTTTGTAAAAATACTTTCCTATTCCATTATCCTTTCCATTATCCTGGCACTTTTAACCAGCAAACGAAGTATAAGTATTTGCCTACCAACGTTCATCAGATTGACTTGCCACCTCTTTCGACCACACCCCATCTATCGTCTTACACAAGTAAGCAATTAACAGTGTGCGTGAGTGAACTCATGCGCTTACGCACTTAAAGGATATAAATAAGTCACTTATTTTGTTATCCTGTTAAAAGGACGTTTTCCAACTCAGTATGAATTGTTTGTCCAGAATTGTTACTAGTGAAGTTTGGTTATAAAACTAAAACTGTCTTCGAGAAATATAGAGCAGTGTGCATATTGAATGTTATTTGAAGAAATACTATAAGTGAGATTAACTAACAAATAATATAGGTACCTACGCAATATTTTACGTCGCAAAAAACATAAACATCAAGTTTTTAATTTAAACAGAAGTTTTGTAACTTTCAACGAATACAATGTCGCTGACCCAGACCGAAGAAAACAAAGTTATTAAGAAACAACCTATGGTGAATTATTTTACGGAACCAATAGATGGCGCTAACGATCTGCCGAAAAACTTCAGTGAAAATAAATTGAATACAAATGAGAGTGTGAAACAGTGGAAACCAAAAACAAGCGGTCCTAATTTAACTAAAATGCAGGGAGGAAAACTGGACACAAATATGTGTTTAATAAACTGTTGTAATGGCTGTATTGATTGTGTTCTTAGCTGTTGTTTTACGATTTTGAATACCTTATTTTAAAGCGAGACCTACTCACGCATTTTGTGCCTTGTAAATTCGAAGTTTAGTTTACCTTTTTTCTATTTTTAGTCTATTTCAGAAAATTGCGATTATTTACCGTGCTATATCATTTTATATCATTAACCAATATTTGCATTTTTAATGTGGTAAAATCAAACTTATGGTCTGGTTACCCAGTAGGTACAGAATGTTGTCTGGTTTCTGGGTTTCTGTCAAACAAAGCTGTCAATATGTCAAATCTCAAAACTTGGACTGCTGTGTTAGCTGTGTATGTTAGATATGCTGGTAAGTAAGTATGTGTTCGTAAATCCCTGTATTGTTAGTTATTCAATTAAAGTTAGTTTTTAATCGTTAAGTGTACAAAGGCGACGGCCAAAAAAATTCAGGCCCGGGGCAAAAATTCTAAGAAGATATATATTATATAAATAGTATATTTTAGAATTTAGCTTTCAATATCACTCTGTCGAGTGGATAACCTATCATTGTTTACTTGCGATAATGTTGTGATCACATTTACTTTATTTGGAAACCATAGGTCAAGCCTATATTTTTTAAGTTATTTTTTATGAGACTTGTGAAGTTTCCTTTGCCTATTATACCTATTAAATAAAATCTCTTTGAGTCCTTACTTACATCAAAGTTAATCAAAAGTTTGTAATGAAAAGTTAAAGAATTTATTATAAGTAAACTTTATGCCTGATGTATTTAACTCAACTCTCTGTTTTACTTTGATGTACATAGCATTTATTTATTTCTACTACATTGATTTAATTATTTAAAAAATAGATAATTTTTCTATTTCAGATAGGAATCAACCGCCAATTTTTATATTAAAAATAAACCAGGTTATACATTTGGTACATCAAAATAGCATGATCTTACTCTACTAAACAAACTGACAAAGCAATCTCAATAAAAATGTCTCAAAAGCCAGAGCCACCAGTTATAACTACTCAACCTATAAACAATCACGGAGCTCTTGATTCTGAAAATCACAAACTAATTGGTGTGCATAACGGAAACAATGATAGTGAGCAATTTGTAGTTATAACAACTCAACCTACAAATGAGACTGAAGTTCTCAATTCAGAAACTCATGAATTGATTCCGCATACCAGTGATGATACTCAGCTTAATCCCTCTACAATACCAATGGAACAGCAGGAAGAATTAAAACAAAAGGCTCAAGAAGAATCACAACGGAAGACACAAGAAGAACCAGTGGGATGCTGTGAAGCTATCATGGACTGTATAGATATATGTACTGATTTTATGTGGTGTGGTGCTGGCCATTACATTTTTCCCTGTTGTAACAACAACTGCTTTGGGAACTGTTGTAGTGACTGCTGTAATGACAACTGTTGGGGGGACTGTTGTAATGACAACTGTTGGGGGGACTGTTGTAATGACAACTGTTGTGGGGACTGTTGTAATGATAACTGTTGTGGGGACTGTTGTAACGATGATGGTGGCGGTGGTGGTGATCTATCTTGTATAGATGCCTGTTGTGGGGATGGTTGCTGTGAAGATTAAAAGATGATGATGAGTAAGATTAAAAAGCTTGGTACAATTATAATAGCCATGACAATAAACTTATAAATATTATAAATTGTATACTGTTTTTGGAAAGTGCTTAAAATTTTTAGACTGGTATTATTATAAATGAGCTTTCAAGCTGTAATAGGTAGGTATGTTATCTATGTAAAGGTGCCATGTATGTTATAATTATGTTCTCTTTTATAATCTCTGTATTTTATAACAAATATATTACTGTTATAAGTTTAAGGTTTATAAATGTTGCTTATTCGCTTAAGGTATATGATATTTATTAAAAAAGAAATATAATTAATCTTGATATTGTGAAAGAAAGATGTTAAAAAGCACAAATGAATTGCCATTAAAAATAAGTTCAGCTTAAAATATTGTGCCAATATGTAGTTACCTTTTATATAAAATAAACAGAGTATTTGAAGTATATACGGGATACAATATTTTTTAATAATGAATATTTTATTATACTTACTATATTTTAGAACATACATAATATAACAAATTATTTTTGAAAATTACCATTTTAGAGTACAATTTATTAATAATGAAAACAAATACTTGTTTATTTAATAATAGTCAATCATTATTTTTTTGTACTTTTTAGTATAAATTCCAATGTTTTAAATCTGAGTGATTATTGTACTAATTAATAGTTTTTAAGTTATTTTGTTATAAGATAAAAAATATAAAAAAAATGAGGCATTTTTTTTAATTATGTAGTATTGAGTACATGAGTTATTTTAACAAAAATAATGTAGGTAATTGCTAAATTGAATTTAGGTGTCAAAGACAATGCATGTACTTAATACCTACCTACCTTTCAGGTACAATTCAATTCTCTATCGCATACCATAATGTTACATAGGTGGTCAATTATAACATAGATATAATACATAAGTGTATTTTTTACTGCATGTTGTTTCTTTTTATTTAAACTGAGAAATGTACGTATTGAAACTCTTGAATAAATTTATTATTGTAATATGAATAAGTCTGAATTTAGAAGGATATGTTAATAGTGTTATAAATATATGTGCTAAAAAATTATATAAAAACATTTATTTTCTAGTTATTTCTTGTTTTATTGCTGTTGCTTGTTAGTTAGTGACCCTGCTGACTGCTAAACTGGAGGTCGTGGGTTCGATTCCCAAGCTACCTTTACCTATACATACTACCACACAGGTTAAATCTTTGAGTAATATGATACAGGCCCTGTCTAGTTTGGAATCAAATGGCCGTCAAGGTCGTATGTGAGTTTTCGCAAGGTATTATTAAACTTTTTAGAAAAAATATTTCTGCATTGGTCACCCAGTGTTCTGCTTTCTGTCAAAGATAGCTCTCACTTGTCATTAGTGTCAAACGTTATGTATGTGTGTGCTTGTAAACGTATGTATGTAGATACACACTTGCAAAAGTTATTTATTTACAAAATGCATTATCTATACATAGGTACTATATCTTTGTTATCTTGCAAAGCTGCCAGTTGCCGGCTGTATGTGACTCAGTTGCGACTGTGACTGTCGGGTGTTCGGAAAGGCCTAACGGAGACCGATTTTACATATAAATTTATTAAATACCTAGGCAACTATAAAATAGTGTACATACTTATAGTGAATTTATTTTATTAAATAAAATAGGTACTCAAAAAGCTGGACAATTTAATACAGTTTTAATCAAAAGATCAAGCAAGTCAAAATATATATAAAAGTCTAAAGTTTGTACCGGTAAGTTTAAATATTAATTCCCTACGTACGGGTATGTAAACAATAAATTAAATTATTATTTTTAGTAGGTAGGTACGTAGGTAAACTGTTTACCTACTTCTAAGCAGTCTGTCAAAAAACAATGTTCACTATTAACTTATGTATATTTTTTAAGTACCTATTGAAGTTAATTTAATAATTTTGCTTGAAGTCAACTTTAAACTGCATGAAAATGTGCATTTCTGCTCAAACTGCCTAAAAATATGTACAATAAAAAAACCAATTTTCTTAATAGTTGTTAATTAATATAAGTCAACGGCAAACACTGATAGTTCCAAGTGTAAAGTAGGTACCTGCATATTTTATCCTGTCTGTATGTGTCCTGTTTTCGCTGCAAAAAGTAGCCCATGTCGTTTCTTGAGATCAAGGCTTTGGCTCATACAACGTTTCATCAAAATTGGTTTAGCGGTTTGGCCGTGACCAGACAGACAGTTACTTTCGCATTTATAATACATATTAGCTAGTAAGTTTAGTAAAGATTATTAACATTAATTAAATTTGTACGTTTTGTATTTTACATTTTTTTCTTATTTCAGATACTAAATAAATAAAAGTGGACATCGCATACCTACATTGCTCTCAACTAAAAGTAGGTAATAGCTAAAGCATTTGCGTTATGGAATCATAGACAACGAAGGTACAACAAACACTCTGACCCAAAATAATGCAGCAAAGTGGTTTCCTAAATGGACCCGGGGATCGAACGCGGTATCTCCGAGTAAGCTCCTTGAAAACTGGTGTGCACGTCACTCGACCACAGGAGTCGTTATGATACGATGCCAATTTTATATTATTAATTATTAATAACAATAACCAGGGCAAATTCGGATGAATGGGAAATGATCTTGTTTCATTCTGCAAGTCAACTAGAAAAACAAAAAACATACCGTCGCGTCGCCGCATCGCATTGAGAAAAGACTCTCGACTTTTTGACGTTGGTTATAAAATGTCTGAAAACCCAGACCCGCCTGTTGTTACAAGTCAGCCTACCAATGATGGTCTAGACATCGAAAATGTAACTCAACTTGATACTGCTGCCCTAGAGGAAGAGCTAGAACAAAATGTAAAAGACTCTTTCTCCCTCTTTGAAACTCTTATGGACATCATAGATTTCTGTCATGACCTAATCTGTTGTTGTACAACAAACAACTGTTGTGACGGATTGTGTAGTTGTAACTGTTGTGAGGCGTGTTGTAACGATGATGGTTGTGTGTGTTGTTGCGATGCATGCGGTGACTGTTGTACCGATTGTTCGTGCGCCGAAGTGTGTTGTAATGAAGGTTGTTGTGTGGGCGATGCATCGTGTCTAGGAGATTGGTGTGAGTGTATCATCAATTGCTTTAAGTAGTAAATAAGTCTTCACATAAGTGTGTACTGAGATATGTGTATGTAATTCAGGTATAACAACACATAATCAATTCAGATGACATCAAAATTAGCCGAGCTTTGTGCGAAAAGACCACCACCTGCGTTGTCGTTGATTAAACGAATATCCAGATGTTACAGTCGCACCAAGTTGACGCATGAGTGTTTTTACATAGCTTTTAATTATATAATTATACATTGCAGCGCCCTCAAATTCCATGAGGTCAAGACTTCTCATTTGGCAAATTCGTACACTGCAGTTTGCAACTGATCATGTGTTACACTTAATTATTTAACTGAGCTGACGACGAGGTTCCAAATTAAACAAATGGGTCAATTGCTGCTTAAGAGTAATGATTGGTCTTTACCAATATTTAATTTATTGTCTTTAACAATTTGAGAGTAGAAGGTAGAGAGTTAATTGGCTCTGCAGTTGATGGAGCTGTTAAAAAACCGTAATAATTATAATTTTTATGTTTTCATTGGAACATACGCCACAGGTCAACATAAAAATGATTACTTCTTTGCATGTTTATAGTAATATTATAAAAAGTAAGTCTGCTTGCGACCACGGCCGGTGTAACCCGGTCGAAACGTCAAGCCCTAAAGGTAAGTATTTAAGCATGTACGCGCTAATCCCGTTTTATAATATGACCTACTATAAAAATGATTGTATTAGTTATTCATAGACTGTACCATGTCTGTCGTAATTAATTCTATTTATGTATATATATACCAATCCAAACAGTATTTTTTTTGCGGAATCGATTATTCTAGATATCTGTTTTAATTTATAGTATGACAATTTACCATAACAATTTTATCAATATTTTTTTGATTTATGTAGCAAGTCATGCCATTTTTCTAGTGTTTTATTATAATAGCTTGCCATATAATGTTAACTATTTTTGTATGCTGCCTGTATTTTATAACGAATGTATTATTGAAAAGTATTGAAAATAGATGCAAGATTTAGTGGAGTGAAGTTAAACAAAACTTCACTCTACTAAATCTTGCAACTTACTAGTATAAATCTAAGGAAAATAATACTCTATGATGTGCCAATTTTTCTTAAAAAGATACAATTACTTAATCTGTTTTCTCTAAAAAAAAAAAAGGAGACAAGAACGTGCAAATGAGTGGACAATAAGCTAAAATAAGACAGAAAAAATTTGCCCAAAGTAATAAACCAAATGGGAATGTATTGTACTGCCATAGGCTGTGCGGAAAGAGAACCGTCGTAACTCGTAGCGTAAAATGGAACTAACATAATAATCATTCCATAAAGGAATTATGAAGACGGCATCTAAAAATATTACGATATAACATATTTTTTTTAATATTCTGATTTTTCAGTCACACTTTAATAACTTGCAAAATACGGTAATTAAGCACTGCATGGCCCTCAGTCTCAGGACGGTTCTCTTTCTGCACACTCTACTGACTCTACTGCCTTTATTTTTATCCGACCTCAAATAGCAGGTTGCCAAATTGTCTTTTTTATTTAAGTTTAAGAACTTGAGTGTAAGGCAGTAAATTACCTACATGCATTATATAAAAGATTTTTTTGCGATTTTACATAAATATGTTTATCGTTTTATTTAGAAATACATACCTACGTTTTTCAGTATTCTAGATGCCATAATACAGTGATATACGTATTGTAGTAATAAATGGAAACCACCGATTTGACCCAAAGGTTGACTGGTAGATAATGCCTTGCGGCATTAACTGGACCTGTGCCGTTTTAATTAACTATAAATAAATAAATAAATATCGCTCTCTAGTGTTGTTCGATCTTCCGGTAATAATGACGCGAGTACGCGACGTAGGTATTAGTCGATTGTGATTTCGTTTAACAGTAGGTATGTCACTCACACATGCAAATGTTATTTATTAACAAACATTATCATCTATCTAATATCTCTGTTATCTTTCAAAGCTGCCAGTTGGCCGGCTGTGTGTGACTCAGTTGCGACTGTGAATGTCCGGGTATTCGGAAATGCCTAACAGAGATCAGTACAGTTTTATACTTAAAATAATGTAATAAGTAACTATGAAATAGTGTAACTAGCGTGCATTTATTCTATGAAATAAAATACTCCAAAAATTGTTTTGATTTAATTTAAAAGTTTGTGAAAGTATGTCAAAGTTTTTTTATAAAAGTCTGTTTTGGTAAGTTTCAATGATTTATTTATTTTTTTAATTATAATTGTAAGTTATTTATTTAATTTTGACTAGCAATAATTTATAAATCAAGGCAGATTTTTCGTGATACGATTTTTATGTGTGTGTCTATTGTAGTCGATTCCATTATCTTTTTAATTTTAAACTGTATAGGTATACAATTTTCTACTAAATACTCCCTCTATTATCTCGCTAAATTCTATTAATAATAAAATACGTAAACTTATTTAGTACAACTTGTTACCATACGAGAGTTCTAGCTTACCCCAAACTAAGTGGAATAAAAATCGGATCGTGAAGGAAGTTACGTTCGCTTTTATCAACTCTAATTTAATTATTTATAGATTACATTAGTTGATTTTTGTGTTTCAGATACTTAATACAATAATTAACGAGGACATCACTTACATTGCTTTGAACCCAAAGTGTCTACCTAAGTAGCTAAGGCACTTGTGTTATAAAATCAGAGACAACGAAGGTGACAGAAAAGTGGTTCTCTACATTGACCCGTCCGGGATAGAACACGGGACCTCAGAGCTCGAGAGCCTCGACGCCTTGCAAACAGATCTGTGCGCTACTCAACTACTGAGGTCACTATGATATACTGCCATATGTTATAATAATAATAATAACTAGGGAAAAGATTGGGTGGAAGGTACTCCTTGTTCTTAACAAATAATAAATAGAAAACCAAAAACATACTATATTGAGGAACTTTTGAAGTCGGAAAAAAAAATGACTGAAAACCCAGATCCGCCTGTAATTACAAGCCAACCCATTAGTGACGGTCTAGGCATCGTCTCACAAAATGAAGCAATTGATATGTTTACCGTTACTCAACTTGATACCTCAGAGCAAGAAGAGCTACCGCAGGAGAGCGCTTACTGCTTCTATTCTTTCTGTCATAATTTTTTATTTTGTTGTTCAACAGACAACTGTTGTGTACGATTGTGTGGTTGTAACTGTTGTGAGGCGTGTTGTAACGACGAGGGTTGTGCGTGTTGTTGCGATGCATGCGGTGACTGTTGTACCGATTGTTCGTGCGCCGAAGTGTGTTGTAACGAAGGCTGTGTGGGCGATGCATCGTGTTTTGGAGATTGTTGTGAATGTTGTTTAAATTGCCTCAGGTAAAGATGACAATAATACATAAGTCTTCACACATGAGTGTACTGAGATATGTGTATGTGATACTGCAGCTATTACAAAAAATATAGAAAATTAATATAGCTGTAACAGAAATGCGCCAAGCTTTAAATTATAGAGTTTGTGCGAGAAGACCATTTGCGTCGTCTTTGATTAAAATCATTCCTTCAAAGATCTTTTGAGAAGGGAATCTGAAAACATTATCTTTATACATAATTTCAAAATATCGAGATTTTGCAGTCGCTCTAAAATGACGCATCAGGTTTTTTCAAATAACTTTTAATAAGATAAATTAACAGCGCTTGCAGCGCCCTTTAATTCCAAGAGGTCAAGACTTCGCATTCCGCACAATGCAGTTTGCAACTCTTCCTGCCTCACTTAATTAGGTATTAAAGTAGTCTGGATGACGATGTTCCAAATAATATATTGGTTGAGCAATTATTGCTCTTGACCCGTTTATTTCATAAATTTTAATTAGGTATATGTAGGAATTTCAGGGTAGGGCTAAAAAGGCTTTGGATCTTCAGTAGCATATAAAAGTCTATTAAAAAAATCTTTAACAAACAATTATTGTTGAGCTATGAATTAGAACATAAGGCTAAAGATTTCATAAAAATGTATTGTATGAAAATGAAACGTTAAAATAAAGAAAGCCTTTTTATTGGGCAGTATAATAAATCATTTAGAGACAACAGGAAAGTTATGAATATATTAGTATATTATTATATACTATTGTATAATCTTGTATACCTACTTGCTTACAAGATTTACAAACTTAGTCATATTTTTTGCGGAACCGATTATGTTTGTTATCTGTTTTAATTTAATTGTATCATTATCCATGTCAATTTTATCTAGTAAGTATTTTTTATAATTTGTAGCCAGTCATATCAATTGTCTAGTGTTTTGATATAGCTTTTAACCTTGGAGTGTGAACTAGTTCTAAACACAATGTTCATAGTTTTTTATACTATCTCATAATAATGCCATAGCCTATGATTGTTAATAGATTTAGGATTTTGAAGAGTGGTGTTTAGTAGTATAAACTAAATAGCAGGAAAATTATACTCCATAAGGTACTTACCTACCAAAATTTTTAATTATTTTCTTTTTTATGTTTATTCTTTGAAAGAAAAAGCGGAAATAGAAACTAAAAGTAAATTGACAAGTAAAATAAGTGCATAAATACAAAAAAATATTGTGCCAATAGTTAGCCTTTAAGATAAAAATAGAAAAATATTAGTTTTAAATAAGTAATCTTATTGTATGAAGAAGCTGAGCTCACAGAATAAAGATGAGAAATGGGCGTCCCTAGTCGAATCTTACTTATATTTAATTAAATCTATAAGCAGTCTGCATGTTTGGTACCGATTTACAGTAAGGTACCTAAATAGCTAGAAAATTAAAAAAAAATACTGCTACTGCTTTTTTTATCGGACCTCAAATAAGAGTACCTATACCCAATTTCGTTCTTTTTTAGGGTTCCGTACCCAAAGGGTAAAACGGGACCCTATTAGGTACTAAGACTCCGCTGTCTGTCTGTCCGTCTGTCTGTCTCCAGGCTGTATCTCATAAACCGTGATAGCTAGAAAGCTGAAATTTTCACAAATGATGTATTTCCGTTGCCGCTATAACAACAAATACTAAAAACCACATAAAATTAATATTTAAGGGGGGCTCTCATACGACGGTGGTACGGAACCCTTCGTGCGCGAGTCCGACTCGCACTTGGCCAGTTTTTTGTATTTATAACTTTAGGATTAAGCTGTAAATGCCTTTTATAAAAAGATTTATAGCAATATAGAGTAAAGATGCTTGTAGTATTTTTTTATGATTGTTTAATTTTATGCTATTTTTAAGTTATAACCAACCAAAACGTTCTCCAATTAATTAAAAAAAACACTAGAAAGAAAAAGAATTGTAAAAATGTTATGTAGAGGCAGGCCTCCGTCACTCCATGTACTTGCGCGCTATAATTACCTACCGCTCGGCCGAGCGGTCTCGGGCCGTTTGCGGACCAAATTCAGTGAGGTTTTCGCAAGCGAAGCGCACGCACGTTGTTAATAAAATTGTAATATATTTATATTTGTTCATAATTATGTAAGAAAACTTGAGCCTATGTTTATTCATTATTTTGAAAAAAATATGAAACAAAGGCCGGGTAGTACTCTTTATGAAATTTTAAATGACATGTATACATTTTGATTCTCTCTGCCCTTGTTTTCCAAAACAATATCTCATAAAACTTTTTATAAGATTCAGGATTTTTTCTACACTAAAATTTAATAACCGAGAATTTAGAAAGGGTAAGAAATTTATACAAAAATATATAAAAATAAAACACATGTACTAACTTTTAAAGATTTTTTTATTTTACCTACACAGTGATGCACGGTCAGAACCAATTTATAAAAAAAATATTTTAGAAACGATTCAATTTTATTCTGCCACATACCTATAAGTCAGAACATATTCACATTCTCAAAAACATGACACAAAAAGTTATGTAAATTTAATTTAATCGAAGCGGCAGCCCTGCGATTGCTGTGGGATCGCGCGGTGCAAAGCAATCACAACTGTACGCTTGGGCATTTAGGCACATTTTCGCATGCAGCGGTTGCTAACGCGACGGAGTAGGCTCTTATAGCAGTAGGTATTGGAAATTTTCTACTGAGTGAAGTATCTGTTACGTAGTAACTATTTAGTAATCTGTGGTAGAGGTACCTAAAAGTTTTAGAATAATGTACTACTTATGTGGAGTGCTGAACTTTAATTATAAAATTTGTACCAAACATATTTTGATGCTATATTTTGTTTTATTGCTGAAAACTTGATTTCTTAAGATATGATATGTACAAGTATAATGCTCGTATCAGCTTCTGGTTTAAGTAGATAAATATAATTTGTTGCGTCTGCGCAGCAGGCAGAGTCGAATTCTTATTCAACAGGCCGATAATTCTCTGCCCAAAACATTACATTATTATTTACAAAAAAAGCTGGATTCCTGTATGGCTGGATTACTGTAAATTAATAAATTTTGGGATAGTTACAGGCCAGGACAAGAATACATAATATATATTCCTTTAAATTCAAGAAGTTGATGACGAGAAGCCGCAAACAATGCGATCGATTTGAAACTCTATTCGTATTTTTTTAGAGTTGTGTTCCTTTAATTATTTTTGAATATCAAGTCCGGGTCATGTCATATAGACACCTAATATCCAGGTTTACTTTCATATAATTCTATAATATATATTTTTTATTGCATGCTAGACAAACGGCTCCCTATAATGTTAAATTCCAACCGGAACTCGATATTTAATACATGAATTTTGAACTTTATTAGAAGGTACTAGTGCTCACTATGACTATGTGCCAGGAAAGGATCCGGAGTTTCTTTGGGCACATAATGCGATCCCCATTGCACAGCCTGGAGAAACTCATCATTCTCGGACAAATGGAGGGGAAGGGCGCTAGAGGAAGAGCGCCAGCTAGATGGGTGGACCAACTCAAGGAGGTGACTGGAGGCCAGATACAGGGAGCGGTACATATGGCGCAGAACCAGACCGAGTGGAGAAGATTGACATACAGTCACGATCCTCAGCATTGAGGGAACGACCAGAAAGAACAAGAAGTACTCACAATTGAAGTTCCTTGATTTGTCTGATGGTATTTCTGAAATATTATTTTCATATGAGGCTAAAAAAAACAAGAAAAAATTACTTTTTAAACATTTTAATCACACCGATCACAATACACATAAAATGACTAGATATAGAGATACAACAGTAATAGTATAATAATAAATTGCTCATCTAAAGAGTATTACAGTTATAGATAAAAGAATTTGTGTTCGAATGACGTCAGATTACATTTTTTTATCTTCGATTAGATAAATATAGATAATGTATTTCTATATAATTCGATTATTTTTCCTGGTTTGATTTGACCTACTTTGTGTAGATAGGTTTGTGTTACATAATTAGTTGTCTATTTCAGGTAACATTTATTTTTACCTAAGTTACCGATTTATATTTCCGTCGCGTGGGTCATGTGTTTTTTTTAATCGATAAAATAAGCTAGAAGAAACTTATCTTTTTTATTTTGAGGACAATCCATTTCAACTTATTTTTTGATACTGAAAACGAACCTATAAAAACGACTCCAAAAACCCTTTGATGTTTTCAACATATTACCAGAGCCAGTAGTTTGAATAATGTATATCTACTCAGTAGTAGTTTTATCTGACGTCATTCAAACACAATCAACTAACAAGTTTAAAAGACCGACTAAAACCTACTAAACTATACAATACCAGCACGCTTACCATGAGCTCCTAAAGCAGGACTGTAACCATTGAGTAAGCGAGACAGCGCTATACGCAGTGTATTGCGCCGTCTCGCTTCCACAACCGCAACAGAGATCATGGTACGGATACTGCACAGTATCAAGTGAAACAACGCGAAGAGAAATGTGATCTATTTCCTATAAACATACAAACTATATTTATACAAAACAATTCGGTATTTTGGCAAAATACGCACCTACTTGTAAACTGCACATGCATTTTTCTAAGTTGTAAGCCTCAAATTTAGTAGAAAACCACTAGGTTTAATGGAGGGTTCTTTAATTCGGCTTTTACGAAGCTCATTGCCACTAAATAGAAGAAGGAAGAAAATCTTTTATCTATTTCCCAAAATGTTGGTAGTGCAGCATATAAGTTGTTGCTTTGTATTTAAACATAACATAACATACCATCACGCCTGTATCCCCGAAGGGTTAGGCAGAGGTGCACCAATGTACACCCACAGTTCGCCGATATGTTTAGGTCCCATGTAATAGGGGGCGAGCCTATTGCAGCTAACCGGGCACAAATCCAAACTCCGACCTGCTACTGAGAATTTCATAGAAAAACCCAATACCACCTTGGTCGACTTGGGAATCGAACCCAAGACCTCTAGCGTAGCAGTCGCGCTTAGCGCCACTAGGCCAACGAGGCAGATGTGTGTATATAAACAGGACGCGTAATTTCTCTGTGTATGTAGTATTCTGATACCTAGACGTACATTTAGTTTTATAAGGATCGGGTTATCCTGCCTAGTGATTTCAACTCTGAACTACCATATAAATTCTACTTTATTTAAAAGAGGTACCAAAATATTAAATCACGAGGCTTTTTTAAAGGGTTGGTTTTAAAATAACTGTGTGTTTCCATCTCAGATCGAAAAAACGTTAATTTAAATTCAAACAGTATTTTTTTTCGTTCTGTTTAAATCTTGATGACTGTGGTTGATAGGACTGATGGCCTCATATTAAAACATTGGACGAAGACGCAAGTGTTGCCTACAAACCGTGCCCAGAAGTAGTGTGTGTCGTTTGTATTAATGTGTGTGACCATAAATTATTATTATTATCGTTACTGACATGGTTAACGAATTGAATTTTATAAGATGACAATTATATATGTACTAATACTAGTTTGTAAGTTGTGTATGTATTTACTAACCAATTGGATTGTATTATCTGAATAAATAAATTGATTGATTGATTAAATCATTTGAATTGGTAGTGAAGATGAAAACATCAGATTTTATATCCGTTTTCTCTTAACAATACTTAAAAAATAAAATAGTTTCTCTAAACTGATATTTTTTAAATTTGAGGCTTACAAGTGTTACAAGGCTATTCAACAATTATCTATCTATTTATAAATTGTTACAACATTCATATAAATTATGTATATTCTCTCAAATTTGGTGTTTCATAAGTTAAATACCGCTTTAGGGCGTACTAACACGAATCTATAACGTAGTTAATATGCTATTTATTATGTTTTTTACTTGGTGAATTTTGTTATTCAATACCAAATACGGTACAACATCGAAGAGCTTTATAATAATAGCTTTTTTTCTACAAACACCGTTTTTAAATGCTAGAATTTTGCAAATACCTACTTTAGGCATGTTCTAGTTGTCATTTTTTTTTATAGAATTTATCTTTTAGTTATCCGAATGGCACTCAAAAGTGGCCAATTATGGAGTTCTGGCTATAACTAAAGTTATATTTTGGCGTTAGAATATATTTTCTGATATTACAATTGGCGTTGAAAAGCTCTACGCCTAAATCGATGCTTTTTGACCATTTATTTGGCTAATTTAGTGTTTTCATATTTTTAAAACTTTTGTCATATAAGGCTAAGTTTACGGTTTCAATTTTATGTTTTTTTAAGACATTTTAGATTGATCTAATTAGTTAAATATTACTACCATATTGGTAGATTTTGTTGATAATTGGCGATTCATACAACAATAGGAACCGACCGTTTGTAAAATACTGTTTTACTTTGATCTACTGAACATTATTTTGCACAATTGCGTATAGTTTTTACGTTATAATTCAGTTATCTATAGCTAAAATAGTAATACAGATTCTAAATTTAGCGTTTGCCAATATATACGAATAAACTTAAAAACTATGATTATTCTATGAATAAAACTGTTAAAATTCACGAATAATAAAACAAAAGTACATAGGATTCTTTCCTTGACTAGACTGTTAAAATATTTACAATTTATAGTAAAATATTTAATTAAAAACGACACATAATAATTAAAATCTAAGGCAGGTACTGTTTAATATAATGACAATGATATGATTTTAAGTATAAGTGACGCTTCTATACATTTTGTATGAAAGAGACGCGGTAGCGACAAATGTCCGCGCCCCGTCTGCGTCTTACATCTCTTCTGTCTGGCCTGCGCCTAAGGCTGACTTAAAGTGACAGAAATGGCATTAGGTATACTCAAAGATTAAAAAGATGTTTTTGGATTATGTATATTTTTCTTCAGAGATACCTATTTATCTACACTATTTTGTCACTTTAGAGTCGCCTTAAAAGTAAATTGCGAAGACACAACATTGATAAAAACTCTTAATAGGTACAGTCACGAACAAAAATATGTATACACTCCAATTTTTCATTGATTTTCTCTTCAATTCTAGATTGTTATTATAAAACGTGTTATGAAGAAATGATTGAAAACAGTTACTTATTCATTTACATGTTTTTCATTTCGAGTTACAACAGAAAAAAATCGCTTAATTTGTTGTACAATTTCGCTATGTGTATACATATTTTTGCTCGTGACTGTATCTAATTAGTACATAATACATACCTATATGTAAGTACAAGAAACAATTTATATTTTCTAAGAAAATTTGGCTACTTACTTTCGCTGTTGTAAATATAAGGCCAATTTTCTCGTTATATAATAATAATAATATTTAATTATTTGTCTAAGAAGGCGTCTAAATAAGAGAGCAGAGTAAATACATATATTGAAACAACAGTAAATATATAAAATCAGGGTTATTTTTAACATATTGACAAATACCTACTTTTTTAATTAACTTATGTTTTTTTTTTATTTTTACTGCTTTTTCGAGCAGAAAATTTTAAGAGTCATAAATGCTAATAATAACCTTGAATTTTATAGATGAATAAATTTAAATAAATAAATTTTACAATATCAAATATTATTAGACTATAGTAATACTATTTACATAACTTTTTTATTTTGTACGCTAAAATTATTTGTATCAGGAACTACTGAACCGATTTGGACAATGTCGTGATCTTGATAGTGAACCTGAAGTGTTCCATAAAGATTAAAAACCCGTGCAAAATATAGCTATTTTATCTAAAATATCCAGTTAGAACTGGTTTGCAAATGTTACTGACAACATTTAATCAAGTTTTTCCTTGTATACCAGCTTTTTAGCCAAATGACATTTCTACAAGACAAGCGATAACGAATCAAATCGCTTGATGACATTATATGTATGGAATTGACATTTTATGTCCAGTCACGTGACTTATACTTGTCACTTCCATACATTTGAGCGATTCGATCAGCGGTTATGCTTGTAGTAATGACACTTAGATGTAGTGGTTGGTCTGTATTTAAAGCAGTAGAGTTTGAAATCATAGTTTTATCTACTGAATAAAGTTTAACAAATCCTGACTGTTAACTACCATCTTTTTACAGTGTACCAGACCTGTTTTCCTATACAGACACATAGTAGGTTAAGTACTAGAGATCTATGTTTAGCAGAGGATATCAAGAAAATATATTTATAAAATAATGAAAATTTATAATTACATGATTGGTAATGGCAGTCGAATGATCCGTGTCAGATTATATCACAATAGTGATGAGCATTATTATTTAACAGTATAACCTTTGGAGGGCTTAAATATAACCTTATTTATAAAAATATTTATGTCAGTGAATATATTCATCCTTTTTGATGAGCACGATCATTTGTTCTGTGTCTGGGTGTAATTTATCTATAATATGTATGTATTTAGAAATATATAAGTATGTTTATCAGTTGTCTGGTTACCATAACACAAGCTCTGCTTAGCTTGGGATCAGATAACCGTGTGTGAATTGTCCCGGAATATTATTATTATTATAACTACAACATGCAACATCGGTGTTAGGTGTGTGTTCTACATTAAATTTACCTAAATAGCAATTTTAAGTCGGATTTCTGCTTTTTCTGTATGAACATAATCTTTTATTTGTAGTGGCATGATTACAATTTCAATTTAATATTGTTATTATTTCAGCCATAACCTTGTTATTGCAGGACAGATCAAGATATTACCAAAGTATCTTACAAATTAAGTTTTAAGGACATAAAAATAACATAAATATTTTTATAAACAAGGCACCATATTACATATAGGTACCTATATCTATAAAATACTATTTTAACAGTAATATTATAGACACCGAATACTTGCTACGTACCATATTATATTTATTTACTTACCTAATATTACTAATATTTAACTGTTATTTGTAACAGATATGTGTTTTTGTAAACGAAGAATTTAGGGCGTATTGATTATCATAGTTATTTCTGTTGATAACAATGTGTTGCAGTTTTTGTACTAACTAAACTGTTATTATAATGCCGGCTTATGTCAAATAGGTAAGAATAGAGATGATGACATTTTTTTATTTTTATGTCCATCTTTTAGATATTAAAAAAATATTAGACACGTATTTTTTGTTTTGTTCCGTAAACAAAGAATTACGAGGATACAGCGAGTGCAAATCTTGCGTGACGTCACGTCCACGCACAAATTGTACCTAGTCGTGACGTCACAAGCCCCCCACTCCTGAACTTTAAAGCGGTTTATCATCGTATTTTTGTATTGAATTGATAAAAGAAAAAATACGTGTCTATTATAGTTTGATTATCTAAATGGCGAACTCAATAAATTTAAACTTTTCATACCTAGTCATCTACCCTATTATCTTATTTATTACGCTAGCTATGTAGTAACTATAGTTTTCAATAAATGTTAATTGCCCACATTTTTGATAGTTTAAATAATTTGAAGACATACTGTATTTAAACGTGGTTTGAATTCCTAAAATAAGTTGCGTTATCTATCGCACCTTAGCGAAATATTTTTTTATAGATTTTCCTATTATACCTACGCTTTCCCTTTGAATAAATCTACAGTTTACTGAATACTATGATAATGTAATTCATTAGACGTTAATGTAAAAAGGAACCGACTTCCATGAAATTTATATGGAAACACCTCTTAGGTGCGATGACATGAAATTGATTCACAAATGCCGGAGATAGCGCGTAAAATCATACTAAAGAATTGAGAACCTCCTCACTTTTAACCGACTTCAAAAAAAAGGAGGTTCTCAGTTTGACCTGTATGTATGTATGTTTGTATGTATGTATGTTTGTCCGCGATTATCTCGCGTTTGGCTGAACCGATTTTGATGCGGTTTTCAGAAAATAATTTGTTAGTTCAAGAAGGTTTTAGTATGTTTTATTTAACCGACTTGAAAAAAAGGAGGTTCTCAGATTGACTTGTATGTATGTATATTTGGATGCGATTATCTCGCGTTTGACTAAACCGATTTTGATACGGTTTTCAGAAAAGTGTTTGTTAGACCAAAGAGAAGGTTTTGGTATTTTATAATTAACCGACATGAAAAAAAGGAGGTTCTCAGATTGACCTGTATGTATGTGTGTATGTTTAAACGCGATTATCTCGACTTGACTAAACCCATTTTAAGTAAGTAAAAAAGTATCAAACACTAAAAAGTATTAGATAAAAAAAAACTTAAAAAAAAAAAGAGAACCGCCTTCAAAAATCCGATTCACTGAAAAGTATTAAATAATTTTAAATGTACTGCTTATCAAATAACCAAAATATTAGGATAATAAGTATAATTATACTTCAAGCACAATTATTGTTATGTTTGGAGTCGGTGTCAGCCGCTAATAGCAAATTTTAGTACTATATTATAAGGACAGACACCGACTCCAAACATAACAATAATTGTGCTTGAAGTATAATTATACTTATTATCCTAATATTTTGGTTATTTGATAAGCAGTACATTTAAAATTATTTAATACTTTTCAGTGAATCGGATTTTTGAAGGCGGTTCTCTTTTTTTTTTTTAAGTTTTTTTTTTGTTGAGTCAGTTAAAAAGATTATAAACATGTTCTGTTATTTCTACGTTTTCTATCATGAATATTTCACACTATATATAATTAAATACTAAGGTCACATTTTCCTCCCAGCCCTATACTATAATTTACAACTCTTATTATTAACTAACATACTAATATAAATATATTATAATTAAAACGGTATACTCATATAAACGTAATTAATTAAACATGGCAAATAAAGTACCCTGTGCTTATCTCTTTGACAAGTGAATAATTAATGCAAGTAATAATTATAATTATTATGAGAAATAGCAAAAACATAGAAATAGTTAAGTACGTGAGTATTTGATTAGAGAATAAAAATGTTAAAATATGACAGAAAAAGTAATTATTTTAAGTACATAAAGATTTTTTTGGAATGTCATATTTCAATGTAGAATAGATTATCTATAATTATATTTTTTAACTAGAAATTAAGTGTTTTACTTTAGAATAATAAAAAATGTGAAATATAATAGACGGGCCTGGTGGTCTAGTGGTTAGTGACCCTGACTGCTATACCGGAGGTCGTGGGTTCGATTCCCACCCAGGACAAATCTTTGAGTGATGAGCACGATCATTTGTTCTGTGTCTGGGTGTCATTTTTCTATAATATGTATGTATTTAGAAATATATAAGTATGTTTAGCAGTTGTCTGGTTACCATAACACAAGCTCTGCTTAGCTTGCGATCAGATAACCGTGTGTGAGATTTCCCGGAATATTATAAAAAAATAAATAAAAAAAACTTTGATATTACAATACCGTTATTTCTAATTAGTAGACAACTTTTATTTTAAACTAGATTTGACAACGAAATAATAATAGATTTTTTACTTTTTTAATACTACGTCATATTTCTAAAGTAATTGGCGATATTACTTATATGCAGGAAGTAATTTTGAAAATTATAGTTTTATACATAATAATAATCATAAAATGTGATTTTATATTTTTTATACAAATTTGTATTTAGATATTTAATTTTAAGGAGTTACTAAATATAGCTTTTTTTTTTGTTTTTTAAGTAAACGGACTGTTTGAAACAAGTCTTGCTTTTTAACCGACTTCAAAAAGGAGAAGGTACTCAATTCGACTGTTTTTTTTTTTGTTTGTTACCTCAGAACTTTCGACTGGGTGAACTGATTTTGATGATTCTTTTTTTATTTTAAAAGGTGGTGCTTCCAGCGTCCCATTTTAATTTGGTCCAGTTATGACAGTAGTATCCATAAAAAACCATAAAAGACTTTTTGAAGTCGGTTTTTTTTTGTAAGAATTATGTTTTTTTTTTCTTAAAACAATGGGCGGTCGACAGCTCGCGCAGTCCGTGTGCGTTGATCACTGACTCACTGTGAGAGCAGTTCGTGTAGTCATGAGGTAAAATATATATGCACTGAGCTATTTTTTTTAATTTTCTCTTATATTCTAGAATGGTAAAACCTGTTAAGAAATTATTTAAAACATTTCCTTAATCATGTAAATAAACGTTAAATTTAAAGAAAAAATATTACTAATAGTTTACTAATAAGAATAATAATGTGTGTACATAATTTCGCTCGTGACTGTACGCGATTTTAGTCTTCTCAAACTCTAAATCGACAGAAAAAAAAATTTGACATGAACTTGATATTTAAATATCAGTTTCTTTGAAGATATTATTAGGGCTATCTAGATTGAAATGTATGTACCGTGAGTTGGGTGAATCTGCGAGAGAGTCGTTGACAGTTTCAGGGTCTTCTGGCTTGATATGTTTGGGAGACGATTCAGAATGGAACTCCTGGCGGAAATTGCCTGAAAAGTTTAAGGTATCCTATATAACTGCAGTTTAATCGTTAAAAGTATAGAAAAAAAAAAAATAAGAAAAATTGTGCAAAAATAATCTACAGTATTAAGTAAACTATTTAAGAAGGTGTAGTTTATAGTGCAATAAACAAAATAATACTTACAAGCAAAGCGTACGAACAACATCAAACTGAGGAACAACACAAATACAGGTCGAAAAATGCATTATTTTTAAGCTGATTTTGCAGACCATACAATCCGTCATTCTACAAATAAAATACTCCAATCAAATCTCGAACTTACAACAGTAGAGATAAGGTTGAGTTTTCATCAAAGATATTGCAACAAACATTTTTGTAACTTAATTGAATTTGGCAAATGTCGACCTTCCCACGTTCAGCATTAATGCCAATTTTGCTCGAAGCATTTGGGGAATGACAGATTGAACACTATGCAATTACCTATTAACTAAAGGATATCACTAGCTCGAGGATCAATTATAATAGACGCTATAAAGGTAATACACTTTTTGTTCATGAATTACACATCTAGGAAAATATACAAAGAAGTGGGCCTAAACTTATTTTTTTTTTTTTTTAATTGACGTATAAGACCGTCGTCTTAAAACATAAAGACTGTTTTTTATTTCCTCTTAACATTATAAGCTTATAAAAACTTCATGCATAAACAAACATATACAACAATAATAGTGACATAAATATATAAAATAAAAGTCTATATCAGTGCGAATAACGTTTATTAACGCGCCGCACCTCGTCGGGCGGCTCACATACGTTTTACGTATTACATTGAGTGAACACTGGCAAGACCTTACGATATTCAATATTTTATAAATAAAAAATAATCCGATTAAAAAATACTTTATGCGAAAATCAAGATATAAATAACAGGTGTGTAAGTATCGGCTTAGTCATAAATAAAGACTTTTAGGTACCTACTAAACAGACAAAAATGAATAAGGTTGACTATTCGTTGATACGCCAATGACTGCGAATTTGGGTTATTGTATGTGTTCAGATATCTGAGTAAAATATTTAATTTTATACATAGATATCAGTTGGTTTCAAAAGAAGGCTTTTACTAAATTCACATAACAGGTTTTTAAATAACTTTAAATAATTAATAATAATAATAAATAAATGCGGACAACATCACATACATTGCTCTGAACCCAAAGTAAGTTGCTAAAGCACTTGTGATATGGAATTCAGAAACAACGAAGGTACCACAAACACCCAGACCCGGGACAATGTAGAAAAGTGGTTTTCTACATCGACCCGTCCGGGGATCGAACCCGGGACCTCAGAGCTGGCGACACCTTGAAAACCGGTGCGTACGCCACTCGACCACGGAGGTCGTCATTCTTTTCACTTTCGTGAGGTATCATAATTATTTACATAACTAAAGGTTTACTAGAGAAGAGTTACTTAGGGAAGAGTCCGAGGAAAGCGCAGAAGTAACCCATTAGCTATTTAAACAAATAGTGCTGGGTGTGTTTGTACACAAATATGTTATATGGGAAAACAGTGGACAAAATACCACTTCAAATAAGATGATGAAACGAAAATCTTAAATAAATACAAGAATATCAAAAGGTCTTGCCACTGTAAATTTTATAAATATTAAAATAACAAAAGTGTTACCAGTCTTAAATAAAATAGTGACTTTAAACCAAAACAATGGTAACTAATAGTGACTGTTAATTTTAAAATTAAGAGTTTAATATACCAATTACGATTTATAATACTTTTTTATTTGATATAATTTTGTTGACAATTTCGAGACTAATAATAGGCCATAAGATATTTTTGCAGAAATTGTGTCTTAAGGGTTTTAATGTTTTTAAATTAAAACGTGTTTCTCTTATTAACACTTCGGACCTCAAGCGCGACTAGCGCCTCTGGCGGCGAAATTGTTAACTTAGTATAACCCGCGTCAATAAAGAAACGAATCTAAAATGGCGGCTTGTACTTGTAATGACAGTTTGGACCGTCTGCAAAACAGGATTACCAGATATGTGATATAATATTATATTTATTAAAAAGGTCTTTGTGGTTGTTTAAAAACAAATAGCATAATAATAATTATTCCACTCTGCTGTACGTATTTAATACAATTTACAATAAACTAACTTTAACTAACAAATACTATTTTTTTATTTTTAGATTATTAGACTGATTATTTTTTTGCGTGTTGTACCGACGTGTGTGAGTATAGACAGGAATAATTTGCGAGTGAGAGGGAATGATTAGCGACGCCATTTTAGATTCGTTTCTTTATTGGCGCAGGTTATATATAATCAAGGGGCTTATTTTCAGTGTTATCGAAAATAATTAATCTGAAAGTGACGCGAAATAACCGTCCAAATAGAAAACGTTACAATATGTCAACAAAATTATAATCAGAAGGCATACGAGTGTACGTATTGTATATAAACACTTGAGCATACAGACTAGATTTATATAAACCATTTGGTATAAACTTTATGTTAAATTGAGTAATTATATAATTATTATCAAATTAATATTAATATTATTAACTACTTTATTGCATTGAAAACTTTACCCCCAACAAATAAGTTTATATTTTCTTGGTATATAACCTTTTTTGAAATGTCGGAAAGTTTTTTTTACTTTTTCCACTCTTGTGTTCGAATATCGAACAAGTTATTAGAGTGGGGATCAGGGGGTAAAGTCGACTAAAACTATCGATTATAATAACGCAATACCGACTAGTAGTAAGCACATAATATAAGTGTTATTATTTAACAAATAATTGGAACAAATGCTTAATTAAAATTCAATTGAATTGATATGTTATAATTAAAAAATGCATGCGGGTTTAAAAATACCATGCTCGTTTATGGTAAAAAATACAATTTTTGGTCATACATAACCATTATTATGGTTAAAATAAAAAAGTCTAAGTGCCATACAAAATAAAAATAAAAACTGCACAAACAATGCCTTGTCAAATACCTTCGAAACTTTACTAGTCATTTACAAGTCAAAGATTTTTAAATAAAATTTCGAAGGTATAATAAAAAAATCGACTAAACAAAAAATAGTCGGGTTCACATCACTAGCACTAAAAGCTTAGGTGCAACACTTAGTCAAGTCACTACAGTCACACTTCACTTTGCGCGCCCGCCGCCTACAGAACCCATAACACTTGAGCGCTAAACAACACAACCCCCCTTTTTTACTCGCCTCCGACTTACACGACTCGCGGCTATTAAGTCTTTGTAACTCCGGAATAGATTGGACCTTCTCATCTTTATCGTTGAGTAGTTTATCTAATCGATTTTTTAGTAGAGTGGGTGAGACACTACGGTCTCGATGTTTAGTCGATTTTGTAGTCGATATAGTGACTTCAGTCGACAGATCTTCGCCTGAAGACGCTTCAACATTGGGACTATGTGAATCGATACTCTCTGGTGTATACGGATCGACGCACTGTCTGACAGACAACAAGGTGTTATCTACCTCATTAACATACATACCATCATGACTACAGTAATCCGCGGAAGTTATTTCGACATCAGGAATTCGAAGCATAGTTTCGTTTAATGAACCAGTACGAGTTCTTTTGAGTTTATTATCGTCTAATCTATCGGGATGGCTTAACGATATAGGGGGGAGTTGTAATGTGTTGTTCGCGTATAGATTGGGGTCTGTAGGCAAGCGTGGGAGGTGGGGAGTGTGGGGGGTGTGCGGGGAGGGGGGGAGGAGGGGGAGGGAGCAGGGGAGGGCGCAGAGGGGGCAGGGGGGAGCGCCGCAACACGACAGCCTACCTCGGTCGCTCTGCAGCATCACGCGCAAGTAGATCGGCTGTGGAATATATTGCCAAGTTAGTATGTTAATTACATGTTTGTCGCTATTTACAAAGGTTATTTGAAATAATTTGTAAGATCATTAATTTTTGGGGGTTTTTTAAAAATATTTAAAATTTTGAAAGTAAATAATTTTGAGACCGTCATCTTTCTCCGACTGTTAGCGAAATAACACTCGCTCAATCACCCAATTAAACAGGGTTGATATGAAGGGTAAAACGCAAACACCGCTTAGAAATTCCATTCACCTGTCGGCTGTAGGTAACAAATCGGCACCATCACACGTCGAAGGGAACGAGTCTTGTAGTGTGTTCAATTCTTATTAAAAAAAACTGTCTTAAACTACTGCTCCTATTTTATTGATTCTTGTATTGTTTGGTATATAAATGGTACATAGAATATGTAGTGTAAATAAAATATACAGGTTATCCCAGAAAGTACGGACTAGGGGTGTCCCCTCTAGGCTTAAATTAGACAAATAAAATTGATGCGAAAAATAGGTATTATTTAACTAACATTTTGACCTGACATTTATTCTGCACCAGTTCTCTTCACCCCTGCTGGATTGATATACCCTTTCGGTAACGTCTTGTATAAGCATGTCGATCAACGCAGTTAAGTTTTTCTAGACCAGATTCAGACACGCACACGGCGTTGTCCGACGCCTCATACAGGTCCTCGCGTGTGCAGGTGGCAGGGCATGCTGTACAACTCCTTAAGTGAGCCATCGTTTGAGAGAGGATGCCACACTCACATAGGTCAGGTGTGCTGTAACCCCAGTATAGTACAGGCTCTGCTTAGTTTGAGGTCAGATAACTTTCTATGAGTTGTCTCAGCCTCTCAGGATATAATAGTAATACCTTTCGCGGTTCAATGAACGGATTTGTATGCATGAGTTTGCAGGTTCGAACCCTACGTACGTTCTTAATTATTCTAAGACACTTTTAACAAACCGTAAACATCAAGAGGAAACTTGGATTCCAAAATTGGGATCTGGAATCGCCAATCCGTAAATGAGCAAGCGTGGTGATGAATGGTCGTGCCTTCTCTATATGGGAAGAGGGTTGTGGCCAGCAGGTATTATGATGAGAGTATAACCTTGTGGTCGCCCATGCAAGCGGCGTCTCCGATGACGCCGTACGCGGGGCGGCGGCGGGCGGCGGGTTCGCGGCGCTCGCGGCCGGCGGCCTCGCCCTCCGACTGATTGCGGACCAGACGCCGGCGACCTGACTCGCTCTCGCACATCCTGGAAATACGGAGATAGTTATAAAACTACATGAGATGATACAGCAGGCGTGAAGAGGGTAATGAACTCTCAAACCAGTGACTTTCGAACGTCATCGTGATGCAATCACAACGTCGACCACAGCACTATGCTGAGCGGCTGCCGTACGCCAGGTTACGTGTACATAAGAAGTCGCGACGGCTGCGTTGCATAAACCTGGTTTCGGGAATCGCTCAGCGATGGCGCCACGTTGACGTTTTGCGGACATTGACAAGACGAGGACGCTCGAAAGACGCTTATGTAGGGGTAAGGGATAAGATTAATCTTTCTCCGAGACAAACATCAAGAGGAATTTTCTTCCGAGAAAATAAAAAGGCAATAAAAAGTTCCTGGATTCGCGTGGCAAAGCCACTATAGCAACATTAGTACATTACCTGGCATTAATAAACAATAAAAAAGGCTTCAAAAGTTCCTGGAATCACGTGGTTCCTGGCAAAAAAGACTATAACAACATTACCTAGCATTAATAAACAATAAAAAAGGTCTTCAAAAGTTCCTGGAATCGTGTGGTTCCTGGCAAAAGGACTATAGCAACATTACCTAGCATTAATAGCTTGCTGCACGCTAGTGGGGTCAGCGATACTCTTCCGGCTAAAGTTGATGCCGACGGCCGGTAAGGCCAGCACGTCCAGCTCCGCCATGCTGCTTTTCTTCTCAAGAGTTTTACCGGGACTGCCCTAATATAAAAAAAAAATGTTGAGAAATGGAGGAAATAAATAGTGGAAAATGTCAGCTTCCCTAATGTGAGAGAAAAGTTTGGGACTATCGCGATCTACTGCTGAATGTAGGCCTCTCCCAAATTGTGCTACAAAACCAGGACATACCAAGCTACCTTTTGTAAGTCATCGGCCTATCGGGAGATTATGATGCTAATAGTAATATACAGGGTGTTATGAAACCCCTGTCCAACCCGAAAGGGTGATAGAGGGTTCACAATCACATGCCCAAATAAAATATCAAATTTGGAAAATTCATGATAGGAACAATAATAATGGATTTTGAAATAACCATTTTTTGCCCCGAAATTCCATAAATTTGAGAATAAAACAAAAATTTCTATAATACAACACCAATTTCGTTGGTATTTTTGGGGGCCTTTTGTTTGGTAATAAGGTAGCATCTGTGACGACGCCGACTCTCTCTCTCTCGACATTTGAGAAAAAAAATATTTTTAGGTTTTAATTTTTTTTTTATTTTTTTTCCATTTTTTTTCACATTTTTGTAATCAGATATCGATACCTAACAACACCTTAACGGATCGGACAGGGGTTTCTTAACACCCTGTATAATAGGTCAGTCATTTTCCAGAGAGAAAATGTATGTTTCAGTGACTAGTCTTGTCCATCGATTTAGGGCTCATAACCAAATTAAAGGTCAACCTTCATCAAGGTAATCTCTTGATCAAAATTTCAAGATATGTCCATTTGAGTCTCCCACAAAGTAGATTGCATTACTTGGCATCTATTTGGGTAGACTCTGAACTTATATAAAGGGGTTGTTTTGTCTGATTTATTAGTACCACATACCTGTGTATTCTGCCTCGCTGGGGACCCCGACCGAGCAGGGCTGCTGTCTGAAGACGACACGCGCCCACTGCTATCCGTCGAGTCCGTCACTGATTTTCTATATAAAAAATATGAGATATTTTATTTAGGAAACTGATACAAGGGACTACAGTACGAGGCGCAGGTAACGTAACGGATAACAAAATATTTAATAGTAACTAGTATAAAGTATGTTAATTTACTCTGTGGTTACTAGCGCCAGCCATGGAGTGAGTTGAGTCCTTAAAATATTAACGGTTTATATGATTATATTGATAATTTTTCGTCATTTTAACATCTTCACTCTTAAATAAGTATATATATTTACCTGGAGGCATGAATATGTCTAGATTCGTTACTGGACCTCGCCGCATCCGCGTGTTGTAACAGAAGTCGCGCCGACTGGGAGAGTAAGATGCGATCACACCAAGCGGGGCAACTGTATGTGAAAACAAAATAAACATTATATAGAACAATTACTTTAGTGTATCATATACAGATTGTTACCGAAAGGATATATCCATCCAAAAGGGGTAAAGAGTACATCTGGTATAGAGACAGTTTAAAAAAAATCAGCTTGAAATAAAGATTTTTTTTTATCCTTGAAAATATTTAACTCCTGCTTGCACATGCAACTTAGGAAATGCCTAAGTTCAGCAGTGGACTGTTATAGGCTGAATTGATAACTTATATTTTCATTTTTTGTTATATGTATATTATTGATCTCTTAGGGTGTTACCACACCAATCGATCGATAGTCGATCGATGCCATCGATCGACATCGGTCGACGTTGATCGATTGGTGTGGTAGCTTTAATTGATCGACGGATACCGGTCGACCCAATCGATCGATTGCCGGTCGATGCCATCGATCGACATCGGTCGACGTTGATCGATTCTCGAGAAAATTCGAGTCTAGTAGAAACTATCGATCGACGTCGACCAATCCATTCTACCATCGATCGATGGCATCTATCGGCTATCGATCGATTGGTGTGGTAGAAACTATCGATCGACGTCGACTAATCCATTCTACCATCGATCGATGGCATCGATCGACTATCGATCGATTGGTGTGGTAACACCCTTAGGTTAACGCGAATGTGAGACATTGAAATAAAACTACTTTTTACAGATTATGTGGCGGTTTACTTAAGATTTGAAGTCTCTAAAATAAAAAAAAATATTTATATTAAAATTCCGTGTATCATTAATTATTTCTACATTTCCTTACCGTGTCTTCATATAATGCGTGGGCAGATGCACGTCTTCCTCAAAGGGGTACGAGGGCGGGAACTTGACGGGGAACTCGTACAGGTGCGGCCGGAGAGCTTCCAGCTCGCGGTCGTAGCGCTGCAGCTGTGGTGATAACACTCTTGGCTATTATACAGTAAGAGCTAACATACCTATACAAATCTTGTAAATGAGGAGAGTTATGTTTTAGGTACTCGAGAGTAGTTTTAAGTTTGTTTGATAAACGTAAGTTGAGTGCACTATTGCAATTTTTCAGCAGACATGTTTCACCTTTTCACACGAATTTTGTTAGTTTCACTTTTCCCTTCTTTTTTCATTCTTTTTTATTTATCATAAATTTTTTATGCACAAATAATATTGCAAGATAAATTATAACCACTTCTCGAAATCAGATTGAGATGAAATTTTGTACACTTAAATAAGTCTGGTGACAATACAATTAAATGGTAATTTTAAGTCTTAGGCTATGTTCAGATGACAAGCGTTCGACGCGCGTTTTGCTAACGCACGTTTACAACTACATACATTTTGTAAAGAATTTGGGCCCAAATTGCCTTATCATAAGATACAAAATAATGTACTGGCTTTCAGTCAGCCTGTGTGACAAAATTGGGTGGACCCAATATCTCCGTCTTTGGTCGCGTCGTTTCTGCCGTCGCGCGGTATAAAATCACCGTTAAAATTGTTTCTACGTCCATCTTCGACCAAAGTAGAACTCAAACAATTAGGCAAACGAAAACGCGCGTTTAACGCCTGACAAGCGCGCACCATGTGAACACTATACAAAAATCCAACGCGCGTTCGACGCGCGTCTAACGCTTGTCATCTGAACATAGCCTTAAAATAGTAATAAATCTGATGATGTAGCTAGAAGATGGCGATGGATGTATTTAGAAATATATAAGTATGTTTATCAGTTGTCTAGTTACCATAGTACAAGCTCTGCTTAGTTTGGGATAAGAGGACCATGTGTGAGTCGTTCCAGGATATTTTATTATATGTATATATAGGAACGCTGTAACGAAACGCAGCGATCCCATCGTGTTTGGGCTTGTTTCATTCGTCTTGTTTGGGCTTGTTTCATGTCTTTACTAGTAATTTCAGCCTATCTAAGAAAACTGCATTAAAAGCTAGATCGTGACTCACCCAAGGCTCCCTGAATATCTTCTGATGGTCGACGTGCGAGAACTCCTTCTTTCCTATAGTGAGCACGACGCGGCCGTCTGTCTGCGATCTGTACTGAAGCCGGGACGCGTCTACGTTTGCGCCGTTCTGAAGTCTAGATGCTGATAGGTCTTCTGTTACTTTCTGTGGGAGATACGAGTTTTTATAGTAGGTGATAGAGGAAGAAGTGCTAAATGGGACGTTCGCAAAGCGATAAAGTAGAAAACCTGGCGAGGTCACAACATGATTTTAGGCATTGGTAAATAATACCAACCCGTAGCTGTTCAAAAGTAACTGATGAAAATACTGTATGACCAGATAAAAAAATATATACTTTTATTTTTTAACCTCGATATCAATTTACGTACATATACCTACAATACATTTCTGAAAGAAGGCTAATGTTATTGCGCTCACCAGTTGCCGCCACTAGCGAGTCTACTGTCAAAGCCCATCAACAATCTATGAACATTTACATTTCCGACATCAGGTGCAACTAATCCTCAAAACCCTAAAACCCTCTGGCGGCGAAACTACTAACGGATTTGATGTTCCAAAAATGCCTTCACAAACGTTTAGAAATATAAGCTGGAATTCTCTCATCATCTGCCTAGCCTTTTCCCAACTATGTTGGGGTGGGCTTCCATTCTTACCGGATTCAGCTGAATGCTGTATTTTACATGGAGCGACTACCTATCTGACCTCCACAACCCATTTTACTGGGTACCACAGTACCCTATAGCTAACGTAGAATTCTCTATCTAATACTAATATCTTCTTACCTTAACAACCCCCGCGGTATCAGCTCTGAAGTTAAAGTCTCCGAATATGAAGTACGGGGCAGCGTTGACGTCAGAGTGTAGGTGACGTAACGTGTGACGTAACGCGCGTCGACGGCTGCGGCAGTATACCTGTAGGTATATACGTATTATGAGCAAGGAAATAATGATGTATGCGAAAGAAAATTGAGTAAATACTGTATTTGAATAATTTGATTCAAGTAGGGGAGGATTACATTAGTGAAATGCTTTAGCGTAATGGCTGTAGTACATGCAGTGTCGGTCACATAAGCAGAGTTTTGGAATGGTAGTGATGTATTTTTTTTTGAGAAATCCAGGGAAAGGAGAAAAACTAAAATGCGAGTGCTGAGAATTATATAAAAAATGAGAAAATTAAGTAAAAAATGGTTAAGTTTTAATTTAGCATCAATAGTAGGCTACACAAAGCAGAGTTTTTGCACGTTCCTAGCGCTGCAAAGGAGTATTATTTTCTAACATTCAGCTACACATCGTATGTTATATTTTTTCATGTATTAAATAAATAGTAAAAGAAACATCAACTCACAGAAGGGAACGGCTCAATAGCCAGCAAGTTGGACGCGTCATGGAACAGGTGTATGTTGACGAACTCGACCGCCGTGCCGCGCACCCACCATCGCGTGCGGAGGAAGCCTTTGCGGGACCATTTGCACTGCGGAATAATATAGATGTATAAATACTAAAGTATTTTTATTGAAATAAAATTTTAAAACTTTCCAACAGTTTTATTTCAGTAATATTATACAAGGTGTAAAGAAAACCCTGTCTGACCTGAAAATGTGATATAGGGTTCACAATGACATGCCTAAATAAAATATGATAGGAACAATAAAAATGAATTTCGAAATAACCATTTTTTGCAGGGCTTTTCATAACACTATTTATAAAAGGAACTCGCGAACATGCATAACCTTTTCGAGCCGTGATCGTAAGATCATCGCGTGATCGTGATCGCGGCCGTGATCGCAAGACTCAATCTCTTTTACGTATATCACGCGATAGTTTAAATGTTAGTGTACTATTTCACCATTAGTAAATATTAATTATTAACCAGTACACCATCACATAGGCATATCATCTCGATGACTCGATATAGATAGATTACAATCATAGAATTTAAACAAATATACTAAAGTAGAGCGCAGGTTACATAGTAGGCACAAATTTTCAACAATTTCATTACGGCAAACTCGGTTCTCAATGCTCAAAGGCTGCTATAAAAACTCCAAAGTTGAAAGGATAAACTTAACGCATATCATTCGGAACCTTTGAACTTATATGCGAAGAGTAACTTTTCTCATCATACACTTTTACTTTCCACTTTTCTATTTAAGGCTCAATTCATTCTAAGGGAGAATTCTCGAGAACGCGCGAGGATTCCGCGAAAGACAAACGTCGAATTTTTTGGCTCGTGTTTAATTTGTGTCTTATAGAATTGACATACAGTTCATTATGCTATGTACAATTTCATTGCAAGTCGCTTCCGTTCCATTCCGCCGCGTGTAAATTGAGCCTAAGTGATACGTGTTTCTGTTGGTACTTTAAGTATGCATGCATATATACTAAATGCAGGGTGTTAAGAAAACCCTGTCCGATCCGTAAAGGTGTTGTTAGGTATCGATATCTGATAACATTAATGTAAAAATAAATTAGAAAAACGAAAAAAAAAATATAACCTAAATATTTTTTTTTTCAAAATTCGAGATATTGAGTCGTCGTCGTCACAGGTGAGGCCAAATGATGAAAAGGGAATTTTGCGGCAAAAAATGGTTATTTCAAAATTCATTATTATTGTTAGTATCATAAATATTTCAACTTTAATATTTTATTTGGGCATGTGATTGTGAGCCCTATATCACCCTTTCGGGTATGACAGGGTTTTCTTAACACCATGTATATGCTAAATATAAGGTTGTACATAATACAGAAGTCTACCGGAGTCGACATCCGGCGACCGGCATTGTTACACATCCGGTAAGCGGATAAGGACCGGTGCGTGTGAATAGTTTCATACTCATAGAACCACATAGCATAGCAGACGTAACTAATTAAAATCAAAATATAAAATAATCAAAACATACATAAAGAAAAAGTCGATTTGAGTTATTCTCTACGGTAAAAATGGAGTAAATGACCATATTTTTTACTACATTTCAGATTGATCAAAAATCGAATAAGACATGTGCTTTTTCTTTTTTTAGTAACGAAAAACACACGACCATACATTGATTTGAAATGTCAGATGACGTCACGATTTTGTACATTTGTGCAGAAGCATGAAGTCAATAGACCCTATACTGACTTTGATTCGCATTATCTACTTGATGCTTTATTATTTAAATAAAACAACAAATATGCTTTAAATATTGAAATAAAACTACTTTTACGGATTTTATCGCGGTTTGTATTTGGATTTTAGTTCCCGACGTTTCGACACCTTTGCAGGTATCATGGTCACGGGCAGACTGAGGTGGTGTTCGTCTTGACGGTTGTTGTTGCTCGTTCTACCTTCATATTTTTATTTATCATTTGTGTTCCGGCCTACGCAATATGAGCTCACGGTGTCTTGAGGTCTTGCAGCGCTGCTCTTGGGTTTGATTTTGAGTTTGTTAATTATCGGATCCCAAGTAGGTGATATCTTCCAGCCGTCTTCTCTATTGAAATTAGGGTGTTTTTTAATCTCAATAGCCTCGCGAAACATCCTAGGTAGGAATTTAGGTTCTTTAGCGAGGATCTGTGGCTTATCAAATCTAATGTAATGGCTGGAGCCTTCAGCATGATCGGCGACTGCAGACTTCGTTGAGCGGCGGTGTTTCACGTCAGCTATGTGTTCTTTTACGCGGGTCACTAAAATCCAAATACAAACCGCGATAAAATCCGTAAAAGTAGTTTTATTTCAATGTCTAATATTCGCGTAAACCTCAGAACTCAATGCTTTAAATATCTTTTTGTTATCTAACGAGTTACTAAATAGATTTTGTCTTACATACTCAGTCATCTACCCAATTATATAATCTACTATCTAATATTATTTATGTAATACTTAATACACACGTCATATCCATATAATTAATTGTATAAATCATTAAGATTCCTTTGCTAATTAAATGCGTGACGTATGTTAATCAAGCCGTGATAGTATGAATGGATTCCCTTATGTTGAGTAGAGATTACATCTGATGACGTCTCATATTGTATGTATATTAATGTTAAAAAGTATTTGTAAATGCAGATGTGTGATGCAGATAGAATTTATAAATATAAATAAATAAATGCGGACAACATCACATACTTTGTTCTGAACCCAAAGTAAGTTGCTAAAGCACTTGTGTTATGGAATTCAGATACAACGAAGGTACCACAAACACCCAGACCCGAGACAATGTAGAAATGTGATTTTCTACATTGACCCGTCCGGGGATCGAACCCGGGACCTCAGAGCTAGCGACACCTTGAAACCGGTGCGTACGCCACTCGACCACGGAGGTCGTCCGAATCGTCGAATTTACTTGGTATAGTCTGGCCGCTGAGAGAATGCGTTCCTGACAGGTCGTTGTCAACAGGAATTATAACTCTAATGTGGCTAAGAATTTACTACAAATATACTATCACTCATTTGTCCTCTAAACGAATAATATCATTATGACAGTTTACAATGAATAATATAACAGGGTTTTTTTTATTTCCCTATGCAAATCAAGACATGCGTCAGGAACGCATTCTCTCAGCGGTCGGACAGTAATTATATGCGTAATGACGAATGTTAATCAAGCCGGGCCGTCAAAATCAAAACTCAAAATCAAAATATTTTTATTTCTCATAAACCAAAAAAAGGCGCTTAAGAAACGTTACGTTAAATCTACTGACTCTAGTTGCTCGGTTCCAAAGTGTCCTTCCTATGGAGAAGAGCCGGCAAGAATAGAATAGGTTACTCTTTTAAAAAAAAAGGTTTACATCGATGTTAAGATTACAATGATTTTAAAATATGCGACAACAACGTAAACAGCTGAATGTTTAGATAAATGTAAACAAACACATCCAAAATGGAAGAAAAAAATAAAAAAAAATAGAAATCGAACATTCAACTTAATTTACATTGTCGTCACATTTACAAAGGACGAACATATAAAGGAAAAATAAATTATAGAAGAAGGAAAAAAATAAAAATATAACTACATACAATCAATATGTAGTCCTAATCAAATCCCTAACAGGAATGTCAAGGCATGTCAAGAGCCTTCTGAGAATAGAGGCTATGGGGCAGCTAACTGAAGTAAATAAGGTAAAACAATACTATTAGCAGACCGCCAGGGAGGCCACATATGCAGATGATCTAATTCCACGCGCGCTTATCCTCTACGTAGTCCCTAACCGTATAATACGCCTTCTTTATTAGTTTTGACTTAATGCACGTTTTAAACTTTTTATTAGGCAAACTTGTTATCTCTTCCGGTAACTTATTATAAAATCGAATAGAATTCCCTAGGAAAGATTTAGTATTAGTTTTAGTTAGTCTAAATCTTGGGACTACTAGTTTATTTTTATTTCTGGTCGTATATCGTATGAATGGAGTTCCCTTATGTCGAGTAGAGATTACATCTGATGACGTCTCATATTGTATGCATATTGCCGGTAGAGCATTAGTTAATGCAGATGTATGATGCAGATAGGATTTACTAGATAGTGTTGTTGCATTCATGTACGTATATGCTCATTTTGTTATAAAGTATGAGGATAGTCCATGTCATAAAGTCAGCTTTTTTATTAATGAAGTCAGTTTCCTAATTACAAATTTTGTTGTGTTGTCCTTTCTGCTTTATGATAGCACAGTACATAAGGCAAATAAACATGTGTCTAATAAATAGTTGTGTTAGAAATAGCAAAATTTAAGTAATTAAGCTTTAACCTTTTGAACGCCATGGTCGTGTATAGACGACAACGAAAACGTGCCCAAAACAAAAAAAAAACATTTTCTTGTCGTCTATACCCGACCGTGGCGTGTTTTGGGCGTCTCGACCCTTAAAATACAATGTTACCGATAAATTCACAGATACTGAATATCTGAAAGAAGTTGGTTCAGAATGAGCTTCTGAATCGATTTCTGGTATTAAAATTAGGTGCTAATTTTTGACGGAAATATCTTTTGAGCCGCTTGCCGCCGCGCCACTGGCCCAAACGTTTTGCGTTTAGTAAGGACTAGCTGTGCCTGCAACTTCGTCCGCGTGGATGACGAAGCTTATCAATGAGTCTTTAACCATTAAGGCTGCACACGCGACGGAAGCTTCAAAAATTGAGTAACTTCTTCCCGTTTTTCCAACATTTCCCTTCACTGCTCTGCTCCTATTGATTGTAGCGTGATGAAAAGTATACTTTGCCCAGGAGTATGAAGAATAATTGTACTAAGTTTTGTTAAAATCCGTCAAGTAGTTTTTGTTTCTATAAGGAACATACAGACAGACAGACAAAAATTTTACTGATTGCATTTTTGGCATCAGTATCGATCACTAATCACCCCCTGATAGTTATTTTGAAAATATATTTAATGTACAGAATTGACCTTTCTACAGATTTATTATAGGTAAGTATAGATAACTAATATGTAAAAAATCACTAGGCCAAACCTAGTGACTTTAAATTAATTTATTTACGGATGTTGTTTCGGACGTATAATTTAATATACTAATTGGGCTGTCTAAGGTATTGCCTTTATTCTGTTACACCCTGTATAATAACATCCTGTCTTTTTGAATAAGGATAGTCAACCTATACTATACAGGGTGTTAAGAAACCCCTGTCCGACCCGAAAAGGTCATAGAGGGTTCACAATCACATACCCAAATAAAATATCAAATTTGGAAAATTCATGACAGAAACAATAATAATGGATTTTGAAATAACCATTTTTTGCCCCGAAATTCCCTAAATTTGAGAATAAAACAAAAACTACAACACCAATTTCGTCGGTATTTTTGGGGGCCTTTTGTTTGGTAATTAGGTATCATCTGTGACAACGCTGACAATCTCTCTCGACTTTTGAGAAAAAAATATTTTTAGGTTATAATTTTTTTTCTTTTTTTTTCATTTTATTTCCACATTTTTTAATCAGATATTGATACCTAACAACACCTTAACGGATCGGACAGGGGTTTTGTAACACCCTGTAGACTTACACAGTTGCTTTATAGCAAGTGACATTCAAATAGTATTAAAAACTAAATGCGTGGGAAACCGAACAAATGCTTATAATCTTAGACACAACCCCGAGAGAGACTTATCATGTAAACATCGAACATAAGTATTGACACATGTAATATATAACTGTCTGTGGTTACAGCCTTTCCAAAAAGATTAATAATAAAATATAGTCCATGATTTATAATGGCTAATTATTTAATTTTCATTACCAACTTACGTATGCAATAATTGTTGCTTTCACAATGTAACAAACTAGTTTTCTGTTTTCTCTTTCTAAAGAAACTAGGTTAGTTTTATTTTCTTTATTTTTTCTTTCTTTCTACCTTATTATCCTACTCTATCTAAACGATCCATTTAACTAAAATCAACGTAAACGAAGCATTAGTCTTCTGTTATAAAGTTAATTAAAATATAATAATTGTAAAAAATATATATCTGTATTGTCAATTTGTCACTGATTAATTATTTTCGTTTAAATATAGCTACAGCGAAGCTATCAAAGACGCAATTTTGCCTTTTCCTATATAGAGAAGGAACGGCATTGATCACCACGCTTACTTATTTCCATTATATTAAGTATTTGTTTCAAAATAAAGTAACATCAAATACAAAACTCGACCTCCGTGGTCGAGTGGCGTACGCACCGGTTTCAAGGTGTCGCTAGCTCTGAGGTCCCGGGTTCGATCCCCGGACGGGTCAATGTAGAAACCAACTTTTCTACATTGCCTCGGGTCTGGGTGTTTGTGGTACCTTCGTTGTTTCTGAATTCCATAACACAAGTGCTTCAGCTACTTACTTTGGGTTTAGAGCAATGTACCTACTTGATGTTGTCCGCATATATTTATTTTATTTTAACAAAACTTACCTCAGGAAAGAAATGCTGCGGGAACTTCGCCTTTTCCTTGGTAGTGACCTTTTCAATGTTGCCCGCGTGTACTTCCTTGCCGACCGCGTCCACGTACGCCTTCAGCTCAAAATCCCAGATTTTAAGGTCCGTTAGCGACGAGTGAGCGAAGTACATGTTGCCTAGCGCCTGGAAAATAAACAATAATTATTATAGATACCTATACTAATTCAAAATCTACATCAATAAGTTTAAAGTCTGGTGAAGCAGTCAAAGCCTGCGCTCAGGCTAACTGAATAGATCGCTTCAAAAAAAAACATCAATAAGTTTTCATATCTTATAAACCTCAAAAAGGAGCTTAAAAAACTATGATTTTTTATCTAAATGACTCTAGGTTAGGTAAATGATTTATTTGTGTATCTTTAATAGTTTAATGTTAATTATTTAAGATATACTTAGTAGTAGTAAGTAGACAATTTGCCCTAATGAGTAATTAGGTTAAACGATACGTATATATAATCTATTATGTCAAGGGAAAGTTCTTTTTAAGTTCTACTACTTATTTTAACTATAGGTACTTATTATAGCGGCAAGCATCTGATTACAGTGAAAAAGTAAGGGCCAAAAAAAGTTACGTAATTTAGGTCCCTGATTTTTAATTCACGGACTCTGGAAATTTCATCCGGATAATCTTAAAACGAAATCATAAAATATGTGCTTGATATAAGATTATTTCTTAAAGATTATCGGTAAACAATTTAAATAAAAGAAACCTTAGTTTGCTTTACTCTTCCGATCTACGAAATATTTACATTTATTATTAAAAAGGATCTGTTGGAAGTATTAATGGTTGCATAATAATAACATATCAGAATGCAATCAAAAACCCGATTCTTACAACAACAAGAAAAAAGAAAAAATGTTAATTTCAGAAACGTCTAGAATCGAACCCGCATCGAACTATCACAGTATTATTAATAACCTCACTACTAAGATTATCGGTAATAATTATAATACAATCCGATCGAATCTAATAATACTCATATTACTATCCATATCGATTAAATATCAAGAGAGCGAAGAGCATTAAAAATACCTGTCTAAGATAATAAATAAATAAATTATATCTGATGTTTACTATAAGTCGATACTAGAATGTTCACCTTAAGACATTAGAAATATTACCGGACTAGCTGTGCCTGCGACTTCGTTCGCGTGGATGGGTTTTTAACCGCAAAATTAAGTTTTTTTTTTATTGTTTATTTTTTTCCGGGATAAAAACTACCCAGTGTGATGCCCAGGATAAAAAAGAATAATTATACCAAGTTTTATCGTAATCGAACCGGTAGTTTTTTCGTGATACCTGAACAAACAGACAGACAGACAGACAAATTTTTTTTTTCACACTTTTGCGTTCGGTGTCGGTCTAGTAACACCCCCGCCATGATTTTTGATATTTTTTGATATTTTCAATGTACAGAATTTTCATTTCTACAGATTTATTATAAGTATATAGATAAGCCCGTTCGCACACGAGGCGACTATATACCCGACGATTTTCTTTTGACAATTAAGCTTCCTAACTTAGACACTGAATTAGAAAAATGGGATAGTGTAATAAGCGTGTATAAGTGATTATGTAACACGATACCATCCGTTTAGACTTTATGTGACTTAATCTGATTAAATGCTATTGTCTCTACATAGCCTTACATGGTAACTACTATTAGAACTACGAAATTTAACCCCGTAATCATTCTCCTGGGTTCTCTTTATATATACATGTATATACCTAAGTACAAATTCTGCCTTGTTGGCCTAGTGGCGCTAAGCACGACTGCTACGCTAAAGGTCTTGGGTTCGATTCCCAAGTCGACCAAGTTGTTATTGGGTTTTTCTATGAAATTCTCAATAGCAGGTCGGAGTTTGGATTTGTGCCCGGTTAGTGGCAATAGGCTCGCCCCCTATTGCATGGGACCTAAACATACCGGCGAACTGTGGGTGTACATTGGTACACCTCTGCCTAAACCTTCGGGGATACAGGCGTGATGGTATGTTATGTTATAAGTACAAATCAATTGCCACATAATGACGGAGCATCACTTAAGAACGGCTTGACCGATTAAGTCAGAACAAGATTGGTATGAACAAAAATTAAAAAAAACTGCGGAAAAATTCAAAAATTTACAAGAGTACGAAAAAAAACTCAATACTCACAGTGAACTTCTCGGGCGAACTGAAGTCTTCATCCAGAAATATCCTGATCTTATCGAAGAGCCTCAACTCTGGGCAGTCGCAGAGCCTCTGGACGAAGTCCTGGACGTACTGCATGGACTTCTCGTAAGCCTTGCCGCCGACCTCCTGAAGATGGAGGGCAATGAACTTCGGGTCCATTCGGGAGACAGCTTGCAGGAACTCTGATGTCCATATCGGGAGCATTACTGATGGCTGGAATAAATTAATGTGCGGTTAAGGTTAGCAGCAACGGTAATAAGTCCTTTTAAAATTGTTAGCTGAAATACCCCATTTTATTTTTGTTTTGTAATATAAAAGGCTCATGAAATAAAAATACTTTTTACAGATTTTGTATCATAATATAATATTGATATTGATTAATTGGTATATAATATTATTATTGACATTTCAAGCAAAGGTGTCGTAACGTCGGGACCACAGGTCGGGACCTAAAATGAACTGCGACAAAATCCGTAAAAAGTAGTTTTATTTCAATGTCTAGCATTCGCATAAACCTAAGAAATCAATATAAAAGGCTACATTTTGTCTGTGATGGAAAAAATGCATTTCAGATATTTTGGTCCATCGTAGATACATGGCTGTTTTCAATAAATAATCAATGTGCGGTCATAGTTATCAGTGGTACTTTAAAAACCATCGGTGTAAATCAGTAAAATAACCATCCGTGGTTTTACCTATCAAAGATTGATACAATTTTGACTTCGGTATTGAAAATAGATCAGATATTTTGATCCAGTGTAGATACGTAGATAATTAAAATAATGAATCAATGTTTACTTAATGTTATCAGTGGTAATACTTTAAAACCCATCGGCCGAAATCAATAATCTAACCATCCGTGGTTTTCTCTATCAAAGTCGAAATTTCATTTATCTTTGATAGAGAAAACTGTTCAGATATTTTGGTCTCCCAAACATGAATTCATCAATAATTTAAGATATATTTAATCAATGCTTGTCAAGGTTTTGAAAGCGGTCGTTACCATATTTAATTACCAGGATTTGGTCACTTACAAAAACAAAGGAAGGAATTTAATAACGGTTTCCCCTGAAATTTAATTAAAATTTTGGAACTCCTGACAGATGTTTGACTAGAATTTTCAATAACAATCTATACTTATAATAAATCTGTAGAAGTGAAAATTCTGTACATTGAAAATATCAAAAAAATAAATGGCGGGGGGTGTTACTAGATCGAAACCGAACCCAAAAGTGTGAAAAAATAAAATTTTGTCTGTCTGTCTGTCTGTTTGTTCAGGTATCACGCAAAAACTACTGGTTCGATTACGATGAAACTTGGTATAATTATTCTTTATTATCCTGGGCACCACACTGGGTAGTTTTTATCCCGGAAAAGTATAAACAATAAAAAACAAACTTAATTTTGCGGTTAAAAACTCATTGATAAGTTTCGTCATCCACGCGAACGAAGTCGCAGGCACAGCTAGTTTTTAATATAATAACGAATGGAATTCAAAATGAGTGAATACATTTGAAAGAATTCATTTTGTATTTGAAACGAGGTCTAACACCCGGCCAAGTGCCTGTCCATTTTTCATTTGTTAATTTATTTTCATTGAAGCGCTAACACACGTATATGCTCTGTCTCCGTGTAATTTTAAACACTCTATCTATTACGGTTCATAAGATACATCCCGTTGACAGATGGACGGACAGCGGTGGCTTTGCAATCCCTTAGGGTACGCAACCCTAAAAAGCCTTCATTAAAGCGTAGTAAATGTAGTTAGTAGTCTAGAATATTTTTATGTTACATTGTCTGTATCTATTTTCTCCAAGACGGAGATGCAATAAGGAAAATAAATACAACTTCAATACAACAACCAAATAATAATACCGTAACTATGTGAAAACATAATTATCTAAACATCCATTGTATTTCTATGACCAGTCTTTATACTCTCTCGACGGTAGTAGATGTCATTCTTTTCATCACCTTTTTTTTCTTCTTTTTCTCGATTACACGGAAATTTTATTAAACATGGAGCGCCCAGTAGTTAGCCTCACTTTTTTTTTCGACCCGGCGGAAATCATGCATGGACTACCTCCGCTCTGGGAAAGACGGAAGGACCTTCTCCTACCGGTTAAAAACACCGGAGTACACCATTCCCTTTTGCCAGTTACCAGGCGTGAACGTATTTTGCAGTACTACCGTGACCTTTTTTTTCGTCACCTACGCTAACAATTGACATTTGAACTTTCAAGATTAGATGAATAGACAGGTATTTTAATGTGTTTTGGGGACGACGGGGTCGTTATTAACTAACAGGTCAAAACGTGACTGCGAATAAATGCTATTTGTTTATGTAAATTATTTATTGTTATTATTAATAACATTCTGAGGTAGATCAGGCGACTTGCAGGCTATTTTTTAAGTATCCTTATGCTAAATACACACCGGCTATTTCGACACGTTTGAACATGTTATTTCTCGTATAATAACCACTGTGCCAAATACTTTGTTGTTGAAAACTTTGCTCATAAATTTTAGTTGAACGGAACTGCACGCCACTTGGCAATATTAGTTTTTTAAGTCTCTTATGGCCAGTAATAAATTTGCTCTGACATAGTCGAATTATTGGCTAAAAGGGCCAGTAAAGGTACAGCTTGTTAATTTATAATCTGCGGTAGACTACTCCCGATGGTAGGTTTATCGATGTACCGTAAATACATCGAACCACACCTTTTGGGAGGCACAAGGGTATTGTTATTTATAAATAGGTTCGTACTACGGACTATAAGGAAACATGCAGTTATTTTTTATAGTACATGCTATCGTAAACAATGCACGGAAAGATCTAGTGTAGCTGAAAACAATGCACGAATGAGATAATTGACTGAAAAAGAATAATTAAATACGGTGTACCGCTAGGCAGAATTATTGGCCCACTGTTATGCGATGTTTTTAATAAAAATAATTCATTGCACATCTAGTATTCAAGGAAGTGTGAAATAAACAATTAACCGTTTGTCTGTAATCTAATTTTCGAGGAAATTGATAAGTAAAATGAAATGATGCTCTAAAAATCACAAAGAAGAATTTATATAAAGACATTACGACCGTCCTGTAATAAAATGTCACGTTTTTACTACAGGATGTTATATGAATTTATGTTAATATCGAACTTTACTACCGCTTATTTTTAGTTATGTTTCTGTTTAACGAAGATAAATGCATGTAATTCCAGGTGATTTACGGGAAAGGTAACTGTAGAGACGGGTATGTACTTAATGATGTAAATAGGATGAGAAATCCTAAATAAGCCAGGGTAAATTATCATAATATATCGAAACATATATCATCCTTCGTGTATCGTATATTATTCAAACAAATAGAAATATTCCATGGAACAGTCGATCTTTCAATAGATCAAATCCAACTAACCCGTACTGGCGCCAAAAATCATAAACCATACATCGGTTTAAGAATGGATATATTTAGTAATTCATGACATGCTCGGCTCAACAATTGCTAATACATCTACAGAATAACAAGCGCCTAATTACTATTACACATGCGTTTATTTTAAACCAATTCACACACATAGTCGCCCCTATCACATGGGAATGTCGTCATTCGCGAATTGTGAATGAGTGATAACAAGTAGAGGTTTAGCGAAACGAGTTACTACTCACGTAGGACATTTGAATTACTAAACAGTTCAAATTAACTTAGCTTGACTCCTATTTTATATGATGGATAACAATAGCCCAGGACCGAGAGAATTGGAAGAGGGAAAGGGGGCCTCCCTTTTCCTTTTGCAGTGGGACGATAATGGCTGAAGAGAATAATTATATATTTTATTTGAGCCATACTTAGAAGAAGAGAACTGTTATAACAACACTAGAGTAGAGAAGTAAATGAAAAATATAAGGACATTTTTATCTGTAAAGCGATCTGTAGATATAAAACTGTTCTATGAATCGGTTTTCGTTGTGTTGTTAGTACGAATTAGAAGTATATTATGACTCACATGGTAATAGGTAGGTATATTTTACAGAACGAAAAGAATTAAGATTACCATCTAAGTAATGAAACCAAAAATTATTTTACTTTCTTCCTGAAAGAGTTAGTTGATACAAATGTCTTCAAGACCATGACAAACATTACTACAGACCTCATACCGTTACATAAGATTGCCAGTCTGCAAGATGGGGTGTGTGTTAGACAATAAGGTCTTGTGGTTTGGGGAGGCTTTGTACTACGAAACTGACACTAACTTTAGACAACGTTCTGGTACTATTTAGAATAGGCATATGTATTTTGCAGACAATACAGTAGGCGGAAAGCAATAGTGTAGGCAGAAGGTAGGATTTAAGATATGTGTCATAAGGTTTCCTAAGTAATGTTCCGAAAATATAATAAACACAGTAACATGGAAGTGTTTCAGTCCATTTAAGGTATCACAGTTGTAAGTAGACGATTACTTCATAATAGTGAAACCTTGTAGATGAGTCTTAACGAAAAATTGTTATGATATGATTCATTATAACAACTAACCTTGAGACTAATAGTGTAAATGAATAGTGAAGCCAAAGTGAGAACATTTAATCCTGAAAACATTTGGTAACAAGCCTAGTATGTACCTATTCAGATACAAGATAAATCAGGAGCATATTTGGACTGACGAGCAAAAACAACTCAAATCGTAATAAAAATACCGTGTATGCGTCACATACATAGCAAAGCTATTGTCATACGAGTTTCCAGTTACCTAAAACTAATAAATTACTGTTTATCTCTCAACGAAATACTGGGATTACCAAGGGGAATAGAATATCAATAATGCGGTAACAACGTATTACTTAAAGACAAAAGCCTTAGCCATAAATGAATATTCAAAGGCGGTATCTGTAACGCAAACTCATTTAACGCACGAACCCATAATGTAGTCTAATGTATTATAGATTGGAATTCTTTGTCGTCATTGCATTCAGTATAAGACAATGTTTGAGTGTTCTGATCATTGTTTCTTGTTTATAATATAAGAGGATATGGCCATCTTGGTGGAACCGACGAAATGTGGTCATCGATGTCCGTTGACGTCAAGTCAAAAGTTTTTGTTTTATGTTGATCTGATCCCATCAAAATATTGTAGGACTAAGATGGATGGGAAAAGCAAGAGCTATTTGAAGTTGGCATAAGAAGGAGAGCCTATATCAAGTAGTGGGTTATACATGGCTAAAAACATGAAGATCTTTAAAATACTGGAGTGTTGGTTAGTAAATAACCCTCGTATCCCGTTTTTTGTAAAACATTGTCTCTTCCCTTTCTTTAATTATCCTCTTTTACAAAAACCCAGAAACAATTTCCAAGGCTCTTAATACTTGTTGCGAAAGAAAGAATTTCCATTTATTTTCTTTCTTGTTGCCCTTTAATCATTTAAAATGTTGTTTAGCTGTAGCTCCGCCACCCCATTTTCGCTGGGGCGGACAATTACGTTTATTTATGGACATGCTCGAGAAGGCAATCGATTGAAGACGAGAATAAAATCCGCTCAATACTTATAAGATTAACTTACTCAACTGCGACGAAGAGGCTTTCGTAAGAGGCTTTATATACCCAAGTAATAGTTGGGATTTCTCACGGGAATGTAGTAATGGGATGAAACGTATTTCATGTAAGGACACCCAAGGATGTTGTAAATTTTAATCACGACCATTTCAAGGGATTTGTTATTATATAACAGACATCTAGTAGGTATCTAATTACCGTCCTGTATAGTAAAGTAGCTTTCAGTTGAATCCAGTTTTGAAAATATCGATTATAATAACAGGCTTTTTCTGCCCTTATTCTTTAAAAAACGTATACTATTTACTTTCTTGCGGTTTAGTTTTAAATCGGTTCCGTGTTTTGGCCATCAATGCGTAACAAAACAGATATTTACTTTAGCATTTATCATGTCATGGACATAATAATATTATTATGGATTGTAGAGTGTAGGATTTCAAACAATATCCATTTCCAATTTTTGCTGACAATATGGATCGTAGGTGCTTCCAACAAATTTGGAGTGTGGAATTAGGTTATTTGATAGGTTAGTACGCTTGACAGGAGCGCTAAATTAATTTTGGTGCTGGTGAAAGTTTCGGTGCACGATAAACACGTATGACCCAGTATCGCACCGCTGGGTATTCGTATCAGTAGCTAAGTGAGCATCGACCGACATTACTTTATACTTTGAAATGGATACTGTAAAAGGCTTCTAGAACGCTTTTCAGATTGTTTGAAGATCATGGTTATTCAGTGGCTTGTAGTTAAGTGCTTTGGGATGGGGCTTGGAAAGCGAGAGAATAAAATGTGATTGAGAAAACCTTTTAGTTTAATATCTGTTTCACATACATGATCATTTTCGCCTTAGGAAGGTTCTCGTGGCAGAAATTCAAATATGAGTATTTTTTTAATTAGGGAAATAAAACGCCAATACAAGACAGGTTGGACGAAGTTTTTCCCCGAATTTGACAAAATAAACCCAGTATAACATTACCCATTTATGCCAATGGTATTAGTCTAATTACCTAATGGATCTGATAACGAATATTAAGTCTAATATTCGCTATATGTAACAGGGACAATCATACTACCGATAACTCAGGTACTCTTTGACAAGTTTGCAATTAAGTACTCATAATAGTAAATCCCCGAAATGAGCTCGCTAATCGCAATTTTGACGATAAATATATGCAGGACGTAGTTCAATATATTTTGCACCTAGGATCAGGCCAGAGCTAATTGCTATGGCCAACATGAACTATGTTCTGCCTGGTGATCAAAGCTAGAGCTACAAGTTCAGCAATGATAGTCCTACGGCTAAACAGTTACCTAATAATAACAGGCTTGTTACATAACGCTAAGACCCTTAGGAGTAGATCAGAAAGACAGGTACACCAATACGCCAAAAAGTATAGTAAGTTTCTTGTCTAACCACATAATACATTGCAACAACTCAATTAGATAATTTCAAAGAAAAATTAAGCGGGCAGATCCGCGGCTATCTTGTCGAACATAAACTGTATATTTTGCATAATAATTTCGCTAATATAATTTCAGTATCGCGTCCCGGACCAGCTATTTTAAGATAGGGACTCATTTAATTTAAAAATAGGCTTATCATGTAAATCCGTCAACATTTTGCCGCCTACACGTAATAACAACTATTTTAACGGAAATGCTAGATTAGCCAACAGAATTCAAAATAAGAATCAAGGACAATATAATTGCAAGCTTATGTTTTTCATAGAGATTAGGATTTATGGCTATTTAAAAATAATTGCCCGTTAACGTAGGAAGATTAAAACCTGTTTTTCTTTTTCCCTATTTCGAATATTGACCTTAGAGGTTACATTTGATTGACTTATGATAAAATGTCTCTTTAATGAAGGAATGTGTTGTGAGGTCGAATTTGATGTCATCCAATAAGGAATTAACGACATCCTTACCAATTTGACGTCGCGCGTCGTTAAGTTTTAAAAATAAATGGATGCTTAAGAATTTAAATGATTTTTGAATCAATTTCGTTAATATATGATGGAATTAAGCTTTAATTGATATTGTTTTAAGATATGTGTTTAATCTTATATTGTTTTATTTACTTTTTCATAAGATAATTGTTTTTAGGATTACAATGACATATAAAACATTTAATGATAATAAATGCAACATCTTAAGCTCTTGGTTAAACATAAGATATATTCAGTAACTATGAATAGATTTATGTCCTGAGGATCAAAGGTTCAAACCAGAGTGAGTGAAATATTAAAGCTGAATGCAACATGCAATAAAATACCTATATTATGTTAGACTGCCTCGTTGGCCTAGTGGTGCTTAGCGCGACTGCTACGCTAGCGGTCTTGGGTTCGATTCCCAAGTCGACCAAGGTGTTATTGGGTTTTTCTATGAAATTCTCAGTAGCAGGTCGGAGTTTGGATTTGTGTCCGGTTAGTGGCAATAGGCTCGCCCCCTATTACATGAGACCTAAACATACCGGCGAACTGTGGGTGTACATTGGTACACCTCTGCTATGGTATGTAAAGGTATGTTATGTTATGTTGTTAAGTCCTATGTTTTAAACACAATTCACTGCCATTCTGCTACTTTTGTTGGTCCATTCCAGTTTATTCCAGAAATAACTAGTTTTTACTTTATCTAAGTATTTACGAGTAACAATAAACGGTGTTAACATATCACTCAATCAGTTTAATACTTATGGGGAGATAAGATAGGTACTATGTGTTTACCAAATATAGATAACTTTTTTAATAATACTGTTGGAGCCACTGGAAATATGCTTTTGTCATTGTTTTGGAAAGGGAGTATGTATGAAAGGGTTATTCAGACTAAATTTCAGAAATTTCTTTATGAGATAGATAGTCTGGAATTTGATTTTAATAAAAGAATCCCTTGTCCAACCTTTTTCAAAGCTACGTTGGGGTCAGTTCTAAGTTTCACCAAATACGATTCAAAATGATGAATAATGAATTTATTTTTATATATTTTTACACAAAAACTAAATGTAGAATTTAAAGTTATATAAAAAAATATTATTATTATTTCAGGAATGGTTGTCTCCCTACAGGGCAAAGACAAAAATAATATATAGGACCATTAGAAAACTGCTATGAAATTTTGAAGAAGACACCACATTAGCATTATATAATTATAAAATAAATATAATTTATAGTTGTTTAATTCTATTGTTGTGCCACACAAAATATACATTATATTAAAATTGTATGCAATTAGATAAAAGTATAGAAATAAATAGTAAGTTGGTTTGAAGTTGGCATGGCAACGGGCCAGTAACTGTATAGAATTATTATTTTAAAAATTAAATTATTATGTGAACAAAGCTATTAAGAGTGTTTGCTATCTTAGTGTAAAAATGGGTTATTTTTATATTGAGATGATATTATTAAGAAAATCTGTTTTTTTCTCTCTCATCGTAATAATTTATAAAATGCAAAAGTTGACCTTTCAGAATATTTATTATGTAATTTAAGTTTTAGTGGCTATTATGCTTTAACAATTTAATTGTTATTAGTATTTTAAACTTCTATGAAATACAATAAAAAGTATAGTTGTTTTGTGGTCAACCACTAATTACAATAATGTTGTTGATTTAACAAAATAATATATTTGAATACTAAAGGTTTTATGAATTTTATGTGACAATGGTCATAAGTAATGTTATTTATTTTTAGTTATAATAATCAAGCAACAGTTTTGCCGATCCAAACTTTTAACAATTATTTTATTTCTTTGGGCCACATTTCACGTCTCATTTATTATATTTGATACTTATTAATTTCCCCAGGCTGTATCTGTTTTGAAAAAAAAATATGGATAAACTTTCCTTTAGTGGGACGTCGAGTTGGACGTTCATATTTTTTTTGTAGATAGCACTCATAATCACAAAGCTTTTTACAAATTTTTAAGTTGCGGAGACTCACGGTTTACGAGATATAAATTTTTAAAGTTTCCTTATAAATTGATAATATATCGCCATGGTAGATGTCAAATTTGACGTTTTACGTTCCTGTTGACGGTGGAGGTATGTTTATTCAATTTCATCGTTTTATGTCTTTAAATAAAATAATATTTTCACATAGAAAATTAAAAGAAATATTAAAAAAATAAAAGTAAACTTAATTCGTAATTAATTCGCTCTGAAAACGCGCTGTATTATGCAATTACATTGACTTTTTCACATACAAAATAACGAATGTTTTTTTAAAACTGTGGAACGGAACGTAAAGTGACGCCGTTTTGTTTTTTATTCGTCACTGTCAGTCATCGTTCGTTTGTTGCCTTAGTTTTGTGTTACAAAAGTTAGTGACAGAACCGAATCGCTGCAAAACCGACTTCACGTAGTCTTGTCTGCCCTACCCTAGAGTGTTTTTTAGAGTCGCGTAGGCGCGGAGGGGTGAGGCGGCCCGCGGGCTGAGGAGCAAGCGGCTGCGAGCGAGCCGCCGCGGCTGAGGCTGGCCGGTGAAGCCGGCCAGTGAGCCGAAGCTGCGGTGGTGAGCGACAGCCGTTTGCGACGATTAGCACGCGTGGGGCCGCCGGAGACCCGCAGCGCCGGAGCCGTGACAGAAACCTGCATGTTGAAAGCTTGAAATTTGTGTTTTTACCGATCCTAACCTCAAAACTTTAACCATGGATATCTCCATAACCATGGGGTTCCGCGGGGTGGGGGTGGTACTGGGGGGTAGCCCCCCCCCCCCCTCTCCCCCCACCTCCCCCCCGGCCCTTAAATCGACGTCCACTAAAGGAAAGTTTAACCAAAAATATATTCTATATAATAGTGCATAGTAATATTTTTTTAGAATTTTCTTTTAAATAATTAAAGCAGTATCACCAAATTATTAAAGTTTTATTGTCAATTGAAGCTAAATAGCGAATGTATATAAAAAACATTAAGTAATTAAATTCATTTTTAACTATTGGGTACAAGCAACACAGTTAAACCTGCCCAAAAAATATGTGGGTAAATAAGAAAAAAAAAATCGGGCGTGAAAACCTTTTTGGTGATTTGTTATCAGCCAGCATCAAGTGCATATAGCCAATTTGTTTAAATTTAGAACACCTGCACTTAGCATCGCTCGCTACATTAAAACTAAATTAATGACATGATCACATACATTTGATGTCACCTATTATTGATGAGACAAGAATGAAACAAAATATATTATGATAGTACTTACATCTTCGAAGATAGATCCAACATTGGCAGTCACAAGCAACAACGGCACTTTATCCGAACCCATCTTTTTGAACTTCAACATGTTCCTGATAAGTTTTTGGGTGAAAACAATTCCTCCAAACGAACGAGGTTATTATCAATTTAGCGATGTTTTACCGCCGTTTCTTTAATTTGGCGCGAACACGCCCTAACTAAGAATACTGTTGATTACATTATTTTGTTTAATTATTACGTTTTCCCGTTAAAAACGGAAGATTTTTTAATATAGTTAAATCGTCCGAGTCGCCCCAGCCCTTTCTGACATTTGTATGAATGAATGACATTTTTTACACTCACATTTGCACGTATAAACAGCGTAACACCTGAATAATTTACGATGTCTATTTATGGTTAAAAAAAAATGAAAATATTTTATAAAATTTAGTTTCACGAATATTTATAATTATTAATTTATTCACATTATGATATATTTTACCTAATTTTAACACGATTTGTAAATGAAACTAGTTTATTCTATTAAAACTCTGTGTGTAATCTAGTCACACGAACGTAGATTGGAACGTTATTGCTGAACTAAGAAACCTTTTGAATTCGGTCGGTTGTTTCACCAATGACGTCGCCGTTGGCTTTACGTCACGCCCACTTTCAGGGCCGTATTTGCGTAAATAAATATGGGAACGCGGTATTTAAGCCGAGAGGTCAAGAAATACGTAAGCTATGACGGTGGAAAATGAGTTTTATAAATGTTTTTCTTTATTTACTTTCGTTACGCTGTCACATGAGGCACGAGTAGTTAAATTTAACTATACTTATTACACAAGATACGTACTAAGGAAGATTTATGTTATTATTATGTATTGTTTTTCAACTATAAGCTGTTTGAACATAATTAACTATAATAAAAATTGTGTTGGATGTTTTAATAAAACAATAGAAATAAGTACGTAAGTTTAAACATTTAACGTACGTTTAGTTTAATTAGGATGTCATACATAGCTTGTTTTCGTAAATTAGACTAAAATAAGCAATTTTTATTACATGAATTGTGTTTAAACTGTTAATTAGTAATAATTAATTGCAATTATATTATAATCAGCACGCAGTGAGTAGCTGTGGTCCGTAGGTATTTGCTTTCAGGACATGTATAGTATCTTTTGTCTGCTGCGAGACACTGACAGGCTGTTATTCAGCTTGTCAGGTTTTCCTCTATTAGACTAAAGCCTGTTATCACTGGTATATGAAACATCCGTCCTGGAATGCGTATAGGGTGGTTCGATTCCTTCACTTACACATACTTGTTTATGAGTGCATAGTCACCATTGACACAATTGTTGTCTTTATTATTTACATCTATAAACATAGTCTGCAAGCTTTGTTCAGGTAGTAAATAAAATCATTACATTTAGGACAGGAACTAAATACTTAAGTTGAATCTGAAGCCACAGTTCAAGTATTTTTTTGCAGGATTGATTGCCATTGCAATATCGAAACGTTGAGCTTACCAAGCTTTCTCATGTTAGCCATTCATTAAAAAAAAACTCTTTCAAATAATTTTGTTTCTTATTTAGTAGAAATGATATAGGCAATGTAAATAATTAAATTCAAGCATTCGCGGAGGGACAAGAGGACCAAAAGTATTGTGACCTTTGACCAGCATTGAGATATTTTTGGCCATCAATAATAATTATAAGCTGTAGGTATATTTTTAACTAAACACTTTCATGATTTTCTGTTGTGTGTGTTCCTAATACGATAAAATAAACGAATAATCTTTCCAATTTCCGTTTCCATGACTTTTCGCTTCCCCAAATAGTTTAGTTGCGCAATTCATCTCTGTATATTTTCGGGCGCACACCACGCATGCGCCTTTAGTTTGACGGCGCTGTAAACGGTTAAAATAGAAATCGATTGTCGCTATTCCTGTGAATTAGGTCGGGTTTATTCCTTATATCAGTGCTATGGCGGACCACTAAAGAGGCCGGTAAGTAAATCTCTTTTTTTTAATATATTTGTGGAATGTAATGTGTAAACTATTTGGAATGTGGTGGCTGCCAAAAATACGCGCGGAATTTCGTTGCCGGTTGATTTATTTACGGAAAAATTTAATGGGTGTTTTTCTTGTTAGGTATTTTATTAGTAAACAATTTGATATTTTGAAAGGGAATCATACCGTTTGGTTGGTATTTATTATTCAGAGTCCAATAATTTGTAGGAATTTTAATTTCACGTAGAAATACCTAAACCGACGGATATTAATCTTATTCATCCCTTAGTCCAAGTTATTTTTGCAGAGTGGTAATTATTCCTAGTAGACAAAAAATAACAAGTACCTACTTCGTTTATTTTAACAAAAAAAAAAGATAAAGACCGTAAAAAAGTATAGTTAACAGATACGCATTTAGGAAAACATAATAAAAATATATATACGTTTTTTTATAAGTACACGTGTTAAGTTCGGGTATAATCGGCTACTTTCGACTTTATTCGGAACCCCTTTTTCTGGTCACGTGGGTATCAATACGACCACAACGTGACGTTGTTTCGCAATTCCCGATGAAAGGAAAATTTTCGTCTTTCCAATAGGGAAAATTGTTCGGTGGGGTAACAACGTGACTGAAAGTTGTGAAATGTGACCTTTTGAGTAAAGGGGACTTTGAAAACGATTTCAGTAGGTATTGTTTAGTTTATACTTAATTTTCTATAAGTGAATTTTTTTATTTATTATTAATTATTTGATGGGGTTTTTTGCGCTGGTGCGCCAAGACAGCCTCGTAAGGTACTTACCACAATAAATTAAATAATGAATTAACAACAGTAAAAATAATCTAATCCTAAGACTTAAAGATAACTGTAGTCTGTAAGTGAATTATGTGGCGGGTTAATAAATAGGTAGGAGATTTACAAATAAAGCAGAGTGAAATATTTTTGCAACTTTATATATTTTTTGTCGTGATTACCAAAAAAGAAGTGTCTTTGCCATATCAAGTAAATTTTTATCATCGTTAACGCTTGTAAAAATATAACTTGTCTACGGGGGTTAATCAGACGCTAAGCGCAATAGCAACATTAATCATTTAGCGATTTCGTTACATACGGTCGTTTTCAATAACCTAGCTATCCGTGGATTGATTTCCATACTTGAGGTAGCATTATGACTCTACAAATTACGTCAAATCCTTATCTTAAGTAGAAAAAACGATCACTGGATATTGTAAGAAAACTACTTTTAACGGATTTTATCAAATAAATTAAGATATTAGTTTCATCGCCTTTCTGTATGTCAGGGGCAGAAAACGGTACGGGAAATTAAAACCTAAATATATACTGTGATAGATTACGTTAAAAGTAGTTTTTTTATGTCAAAGCGATCTCTGCATCATCGTCATCATATCAGCCTGGAATCAGTCACTGCTGGGTATAGGCCCCCCCTTTTTTCTGCCATTGTTGTCTGTCTAGCGCGTCCCTCATCCAGGTGGTTCCTATTACCTTGGCTATATCTTCAATTCAACGTGCTCTCGGTCGTCCCTGACTCCTTCGCCCTGTTTTTGGCCACCATTCAGTCAGAATTCTATATTATCTCTGGATATGTTATAGAAATTAGTATTTACTCAACTTCTTCCATAATTTTAAACATTACTAACTACTCTTATCTTTCCAGCGCCCATGTTGATGTGGGGCTCGCTACTGCTGGTGGCGTCGGCGTCGGCGGCGTCGCACGCGCACCATGCGGTCGAGACCGAGATGTTCGCTATACCCATTAGCCCTAACCTCTTCAACTGGACTTATCAAGGTAGGTTGTAGACATGAGAGATAAGATATTATAGAGTGCGCATATCGGGGTATGAACCGTGAGCACTAGTATGAACTAGTTTAGCCGTTAAAATAGTAAACGTCTGTCGTTGCACGAAAAATATCTTAAATAAATAACTTAGAGGAATGTATTACATAAAGCAAAAATTTGCTTACGCTCGGCACATTGGGCTTTCGATACGCGCACTCTATAGTTTTTACTTTTATTACTCTATGGCTCAGGCCCAGGCAAATTACTTGAAACCATCACCGAATAGACAAACACAACTAAAAGATAACTTAAAGACGTTTTTAATTGTCTGTCGCTATTTTTACCCGACTGCCAAGAAGGGTTATGTTTTTCGCGCGTATCTTGTATGTATGTATGTATGTATGTATGTATGTGTGTAATATTCTTTATTACCTCATATCTTCGAAACGGCCGAATGGATTTCGATAATTAGGGTATCGTTGGATTCGTATCGATTACCCAAGTGTTCTTAGATATGTCACGTCAAACAGAAACCAACATGGCGGCCACGAGGTGCCATAGATTGAGGTAAAAAAAAATAAAAAAAATATGTTTGCTACAATATGGGTATCAAATTAGAGGGCTTGTAACGAGGATTCCAAAATGGTATATCATTTACGTATAAAAAATACTATGCGAAAATTTGTTCTTTATCCAAACTAAATATGTACATACTCGAATGCCGTACGCTAGATGGATAGCCAGTTCCACCACCATGAAAGTACATAAAAGCCTACCAGGGCTGCAAGTTTGTGCGTATTATGATTTTAACTAAAAAGTGTTAAATAAAAAATAAATAAATTTAAAAAATAAAAAAACCCGACTGCATAAAAAAAACTTTTAATAAAAACTGAAAAGTAAAAAACAAGTTCAATAAGTCTAGAAGTGTAGATAGCAATGTTATTAGTACAAAAATTTAATAATCAATACACAATCAATCTAATGAGAAACATAATTGACTGTAACAGTCGGGACCCATTAAATAAGCTAGACTAAAATCATTCATTATGGGTCCCGACTGCGACAGTCATTTATGTTTCTCATTAGATTGATTGTGTATTGATTATTAAATTGTACTTATAACATTGCTATCTACACTTCTAGACTTATTGAACTTGTTTTTTACTTTTCAGTTTTTATTAAAAGTTTTTTTTATGCAGTCGGGTTTTTTTATTTTTTAAATTTATTTATTTTTTCACCTAATACTGTCAGAGACAGCACATTACAAGTCAATGAGTTGTGTTTGATTATTCGGCCTTTAGTGATAAACGATATTTCCTCCCATATTTGACGTTATATTTTCTTTTGAGCATCTACCTGACTTCATCCAATTTATACACAATAAAATACCATCACTCCTTTTGGCGGTTGTGACGTAAAATTGCAAAAACCCGCATTGTTGCGGATGCATTAAAATAACCAGGAATGTGTAAAACAATGCTGCCAAACTTACATAGACACTTGCGGTTTTAACCTACTTACTTATGACGTCATTCAACATTAATATCATTATGGAATAAAGTAAATAATAGTTATTAAGTAGGTGTCATATGACTTATTGCGTATGCATATGGGTACTTAATGCGTACGAAGCTAGGCAAATAAAGCCTTCGTGTGTTGATCTCCTTGAAGTAATTGTCACATGTATTGTTAGGTTGTTATTACCTACTCCTTGTTGTGTGTATATTGGTAATCAAAACAATGATAGGAAGAAGTAAATAAGGATAACTGCTAGCTAAACTTTGTCGTAGGTGCCTACTTAGTGTGACACTACCTAAGTAGGCACAGGGATAGCTTGTAGGTAACTACATAGATCGTCTGCAGATTTATTCGACGACTTCCTCACTGTGATAATTTTATTTAGTTATCCGAGGGGTTTGAAAAAACCTCTACAATATAGGTACACATATTCAGACTTAGGACATACATTTGGTACCTAGATGATCAACTACTGTTGGGTTTTCAAATAGGAATCGTATTATAATCGTATAGGTAAGCACACGCCATAATAACCGATTCTTTAATATTTATATGGGTATCGTATACATTTCAAAGTTAAATAGAATGTCGGTACTTGGCTGTATCTATTTATTTTAATAAAATATTTTTTTTATTGAGTACAGACTTATTTAATTTAGTTATCACAAAATCTCATAAACATGTACTTGTTCTGGAGCCGGTTAGTGTTGCTATTTCACGGTAGATGGCACTGCCGATGCCGGTTGAGTTCTAGATAGTTTAATACTTATCATTCATTTAAAGATGTGGTTATGTGTTTGAAATCTTTTTATGCATAACAAACCTTGAACAAGATACTCTCAAGATACTAAAGTAAACGTTGTGTAACATTTTCTAGAATAGTGTAGTTAATTTTATTATGTACCGAAGGGTCACCCACCAAAACTTTACTACAGTAATAATCCAGAAACATGTCTTATGTTTTTTTTTTTATATTATAAGGCTCAGCACAGGTTAGCCTAGTAGCACTCCCAGACAGGTGTTTTCAACTACAAAGTTAATTAAGGCCGATTGAGATTGACGATCAGTTAGTACTTACGCATTTACATAAACATCATTTTTGCTATCGTCATTGTAAACTAATTAAAAAAAGTATAATATTTTCTGTCTATTGCTTAAGAATCGGCTTATTTGTAGTTTTCAGGGGCCATCTATGTAAGAAACATAATGTGACAGCCACGTCTAATATAATATAAACAACTTTATTATTATTTCTCACTTTTTATGTCAGTATTTGCAAATAACATAATATCATTACGAGAGAACTTAATTTGTTTTGATTTAATAGTCTAACCGGTAAAACACGAACATGCAAACATTCGTTATAAGAGACCCACGTTGGGCGCCAGTACGGTAGGCCATAATATTTCATTCTTTCCTAACAGTAAGTTAACATCCATTTGCAGATATTATAACAAATCAATTGTGTCTCTTTTGTGATGACCCCTTGAAAATAAGCACCTAATTTATAAAATAGGGGAGCAGAGCAGCACGTGTACGATCTGCGCCGTTACAGACATTCAAGGACAAACCTCTCCCCATTTTATTATTATATCTATACAAATACATCAATTACAATATAGGACAGTACTTGAATAGATCTCACCCCTTTGCAAAACGGTTTTTGAAAATATAATAAGTGACCGTTCGAATCTCACACATAGAGACCTGTATAAGTGTTAGTGCTATCTGTGTGCGTATTACACACAGACACCTGTATGCATACATTAGTGTTTACATGTGTGCGTTAGTTCTCGAATGTTCCTCGCGTTATGATTGGTCGCCGCTAGCCCCCCAATGCATCTAGACGCGCATGTCCTAAGGTCCGCGCGGTGCAGCCCTCAATCGATCATTCGGCTATCAGTCACTTCCTGAGCTGCACCCCTTGATTTATTGCTCCATAATAATTAGTTTTATTTGGTGTTCGTTTAATATTATGTAGTTTGTTTGGCAAGCGGTAGTGTTGGTCGAGCTTTGGTGATGCTGTTTGCAGATTATGCAGGTGAGATTTTGGTTTTTAATGATTTTCCGGTTTTTTTTAAAGCCTATCTTTCAGGCTTTTCTTTTATTTGAATATGATTATGTTACCTTATTGATTTTGATTGAAGGTGGATGCCGTTTGTTTTTTTTTTTACTTATTCCGACTCAAGCCGGCTGATAGAAAATTTATTTTTAAAGTACCTTTGTATCTAAAGTTTCCTTCGCGTTATGATTAGATTAAATGTACAGATCTTTTGGATCATTCAAGCAACGGCGTCTTATCTGACGACCACCATTGCTGATGTCGCGTTCCGCGTTCTTCCAATAGATCAGAATAAAAAAACTGTTTTCCCCGTAACCATTTCCTTATTTATTTGTGTTATTTTTCGTTACGAAAATAGACCAAATTCCTTATTTTCCCGGAAATTGAAATCCCAAATAATTCTTTGGGCGATACGTCGTATCTCCATATTTCATATTCAATCATATTGTAACAGTGGACACGGGAAAATCAATACAGTGTTCTGCTAGCGCGCATGCCCTAGTCTATTTAGGTACGCCTGAAACATATAGGTAGGTGGCTAGTGTATCTGTACGGACTACCCACCCCATCCCACCCCTTCTTCCCACGCGCTCCAGAGAACGGGTAACTGGCATGCCGGCGACCATTTTACCTCGCTTCTTTTTCAATATACTTGGAAACAGAATTTTTAAAACAAGTAAGGCATCCTCCTTCCTAATGAATTTAAGTAGGTATGCTTTGAATCGATGTGTAATTGTCAGACGTACCTAAACCACTCATGGAAGGGGGAAACAAGTGACTATCAATAAGATGGTAGCAAACTTAAGTATGTACTTGGAACTTAAAGTTTAGTCAGAATCGTTGTTTCAGCTGATTAACGTCCACCACTGGACATAACACTTTGTAATATTCAAGAACCACGCTTTGTTCTTTCTTATATAATAGGTAATGAACCCGCACCATGTAGAATGGTATGAAGCATGAGCAAGGTACACCTTATCGCCGTCTTCACTTTATTTTCAAGTTGTTTTTTTTTCGACAAACGGTCTTTTATTTTCTTTAAAGTTAGTTTTTGTTTCGTATCGACTTTTGGCCCTGTAATGGGTTATAAAGGGATTTTTAGATTAGACACGGCAATTATTAAAATTTCAGGCATCAAAGATTCACCTCGCAATATTTCATAGCGTTCGTTATTCCATTACATAACTGAAAGCCAATCCAAATGGCTGCCATAAAATCAATTGCGTTGCATTCACGGCGCATGCCCTAGATTTACCTGCGCGTCCTAAGGGCGGATGCATTTCGTGCTCCGAAGCTTGTTGCAGATAGGCTTTCTGATAAAACACGTTATGTAAGAAAAGAGAGGACTATTTTTGTGTTGTGGTTTAGTGTCTATAATGATGAGAAATTAGGTAAGTGGAGACATGTTGTATAATTAATCGATGGGTCAAATAAATGGGTTTCACGAGAAAGGGTACGACGTTACTTGGTATTTAAATCTCTTACCGTAACTACTTATCATACTTCTTATAGAACATATTTCAATAAGGGACGAGAAAATACTCATATCCGGCATTAAAAAAATCACAATTAATTAGGTAATTATGTATTCAAGTCACATGTGAAAGTTTGAGTTTAAAAGTTCGTAAAGTCGGTTTGTGATTCCAAAAAAACACATGCCTCATTTAAGTTTTAATATTAAAGTTCAACCCTTATATTACATAACGATCTTTGCTCCGTTGCATAACTTCGTTTCAACTTTTAGGTTTCTAATTTGGATGAGGGGCAAACAATATATTCAAATTACAGAAATCAAAGATTCATCTCACAATATTTCATAACGTTCTTTGTTCCATTACATAACTGAAAGCCAATCAAAATGGCTGCCATAAAATCAATTGCGTTGCATTCACGGCGCATGCTCTAGATTTACCTGCGCTTCCTAAGGGCGGATGCATTTAGTGTGTCGAAGCTTTGCAGTTAGGCTCTCTGATAAAACACGTTTTGTAAGAAATGAGAGACCTATATTATATTTTTTGTGTTGTGGTTTAGTGTTTGTTATGAGAAGATAAATTAGGTAAGTGGATAGATTTTGAATAATTAATCGATGGATCAAATAAATGGGTTATACGAGAATTGTTTCGTCGATACTTGGTACATGAGCCTCTTACCGTAACTACTTATTTAACTTGTTATAGAACATATTTCAATAAGGGACGAGAAAATAATCATTTCCGGCATTAAAAAAATCATGATTAATTATTTATTTAACTTACGTGTCACCTTAAGGTTAGAGTTTAAAGGTTTGTGTAGTGGGGTTTTGATCCCGAAAAAAACAACCTCATTATATAAAAGTTCAACCCTTATATTAGTTAGGTAATGTTCTTTGTCCCGTTGCATAACTAGGAGCCACTCAAAATGGCTGCCATAAAATCAATTGCGTTGCCATAACGGCGCATGCCCTTTTCAAGCGTCCTTAGGGCGGATGCATTTAGTTCATGAAACTTGTTGCAGTTTAACCAAGCTTTATTTAAATTTTCGTGACATTATAGTATTAAGTAATTAGGGTAGTATATTTAAGTGTTAATAATGGTGGGAAATTGAATTAGGTAAGTGAAAAGATTTAACATACTTACATACTTTATTGACGGGCAAAAATGAGTGTTACAAATTAGAGGTGTTAAAATTTTATTCTTATTAGATTGTGACGCCATATCTTCGAAAAAATACGTTTCGATGGAAAAATAGGCGTTGATTTTTTTTTTCCTTTTCATTAACTTTGTAGTCAATTTTGGGGTGGGCGGTATTTTCGGATTGTTATTTAGACGTTCGTTTTTTTCACAAAGTAATACAAAATCAATGAGGATTTTTGTATTGCGCATGTCTAGTTATATTTACGTAGGCGTCTACTTATTTATTTGTTAATTCCCGGCGGCTGTTATTGATACAAGATCTTTTCTTCGTTATCGGAACTCTATTACGGACGTGTCTTCTCAACGAGATTTTATTTGCAATTAGGTAGGTGATTATTTTCTTCCCTTGACTCCTTCAAAGGTTAAGCTATATTTTTATTTAAAATACTTATAGGACGCGTAATTGAGTGATTTTTTTTCTAACCATAAGTCGTTTAATCATAATTTGTTACATTTTCATTGAGTTGGTTACCAAAATTTTGGTTTTTAAAATGAATTAAAAATTAAGTAATCGTCCAAGTCAGTGTTATAAATATATTATGTTACCTATACCTGCAAATTACAATACTGCTTTGGGGAAGAAGGGAAACCGAAGACAACCGTCGCCATATTGAATTCTCGATTACCCATACAAAATGGCTGCCATCCCGCCATCTTCACAAATCCTGACCTTAGATCTTCTTTCTCAGAGTTCGACCAACAGTACCGCTTCCATGCCTCCCTGCTGGGCAAGCCGGAGCTGCCGTCTTGGCTTCGGTACATCTACAGCGGGAGACACCACTCAGGGTTCATCTTCGGAACACCTCCGAGGGGCAGCCATGGTCCTATTACGGTGAGTTTTGATGATGAGCAGTAGGAAATTTCAGTCTAGACTTAGACACGATAGTCAAGTGATAAATATTTTCCTACGATTATGGACAGCTAAAATTGTTATGGAAGTAACTGCGTGTTACATTGAGATCTCTAGTCTGTAGTCATCCAATTTTTAAAGGGCATTTAGTTACAAATATGGCTGAAAATCTACCTAGGCCTCTAAATACAGAGTCATTAAACAGTTTTACTAAATAAATTGACTTCATGCTTATCAAATAATTCGAGGTTTTTATTACATAAGTTTATATTAAATAAGTCTTCAAGTTTAAGCTGTTAATTAGCTCATCGCATGAACATTATTTTCTTTTTCCTAGATCGAAGTAATAGGTCTGAACCGGCAAGACTATGAGACGCGGCGGGTGTTGCTCACGCTGGAGGTAGAGCAAAAGGAGAAGATGGCGCGGCATGAGGTCGAGCTCAAGATCGATAACCTCAACGTGGAAGATCTGCTGGATGAGCACAAGTAAGTGGAAATATGACAAATTAGGAGCATATGGAAATTAGGTTATACAGTATAGGTAAGTGAGCATGGCAGTCTATCGTAATCAAGTCAATCATAAAGTGGTGATTGAAAATTGAATCATTGATCGTTAATTGAAAAATAAGCAAATTACAGCCAAAGAAAAAGATAATGAAAAAGCAATGGAGTAACATTTACCTTGCATTGCGACAGATACTATTAGGGAATTCAATCAATCCATATGTTAACCTTTTCCTGTCTACTGATGGATATAATCCCGACTTGCATTCTAACCCTTGTTCCAGCGCCTACCGCATTCAACTACCTATTTTAACTCGTCATTTTCACTTGAACTACAACACATACGAGTACATTTCCAATTCAGAATTTGAAAACCTTTTCTTTCCTCCTAGAATGACTCGCCTCAAAGACATCTTGCGGACAAAGCTCTGGAGTGAAAGCAACGGAGACCTATATGCTACCTTCCTAGCATCAGCTATAGACCTGGGCGCACGACTGCCTCTGAAACCCAGCGATGGGGAAGGGTAAGTAGAAATATACATGTTGTTTATTTGAACAGATAGGTGTGGTGCATTGTTTCCCAACCTGTGGTCCGCGGACCCCTGGGGGTCCGCGAGTATATGTATGGGGGTCCGCTGTGTCATCTTTGTCCATACATAAATGCCAATCTTATTTGAGATTACAACTTAGTAGCAAGTTCAACCCGAATATCACTGATTTAGTTACAAAAAAGCAACACCAACCCGCACATTATTTTTTTTCAAATTTTTCCTAATTAACAGTTATTAGTACCTATTTTGTATCTGTAATAACTAAAATAAAAACCTAACCCGATTTTTTTGCTGTTTATTTTATTAAGGGGTCCGTGAAAACTGTGCTTGATTTCCTAGGGGTCCGTGGCTGAAAAAGGTTGGGAAACACTGGTGTAGTCTATAGTATAAAAGCAGTAAAAGGGCTGGTGGTTGATTGATAGTGTATTGGAACTTGAGAAGTCGATACGTATTTGATCATGTTTGAGTTTACGACTTTTTTAAATAATTCCTTGTCGTATCAAGGTTTCCTTTAGGTTAATTCTATGTAATGATATCAGAGTTAGTATAGTCATTAATTGATTACTCCATCTACTGTGCAAGCTTTATCCAAATTCGTGAGGTCAATACTTAATTTCTTTTGTTAAAAATGTAATGTTATATTTCAGACGTTTTTCCTATTTACACCCAAAATATTAGAAGACATATTCTGTAGGTGCAAAAATGATCATCATTTTTCATAGTGACTTTTTCAATACTTCGATAGGTTAGTAGTCCGCCTCGGCAGCACAATGCCATTCTCCATCGAGCTGAAGCGTCTCCGGGAAGAAGTCCGGCCCCTCTCCCGGCTGCCGAGCTGTCCTCGCGAGTACAAGCGGACCACGGTGGAGAGGCTGTTCCGGGACGCCGGCCTGACCCTCGACTGGTGCAGCTTCGAGCTGGTAGGTGTAGAACTACAAGTATAGGATCCGACTACTCTGGCATCTGACTGTGCCTACACGAAAAATAATTGTGTTTAATTATGTTCTACAAATCAAATCTACAGTACATGTATCAATATTTGTTTATAGAATCTGACCGTGTACAGTCTCGTAATACATACACATACATACATATAATCACGCCTCTTTTCCTTGTAGGGGTAGGCAGAGACCACTTCTTTCCACTTGCTATGATCCTTACACACTTGTTTCGCTTTCTCCACTTTCATTATTCCCTTCATACATGATGTCTCGTAATATATCTTGACGGGCCTGTTGGTCTAGTGGTTAGTGACCCTGACTGCTGTACCGGAGGTCGTGGGTTCGATTCCCACCCAGGACAAATGTTTGTGTGATGAGCACGATCATTTGTTCTGGTTGTCTGGGTGTAATTTATCTATAATATGTATATATTTAGAAATACATAAGTATGTTTATCAGTTGCCTGGTTACCATAACACAAGCTCTGCTTAGATTGGGATCAGATAACCGTGTGTGAGTTGTCCCAGAATATTATTATTATTAATATTATTATATCGAGTTAAATGTAATTATTTCTTAGGTTACCATTTATAATGTTCAACATCACCAAGGAGCCACAACAACTACCAAATGTCGTCACCACAGCAAACTCTTTGTCCACAGTACAACACGATCTACAAGGAGCGCTCGACTCTTCACCTGGAGTACCTGACCGAGGTGCCCAACACCAGCAAGTCAGCCAAGTCCTTCAAGGCTCTGGATACCCGCGAGGCCTGGACTGCTCCCAATAAGGTAGGTTGGGTTCGATTTGGTCGTGATTATTTAGGTCTTCAGATTATGTGAAAAAAAATTGAGTATTTTTTCATGGTATTGAGAAATTTGATGGCAACAAATGTTTATTTAATACTGAGACAGTTTTAGGTAGTCATATGCCTTGAGCATCAAGTAATGCTGATCTAAAAGCTAAATACGTATTTGCCATACCTATGGCCAAGAACCAAATCGTGTATATGAAGATTATTTTTTTTTTTTTTTTAAATCATTTATTTGATGAGGCTTTTTGCGCTGTTGCGCCAAGACAGCCTCGTAAGGTACCACAATAAATTAAATAATAAAGGTACCTTATCTAAAAAGATTTTTAGGCCCGTTTATTTTTAGGTTTGTCACTGTTGAAAGGGTGTCGTTTCCGACTCAATAGATGTATCCAAACTTACCTAGCCACCTAGGATAACTTATGTTTATGATCACTAGCAGTTTTTTCTTTCTTAGAGCATTAAACCAACTCTGAGGTGTTTTGAAATAGGCTCCTTTTGCAAAAGTTACGCCTTCAATTAAATAAATAAATAAATGCGGACAACATCACATACATTGCTCTGAACCAGTAAGTAGCTGAAGCACTTGTGTTATGGAATTCAGAAACAACGAAGGTACCACAAACACCCAGACCCGGGACAATGTAGAAAAGTGGTTTTCTACATTGACCCGTCCGGGGATCGAACTCGGGACCTCAGAGCTAGCGACACCTTGAAACCGGTGCGTACGCCACTCGACCACGGAGGTCGTCAAGATAATATCGTTCAATTAAATGCTTGTTTTTTTAGTATTTCCCATCCTAACAGCTATATTGCACACTCCACCAATTACCACATTTGTTTCAATACCCCTTTTTCCCTAGGAGTCGCTACCCTCCCGAAGCTACGGCAAGCTCCTTACCGCAGCGGTGCTCGTCCCCATGACACTCATGCTGTTATGTGTGACGGCCCTTACAGCTGCCGTCTGTGCTCTACATGCTACTGTGTAAGTATAGACTAAGTTTTTATATAGATTTCAGATAAAAAGATTTAAGAAGGATACAGGAGAAACATTGAAACGAAGAAACTTATTTTTTGTAGAGAATTGATAATAGTCAAACTTTTGAACAGATAAATGTTAAATAAAAACCATCTCAATTGTATAATATTTATCAGTTTTCAAATAGCAATCACTGCATTGACGTCGGTTGATTTGTTTGGTACCTAGTGTAGCAATGATGTTACAGACAGACAAACTAGTAACGCCTTTCATAATACGTCAAGTATAAAAATAAACATACCTGCCGATGTCCGGAGACTACTGAATTTAAAAAGAGACCTCCTGAAAATCACACAGGATGCTAATCGTCATCATCATCTCCCGAGCCTTTTCCCAACTATGTTGGGGTCGGCTTACCGGATTCAGCTGAATACCGTATTTTACATGGAGCGACTGCCTATCTGACCTTCACAACCCATTTTACTGGGAAACACAGTATCCCATAGTAAGACTGGTTATCAGAATTGACTTAACGACTGCCAAAGGTCTATGTATGACAGCCGGGACCTACTGTTTAACGTGCTTTCCGAAACACGGAGGGGTCTCGGTATGTTATAAATGGTCATCCATCCACGGCCTAACCGTGGCGAGCGCGGCTTAACCTGTATTATCGGTCAAGCCGTACGGCTAACACTTAGCCACGAACCTAGATTAGATCTAGATTTATTTTTTTATGCCGTTTATTTTTTTATTACGACTGGTCCAAAATTAAACTAAAACAAACTCTTCAGCTTCATTGTTATAAGGATAGACGTTATTATCCACTTATGTGTTATTATTATATTTCTTCACTTTTCAGTCGAGATCCGGAATCCGACTATTTTCTGGACAATATATTCCATATCTGCATCGACTATAGAAATAGAAGGTTCAGTTATTATTATTTGACTTGTGGTGATTAACTTTACTAACACCATTAAACATTTAATTTACAAACGCAAAAATAAATCAAAGAAATTCCATGTTACGTTGTGAAAAGTATGACGAAAGTTTTTTTTTATGTTTGTTACCGCGTAACTTTCGACTGAGTGAACCGATTATATTCGAAAGCTGTGGCTTCCAGTGTGGTCCCATTTAAATTTGGTCCAGTTTTAACAGTGGGATCCATAAGAAATAAATATAAGACTTATTTTGAAGTCGGTTTTTTTTGTAAGAATTATTTTCATTAATGGTATCTACTTCAATCTATCTACTATATCTATAGTTATATTTTAATATCTAATAATATTACTGACCAAAATATTTTTTAATTAATCTACTCTATTGTTTCATAACATGTTCACTTAATACCTACCGTTACCGTATTTGTTTTATCATAACAGGAAAACTAAAAATAAATTAGTGTAACTATATGCAACAACGATATGAAAAAAATAACCTATTTAATTACATGCTCCCAATCATTTAACATAACACCGCTTTTTCAACCGTCTTCGAAAAGAGGACGTTCTCAATCAAAATTAATCCACTAGTTTTGTTTCTTTTTTTATTAAATTCGGTTTTTATAATTATGTGCAATAAATTAATTTACTAACTACAGTGGGTTAAACACAATCAAATACATTTCTGAAAAATAGAGTTTATTAATTAGAATTAAATGATATTCCAGGGCTCATAAGTCTAAGGTGGAATTGTGTCGTTACGGCACTGGCAACACTGAACAGACACAAGTAGCTGACAACACCAGCACTAAGAGTCTTGGCGTAAGGTATGTAAACAATAAACAATTTAATAATATTTATTTTATTTTTATAATTACCTTATTGTAACAATTAATTACAATTAATGAGCAATTAGTTTTCCATAATTGTAAATTACGTTTACTATTTAATTAAATGTTCTTACCTAAACTTGCCCATTTGATTGTAGTCGAATCAACTTAGTTTAAATACAATTATCAATTGAAAACTTTAAAACGTAAAAGAAAATCAGGTTAATTACACCTATAATAACTCAAGAACCGGTTAACCGAAAAACATGATCTTTGATTTGTTGGATTCATCTTAACCCCGAAAAGCAGAATAAATACTAAAAACATGGAAAAAAAACAAAACCGCGGCGAAGAGCTACTTTACTAAGATTGAATGAACATTTTTGTCCTGGTCTTCTTCCTGATGCATAAATAGTACCAGCATTAATTTCTTATTAATAGTGTCAATACAAAATTGTACCTTGAAGCACAAAGCTAATCTAACTATCCTTTCCAGCCCCAACAACAGTCTCGCACGGCCCTACAGTCCAAAATCGTCGACCAACCTGGCCAGCAGTTACAACCGTCCCCAGCCACCACCATACCTTGGATCCGCCACCAATTCTCTCCATCATCGCAAGTCCTCAGACATCAGCCCATCAGAACACCGTACCCATCTACTTGAAGAATCCCTCAAACTACTCAACGATGCTAAGCTAACAGGTGAATTTGATATCAAAAATCCTATTATAGATTTAAACGATGGCTCGGAAGACTATGTACCTATTAAACCGGATCAAACTGGTTATGCAATGAAAGCGGATCAAACTGGTTATATGAAACCGGATTTGGATGATATAGATGTACCGGATTTGGCTAAGTTTGGGATTTCGGGAGGTATTTGACATGAGGCTTCGGCGGACGGTGAGCCGCCGGTGAAGACCTGGTTCTGTTAATGTTTTTGTTTTTTCACTTTTTGGGTTAGAGTTTGTCTTAAAGAATGTAGATGGAGATACGCAATAAAGGGTGAAATAAAACAAGATACGATCTTAAATTGGAAGAATATAGAACATAATAGTGCAGGTCAAATAAATATAGGAACGGTGCGTAACTCGGTCTACATTTTTTCAGTTCTTTTTTAACTCGAACACTAACTTCACCAGTAACTGTACCTTGGAAGGTAAATCTAACCCACCTCCCAGTTTCCAAATTAAGTTCAATTTTACACAATTTTGATTTGATGATAACTTCGATCGACAACAACTGTTATTAATGATCGAAGTACGAGAAGTATGAAAACGCATAATAATAAAAAGCAAAATATCTAGATATATAACATAACATCTTTAGGTATTCACAGTGTTAAGCTATAGTACCTACTACTAGTGACTACCATTCTAATAGCCGAATACTTTAACGTCACTCAAATATAAGACACTGTCAGTCCTGTGCTCTTACTGACACTTTTAGATTTTGAGTAAAAATAAGTAAACCATAGAGTGCGCCTAACAGAGTATGAACTGTGAACACCAGTATGAACAAGCGTCATCGTTAATCTACCCCCTTATTACAAAAGATGGTCTAAGAAAAACCGAGGTTTTAGAATAGCCCCGTCTCTTTTTGTTATATGACATAAGAAAGTGATGGGTATATTTTAAACCTGGGGGTTTACCTTAGTCTTGGTTTAAACCATCTTTTGTAATAAGGCCCCTAGTGTCCAAACAGAGCGCCACCTTTTATAAATACCTTCTATCTCGGAACCTAACTCATAATATTAGAATCATCGATATTTTTGCATAAACGTCAATCAAAAATCACTTAAATCAGTAAATGAGCGGAACACTTACACCTATAATTTCGCTTCAATTGTTACAACGGGCCACTAGCGACGCGCGCACTCTATGCTTCCATATGTATACTCTAAGGAGTCAGCCTAAAGTAAATAAAATAATTTTGAAATTTGAGAGACATTTAAGAACATCTTACATTTAACTATTTAAGTGTCGTTTAAGTATTCGGTTGTAATAATATCATACTCAACTAACAGTTGTTTATGATGTAAATATAGTCCTATGAGGTTATAAAAGTTTTACTCATAACCAAATACCTAACGATTCGATCAAGCAGGCACTATGAACTAAGGACCGATTTCACTGTCTTATTAAACGCGATCAATTTGAAACTGACCTAACTTTTCTTCCACAAACTGAACGTAGTAAGCCTATCAGAATCGAGTCTTAAACTCGATCACTAAGAACTTAGTTATTTGGAACACAATTTTGAACATAACTGGTAAAATCAGTCCTTAGCTAAATATAAATTAAACATAACTTAGCTCATAATTTGTCTAAGATATAATAACGTAGTTTCGTTATCTAATAACATTTAAGTTAGCTGACGAAACTGCGATATTTTTATTTCTAATTAATACTAGACAACCAACTAAAATATACCTCAAAGATATATTTAAATTATTCTAGTTCATATAATAGTGTCAGTAACATTACACCAAGAGAAAAAGGTTCCGCTAAGAGAAATTAGTAGGAATTAATCTTAAGAAATAGTACAAGGATACTATATTATATAATAAGCAAATAGTCGATATAAAAAGGGTAGGTACTTACTTAGGCTAAGGCTTCACTACGGTTTTTTTCCTCAAGCGGTAAACCGTGAAACCGCAAAACCGTCGAGAACTACGGTTAAAAATCAGTCGCGGAATATAACCATCAGTGCGGCCGCTTCCATTAGTTTCACCGCAGCGCCACCTACTGTGTCCAATCGTGTTTTCAATCTATTCAGAAACCTCTTAAAGTACACACACTACACAAAAAAAAAACATCAATATCGGTCTAGCCGTTTAAGAGGCGGTAGGTCGCAAACACACGCATCAACTTAGGACTAATAAACATGGGAAAACGATTAGCTGCTAATTCCGCTTTATTTGAATGTTTCGATTAAATAATATTTGGCTAGGATTCAAACATTAAAATCACTTTAAAATTTATAATTTTCCCCGAAATTAACACTTACCTGCATTAGTAAAGGTCAATTCATGCAACGCAAATTGAAAGCGTCAATCCAAAAGTTATTATAGCAAATTCATCCTTAACTCAATGACGTAAAGTCCATATTTCTTCTGAGATAAAAGCTTATATTTTTGCTTTTGATTGACGCTTCGAAATTGCTCTAGTATAATTTGACCTTAAGTCGTATGTAGGCACACATAGGATAAATTAGGAATTATAGTATTAAATAAACTCTTATAAAGATAACTATAATATAGGAATATAATAAAAAAACATGTAAATTAAACGATAATAAAAGCCAATTAATTTGTAGAAATGGATGAATACCTATTACTGTAAATACAGGATTCTCCAGAGTAATAATTAATTTAAGTAAATTAAGTAACTATAGCGTAGATATTTTCTAAGTAAATTAAACTCTAACACTTAGGAATAAGGTTTAGATTAGGAAAACTATCTTTTAGTCATCTGATTGGTCGTGGCCGAGTCTTCGAGAACCAATCAGAATACTGGTAATTAAAGGTACCCACTTTATGGTTAGGTTAGGTTAGGCCTCCCATGGCAGACAGTTAAATAATATAGGGAGGTTTATAGGTATAGGTTACAATACTACACTGTTAATAACATGGCAGTAAGTAAGAAAAAAACACAATTTTGTTGGATTATAACTTATGAGACTTAAATTCAAATCACCTTCATTGTATTTATAAAATTAAATTGCCAAATTAACAGCTGGAAATCTGCTGATACTATCATATTCCTTTTAACGTCTCTAAGAAAAGTGAACCAACCATCCAAGTACACTTGTGGAAGCAATAAGTATATTGAGTATTGAAACAGAAATATTTAAGGCCTAATCACAATAATCTAAAAAAATGCTGATAATATTCAGAACGCTAAGCAGATTTTTATAAATTGAAGCTAGGAACATCTCAATCTCGACAACTTTCAAACAAAAAAATAAACAGTTTAAGGTCCATACATTTTGATGCCATATAGTACAGACACACGATCTTGTAGCACCCCTTTTTGTCAATGATACAAATGTGTAGGGACATAAGAAAGTGCCTTTTTACTGGGCGATGCCAACTAAAGTCCAGTGAAGCAGTCAAAGCCTGCGACCAAGATAATTGCGTAAATCTCTTACAAAGAAAAGGGCCATGTCAGCATAATCAACTATTACCATCTCGTTTTCTCATTAGGCTTTTAACTTGCAAGTAAGCGAGACAACACTACAAACTGACCAGTTATTAACGTGTAGTAAATAGGATAGATACTTAGTAATAACATATAATCATAAGTTAAGGAATATTGTACATATAAAAATACAAAGATTAATACACAGACGTTCAAGGTACAGTTAATATAAATAAATAAAAAATTTAATAAGTCATAACTTAGGATACGTTAATATAGGGCATTTAAATATAAGCAAAATGTTGCACATACATCCAATAGAGACCCAAACGAGAAATATCTGAGTAGTCTGTATATATAGCAGTTAAAAATAGAAGTTAAAAAAAGCAGTTAAAATAGTTTAAAAAAATAGCAGTTAATAAATTTTAATTAAGGTTAAGAAACCTGTAAATTATAATAAAAAAGAGAAACATGCGAGTCAAGGGGATTAGTTGTAAATAGGATATAAAATAAGGACTTAAATATAAAAGAGATATATAATAGTATTATGTTAGGTATAAAAAATAAATATAATTAAAATTAAGGTATAATAATATAGCATAGGTACACTCGTTGAGTCGTCTCCGAGTTTATATACCGAAGGGTCTGTAAGTCGTTATATAGTAATTGAATCAAGGTTGAAACACCTTTTGTAAATAAACATCGATTCAAATTAGAATTAAGATTCTGTATCTGCTAAACATCTAAAGCAGTTTAAACATACAGACACAAAGTTCCAGACACAAGGCATAGTATAATTAGTTTAATATTAAGATAATTAGTTTAGGAACTCTTCTTTGATCGAGTCTTGAAATAAACATAGGTTTACACTAACATCTAAACAGTACGGCACACCTAACTGTTATCTTAAAACTAACATCAAAAACATAACGTACACAGTTACATAATTATGAATTTAATTGATTTAACCACCTAATGACCTGCAGTTCATAATTAAAGATCTTTTACAAGTTCGTTTAATTAAATACACTTAACGACTGCACTCACGTAAGCATAACGGAAAAGCTCGACTAAGGTATAAAGAGTATTTATAAGTAGTAGTAAGGTATAATAATATAGCATAGGTACACTCGTTGAGTCGTCTCCGAGTTTATATACCGAAGGGTCCTGCTTGAAATTCGTTGTATAGTAAGAAGTAATGAATCAAGGTTGAAACACCTTTTGTAAATAAACATCGATTCAAATTAGAATTAAGATTCTGTATCTGCTAAACATCTAAAGCAGTTTAAACATACAGACACAAAGTTCCAGACACAAGGCATAGTATAATTAGTTTAATATTAAGATAATTAGTTTAGGAACTCTTCATTGATCGAGTCTTGAAATAAACATAGGTTTACACTAACATCTAAACAGTACGGCACACCTAACTGTTATCTTTAAACTAACATCAAAAACATAACGTACACAGTTACATAATTATGAATTTAATTGATTAAATCAGCAAATGTCTTGCAGTTTATAATTAAAGATCTTTTACAAGTTCGTTTAATTAAATACACTTAACGACTGCACTCACGTAAGCATAACGGAAAAGCTCGACTAAGGTATAAAGAGTATTTATAAGTAGTAGTAAGGTATAATAATATAGCATAGGTACACTCGTTGAGTCGTCTCCGAGTTTAGTAACATAAGGGACTGTAAGTTGTTATATAGTAATAAGTAATGAATCAAGGTTGAAACACCTTTTGTAAATAAACATCGATTCAAATTAGAATTAAGATTCTGTATCTGCTAAACATCTAAAGCAGTTTAAACATACAGACACAAAGTTCACAAACAAGGCATAGTATAATAGTTTAATATTAAGATGATTAGTTTAATATTAAGATAATTAGTTTAGGAACTGCTCTTTGATCGACTCTTGAAATAAACATAGGTTTACACTAACATCTAAACAGTACGGCACACCTAACTGTTATCTTAAAAATAACATCAAAAACATAACATAAGTACACAGTTACATATTCACGAACTTATCACCTAATGTTCTGCAGTTCATAATTTAAGATCTTTTACAAGTTGGTTTAATTAAATACACTCTTGCACTCACGTAAGCATAACGGAAAAGCTCGACTACTTTCAGACTAAAACGCAGCTTTTCATTAATCTGCAGAAGTGATTATTGACGAAAAAATGCTTGTGGTTTCGATCTGCAAGTCATTGTAAAAACTGATGTTAGTGTCTTGGATAATAACAAAATTTGAATATCATAATGTCACCATGATTTTCAGTTTAATTTCGGATCGTAATCGCATTCCATCAGGCGAAATAGGCAAACAGTAAAAACAAAAACCAGCAACACTTACGTGAATAATAATACCAGCTTGTAACTACACTAAAGGGGCCTCATTCCGCTATTTAAGAGTTGCTTGAATGACTTGCTTCATTTGGTAATTTTTACGATAATTGGCATTCTGCTGTCATTACGAAATACGATCATAAATTGGTCATTACGATCATTCTCTTCGAGAGTTCAATGAGATTTTATTGTAGGCTTATCTGAATACGAAAATTAGGCACAAAGTTGTGTTTACTCTAACCGACATGCATTTTAAATAGCTGAATCGAGGCCCTGCAGGTACAACTATACTACTGCAGGACGAAGATCTCAAAAAGTAACTAAAGTTAAGACGGATGTTACTTCAAGAGTCGTTGAAAGGTCCCTAGTTTATAAGTTAAGGACTTGCACATATACGGAAAACATTTTGATGGTTCGTAATTGACTATAGAAGATTTATAGTAGCAAAAAACTGCATTAAATAGGTATAGTATTAGAAAGATATAAATTTAGTTATATTGTAGTAAATAAGTTCTAGATTAAGTAAAAACGGAGATCTGACAAATGGCTTTAAGATCTTAAGAGAAATCTTTGGTGAGTTGAAAACAAAAACTACGTAATATGTTTTAAATATGAACACAATTTTTTTTAAATACTAAAGAATTCAGATTGATATTTAAAAAGTCCCTTGGCTAGTGGAAGAACACTCTTTCCACCAACCGACTTTTGTCGGTGAAATTACCTTAAAACGACGGAATTAGAGACAATCAAGTCCGTTTTGAAGATACCACGCTACTGACGGCAAACCAGAAACATACTTCAATTTATAACGTCCATCTTTGCTGTCAGGGTTCCAAACATAATCTTTACTACGAATATATTCACCATTAAAAGTGGCTCTCGTTAAGGTAACTCTTGGTCACTCTAAAGCCATTTTGTTAACGACTCAAGCAGGCATCAATTTCTCATTCATTCCATTAGCTGTACATACTAAATTAATAAAATAAAGTATATTTTTATATGTAAAATGTAAGTTAGACTTTAATATTAAAATTAAGTTACTCATAGAAGAATAGGTAGGTAAGGTGTAAAAAAAGTGTAGGTTTATTCAGAGTTACGACAGCTCAAATATCGTAGTGTGGATTTAGGTCGTTAAGGTGGAAACAAACATAGCTTCTAGAAAAAACATTCTGCTTGTAAAAGGCAGATATAACATCTTTATATGTTGGGATAACTAACACACTGCCATTTGATCCCAAACTATGGCATATAGTAATGCCTGTATTATGGCAATCAGACAACTGATAAACGTACTTTTATATTTCTATACACATATTACACAAAACACATGATCATGCTCATGTCAGAAAGGTTTCTCTCGGATAGAAAACGAAATTGCAACTACTAGTTTAGCAGTAAAGGTCACTAACAAAACCAACAGGGCAGTCAAAAAGATTTATTCAGAACCTTGTACAACTTTAACATTTCATCTAAGTAAGGTCCATTTAAGTTGCAAGCAAGCTGCTTAGCGTATCACGCCTCCTAAACACGCGAGGACTCCATTGACAAAACTATATACGTGGCTAAGTACCTACTATCTAAATATCTGTAATAATTGTCATATATGACAAAGAACATACATACATACGTATAATCACGCCTGTTTCCCGTAGGGGTAGGCAGAGACCACTTCTTTCCACTTGCTACGATCCTTACATACTTGTTTCGCTTCGTCCACTTTCATTTTTCCCTTCATATATGCTATTCGGTTTATGGTACTCTTGACCTAGCCTTTTTTCAAGACGTCTCCGATATGACAAAGAAGAACAAAGAAATATAAAAAAGTGCGTTTTGATCGTATAACAACAGCAATACGTTCAGTCTTTTGGCTCCTACAAGTCTATTATAATCGAGAAGCAGTGTTTGTTTCTACGCTAACGTAAATGAACAAGTTTCTCCACGATTAAGTGTAAATAAGAGTATATTTTATTATAAAGAATAGGGAATATAAAAGCGATTCTAAGTACCTTTAAGTTGTAGTAATATACAGTGCTACGGGCGACATACCAAAGGATAAACAAGTAGATTGTACAGTCTAGTCATTAGATTTAAGGTATATTAATTACTTTATATTAATATACGCACAACGCCGTGTGGTCTTTGCTCTGAAAAGTTAACATCTAAAATAAAAAGAAATCAAGCCTAAAAGTTTTAAAACTAAAAAAACATCGTAAAGGAAAGAAAATCACAGTGAACTTGAGTTGATTGATTGTATGAAAATCATTTTTGACAAATAAACTGGAATATTTATATAAGCATCTACACGAACAGCTTTCACCAAGGAAATACAATTTTCCTCCAACCACCACATTCAACTTGGACCCTTTAAAATCATTGAGAATCGGATCAGCTGTACTATTCCAGTAACTAACAATAAATATATAAGAACATCCTAATAATGCCAGCTCAAACTCAAATAATCAAAAGTTCAAGGTCCTTCAAGAAAACAAGACCAATTTTCTTTAAACAACTTCAAACTTACTTCTTGATCTCATAAACATCTTATGGACACCACACGGCTATTAGTTTTAAAATATTATAATTGTAGATTAATCCCCGAATTCTTAAAAGCAACTTAAATTTAAGACGCCCTTATGTCTATCTGTCTCTACATTACACCTTAAAGTGAGAGAGACAACATTAGACTTGACGGTGACTTAAATTTAAGTTTCGTTTAAGCATTCGGTTATATTTAATAAGGATAATATATGACTGTGGAGTTTTAAATGCTAGTTTGCGACAGGTCAAAACTCTTTGGTTAAGATTCAATACAGTTAATTCGGTAATTACATTTACACGTCAAAAAATTCGGCAGTATGTAAAATAACTGGTTGAAATGTAAAAGTCCGGTGAGGAAGTCAAAGCCGCCATATATCTCTTCCAAAAAAAATATGTGGTCGACATGTTATAAAATCATGTACTTAATTGAAAAAAAAAACAAAACAGAATGCACTTTACCACTTTAGGGGTGAAATAACTTATAAAAAATATATTAAAATTTACAAGATAAAAGACAAAAAAAATATCTTAGCACAAAATAACCTTTTTTGTTAGAAAAAAATAGAATAGAATAGAAAAATATTTATTTAGCACAGAACACAAGACAACACAAACACAAACAAGCAACACAAAAAACAAGGTAAATAAAAAATAAAAAATAATTACAAAATACAAATACCCAATACTAGCAGTGTTGTCGAGCATACAGTGCCAAAAAGGTCACCAACTCAGCATATGCTAGGTGTAGAACACCCAGCGCTGGTTTTCAGTTGGAACCCCACAATTGGACGATTCTACTTTAATTAACCAACATTCTTACACAATTTTGCAAGACCTAAGAAAACGGCTCAAACACAGCCTTAAATCACTAAATAGGAGAGAAGACCTACCTAGAAGACTGTTTGCTGTTAGATTATAATATTCTACAATATAAAAAACAAAACTATCCATTAGAGCTAAATATTAACGTTTGCACTCACGCCAAAAAACGGAGTTGCCCGACAAGTTTCGGGTCAAAACGGAGCTTTTCATTGTGAGTGCTTATAATATCGAGTGAGTGTAATCGTTTAATGTCGTCGTATAATATAAAACCATGAGTTTTGATCTGTTGCAAAGTACTTTAAACTCCACAGTTTTTAGTTTTTAATTGTAAATATGAAATTCATTTTATATTGGTGATATGCGACACATTAGTTTGATAAACGTAGCTGCATTGAGTTTGTGTCAGTCCAAATTATAAGAAATTAATTACGTTAATTTAGCCTGACATTTTCCCACACTATGTTGGGGTCGGCTTCCAGTCTTACCGGATTCAGCTGAATACTGTATTTCACATGGAGCGAATACCTATCTAACCTCCTAATTTCAACGGGTGACAAAATACCGCGTATTACGACTGTTTGTCAGAATTGACTTAACGACCAAAGATCGATTAGTTTCGAAATATTTTGGACTGACGCAGATTTATATGACAAGCGTAAAACGTACATAGATTTAAGTAGAATATTTAAACTGAAGGAAAAGTGACCATAAAATGTACATTTATAAAGATACTAGCGCCAAAGGCCAATCATTATGTAAGTTTAAATTAAGTTTAGTATAGAGATGTTGAGAAAATTCTCCATCGGTGTATAGTTAGCATAAAATTTGGTAATAACAGATAATATATAAGATTGATTAATTAAGATTAACGACGACTCAGTCTAGTTAGGATTAGCTTTATGACATAGGAGTACAGGGCGACTGGTGAATTATGTGACATATTAACTGTCATGATAATTCTCAAGCAAAAACAACGTATCAAATAATGAAATAAGATCAACACTGCGTATAACATATTAACGACTTAATAGAAAAATCAAAAAATTCGCCTTCGGGGCATTACGGAAACTATCACATTTTCTAAGATTAAAGTCCGGTAAAGCGGTCAAAATTTGAGCTCAGGCTAACTGCGGTAGAACTCTATTATAAACGAAAAAAAGATTTAAGGTCATAAGTAGTCAATGCAGAATAAAAATAAAAAAAAAACAAGTAAAGTTACCTTTCAGCCACATGGTCTTTGTCGTTATCTGGACAAATGAAAAAGAAATTGCCTCACCCATTTTTGGCAAATTTACAACAACACTTGAGATTTGAACATCCTTTATCAATAGATCAACTAAAATATCAGTCACCCTGTACAATTAATAGTATAGGTAGGTAAATAAGTGAAAATTAAAGTCTGTACATATAAGTGAACAACCCGGTGCGCGGGCGCTAAACACCTTTAAATAAATTTAGTGGAAGTGGTCATAATAATAAAAGTAGGTTAGATTAATTTTAAGGCAAACCTTCAATAATGTGAATCAAACATTTGTATCTAATACTCTAAATCTTGTCTTAAGACTTGCTATTAATATCTAGCACGAAATAGGTCTAGAAACTGACACTACTAACTAAAATATCTTAACGTTATCCTAAACAATCAACCACAACAACAACACACTCTTCAATAAACAGAAATAACAAAAACTACGAGAAAAAAATATTACAATATATATAAATAATAATAATAATAATAAATGCGGACAACATCACATACATTGCTCTGAACCCACAGTAAGTTGCTAAAGCACTTGTGTTATGGAATTCAGATACAACGAAGGTACCACAAACATCCAGACCCGGGACAATGTAGAAAAGTGGTTTTTTTTTCTACATTGACCCGTCCGGGGATCGAACCCGGGACCTCAGAGCTGGCGACACCTTGAAAACCGGTGCGTACGCCACTCGACCACGGAGGTCGTCAATTATATGGACCGTTCATGGCTTAAGTGCAAGTCAAGACAAATCTAACAAGACCAAACACGACTTGGGTACGTCATTCCATCATGGAGATCCAGTACTCACCTTCTGGATCCATCATCAGATCAGTCCGATTATACAAAATAATTACTAATGAATTGCCGGAACGATACTGTTATGAAAAGTAGGTGCAAATCCGTTCAACACTTTTTTCAGACACCATCTTGCCATTTCACATTATGACACATAGACCTTGGTGAAAAAAAAAAAAGAATCATGTCTTGGATCAACTCACATACGGCAAACAGATCTCAAACTAGGCGGAGCCTATTTTTTGGCATCGATACAGCTGATAAACTGCTTATATATTTCTAACTATAAATTACACCCAGACACAGAACAAATAATCATGCATAACACAAAGATTTTACCTGGGTGAAAATCGAGCCCACGACCTCCGGGTCAGCAGTCGGGGTCACTAACCAATAGATCATCATCATCTGCAAAGCCTTTTCCCAACTATGTTGGGGTCGGCTACCAGTCTTACCAGATTCAGCGCCTGCCTATCTGACCTCCACAATCCATTTTACTGGGAAATATAGTACCCCATAGTAAGACTGGTTGTCAGAATTGACTTAACGACTGCCAAAGATCTTTGTATGACAGCTGGGACCTACTGTTTAACGTGCTCTCCGAAACATGGAGGGGTCTCGGTATGTTATAAATGGTCACCCATCCACGGACCAACCGCGGCGAGCGCGGCTTAACCTATTATCGGTCAAACCGTACGGCTTACACTTAGCCACGAGCCCCTCTACGTACATAAATATTATACCATCATAAAGACATAATTTAGTTAAAAATGATTGATTCACAAAACTAAATAATTGAAGGGATAGGATAGACTTTAGATATAAATGTTTATTTTGAATTTTAACTTTTTCATTTTGCATTCAGGTATTCTAATCGGGCAATTATTACGGTTTAATGTTTAATAAATACTTATACTAATTATAAAAGTAGAGAATAGAAATAAGATTTAAATTGTAAGTTAATAAATAAGTGTAAATAAATAAAATAAGAAAATTATTAAATAAGTTTAATAAATAAATCCTTATAGTATATTATGATAATATATATAGTTAGAATATTTAAAATTAAAATAGAAAATAATTGTCATTGTAATTTATTACTTAGTTTTTTACTTTTCTTTTCGTACATTAATTTACAAAATAAGAAAGGTAAAAATATAATAATACATTAAATTTTGTTAATTATTTCGATAGGTTTTTCAACAATATTCTGAAATTATTTTAATCACGGAAAACATATTTTACCGATAATTCTTTAATTTTTTACTATTCATTGAAAAGACATAGATTTTTAATATTACCTTTATTCAAATATAACTCCCGGCACGTAAGTTGGCAAGATTTTGACGTAGTGGGGGTAAACACGCGCATACTAGACCTAACTCACCAATCTCTAATCGACTCGGACGACTAACGCACCAATCGCGCGCTCGGATCGGCGCTACCGCATACCCCGCGTCCCGCTTGACCACCAAATAGACCTAAAAACGATTTCTGCGCATCTAACGACTCTTGCCAACTTACGTGCCGGGAGTTATATCATTATTTTTCGGTTTTTTATTTGGATTTATTTAATTGGTTTTTACCAATTAGGTTAATTGTACATATTATATCATAAATGTACATTTTCAGGAAAAGATATTTGATTCCAAATATAAAGTAGAATTTAGATTAAGTCGTGGAAAAACGTCAACAAGGGGCAGATCAAAATAACTATAATAGTTTAAGGTTTCATAATGCGGATATACATATAGTTATATTGAACCGCATTTAGGTTTAATTAGGTGTAGGTAATTAATTATAAAATTACATATAGGTGTCAATTTTTTTTTGTGGTCTTTTTCAAAATTTTTTTTACATTTTTTATATGTAATTTAAAAGGTTTTGTCATTTATTAAAAAAAAATGTTTTCTTTTATGTTACAAGAAATAACATTCAATTTATATTACATTAAAAGTATGAGATTAAACAAGTAACACTGGTATTAGGTACTAAAATCTCCGCCATCTTAAACCAAAAACTTTTAAATTTAACTTAATTCATACATTTATATTAGTATATTTTACCTACCTGCATTTTTTAGTATTGATATTTCTTTAGTTTTGTATTTTTTTTATTGGATTAAAAATTAATTATAAGGCGTGTAAATTTCTATGCCACGAGCATAATCGGACGGTTGATTAAAGTTTAAGATTTTAGTAATAATATTACATCTTTATAATTAAATAAAAATTAATATAAACATTATATCATAGGGCTTTCTTTATACAGAATGCTTGGAAAACTTGTTGCCATATTGAAGAATATGAAAACAGTCACATGTTTCTTAAAATATTGATCACACATAAAAAAAAGAACTTAAAGATTTCAAATAAAATGTCTGTTGCCATTTAACACCTTAACGTGACATAAACAGAGATTTCAGCATTCGGGCTTAAACGCCTCATTTTCACGAACTTAGTGCAAACTGAATATTGAACACCCTATATCAATATGACAAGTACATAGAGTAAAAATAATTAAATTGTATGAATAGTATGAACTGCCAGCACCAGCATGAACAAGCGTCAACCTAAAACTAGTGTCAAAACTGAGCGCGTCGTTTTATTAATACCATCTCAAATCAAATATTACCCTAATAAAGTCAGAACCATTAATATTTTCGCATAAACTTCACCTAAGTCAGTAAACGAGCGTAGTACTTACAGCCAAAAAATTGCTAACGATTTGCACTACGGGCACTCTATGCTCACATATGATCTATACTCTATGGACAAGTGTTTCACCAATCATTCTGTATAAGTAAAGTGTAGGTTTAAGGCTGTACATTCAAAGATATCGAGATACATGATAATAATTATTATAGATAAATAATAAGTTGTAAATATAAAAAATGTGTGAAGGGCATCTGCGCAGGCTGAACTAGAATATTTACGGAAATAGATAAGATGGGGTTTATAAATTAATAGATATGATGGGGTTTATAAACACCTTTAAGCATTAGAAACTTAAATTATAAAAAAAATACCCTTATAAATGATTAACGTTACATGTCTCCTTTATAGAAAAAATTCAACGAATTCACTCACGCGATATTTTTGACATGCCCGGCAAGTTTCGGGCAAAAAACTTGGTCCTTAAGAAGGTAATTTTAATATAACTAATAAAATCGATTCTAAAATATACAAGCGACATCTATCGTAGAAACTACACCATGACAAGTCAATCGATGAAATGACGTCACAGGTCAATCGCGCGAGCAAGATTTCAAAAATTTAAAATTGAAATTCATTTTCTTTGAAGAAAAGTTGCCGATTAACATCGTTTTCTAACCATCTGTTCGGTTTTTAGTCTTAAAAGGGTAACATAATATTCAGAATAATCTTAATGTATTAAACTAAAGATTAGTACCTATTATTATATTATAGTATAGGAACAGCGCACATGAAAATTGTGCGCAGTATTTAATATAGTAAAAATAGGATTAAAACGTTTGTACATGGATAAGAATAAAAATAACTATTTGGTAAGACAGTAAAGGTGTAATGTTACTGAAACTAATTAGCAATTAACACTTATTATAATTACTTAATAATTGTTAAAAGTCGATCCGAAGTAAATTTCGGTCTAGACTGGAACTTACTTTGGGCGGCTTTAAGCTATGTATATCCCATCGCTGGGCAAAATATAGATTTATTAAGTGCACAGGCTGTAATGTGGATACATTAGTTAAGGACACATAAATACAAATTATGTGGTAGGTTTAAGTCTAGGTAACTATAATTGTAAGTAACATTAGGTTAACTATAGAGTTTAACTTTAATTATGTAGAGTATCTACTTATTTATCGGTAGTTATCTTCTGAACTTTAAAAACTAAACTTTTTAACCTTGGGCTTTTTGGATAACATCGCCAAAACGAATATAAAATATAATTAAATGACAGCAAAACACCTAGAAATTTACCTAGAATATGGCTCTAAAAGAAACTTAACAGAATGTCCTAAGCCCATTTTTTTGTTTAATATTATATAATAATTAGCTTTTAACATAACTTACACTGTAATTTAATTTATTGTCACTTTAGGTAAGGTCAAATTGCACCAACAAGTTAATAGTAACTCTAAGAACAACTTTACTCTCCTAATTGTAAAATTAAAATACTCTTATTATACAAAAAAAAATATCAATCACTATATCAGGGAAGGAACGAGTACTGATTACCACTCTTGCGCAAAAAGAGTTTTTAGAGCTAATGTAAGTTACATAACAATGGTTTTCACCACCATATAGTACAACAACATTACACTCGTGTTAAAATAAGAAGAACAAAAGATGGAACAATATTAAACTGAGTTTTAGATCAAAGATTAACTTTGGTGGTGCAACTTGGCTGTTAGATATACGTTTAAGGATTGTACATTTAAAAAAAAACTTTTAAGAAGGATCAAGTCTCAAGTACGTAGTTTGTATCAACTAACAATTTAAATAACTTAATTTTAACTAAGTATTAACTTACAATATTTATTAATAATCAGGAAAACATCTGTTTAATCATAATAGGATGGTTTAATAAGCATTAATCAAGTACATTTCAATGTCTGTAACCGTTACATTTAATGTGTGTTGTGTGATTTTAATTTAAATAAATGTATGAAAAAAGTATATTATTGTTTTTATTTATCCCTTAAATCTCAAACCTAATCCCAGTTAAATAAGATTACTATAAACATGCAGTGACATAATTTTAAAGTGTATTGCCACCTATAATAGTAAAAATAAATAGTTGCTATTTTTCAGAGGCAGAACAAAATGATTTAAATCAAATTCAGTTTTATTAGGGATTGAAATTTGAAGCTGGAGAAATGTCATTTGGTATTTTTTTGATAGAGGAGAGTTGCATGTAATGGCCGCTTGGCAGCACTGATGATTTTGACACTCTTCAGTTAGACGTCAGCTAGCATTATAAGTCAGATCACGAAGTAATATGTAGGTCTACGAGAAGCAATAGGGATGATGACTAATTTTTATTTTTTTGTCCATCTTTTCGATAATATAAAAATATTAGACACGTATTTTATCGTTTGTCCCGTAAACAAAAAAATATGAAGATACAGTGAGTACAAATCTTGCTGACGTCACGTCTAAGCAAAAATTGTACCAAGCCGTGACATCACTAGCCCCACTCCTGAACTTTAAAGCGGTTTGTCTTCTTATTTTGTAATTTTTGATTTGATAAAAGAAAAAATACGTCTCATTCTCTCATTATCATTATATAACAATAGAGTGTCTTTTTTATATTTTGCCCTACATTGATCCAATTCACTGGTATATAATTTTAATTGCGTTACCAAGTGAATATGTCTTTTATGTACATTAATATTATTTAATTTAAAGTGTTTTATTTTTCGGCAATATGGGTCTTCCTAATTAATTTCCTACATTTAATGTATTTTTTTAACTTGTTGTGACTAATTAAAGGACATTGTGCAATGACATCATCACCGGTAAGATATAACTACAGGCTGACAAACAGCCGAGGCTGAGCAACCTACCAACTCATCATATAGGCTCTGGGTGTTCGAGACCTGTTCATTAGTTTTCACTGACTCTAATAACAATATCGAATTATGGGCTTTTCTGAGTTCATGTCAATGTCAACTCTCAAAGAGAGTCAACAGTCAGGCTCTTTTAACAGCCTACCATGGAATGGTTGCCTCCCTTTTGCGGTATGGTATTATTTTCTGGGGGCAGTCTACTGATAAGGAACTGGTATTTAGGCTGCAGAAGCGATGCATCAGGGGCCCGAGTCTGCTATTTACATTTGCTTGAATCGTCTGAGTGGGTGGGGTTAGTGGGACCATTTTACGATAATTGGCATTCTACTAACTGTCAAAACGTCACAATTGGCCATTGGAACGATTGAGCCGCGAGTTGAGTGAATATGACCGATGGCCGGTACAATTTCGTATTCCGCTATTTTTTGACAGCAGTTGCATCATATCTATGGCTAAACATTTTTATTTTTCATAGACAATGTGTCAACTTCAACGAAAACTTTCCTTTTTTAAAACATAATTATCCTTATTTACACGTTTTTAATATAAATTACATATTGTATGGGCTTTTACAATTAATTAGTATTCAAAAAACAATTAATACAATTTTTTGCAACATAAGAAACGATTATTAATAATTAGTGCCAATCGGTGTTGCCTATTAATAATTACAAAATGTTTGATACTTTTATTTTTAATTTAAATTGACAACACCGCGTCCCACTCATGCCACTCATGACTGATTGTTGTTGGCTTAACTGAATACGAAAATTAGGCACATATTGGGTTGACACTATCATCCCACTATGATCATAGTAACACGGAGTGTAAATAGCAGACTCGGGCCCCAGGTCAATGTGCGGTCTAAAGACAACTGATAGCTGTGTACCTTATTTTAAATCATTAAAAATTTTGACACTGCCTTCTTTATATATACTAGAAACGGCTAAAAAAAAAAAAATAAAGAAGATGTAGTGACAAGAATTGAGAAAGGTATGCTGAGATGGTTTGGCCATGTTGAGAGAATGAATGAAGAACGATTGACGAAAAAAGTGTGTAAGGCGAGTGTGAATGAAAGTGTTGGAAGGGGTAGACCTAGGCGGACGTTTCGAGACCAAATCGGAGACGTCTTGAAAAAAGGCCAGGTCAAGAGTACCCTAAACCGAAGAGCATGTATGAAGGTAATAATGAAAGTGGACGAAGCGAAACAAGTATGTAAGGATCGTAGCAAGTGGAAAGAAGTGGTCTCTGCCTACCCCTACGGGAAACAGGCGTGATTATATGTATGTATGTATGTATGTAGAAACGGCTATGTTTGTAAAATGCAAAGACATTATACTAAAAACAATGTCTTTGGTAAAATGTAACCCACATATATTCCAAAAATATTCTGAGAAAAAAGTAAATCCAGTACGCACACAATATGTAAATAAACTGTCAAGTTAAATGTAAGACAGCCCTAATGCATAAAAGTCTGTTTGGAAATGCTCCACGAATTTATAATAAAATACCTAATGATGTTAAAAATATGACTTTATCCAAATTTAAAAAGGCACTGTATGAAATGTTAATTATGAAATGCTTTTACTGTATTGACGATTTTCTTAATGATAATTCACTGACTGACTGATATTTTTATTTAATTTTTATGACATTAAGTTCTAAATTCTTTTTTTTTTTTGAGTGATTATTATGAATTGACATTGAAAAAATCTTAAATTAAGTATTTTTTGATGATAATTTAACGTGACATGTATTTAATTTAAAATTGATATTATTTAGATTTTCGTTTTTTTGTTTTTAAATCTCATTTTGGAGTGTTGCATTTAATTTCAATGGTAATTAATCCAAATACTATTGTTAGTTATATTTGCATGCCCATTGACGGCAAAATATGGAGAACTTTTATCTTTCTGGACCATCTGTGTATGTTACAACCCATGTTTGCAAAGAAATAAATGATTTGATTTGATTTGATTTGATTCATGCTCGAGTTCAGATATGCGACTCAAAGCGCTTTCATATGTATCACTGCATTGTTGGAAAGAAGAAAGTACTTCTTGCAGGTGCTGGTGCCGATCTAGTAGGTCCACGTGTTCAATATGTAGTTCAGCCAGTTCATTCTTGAGAGTGGTGTTCTTGTCGACTACGTTCTGCACTTCAACCTCGCTGTCATCCCTTTCCTGTAGCAGCTGCCTGCAGAGGGTTTTCGAAGACTCCAGCTCCTTTAAGGTTGCCCGAGGTTTGTCCTCCATGTCCCTTGCAGTTGCTCTGCGGGTCATCATACTCCTTTTCTTATGCTATCAGTTATCTGAAACTTGAAAAAGTAAAGCTAAATATCTAAATATGTACTAAAAATCTGGTGGCAGGGCAAAACCAAAAGCAAAATAGTAAATTAAAATTAAACAATCATAAAATGTTGAAATATAGATTTAGGGATAGTAAGTTAGAAAATAAAGTAATATTTTGTTTTAAATTAAAATTAAAAGGGATACAAGATGGTTATTAAATGAATAGAAAAGGATTCTAAAATTATGTAAAGTTTTAAAAGATAACTATTATAATAAGAAGGTAGGTAGGTAGGATAAGGAAGAAAACAATTTGCCTAATTTAACAAATACTATAACTTAATAAACTATTTATGTGTTGTAACCTTGTATACAAGGTTTTATTCAAGTAATAATGCAGTGTGTGATGTCTGGGGCGATTGATTATGTCGTCGATTTTGCTTCCACAGTTCGTCAAACAAAAGGAGACACAATATAAGCCCATGAGCCAAGTGAGTAATGGACGTTGCTCATCGATGATGAGCTGTGTGATTAGATAGTGTGTTGTATGGTGTATAATGTCTGTAATTAACCATTAATACTTAAGGTTGGGTACTTTCCTTGACTTATAAGTTTCAAATTTCTCCAGTGACCGTTGACAGCTGATTTCTTCGACCAACTTTTTGCTATAAACTTTTACCAAACACTGCACTTTACTAGATACATAACTTATTGACTATACTATAGATAACTGACAACAATTTACACAATAATATCAGTACAAAACTATTAAAAACTATTTTATTTTATTACACGACTGCCCAAAAAGGAGTGTTATGTTTTCAGGGTTCATGTATGTAGGTATGTATGTATGTATGTATGTTTGTGAGTTTCTTTATTCCACCATAACTTCTAAAAGGCTTGACCGATTTCAATGTTTGTGGTATCATTAGAAGCTTTGAGTTATCCCGAGTGACATAGGCTATGTGGACATTAAAAAATGGTCAAGTGTGAGTCGAAATCGCCTGCAAAGGGTTCCGAACAAATTTTTTTTTTTGTGTTGATCATGCTTTTTTGTTGTTCACTAAAAGGTATTAAATAAAAAATTATAATTAAAAATTAAAAAACACGCCTGCCATGTAAAAAAAATCATAAACAAGTCAAATATTTGCAGTCGGGGGACCTGTAATGAATTGTCCCAAGTAACCGACCCCGACTGCAAATATTTGACTTGTTTATGATTTTTTTTACATGGCAGGCGTGTTTTTTAATTTTTAATTATAATTTTTTATTAACTATTATATTTTGATAATCTAAATGGTAGACTGAATTGATTTTGACTTTTCATACCCAGTCATCTACCCTATTATTTATGTGTGTTGAAGAGAAACTATTACTATCTATTCGACATTTCTGGAAAAGTACACTACTGAAAACAAAATAAGAGCCACTCTTTTTTTCACTATTTTGTCCAAATTATGAGTATTATTGATAGTCTGAGTAAGTATCTTTCATTACATAGGAGGTATGTATCATATACGGCAGTGTGTATGAAAATTACAATGCTTGACAGTACCGCAAATCGGCCACCCTTCTCCGCTTCCTAAGTACTCTTGCTGTGAAAGAAAAACACCGCAACAAAAATAGTCACAAAAAGGTCAAAGTAGAACCGTGGTCGAATGCATACCATACCTTTCTAAACTTTCTTTAATTGTTTAACTCGCCTTATACACTTTTTTTCTTTTTAAGTGTATGAGCGAGTGTGAATGAAAAAAGGCCAGGTCAAGAGTACCCTAAACCGAACAGCATGTATGAAGGGAAAAATGAAAGTGGACGAAGCAAAACAAGAGTGTAAGGATCGTAGCAAGTGGAAAGAAGTGGTCGCTGCCTACCCCTACAAGGGAAAGAGGCGTGATTATATGTATGTATGTATGCATATTTTTTTAATGGAGCTGTTTCCTGCATACACATACCTAATTAGTATTTACCTCACCGACATCGCTGGTGGTTAATTTATGTACACATAATTATGAATAGTGTATATATATAATGTTAACATAAATAATTAATAGACGAACAGAGGTGTGGTCTTTACTAGAATATTTTTGATTAGATGGGTAAAAAAAAAATATGCAGAGAACTTGCAGTTAAACTGTTAACTCGATCGCATTCTTGATTAGATCAAATTCTTGGTTTAATACCTATATTATAATCAACAAATACAAGTTCTTGCCCCAATAGCGAAGTCTCGTTCAACGCTGAAAATCACCTTTCAAAAGTCACACACGTAAACGAAATTGTGAAAATAACATACTTAATATACAGGGTGTTTAGAAAACCCTGTCCGAAATGTGATTGTGATATACATCCGAAAGGGTGATATAGGTATCACAATCACATGCCCAAATACAATATTAAATTTGGAATATTCATGATAGTAACAATAATAATGAATTTTGAAATAACCATTTTTTTCCGCGAAATTCCCTCAATTTGGGATTAAAACAAAGATTACAACACTATTTTCATCAGTATTTTTGGAGGCCTTTTGTTTGTTCATTTGGAAGCACCGGTGACGACGCCGACTCCCTCATTTGCCTTTTGAGAAAAAAAAAATGTTATATTTTTTTACATTCATGATATCAGATATCGATACCTAACAATACCTTAACGGATCGGACAGGGTTTTCTTAACACCCTGTATTGTGCAACATAAGTAATGCTAAAATACATGCTATATTGTTATAAAACCAACATTCGATCTATCGCGCTGCATGTTTAGAGTAATATTATTTTACGGGAATTAGCGAAAACATGCACAAATATCTATATTTTTGGGATTGACGTTTCGACCATAATATAAAAATGAAGATGAACCGATTTCGTTTTCCTTGAAGTACGAGGACGGTTCTTACGGAGAGAAAAATTGCCTGAAAAAGGTCTAAAACAAACGTCTTCGTCTCCGCCCCGAATAACATAATAACTATAAAGACATCGGGAACGGAACTTACGTACTCACGCGGGTGAAACCGCGGGGCACAGCTAGTACATAATAAATGTATCTATGTGGACAACCTCACTTACTTAATAATAAAATAATAATAAAATCATTTATTATTATTTTATTATTAAGTAAGTACTTAAAGCTTGTGTATTAAATTTGTTACAAGATACTAATATCTTCGTGCAAAAACACTCTTTTATATTTGTACGCTTAATAGGTAAAACATGAACGTGCACATTATTGTATTTTTTTAACACCCTGTACTATTTCGTACATACTCATGTTATACAAATAAAATGATCTTCATCTTTACTGCTCTGTACCCCAAGTAAGACGTAGATGAAGCACTTGATTATTAGCACTTTAGTATTCGTAAAGTTAAATCTACATTTGTTTCAATTATTGAGATCAAAACGACGAAATAGAGACATATGTGCTATTCCACACAAGACTGCGCTCTATTCAAAAAGCTTTTTAGGGATGGCGCCAAAGCTGTACAATAAATTACCAAATAATATAAAAGATTTTGACAGAATAGACCATTTCAAGAAGGCTCTTTTTAATCTATTAGCTGAAAAATGTTATTACACAGTCAATAATAATAATATTTTATTTGCGTAAAATGTAGGTACATAGAAGATAGTGGGGTTTATAATCAGTGCCATATACATTTTGTCTTTTTGAGACATGCAAATATTTGCAAGCATACATTACATTAATTATCAATCAATACACATTACATTAGTAGGTAATTATACACATACGAGTACATCAATACACTCAATCAATCAATACACATCATGTCAAGTTGAATAATTATTTAAGTAATTCTGATACTGAGTAGAAGGATGAGTACCTGGAAGACAAATTGTAATTTATTGACAATTATAATTATTTTATTTCTTTCTATTACGTTTCAATTTTATTGTAATTACAGGTTTTTGACTATTAATTATTCATGAATGTTTCTTAATATTTTTAAATTTGAATGACACATTGTAATCTATTGACATTTATGTATATTTTCTCTGATTTATTTGATTCAATTAATTGTGATTTAGTTTTGGATAGGAGTTTTGTTAATTAATTCTGAGTTTTTATTTTGATTAAGTATCATGACAACAATATTTGTACGCCGTTGAGTGCAAGACATAGCGTTCTATTTATTATTATTATTGACACCTGTACTTATGTTTACCTATGTCCTACAAATAAAAATATTTGAATTTGAATTTTGAATTTGAATTTGATTACATGTAAATGTAAAAAAGAACCGACTTTAGGTAAATTTATACAAGATCACTACTGAGGTAAGTATACAGGGTGTTAAGAAACCCCTGTCCGACCCGAAAGGGTGATATAGGGTTCACAATCACATGCCCAAATAAAATATCAAATTTGGAAAATTCATGATAGAATCAATAATAATGGATTTTGAAATGACCATTTTTTTGCCCCGAAATTCCCTAAATTAGAGATTAAAACAAAAACTACAACACCAATTTCGTCGGTATTTTTGGAGGTCTTTTGTTTGGTAATTAGGTAGCATCTGCGACAAAGCCGAAACTCACTCTCAAATAATGAGAAAAAAAAAAATTAAGTTATATTTTTTTTTCTTTTTTTCCTTATTTTTTTAATCAGGTATCGATACCTAATAACACCTTCACAGGTCGGACAGGGGTTTCTTAATAACCTGTATAGGCACCCAAATACTTTTTGAAATTGAATTTATATCCTATAAAAGTTTTGTTATCCTATTATCCTATCCCACGAAACAAATATATTTACAAAAATACAGTCCTATTAAGAACCTTCTCCATTTGAAATCAGTTAAAATATACAGACAACAGATATTAACTAACCGGACAGGTGGACGAAAATAGCTACCGAGTGGGTCCCTAATGCCGGAACTCGCAGACGAGGCGGGCCGAGGAGACGGTGGCGGGATGACATCGATCGCTTCTTAAGTGATTGATGTCTGATGGTCTCAGACGGGGGTGACCTTTGCCCAGCAGTGGGACACTTAATAGATTATATAAAAAAACTAACCAACCATCTAAATGTATTGATATAAAACTACTGTAACGGATTTTGCCGCGGTTTACATTTAGGTTTAAGGTCCCGACGTTTCGACACCTTCGTTTCGTCAGCCGTCTAAGGTACGAACAGTTTGAACAAGGTAGTGCCAGTTTTTTTGCAAAGACATTCATTTATTGAGAAAGTTTAATCGTTTGACGAGGGATTGAACTATTCAATATTATGTTTGACCTACGAAGTACTTGTACACTTATTATAAGACATATAAATAAATGTCCTTGATTGTCTGCAAAGACGTAAATGCTACCTACACGTGTCTGCTCTCTTATAATTAAATATAATTGGTTTAATACAGATTGGTAAGGTCAATATTTAGGTACTTTTTTATTATTATTATTTTTTTAGCCCGAGACATACAAATATTTGTTAGTACCTATTATTCTATTACAAGAGAATATACCTATTCAAAACGCAAATTTTGACGAATCCTAGGTACCTACTTTAAAATCTTTAGTAGTTGGTTCGATTTCAATCTCTGTTACCAGAAGTGGCGCCCAACTGGGACCACGTAAAGATTCCATAGATTTATCAAAACATTATTGTTTAAAGCAAAAAAATGACAGAATCATAATCATACTGTTGTTATACGTCTTTGAAGAGCAAAAATATAGGATACATATTTATTAAGGTTTCGTTTCGTAAAAAAATATTGTGAAATAAATCTCGTTAACCCTTACTGAAAGTTTCGCAATTTATTTTGTTTATTTCTGCTCAAGGAAAACGTTTGTTAAATTAACACAATACATCAGCAGGCCAAACTGAAGCCCTATGAAGTTTATTAAAAGTTTCCCGGCTTTCGCAACTGTTTATGATATATTTTTCAAAGAAATTTTTCGCTCACGTTGCCTTTGATCTTTAAAGCAAGGCAACCTGACTAGAGATGGAGAAGCTGTTTGTTTTGCTGTTATATAATTACTTCCATCCAGACTAAAGCAGTCCTTCCCCAGCTAAACTTAGTTAATTTAGCCAGTTTTTCATATTGTGCGACAATGTGAGTCCATCACAAACGGTGCATTTCTGTTTGTCCGGTGAAGTTATTAAAACGATTGGTAGTAAAATAATTTTAATATTGTAACGTAAGAGTTTTTACTAGTACAGAAATTCAGGTATATTATTAATTATATAATCCAGCCTAAAAACGTCCCACTGCTGGGCACAGGCCTCTTCCCATATAGAGAAGGCACGAGCATTGATCACCACGCTTGCTCTCTGCGGATTGGCGATTTCAGATCCCAATTTTGGAATCCAGGTTTCATCACGATGTTTTCCTTCACCGTTTGTCAGAAGTGTCTTAGAATAATTAAGAAACATACATATAACTTTGAAAAAGCCACATTGGTACTTGCCTGGGTTCGAACCTGCAACCTTGTGCATACAAATCCGTTCATTAAACCGCTAGGCCACCACGACATATTTTTTTTTTTTGGTTGGTTGACGAATTTTCATTACCAATTGTTTTTAACTGATAAGATTACAACAATAACAAATTCGTCTTGTATAATAAAATGTTTAATTTAATATTGATGATCTTGAATGCTGCTGATGATGATTATGCTGTGTACATTAGGTTCCAATTTTATAAAAAATGGTCGTAGCCTTCGATCCTGCCACGACCTGCCTACCTAATTAGACGTTATCATTTAAAGAGACTACCTTCGTATTTTCACCAATTTATACAGGGTGTTAAGAAAACCCTGTCCGATCCGTAAGGGTGACATAGGGTTCACAATCACATGCCCAAATAAAATATCAAATTTGGAAAATTCATGATAACTAGAAACAATAATAATGGATTTTGAAATAACCATTTTTTGCCCCAAAATTCCCTAAAATTGAGATTACAACAAAAACTACAACACCAATTTCGTTGGTATTTTTGGGGGCCTTTTGTTTGGTAATTAGGTATCTGTGACGACGCCGAATCGCTCTATCGACTTTTGGGAAAAAAATATTTTTTTAGTTTATATTTTTTTTTATTTTTTTCAATTTTTTTTCCACATTTTTATAATCAGATATCGATACCTAACAACACCTTCACGGATCGGACTGGGTTTTCTTAACACCCTGTATAATACTTCCATTGGTCTAGTAAAGGATAATTTTAGAAATAGGTATCCATTATCATTATCACAAGCTTTTATTTACAATGCATATATACAAATTTTATATACAAATAAAATAAACAAAATTTTCTTTTCATATAAGCAAGCAACGTAAATGGCGGACTTAATGCTTGAGATATTGTATATCGATTGACCAGAATATTTTGACTTAAAGAGAATTAAAGACGAAAAGAAGTGGGCATTGGAGAATTTACGTAACTAATATAAAGGATAAACTTGATAATATGATTTATTTATTTATTTATTAGAGGCAAACCGACAGCTTTTGTATACAGAATTACATTAAGAAAAATAGCAGAAGCATCAGACTTACATAGTCAGTAGTCACCAATAATAGGTCTACCAACATTCTAAGTAACATTTAATTATTACCTATTAAAATTTTGATAAAAGAAAACATACTTAATCTTATATATAAAATTCTCGTGTCACAATGTTAGTTACCATACTCCTCCGAAACGGCTTGACCGATTTTTATGAAATTTTATATGCATATTCAGTAGGCCTGAGAATCGGCTACTATCTATTTTTCATACCCCTAAGTGGTAGTAGATAGGTAGTAGGCAGGTGCTAGGTAGAAAAAATTGCATTGCAACGCATGCCGGGTACAGCTAGTTACGATATAAATTTACAAATAATCGAATTAAAAAAAAATTGTTGATGTCGAATCTCGCAAGATTTCACTCGCACTATAACAACTTCTTGACATCCGATTGACATGTAATACTTATGACATGTATACAATAAAATAGCTTGTGAATCTCCCCTAATAGAAACGAATGTAAGGGTTGATTCTAAAATACAATTTGTTCCCTTGTAAGCTTCTCGTCCGTCAGTTTATAACTCTTAACCATATGCCATTCTGTGGACAATAGTGTGGGTTGTACGTTTTTTAGTTGTATAACTAGTTTTTAAGATTCGCTGTAACGCATAATTGTTTTTTGTCCCTAATAAATAAAAAAAGGATATATTTATATACATACTGAAATAAAACTAGTTTTTACCCGTGAGTAGCAGAGTGTGCCCGTGACCATGATACCTGCAAAGGTGTCGAAACGTCGGGACCTAAAATCCAAAAATAAACCGTAAAAAATTGTTTTATTTCAATGTCTAACATTCGCGTAATCCTTAGAAACCAATACCCTAATATACATATAAATTCGGCGACAGTGCCATATTATGGTACTTTTAAGATGATGTGATGCTGGAGCCGGAAGGTGTCCACTAGAACTCTGTAACGGAAACACCCAATCCCATCGTGTTTGGGCTTGTTTGGTTTGCCTTCATGTTATAACTCAAATAGATATTTTTACATGCTCTTTGGGTGATATCGCAATTATAAAAAAAATAATTAATTAATAATAATTTATTGTGTTATAATTTAATAATTCTGTAAGTTGTATTTTTCGAATTTAGTTGTTGGAAGTGTAATATATTTTAGTTTTTAGTTTAAATTCTGATCTGTTGCATTAGGACAAACTGCCCTGTAATGATAGGTTAAGTTGATAAATAAATAAATAAATTATGTTTATTTATTGATTATTTATTTATTTATTGTACATAGGTAAAACACAAAATAAAATAAAAAGGCGGCCTTATTGCAAATGTTCTTTGAACTTAGCTTATTTAAAACCTTGCATTTAATTTACAAATATGAATTTAGTAATTACCGTACAAGATATCTTTGAAACTATTGCCTACTTAGTAAATGTTAATTTATTGTATTTAAACATTTGAAATATCGTTTAAAGTTTTTATTTTCACTTATCTACTATTCTGAAATATATTATTAATTATAATAACGACTAATTATATTGCATCGACTTTGTTGTAAGTTTCTTTGTTTTGCCGTTGTAGATTAAAATCAGAAAATTTCTTTTGTAACCTATCGCTAATAGCTACACGCCATACTTATCTATACATATTAATTATCAAAACTAATCAATTAATAATATATTAATTGACATTTTTAATACCCTTTTTCTATACATTACATTCATTTAAACCATCCCCCAACAACCTAAAAAGTCAAAAAAACAGCTCTCCCACCCAAAAAACCCTTTTTTAACTCCAAATCGACTTCAAAAACCCTATAAATCAAGTTTATAACGTGATGTCCATAAATAACAGTCTACGACCATGCAATCAATAACATTACAGATTCACGTCCCCTCTCGTGATGGCCGGTGCATCACCGCGCATGTCTAGCCCACCTGTAATAAGGGAGCCAGAATGCATTTGTTATGATTGATGTCGTAGCTTTTGTTTGGTGGGAATTATTGTTGTTGGTTTGTAAATTATGTAGTTTTGTTATTATATTTTGATGTTATATAACCTTCGTTTTTATTGTATTTTATCAGTCAAAAATAATTTCTAGTGTAATATGAATATAATAATATAAGTAAGTAGGTAGTAAGGCCAGGTATCTTAAATGTTTATGCGTACATAGCTACAATATATTTTATTAATAATTCTGTAAAATATACACCAATGATACTATTAATTCCCATAAAAGTAAACTATGAAATGCTTTTAAACGACACTAATTACTTTCCGATTGTTTTAATGCACATGGTTTTATTTGTGTTAATTATAAATAAATCATCTTAGTTGATGGGCATTTCGTTATACCTTTTGGTGTAGACCGTGCTTAAAAAAAATCTCCTTTATATAAATATTAAAAAATCCTTTAGTATCTTAATGTTACAAGGTCAAGAATCAACAAAATCAACAATCAACTCACGCGCAATAGTTTAACCGTAACAAAGAAGGTTACAAAGTTTTTGAAAGCAAAAATTGTAGCGAAACTTTTTATATCTAAGTAATTTTATGAGAATGGATAAAAGCCGGACAACTAGCTGTTGATAGTCCAATCTTTGAGGAAGATTATTTATCTATAGACAGAAAATCCTAGCAAAACAAAAAATAACGTTAAGAAGACACGATTTTACCGGATGAAAACAATGATGACACGATATCATCAACCCCTCTTACCTTGACCTTGAAAGATCTTTGTTCCTATTTCTTTACCCTGAGCCCGAGGGTTCCTCGCACGGTTACTCCGAGGGCTCATTACATATTCAGGTCAGGTGACATCATTATACAGTGATCTTAGGACTACTAACCCTGACTTAGAATTTTCTAGTTGTGTGTGGCTTATTTAAAGCTCTTTTTACACAAAGTTTTATTTTTTTTAAGTGTTGAAATTGTTTATATTACTTTGGAACCGTTCGATTGTTAGTGATTGTCTGTGGTTGAATTATAATCTTACTAGCTGTACCCGGCATGCGTTGCAATGCAATTTTTTCTACCTAGCACCTGCCTACTACCTACATACTACCACTTAGGGGTATGAAAAATAGATAGTAGCCGATTCTCAGACCTACTGAATATGCATACAAAATTTCATAAAAATCGGTCAAACCGTTTCGGAGGAGTATGGTAACTAACATTGTGACACGTGAATTTTATTATATAAGACTAGCTGTACCCGGCATGCCTTGCAATGCAAATTTTCTACCTAGCACCTGCCTACTACCTACCTACTACCACTTAGGGGTATGAAGAATAGATAGTAGCCGATTCTCAGACCTACTGAATAAGCATACAAAATTTCATAAAAATCGGTCCAGCCGTTTCGGAGGAGTATGGCAACTAACATTGTGACACGAGAATTTTATATATAAGACTAGCTGTACCCGGCATGCGTTGCAATGCAAATTTTCTACCTAGCACCTGCCTACTACCTACCTACTACCACTTAGGGGTATGAAAAAGAGATAGTAGCCGATTCTCAGACCTACTGAATATGCATATAAAATTTTATAAAAATCGGTCCAGCCGTTTCGGAGGAGTATGGTAACTAACATTGTGACACGAGAATTTTATATATAGGAGATTAAAAAGTTTGTATACGAAATCAATAAATATACTTATAGGTATTCTTTTATTAAGAGGGGAGAGATGGGTAAACAAAAATCTTCTATTGTAAGTGGCTCTGTCCATGGACAACTTAATATATATCATAATATATATCAGATGGGTGTTGAGTATACAACGCTATTTCTTAAATTTGGGGGCTGTAAACTTTGAATGTATATACAAGTACATACAAATGTGTACTTTCATTACTTTTTTGAATTAAGGACACCTTTTACTAGTAAGTAACGTCAGTAAATAATAAACAGAAAAAATGGTTTGAATTACAACAGATATTTTAGTTGAAAATATTTGAAATAATCTCACATTTACATAAAACTTACGTAACAGGGTTTTTGACGGCTGTTTACATTACTTACACAAATAACAATTCAATTGAATCAAAAATTAAGGGTAGTAATTTTTGATTCAATTGATAAAATAATATAAAAAACTGCGTCCAATTTAGAAAGGATTGATGTGAATATTAACAATATCATAAAAATACAAACATCCGAATTGAGAACATCCTCCTTTTTTTTAAAGTCGGTTAAAAATAAGCAAAATAGTTTTTGGTACATCCAAAAGCATTTATTTTCTCTTTACCGTGAGGGCTCAAATGTTAACAGTATAGATTAAAAAACATAAGGTTACAGGTTCAAATTTAAAAATATAAAGTACCTAACATTATTTGAAATTAACCCGATAAGAGAAAACTTCAAACTGCATTTGAATAACATTACTTTAACTGCACAATACGAGCGAATAATAAACTTTAATACAACCCATAAATTATAAACTTCCGAGTCTAGATGAAATATCAATTTAGTCCGTAACTCCTGTACTAGGGTGTCGGCAGGGGATGAATGTTCTAGGGCATGCTCAGTGCAACTTGTTGCGTTAAGGACTGCAGTCCTACCCAAATTGCTTCCGTATAAAATAAATTTAAATTTCAAATTCATTATTTCCTCTTAAAATCAGTGTTAAAGTGTCTCAAGACTCAAAAATAGGTGAGTTTTGGTAATTTTTTGTATTTTTTCGGGGTTTTCCGTTTTCGGGGTTCGCATCGTTGGTCAGTGCATTTACGGCGCATGTCCTTTCATAATTTCTAGACAGGTTGATTTATTAAGGGTATTGATTGCCAGTACTCAGTTGAGAGCGATACATGCAACACAACCGTTTTTGTGCGTCCATATTGAGTTTTTGAATAAATTTTGTGCGTTTGTGGTGCAATTGTGGGCCGGTTTTGGTGTGAGTATGATAATTTTAATAGTTTTTCATTTGATTTAAATAATTTTGGTGGTTTTTGGAAAAGGTAGGCATTTTGTTAATTCCTTTGTCTAGATTTGGTTCGCCATTTTGAATGTTACATAACTCTTTGTCTTTAATTGATATTTTTGGATTAAATTTTAGAGTTCGGGGATTTTTGATAAAGACTTTTTGAGGGATTTTGGGATTCGTTATTATATTTTATCTTAAATTCGGTGTTGGTTTCACGCATTTGGACACTTACTGACCGGTTACGTAATAAAATTAAGCTCTTTTAAAATGAGCTAGATACGTCGTACCAAATTAAAGACCAAATCTGTATGAAATAATTATCCAACTACTGAAATGTTTTTTTTTTTTTTTTTTTTCAATAAAGCCGCGGTTCTTTATTTCACAACGTTTCTTACGAAAGAGTAACTGGAAGATTTTTATGATTTCCACCTCACGTTTTCCTTTTTCGAAACTTTTCCTTTGTTTCTGAAGAACAAAGAAGGATTTTTCTGGAAGCCATGGCAGCCAGCTATTTATACCACTCCCGGGGTCTGGCAGGGTTGGAGGTGAAGGGGGGTGAAAAGGGGGAGGGGCATAAATCAATATTCGATACATTGATAGTGCGCATGCCTTAGGTCTTAAATCTAGGGCATCCCTGAATGTCCTAGATTGGGAGCTCGCGCTGCGGGCCGGCCGGCTATTTATAGAAGGAAGGTTCCATCCTTTGTTCCTGAACTTAGGTTTGGCTCTTTGTTCTTTGGACTTTGGATAATCCAGTCAATTTCTAAATGCTGAAGACAATATTGTATGAGCTGTTACAGCAATAGATGTCAATAGAACCTGATAATTTTCATTAGCAAAGCACGTTTAAGAGACATTGCTATGTCTTTTTTTGGATGGCGTCGCCATTTTGCTTCGATATTGCCATGAGGTTTTCGGTAGGCGTGTCTAATTTTTCCTTGCTTTTTTTCCTGCCCACGCCATGAGCTCACCAGAGCCATCTGTGACTGGTTTGCAAAGTTATCGCCCACTCATTAGAGTTATTAATGTTTAATCGAGTCGACGTGGTGTGGACGTGTGACGTATTTTTTAAATTTTCTTTATTTAATTAGTTCTTTTTAAATGTCTTCTTGGCTGGTCTTCTGTGAAAAGAAATAGAGGGTAGGTGGTTTCGTGCTAGAACTGTTAGTTTCAAGGTTTGTAGTTTTCCTTTGTTCTGCCCGGGTCGGTTCGAGCTACGGGGGTGCTAGAGGGGTAGCGGGGATCGGAGGGGAAGGGTCAGCGGGGTATGGGCGGAGGGGAGAAGGGCTACATCCATCTGCAATGCGGCCATTTCGTTTGGCGTCTCCGGCGAGAACACACGTCGCAGCAGCTCAGCTATTTTGAACAAAGGTTGGAGCCCTGCCTACAGTTTGAAGATTTTACAACGGGTTCCTAGATTTAGACGCGTGTCCGTTAGTTACTGCACATATTTTACATTATAATTCCTTTTTCAATTTGTAGATTTGGCATCTATTTTTAGAACATTATTAGAGTTTTTTTTTAATTCTTTTGAATACTTTATTAAATTTATGTTTCGTTTTTAGAATTGCCACATCTGGTGAGTTTTCGATCAGAATTTGCTGCAGCCGCCGGGGAGCAGTCGCGAAGAACTAAAGGTGAGTTTCTTTAATTTCTCTTAATTGTGATTCTCTAATCAGTGATTTTAAATAAATATTTTTTTCATATACTAGTAGACAGCGGTGATTAGATTTTTCTTGATTTTATGTGAGGTTGCTATCTATCAGGCTAACTAACATTTAAGTGACTTTGGATATTGTACAAGGGGGTGGTTCTTTGTCTGCTTGACTTCTAGTGAGCTTTAATCATAGCTTTTAGCATATCTTCGTATTTAAGTGCTTTAATACATTTTAACAACTCTAATAGGACACTAAATAATTAAATAGTTCATTAATTAAATTAAAAATCTCGAGTGCTTGGATTTGTTACGCAATTTTGGAATTCATGGAAAAATTATAGAATATTATGGATAGCTGTTTTTTTACAATTCGACGAATGCTCCTAATACCTGCATCGTATTTCTAAACGATTTGAAGAATATTGCTTATCATCATAATATTTTTTATAAAATAAATTTTATTTAATATAATATACAGTAATCATATTTTAAAACCAACTTCAAAGTGATGAAATACTTACCTACAGTGGAATATTAACTTTAATTTTTCCTGTACCTGTCCTGGTCGAATTTTATTGACGAAAATAATAAGGGACCCTTGAGTTATAAATAGCCTGCTCATAATATTGTAATCGTTCGACAAATAACAAAGATATCGCGTTACATACACAAAATGAAACATCGGCATCGTTACAAATTGAGGATCTTACTCAATACTCAATATCTTTATTGCATTCCAAAATGTACATATGGAAGTTTACATTAGCTGGTGGGTTGTAATATAGACACAATTTTGGACCCTGTCGGGCACAGCATAGCATAATTATGGAAGAGTCTTTTTCGATAGTTCTAAATAGATGTTGTTGATAAAAAAATATTGATAGTTAAGATCTTTCTGAAGGCTACAATATACAAATAGAAATCAGTTTTATCAATACTTGAGAAACAAAGAGATTTCTGAATTTCGAGGAGGAAATTTAAAATTTGCGAGCTACTGATCTTAGAATTTCTAATAAATTAATAGAAGCTCACAATTCAGACTTCAGACACTTTAAGTTATTAAAATCGTTGACAATTATCTTTTAAGTCTTAAAAACAGTGAACTAGGAAAATTTTAAAAGAAGTGATTTTTTGTCCCGGGGGGCATGGTCGCGTGTCCGACGCCATGTTGAACTTTGAAAAGTTGCGTTTTATTTTTGTATTTTTTCTGATAAGGGGAAAATACATGTCTAATATTTATTAGTCTATTATCCGAGGGCAAATTTTTTTTTCTTACACTGTCCACATCCCGATTCTAAAAATCGGTTTTAACAAGTGACTTGTCCAATTGCTTAAAGTGGTCCTGATAGGCTGTAGCCCCATATATTCAGGCTAATCTAGTTAGCATGGCATAAGATACCAACATACTTACGGCTAAGCAGACCGCACTAGAGGCTCATAAATATTAATTCGTACCCGTTTTACAAAATAAATAAATAAATAAATGCGGACAACATCACATACATTGCTCTGAACCCAAAGTAAGTAGCTAAAGCACTTGTGTTATGGAATTCAGAAACAACGAAGGTACCACAAACACCCAGACCCGGGACAATGTAGAAAAGTTGGTTTCTACATTGACCCGTCCGGGGATCGAACCCGGGACCTCAGAGCTAGCGACACCTTGAAACCGGTGCGTACGCCACTCGACCACGGAGGTCGTCATACAAAAGATCATAATTCTTCTTCTTTTCTTGATTATATAAATGTCCCACGGCTGGGCACGGGCCTCTTCTCAAGTAGATAACAAGTAGGTAAGGAACCAGCTTTGATTACCACGCCTGCATATTGCGGATTGGCTATTTCAGATTCCAATTACTGGAATCCAGGTTTCCACACCGCTTCTCGTTCACCGCTTTTTGTCTTGAATATCATTTCTTTTTTTTCTCTCCTATAGATCAGAATGGGCAAAAGCATGATTGTGGACGTGCATCGCCGGATAAATGCCGCATACTATGTGGTGACCCTAAAAATAAAGAAACAGAAGAAACGGTTAGTTTCTATTAAGACTTTTTAAATTCCGGTTTATTTGATAGGATTTTCCAAATATTATATTATCCATCATATTTTCAAATATTATATTTATATCAGAAGTTTCCAAAGGGTCAGGGTCTGAAGAACTCTAAAGATTTTTATCGCGTCACATTGCAACCACGTATTTAGAAGTGGGATCGAGTATCGAAATTAATAGATAATAATTAAGAGAATTCTAGACCCTAGCTTACACGTTAATGGTGCCGTATATAATATAGTCAGATCTGGTTCTTATGACAAAGACTAAATAAAAATATGTATTTTTTTTTTGTGATATTTAAATAAATATTTAAGTAGTTTTTTCTGTTTTACCTTCCATTTTTGTTAAACTAGCTTTTTATTTTTAGGACTCGCATAACCATCTTAAAAATCAAGGTCTTCGTTGATCTGTTTACCGAGGTGAAGGGGAGCCCGTCGGTTACCTCCCTGCCTCGCACCAACCAAGCTGGTCCACAGAAACAGTAAGTATAACTATAGACTACTAATTGGAACCAAAGACCAAGTAGAAGGAGACAGAGCTCAACTCCAAATGAGAGAAGGAAAAAAAAAGAAAAATAATTGGAACCAAAATGTTTTTTTACCAACTTCAGGAGGAGGGTATACCTCCTCCTGAAGTCGACGTTTCTTTCTTTTATCTTTGTTACCTCAGTTAACTTTCGACTGGATGAACTGATTTTAGTTATTCTTTTTTATTTGAAAGGTAGTGCTTCCAGTCCATATGTAAAGCATATAAGACTTATGTTGAAATCGGTTTTTTTTTGTAAGAATTATTTTACTAATAAATTCATCTTCCGCTTTTCGTGTCGATGGTACATTTAAATTAAAGTACATGTTGCGGCTAGTTACGACTTCTCTCGTCTGGATGGGAGCTCAACACTCGCATTTGGTATCAAGGGGATCGATTATTCCCCATTTTGCAAGGTTTTGTTTACAGCGGCCAACTTGTGTCGATTTTAACGCCATGTCTATCTTTTTATTTAGTCTGTGGTTCCGTCAACACACTTGATGGGTATCTGAATAGCAGATTAAGAGCATATGGATGGACAATTATAATGCATGCCAAAATCAGTTTTAGGTGTGATTATGAAAGGATAACAAAATAAGGTTCTAAACGGAAGATCAAGAGGTTGTAGCGATAGATACATAGGGGAAGGTGGGGAATAGATACATAGTGAAACATAAACTCTTTTTTTTTAAATGTTATCCCTCTTCAAACTATAAGCAGCATAAGCTTGACAAATTAGTGGTTATTAGTTTTATACTAGGGGTATTTTAACAGTTTTACTACCGGACAAAAATGACCGCTTGTGATCAAGTTAACTGCGACGTCAAATCTCCAGTTTTAATAGTTTAGAAGTTTGGCAGCGAGAGATACCATACGCTGACGATCTCCTCGGCCAAAGTACATACCGAATACCGACCGTGCGGTAGATTCTACTTTAGCCACTTATAAAAACTGAAGTATTGTTCATGTCATTAAAAGAAAATCTATAACAGAGTATGTAATTTTCGTTTGTCTGCCGCCGGCCGTCAGAATACAATTTTGTTTTGCAATAGTATTTAATTAGTGTGCTATCGGCTCCCCCTGTTCGTGCGCTAGGGTGCCTCCCGTTGTTAATCCTCAAAGGGTGATAGCGGTCACCTTGCCTACGGCTACCAGACGCAGTCATTTTTGTCCGGCAAATACATTGTATGTTTGGCCCTGCTAGCCTATGCGAGTCTTGCGAGAATATAAAATTGTATAGATAAATGCCGTGTGACGCGAAATAAGCAAAAAATAAGCAAAAAGAGCACCAGACGAAAAATGCGATTGTTGCACATATTTGTGTATTTTTAGCAGGTTTCATGTTTTAATTTTCAGAAATTTTTATTTTGCTTTCTTAGTCTTAAATATTTAACTATTTTGTCATCAGGTGTCCTAAATATTGTCAATGCGAGCGCAAACATCCAACCTACAACGAGGCCGACTCCACGTATGTACCCTTCTATTGACAACTATCACAATTTATTCTTAAATGCTGATAAAAAATATACATCCTAAATATCTCTTCCTCTTATTTTTACTTAACTAACTATTTGGTAAAATCGTAAAAGAACATTTTTAATAATATGTTGTCGAAATATTTGTTGTTTAATCTGTAAACGGCTCAATTCTTATAACTTAGACATTTGGTGCAAAAAGGAACTTAAAGTTTACTTCTAACAGAGTGTCGTTTCTATATATCCTATGTCAATAAGTACACAATTTCAATCAATTATAACTATTTTAGCTCGCACGAGATCTAAAGACAACTAACTATCAACGAAACAACTAGTCCACGAGATAAAGCATCAAAGCAAGTCTTCAAAAAACAAGGTAACAACTACATATTGTACCTACACATTTTGAAAATTTTAATTACAAAAAATTGACTCGAAACTTTAAAAACACAGGTTTAGTTAAATAAAATAAATTTATGTTTAATTTTCAAAAATGTTGACGTATTATTAAAGGCGTGTTAAAATTGTAAACAACTCCTTACCTTACTCATTTATTTTTTATTTTGTATAGGGCAGTATACGCACTCTGCTACACATAAAAAAGTTTTAAATTATTTTTAAATACGCCTTTAAAATACGTCAAACTTATGTAATATACCTAAGTGTTTAGAGATTATAAATGTCTATTCTTAATATGGTGTTTTATCAAGACCATTTTTGTAACGTCTATATGTAAAATAAGTAACACGTAGTGTACAGCACAAACTGTAGGCAATATCATTCAAATACAATAATTAATTTATCTTGTTAGGAATATTAATTTAAAACAAAAATATTTATATTAATTTTAAAAACAAAACGGCTCAATTATTTTTACATTTGTTAAAATATAATTTTAACAGTTATACATATAATATATAACGGTCTAGTAAAGGTCAGCCATTTTCGCGCCTGCGAAATGGCGCATGCATTTCTTACTGCGCAAAGACACAAATTATGTTCCGAATTGAAAATATAATACTTAGGTTTGCATCTACGACGCCATTTTGTAAAAAAAAAAACAATACAATTTTGGTTCAACTCGTAAAAAGGTACTACAAGTTATTTGTAAATTCCTATAACACTAGACCTGTGCAAAATTAATATTGTATCATTTTAAACGTGACTGTTGGCGAAACTATCATTTACGATTCCTATTCTAATTTAAATCACCATTAATTACATAATCAAATTACCTTGCGGTCTCAATTAAAATATACCTCTTCATAAGTGTATCTTCTAACGTAGATCTGTTAAATAATACCTAAGTACCTATTACATGTTAAACAGTCGAAAGAAAACCCGAATATTTTTCGAAATTTAATCTTTGGCAAATGTTAAAACACAGAAGTTGTAGTGAATAATCGTAAAATGTTAAATAGGATAGAATCAATGTTTGTAGTAGGTATTTCGTACACTTTTTCTGTAGAAATTAGATGTAGAGATAAACCATTTTGGTCTTAATCTTGTAGTCAGTAAGACTTTTCATACCTTTTCCATGGACTAAATAAAAAGGCGGGCAAAAAAAGCGTTAAATGTCAATTTAGAAACAAAATTCATCCACCAATCACAGACCATTTACCAGTCGCTTGTTTCTGACTTACAGTCTTTGCCCACCTTTTTATTTTCTCTATGACCTATTCATAAACCTGTGAGTTTGACAATTATGTAAATAATGACGGTAACTTTAGAAGGTGCTACTAAAGTCTAACAGACTAGCGACGTCATTTGTCATCTTCATATTTTTTTCATTTCTCTCCCTTTTTCATGGCTCTATTGTTACTGAGACGAGGATAAAACATTAACTAGTAGGTAATCTAGACTCAAACTTAAAACCTAAACGTAACTTAGTATGTGCGTAAAAGAAAACAAATAAATATTGAATTGAATTGAATTGAAAAACGTCGTGGCGTAAAACGGAACTAATAACATACCTACTAAAATTAAAATCATTCCCTTAGATGAATGATTGGTCTCGCGCGCTCGACTAGATACCGCACTGTCAACAAACAAAATGTCGTCGCTGCGGCGATAATTGTGCTCCCAGTGTCCTTCTTATTATGTGTAGTATTGTTTTTACACCATTTTACTACGCAAGTCGGCATTTTACATCGAATTGCAAACACAATAAAATAAAATGTTCGGGAGGTCTAAGTCAAACAAAGCTGTCAAAGCTGTCAACGTGACTAGCACGGGTACGCCGGGCGTAATAATTTCGCCGCATTTAACGAGTACGACGGCGGTATCTAGTCGAGCGCGCGAGACCAATAATTCATCTAAGATCATTCCATATATCTTTTCTAACATAACTTCAAAATATCAAGATCTTGCAGTGAGTAGTTTTGTCAACATAGGTACTAAATATTTAACTACTGTAATTATCACATTAGCGGCATCTAATAATAAGACGGTTCCTTTTCTGCACAGACTTCAGTAGGTAACTTTTAAGTTTAGCTCGCGTCGTGTGAGAGTAGAACAAGCAATACCTAGCAGATATTCAAAATTGTCAAATAATCTAACATTTGTCCGGAAAATGTCGCTTTAAATAGCAGTAATTATAATAATACTCTATAATGCAAATAATTATCGGTCTAACATAATAAATTACAACGGTCTAACCATAAACGAATTTTACAATCGAATGGCTCACTTGAAGTACAAGTTTTTACCACTAGATGGCATTAGTGGTTACAAACCTTTTTTTTCTTACCCCATTTATGTAAATAAAGGTTATTGGTCCATTTTAAGTAGAATATTGTAGGTTAAGTATTAGGTAGCCGTATACCTATTGAAAATAAACACTGAACGAATTACAAGAAAAATAGTTATATATAAGGTGCTATAAAACTATCTGCCACGGCTTTAATGGGAGGTAGTATTGTGTTTATAGATTACAATAGTGAAGAACTTTCGTACCCCGGAACAGTTAATTAAATTTTAGAAAACAAAATTGTTAAATTAACATTGACTCTATTCTGCGTAACGTGGTTCACAAATTACGTGAATTCGGTGCGGAGCGGCAACAGCTTAGGACACGGGATGGTTTTATACTAATAAATCAATTCAAAATTATACGTTATTTTTTTTGTATGAAAAAAAATATGATAAATAATCAATAATTTATCTATACTATTGTAATCTATAAACACAATACTACCTCCCATTAAAGCCGTGGCAGATGTTTTTATAGCACCTTATATAAGTGTTAGGATAGGATAGGATTAATGGTAAGGTAGGTAAGGTTATCTTAAAAAAGGAAAAAATACAAAAAAAAATCAAAAAGTAAAAAATGCAAAAAAGAAGTTTCATTATTTGTTTGGGTTATACTGTATTTTGATTCTAACCTTTTTCCTTTTTGGATTTGGATTTTAGGTTCACCGAAAACAAATAAATAGGTATAACGCCTACCATGGGCTCTCAAAGCAGGTCTGTAGCCGTTGTGGAAGCGAGATGTCACAATACGCAATGTAGTGCGCTGTCTCGCTTCCACAGCGGCAACAGTCTTGCTTTGAGAGCCCATAGTACAGGCACTGATCTCTTTGGTTCAGTAAGACTGATCGACAACACTTTTAATTTAGGTACGTATTTATACAATTTAGGTACTTGCAGTAACTTTTACACAATGTTTTGATTTTCGAGAAAATTAGATAATTTAATAGATTTGTATTTTAAGTTTCAAAAATCCATTTAATATTTTATTTATTTTTAGATCTAAGATGTACATATTACTATAAATGTACACAACGTCTTGAAATAGAAGGGCGTACATAATGATTCATAGGGATCAAATCAAAATAGGTACAGATTATTAAGATTAATTTAAGTATTAGTTAGTAAAGGACTCTGTCCTTAAGTGTTCAGTCTCAATATTTAAGTTTTATATATAGGTACTTAGGTAATAAATATAATTTATAAAAACGTATCTCTAAGTAGGAGTTAGGTAGATAGGAAATTAGGAATGTATCTTAGAAATACCTTTTTGAGATATTCATATTATCCACCAACAACTTTGAAATAACTCTAATTCTGGTGTTAATATTCCATTATATTGAAAACCAATTTTGGTAGGTACCTATAATAAATAATTAATATCAAATACAGAGTGGATATGACAGAGGGGCATTAAATTACACTACGTATACTATACGTGTTTAGTATTAATTCGATACGGTAAAAAATTAAAAGCGCCAAAAATTAAAAAAAAATTTTTTCAAACAAACTAAATAGCTTACAAATTAGAATAAAACGCAACCACCCTGTGTAAATAAATTTGACTGACTTACTTACTTGTGACATGCGTCAATGCTTAGACATAATCAGCTGTTAGGAAAGATACATCGTGTTGAAACGGAGCAAAATTTAAAAAAATCATTTGCGACTAAACTACTGCTCCTATTTAATTGATTTTTGGTACAGAGCTTGAAAATGGTATCTAGTATAGGCAGTTTAAAGAAAAACCCCTCTGTCGTATTCACTTTGTATATATATAATATAGTAATCTTATATTTAGGCAATCCGAATTTTCGAAACGAGCTTATTAATTTTCAAACAGCTAAGCCAATCAACATAAAGTATAGCAAAGAACTATTACATAGACTACATCACATCAGATTTCGAGAAAAAAAAACTGTTTTAAAATCAATGCAGTGATTACGGAGTTACGACGTTACAGACACACCCGTTTTTTCATAGAAGGGTAGAAAGATTTAAACATCAGATTTTATTTAATAAAAAAATATTCTTGTATGTTCATTGTTCAGCGTAAAATTAAATAAGATTGAAATCAAAAGGGTATTTCGAGATACAATTTCATAAGTAGCAAGTAAGTAAGGGACCTGTACATATAGTGTGATCTGAAGTATAACAAGACAAAAATCATTAGTGTACATAAGATAAGATAGCTTAGAATAAGGATTAGGTTATGTAGGTTTAAATAGGTAGGTATATTTTTATTTTATTTTTATTTAATTGCTGATATCTAAAAATATTTATACCTTTATATATATAGGTACCTTGGTTTCTTTAGGCATAATACGGTCACAATAAAAACTGCAACCGAGAAATCTAACATCGAGAATGAGACTGTCTCAACTAACCCCAGTCTCCCCTAAGACAACTGAGGGTGCGTCCCCATCTGGCAAACGCTCACCGAACGAGCATTACACGAACAGCTCGTGAGCCGTTCGCGAGTATGTCGCGAATGCACTAGTGTCAAAAACACCGTCTAACAGACGTGCGCGCGCCGCTCAGGCGTTACTCACGACACGAGCAGTTCGATCGAATTTTACAATCGAATGGCTCACTTAAAGTACAAGTTTTTACCACTAGATGGCATTAGTAGTTACAAACCGTTTTTTTATTTTCTTACCCCATTTATGTAAATAAAGGTTATTGGTCCGTTTTAAGTTAAATATTGTAGGTTAAGTATTAGGTAGGCGTATATTGAAAATATACACTGAACGAATATTTGGTTCCAAGAAAAATAGTTGTACATAAGTGTTAGGATATCGTAATTAATGGTAAGGTTATCTTAAAAAAAGGAAAAAATACAAAAAAAAAAACAAAAAGTAAAAAAATGCAAAAAATAAGTTTCATTATTTGTTTGGGTTATACTGTATTTTGATTCTAACCTTTTTCCTTTTTGGATTTGGATTTTAGGTTCACCGAAAACAAATAAATAGGTATAACGCCTACCATGGGCTCTCAAAGCAGGTCTGTAGCCGTTGTGGAAGCGAGATGTCACAATACGCAATGTAGTGCGCTGTCTCACTTCCACAGTGGCAACAGTCTTGCTATAAGAGCTCATAGTACAGGCACTGATCTCTTTGGTTCAGTAAGACTGATCGACAACACTTTTAATTCACGTATATTTATACAAGTTAGGTACTTACAGTAACTTTTACACAATGTTTTGTTTTTCGAGAAAATTAGATAATTTAATAGATTTGTATTTTAAGTTTCAAAAATCCATTTAATATTTTATTTATTTTTAGATCTAAGATGTACATATTACTATAAATGTACACAATGTCTTGAAATAGTAGCAAGTACAAAATGGTGGTTAAGGAACGAAATAGGTACAGATTATTAAGATTAATTTAAGTATTAGTTAGTAAAGGGCTCTGTCCTTAAGTGTTCAGTCTCAATAGGTATTTAAGTTATATATACTTAGATAATAAATATAATTTATAAAAACGTATCTCTAAGTAGGAGTTAAGTAGATAGGAATGTATCTTAGAAATACCTTTTTGAGATATTTATATTATCCACCAACAACTTTGAAATAACTCTAATTCTGGTGTTAATTTAATATTCCATATATTTTTGAAAAAAAAAATGGTTCTTGTACCTATTTAGAAAATCCGAATTATCAAAACGAGCTAATATTCAAACGGCTAAGCAAATCAACTTCTCAATTACATCAAATAGCAAACAAAAACCGTTTCAAAATCAATCCAGCTGTTTGTAAGCAACGACGCGCGCCTCAAACAAACACTCCACACAGACACACTCTCATGTTTTTCCATCGAAGGGTACCTAGAAAGATCTGAACTTCAGGATTTTTTTAACTATATCAAAATTATTTTATGTTGATCATAAAAGTTAAAACGAAATAACATTGAAATCGAGTATTTATCTCGGGTATTTCGAGATACAATTTCATAAGTAGCAAGTAAGTAAGGAACCTGTACATATAGTGTGATCTAAAGATGGGATCTAATTAGACTAAAATCATTAGTGTACATAAAATAAGATAGCTTAGAATAAGGATTAGGTTACGTAAGTTTAAATAGGTAGGTATATATTTATTTTATTGGTATGTTATTTTATTAATTGCTGACATATACAAATAATTATACTTTTTTATATATTTATATTTGATTTATTTAGGCTCATAATACGGTACCAATAAAATCTGAAACCGAGAATTCTAACATCGAGAATGAGACTGTCTCAACTAACCCCAGTCTCCCCTAAGACAACTAAGGGTGCGTCCCCATCTGGCAAACGCTCACCGAACGAGACGAACAGCTCGCGAGCCGTTCGCGAACATGCCGCGAATGCACTAGTGTCAAAACGCCGTCCAACAGACGTGCGCGCGCCGCTCGCGCCTGGCTCACGAGCAGTTCGCGGTTCGTGTAATGCTCGTTCGGTTCGCGTTCGCCAGATGGAGACGCACCCTTAAATTTTTGGTCTTACTAGTTAAAAAAAAAACCATTTAATATCATTTCGTTAGTTTTTTTTTGTATATCCTTATTTTCCTATTTATGATAGTTTTATTAAAATAAGATAGGAATCACATGTATAAATAACATAGCTTTGAACTCAAGTCACTACAGGTACCTACTTAACAATATTAAGGCCAGTGTGCAAGGTTGTATTACAGGTAACTTGTAAATATTTACAAATAAAGCTAGGATAGATAGGTTAAGTAAGGAAAACTTGTAAATATAACACAAAGAATGCTCAGCATGGGGGAATTAGGTTACGAGAATTAGCAGTTAAAATAAATTTAGGCGTCCGGTAAAGGATCATGCATGACAAACGTCAAGGTTTTTATCAAGCACAGGCGTAAACAATAAAACACACCATCAAGCAACAGTTTCATCAATCAGGGCCACGGTTCAGCTATTTAAGAGTTAGTTAATTTTTAAGATAATTGGCTTTCTGCTAACTGTCATTACGATCATTAATTGGTTATTACGATCATTCTCTTCGAGAGTTCAATGAGATTTTACTGTAGGCTTAACAGAAAATTAGGCACATTGACAAGTACACTGACCGACCACTGACATGCATTAAAAATAGCTGAATCGAGGCCCTAGTCAAGCAAATTGCAGCAAAATCTAATTTAAAAAAGGGGGAAACAGCGATTCAGTTACTGATTCTAGAGCAACTACTGTTAGGTTTCATATTAGGTAAAAATAACTTTGGCTGTGTAGATATTATAACAAATGTACATTGAAAAATAAGTTCCAGGAGCCGAAATTAATTAGTTTTAAAACATACATTATTATTTAGTATATAAATAGGTAATAATTAGGATTAAGTAAGGAAAACTTGTAAATATATAAAAAAAGAGGGCGTAAAAAGGAAAAAATTGGTAGATAAAGTGTAGTACAGTATAGTAGATTTAATAGTATAGTCATAACTAAGTTAGGAAAAAAGTAGGTAGGTATTTTTATTGTTTTATTTAAAACATTTCTTTCGATATTTAACAGTATTTTTTTTTTGCAATCATTGGTAATAGATGTTTTACATTATAATAAAGTTCTTAATATTGAACCGACACATTGGTGTGCAAATAGTTGAGGGGCTCGTGGCTAAGTGTAAGCCGATAATACAGGTTTAGCCGCGCTCGCCGCGGTTGGTCCGTGGATGGGTGACCATTTCTAAAACATACCGAGACCCCTCCGTGCCTCGGATAGCACGTTAAGCGGTAGGTCCCGATTGTCATACGTTGATCTTTGGCAATCGTTAAGTCAATTCTGACAACCAGTTTTACTATGGGATACTGTGCTTCCCAGTAAAATGGGTTGTTGAGGTCAGATAGGCAGTCGCTCCATGTAAAATACGGTATTCAGCTGAATCCGGTAAGACTGGTAGCCGACCCCAAGATAGTTGGGAAAAGGCTCGGGAGATGATGATGATGACATTGGTGTGCAAATAAATACAATGAAATAAAATGTCAACCTGGTCACAATGATAAAAAATAAAATTCTGTCAAGTAATAGCGCGGAATAAAAATAAATCAGTCAGTCAAACAACTCGACTAATAATTCGGAAGCTAGCCACTAAATTAATACAATTGACCGTTTTCTAACCATGTTACATCACAAATACGTTTGAAATAACTCCAAATTGATTGTTCCGTCTATCAATATTACTATTGAGTTCAATCTGCTAAATTAAATAAGTCTTCAATTTCTTAAAATTAATTTCAGTTCATCATCTTTAAACAGATTTTCCTTTTAGTCAAATTCGATTTGATTTGAGGTTGTGTGTTAACGAGACGGTATTTTTCCGGGCTTTTACGGCCATTATACTGGGCATAACATCAGTTAACTATAAAAGACCTTAACGTTGTCTTCACAAGCCAGCGCTTGAGTCGGTCCGGCTTAATACCGTGGCCGGCGCGTGCAGTACACGCAGCACGCAGGCCTTATCCCATAGCGAGTCCATAAGGGTTTATTGACGGGGCCAGACGTACGACCTGTCCTACTTAACTAAATCTATGCTGTGCCCGACAGGGTCCATAATGGTAACTATTATTTACTTCCCTACCAACTATGCATACATTATGGTACGCAATAAAGAATAGAGAAAGTGGCCCCGATCCCGTAGACAGTGCACAAGAGTTTTTACCACACAAAAAAATACATAAATCGTCTGCCAAACTGCTGTACAGTTTGTCGGTTTATTGACGGGACCAAACGTACGACCATATAAGCCACATTTCATCCGGCTAACCGTCACTTGCGATCCGTGTACTTACTATGCACGTGAAACCGGCACCGATTAGACGCCGGATCCGGTAGAATCCGGCTCGTAAACACACGCACATAATCTTATTTCTTTATATACCTTACTTTTATATTGGTTTTAGACAATACTTTAGTATAGATGTACATATTACAATAAATGTACATTACAAATACCTATACGCTGTATGTTACCAAAGAGTAGTTTATTAGTCTTATCTATATGTTTAACTAAAATAATTTTAGAAAATATTTTAGGCTTGGGTATCCGATAAATAGATGATAAATGATAATATATAGTGTCGGATGCGAACAATAAAATCGTAGGTGTATATATTATACTTAGAAATATTAATAGCAGTTAAAATACTAGATTAAGAAAGGAAAACTTGTAAATATTAATGCCAGAGTATCGTAAACAGACAATAATAATATTAATATGTAGTACCAATAGAAATATGGCTACTATTTTGTAGGTGTACATAATTATACAATAAGTAGTACCTATAGTTATTGTTTCACAATTATTTATTAATTTATTTGCAGTAAATGAAAATTAATTATTTATTGTTATTTGTTAACCATTTATTATTTAGTTTCTGTTCGCACTTAAAATAGAAACTTCAGAAGATCCTATAACAGCTAATGGACTTTTAATTACGTTATTTATTTATAATATAATTTATTTTTTTAGGTTTTTTTTTAAATTTTATATAGTATGTACATATTACAATAAATGTACATTAAAAGATAAAATACGACTCGGATAACAAGTACCTGTAAATAATTATATACGTATTTTCAGGATGATGGGCTTATTACTAAATAAGTATGCGACAAGTATAAGATCTGTATATATAACGTCGGGGACATAACGTAGGTATCATATAGTCGTAGTCGTAGGAGGGGCTCGTGGCTAAGTGGAGGCCGTACGGTTAGACCGAATATATAGGTTAAGCCGCGCTCGCCGCGGTTTGTCCGTGGATGGGTGACCATTTTCAATCATACCGAGACCCCTCCGTGCCTCGGAAAGCACGTTAAGCCGTTGGTCCCGGCAGCCATACATTGATCTTTGGCAGTCGTTAAGTCAGTTCGGACAACCAGTCTTAGTATGGAATACTGAGTTACCCAGTATAATGGGTTGTGGATGTCAGATAGGCAGTCGCTCCATGTAAAATACGGTATTAAGATAAATCCGGTAAGACTGGAAGCTGACAGATGATGAGGTAGATGAGTTAGGTTAAGTAAGGAGAACTTGTAAATATAGAGAAAGAACCAGTGTATTTAAGACCACATTAGAGTAGGGATAAAGTAGTTGTAACTTAAATAAGTAAAATGTAAGTGTTTTATTGTTTTTTCAATACATACAATTTTATATTTTTAGTTTAGTTAGAATGGCCGCACTCAACTCAACCAAACATTAAGAAATATACTACTTAAAGAATACAATAGACCGTTTGCCACCATGTTAAATCATAAATAAGTTTAAAATCACTCCAGTTGGCTTTATCACTCTCAAAATTACTTTCAAATAATCTACTAAATAAAATTATTAAGTCTATTTACTACCGATCAAAATTTAATGACAAGATCCATATGTTTATTTTTAGAAATCATAACAAAATTCGAATTACTGTCACCTAAAGTGCAGCTACCCAGAAAGCCAGCTTCGAGGTGTCCCTATCACAAAATACGCTCAGGATGCTGTGAAATCTCGCACGTATTCTACCGAGAATAGAAGTGCACTGTCTCTTAATAATGGTATACCTAAAGAAAAAGTGAGAACTTTCAAACTACTGAACAGAACAGCTAGGAAACCCGTAAAACCTGCAAATTCTAAAGAAAAACTTCGTGACAATCTGTCCATTTAAGAACTAGGATGCCACAGACAGACAGACAGACACGACAAATATAATCCCTTTCTATTTGCATCAGGGGCTACACATCATTAACCCTGGCCTTAGTAAACATCCCTGAAGCGTGTTAGACCTCAAAGCATCCTAAATACATTGTTATACTGACCACTCAATGCGGCCATAAAATAACAATTTTTATTTTTTATATTAATTATAATAATATTATTAACAGAAAATCGAACACAGGAATTAGGTACTTTAGTTCAATTTAATTTAAATTCATTCTTTTTTTTAAGTAAAACTTAGTATTTATTCAATTTATTGGTTTTAGCCGATTTTTTTAACAATAATATAGATGTACATATTATTACAATAAATGTACATAACAGAAAGAATGTTGCCGATGCTTGTTATTATTTAAGGTATTTAGTCGAAGTATTTTTGGTAAAACATATTATCATAGATTTAAGTAAGGATTTGTACATATATGTACATTGAGGAATACAGTCTATGGTGATAATGTTAGGATAGGGTATAAAATAGGTAGTTATAATTAGAAGTAGTAGTTGTATATTATAAGGTTTCTGCTGGGGTATTACCTAACTTGCGAAAGCCAAGCGGTTGTAAAACAACAGGATTTTACAGCATAAAAGAAACAATCAGTCCTGACGAATAAATAAATATCCTGGGAAAACTCACACACGGTCATCTGATCCCAAATTAAGCAGAGCTCGTACTTTGGTAACCAGACAACATATAAACATACTTATATATTTCTAAATACATACATATTATAGATAAATTACGCTCAGACACATAAGAAATGATCATGCTGAGCACACGAAGGTCACACTATCAGTGTTAACGAATTTGTAATTAATAGTCCAGTCATTTGGTAGTTCTACCTGGAAAGTTTTCCGGGAGTGTTGAAAATTGGTGATTTTATAGATTACGACGTGCAAATCTTATCGCTTTGCAATCGCAAACTAGGTAAATCCGCTGCTGTTTTTACGGTACTTATTTTCGGGTTACGTTTTATAATATGTTAATAACACTTACCAACTCTTTTCGTGTGAAGTTATCGGAGATTACCAACTAGTTTGGGACCCTACTGGAGCACTTAATCATAGCATATCATCTAGCTATCTTATAATGATGCGTAAGCGCAACTTACTGCTGACGCGTTCCACCTGCCTGCGCTCAGGCTAACGTTCCCAGATTTTGACGTCATCTAAAAATCTGACTTTACGCGCGCAAATAATTCAATTCTTTAATTCATTTTTAGTGTTCTTTCAAAGAAATTTTAATTTAGTTCCTTTTTACTATTATTTCACTTTAATTTAAATACTTTTAGTTACATTTGGAATTAGATTATAGATGTACATATTACAATAAATGTACATTGAAAAGAAATGACCGAATATCTCAGTAATAGATTTAAGACGAAAAAGGGCTATTATTAGGCTGTAAGTATACAAACATATCTCAGGTATAAATTAAATTAAATATAATTTGGATAAGTAAGGAAAAGTTGTACATATAAATACTGAGTTATAATTATTAACAAAAAATAAATATAAGTTAGTCTAAATTATAACTTTAGTATAGGGTATACAATTTTTTTTTAATTGTTTATTTTCGGGTTTAGTTTTTAATACAATCAAAAGTTTGGATTACGCGTTGCTAAAACAACAATAGTTTTTTTTCTTTAAATATTTTTATTCACTATGTTAGAACTTTAATTTATTTTTTATACTTTAAATTACATTGATTTTTAATGTAGAATGTAAATGTACATATTAACAAACCAATACATATAAGACTACTATAAGATATATTATATTATATAGGCTAAGTAAGAAAAACTGTAAATATAAAAACGAAAACCAAGTATGATCTGAATTAATAGTAGTTTGATATAATTAGATTGAAAGAAAATAAGTTATTGAATAGATAGAAAAAAAGACAAAAAATATAAAAAAAAAGATTAGCAGTTAGTATTAAATTAGCTTTTTTATAGTTAACTTTATTTGAATTATACTTGCACTTTTTTCAAAGGTTTCTTTGATATAATTCTTTTCAATTACTTATCATTGCAATTCATCAAAAAACGTAATTTTGGATTGTTTTTTTTTTAACAATATAGAACTAATTGAATAATATTACGATTTTTTACTCCGTAGTTATACATATTTATTATATTCATACATTTTAACAATTTGGTGGCAAAAGCAGAAATATATTTTAATTATTTTTAATTTTTTAATGAATGACATGAGAGTTTAAATGATTTTCAAAGATTTTTTGGACGATTTAAAACACAAAAACTTATTGCAATAGTCAAACTTCATGTTTTTTTTAATAAATTATTAATTTCAGTTATTATTACTGTATGTTTCATGGCTAATTATGAGTTACTTGCAAAAAAAAATCACACGTCATTTGTTTCTTTTAATATTTTATCCATCATTGTCTTACGAACATTTAATTATTTTTTTTTTCTTAGTGTCATTTTGTTTCTAAACAAAAAACACTTTGTTTCTAGAGGGGCTCGTGGCTAAGTGTAAGCCGTACGGTTTGACCGATAGTACAGGTTAAGCCGCGCTCGCCGCGGTTGGTCCGTGGATGGGTGACCATTTATAACATACCGAGAGCCCTCCGTGTTTCGGAAAGCACGTTAAACAGTAGGTCCCGGCTGTCATACATAGATCTTTGGCAGTCGTTAAGTCAATTCTGACAACCAGTCTTACTATGGGATACTGTATTTCCCAGTAAAATGGGTTGTGGAGGCCAGATAGGCAGTCGCTCCATGTAAAATACGGTATTCAGCTGAATCCGGTATGACCGGTAGCCGACCCCAACATAGTTGGAAAAAAGGCTCGGGAGATATGAGTGTCATTTTGTTTCTAGTATATAAATGTACATATAACAATAAATGTACATTAAAAGATAAAATACGACTCGGATAACAAGTACCTGTAAATAATTATATTCATATACGTATCTTCAGGATGATGGGCTTACTACTAAATAAGTATGCGACAAGTATAAGATATGTATATATAACGTCGGGGACATAATATAGGTATCATATAGTCGTAGTCGTAGGAGGGGCTCGTGGCTAAGTGTAGGCCGTACGGTTAGACTGAAAATATAGGTTAAGCCGCGCGCGCCGCGGTTTGTCCGTGGATGGGTGACTATTTATAACATACCGAGACCCTCCGTGCCTCGGAAAGCACGTTAAGCCGTTGGTCCCGGCAGCCATACATTGATCTTTGGCAGTCGTTAAGTCAGTTCGGACAACCAGTCTTAGCATAGAATACTGTGTTACCCAGTATAATGGGTTGTGGATGTCAGATAGGCAGTCGCTCCATGTAAAATACGGTATTAAGATAAATCCGGTAAGACTGGAAGCTGACAGATGATGAGGTAGACGAGTTAGGTTAAGTAAGGAGAACTTGTAAATATAGAGAAAGAACCAGTGTATTTAAGACCATATTAGAGTAGGGATAAAGTAGTTGTAACTTAAATAAGTAAAATGTAAGTGTTTTATTGTTTTTTCAATACATACAATTTTATATATTTAGTTTAGTTAGAATGGCCGCACTCAACTCAACCAAACATTAAGAAATATACTACTTAAAGAATACAATAGACCGTTTGCCACCATGTTAAATCATAAATAAGTTTAAAATCACTCCAGTTGGCTTTATCACTATCAAAATTACTTTCAAATAATCTACTAAATAAAATTATTAAGTCTATTTACTGCCAATCAAAATTTAATGACAAGATCCATTTGTTTATTTTTAGAAATCATAACAAAATTCGAATTACTGTCACCGAAAGTGCAGCTACCCAGAAAGTCAGCTTCGAAGTGTCGGGATATCACAAAATACGCTCAGGATGCTGTGAAATCTAGCACGTATTCTACCGAGAATAGAAGTGCACTGTCTCTTAATAATGGTATACCTAAAGAAAAAGTGAGAACTTTCAAACTACTGAACAGAACAGCTAGGAAACCCGTAAAACCTGCAAATTCTAAAGAAAAACTTCGTGACAATCTGTCCATTTAAGAACTAGGATGCCACAGACAGACAGGCAGACATGACAAATATAATACCTTTCTATTTGCATCGGGGGTTACACATGATTAACCCTGGCCTTAGTAAACATCCCTGAAGCGTGTTAGACCTCACAGCATCCTAAATACATTGTTATACTGACCACTCAATGCGGCCATAAAATAACAATTTTTATTTTTTATATTAATTATAATAATATTATTAACAGAAAATCGAACACAGGAATTAGGTACTTTAGTTCAATTTAATTTAAATTCAATCTTATTTTTAAGTAAAACTTAGCATTTATTCAATTTATTGGTTTTAGCCGATTTTTTTAACAATAATATAGATGTACATATTATTACAATAAATGTACATAACAGAAAGAATGTTGCCGATGCTTGTCATTATTTAAGGTATTTAGTCGAAGTATTTTTGGTAAAACATATCATAGATTTAAGTAAGGATTTGTACATATATATACATTGGGGAATACAGTCTATGGTGATAATGTTAGAATAGGGTATAAAATAGGTAGTTATAATTAGAAGTAGTAGTTGTATATTATAAGGTTTCTGCTGGGGTATTACCTAACTTGCGAAAGCCAAGCGGTACTAAAACAACAGGATTTTACAGCATAAAAGAAACAATCAGTCCTGACGAATAAATAAATATCCTGCGAAAACTCACACACGGTCATCTGATCATTTATAACATACCGAGACTCCTCCGTGCCTCGGAAAGCACGTTAAGCCGTTGGTCCCGGCAGCCATACATTGATCTTTGGCAGTCGTTAAGTCAGTTCGGACAACCAGTCTTAGTATGGAATACTGAGTTACCCAGTAAAATGGGTTGTGGATGTCAGATAGGCAGTCGCTCCATGTAAAATACGGTACTGGAAGCTGACAGATGATGAGGTAGATGAGTTAGGTTAAGTAAGGAAAACTTGTAAATATAACACAAAGAATGCTCAGCATGGGGGAATTAGGTTACGAGAATTAGCAGTTAAAATAAATTTAGGCGTCCGGTAAAGGATCATGCATGACAAACGTCAAGGTTTTTATCAAGCACAGGCGTAAACAATAAAACACACCATCAAGCAACAGTTTCATCAATCATCGCCACGGTTCAGCTATTTAAGAGTTAGTTAATTTTTAAGATAATTGGCTTTTTGCTAACTGTCATTACGATCATTAATTGGTCATTACGATCATTCTCTTCGAGAGTTCAATGAGATTTTACTGTAGGCTTAACAGAATACGGAAACTAGGCACATTGACAAGTACACTGACCGACCACTGACATGCATTAAAAATAGCTGAATCGAGGCCCTAGTCAAGCAAATTGCAGCAAAATCTAATTTAAAAAAGGGGGAAACAGCGATTCAGTTACTGATTCTAGAGCAACTACTGTTAGGTTTCATATTAGGTAAAAATAACTTTGGCTGTGTAGATATTATAACAAATGTACATTGAAAAATAAGTTCCTGGAGGCGAAATTAATTAGTTTTAAAACATACATAATTATTGTATATAAATAGGTAATAATTAGGATTAAGTAAGGAAAACTTGTAAATATATAAAAAAAGAGGGGCGTAAAAAGGAAAAAATTGGTAGATAAAGTGTAGTACAGTATAGTAGATTTAATAGTATAGTCATAACTAAGTTAGGAAAAAAGTAGAAAGGTATTTTTATTGTTTTATTTAAAACATTCCTTTCGATATTTAACAGTATTTTTTTTTTGCAATCATGGATAATAGATGTTTTACATTATAATAAAGTTCTTAATATTGTACCGACACATTGGTGTGCAAATAGTTGAGGGGCTCGTGGCTAAGTGTAAGCCGTACGGTTTGACCGATAATACAGGTTAAGCCGCGCTCGCCGCGGTTGGTCCGTGGATGAGTGACCATTTCTAAAACATACCGAGACCCCTCCGTGCCTCGGATAGCACGTTAAGCGGTAGGTCCCGATTGTCATACGTTGATCTTTGGCAATCGTTAAGTCAATTCTGACAACCAGTCTTACTATGGGATACTGTGCTTCCCAGTAAAATGGGTTGTGGAGGTCAGATAGGCAGTCGCTCCATGTAAAATACGGTATTCAGCTGAATCCGGTAAGACTGGCAGCAGACCCCATCATAGATGGGAAAAGGCTCGGGAGATGATGATGATGACATTGGTGTGCAAATAAATACAATGAAATAAAATGTCAACCTGGTCACAATGATAAAAAATAAAATTCTTTCCAGTAATAGCGCGGAATAAAAATAAATCAGTCAGTCAAACTACTCAACTAATAATTTGGAAGCTAGCCACTAAATTGACCGTTTTCTAACCATGTTACATCATAAATACGTTTGAAATAACTCCAAATTGATTGTTCCGTCTATCAATATTACTATTGAGTTCAATCTGCTAAATTAAATAAGTCTTCAATTTCTTAAAATTAATTTTAGTTCATCATCTTTAAACAGATTTTCCTTTTAGTCAAATTTGATTTGATTTGAGGTTGTGTGTTAACGAGACGGTATTTTTCCGGGCTTTTACGGCCATTATACTGGGCATAACATCAGTTAACTATAAAAGACCTTAAAGTTGTCTTCACAAGCCAGCGCTTGCGTCGGTCCGGCTTAATACCGTGGCCGGCGCGCGCAGTACACGCAGCACGCAGGCCTTATCCCATAGCCAGTCCATAAGGGTTCATTGACGCGGCCAGACGTACGACCTGTCCTACTTAACTAAATCTATGCTGTGCCCGACAGGGTCCATAATTGTAACTATTACGAGTATTTACTTCCCTACCAACTATGTATACATTATGGTACGCAATAAAGAATAGAGAAAGTGGCCCCGATCCCGTAGACAGTGACCAAGAGTTTTTACCACACAAAAAAATACATAAATCGTTTGCCAAACTGCTGTACAGTTTGTCGGTTTATTGACGGGACCAAACGTGCGACCATATAAGCCACATTTCATCCGGCTAACCGTCACTTGCGATCCGTGTACTTACTATGCACGTGAAACCGGCACCGATTAGACGCCGGATCCGGTAGAATCCGGCTCGTAAACACACGCACATAATCTTATTTCTTCATATACCTTACTTTTATATTGGTTTTAGACAATACTTTAGTATAGATGTACATATTACAATAAATGTACATTACAAATACCTATACGCTGTATGTTACCAAAGAGTAGTTTATTAGTCTTATCTATATGTTTAACTAAAATAATTTTAGAAAATATTTTAGGCTAGGGTATCCGATAAATAGATGATAAATGATAATATATAGTATCGGATGCGAACAATAAAATCGTAGTTGTATATATTATACTTAGAAATATTAATAGCAGTTAAAATACTAGATTAAGAAAGGAAAACTTGTAAATATTAATGCCAGAGTATCGGAAACAGACAATAATAATATTAATATGTAGTACCAATAGAAATATGGCTACTATTTTGTAGGTGTACATAATTATACAATAAGTAGTACCTATAGTTATTTTTTCACAATTATTTCTTCATTTATTTGCAGTAAATGAAAATTAATTATTTATTGTTATTTGTGAACCATTTATTATTTAGTTTCTGTTCGCACTTAAAATAGAAACTTCAGAAGATCCTATAACAGCTAATGGACTTTTAATTACGTTATTTATTTATAATATAATTTTTTTTTTTTTTGTTTTTTTTTTTTTAATTTTATATGGTATGTAAATGTACATATTACAATAAATGTACCTTAAAAAACGGCTTGCTGTTGTGCTAGTATGATATTTGTAGGTATATTATAATTAATAGGAAGATAAATTAGAGGGGCTCGTGGCTAAGTATAAGCCAGGTTAAGCAGCCATTTATAAACATACCGAGACTCCTCCGTGCCTCGGAAAGCACGTTAAGCCGTTGGTCCCGGCAGCCATACATTGATCTTTGGCTGTCGTTAAGTCAGTTCGGACAACCAGTCTTAGTATGGAATACTGAGTTACCCAGTATAATGGGTTGTTGATGTCAGATAGGCAGTCGCTCCATGTAAAATACGGTATTAAGATAAATCCGGTAAGACTGGAAGCTGACAGATGATGAGGTAGACGAGTTAGGTTAAGTAAGGAGAACTTGTAAATATAGAGAAAGAACCAGTGTAGTTAAGACCGTATTAGAGTAGGGATAAAGTAGTTGTAACTTAAATAAGTAAAATGTAAGTGTTTTATTGTTTTTTCAATACATACAATTTTATATTTTTAGTTTAGTTAGAATGGCCGCACTCAACTCAACCAAACATTAAGAAATATACTACTTAAAGAATACAATAGACCGTTTGGTTTTATCACTCTCAAAATTACTTTTAAATAATCTACTAAATAAAATTATTAAGTCTATTTACTACCGATCAAAATTTAATGACAAGATCCATATGTTTATTTTTAGAAATCATAACAAAATTCGAATTACTGTCACCTAAAGTGCAGCTACCCAGAAAGCCAGCTTCGAAGTGTCCCTATCACAAAATACGCTCAGGATGCTGTGAAATCTAAGTGAAGTGCACTGTCTCTTAATAATGGTATACCTAAAAAAAAAGTGAGAACTTTCAAACTACTGAACAGAACAGCTAGGAAACCCGTAAAACCTGCAAATTCTAAAGAAAAACTTCGTGACAATCTGTCCATTTAAGAACTAGGATGCCACAGACAGACAGACAGACACGACAAATATAATCCCTTTCTATTTGCATCGGGGGTTACACATCATTAACCCTGGCCTTAGTAAACATCCCTGAAGCGTGTTAGACCTCACAGCATCCTAAATACATTGTTATACTGACCACTCAATGCGACCATAAAATAACAATTTTTATTTTTATATTAATTATATTATTAACAGAAAATCGAACACAGGAATTAGGTACTTTAGTTCAATTTAATTTAAATTCAATCTTATTTTTAAGTAAAACTTAGTATTTATTCAATTTATTGGTTTTAGCCGATTTTTTTAGCAATAATATAGATGTACATATTATTACAATAAATGTACATAACAGAAAGAATGTTGCCGATGCTTGTCATTATTTAAGGTATTTAGTCGAAGTATTTTTGGTAAAACATATTATCATAGATTTAAGTAAGGATTTGTACATATATATGCACTGACTGATAATGTTAGGATAGGGTATAAAATAGGTAGTTATAATTAGAAGTAGTAGTTGTATATTATAAGGTTTCTGCTGGGGTATTACCTAACTTGCGAAAGCCAAGCGGTAGTAAAACAACAGGATTTTACAGCATAAAAGAAACAATCAGTCCTGACGAATAAATAAATATCCTGGGAAAACTCACACACGGTCATCTGATCCCAAATTAAGCAGAGCTCGTACTTTGGTAACCAGACAACATACTTATATATTTCTAAATACATACATATTATAGATAAATTACGCTCAGACACATAAGAAATGATTATGCTGAGCACACGAATGTCACACTATCAGTGTTAACGAATTTGTAATTAATAGTCCAGTCATTTGGTAGTTCTACCTGGAAAGTTTTCCGGGAGTGTTGAAAATTGGTGATTTTATAGATTACGACGTCAAAATCAAAATCAAAATCAAAATATTTTTATTTCTTATAAACCAAAAAAAGGCGCTTAAGAAACGTTAGGTACGTTAAAAACTACTGACTCTAGTTGCTCGGTTCCAAAGTGTCATTCCTATAGAGAAGAGCCGGCAAGAAACTCTATAGGTTACTCTTTTAAAAAAAAGGTTAACATCGATGTTAAGATTACATTGATTTTAAGATATGCGACAACAACGTAAACAGCAGAATGTTTAGATTAGTGTAAACTAAGACATCCAAAATGGAAGAAAATACGTGCAAATCTTATCGCTTTGCAATCGCAAACTAGGTAAATCCGCTGCTGTTTTTACGGTACTTATTTTCGGGTTACGTTTTATAATATGTTAATAACACTTACCAACTCTTTTCGTGTGAAGTTATCGGAGATTACCAACTAGTTTGGGACCCTACTGGAGCACTTAATCATAGCATATCATCTAGCTATCTTATAATGATGCGTAAGCGCAACTTACTGCTGACGCGTTCCACCTGCCTGCGCTCAGGCTAACGTTCCCAGATTGTGACGTCATCTAAAAATCTGACTTTACGCGCGCAAATAATTCAATTCTTTAATTCATTTTTAGTGTTCTTTCAAAGAAATTTTAATTTAGTTCCTTTTTACTATTATTTCACTTGAATTTAAATACTTTTAGTTACATTTGGAATTAGATTATAGATGTACATATTACCAATACATATAAGACTACTATAAGATATATCATATATAGGCTAAGTAAGAAAAACTGTAAATATAAAAACGAAAACCAAGTATGATCTGAATTAATAGTAGTTTGATATAATTAGATTGAAAGAAAATAAGTTATTGAATAGATAGAAAAAGACAAAAAATATAAAAAAAAAGATTAGCAGTTAGTATTAAATTAGCTTTTTTATAGTTAACTTTATTTGAATTATACTTGCACTTTTTTCAAAGGTTTCTTTGATATAATTCTTTTAAATTACTTTTTATTGCAATTCATCAAAAAACGTATTTTTGGATTGTTTTTTTTTTTAACAATACGGAACTAATTGAATAATATTACGATTTTTTACTCCGTAGTTATACATATTTATTATATTCATACATTTTAACAATTTGGTGGCAAAAGCAGAAATATATTTTAATTATTTTTCATTTTTAATGAATGACATAAGAGTTTAAATGATTTCCAAAGATTTTTTGCACGATTTAAAACACAAAAACTTATTGCAATACTTAAAACACAAAAACTTATTATAAAACTTCATGTTTTTTTAATAAATTACTAATTTCAGTTATTAAATTACTGTATTTTTCATGGTTATTTTTGAGTTACTTGCAAAAAAAATCGCACATCATTTGTTTCTTTTAATATTATCCATCATTGTCTTACGAACATTTAATTTTTTTTTTTTTCTTATTGTCATTTTGTTTCTAGTATATAAATGTACATATAACAATAAATGTACATTAAAAGATAAAATACGACTCGGATAACAAGTACCTGTAAATAATTATATTCATATACGTATCTTCAGGATGATGGGCTTACTACTAAATAAGTATGCGACAAGTATAAGATATGTATATATAACGTCGGGGTCATTATATAGGTATCATATAGTCGTAGTCGTAGGAGGGGCTCGTGGCTAAGTGTAAGCCGATAATACAGGTTTAGCCGCGCTCGCCGCGGTTTGTCCGTGGATGGGTGACTATTTATAACATACCGAGACCCTCCGTGCCTCGGAAAGCACGTTAAGCCGTTGGTCCCGGCAGCCATACATTGATCTTTGGCAGTCGTTAAGTCAGTTCGGACAACCAGTCTTAGCATGGAATACTGAGTTACCCAGTATAATGGGTTGTGGATGTCAGATAGGCAGTCGCTACATGTAAAATACGGTATTAAGATAAATCCGGTAAGACTGGAAGCTGACAGATGATGAGGTAGATGAGTTAGGTTAAGTAAGGAGAACTTGTAAATATAGAGAAAGAACCAGTGTATTTAAGACCACATTAGAGTAGGGATAAAGTAGTTGTAACTTAAATAAGTAAAATGTAAGTGTTTTTTTGTTTTTTCAATACATACAATTTTATATTTTTAGTTTAGTTAGAATGGCCGCACTCAACTCAACCAAACATTAAGAAATACTACTAAAAGAATACAATAGACCGTTTGCCACCATGTTAAATCATAAATAAGTTTAAAATCACTCCAGTTGGCTTTATCACTATCAAAATTACTTTCAAATAATCTACTAAATAAAATTATTAAGTCTATTTACTACCGATCAAAATTTAATGACAAGATCCATATGTTTATTTTTAGAAATCATAACAAAATTCGAATTACTGTCACCTAAAGTGCAGCTACCCAGAAAGCCAGCTTCGAAGTGTCCCTATCACAAAATACGCTCAGGATGCTGTGAAATCTAGCACGTATTCTACCGAGAATAGAAGTGCACTGTCAGGAATTAGGTACTTTAATTCAATTTATTTCTATTAAGTTATATATTTTAAATTTTTATGATCAGACGTCGATTAGAAAACAAGATAAAAAAAATAATAATAGATGATTACATATTGAGGGGCTCGTAGCTAAGTCTAAGCCGTATGGTTTGACCGATAACACAGGTTAAGCCGCGCTCACCACGGTTGGTCCGTGGATGGGTGACCATTTATAACATACCGAGACCCCTCCGTGCCTCGGATAGCACGTTAAGCCGTAGGTCCCGACTGTCATACTATGATCTTTGGCAGTCGTTAAGTCAATTCTGACAACCAGTCTTATTATAGGATACTGTGTTTCCCAGTAAAATGGGTTGTGGAGGTCAGATAGGCAGTCGCTCCATGTAAAATACGGTATTCAGCTGAATTCGGGAAAACTGTAAGCCGACCCCAACCTGGTTGGGAAAAGGCTCGGGAGATGATGGTGATATAGTTATGTACATAAGGACTTTAGGTAATTTAAAATAGGTAGGGTATTAGGTTAGGGTAATTAGTGTGTAAACTATTAAAATGTGAGTTCTGTTATTATATTTTTTATCTTACTTCTTATAAGTTTATTGGTTTATAAATTAATTTAATATCACTTTTTGTGTGTAACAGTTGGTTGGTTAAAGCTTTTATTTTTCAATTGATTTGGGTTTAAGTAATTGGCTTGTGGAAAAAAAATGTTTTTTTGCAAACGAAAGTAATTGTAAATATATTTTAATTTTGGTATTGATATTCAGTTTCCAATATTTAGTTAGATTTCGTTGCTCTTGGGTGGTAGTTTAAAATTATGGAATAATAGTGGACCCTGTAGGGCACTGAAAATATTGAAGAGAGGAAAAGGGCTTAAATTATTACTTTATCGTCTAATTTTAACTTTTAACCTTAATTATTATGTATATTTTATTTAATAAATAACGGTTAGTATAATTTAGATTTTGATTGAGTTACTTAGACATAACACTGTATATATTACCATAAATGTACATTAGAAAAAAACACAAATCACGGAAAAAAGATGGTTAACAATAGGTTTTGTATAAGTTTAGATATTAAAGTATAGAGATATTAAATAATTAGGAAGTAGTGGTAATAGCGTATAAAATACGCTAGTAGCATAAGTACAAATTAAGTTGTAAATATAGTAAAAAACCAAATCGTCAAATGACGCTGTGCTATATTTTTAAAATGTATATAAAACGTACATAATATTATTAATCATTTAAGTAACTGTACATTGAAAAAACGGAAGTGTTTGAGGCTAAATGGATTAAATTAATGATAGGAAAAGGTACAATAAGGTAAAATGTAAATATGAATATTACCTTAATAGTTATAATTCTAGATTTAAACTTGCATACTAGTCCGGAATAACCAAAAAAATAACAAACAAACAAACACCTTTTGTCAATCACTTGGTCTTTCAAGACCACCTACTAGGCTATAACTGCGCTTGCCATTATTTAACTATTTGGCTAACAGGACATACTTCTTAGCCACCTGGTGCCATTAGGTCACCACTATCTTTGGCTACCTTTACTAGTCATGAAAGGCCACCACCATCTCTACTCATGCCTACTGGCCTATTAGGCCTTTACAACAAACTAGGTTACTTGGACCTACTAGGCCACCATTACACACTTGTCTATTGGAACCTACTAGGGCCACCATAACACACTTGATCACAGTAACCTACTAGGCTACTATAACACATTTGGCCCCAAGAACCTACTCGGTCACCATAAACAGTTGGTCACAGGAACCTACTAGGCCACCATAATATATTTGGCTACTTGGACCTGCTAAGCCTCTATTACACACACTAGGCTACAGGGACCTACTAGACCACCATAACATGCTTGGCATTGCTTGGCCACAGGAACTATTAGGCCACCATAACACAATTGGCCACAAGAACCTTAGCCATCTGGACCTACTAGGCCAACACAAAAAATTTGGCCACCTGGACCTGCCAGGCTAGCATGACACACCTGACCTATTTGTTTTATACGATTACGTGATACACAAAGTCATTAGAAAAGGACTAAGCTTCATCACATTTGGCGATTTTGAACTACTGGGCCATCTCGACCTTTTGGCTATCTGGACCTAATAGGTTGACAATACTCTAAGTCATCTAGACTGGTTAAGCCATCATATAATGGAAGTATCTGGACCAAGCTACTAGTAAGCTGGATAATCTAAAATTACGTATATGCTACAAAACACCTTTTCGCCATCTGGGCCTACTACACCATCTGAACCCAGCTTCTCCTAACACAGCGACATAGTTATCAATCTATCTCAGTTGAACACCACAACACTTTTGGCCATCTGGACCTTCTAGGCCACTACCATCTATTGGCCATCTGGACCTGCCAGGCCACCACGATACGCCAATAATTCTTTAAGGTCACATTAAGCCATTTAAATCGACTCAGCAGTCAGCTACCCTTAACTAAATCCACCTACTAGGGCACCACCACACATTTGGCCATTGGTAGCTACGAGACCAAGATTTACAATACTCGGCTGCCTAGTTTAGCATATTACATTATTGAGCTTCCTGACCTACCAACCCACCACCATATCACAGAACTGGCCCCAATAGGCAACAATCGTACCATGGTCATCTGGCACCACTAGGCCCCCATTGAGCTCCCTGACTTACCAAGCCACCATGGTTATCACGGAACTGGCCCCAATAGGCAACAAACGTACCATGGTCATCTGAAACTAATAGGTCAATTTCAACCTTTTAGGCGATCTGAATGTACCAGGCTCTCATAACACTACAGAACATGACCCAGTGTTTTACGACGACCTATGCCAATAACCGACTAGATGCAATTAGCTATAATAATAATATAAGTATTAAGGGATGTACATATAAAAAAAACGTTAAATCATTCGTCAATATAGATAAGGAAAAAAATTATTATATTTAATTAGAATAGTTATAGTAATAGTTACTATGAGCTTTATTAATTTTTGAACAGACATGCGGTTTCTTTTTATTTTGTACCTACTAGGTTTTCATCGTATTTTTTATATTTTTAGTTAAGTATTTGTGTTTTAATTGCAATATAGGGTGATGTATGTTCAGTTAGTCACATGAGTTACAATATTAGGTTATATATTTTTTTTAGTATTACCAGCTACATTAGTTGTATTTTTGCCTCTATATTTTTTAATTCTCTTCACTCTTCTTAGTACCATAAGATGTACATAAAATGAAATTGAAAAGGGAAGATTTGCTAAATAAAAAGTAGCCTGTAAATAGTAAATTTAAATTAAATAAGGTAACTTAACTAGCAGAACTTATATTGGGACGAAGTTCATATTATAAGTAAAATTTGTAAAGTTTGTAATAACCATAATAATAGATGTACAGTAATTTTAAATAAATATTAATGTAATTAATAAGTTAAAAGCTAGGTTGAAGAAGAAATATTTTTCTACAAAAATTGAAAAATCCAAAAAAAGCTAGGTTTTAATTATATATATTTTTTTTTTATCAGCAATATGAGTTATAAAAATTTCACAACACCCGGTTTCCACCTTACAATTTTGACATAAGCTGTTACTGTCGCAAATTTGACGTAATCCACGTAAAATTTCTGTCTCTGGTAGTAAAACAGAGGGCTCGATAGATTAATGAAAATGGACGTATACCAGTAAAATTGAGGTAAAATAGGCATCATCCATCCATGTATCGCTGAAGCTAACTTTTCCACTTCTCACATGCTATTAAGTTTTTTTAATATATTTATTTCATATATTTTAAACTTTTATGATCAGACGTCGATTAGAAAACAAGACAAATAAAAAATCATAGATGCTTACATATTGAGGGGCTCGTGGCTAAGTCTAAGCCGTACGGTTTGACCGATAACACAGGTTAAGCCGCGCTCACCGCGGTTGGTCCGTGGATGGGTGACCATTTCTAAACATACCGAGACCCCTCCGTGCCTCGGATAGCACGTTAAGCCGTAGGTCCCGACTGTCATACTATGATCTTTGGCAGTCGTTAAGTCAATTCTGACAACCAGTCTTACTATGGGATACTGTGTTTACCCAGTAAAATTTGTGGAGGTCAGATACTCAGTCGCTCCATGTAAAGAAGTTATTCAACTGAATCCGGTAAGACTGGTAGCCGACCCCAACATAGTTGGGAAAAGGCTCGGGAGATGATGAGATGCTTACATGTTAATTTAAAAACAATTTGTTTTATATTAGTTCAATAAGATGAGACTGTTTGGTTTTACAGTAACATTATAACATATCTACAGCGTTTATTGTCACAGCCATAAAGCAGACATTTATTTTTAAATAAAAATAAATGATTTCTGAAATGGTTTTATCTGGAATTATCTAAGTATTATAATTTCTTTTATTTTCACGTACTTTTTTAACATTTTTCGGCACAAAAATCTATACATTTAAATTCCCTACGCGACTTGCTCTTTTCTTAATAGAAAATCTTGACAACACTACGCCCGTCGTAGATCGTCGTAGAAGATAGTCGTCGGAGAGTATTCTTATTATTGTATTATTTTGTAGATCATTTGGTTTTTAATTTATTATTACTGAATTACCAAGCCACCACCATATCACGGAACTGGATCCAATAGGCAACAAATGTACCATGATCATCTGGAACCACTAGGCGCCCATTGAGCCCTGACTTACCAAGCCACCACCATATCACGGAACTGGACCCATAATAGGCAACAAACATACCATGGTCATCTGAAACTAATAAGCCAATTTCAACATTTTAGGCGATCTGAATGTACCAGGCTCTCATAACACCACAGAACATGACCCAGTGTTTTACGACGACCTATGCCAATAACCGACTAGATGCAATTAACTATAATAATAATTTAAGTATTAAGGGATGTACATATAAAAAAAAATGTCAGACGGCTTGTCAAAATAGATAAGGAAAAAAATTATAATATTTAATTAGAATAATAATTAGTTTAAAGTTACTATGAGCTTTATTATTTTTTAGACAGACATGCGGTTTCTTTTTATTTTGTACTAGGTTTTCATCGTAATTTTTCATATTTTTAGTTAAGTATTTGTGTTTTAATTGCAATATAGGGTGATGTATGTTCAGTTTGTCACATGAGTTACAATATTAGGTTATATATTTTTTTTAGTATTACCAGCTACATTAATTGTATTTTTGCCTCTATATTTTTTAATTCTCTTCACTCTTCTTAGTACCATAAGATGTACATAAAATGCAATTGAAAATGGAAGATTTGATAAATAAAAAGTAGCCTGTAAATAGAAAATTTAAATTAAATAAGGTAACTTAACTAGCAGAACTTAAATTGGGACGAAGTTCATATTTTAAGTAAAATTTGTAAAGTTTGTAATAACCATAATAATAGATGTACAGTAATTTTAAATAAATAATAATGTAATTAATAAGTTAAAAGCTAGGTAGAAGAAGAAATATTTTTCTACAAAAATTGAAAAATCAAAAAAAAGTTAGGTTTTAATTATTGTACGGTAGACTTTTTATAAAAAAAGAAAATAGAAAAAAAAAGGTTAGATTAAGAATATTTTAAGGTAGATAATTTTTCTAAAAAAAAGAAAACCAAAAACAGTTAGGTTTACATAGATTAGTAGTTTTTTTATGTAAATAAGCATTATTACAGAATGGCAAATAAGTACATTGAAATAGTTAAATAAAAAGAAATAAGTTCATAATATGTTAATACCTAGGTAACGTTTCATAAAAAAAATATAAAAAATCCAAAAAGTTAGATTAAGAATATTATAAGTAGATAATATTTCTATAAATTATAAATTAGAATATATATCTCAGTAAATAACATTAATAAGGTTTGTTAAATATATTTATAAAAAATTGAGTTTGTAAAGTTTTAAATGATTTGAAATATTTTTTTTTTTTTATCAGCAATATGAGTTATAAAAATTTCACAACACCCGGTTTCCACCTTACAATTTTGACATAAGCTGTTACTGTCGCAAATTTGACGTAATCCACGTAAAATTTCTGTTTCTGGTAGTAAAACAGAGGGCTCGATAGATTAATGAAAATGGACGTATACCAGTAAAATTGAGGTAAAATAGGCATCATCCATCCATGTATCGCTGAAGCTAACTTTTCCACTTCTCACATGCTATTAAGTTTTTTTAACATATTTATTTCATATATTTTAAACTTTTATGATCAGACGTCGATTAGAAAACAAGACAAATAAAAAATCATAGATGCTTACATATTGAGGGGCTCGTGGCTAAGTCTAAGCCGTACGGTTTGACCGATAACACAGGTTAAGCCGCGCTCACCGCGGTTGGTCCGTGGATGGGTGACCATTTCTAAACATACCGAGACCCCTCCGTGCCTCGGATAGCACGTTAAGCCGTAGGTCCCGACAGTCATACTATGATCTTTGGCAGTCGTTAAGTCAATTCTGACAACCAGTCTTACTATGGGATACAGTGTTTACCCAGTAAAATTTGTGGAGGTCAGATACTCAGTCGCTCCATGTAAAGAAGTTATTCAGCTGAATCCGGTAAGACTGGTAGCCGACCCCAACATAGTTGGGAAAAGGCTCGGGAGATGATGAGATGCTTACATGTTAATTTAAAAACAATTTGTTTTATATTAGTTCAATAAGATGAGACTGTTTGGTTTTACAGTAACATTATAACATATCTACAGCGTTTATTGTCACAGCCATAAAGCAGACATTTATTTTTAAATAAAAATAAATGATTTCTGAAATGGTTTAATCTGGAATTATCTAAGTATTATAATTTCCTTTATTTTCACGTAACAATACGCCCGTCGTAGATCGTCGTAGAAGATAGTCGTCGGAGAGTATTCTTATTATTGTATTATTTTGTAGATCATTTGGTTTTTAATTTATTATTACTGAATTACCAAGCCACCACCATATCACGGAACTGGATCCAATAGGCAACAAATGTACCTACCATGATCATCTGGAACCACTAGGCGCCCATTGAGCCCTGACTTACCAAGCCACCACCATATCACGGAACTGGACCCATAATAGGCAACAAACATACCATGGTCATCTGAAACTAATAGGCCAATTTCAACATTTTAGGCGATCTGAATGTACCAGGCTCTCATAACACCACAGAACATGACCCAGTGTTTTACGACGACCTATGCCAATAACCGACTAGATGCAATTAACTATAATAATAAAATAAGTATTAAGGGATGTACATATAAAAAAATGTTGCACGATTTGCCAAAATAGATAAGGAAAACACTTATAATATTTAATTAGAATAATAATTAGTTTAAAGTTACTATGAGCTTTATTATTTTTTAGACAGACATGCGGTTTCTTTTTATTTTGTACTAGGTTTTCATCGTAATTTTTCATATTTTTAACGAAGTATTTGTGTTTTAATTGCAATATAGGGTGATGTATGTTTAGTTTGTCACATGAGTTACAATATTAGGTTATATAATTTTTTTAGTATTACTAACTACATTAATTGTATTTTTGCCTCTATATTTTTTAATTCTCTTCACTCTTCTTAGTACCATAAGATGTACATAAAATGAAATTGAAAATGGAAGATTTGATAAATAAAAAGTAGCCTGTAAATAGTAAATTTAAATTAAATAAGGTAACTTAACATAGCAGAACTTATATATAGAGACGAAGTTCATATTTTAAGTAAATTTGTAAAGTTTGTAATAACCATAATAATAGATGTACAGTAATTTTAAATAAATATTAATGTAATTAATAAGTTAAAAGCTAGGTAGAAGAAGAAATATTTTTCTACGAAAATTGAAAAATCCAAAAAAAGCTAGGTTTTAATTATTTTAAGGTAGACTTTTTATAAAAAAAGAAAATAGAAAAAAAAAGGTTAGATTAAGAATATTTTAAGGTAGATAATTTTTCTAAAAAAAAAGAAAACCAAAAACAGTTAGGTTTACAATAGATTAGTAGTTTTTTTTTGTAAATAAGCGTTATTACAGAATGGCAAAGAAGTACATTGAAATAGTTAAATAAAAAGAAATAAAATCATAAATGTAAATACCTAGGATACGTTTCATAAAAAATAAAAAAAATAAAAAAAAAATAGATTAAGAATATTATAAAAGTAGATAATATTTCTAAAAAATAGAAAGGCTCAAAAAAAATTAACCAATAAGCTACAATAGAAAAATAGTAAAAAGAAATAAAAATCATAAAAAAAAAAATAGTTTAAAATTTGTAGAGGTAGGATAGATATTCTAAGTAACGCAAAAGGGATTTGTAAAGGTACATTTTCAAAAAAATAATAATATCCAAAAAAAAATAGGTTTAAAACATAACGTAGATAAATTTTATTGAAAAATTAAAAAAAGATCAAAAAAAATTAGATTAAGAATATGTTAAGGTATGTAAATAAATAAAAGTAAATGCATAGCTTAAACATTGGATATTATAAGGCTAGGAATAAGGCCACGCCCGACACAAATTGAGTATGAAAAATATTTTTCTTGATATTTTTCTGTTTTTAATTTATTTATTGCCTATATCTCAGTAAATAACATTATTAAGGTTTGTTTGTTAAATATATTTATTCAAAAATCGAGTTTGTAAAGTTTTAAATGATTTGAAATATTTAATTTTTTTATCAGCAATATGAGTTATAAAAATTTCCTCAATGTGTTATTTGCAGCGTTTTGTTTACTGGGCGATTATTATAAATGTATATATTAACATAAATGTACAATAAAAGTATAGAAAATATACTTAAAGGTGATAAACGCATTGTATAGTTGAACATAATAAGATAGAAAATTAAAATGAAAGTAGCTTAAGCCGAAGTAATTAATACTGCAGTAAGGAGCGCAAAAAGTGATGCTGTGATATAGTTAGCTTGTATCACTATACTGTATAATGAACATTTTCAATAAGCTACCTATCTTAGTTTGGACTACCAAAGATAGAAATTAATAATAATAATATAATATTTCGTTACAACCCACACACGGTTATCTGATCCCAAGCTAAGCAGAGCTTGTGTAATGGTAACCAGACAACTGATAAACATACTTATTTATTTCTTTATGCATACATATTCCCGTGTGGTGCCGGACATAAAGAATAGCACCACCCCATCTCTTCCCATGGGTGTCGTAAAAGGCGACTAAGGGATTCACTAGAGAATGGGCAGCAGCGTTCTCTGAGTACTTTAACAACATTACTGCGATCGCCAACCCGCCTGCCAAGCGTGGCGATTCTTGGGGGAGGCCTATGTCCAGCAGTGGACGTCTTTCGGCTGAATGATGATGATGATGACATACATATTATAGATAAATTACATCCAGACACAGAACAAATGATCGTGCTCATCACACAAAGATTTGTCCGGTATAACAGTCAAAGTCACTAACCACTAGACCAACAGGCTCGTCAAAATTGACGTAGATAGGGTCCGGCCGCTGAGAGAATGCGTTCCTTTTATGAAACATAATTAACTATCACTTATTTGTCCTAATCTATACTTATAATAAATCTGTAGAAGTGAAAATTCTGTACATTGAAAATATCAAAAAAATAAATGGCGGGGGTGTTACTAGAACGACACCTACCACAAAAGGGTGAAAAAAAAAATTTTGTCTGTCTGTTCAGGTATCACGCAAAAACTACCGGTTCGATTACGATGAAAATTGGTATAATTATTCTTTATTATCCTGGGCACCACACTGGGTAGTTTTTATCCCGGAAAAATATAAACAATAAAAAACAAACTTAATTTTGCGGTTAAAAACTCATTGATAAGTTTCGTCATCCACGCGAACGAAGTCGCAGGCACAGCTAGTAACGAATAATATCATTCAAAACTATCATCATTCCGCCTGATGAAGACCAACTGACATGTGTCAGGAACGCATTCTCTCAGCGACCGGACCATCGGACCATAGTTCATTTTCTCTGGTCGTAAAAAGCAGGCGGGCAGATGTTCGAGTACGAGATAACGACTAATGAAATTGCGACAGCCGTACCAGCATGCGGTCAACCCCGCACGTGGCCTTAATAACCGATAACCTAGCAACGAATGACACGCACGCGGGCTAGCAACCAATGACAATCAATCAAAAGACATCAGTTGGAGCTTTAACAAAATGACCTGCGCCCCGAATCCGGGCCCAAATGACTATTGAAAATGAGAATAAAGATACAAGATATGGCAAATTTAGTAAAGCACCATGTCAAGTTTGACGTAAGCTATGGCACATTTGACATCTATCAACTAAGCCTATCTCAGTCCACTGCTACACAAAGCCCTCTTTCAAATTGAGCCAAAACACCCGGTTTCCACCTTACAATTTTGACATAAGCTGTTACTGTCGCAAATTTGACGTAATCCACGTAAAATTTCTATCTCTGGTACTAAAACAGAGGGCTCGATAGATTAATGAAAATGGACGTATACCAGTAAAATTGAGGTAAAATAGGCATCATCCATCCATGTATCGCTGAAGCTAACTTTTCCACTTCTCACATGCTATTAAGTTTTTTTATTATATATATTTTAATTTTTTATGATCAGACGTCGATTAGAAAACAAGATAAAAAAAATAATAATAGATGCTTACATATTGAGGGGCTCGTGGCTAAGTCTAAGCCGTACGGTTTGACCGATAACACAGGTTAAGCCGCGCTCACCGCGGTTGGTCCGTGGATGGGTGACCATTTCTAAACTTACCGAGACCCCTCCGTGCCTCGGATAGCACGTTAAGCCGTAGGTCCCGACTGTCATACTATGATCTTTGGCAGTCGTTAAGTCAATTCTGACAACCAGTCTTACTATGGGATACAGTGTTTACCCAGTAAAATTTGTGGAGGTCAGATACTCAGTCGCTCCATGTACGTTATTCAGCTGAATCCGGTAAGACTGGTAGCCGACCCCAACATAGTTGGGAAAAGGCTCGGGAGATGATGAGATGCTTACATGTTAATTTAAAAACAATTTGTTTTATATTAGTTCAATAAGATGAGACTATGTTTGGTTTTACAGTAACATTATAACATATCTACAGCGTTTATTGTCACAGCCATAAAATAGGCATTTATTTTTAAAGAAAAATAAATGATTTCTGAAATGGTTTAATCTGGAATTATCTAAGTATTATAATTTCTTTTATTTTCACGTACTTTTTTAACATTTTTCGGCACAAAAATCTATACATTTAAATTCCCTACGCAGCTTGCTCTTTTCTTAATAAAAATTCTTGACAACACTACGCCGGTCGTAGATCGTCGTAGAAGATAGTCGTCGGAGAGTATTCTTATTATTGTATTATTTTGTAGATCATTTGGTTTTTAATTTATTATTACTGACTTACTAAGTCACCACCATATCACGGAACTGGACCCATAATAGGCAACAACATACCATGGTCATCTGAAACTAATAGGTCAATTTCAACCTTTTAGGCGATCTGAATGTACCAGGCTCTCATAACACCACAGAACATGACCCAGTGTTTTACGACGACCTATGCCAATAACCGACTAGATTCATTAACTATAATGATAAAATAAGTATTAAGGGATGTACATATAAAAAAATGATTCATTGGCCCAAATAGATAAGGAAAACACTTATAATATTTAATTAGAATAATAATTGGTTTTAAGTTACTATGAGCTTTATTATTTTTTAGACTGACATGCGGTTTCTTTTTATTTTGTACTAAGTTTTCATCGTAATTTTTCATATTTTTAACTAAGTATTTGTGTTTTAATTGCAATATAGGGTGATTTATGTTTAGTTTGTCACATGAGTTACAATATTAGGTTATATAATTTTTTGAGTATTACCAACTATATTAATTGTATTTTTGCCTCTATATTTTTTAATTCTCTTCACTCTTCTTAGTAATTTAAGTATTAAGGGATGTACATATAAAAAAATTATAAATCATTCGCCAATATAGATAAGGGAAAAAATTTTAATATTTAATTAGAATAGTTATAATAATAGTTACTATGAGCTTTATTAATTTTTGAACAGACATGCGGTTTCTTTTTATTTTGTACTAGGTTTTCATCGTATTTTTTTATATTTTTAGTAAAGTATTTGTGTTTTAATTGCAATATAGGGTGATGTATGTTCAGTTAGTCACATGAGTTACATCCAATATTAGGTTATATATTTTTTTTAGTATTACCAGCTACATTAGTTGTATTTTTGCCTCTATATTTTTTAATTCTCTTCACTCTTCTTAGTACCATAAGATGTACATAAAATGAAATTGAAAAGGGAAGATTTGCTAAATAAAAAGTAGCCTGTAAATAGTAAATTTAAATTAAATAAGGTAACTTAACATAGCAGACCTTATGTTGGGACGAAGTTCATATTTTAAGTAAAATTTGTAAAGTTTGTAATAACCATAATAATAGATGTACAGTAATTTTAAATAAATATTAATGTAATTAATAAGTTAAAAGCTAGGTTGAAGAAGAAATATTTTTCTACAAAAATTGAAAAATCCAAAAAAAGCTAGGTTTTAATTATTTTAAGGAAGACTTTTTATAAAAAAAAAGAAAATAGAAAAAAAAGGTTCGATTAAGAATATTTTAAGGTCGATAATTTTTCTAAAAAAAAGAAAACCAAAAACAGGTTTACATAGATTGGTAGTTTTTTTTTTGTAATAAGCGTTATGACAGAATGGCAAAGAAGTACATTGAAATATTTAAATAAAAAGAAATAAGTTCATGAATGTAAATACCTAGGATACATTTCATAAAAAAATATAAAAAATAAAAAATAAATAGATTAAGAATATTATAAAAGTAGATAATATTTCTAAAAAATAGAAAGGCTCAAAAAAATTAACCAATAAGTTACAATAGAAAAATAGTAAAAAAAAATTAAAAATCATAAAAAAAATAGTTTAAAATTTGTAGAGGTAGATATTCTAAGAAACGCAAAAAGGATTTGTAAAGGTAGATTTTCAAAAATTAATAAAATCCAAAAAAAATAGGTTTTAAACATAACGTAGATAAATTTTATTGAAAAATAAAAAAAAAAAAACAAAAAAAAATTAGATTAAGAATATGTTAGGGTATGTAAATAAATAAAAGTAAATGCATAGCTTAAACATTAGATATTATAAGGCTAGGAATAAGGCCACGCCCGACACAAATTGAGTATGAAAAATATTTTTCTTGATATTTTTCTGTTTTTAATTTATTTATTGCCTATATCTCAGTAAATAACATTATTAAGGTTTGTTAAATATATTTATTCAAAAATCGAGTTTGTAAAGTTTTAAATGATTTGAAATATTTAATTTTTTTATCAGCAATATGAGTTATAAAAATTTCCTCAATGTGTTATTTGCAGCGTTTTGTTTACTGGGCGATTATTATAAATGTATATATTAACATAAATGTACAATAAAAGTATAGAAAATATACTTAAAGGTGATAAACGCATTGTATAGTTGAACATAATAAGATAGAAAATTAAAATGAAAGTAGCTTAAGCCGAAGTAATTAATACTGCAGTAAGGAGCGCAAAAAGTGATGCTGTGATATAGTTAGCTTGTATCACTATACTGTATAATGAACATTTTCAATAAGCTACCTATCTTAGTTTGGACTACCAAAGATAGAAATTAATAATAATAATATAATATTTCGTTACAACCCACACACGGTTATCTGATCCCAAGCTAAGCAGAGCTTGTGTAATGGTAACCAGACAACTGATAAACATACTTATTTATTTCTTTATGCATACATATTCCCGTGTGGTGCCGGACATAAAGAATAGCACCACCCCATCTCTTCCCATGGGTGTCGTAAAAGGCGACTAAGGGATTCACTAGAGAATGGGCAGCAGCGTTCTCTGAGTACTTTAACAACATTACTGCGATCGCCAACCCGCCTGCCAAGCGTGGCGATTCTTGGGGGAGGCCTATGTCCAGCAGTGGACGTCTTGACATACATATTATAGATAAATTACATCCAGACACAGAACAAATGATCGTGCTCATCTCACAAAGATTTGTCCGGTATAACAGTCAGGGTCACTAACCACTAGACCAACAGGCTCGTCAAAATTGACGTAGATAGGGTCCGGCCGCTGAGATAGGACCATAACAACCATAACAACCATAGCCATAGGACCATAGTTCATTTTCTCTGGTCGTTAAAAAGCAGGCGGGCAGATGTTCGAGTACGCGATAACAACTAATGAAATTGTGACAGTCGTTATCCAGCATGCGGTCAACCCCGCACGTGGCCTTAACAACCGATAACCTAGCAACGAATGACACGCACTCGGGCTAGCAACCAATGACAATCAATCAAAAGACATCAGTTGGAGCTTTAACAAAATGACCTGCACCTCGAATCCGGGCCCAAATGACTAGTGAAAATGAGAATAAAGATACAAGATATGACAAATTTAGTAAAGAACCATGTCAAGTTTGACGTAAGCTATGGCACATTTGACATCTATCAACTAAGCCTATCGCAGTCCACTGCTACACAAAGGCCTCTTTCAAGTTGAGCCAAAACACCCGGTTTCCACCTTACAATTTTGACATAAGCTATCACTGTCGCAAATGTGACGTAATCCACGTAAAATTTCTATCTCTGGTAGTAAAACAGAGGGCTCGATAGATTAATGAAAATGGACGTATACCAGTAAAATTGAGGTAAAATAGGCATCATCCGTTCATGTATCGCTGAAGCTAACTTTTCCACTTCTCACATCTGTCATGCTATTAAGTTTTTTATTATATTTATTTCATATATTTTAAACTTTTATGATCAGACGTCGATTAGAAAACAAGACAAATAAAAAATCATAGATGCTTACATATTGAGGGGCTCGTGGCTAAGTCTAAGCCGTACGGTTTGACCGATAACACAGGTTAAGCCGCGCTCACCGCGGTTGGTCCGTGGATGGGTGACCATTTCTAAACATACCGAGACCCCTCCGTGCCTCGGATAGCACGTTAAGCCGTAGGTCCCGGCTGTCATGCTATGATCTTTGGCAGTCGTTAAGTCAATTCTGACAACCAGTCTTACTATGGGATACTGTGTTTACCCAGTAAAATTTGTGGAGGTCAGATACTCAGTCGCTCCATGTACGTTATTCAGCTGAATCCGGTAAGACTGGTAGCCGACCCCAACATAGTTGGGAAAAGGCTCGGGAGATGATGAGATGAAACATGTTAATTTAAAAACAATTTGTTTTATATTAGTTCAATAAGATGAGACTGTTTGGTTTTACAGTAACATTATAACATATCTACAGCGTTTATTGTCACAGCCATAAAACAGGCATTTATTTTTAAAGAAAAATAAATGATTTCTGAAATGGTTTAATCTGGAATTATCTAAGTATTATAATTTCTTTTATTTTCACGTACTTTTTTAACATTTTTCGGCACAAAAATCTATACATTTAAATTCCCTACGCGACTTGCTCTTTTCTTAATAAAAAATCTTGACAACACTACGCCCGTCGTAGATCGTCGTAGAAGATAGTCGTCGGAGAGTATTCTTATTATTGTATTATTTTGTAGATCATTTGGTTTTTAATTTATTATTAGTATGAAAAATATACGACTTAATATAGACTTAGGATTAATATGTACTGAATGTTTTAACGTCGGTTAAATAATTGATGTGTCTAGTTTTTTTAATATTAGTTACACCAAATTTCGATTAGTGCAGAATTGTAAAAAAAAAAAAATATAATATTCATCAAGTTTCACAAACCAAAACATTTTGTGGAAAAAACAATGTTCATTAATTTTATAAAGAAAGCTTACCAGTGACACATAAAACAGTTACAAAATAGTCTAATACTGGAAAAAAAAACGCTTTCATTTTCATTAGATACCATTCAGCAGGCTCCCCTTTGGTAATACAGCGTCAACAAGTAGTCTACATACTTTCTTAAGGGTCACCTTAATCCGTAACAAATATCATCAAAATAGGTTCAGTAGTTTAGCCGTGAAAGCATAACAAACCAGTAGACAGGGTTACTTTCTAAGTTACAAAGTTTGGATACAATACATTATTTAAGAAACATTACTGAAATGGTTTCTATTTCAATTACAAACCACGTTAATTATTTTTCCGGCGATAAAAAATCAGTATTTAACTTTAAGTAAGAAAAATTGTATATATAGAAGAGAAATGTAAGCAAGATAAGGCTTTATATACTTAGTAATAATTATAAGCAGATCAACATAGTATGTGGTACATAGTTACTATATTATTTATATTAATAGTCAGTAAGTAGATATGTCGCAGGCAAATAGTATGATTACGCCGTTTACATACGTCGTCGTCAGTTTAAAAACGTTTGAAACCTGCGACAGATATATGGCTGTGATTGTTAATTATGATTTTTCCTGTTATATTTTTTTTTTAGTTTTACTTGTAATAGAATGGATTTAGTTAGTTAGCAGTGATATAATACTCATAGGAATGATTTAGATACTTCGTAATTATTTTACATGTTAGTTGGTTACAGGACAATATTTTATGTCAAATCTTTTGATTTTTGTTTGAAAATCATTTTCTTTCTCGACATACATTTTAGTTTTAAAGCTAGCATTAAAAGGTATTAAGTTAGCTAAATTAAATTAAGTTAGGTGTAGGACTAGGACTAGACCTATTACCTAGGACACTATGCAATAATACCACGGGTTATACGCAGCTAGTACCTACGGCTTATCAACAAGAATTTAACTCCAACAGTACTTAAAACATCGCTATAATCTAAAGCCTAAAAATAAGTAAAGAACTAGACAAACAAGATTTAGTCATCATAATATTATTAGCCCAGCAGTGGGACAGCATAGCCTAGGAAAAAAAATTTATCTCGGGCAACCGACACACGGTCTTCTGATCCCAACCTAGGCAGAGCTTGTATTATGGCAACCAGACAACTGATAAACTTACTTTTGTATTTCTAAATACATACCTACGCAATATTATGGATATATTATACCTAAAATCAGTAAAATCTTGTGCGCAACTGAGATTTATTGTGGAAGAAGTCCATAGAAGCTTTGCTTATTTAACATCTTTTGAACTATTCAATATCAGTAAAATCATAAATTAGAAACGTTAGAAATCCACGAAAAAATTAAGGATATGAATAAGAAGAATAAGGATTATTTGTTGGTAATTTTCTAAATTTTAAACATATCTTCTCAAAGTATAGCTAAAAACGATCGAAACTCCAGCTTTCAAACAAAACCACAACAGGTCCATTCGTTTACTAGCAATAATTCCACAAACCCGACACTTCAAACTACGAGACACGTATTTCTGCATCGGGGGTTAAAAGGTACATTAAACCGTTGATTCCATCAAAGAACACTCCGGTATAGGTCTAGATAGATCTTAAAATAGTAACTAAATAGTTAGTAATATACTTTTAAGAAACGGTTCTGTGATATTATTCAGTATTATTAGGTATAAGATTTAGGCCTAATTACAAGTTATAGATAAATAAACCAAAAGCAACAAACTTCAAGATGCTCGTAGTCTGTACATACAGTTTGTAAGTTAGAGATAATTCTAGTTTTATTTATTGTTAAGATAACATTATTAAGGAAAACCTGTACATATAAAACAGCAAAGAAAATAAGTCATGGAAGTCAAAAATGTAGTTGTAAATATTATTATTATTAAGTTACTGTAATAAAGTATAGGAGTAATAAAGTATGCTAGGAGTAATTAATTTAGGTAGTTTTATTGTCGGTTAAATTTACGGTGTGTAGGGAAATAAACACCACATTTGGAATATTTTTTTTTGACATGAAAATATTTTGGTTCCTTTTATCACATTTTTCCATTTAGTTTGCATCTTTAAAATTTGTGAGTATCATTGGTACTGGCCAGTTAACTTAAAATCAGATAAGCCGTAAGGCAGCCCAAATCTAGTTAGAAAAGAAAAAGATTTTTATGTCTAAATTTCGAATCTGTTTATTTTTTACTATCTGGCTGGAGGCGTATTAGTGTTTCGCCAACTTTGTCCGGTAAAGCAGTAAAAGCCTCCATGAGGGGCTAACTGCCGCAGATCTCCACAAAAAAAAAGTACGAAAATTTTAATATTTCTGTTGTTTTTTCTGCCATTTATAATAGTTAGTTTATAATAATAGTAGTAATAGTTCAAGTAAAAGTTTAAAATGCATATACTCAGAAACATTTAAATATTGTGCACCTACCTGTACCTGTGGGTCAATTAACGTCTTATATGACTTTGTATTTTTACCGGCTTTAAAAAGTCTAGAATAAAATTAAGGTTTAAGAATTGTACATATAGCCTTAAAAACCCGTTTGCGAACTACTAAAAAACCGTAGTCGGTAGTATGTACATATTATTAAAAGGCTTGGAACAAGAGGTCGTTAAATTAAATTTAAGAGGAATGCGTAATGGATGGAGTGTAAATTGAAACTAATAATAATAACATTTAATTAGGTAATTACTGTAAATATTAGTGAGGTACTTATTATTTTTTTGTTGTTTGGTAATCTTTATTTTTTTTTCCTTTTTTTTTCTTCAAATACGAGTTTAGCTGACAGAATTACAGCCCATTTCTACAAAATTTAACTTAGGTCTGATCACGAACCAATTTTGACTCAAGCCGTAGTATTCGTATGAATTAAAAATTATAAAATCGTTTTCCTTAGTAAAATAAACAAAAATTTAATTCTAATCATTGTAACTACAAGATACAAAATGCGACACTAGTCTAGAAGATATTCAGTATGGACAACAAAACCAAAATTTAAAATTGTACCCTAAATTGTACAATAAATTATACCCAAAGTCATTGTGTAATTTGGTAACGCATCTAAAAGACCTAGTTATAGTGGAAGTGGTCCACAACAGCAATGCTTATTGACCATCTTTCGAACTACTCGCTTATCAAGCAGATATGTCATAGAAAAATCACCTAATTAATAGGTATAAATAAAAATTTCAAGAATTTTAGAAAGTTGATAACTTTCAGAATGATAAACAGATCTTCTTAAAGTACAGCTCAGAACGATCTAAACCACGGCAGCTTTCAAAAAAAACAAACCACAATAATTTAAGACCAGTCATTTACTAGCTATGATGCCACAAACAGACCGATAAGTCAAATTTATAACGCCCCTATTTTATTCTTTAGGGGTAATAACTACTTTAAACCGTTGATTCCATCAAAGAACACTCCGGTATAGGTCTAGATAGATCTTAAAATAGTAACTAAATAAATAATAATATACTTTTAGGAAACTGATCTGTGAAAATATTCATTATTATTATAAGATTTAGGCATAATTACAAGTTATAGATAAATAAACCAAGAGAAACAAACTTTAAAAATGCTCGTAGTCTGTACATACAGTTTGTAAGTTAGAGATAATTTTAGTTTTATTTAATACTAAGATAACATTATTAAGGAAAAACTGTACATATAAAACAGCAAAGAAAATAAGTAATGGAAATTAAAAATGTAGTTGTAAATATTATTATTATTAAGTTACTGTAATAAAGTATAGGAGTAGTAAAGTATGCTAGGAGTAATTAATTTAGGTAGTTTTACTGTCGGTTAAATTTACGGTGTGTAGGGAAATAAACACCACATATGGAATATTTTTTTGACATGAATACATATTGGTTCTTTTTTTTAATTTTCCATTTTATTTAGCATCTTTAAAATTTGTGAGTATCATTGGTACTGGCCAGTTAACTTAAAATCAGATAAGCTGTAAGGCAGCCCAAATCTAGTTAGAAAAAAAAAAGATTTTTGTGTCTAAATTTCGAATCTGTTCATTTTTTACTATCTGCCTGGAGGCGTATTAGTGTTTCGCCAACTTTGTCCGGTAAAGCAGTAAAAGCCTCCATGAGGGGCTAACTGCCGCAGCTTTCCACAAAAAAAAAGTACGAAAATTTTAATATTTCTGTTGTTTTTTCTGCCATTTATAATAGTTAGTTTATAATAATAGTAGTAATAGTTCAAGTAAAAGTTTAAAATGCATATACTCAGAAACATTTAAATATTGTGCACCTACCTGTACCTGTGGGTCAATTAACGTCTTATATGACTTTGTATTTTTACCGGCTTTAAAAAGTCTAGAATAAAATTAAGGTTTAAGAATTGTACATATAGCCTTAAAAACCCGTTTGCGATTTAACCACTACTAAAAAACCGTAGTCGGTAGTATGTACATATTATTAAAAGGCTTGGAACAAAAGGTCGTTAAATTAAATGTAAGAGGAATGCGTAATGGATGGAGTGTAAATTGAAACTAATAATAATAACATTTAATTAGGTAATTACTGTAAATATTAGTGAGGTACTTATTATTTTTTTGTTTTTTGGTAATCTTTATTTTTTTTTTCTTTTTTTTTTCTTTAAATACGAGTTTAGCTGACAGAATTACAGCCCATTTCTACAAAATTTAACTTAGGTCTGATCACGAACCAATTTTGACTCAAGCCGTAGTATTCGTATGAATTAAAAATTATAAAATCGTTTTCCTTAGTAAAATAAACAAAAATTTAATTCTAATCATTGTAACTACAAGATACAAAATGCGACACTAGTCTAGAAGATATTCAGTATGGACAACAAAACCAAAATTTAAAATTGTACCCTAAATTGTACAATAAATTATACCCAAAGTCATTGTGTAATTTGGTAACGCATCTAAAAGACCTAGTTATTGTGGAAGTGGTCCACAACAGCAATGCTTATTGACCATCTTTCGAACTACTCGCTTATCAAGCAGATATGTCATAGAAAAATCACCTAATTAATAGGTATAAATAAAAATTTCAAGAATTTTAGAAAGTTGATAACTTTCAGAATGATAAACAGATCTTCTTAAAGTACAGCTCAGAACGATCTAAATCACGGCAGCTTAAAAAAAAAAACAAACCACAATAATTTAAGACCAGTCATTTACTAGCTATGATGCCACAAACAGACCGACAAGTCTAATTTATAACGCCCCTATTTTATACTTGAGGGGTAATGAGTACATTAAACCGTTGATTCCATCAAAGAGCACTCCGGTATAGGTCTCGATAGATCTTAAATAGTAACTAAATAAATAATAAAATACTTTTAAGAAACGGTTCTGTTATATTATTCAGTATTATTATAAGATTTAGGCCTAATTACAAGTTATAGATAAATAAAGAAAGCAACAAACTTTAAAATGCTCGTAGTCTGTACATACAGTTTGTAAGTTAGCGATAATTTTAGTTTTATTTATTGTTAAGATAACATTATTAAGGAAAACCTGTACATATAAAACAACAAAGTCTGTGGAAGTCAAAAATGTAGTTGTAAATATTATTATTATTAAGTTACTGTAATAAAGTATAGGAGTAGTAAAGTATGCTAGGAGTAATTAATTTAGGTAGTTTTACTGTCGGTTAAATTTACGGTGTGTAGGGAAATAAACACCACATTTGGAATATTTTTTGACATGAATATATTTTGGTTCTTTTTTTTTATTTTCCATTTTAGTTAGCATCTTTAAAATTTGTGAGTATCATTGGTACTGGCCAGTTAACTTAAAATCAGATAAGCCGTAAGGCAGCCCAAATCTAGTTAGAAAAAAAAAAGATTTTTGTGTCTAAATTTCGAATCTGTTCATTTTTTACTATCTGCCTGGAGGCGTATTAGTGTTTCGCCAACTTTGTCCGGTAAAGCAGTAAAAGCCTCCATGAGGGGCTAACTGCCGCAGCTTTCCACAAAAAAAAAGTACGAAAATTTTAATATTTCTGTTGTTTTTTCTGCCATTTATAATAGTTAGTTTATAATAATAGTAGTAATAGTTCAAGTAAAAGTTTAAAATGCATATACTCAGAAACATTTAAATATTGTGCACCTACCTGTACCTGTGGGACAATTAACGTCTTATATGACTTTGTATTTTTACCGGCTTTAAAAAGTCTAGAATAAAATTAAGGTTTAAGAATTGTACATTTAGCCTTAAAAACCCGTTTGCGATTTAACCACTACTAAAAAACCGTAGTATGTACATATTATTAAAAAGCTTGGAACAAAAGGTCGTTAAATTAAATTTAAGAGGAATGCGTAATGGATGGAGTGTAAATTGAAACTAATAATAATAACATTTAATTAGGTAATTACTGTAAATATTAGTGAGGTACTTATTATTTTTTTGTTTTTTGGTAATCTTTATTTTTTTTTTTCTTTTTTTTTTCTTTTTTTTTTCTTTAAATACGAGTTTAGCTGACAGAATTACAGCACATTTCTACAAAATTTAACTTAGGTCTGATTACGAACCAATTTTGACTCAAGCCGTAGTATTCGTATGAATTAAAAATTATAAAATCGTTTTCCTTAGTAAAATAAACAAAAATTTAATTCTAATCATTGTAACTACAAGATACAAAATGCGACACTAGTTTAGAAGATATTTAGTACGGACAACAAAACCAAAATTTAAAATTGTACCCTAAATTGTACAATAAATTATACCCAAAGTCATTGTGTAATTTGGTAACGCATCTAAAAGACCTAGTTATTGTGGAAGTGGTCCACAACAGCAATGCTTATTGACCATCTTTCGAACTACTCGCTCATCAAGCAGATATGTCATAGAAAAATCACCTAATTAATAGGTATAAAATAAAAATTTTAAGAATTTTAGAAAGTTGATAACTTTCAGAATGATAAACAGATCTTCTTAAAGTACAGCTCAGAACGATCTAAATCACGCCAGCTTTCGAATAAAATAAACCCCTATAATTTAAGACCAGTCATTTACTAGCTATGATGCCACAAACAGACCGATAAGTCAAATTTATAACGCCCCTATTTTATTCTTTAGGGGTAATAACTACTTTAAACCGTTGATTCCATTAAAGAACACTCCGGTATAGGTCTAGATAGATCTTAAAATAGTAACTAAATAGTTAGTAATATACTTTTAAGAAACGGTTCTGTTATATTATTCAGTATTATTATAAGATTTAGGCCTAGTTACAAGTTATAGATAAATAAAGAAAGCAACAAACTTTAAAATGCTCGTAGTCTGTACATACAGTTTGTAAGTTAGAGATAATTTTAGTTTTATTTAATATTATGATAACATTATTAAGGAAAACCTGTACATATAAAACAGCAAAGAAAATAAGTCATGGAAATTAAAAATGTAGTTGTAAATATTATTATTAAGTTACTGTAATAAAGTATAGGAGTAGTAAAGTATGCTAGGAGTAATTAATTTAGGTAGTTTTACTGTCGGTTAAATTTACGGTGTGTAGGGAAATAAACACACACATAAACACAAACAACACGACATGAATACATATTGGTTCTTTTTTTTAATTTTCCATTTTATTTAGCATCATTAAAATTTGTGAGTATCATTGGTACTGGCCAGTTAACTTAAAATCAGATAAGCCGTAAGGCAGTCCAAGTCTAGTTAGAAAAAAAAAAAGATTTTTGTGTCTAAATTTCGAATCTGTTCATTTTTTACTATCTGGCTGGAGGCGTATTAGTGTCTCGCCAACTTTATCCGGTAAAGCAGAAAAAGCCTCCATGAGGGGCTAACTGCCGCAGATCTCCACAAAAAACCGTAGTATGTACATATTATTAAAAAGCTTGGAACAAGAGGTCGTTAAATTAAATTTAAGAGGAATGCGTAATGGATGGAGTGTAAATTGAAACTAATAATAATAATAATTACTGTAAATATTAGTGAGGTAGGTACTTATTATTTTTTTGTTTATTTTATTTTTTCTTTTTTTTCGTTTAATACGACTACTGACAGAATTACAGCACATTTTTACAAAAAATCAACTTAGGTCTGATCACTACTAACTTTGACTCAACTACCAATTTTGACTCAAGTCGTAGTATTCGTATCAAAAATAAATTAATAAATATGGACAACATCACATACATTGCTCTGAACCCAAAGTAGCTGAAGCATTTGTGTTATGGAATACAGATACAACAAAGGTAGGTACCATATACACCCAGACCCGAGACAGCGTAGAAAAGTGATTTTCAATATTGTCCCGTCCGGGGATGGAACCCGAGACCTCAGAGTAAGCGACACCTTGAAAACCGGTGTGTACGCCACTCGACCACGCAGGTCGCCTAGAAAATAAAATAAAGAAAGGCATATACAGCTAAAGCTACACGATCCAAAATACGATACTAGTTTTCAAGACATTCAATTTAAACATAAAAGCAAAATTTAAAATTGCTGGGCGTAGAAGACTGCATTCTCTTAGAAAGCAACTAACTACCAACTAACCTATTTCGAAACAAAAAGTATTTTTGTTAATTAAAATTTCATTTTTTAACACAAAATATCACATATTATTATACTTTAATAATTATAATTAAGAATTTTCCTGTAAATATAAAATAAAAGGAGAAAATCAAGGATGGACGAATGTTGTAATTAAATATAAGTAAAAATTAAAAATATGTAATGTACATAAGGAATCAAATTACGAGGAGATGTTACATATCTAAATATGTATATATTTATATAACACAATCTGATTACTTAATAAAACTTAAATAAGTATAATTTAAATTATAATTATAAGTAAAATTTTAAGTAAGTAATATGTACATATATAACACCAAAATATCGTTGTATCGGAAAGGAATAGTTAAGGATAATAATTAGTTGGCCTTGATTCTGTTAAACTGACTAAACAAAATTTAGGCTATTCGTATCTCTTTCACTTGTACATAGTTAGAAAAGGACAGAGCTGTCAAAAGTTCCTACTAAAATTCGCATACAAATTGGCTGATACGCAAAAAGGTATGCATTAAAAACTATAATTCGATAATTCTAACAAAAAAACCGACCTCGACCGAGATAGAACTACACGGGAAGCAACAGCTTTAAAAAAAAAGACTCATCAAAATCAGTTCAACCGGTCAAAAGTTAACAAATATAAAAAAAAAATACAGTCGAATTGTTATCTAACTCCTTCTTGTTTGAAGTTGGTAAAAAAAATTAAAAAACACGCCTGCCATGTCAAAAAAAAATTAAAAACAAGTCAAATATTTGCAGTCGGGGTTCCTGTAATGAATTGTTCCAAGTAACCGACCCCGACTGCAAATATTTGACTTGTTTTTAATTTTTTTTTGACATGGCAGGCGTGTTTTTTATTTTTTTTGATTATTAATTTTTTATTTAATACCTTTTAGTGAACAACAAAAAAACATGACACAACACAAAAAAAAATATCGTTCGGAACCCTTTGCAGGCGATTTCGACTCACGCTTGACCATTTTTTAATGTCCACATAGCCTATATCACTCGTGATAACTCAAAGCTTCTAACGATACCACAAACATTGAAATCGGTCAAGCCTTTTAGAAGTTATGGTGGAATAAAGAAACTCACAAACATACATACATACATACATACATACATACATACATACATGAACCCTGAAAACATAACACTCCTTTTTGGGCAGTCGTGTAAAAACTAGTTTGAAACGTCTAAGTTAGTTGTTGTCTATTGCAGTCCTTTTCTCATGCTGTATGTTAGAAAGAGATAGGGATGGTCTAATTTTGATTTAGTTTACGTATAAGAGAATCAAGAATCAGCGCCAGTATTTAAATAGATAAGTTTAGTACAGTGGACCTATTTTTACGTTACCTCTTATTTACGTCTGAAAACTAATGCCATTCTATATTCTTTATTAATAAATTATCTAGTCTATTAAACGACGACCCGTTATAATACTGCTAAAAAGAAAAAAAAACTTTTTTACTTCAAGGCTCGCAGTAGTATATCAAATACTCCGGGCCATCTGTCATTGAAAAAAAAAACTACTGATAATCGAAACTAAAGCACCTCAACTCGTCTACGTAACAAAGCCAAAGATTCACCATTTTTTTTCATCATTCATTATGAAAGAGATAGCATTATATCCTGGATAGCGCTGTCCCTCTCTACACCTATTGTACTATAGTATTACTCAAATGAAGATGTGTTTTACGCACAAAGCGTTCTATTTTGATAGAAATAAGTCTATGGTTATGTAATAAATACTTTTTTTTTTACAATGTAGCAGAGTGCGTATACTGTTTCCAATTAAAACTGTGTCATGTATGTTATTTGAATTTGAGTTCTATGCTGTTACCTCTCGGTTGGTTTTTGAAAAACTGTCTATATTAATGCAATTTTTCTAACCTTAACTTTTGGAGGAAACTGTTAAATATATTTTTATGTGTAGTTTTTACAGACTGAGGGTTAACTGTATACGGAATTTATCCTAAGCTTTAGTATTTTAGATGTCGATAAATGTTTCTAGCGTGTTTACTTAATGGCCTAAATAAATGTGTAGAAATGTAATTTAGTTTTTTTATTCTAAACTCTTCCCGGCATCGTCTTCATCTCCCTGCCCCATTCCCAATTATTTCCATTCATCCCTACTACTCGTAATTACAGCATTCACTCCTTTCTTTCTTATACTGGGTGTAAAGAAAACCCTGTCCGACCCGAAAGCGTGATATAGGGCTCACAATCACATGCCCAAATAAAATATTGAATTTGAAATATTTATGAAAGTAACAATAATAATGAATTTTGAAATAACCATTTTTTGCCGCAATATTCCCTAAATTTGAGATTAAAACAATAATTACAATACCGTTTCCGTCGGTATTATTGGCGGCCTTTTGTATGATCATTTGGCAGCACCTGTGACAAATCAAATCAAATCAAAATCATTTATCTGCGAAAAGTTTGCGTTATAATATTGGTAAGTATCACCATAGTCTTTCAGCATGCAAATTTTTACACAGATTATTTATTAGATGTACACAGACACTGGAATTATAATATATGACGACGCCGACTATATCCCTCGAGATTTGAGAAAAAAAAAAAATTATACAATTTATTTTTACATAAATGTAATCAGATATCGATACCTAACAACACCTTCACAGATCGGACAGGGTTTTCTTATGCAGTGTCTCATTTACTCTCAATACTTTATTAATATACTACTTGTCCTAAACCTGCCTCGTTGGCTTAGTGGCGCTAAGCGCGACTGCTACGCTAGAGGTCTTGGGTTCGATTCCCAAGTCGACCAAAGTGTTATTGGGTTTTTCTATGAAATTCTCAGTAGCAGGTCGGAGTTTGTATTTGTGCCCGGTTAGTGGCAATAGGCTCGCCCCCTATTACATGGGACCTAAACATACCGGCGAACTGTGGGTGTACATTGGTACACCTCTGCCTAACCCTTCGGGGATACAGGCGTGATGTGTATGTTATGTATGTTATGTTATTGTCCTAAACCTTCTTAAAAATAGTTTTTCCCTACTTTAGGTACACGTAAAAGTGACATAGATAACATCAGGGCCTTGATTCAGCTATTTAAGAGTTGCTTGAATTGACCGAATAACCTGCTTCATTTGGTCATTTTTACGATAATTGGCATTCTGCTCACTGTCATTACGATCATTCTCTTCGAGAGTTCAATGAGATTTGTAGGCTTATCTGAATACGAAAATTAGTCACAATGATAAGTACACTGACCGACCACTGACATGCATTTTAAATCGAGGCCCTGATATAGGGTTAAAATAAAAAGAACACTTGATAATACATTATTTATTGTCAAATAAATTACAAGTAGACTTCTTACCTTGTTAATTCCGTCATTCAAGTTAACATTACAATACAAGATATTTACCAAACTAACTTAAGTAAGAGATCTAGCATTTAGTTTTAAAACTAAAATTCGCTCGAAAATAATAAAAAGCGAAATAAGGAAAAACTAGTTTATTTTTTTATATTTAAAGAACACATTTGATCTTTTACTAATTATTTTTTATATTTGACTTACTTTTATTACTAACTGTAATAAATATTATGTTAATTGAAAACAGTGGTTCCCAAACTCTTTAAATTGTGGTTAAAAGTGAATGAAATTAGTTTAGTTCAATTTTAACAAATTCATATTAAAATTTCGTTGTCCTTACAATATTCAAAGGAGAATTAACAACAAAAAATATTACAAGTAACTGAATAGTTACTAAATTATATTATTAATAAATCCATAAGTTTTCGTGGGTACTTTAGACCCATATAATACTTAAAAATATTTATACACAGCAAATTCGCGAGGTTTATAATAATTATCTTATAACTAATTAATTTTCTAATCATCATTCAAAACAAACATTAGACTAACATTAAATTCTAAGTATTTTTCTCAATGGAAATTAACAAAAACAAATAGTTGAGAATCACTGTACGATATCACTGTCAATCTAAATTGTACTTTATTCAGAAATATTACAGTCTACATTTGACAAGCACAATATGGTTAAAAAATACTGCATATTTCATTTTAATCAATCCTATATCCATATTGTATAAGTCAATGTAAATTGCATCTTAAATCGTAGCATTAAAGTCTACATTTAACTAACATGCTAAATGCCAATACAATAATCACACTTATTGGAAATACTAGTCAATCTAAATTGCTTATCGTCGCAAAAAAATCAACTTTCAACAAATAACACTCAACATTACAAGCTGAATTATACCTGATGTCTTAGGGATAAGGTCTAGTTTGGCTTATTCTAGAGGTTTCCAACATACAACTGCTCGCATGTCGTCGGGGGCTTTTCCGAAGATCCTCTCGCCGTTGGGGTCAACGTACTGGTTGATCTGGTAGTCCAGGAGGGTCTGGTAACCCAGGACGTCTGTTCCCAATTGCTGGAAAATGAGATTTGAAACATAAGTACCTGGTGCAGGGTATTTTTGGTGGAAGTGATATAAAGCTAAGTCTGCCTAGGGCAATTATGGTAAAAGAATGGAAGATGATATTTCCACATTTCATAAAATTAATAGACACATATTCTGTGTAAAATATAGGACTTCAGATATATAAGGTGCTATAAAAACATCTGCCACGGCTTTAATGGGAGGTAGTATTGTGTTTATAGATTACAATAGTATAGATAAATTATTGATTATTTATCATATTTTTTTTCATACAAAAAAAAATAACGTGTAAATTTGAATTGATTTATTAGTATAAAACCATCCCGTGTCCTAATCTGTTGCCGTTCCGCACCGAATTCACGTAATTTGTGAACCACGTTACGCAGAATAGAGTCAATGTTAATTTAACAATTTTATTTTCTAAAATTTAATTAACTGTTCCGGGGTACGAAAGTTCTTCACTATTGTAATCTATAAACACAATACTACCTCCCATTAAAGCCGTGGCAGATATTTTTATAGCACCTTATATAGGTTATCAGATTCTAAGTAGCTAACGGCGTTTGCCAGGTAGAAAAAAGGTTTACAAATGGTAAATAAGAAAACCAAATGCTGTGGCTCTATTGCTTTCGGAAAAGCTGATACATGTATTCAACCCACACCGAGGACACGACGTTAGTAAATGTCGGATATACCGCGGTATAAGTCCAGTCGTTGCCGTTGCCGGATCTGCGGGAACGCTTGCGCATGGTCTGCCCTACTCTAGCTTATAAGCATACTGGAAGTAGTCTAGAAGAGTAGATATTATATTTACCTGTGTAAGCGGGCTGGTGTTAGTTGTGAAGACACCCTTAAACCCTCTCTCCCTGGCGACGTCCATGGTGGCGGTCTCCAGCGCTCTGATGGCGGACACGTTCTCCCGAGGACTGAGAGACTCTTCCGTCGCCATCATGAAAGAGTGGAGGATGGTACCTGGAGGATGGAGATGTTGGTAATACTTGGTGGTGGTGGAAGTGGGTGATCTAGTGCTAGACAGTAGGTATGGTAAAAAAACAGTTTCTGGTAAACCAGGTCGTTTGGGCTTTTGATTTAAGTTAATGAATGGTTGTAATTTCTGCCCCGTGGAGGGCCTTACATAAAACAGGTTATCACGATCTTTAGGTCTTATCCAATAGAAGAGAGATGGTATGACGCATCTTCAGGTAAATATGTTTAAAGATAATAACCACACCAATACGATAACATTTCTCACTTTTTGATCAGGGTAAACATAATAGTCTGAACATACTATAATTAACTTAGGAAAGCACATGACTGGACCTTGATATTATTTCATAGCTGTGTAAAAAGACAGCAATATATTAAACAAACCCCAAACCTTATGACATTTTACCGTCCAGCAACATAGTACGATCCAAATGTCTACTATCTACAATCATCATTTCACTATCCTCCAAAAATTTCTCATATTACTAATGGTCATATAGAACTAAATCCACGTACCCTTCCCTGGCGGCAGCATGTTGTCCCTCACCGATCCCTCCACGAACTCCAGGAAGGTCATGATCTTCACGAGGCCGCCGGTCTCCGCGGACTCCACGTCCGGCTCGTCGCGCGCGTCGAAGTTCAGCGCTACGGCTACCGGCGTGCCTGATGCTGTGGGGATTATGTATTATTAGAAAGGAATTATATGGACTTCTGCTTTGCAACAACCATTTAAGTTTTGTGTTTACGTTCCATCAAATTATTATGTATAAAATGGAATTTCATGCTTTGAAACATCCAAGGTTTGTATCTCCTCGTCATCTGACCTATAAAGGTGAGTAATAAAAACATTAACTCCATTTTCTCCGGCTGTTTCCTCTTCACCAGTTATTTCAGAAACTCTTCATTTAGTTACAGAATAAATAATTATGTGCTCTTCTTTTTCGTAGAGGAAACCATCATTTTATATTATATAACTGTTCTCTAATTTTTCAGACCATGTAGGAAATCAAAGGAATATGAAGAGGTGCATATTTCCTGATTAAAAGCTCATTAAGGTCTAATTATTTTTCGGAAAGTAAATAAAATGTTAATTATAAATTATTATATGCAGATCGGAAGGACAGACAGACAGACAAACATATAAAACCCCTCTTTTAGTCATGGTTTAAAAATTGGTAACCAAACTTACTATTCTTGAGCACGACACTGAGCTGCGCTTTGAGGAGCGCCGGCCAGGTGTCGCTGATGAGCACGGCGTAGTCCTGCGTGTCGATCTCATGCTTCAGGAACTGCTCCAGCTCAGCCTTGTTGTAGAACGATGATACTATCATTCTGGGAGAGGAAATAAACTGAATTATGTATAGGACGATGGTTTCGTAGTTCAAGAAGAAGTTATATTCATGCTCTGTTTAGGTCTCTACGTATAAGCTTATACGTATATTAGGGTGCGTCCACATCTGACGAACGAGCACCGAAAGCGCATTACACGAGCTGTGTCACTAAAGTAACGCACTACTTTCAATAACGCGGGGACGTGCGACGCGCGGCGCGGAGACGTGCGCGAGCAGCTCGCGAGCTGTTCGTGTAATGCTCGTTCAGTGCGCGTTCGTTAGATTTGGACGCACCCTTTGGTAAACCAAACATAGCATGCAAGTAGAAAAAACATTTTTATTATTTAGTTTATTTCACATAATTATGACATGTTTCGTGTCCTATAAATACTTGATAGAATCAAAAGAGCAAAATGATTTTTTCATTCCAAAACACGCTCTAAATGGTTTATTTAAACTTCCACCTCGATGTTCAAGACGGCTAACAATCGGACTCAATCTTAATAGATAACAGAAAAAGAAAAAAAAATGCTTCTCCATAACTGCATCAAGGTAATCCAAAAAAAAAAAAACTCTACTACTACTCTCTTTCACTTACTCGATTACTTGTTTCTTATGCTCGTCAGCCAGTGGCTCAGCAGTGAACAGGTCGGAATCTTGACCCTCGTGGTTGGGATTCGTGCTCATGTGGGACAGCACCTCGCCCAGGTTCGCAGCTCCCAGGAAGTCGCTGATCTCTGGAGTAAATAAATATGGTTTAAAATGAGGTATTACCAAACACATTTCAATCCTTGGTGATTAATAGGACATCATTTTTACAATCCACAAAAAATGTAATTTAACTATCAGAATTTTTATACTTCATGTAGTAAAATAAATAAGTAGATCGCTTATATACCTATGTAATGATAACGCCTGTTAATATTAAGATCCAGAGATTATAGACAATACTTTTCTCTAAATTTTCATAACATCGTAGTTAATGAATATGTTCTTTTTAATTTATTGTTTGCGCATTTCAAACCTTCTTAAGTGGAAATACATTATATTTCCTTTTATCCCAACTAAGCTTATACTCATTACATATTTCCGAATTTTCTTTCCGCCATAAAGTTTTAATTAACAGTTAAGTTCTATCAAAACTCACCAATAAAGTACCCTCTATCCCTCAGCCTGGTAATAGTATAGATAGAGTTGAGTGAGTTCCCGCCAAGCTCGTAGAAGCCAGCTGTGAGACTGACAGCGCCCCTGGCGGCGCGGCCGAGCACCTCGCCCACCGTCTCGAACAGGACCCGCGCGGCTTCCAAGTCTTCCGGGGCCACGTCGGAGTAGTCCAAGTCTAGCGGGATCTCGGAATCATCTGGAAGAAGAAAGAAGATTTTTGGGTTAAAGAGGTATTTTTTTTACATTTTGGTGGCCTTTGTTGGATATGAAGTATATGATTTAAATAAAGTGCTTTTATAAATTCTTAAAGGAATAAATTTTAGGTTATGTGACAAGTCTTAATGCAAACTACATAGTATTTCACTATTAGACATTAAATTTTCGTATCAGTGCATTTAAAAGTACAACTACTTACTAAATACACTTATTGTTAGAGAATCTCAGTCTATTGAATTAAGGGCTAAGGATTACTCAGGAGACCATATAATAATATACTTCTAAGGGTATTAATAAAAATGTTTCATTTACTGACCGTTGTTGTTAGTGTTCTCGTACATCTTCAACAGAGCCTGCCTGTCGACCTTGCCGTTTACCAGCAGAGGAATGCTTTCCACCTCAATAACCTGTAACAATAAAAAATAGAGTCATTCTATACTTATATTATTCTATCCATGTTAGAATGCTGCAGGTACTTAATTGTATAGTTTTTCCAGAAAATTGCATACCAATGTGCACAGTAGGAACACTGCAGAAAAGTAAGATTACCGTTATGACTATGACTATCCGACAGTTTACTTGAGTTCGGAGTATGTAAGGAGATACTTTTACTTCAGTAAAATTATTGGTCTTCCATCGCTACCATGTATCACTGCATCACTGACTGATCGCTTCTCAATTGCTGACCTATCGCTGATCGATTGCTGACCTATCGCTGATCAATCGCTTCTCTGCTTCTCTTACCTGAGGCATCATATAGTTGGTGAGGCAGTGCGTGAGGCGCGCCTCCAGCGCGCGCGCGGTGAGCCTCGCGGCGGGGCGCAGCAACACGAACGCCAACACTGCTGGGGCGCCGCGCTCCGCTCCGTAGCATAGGACTACACCTGGTATGGGAGAATATATAGCTTAAGTAGGTAATAATTTAGGTTCAAGGGTTCAACAGGTTTACACTACCTATGATATAAAAAGAAAAACTTTCTCTAACATACAGGATGTCCCAGAAAGTATGAATAAGCGGGTGTCCAGAGGTAGAAGACAATAAAAGGTATCTGAATCACCCCCATGTATGTTACACGAGTTATTTGTCGTTTTCGAGTTCCGAGACCGAATTCTGTCTTTCATAAGGTTTTTGCTTACACTGCGGTGGTTTTTCTCTTTTCTTTTCCTTTTTTCTGCTTCTTCTGAAACCACCACCTTGGTTCAGAAGTCAGGTTCACTAACCACTAGACCAACAGACCGGACTATCCCTACTGTACTTACATTTATCAACGCCTTCAATGCTGGCGACGGCTCTGTCGATCTCCTGCAGGTCGACCCTGTGACCTCGGATCTTGACCTGAGAGTCAGTGCGGCCGGCGTATAGAATCACTCCCTTCTCGAGGACACCAAAGTCACCAGTGCGGTAGAGGCGCCCGAAATCTGGGAATAGAAAGATTTTGAGCTATTGAACTTATATGGGGCTACCTCTGAGGTATACTGTTCTAATCATACCGTCGAATTAACAAACGTCAGCCTTTGAAGTCTTGAAGCCTGTTAATAATTAAATCCAGGGACAAAATGTCCACATGTCGCCAGTAACGTCCAGTGTAGTAGCTGGACCTCGCTTGACATGACTACCTCTTTCATCCTCTATTGCATGCTTTGCTTAACTAATTGTTTAAACCACATATTAAATAAATGGGTCTTTAAATATTTCCATGGTTGGAGTACATACCCGGGTGAGCAGCATGCGGGTTGTCGCAGAACTTGTCGCTCCCCTGCGCGCCGACGTACCCGGCGGCGAGGTTGCGGCCCGCCACCCACACCTCGCCCGCTTCAGACTCGCGCGCCGGGTGCATCTCCTCGTCCAGCAGGTACACTGCGCAGTTGTCTAGTGGGGTTCCTGGATAACAAATAATTATGATGATGAAGGACTGAAAAACAGATAAAAATCGTGATTGCTCTAGCCTTAAAAATGTTTCTTTATGAGTATTCTTGAGTATCAGTTGCGCTATATAGCAACCTAAATTAATACATATAATACCCGTGATACCCTCTTCATATTCTGATAAATTTCACTCTGAAAGGAAAATCTACAGGCGTAAATGTTATTTATATATCAAGCGTTGATGGTTTAATCGATTTGTTTCTAAAAAAGTCTTTATTTTTGAAAAATTTTACATAATGTACTGAAATTGAAAATTTAATTTGAAGAAATATTTTTTCTTCTTCAATTCATATAAATATTGCTGTACATAAAAAATTAAAGTTAATCTTACCAATAGGAACCGTATTATGAGAATCCAGCTGCCCAGAATTCTCCAGCACATAGTATGTCACATCTCCCATAACCTCAGTGCTCCCGTAGAAGTTGGCCAGCTTGTACCCGCTGTAGTCTCCGAAATACTTGAAGAACTGGTTCGCCAGGTCCTTGCTTAGGGTCTCCCCGGAACAGACCCAGAGTTTGAGGTGCTGGAGAGGTCTTTCCGAAGGTTTTAAGGAGAGATACATGAGGATGGATCGGAGAAGAGTTGGTACTAATACCAGACGTTGAATCTGTAGGTAATAAATGGAAATAGATGAATAAGTAAATACATATTGTGTAAATATAGGTTGATTGTTGGGTTAACTTGTTTGTGGTTTATTTAATAAAGTACGTTAATTTGTTTACTGAGTTATGCAGTTATTGAAATATCCAAAGTTATTTGTTCTAGTATTGCGAGTTACAAATTTATAATGGAATCAAATTTTAAGACAGTTGACGGCCATCTTGTTGTTGATCGCACCCAGAGCCTGTATTTTAACAACCAGACGAATGATCAACATTCTTATATGTGTATATTTCGAAATACATACATATTACAGAATATTACACCTAGACACACATCAAAATATCATGTTCATGACACGAATATTATTCCTAAGTGGAAATCGAACCCATGACCCCCGGTTCAGTCCGGTTTGTTTAGTGGTTAGTCAGGGTCACTAACCACTAGACCAAATGGCCAGACACAAACAAAATCTTCCTTTCACCAACTGACCTGATTATCAGCCAACACATTGACCAGCTTCTGCGGGTCCCTCGTAGTCTCCCGCGCCAGGATGACCAGGGTCCTGCCATGCAGCAAGGGTCCCCAGATCTCGCAGACCGAGTCCACAAAGGTCAGGGCCGTCTTCCACACGCAGTGGACCTCGCTGTCGGAGTAGGGGAAGGTGCGGAACTGCCACCAGAGGCGGTTGCAGATTGCAGAGTAGGTAAGGCGGACCCCTGTAGGTAATAGAATGGAGTTTTATTGAGCAGTTAGAATTTTAGTTTCATTCTTTAAATATACTTTGAAATATACTTTGGTTTTGCTGTCAAGTAGATAGCCATTTAATATATATAAGGTGCTATAAAAACATCTGCCACGGCTTTAATGGGAGGTAGTATTGTGTTTATAGATTACAATAGTATAGATAAATTATTGATTATTTATCATATTTTTTTTCATACAAAAAAAATAACGTATAAATTTGAATTGATTTATTAGTATAAAACCATCCCGTGTCCTAAGCTGTTGCCGCTCCGCACCGAATTCACGTAATTTGTGAACCACGTTACGCAGAATAGAGTCAATATTAATTTAACAATTTTATTTTCTAAAATTTAATTAACTGTTCCGGGGTACGAAAGATCTTCACTATTGTAATCTATAAACACAATACTACCTCCCATTAAAGCCGTGGCAGATATTTTTATAGCACCTTATCTATATGATGATGGTCGTTCCTTCTCTGAATATGAATTTCACCTTACGGAATGAGGACTAACCCAACTAAACCTTTATTAAAAAAAAACCTTTGTTAGCAGAATTAGTTTCTTAAAGTTTTTCGTTGTAAGGCTAATGGTACCTACATTATTGCTGAGAATTTAAAGGGGTTAGAAATATGATAAAGGGAACAATTCAGGTTCTTTTTTTGTAAGTTTCTTTTACTGCTAGGCCCTGGTTATTCTACACAATATTTTACACACAAAACGTTTTTTTTTTCAATCTAGTTATAGCACTAGTATGATCAACATACCTTTAGGCACACCAGTACTCCCAGAAGTGTAGAGCACAATAGCGATGCTCTCGTTCCTGGGCGGAGCCAGGACCTCCATATCCTGGACAGCATCAGCCGACAGCCCCCCCGCCTCCTCTGTCAACTCATCGTAGGAGACGGATGGGATACCGCTCCCGGAGAACATGGTGGGGTTCGCTGGAAAATGAAAGGTACCAAAGTTAATTGTGTGAAGGGTAGGCTAGGAAGGAAGTACTCACACTAATCAAATGTACTTCCTAACATCATTTATTATAACAGCGTGAGTTCCAACTTTTCTCCAATCTGTAGTTGTTATAGTAAAAATCAAGCGTTTGGTAATTTCGTTTCTTTGTGAGATTATGTCTGTCTCCCAAATTACGGGTATATTTTGGCGTATTTTGTTGGTGCGAATGGTAAACTAAGTATTTTCTACGTATCCTTCAGGAGGCGCCCGCCTTCCATGTGGCCAGCAGGGCGGCTATGGTACATAACTCACCAGTATCATCATATATGATGAGGGCAGGTTCAGCATCCTTCAGGATGTGCGTCACCCTCGCTTGCGGGAAGCTCGGCTCCATCGGCACGTAGGCGGCGCCCGCCTTCCACGTGGCCAGCAGGGCGGCTATGGTACTGGAATAATTTTATTAATTTATTTAAAAAAAGCTTTTACAATTAAACGTGGACAACATCACATACATTGCTCTGAACCCTAAGTAAGGAGCTAACGCATTTGTGTTATGGAATTCAGAAATAACGAAGGAACCTATCGGGTATTAGATGTAGAACTATTAAATTTAAGTCTAGTATATTTGGAATGGGAGTAAAAATTTATAACAAATTACCAAACTATGTGAAGAGTATTTCAGCGATCAATAGTTTTAAACATGAGCTAAAGGATTTTTTGTTAAACAAAGCGTATTATTCAATAAATTAGTTTTTAAACGACAAAAATTTGGGTTAATTCTATTTTGTTTTTTCCTTTTTTACCCGACTGCCAAGAAGGGTTATTTATAATGACTATTGAATGTAATGTTATTATGACTTTTTATTTTTATGCATAATTTGACATTTATATGTAATAGATATTATTTATGTATAACTTGACTAATTCAAATTAAATTTTACACTAATTTATTAAGGTACAATTTTATATTTATGTAAAGAATGAGTAAGTCGACTAAGAATAATAATAATAAAAAATAATAATAATAATAGAATGAAGAATGTTTTTATTTAACGCAAGTAAACAACAAAGTTTTATAAATATTGTACACCTTATAGGTATGTTACATTGTAACTACAATTACAACTACAACATCTCTATCAATTGACATGTAACAAACAATAAATGATTTGAATTTGAATTTGAATTTGAACCACAAACACCCAGACCCTAGACTATGTAGAATACTGGCTGTCTACATTGACCCGTTTTTTATAAATAAACTTAAGACTGTCTTACCTTGGTAGCCAATCAACCATTCTCCAAAGTTAACCCTTTCATAAGAGTGTTTTTTTTTTTTTTCAATGCTTTGTTCAAAAATCAACACAAAACATGTTTACAAAAATTCTGCCAAACTGCTTAACAGTTTGTCGGCAGTTGTTCTCTTTAACAATATTTAAAAGAATTTACAAACATATGTGTGCGTGTTACTAAACTATATCTAACTTAACTAAAAACTACCAACCTCTACCAAAGAAGAAGTCTATGGACACAATGACAGATAAATTTATGTTTTGTTTAATATACCATAAGAGATATCTACAACTTAGTTTGGTAACATCTATGCAACTAACTTGTGTGTAGGCTGCATGCAGACAGCTATGACGTAGTCTCCATCGCGGTTGGTGCCCTCACTCCTGGCGCGCGCGCAGATGGCTCTAGCCAGCGCGTTGGTGCGCGCGTCCAGCTCAGAGTAGCTCACGCGGACGCTGTGCGTCTCGTCTGGAAATATAACAATTTAGAAGATACATTAAAAAATTATAATAGGGTTAGAAGCCGGACACTTTAAAAAAATGAATACTTCGAACAGATTATACACTAACATCTATACTAAAGCCAATCTGGAAGGAGAATTAAACGTTATTACTAATTACGCAATTATCAACTTTGACAACATGTGTTTAAGTTCATTTTAGAATGACAAATATTACCGAAAAGGGCCTAAAAGTAATTTGAATGTGATGGAAACTGAACTGTTAGTCATTGAATTAAGGTTCATAATCCCAAAGCACGGTCATTATTTCTTTAAAGTGGCTGATGTATAGTCCCAAACTAGGCAAAGCGTTTAATATGGTAACCAGAGAACCGATAAACATTACTCCATTATTTCTAAAAAAATACATGAAATACACCCAGACAGAAAAAATGATCATGCTCATAACACAAAGATTTGTCCTAGGTGAGAATCGATCACACGACTTCCGGTTCAGCAGTCAGGGTCACTAACAACTAGATAAACAGGCCAACCAATTACATACATGGAATAATCACTAAAAATATGTTTTTTTAGGGAAAGCAATCATATAAAAACGAAAACTGTTGTTTTTTGTTTGTATTTATGAACTTGCAGAGGACAGCTAGTCTATAATATCAAAATGAATCGCTAAATGTGTTGGTAAGCGCATAACCACAGATTACTAAATAGTTACTACGCATAACTCAATAACGCCTGGACCAATTTCGCTAATTCTTTTTTTGTTGTGTTTGTTATTGTCAGGAAGGTTCTTATTAAAGAAAAAAATTGCAAAATTGCGCTGAAAATTAGGAAATTGAAGGATACTCAACCACCAAATTAAGTAATCCTGACTTTTGTTACGATAGTGATTTGTTGGATTCATCTCCATCCCTAATAATACAAAGGCACCGGGAACGGGACCTAGGTATTCACGCGGGTGAAACCGCGGGGCACAGCTAGTTATTTATAAAAGCGGCCAGACAATAAAAATAATAATTATAAGAACATTAAAAACAAAACAAAACCTAGATTTATTTTAACAGTCATAACATACCTACGCGCTAATTAAAATATCTAACCTCGTACCACTTAATTGGAGAATGTAAGTTTAAAATGATTAAAAAGACAATTTTAAACTAAATTAGACCGAGTTTATTCCACTCATTATTTAAAACGACTGAACCTATTTTAATTAAATGATCTGTTTTCTAAGTTGAAGTAAAGGAGATTGCCCACGGACAGGCCCACTTTGTGGCGCCGTGTCTAAACTTTATGATATACAAAATTTTTATCTTATTTTATTATGAAAATGTGTTTTTTATTAGCATTTATTTTACGCTAGCATTGAAAAACTTAATAAATGTTTATTTAATTGAATCTCAGTACCTACATCCGCACATTTGTACTTTTACATACAAAGAAAAATAAACTAAAAAGTAGGGTAGATTTATCTGTCAAATAATTAGCCGGTTATATTGTATTATAGTCCTCCGTATTTACTTCTGTTACATTACGTGTTATTGGAATCGAGTTGAGCATTTACGTTCCTCAAGTGGTTTTGTTGTGAGATATCGGACTTTTATTTTGTTGTTCAGTGTGCGAATTGACTCTGGTTTAAACGAGAAAATGTCTACACCAGGTCGATATCGGACAAACCGACCATTCTCGCCGGTGAGTAAATTGTTGTTTTAATAAACCTGTGTATAAGGATTAGTTAAAATGCATTTTAACATAACCACCCCAATGGGATAGCACTTTGATTCGATGACCCCATTCACTTGGTGGCGGAGATTTTTATTAACATGAAAATGTCTGTAACGGTGGAAGCCATTAGCATTAACCACAATATCAACTTAAATAGTATACAAATATCTATTTAGAAGAATTTAACTTTTATAACCTCAAATTCAGCAACCTAAAAAAAAGATTCCTCATGAACCAGGGTGAATAAATGGAAATCGTTTGCATAACATGAAAGGAAATATATTTATCTACAAAACAAAAATCACCGTGACACGACAATCTTTTATAGGGGACAAAACCTCCTAAAAAAATGAGCAATGTCCTTTACCTACTCTGGTTTAGAAGTAAGTTATGTATAGTACATAATATAGAAAAACACACAAACATAGATGCCTACGTATACTTTTAAATCTTAATATATATAAATCTCGTGTCACAATGTTTGTCCTCAATGGACTCCTAAACCACTTAACCGATTATAATAAAATTCGCACACCATGTGCAGTTCGATCCAACTTGAGAGATAGGATAGTTTAAATCTCAAATTATAGTCGCAATTTTAATTTATTGCTAATTATTTGTCTGTTATTATATACAAAGGCACCGGGTACGGGACCTAGGTATTCACGCGGGTGAAACCGCGGGACACAGCTAGTAATTAATATATTTGTGTCGATTAAATAGCCCTATGAAATAAAAACAGGAATTTTACACCAATAATGTTACAGGCGATATTTATTTTGTTATCAGTTTATGCTGTCCCACTGCTGGGCAAAGGCCTCCACTAAGTCCTTCCGTTGGTCCTTTTCCCGCGCCACACATTCGATTTTTTTTATTTTTTTTTTATATTTTGTGGTTCCTATGTTACTGTACTAGAGTTATAAATAAAAAAAAAAAAGTTTTTATTGACATAAAAAATACAGTACAGCATAAATGTAACCCTGACGCCTGTGCTAGGCTTAAAGCCTGTGTTACAGGAGCCAGTGTCTTCGCCCGCTTCGGTTATAATATTTATGTCTTAACACTATCTTAATATTAACACTTGGAATATATATAAAACTTATTATTATTTAAACTGTATTCGTGAGATCATGTTTTGCGCGGGTGAGGGTGAGGGTGTGTGTGTGTGTGTGTGTGAGGGTCTGTGTGTGTGTTGTGTGCGTGTGTGTGTGTGCGCTGCTATTATATTAGTCTTTGTAGTACATTTTCGGTTTGCAGGTAATAAATGATGTAACTACCCAGACTGTTTTAAATTAACCTATATAGAGGTCATAGTTTTCGTTTATACGTTATCAGAATAACCTTGTTTAACCGTCTACCTACTGTCTGCTAATTCAACGTACTATCTGTAAAAACCTGCAATTGGCCTTCATTTACAAATATATTTATTGCACAAAAATGTAAAAATTAAACAATTTAAATTAAAAACATTTTTAGAATAATATGTAGGTATGTATTTTGCTTCAAATTTCCTAAATTTATTTTGTAAATTTCTCCTTGTTTTTGTGTAATATATCTAACGTAATCTACTCTTTTTAATTATTGTAGTTTTTGTATACATTTGTCTACAATTATTATGGCTTTCTTTCGTAGGACTGCTGGAAGAGATTTATTTAAGAAATAAGCAGTACCTTTGTACATGTATATCTTTACTTTAAATTTCATAAACTGTCGTGTACAAACCTTTATATGGGGCCACCCCTACGGGTGATAAACCTTTTTTTTTAAATAAGCTCACACTTTACGTAGATATCGCGTAACAGACATACAAAACTCACACATGAATTGAGAAACTCCTATTTTGAAGTCGGTTTAGAAAATAAAACACATTACAAATCATTAACCTCATTTTATGATTGGTTAAAATAAGTCTAGAACCAATAATAATTATAATTAAGTTGATAGCTATGGTACTAATTATACGGTTTAAACTTTTAATTAATTTGAATGGGTTCAATGAATATCAAAGAGCATTGTCTTGTTTCTCAGAGATTCATTAAGAACGGAGACATTTGTTTATATAATTTTTCTTTCAAGTTGATTAACTATACTAGCTTTTCGTCCGGTTTTGTTTGGTTTCACGAATAAAAAAATGAAAAATATTTTTGTTAAATTGTCTTTTTTGTGGCCTTCTACTATTGAATAAACTTACTTTTTTTTATACCTTATTTATATGCAAACTCAACGTAAGTTTGTGTGCTCAGAATACGGAAATTACCGGTAAACATAGTTACTTTACAAACAACATCATTTTAACTTAAACTTTACTTATTATATATAACTATATGATTTTTGTTCGTGTTTTCCTTGTTCATGATGAACAAATTTGTCTACAATTTCGGAAATAATTAATCATAAAAAAAACAGAAATTTCCTGGCTAGAAATGATATTAATCAAAATACTTTATTGCCCTAATTAAAGCTTTAACTTTTTTAAATTACATTACTTTTTGTTCTTTTACGACGATGGTTTCATAAATCACAAAAAAAAAAAAACAAAATTAATTATACATAAAGACAAATAATGACTTTATTTACAGCCAGTACAGTAGTTTCTAGTCTAAAGTTCTCGAAGTCTGACACTAATAAAATCATTGATAGTGGCTGACACTAGACGACGGGTCAATTACACGCGACCATCTATTGTGAAGGATTCATGGTAATTTTATGTGAGAACCAACTAATTATGTATTAACAACATGCAATCAGCGACCTACTTAAAAAATTGTTGAATGAACTTTATGATTTACTTAGAATATAATAATAATAATAATATTCCGGGACAACTCACACACGGTTATCTGATCCCAAGCTAAGCAGAGCTTGTGTTATGGTAACCAGACAACTGATAAACATACTTATATATTTCTAAATACATACATATTATAGATAAGTTACACCCAGACAACCAGAACAAATGATCGTGCTCATCACACAAACATTTGTCCTGGGTGGGAATCGAACCCACGACCTCCGGTATAGCAGTCAGGGTCACTAACCACTAGACCAACAGGCCCGTCCGCCCGTGTTTTATGTGTCACACGTTGATCTTTGGCAGTCGTTAAGTCAATTCTGACAACCAGTCTTACTATGGGATACTGGGTTACCCAGTAAAATGGGTTGTGGAGGTCAGATAGGCAGTCGCTCCATGTAAAATACGGTATTCAGCTGAATCCGGTAAGACTGGTCCGACCCCAACTTAGTTGGGAAAAAGCTCGGGAGATGAGGTTGTCTTAATGACAAGATTTGGTATAAGAATTTTGGAGCTGGTCTTACGAAGAACAAGATTTCGTAAGGTAGGACATAAAAAAAATGACAATGCTTTCCCATTGAAACGCAAAGGGAATTCATATTAGATACTTCAATCGTTAGAATCTAGCGTCCAAAACTTATTTTAAATATTTTAACTATAAGCTTACAAACAATACTTCTGGTATACCTAGTATGTTGTTTTTATTTATAAATAGTATTTTATATTGTTTTAATTATTTATTAATTTATTAACAATTTCTTATTTTTTTCTAAACGTCTTCGAAGTGTAAAAACACATCAAGCTTAGGAATTCCCAAGATTTTTTATGTTATCATAAGATCGTCATTGATTAATATTAAACCTTGATGCACCATTGCTTCTGATGTCATAGAATAAATGATTTATTACTGTTTCGCTTTGTACAACATCATTTTATAAAAACAAGAAGTATTTCAATTATATCGAAGTGGCATAGCAGCCCAACGATTGGATTGTATGAAGAAGATTACAGGTTCCACACCGGGCTATCATTCTCTACATACATACAATCCCGGTGAGGCCCTTGGCAAGATATTTCCATAGCTTTTCTATTTCTTATTTTAAATCCCCATGCTTTTCGTTCGTTTCACCTTGGAAAACTTCTAACTATGTCTACTACTAACCGTCCTCTATATCTTGATGTCTGTTTATTATGAGTTCATGAAATGGGGTAAACGCTTAAATAAATACTTACATAAATACACATACATAATAAATTTTACTATCATCCCACTGATCCCACGGAAAACTTCAGTGTTCTGTGATTGTTTCTGTCGATGTACCAATTATAATCATTTGTTTTTCCTTTGTACTGGCCTTTCTACTGCACCTTTGACCTAAGTATTAGATGGGTATATATAGATACCTATAACATTTACTCACCAGCATAGACAAGAGCTGTGTGATCACTATTCGCTAGACGGGCGAGGTGCTGCGGCAGCGGCGCGGCGGGCACGGCCGTCCGGGAGCCGTTCACCACCGACACGCGAGGCAGGGAGCCCATGCTCTGGAATTATACAATAAATATATTAATAAACACAATATCTACATCATAATACGTATCATATAGGTACGATAGAGACATAACCCAATAATCTATACTTATAATAAATCTGTAGAAGTGAAAATTCTGTACATTGAAAATATCAAAAAAATTAATGGCGGGGGTGTTTCTAGACCGACACCGAACCCAAAAGTGTGAAAAAAAAATTTTGTCTGTCTGTTTGTTCAGGTATCACGCATAAACTACCGGTTCGATTACGATGAAACTTGGTATAATTATTCTTTATTATCCTGGGCACCACACTGGGTAGTTTTTATCCCGGAAAAGTATAAACAATAAAAAACAAACTTAATTTTGCGGTTAAAAACTCATTGATAAGTTTCGTCATCCAGGCGAACGAAGTCGCAGGCAAAGCTAGTCAGCAATAAAAATTTGCTGGCATTATGTGGTATAAATTGGCATGCGCCTGGTATCGCACGGATGGTGTAAGATTTTCAAAATATTTCTGTACATTTTTATTTTGTATTAATATTTGACTTACTGAAAATTGTCTTTCCACATCGCATAGCGATAAGATCTAACAATATGCTTACCTACTTATTATCTATTTATTTATCTATTTATATCTGACCCTGCATTCACAAAGAAACTAAATACCACTCGTTAACCAAATAACTAGGTACGGCACCTGAATTGTTCACAAATAGATATTTATTGGATAATGGCCCCAATTGACCATCAATTACTACAGTGATTTGATTGAAGGAAACTGTTAGGGCCTCAGTACATAAGTATAATTGTTATTGTCGGTTAACGGCAGTCTTGCACGGAGATTTTACGTCAGAATTGAAGATAAGTTTTCAATCAACATTTTTCTGTCATCGTTGTTGTTGTCATTACAGATAATTGATGGTAAATATCAAAACTTCTGTCAATTAGACATATTCAATTATACCACAATTTATAAACCCGACGTAAAAAGGCGTAATTTTCATTTGTCTGTTTGTGCCATCGTAGCTCCTAAACGACTGGACCGATTCAAATAAAGATTTTTTTAGTTTCAAAGCAGGCGTCGTCCAAGGTTCTTAGCTACAATTAATAAAGATCTTTAAGGACATCATCCACTCTCTATACATTTTTGGTCCAAATTCGAAAGTGCCGGCCAACCAAAAAAAATGTTATATTCTGACAGAGCTTGTCCTCCTAAGCATTTCTTTATATGGCACCAAAGCTGTAGCACCGCTGCACGTGATTTTATCCAGGGTTAAAAATTCTGAATTTTCATACATTTTTCGATCACATACCACGATATTATCGATTAAATGAATTTCTAAGAAGGCAGAGCTTGTCCTCCTAAGCATTTCTTAATATGGCACCAAAGCTGTACCACCGCTGCATGTGATTTTTTTTATCCAGGGTTAAAAATTCTGAATTCTCATACAATTTTTCGGTCACATACCACGATATTATCGATAAAATGAATTACTAGGAAGGACAGGGCTTGTCCTCCTAAGCATTTCTTAATATGGCACCAAAGCTGTAGCACCGCTGAACTTGATTTTATCCAGGGTTAAAAATTCTGAATTTTCATACATTTTTCGATCAAATACCATGATATTATCCATTAAATGAATTACTAAATACAAATGAAATGTTCTGTTATGGATGCTAGCTCATAGTTAATGATTGGGGGTTGTAATAAATTCAGAGATTTTATTTTTAAAGATGTTTAATGTATTTTATCGTCGAAAACGTCTTGCGTAAAAATTATATACTCTAATCCTAAAGCTGGTGGTTATATTTTGTAAATGTAGTCCATAGCTCACATAATAATATGCACATTATGTGAGAACAGCACCCTATTAGCCTTTTTTCTGTGACGCAAGTGCATTAGTAGTGAGCGATAGCTAGTCTTTTCTCTCTTTTATACTTTATTTCAGCCGAATTGTAATCCGACTAAACGACAGTTCGCCCCCCAATCATTAACTATGAGCTAGCATCCATAACAGAACATTTCATTTGTATTTAGTAATTCATTTTATTGATAATATCGTGGTATGTGATCGAAAAATTGTATGTGAATTCAGAATTTTTAACCCTGGATAAAATCACGTGCAGCGGTGATACAGCTTTGGTGCCATATTAAGAAATGCTTAGGAGGACAAGCTCTGCCCTCTTAGAAATTCATTTAATCGATAATATCGTGGTATGTGATCGAGAAATGTATGAAAATTCAGAATTTTTAACCCTGGATAAAATCACGTGCAGCGGTGATACAGCTTTGGTGCCATATTAAGAAATGCTTAGGAGGACAAGCCCTGTCCTCCTAGTAATTCATTTAATCGATAATATCGTGGTATGTGATCGAAAAATGTATGAAAATTCAGAATTTTTAACCCTGGATAAAATCACGTGCAGCGGTGCTACAGCTTTGGTGCCATATAAAGAAATGCTTAGGAAGACAAGCTCTGTCAGAATATAACAATTTTTTTGGTTGGCCGGCACTTTCGCATTTTGGACCAAAATGGATGATGTCCTTTATAGTTATTATACTCTAAAATACTAGCTCTAAACTTTGGCTTGATGGTATACAGGGTGTTAAGAAACCCCTGTCCGACCCGAAAGGGTGATATAGGGTTCACAATCACATGCCCAAATACAATATCATATTTGGAAAATTCATGAAAGAAACAATAATGAATTTTGAAACAACTATTTTTCGCCCCGAAATTCCCTAAATTTGAGATTAAAACAAAAACTACAACACCAATTTCGTTGGTATTTTTGGAGGCCTTTTGTTAGGTAATTAGGTAGCATCTGTGACGATGCCGACTCTCTGTCTCGAATGTTGAAAAAAATTTTTTTTTTAGGTTATAATTTTTTTCTTTTTTTCCATTTTTTTTTTTCACATTTTTGTAATCAGATATCGATACCTAACAACACCTCCACGGATCGGACAGGGTTTTCTTAACACCCTGTATTTTTCTGTATTCACAGCGAGCAAGCGTGGTGATTGGTACTCGTTCCTTCTCAATACCAAAAGAAGTTTGCCTTGCAGTACGACAGTAACTTATTATTACACTGTATTATTACTTTAAAACAATGCTTGTATGTTCTCTTAAACCTTGGGTTCGTTAGCTTCAAGACGTTAATATTAACTTGTATGTGTGAACAATCATTAAACTTAAATAGAGGATGTTTATTTAAGTTATGTGAATAATGCTTCAAGTTATAAAGGTGTTTTTATCTAACCTTGTATCGTGACCTATTTATGTTAAGAATTAAAATGATTGATAACATCCATTTACAGCTATTTTAATAAACGTTTTAATAGGATGCAAGTAGGGTGCTTCCCAAAGTGAAGGCAACAATTAAATTTGTCATTCATTTGTAAGAACGATTAAATAATTGAACTTGTGCAAAGTCCAGTGAAGTCCAATCAAAGCCTGCGCCCAGGCTAACAGCAAAGATCTCTACCAAAAAAAACTTGATTGTGCTTCAGGAAATATGTTTGTTGACGAAAGCACATACACCTAAAATTCAAAGGCTTAGAGAATATGCGTTAAAATTCATTTTGATGGTCCTAAATCCCGAATAGCCCGCGCATATGTGCTCTAGTCTCAGCTGTAGGTAGAATTTTATTCTAATAAAATAGTAATATAGTAATTAATTACTATGTAAGCGTAGGCTCGTAGGTTACAGTATTTTTGATATGCCGATGCATATGATATAATGAAAATACCGCGCAAGTAGAGCGTCAAGTCGAGCCATTTTCAAAGTGCTAAAAAAAAGTTATTTATATTATCATTATTTTTATATAAAGGTTTATATAAAGAACAATATTTATAGCTGAATACCAGAAGTTATTCCTGTTCTCTTGTTCTTTTATTTATACTTTATACTATAAATAAATAAGTAATTAAACATCGTATGTAAATATAAAATGTAGGTATGAGGAAGCCATTAAAAGTAAGATATATAATAATAACAGCTTCTCAATTCTGATGCCACTGCACGGCATATTGCATCAGTGTTGTTAAAACGATTGAATATTTATACTACTGAGTAACACGCCGTCAGTATTAAGACCAATGATTTGAGTTACAGAAAACAAAGGAACCTTGCATGAAGACTAACAGACTAATTAAATTAATGTAATGTAAAGTGTTCCCTTTTTTACTGTATCTAATCTGAAAAATAACTATGATCACTTTTTCAGCCCAAGAGGTTTTACATGTCATGGGTCCCATAAATGGGTGATGATTTTTAATATTAGGTCAAAATACCCATGGTATTTTCATTTCTAAGACTGTGTTTTCGTTATTTTTCTAATTACTATTATTTCTATTAATTTAGATGGTATGCCCGTATATTTCATATTTTGTTTTCTTAGCGCTAGACACAGGCGCAATCTATAACAGAAGCCTTATTTTATAATAAGTAATAGCCTTTTAACTGCGTGTGTGGACATATCGGTATGTAATTTCTGAAAGTTTTAGATAATATACTGAAAAAAGTGATAGGTAATTAAATACACTGTATATCAAATCCTAATCTCACGAGGGCGATGCGTATGGATGGATGCCAATCTCAACATAATTTTATGTAAGGCTACGCATAAAAACCCCAATAAGTGCCATCATTATTATATTAATTTAGCAACACTATAACCCGTTAGCACCTACTCTAAGCCATTCTAAAACATAAACAAAATAACATTTCGCAACTAGAACCACTAGAGGTATAATTATGATAAACAGACAGACAATACCGCCATAAATACTATCTCAATTTGTCGATCTTGACTCGGTTAGTAACGAGCTATGAATGAAAGATTATCATTATGGAATCATTCAGTTAACTTGACTTTGATGCCAATTAAAAAGTTTATTTATGTGTGATTTTGTTTGTTTTTTGATTTCGTTTTTGTTGAGATTATTATTATTAGGAATGTTTGATTCTTTTTCTTGTTATACAATGTTACATACTAACGCTGCCCGCCCACGTCAGACTTTTTGTAGGTCAGATAATCAGGCCGATTTTTCCGCCAAATCTTAGTACCGAATTCTGACCTACTTTTGTAGGACGTGTGCGTTGCACTATTGCTATCAGTGTGTTCTATTTTTCTCCTATGAAAAATCAGTCACCGATTATCGGACGTGGGCGGGCAGCCTTATGTAGATATAATATATGATAAGGATTGTTATTTTGTTGCAAGTTATAAACCCAAAGGTTTACAAACGTAATTGCTTAAGCTTTGGTACTAAGTATGTGAATAGAATTGATAAAGATTCTTCAGTAAATTAATGTACTTGTTTTAGTTTTTTTAATATACTGCTGTCGGTAATATACTTGAAACTATTATCTAAACCATTATCTAAAATCGCGAAACACACGAAATATATTTTACTACATCTTCTTAGTCACAATGGTACAAACTCTTATAGATCGGACCTCTATCCTCAAGGTTGTAGGTTCGATAGCAATCAATAAACTTGATGTTTTCAATGTCATACTTTCTTAGTTAAAATATAATTGATTAGGTATTGACATTCATTAATTATGTCTCTACATTATTATTAATTAATAATTGCCACGTGTATAGACTTGACCTTTCTGAAGGAGATAAATAATGTCAGAGACAATTTACTTAAGCGAAACCTACGGAAAACAATACAGGATATTGTTTTAAAAATATCTAGTTATAAAACATTGCCCTTTTTTCAAAAATAAATTAAGGTTAATTTGTGAGTGGATTGGAATTCTCGAAAAACCTATAAACTCGTGTGGGACATAATGATTGTAATCTTTTTTTTTGTATTCGTATTTTTCCAAGCCAATATTTTAAATTTTGACTTTTAATTTAAATTACATGTCAAATATAATGATAAGGCTTATCATATAATTGGTTGGGTAGAAGGCTAACTTTGACTAAAAAACACACACATCAAAATAATAATACTTTTTATGGATTTTCTCGTGGTACACCTGCAAAGGCGTTAAAAAGTCGGGAACTAAAACCTAAAATAGTACTGTGATAAAATATGTAAAACGTAGTTTAATTTAATGTCTAACATTCGCGTAAACCTCACAAAGAATAACACTCATATATCAGGAGAAAAAAAAACATTCGGCCCGTCTATTATTAGTTCCAATTTATTAAACAGCCTTGCAACTCGTGCACGTTGCAACGCTCAACAATGAATCATTTAAACTAAAAAAAACAGATTGTTAAATTTTAATCACCTGAATTTTCAAGGTTATAATAATAACATATTATTATTTGACTAGCTGTGCCTGCAACTTCGTTCGCGTGGATGACGAAGCTTATCAATGAGTCTTTAACCATTAAGGCTGCACACGCGACGGAAGCTTAAAAAATTAAGTAACTTCTCCCGTTTTCCCAATATTTCCCTTCACTGCTCTGCTCCTATTGATTGTAGCGTTATGAAAAGTATACTATAACCTGCCCAGGAGTATGAAGAATAATTGTACCAAGTTTCGTTAAAATCCGTCGAGTAGTTTTTGTTTCTATAAGGAACATACAGACAGACAGACAAAAAATTTAATGATTGCATTTTTGGCATCAGTATCGATCACTTATCACCCCCTGATGGTTATTTTGAAAATATATTTCATGTACAGAATTGACCTTTCTACAGATTTATTATAAGTATAGATAACGGTGAATAGAAATCCTTTGCCTGAAAAAATAACTATTTAGAATGAACCTGACATACTTTGGTAATTACTAAAATATTAGACAAGTGTGGTGAGAACATAGAAATGCATGGAGCGGTCACTATAATTTATTTGTTGTTTAAATGTGTCAAGTTTATTGTTGTACGTTTTATTAACACGCTTTTATTAGCTGTGTGTCTGTTTGTAAATGCTTAAATTTATTTAAATAAGAAGAATAATAAGTATGGTATTAAATTTTTTATCTATACTAATCTATGTTTTAAAACACTTGTTACAATTGACGCAATAGGCATGAAGTAAACTTTTAATATAATTAGGTAAAACGTGTTTGTTTAATTAGGCATGCATGCTACACATATAAACAATTAAAAACAAAGAACATTCGGTAATTGAGTAACATGAAACATGTGAACTAGTCGTGCTGTTTGTTTGTTTTTTTCTGCAATTATTTAATTACGTTAATTTTAATTTGGATCACTGTATGTGCTACTTTTATGAATATAAACTTACTTCTATACCTTTCGCGTGTCTTAAGTTACACAGTTCGACATAAGAAAAAATGCTCCAAATGTCTTAAGTCGGACAGTTACACTTAAGGGCTTGTTGAGGATTGGTCGATAATAAGTGACATAATCTTTCTACTCTTTCATCTCCTGTTATTATAAGCTTTTACCTGTAAGCATGTAAATCATCTTGCAAGTTTAATTGGAACCAGTTTTCGATAAAGCTGTTAGCATACACATTTTGCGTCCGAATATGCGTATACTATTTACACCGTAAGCCCGTATAGAATAAACTAATTCCCCAAATTACAAGTAACCTTTTCATTAACCAATAAAATGACATACAAAAATTACCAACTATTTATTACAAATTACCTAATAAACAACTCTAAAACGAATAACAACTAAAAAATCTAATATGCAACCCAAAAATCAACAAAAAGTAAACTATATATTTTTTTCTAATAATATAATAAATAGGCAAGCAAACCCGCGGGTCTTACTAGTCGCCACAACAAGCGTCGACTCCACGGCCATCACGCGCTTGTCGTAGGTCAGTAACCGCTCACCGCTTACCGCTTACCTAACCGCTGTGACCATGGTTCCGTAACTTATATCGTTACGCGGTTCTACTTTTATTTGGTTACGTTTGTATTGGTTTTATTGAGTTATTTATCTGAAAGTAGTTTATTATGCTTGTTAGTTTCAATGTATTGTACAGCATTGTTAGGTTGTTTAAACAGAACGATTGAACTGTTAAAAGTACGTCAAGTCACCAGGATCTTAATTAAACAAAGTCAAATAAAATTTTGTAGAAGTGACGATTTTCTGTTATGTAACTTTTTTCTGTAAAATTTAGACATACATGTGATTTAAATTGTCTTCTACAGTAAATACAATGATCTGATAAGACAAGTCAGATTCAGTACGAAAACCTTTTAAAATATTTTATTTCTGGGACCCGCAATAAACAGAGAAGCATTTAAATGCACCAGTCATGGTAAATATTACAATTAAACATACCCAGATAAAATAAAAATAGACACGAACCAAATAAATAATTTTTAGATGTTTATGCAACATAGTTCTTTTTACGTTAAACCTTCTAAAAGCGCCTCATTAATGGTGATTTTCCCGCCACCAAAACTCAAGGTATCCTAAAATTTTCCTTATCCAAAGGAAATACGTCTTGTTCGGCAACGTATCGCCATGTTGCTCAAGAGATCATTAGACATACAACCTTCACGGTGTTTCGACATAGGCAACGTTTACACCTGCCTGTATAGATTTATATCTAGTTTTATAGTACTAGTTTGCTCGTTCATTGAACTGTGGGTCAAATAATGTAAATAATATCAGGCTATATACGTCCCATTGCTGGGCACAGGCCTCTTTCCTTATAGAGAAGGAGCAGACATTGATCACCACGCTTGCTCATTGCGATTTCGAGTAATAATGTAATGTGCATAGTAAAATTAAAAGGGTAAAGTTATCGATGTACTTTACCTTTTTTAACCGACTTAAAAAAAAGGAGGTTCTCAGTTTGACCTGTATGTATGTATGTATGTATGTTTGTCCGCGATTATCCCGCGTTTGGCTGAACCGATTTTGATGCGGTTTTACATTTTTCCTGTATTACATTGATTGCCATTCTTACTCAAATTATATGAATTTTTATATGGTTTTGATGTTTAACGACAATGATCTCAACGCTAAACATTTTGGATATTTAGGTCTTGTAAATTTTTAGCCATACTTGCTTAAATTATATACATTTTGTCATGGTTTTTATGTTTTACAACGATGCTATCGACGCTCAACATTTTTGAGAATAGTAACTACGCTTAACAAAAAACTTGATTTGATTTCGATTATGCCTCGTTATTAGCTCATATTTTTAAGTTAATCTTTTCCTGTCTACATAATCTTGAAATACAACCAATCGAGTGCGAATTAACATTTTAAGCCCACTATTAAAATTAATTTTGCAGCACTTAGGCCTTATTTTATCGATCTAAAGCCCTAACAAGCTCGGAACGCGGTACATACTCAGGTAAACCGTATCAACGAACTCTTGTTGGAACCGGATTGTCCACTTATATTTAACTTAGATCTGGTATATTTATTTGCACTTAAATGCACCGGTTACCCTGGCAGAATCTTTTTTAAAATATTATATATATATATTTTTTATTCGATGCTGTCGTTGGTACGCATTTTTTTGTTAGTTTTTTTATAACCGACTTTAAAAAAAAGGAGGAGGTTCTCAATTCGGATGTTTGTATGTTTCTTTTTTCTTTGTTAGTTTTTTTTTATCTAATAACAACACAGAAAAGAAGTCGCAAATAAACTACGTCAGGAACAAGTTTTGAATCGAATGTACTACATACCGTCGTTCAAATGGCAGTCTATGATTTTTGACGACCTCCGTGGTCGAGTGGCGTACGCACCGGTTTTTAAGGTGTCGCCAGCTCTGAGGTCCCGGGTTCGATTCGGAAAACCACTTTTCTACATTGTCCCGGGTCTGGGTGTTAGTGGTACCTTCGTTGTTTCTGAATTCCATAACACAAATGCTTTAGCAACTTACTTTGGGTTCGGAGCAATGTATGTGATGTTGTCCGCATTACTATTACTATTGATAAAAATCAACGCTAATTTTTATTGTTTTATGGATTTCACTCCAATAAAAATACAATAGTTTAGAAAAAAATTGTTATCTTTTAATTACACACACAAACATGATTGGTTAAAAAAGGAATTTTTAATAAGCTTCAATATTAAATTTCACAAATATGATACAACATAATATTGAAAGGCATAACCTCCAAAACAAAGATCTGTAAAAACAAAACTGTACCTAACAATATCTTTAACAATTATCGTGTATTTAACACCCGCTAACTTTTAAAACAATTTCCGGCATAAAAACGGAAATATCTCAATTTTTCCGTATACATGGTAACACTACACTTACTTGTAATCCGACCGGTTTTTATTAACAGTGAATTCGTTCGCTTTTCGTTTCAGGGTCAAGGGCGAACTATGACACAATGGCGGATAGTTTGCGATGACCTTGAAGTGTCTGTTGTTTTTTGTGATTTGATTGTTTTAATTGAGTTTTTTTTGGATAGATAATTGTGTGAAAGGGTTTGCAGTAAGGTGTAATAATTTTAGTTTCAATGATTACTGTACTTAAGTTTGTAGGGTTTTTAAATAGGTAGTTTTAATCCAAGGGCCAAAAAAATAGGTACAGACTATGAAACGGTATAGGTATTATAGGGTAACAAACATTATAATAACTGCATCGATTCGAATATCACAATTAGGTAGTGCCTATGTAAGTAAACCTTTTGTAATATATTTTCACAGTCGTGATATAATTTTTCAGTGTTTGTGGATATCATTTATCCCTGATTCCAACACAAGTGATTTAGCTACTTACTTTGGGTTCAGAGCAATGTATGTGATGTTTTCCACATTTATTTAATTTCCTTTTAAAATTTTCGTACGATTCTCTTCCTCCATATCAATAACTCGTTATGCTAATATTTATATTTATATATCTGCTAAATTAAATATAATAAAAATAATAATAATCCAGCCTATAAGCGTCCCACTGCTGGGCACAGGCCTCTTCCCATATAGAGAAGGCACGAGCATTGATCACCACGCTTGCTCTCTGCGGATTGGCGATTTCAGATCCCAATTTTAGAATCCAGGTTTCCTCACGATGTTTTCCTTCACCGTTTGTCAGAAGTGTCTTAGAATAATTAAGAAAGTACATATAACTTTGAAAAAGCCAAATTGGTACTTGCCTGGGTTCGAACCTGCAACCTTGCGCATACAAATCCGTTCATTGAACCGCTAGGCCACCACGACATCCATTATTTATATAACTAATATTATTAACACTTCCTACCTATTTTTTTACAAAATACGCCCTATACGATAGAAAAGTGAATAACGTACTTAAGCTGAATAAAAAATGCAAGACTACACATTTATCGCTTTTAGATCGATGTTTAATGTTAATCGTAAAATTTATTAGTTGGATAAAAACTAGTTATCTGTACAGGCCCGTATTAAGGCCGGTAAAAAAACTCTTAAGATTGGCAACAGGAAAATACTTATGAAAAGGATAGAAGTACCTATTATAGTTTGAATTAAATGAAAAAAGGTAGGTCCTCATCAATAAAATGTTTCTTGATGAATATAGGCAAGATAGGATAGGACCAGGTGTTGTGGTGTAATTTAGGAGAGGCCCATGTCTAGCAGACTACGGAAGGCTGAGTTTGTTGAGATTATAGGTAAAATCACATGAAACATTATGATTATTGCTGAAATCACATTCATATATATCATAATAAAATAACATTAATTAATTAATTAATGGTTAGGTAGATAATAATAATAAATAAATGCGGACAACATCACATACATTGCTCTGAACCCAAAGTAAGTAGCTAAAGCACTTGTGTTATGGAATTCAGAAGCAACGAAGGTACCACAAACACCCAGACCCGAGGCAATGTAGAAAATTTGGTTTCTACATTGACCCGTCCGGGGATCGAACCCGGGACCTCAGAGCTAGCGACACCTTGAAACCGGTGCGTACGCCACTCGACCACGGAGGTCGTCGTAGATACTTACGATATCGATACTCTGTCAAGTAAAAGTCTATAATTTTTTGCATACCTACACTTGCTGTCTATTTTAAACATAACCTGTTGCTCAAAAAAAAACAGCGCTCTGAATTTTTTTTTTTTTTGTTATATATTTACTACCAACTGATTCCGGCACTGCAATCTACATGAGTAATACGGAAATCTCGATACGTCTGTATGTCATTACATTTTATTGTACAGAGGAAACATTTTATAGGATTTGCATTCAGATAACTTAAGTGTAGTAGTTAATTATTATAAGTAATCGCGTAAGATAAGTGATGGCGATGTAATAAAAGGTAAAATATGTTAGGATTGCTGAGAGCTCCAGTGATCGGAGATTATTGTGTCATGCTCGTTATAATGCATGACACAAAAATGCATGATTTTATTCACACCTATTTATAACATGTAAATATTTAAAAGTTCAGATGACAAAGACAAAGACATGTATTTTGTAAAATGAGTGTACAATATAACAACCTCCGTGGTCGAGTGGCGTACGCACCGGTTTCAAGGTGTCGTTAGCTCTGAGTTCCCGGGTTCGGGATCCCCGGACGGGACAATGTACAAACCAACTTTTCTACATTGTCCCGGGTGTGGGTGTTTGTGGTACCTTCGTTGTTTCTGAATTCCATAACACAAGTGCTTCAGCTACTTACTTTGGGTTCAGAGCAATGTATGTGATGTTGTCCGCATTTATTTATTTATTATTTATTATGAAGTGGTCCTGAGATATTTGATGTTTATTTGTTTTTATATGATTTTATTTGCGAAGCTTGGTAAAAATTAATTAAAACATAATGTCAATATTTGACTGGCCTGTTGGTCTAGTGGTTAGTGACACTAACTATTGAACTGGATGGGTTCAATTACCACCCAAGACAAATCTTTGTGTGATGTGCATGATCATTTGTTCTTTGTCTGGGTGTAATTTATCTATGTATTTAGAAACATATAAGTATGTTTATCAGTTGTCTGGTTACCATAGTGGCTCTGTCTAGTTTGGGATTAGATGACCGTGTGTAAGATGTCCCAGGATATTATTATTATTTGAAGAGTATTGACCTTATCTTTTGGGGCGTATATTAAATACTTTTTGCTATTTAGCTTCTCTTGTTATGTTGAAGCTACAAAACAAAAAATACTCAGGAAACTTAAAAACCTAGTTTTTTATTAGTGATATACAAAAAGCAGAACGACATAAAAAATTTTTGACTTTTTCCTTTTATGTCTACATTTTGGAAAACTAAAAATACAAATATCCTTTTTATAATGTATTTTGAGTACTAAAACGACTAAATATACCTGTAACTAGTTTTTTTACACCAGTGAAACTGGTTGTGCTTCTTGCAAGACATGTTTTTACTCAAAATATTTTTGAAATATACCTAGGTACTATCTAAATAGATGTTGTTATGTAAATTTTAAACACCGAGTCTTATGTAATACGGGTGGACACCCATCCACGAAACGACTTTAGCTAGCGTCGCTTACCCTTGAACAAAAACATAGGCTTAACATAATTTATAACCTTTCATAATAAAAAAAACGCATCCTACATAAAGATTAATGATACTGGCAACTCAGCCTTCTTTACATCACTAGTTTTATTGTTTATTTGAAGAGGCAACACTGCCTTGAATCTGAACGGAAATACTAAGGTAATTAATTCGCCCTTTAGATTCGATTCCTTTGTTATTTAGGTTTAAAAGTTAAGATAATTATAATTTAATTAATTACGTTAAGGGCGTTACGCTTCAATCTATAACAAAAAATATATGTATACGTATAAATCTCATGTGAAATCTTTAGTTTAATGTTTAGGTTTAGTACAAAGTTTTTTGATTAAATTGTACAGAACTTGCACATTTGCGTGTAATTTATCTATAATATGTAGATATGTACTTAGAAATATATAAGTATGTTTATCAGTTGTCTGGTTACCATAACACAAGCTCTGCTTAGCTTGGGATTAGATAACCGTGTGTGAGTTGTCCCGGAATATTATTATTATTATTATATTATTTAAGAATAATTTAATTTGAAGTTTATACATATCAATAGGTATACATATTATATAAAACAAGGTCTAAATAGTTATAAAATTTATAACTCAATAACGGGTGAACTGATATTCATGATCTTTCATTTGTTTTATTTATCTTCGTACCGATAGCAGAATAACAATCAACAATAGGAACTACTATGATTTTACGATTAAAATGGTAACTCTAATACATTCCGTCTAATATAAAAATAAAACAGTTAGTGCACTAGTATAATTAATTAATTTATAGCAAATAATATAATTATAATAATACTTATTTATTATTATAATTATAATTATATTTACTTATTATATTCTATAAAACAAAATTCCTCCTCTCTTCTACGTTGCCGTACCCTACGGGGTCCATAATGTAGCAAAATAACCTATGTAACACCTTTATGAAACTTATGAAGAGCAATAAAATATTGAATTGAATTGAATTACTAGAAACGGGAACCAAATACGCGGGTGAAACTGTACGGCAAAGCTAGTCATATTGTGAAGCATGCACTTGCACATCTATTCTTTCCTACGCACTTGTATTTACAATGATCTCATACCCTCCTATTTGTCTATAACTCTATGGAATGCTATAACCAATTGAGTAGCTCTCCGCAATAGGTTAACTGCATGCATCGCGTGCAAATATTTATATGTTATGTCTACATACCGAATACCGGACATTTACGTAATATTCTACGAGGAGTTTGTCATTTGAATAGAATGTCTAAGATATCTATACTTATAATAAATCTGTAAAAGAGAAAATTCTGTACATTGAAAATATCAAAAAAATAAATGGCGGGGGGTGTTACTAGACAGACACCGAACCCAAAAGTGTGAAAACAATTTTTTTTGTCTGTCTGTCTGTCTGTTTGTTCAGGTATCGCGCAAAAACTACCGGTTCGATTACGATGAAACTTGGTATAATTATTCTTTATTATCCTGGGCACCACACTGGGTAGTTTTTATCCCGGAAAAGTATAAACAATAAAAAACAAACTTAATTTTGCGGTTAAAAACTCATTGATAAGTTTCGTCATCCACGCGAACGAAGTCGCAGGCACAGCTAGTAATTAATAATATCTTAGGACCACTCATACACGGCTATCTGATCCAGAACTAAGCAGAGCGTGTAGGTACTATAACCATAGAGGGTAATCTGACAACAGCTGATAGATGTACTTAGGATATATATTTCTAAATACATACTACTGCTAAATTACAACCAGATACAGAGCAAATGATTATGCGCATCCCACAAGTATTTGTCCTGAGTAAGAATCGAACCCACGACCACCGGTTATTTGTCAGTTTCACTAACCACTAGACAAGTAGTGCTATTCTGTAACATTATTTTCATGTCTCGACAGCGGAATCCGCGGTGGGATGTCAAATACGTATTCTCGAATTTGAATTCTAAATCAAGGCCAATTGGGTTCACTTTTGAAGTGAGCTTTATTGTCACTCAGGTGAAGCTCGATACCGAAATTATTTACAGAATAGACATTAACAGGCCAGTCAAGATGTGTTTTCATCTTTTGTTTTGCCTTATTAGTTCGCTAAAATACATTAATACTCGTACAAACATTTTGTACAAAAACTTCAAGTACTTTTGACCTTTTTTTTGTAACTCATAAAGTACTATTCTTTTGTAATTCAATACTATTTTTTGCATCTTTTAGTCCTTAATTATAAGCCAACAAGCATAAGTTGCATCAGCAAAAAAGGTTATGTTTACCCTGACTCGGAGTAAGACCTGTTTCTTTATTCGTTCGCCCTTGAAGAAGGCAGTGTCCTTAGATCTTACCTGTTTACAGTACAAGGACCCGAGATCATGCTGTTTTTATTGTGATCGCTTCAAGAATCTAAATAATCAAGTTTTTGTTATAAGATGTATTTATAACATGAGCTCGTTAGAGTAAATGCAGTTCTTTGCAAGTCTTAAGAATTTTTGAAAATAATAAAAAAGATCTTCTTGTATTTTTTTAATTCATTTTTTTAAATACAAAACATTATTGTATAAGCCTTCGTCGTAGTACGTAATAAAATAGCTTATTAAACTTAACTTTTGTGCCATTAATGGGCTCATCGTGACGAATTTAGCCGTGTGGAGGTCAGTAGTCACTACACCAACAACCACTGCCTGACGCTGCGGGTTCGATCCCCGCGTGAACAAAAACATTCGTGTAATCAACACATGTCTGTTCTAAGCATATATGTGAAATAATATTTGTAAAATAAGATTCAATTCTATTTAAAGTTTAAATTTAATATTATTATTTAGTTACTATGTACGAAAATTTCATAGGCTCATTAACAACAACCTTTAAGTTTAATAAGGCGTTATATCTAAAACCAATTACTTCTAAATTCGTTACACTGCATTCAAGTTATTGAAGATAAAAACTAATATCTATTCAATGAGTAAACAAGTCAAGGTGTTCTCTAATGTCCGTCTATAAATTATTATGTTGTACAAATAATGTTATTGTTATAATACTTTAGTTAATGTTTTTACTGACGGGCCTGTTGGTCTAGTGGTTAGTGACCCTGACTGCTATACCGGAGGTCGTGGGTTCGATTCCCACCCAGGACAAATGTTTGTGTGATGAGCACGATCATTTGTTCTGGTTGTCTGGGTGTAATTTATCTATAATATATATGTATTTAGAAATATATAAGTATGTTTATCAGTTGTCTGGTTACCATAACACAAGCTCTGCTTAGCTTGGGATCAGATAACCGTGTGTGAGTTGTCCCGGAATATTATTATTATATTATTATTATTATTACTATACAAATCACTTTAAAGGCCTGAAATCAAGGTTTTCTATGAGTGGCCAGTATGTATGTTTTTAGTAATGAAGTTAAGCCTCAAAGAAGACGTAGGTTTTACCAATACCACGGTTTTTACGAATAAAAACATTACCTACATGTATAATAATTTAAAAACGCGTTTTTTCGTATTTACAGATTGTATTTATTTTGTTTTAAGATTTGAATAAAAAAGTAAATTTGATACAGGACTTTTTAAGCCGTTCGTATGCCTACACATTTTTAATTAAATACTAGTTGTACCCGGCATGCGTTGCAATGCAATTTTTCCTACCTAGCACCTGCCTACTACCTACCTACTACCACTTAGAGGTATGAAAAATAGATAGTAGCCGATTCTCAGACCTACTGAATATGCATATAAAATTTCATAAAAATCGGTCAAGCCGTTTCGGAGGAGTATGGTAACTAACATTGTGACACGAGAATTTTATATATAAGATATTTCAATTAAAATTGCTTTTAAAAATCCTTTTAAGAAGGTTTGATTTAAAGCCTTTTGACGCTGCCCTTTCGACTGATTATACCTTTATGTTTTTGTATTTTCCATTACGGATACACAAAGCTGGTAGCTTTAATTCTTTTTGTTTTTTACTTGGCAATGAAAAAGCCAACACAAAAGGGAAGTATTATTATATTATACGTTTTTATGTTTATAAATTGTTTATTACAGTACAAAACAATTAAATTAAGAGTGTTTATAACCGCAAGATGCTTTTATAGTTACGGAAATAGAATCATGAAGTAACCGAACGCGGAATCCAATATTGACATTTTGCAATTAAATATTTTATAATATTTTTTAAGTATGTAAGTACTTATATATTTTTTATCTATATATCAGCCACTTTAAAGAAATAATGACCGTGCTTTGGGATTATGAACCTTAATTCAATGACTAAAAGTTCAGTTTCCATCACATTCAAATTACTTTTAGGCCCTTTTCGGTAATATTTATCATTCTAAAATGAACTTAAACACATGTTGTCAAAGTTGATAATTGCGTAATTAGTAATAACGTTTAATTCTCTTTCCAGATTGGCTTTAGTATATGTTTTATTTCGTCTTTGCGGTTTATTTATCTCGAATCTAATTTCAAAATAATTAAGTAAGCTTCTTCTTCTTATGGTTTCTCTTCTTGTTTATTTCCAAAATTCCTTTGAGATTTTATAATGTGTAACATATGCTTAAGCCTTTGTAATCATCATTATTATTCTTGATTGACATTACTTGACCCTACCATATGATACTTCACCAAACGTCAGAAGACCTGGCCGGCCCAGAAGGAGATGGCGGGACGAGCTTGACTCTTTTTCCATATTATGGACAACAATAACCCAGGACCGGGAGAATTGGAAGAAGGAAAGGTAGGCCTTTGCCTTGCAGTGGGACGATTATAGCTAAAAATAATAATAATACCTTGACCCAACTAAAGGTCCTGAGATCAAAGCGATGTATAAATTCGACAAAATGTATACAGCGCTCTTTTAACAGAAAATTTGTACTGGACATGTTATGATTGGTTTGGGATCTGAAATCGCCAATCCTTAGAGAGCAAGCGTGGTGATCAATAATGCTCGTGCCTTCTCTAAAAATGGGAAGAAGCCTGGGGCCTAATTCCGCTATTTTAAAGTCAGTGGCTGGCAGGTTAATGAACGTTCCAGTGTACTTGTTACTGTGCCTAATTTTCGTATTCAAATAAACCTACAATGAACAGTCAGTGGCAATCCTACAATGACAACAGTGGCAAGTAGGTGTACATTTGTCATTAAACTAAAATCATCTCAATACGAAAATTAGGTACACACTGGAACTGACTTTAAAATAGCGGAATTGGGCCCCTGTGCCCAGCAGTGGGCCGTTTATAGGCTGGATTATTATTATGTTGTGATTTAACACGAATATACAATTCGTGTAAAATCATAACTTCAATTATTTCGTGCTTAAATCATACCTTTTACTTTTAAGTAATAAGTCTTTTAAATATTGGATTTCCAAGAACCAAACGGTCGAGGTTGCTAATCAAGGCTGAACTGAAAATACAATCTATCTGTTTAAAAGAAATATGAGTAATGTTACAATCTTATTGTCTTTATCAACCGACTTGAAAAAATGAGGTTATCAATCCAGCCACCGTAGACAAGTGACACTTCTACAAAATCGCTTAAATGTATAGAAATTATACTTCTTTTCGGTAAGTACTTAAAAGTTAAGAAAATTGACAAACTTAATGGAAAATGAAATTATATATTTTGTCAAAGACTAAAGGATACGAGAGATGCAATTGTAGTATTTATGCTTTGTAGATAGACCTACTATGTACATATTGCATCAAAAATAAATAGGCCGAAATGCATAGCATTACACACCGTAATTGTAGCAATAAAATATGCATGCAATTGTTATCTTACAAATGCTTCTATAATTAGCAAACTATAAAGTAATTAATGACCGAGTTTCAAATAACTTATGCTTAAAAGGTTTAAAATAATTTAATAATTACCTAAACTTATGCAAGAATTATCTGAAATAAAATACCAGAGAAAAACATGGCTTATTACCAGCCTTATCCTATCTTCACGATATTTTATGAATATGTGATAACCCATCCAAGGACAATCCTTAGCAAGCGGTGCTTAACCTCTATCTATTGAAACCTACTTGACTTGCACGTAGAGTCTTAACAATGAAATGATCAAAAGAATCGTGTCTCAATTAAATTAAATTGGACTCAGGCACGTAGGATTAGTTTCTGAGCATTTTCTAGAAACTTCAATTGTAATTGGTATACTAATTAATTGGATTTTTCCAATAACATTATTTTTCTAAGACTTGTCTTATACTAGCTTTCACCCGCGGTTTTCCGGCGTGCATGTCCGTTAAAAGTAGGTTATGGTAGCCTATATTTCTTTGGACCAAAAGCAACTTTAAATACAAATTTTAATCAACACATTTTAGTTGTTAAACCTTGACAGAGAGACAGACAGACTTTCGCGCAGAATATTGGTATGTACTATAGGAAAACTAGTATGAAATTACTGACACGAATAGTACAGAATGGAAATTATTTCAAAACCTAATCATAACATAATTATAAACAAACAGAATGTAGGATGTATATACTAAAAAAACTTCGACATTGAAAGGTCTTTAACACCAAGTGTTGTAACACTTTAATTAACAAATGGCGCTATATACTTAACATTCAATGCGACTACACAAATGCATAATATTTAGTAAACAGGTACATACAATATATACAATAAGGTGTAGTTTTTGCGCTTTAGATGTCTTGTAAAATACTTATAACAAAGGAAAAAAGAGCACAGTACAACAATAAAAAAAAGATATTAAACAATAGTTTAAATAATATTGTTTTTGACATACACTAAGATAATGTTTTGGCAAAAGCTTACACTATTTAACACATTCATCATCATCATCATCATCCACAGCCCTTGTCCTCCCACTGCTGGGCATAGGCCTCCGCTTTTTCGTGCCATTTTCTACGGTCCTGTCCCACCCTCATCCAGACTCGACCCGAGACTTTAACTATGTCATCGACCCATCTTGCTCCCGGACGACCGCCGGTACCACAATAACGAGGCTAAAATGGAGCTGGGCAGGCCACTTGGCCAGATGAAGTGTCGGCAGGTGGACTAAGGCGATGACAGAATGGTGGCCAAGGCAAGGCAAAAGAAGCGTCGGTTGTCCGGGAACATTTGCGCTCAGGCTAACTGCAAAGATCTCTACCAAAAAAAAAACGTCCGGGAACACATTACATAATCAATATTTTGACATTATATATTTACTCAAAGCAAACAGTTTTATATGACCCTATTTCCTAATAAACTAAACATTACTTTTTGTAACGAACACACGCCAAAAACGTGGGTTATTTCGTACGGAACAGACTAAAATATAGTTTTATTTATTAACAAATAGTTTAGCTTTAAAACAGAACCCGAGACCTGTTAGGTAATATTCTCCTGATCACTTTTGACTCTATAAAAGCATAATTATTAACTTTTTTTACAAGCCTATATCTGATCCCACTGCTGGGCCTCGATTCAGCTTTTTAAAAGTTGCTTCAATTGACCGAATGACCTGCTTCATTTGGTAATTTTTACGATAATTGGCATTCTGCTAGCTGTCATTACGATCATTCTCTTCGAGAGTTAAATATGGTTTTATTGTAGGCTTATCTGAATACGAAAATTAGGCGCAATGACAAGTACACTTACCGACCACTGACATGCATTAAAAATAGCTAAATCGAGGGCCTGGGCAAAGGCCTCCCCTTTTGTCCTCCAAACCTCCCTATCTTTCGCGATATTAACTTTAATAACTTAAATGTCTTTTTATCTGTATATGTATATCTAAACATATAATAAATCTGTAGTCGAGATGATTATTAGGTTAGGAATTATTTTAGTCTCGGTTTTAACAATTTTGATAATTAAACTTAATCGACTAGAACAGTAGCAGTTCAACATTATCTTCAGTATCTACTGTAAACTAATTATTCTCTGTTCTCTTAATGGTGTACAATAAAGAATATTTATTCTATCTATCTAAACTAAAATGAGAATAGCAAAAAATTACAGTATTTTTATTTTTTATGCAACGTACGTACTTATATATATTTTATTATCTGGATAATTAAGACACTGCATCAGGCTTCTCTTGTTATTCTTTACATACAATAATAATCACTTGAGCATTATAATTATTCATCTGATTACAAGTAACAGAAACTGGCCTTCGTCCATCACAGCCGCATAAATCATAACAATATTTATTCGTATTAAAAAAGAACAAAAAGCGTGATTAAAAAGCAATTACCTCTTAAAATCTACACGATACAAAAACTATGTTTTTTAACGTATAATGCCAGTAAATACTGATCTTTGTAGATTAAAGATTTGCTTGTAATTGAAGATTAGATTATAATGGTTATGCACTGACCCAAATAAGTAAGTAAATGTCGAAAACCTTGCATAGCCACTCACTTCGGAAGCTGTTTTGTACTTCAAGGCGATACATGTATTGTGAGAGTCAAATGATGTGATTGTCTGTCGTCATTAAGGGTCATTGTCACGCGACCTTTGGGAAGGAACTTAGTACAATTACCTACACCATAGGCCTAATGCTGCGTACACACGAGCCAAAGAACGCGAAACAAACGATATTTAGCTTTGACTACCGCACGCTCTTTGGCTATGCAAGTATGTCCAACTTGTGTTCAAGCAAACTGGCTTCTACAGTACAGGTAAAAACCTAGTTTAGAAGTCAGGGCTTTTAATAAACGTGTTGATATATAAAAGCCATGACAGTGTACAATTTTAATGTTATTTATTGAGAAATAATATTACATTAATATAATCAGTACTAAATAACCTTAAGTATTAAAAAAACTATGTTTAGCCTCTCATTCCTACTTTCGTCAAAAGTACTTGTGTTTTGTGCCCTTTCTTCAAGAGATTGCCGGCACAGGAAAACAAAAGAACGTTGGTTTTAAAGTCGTTCAAATGGGACCAACGAATGGTAGTGAAGCCAATTGGCGTTCGCTGGCGCTGTGTGTACGCAGCATAAGACCAACTTCCTAAGTGACATATTTTGACGACACAATTGGGCCTTTATCTTACGGATATGTGCTCGTGATTACGATGTCGGAACTTTTGTATGATATGATATGTCCGTAAAAAGTGTGAACGAAGAGTTAAATGTACCTACATGCAATGTTATATAATAGATGATATAATTGATATCATCAGCCTCTAAAGGGTAAAAGCACTAGAGTTCTTCTTCCTAGCCTTGACAAAAGACCAACTGGGACGCAACACAGACCCCTTTAATGTCCTGACCAAAGCTGTTACTGAAAAAACAACGAACAATTATGTTCAATTCTCAATTTGGAACAACTTAAACTGAAACTGAAAGAAATAAAAGTCTGACCAGCCCCATTAATAATTCTTGCATGCATAATCATATAGGGAAATGAAAATCAAACAATCATCCACAAAGGATCGTTTCTTCGTGTATGACGTCACAAAGACTTATAAAGATGCAAGTCTTTATGTTTTTAAGCTTCACTCATCTAGCTCGCGAACGTAATAACATTTACATAACTACAATATATATTATATGTAAATAACCACGTGTTTTAAACGGCTAGCTCTTTGTATCATATGTAAATATTATATGACGACATTGTAGACATAGGTCAGACCAAATCTTTGCGTTTGTCTCGGATTAATGATTTGGACACATGTTTACCTGTGTTTTTGCTCACACTAATTAATTATTTTAAAGGATACATTGTGTTGCAGATAAAAGATAAACAGAGTCACTTTTGTATTCATAACTATCTGTGCTCCGCGGTTTTACCCGCCTATGTAGTTACTGCTTCCGCAAGACAACATTATTTCGGTTTTTCGTGTAGGTACTGCTGCAATATTTTGATAGCAACTCTGCTATTTTTGACGGCTACAAATCCAACAAATCAAAGAATATAATAATATCCTGGGACAACTCACACATCATAAGTATCGATGACCCCATTTTTTCCTATATTCATAAATAATCCTACTTTATTTTATTTACCTACCTATAAAATTTATTAAATAATAGTACTACGGAAATAATTTTCAAAAACAAAACTAATTAACGGTAGTCTTTTAGTCTTCCATATCAGACTCAAAGGACCAGACCATACAAACGCTCACAATCTAGCCATCACTGTACGCTAAGTGCTGAGATCCGCCAGATCCTATCCTGCCTCCCCCCCATTTACCAATTGTATGCGTCCTTATAAATCTATCTATGCACATTCGTTGTTTTATTATGCACTTTATTAGCTTGAGAAACTGTCAACGAATGTCGTTGTTGTTTTTTTTGGGAGTGGTCTTATGAAGCTAAGTTTTGTAGTTTTAATTTGATCCAATTTTAATGAGTTTACAAAAACGGGATTTCAAAGACAGATTAAACGTTGGTAGGCTGTTAATTTATGCTCATTATTATTTGTGTTTTGCTTACCCTATCTATAAATTATTTTAGTACGGCTGGTTTTTTTAATAAATACGCTTATTATAATTATTTATTTACTAACAGTATAACAGACATCCATTTTCATTGTTGCAAATAATTTAAATCAAAATATCTTTGTTTATCCTGTTAATATATAAAATTCAATTTATTAAATACAAAAGAAGAAGAATCCTAGGAAACAATGTTAAAATACGATAAACAAAAACTACCGTTTGTTAGCCTGAAATATAATTATCGTATATTCGTGTAAAATGATTCATTAAATGCAACTGCAATGAATCAACTAACGTAAAAACCCAATGCAAAAGGTGAGCAATTAATAATTTAAAATAATTTCAAAAATTGTATGCAATTATATGAGGATTAAATTAAATGGTTCTTACGTCTGAATGTCATTTATATAACTTTTATTTTTATTTTAATCGTGTTATATAATGTAAAGCAATAAAAGATATTTTCGTCCATGACTTTGTCTGTATTTATGATACTACTGACCGAATGGTTTTAAAAGTAAAATAAGTTTCGCATAAAAACTCCTTGCACTAATTCAATTATTTATAAAGAATTGATTTTGAAGAAATGGTCTAATGAAATGTCTATAAATTATTTTTATTGATTCGTCGGCTATCGCACTACCGTTCAAGCGTGTCAAATTTCATCAACCTCGGTTTAGTGGTTTAGCCACAAAAGTGTAACAGACTAGTCAGATAGATGTCTTTGCATTCCCATTTAACAAAATAAAATAACAAGTAGGTATAAACTATAGATGGTTTATATTTTAATAAATAGTTTGTTTTTAAAGAAATAGGGAACAAAATGATAAAATGTGAATAATTGAGTATAAGTGTAGATACATAATCAGGTTAATAGTGAGTTTATTTACAAGCCATAAATAACTCATATATTTGATAAGACTATACCTATTTGGTTATTGACCGCTACTTCGTGCCCTTAATATAAAAAATCCCGAGAGATTTATAAATACGACATAACAATCGTCTGTTCGGACTTATCTCCAGAACGGCTGCACCAAATTCAATAAAGCTGTTTAGACATACGTAATCAGTGTCTATTATAATTTTATTGATATTAACAAAATTATGCGATGTTCACCAACTTGAAAACTATAGGTTTTTAATTACTTTTTTTTACTAAATAAAAAATTACACATTGCGCTGTGTAAAAAGAAACATGTAAGAATATCAAAAATTTTATTACCACAAAAAGTTATAAATATAATATATTAAAATAATAGTTTATCTATCAAATGACCGCTCTGAAGGACCTAGTCAAAAAAATTAATGCATTTCTGATGACTTCAATTGCCAGACTTACTTTTTTTAATTAGCCAGATTTAATTAAAAAAAAAACATTGTTTAAAATGTTTAGGTGTTAACAGTAAGAATATTCTAAGTTTATTTTAACCAAACATAACTAATAATCATTTAGTCTTCTTCCAAAACTTAAAATAAATTGCATCTAAGTTTGGAAAGTCCAAAAATCTAAATTAAACTGATAAATGTTAATTAAACTTGTTACTTAAGTGTGTTAATGAGCTGCATTTCAGTATTTTCAAAACGATAGACAAACTAAAAATAAAAATTAGGAGTTTTGGATAACCGAACCAGACTGCCAAAAATAAATTCAATTGTATTTAACGTTTAAAACCTGTAGTTTGAATTTTAGTTTTATCACATATTTAATACGAGTTCGCACCCCGTGCAAAGCATAACTAAATACAGCCGATGACGAGCCAAGTAAAAAAATATCACACAACATAAACAGTCAGGGTAAAACAAAAACCTATAGCGAATAATTATTCTTACTGCGTTTTTTAAATAAACAAGTATTTAAAGTATGACAATAAATCACTTAATGTTTATATCTGTTTGTTACAAATATTGTGTGATGAGCATGATCATTTGTTCTGGTGTCTGGGTGTAATTTATCTATAATATGTATGTATTTAGAAATATATAAGTATGTTTATCAGCTGGTTACCATAACACAAGCTCTGCTTAGCTTGGGATCAGATAACCAACCGTGTGTGAGTTGTCCCAGGATATTGTTATTATTATCTTTTTTTATTTAGCCTGTACTGTCCAAAGGCCTCCCCCAAGTCCTTCCATGTGTCTCTATCTTGTGCCACCTCAAACCAACCCCCGCAGTATGACTGTAGGTCATCCTGCCATCTCCTCCTGGGCCGGCTTCGGCGACGTCGAATAATATAATTATTAACATATTTATATTTCATAGCTAACCCAGCAAATTAAATATAAAAGTCTTGGATGCCATTGAAATTTTTGGACTATTCCTCCGGGATTTTTAGCAAATCATCTTTCTTATAACTCTCGTCCTGACAATTACAGCGAAATCGGTCGAGCCGTTTTTAAGCGATGCTCAGTCACACAAGATAAGCGTAAATAGCTCATAAAATACCAAAACCAATAAAAATATTGATAACTTCTTTATCAGTCTAACATCAAAATTTGTATTTTAACGATTTGTTTATCAGATTTTTTATTATATTATAGGTTTTTTTTAAATAATTGCATAATAGGTTATTAATGAATGTTTAAGTAATGCAGCCTTGACTTTACAAGTTCACAAACTTGTTACATTTCCTGAATCTATGACATAACAGTCAAAACCGGTTGAAAATAAAAAATAAAACATCATCAGCTTGCATTCTTCAAATATATGTCACACTATAAACATTTATAATTGAAACGTCTAGACAGCGCATTTCAAACAAAAACATAATAAATTAATTAAATTTTAAAACGTGTAATATTTTGCCTAAAAAAAATTTGCGTTGCGATTAATTTCCCTGGGATCCCATCATCAGATCTTGACCTCATGACCATGAGACCACCTGTTAGTTATACTCCTTCACATAAAAAATCAATCCAGGCTTCTTCAAATAATTTGGGAACAGACAAAAAACAAAGATCCTATGAGAACTTGTTTTTAGGACGATTAAAAAAATGCATTATGTTCTATGTCTTCAATTCAAAATTAACAATATTATTTACGTTTATAACATGAATAATATGGTTTCAGAAATTAGCCTGTTTCATTTATTGTTAGAAAATATGCTAAAAAAAAAAAAATACGCCGAATTAATTAATACAACATTTTTTTTCTGTACCGATTAAACAAAGAAATCTATATGGCTATGTTTATTAAATGTATGCTTTGAAATGTAGAGTAAAAGGACTGATTGAAAAAAGAAGATAATAAAAAAATGGTTGACAGATAAATGTAAAAAAAAGTCATAAATTAAATTTATATGGGACTATCTCTATAGTGAAAAAATATTCTTTGAAAACGAATTCCTTGTTTAAGTACTTAGTTAGAAATGTTGATATGTAATTATTTATAATTATTGCCCTAAGCTAAATGTTTAACAAAACTTTACTCAATGGACACATTTTTATCCTTAAAACAATATGACCCACTTTTTAATATCGCCAGTGCGCAGCTTTAAGTGAAAAACGTGTATTAAGAATATGTAACAGTTAAAGATTCTGGTACTTATACATTTTTATAAATGTTGTAATTTTACAGAAACTAAATTAATTACAATGTATTTTATTAAATCGCTTTGTTTATTTTTTACGCTGTATTAATACCCATTTTTCTAGCTAAAATATTGAATTAAAAATTACCAATATAATAAAAATAAAATACTCACAATAAATTCTCAAGCACCAAAAACAAAAGAAAAAATAACAATCACAGCGCACTGCTCTATTTTTAAATTTCAAATATTCCAACGTCACTTTTTCTTTTCACGTCAAATTTCCCGCGCGCACGATTCGAACTGTCAACTTGAATGAACGTTTTATTTATAAAGTGCAGGGGTATAGGCAACGGTTTGTGCGCGGACTGCCAGCGCACTCAGCCTCATCCAATTTATATAGACCTTGTGTTATCCGCTTCGTTGGAGAGTCGTCCTAGAGAGGTACGTGCTGGCTTGTGCAGGGACTGGTGCATTTACAATGACGTTTTAAAAAAAGGCCCTTATAAAAATAAGTTAAATTAACCCCTTACAAAAAAAATGTAATAAATACAGTGATACTGTACCTGCTAAACTTTACCTTTCTCGTACGCGTGACCTTTGTTTACAAGCCTTAGAAAAAAACTTGTTAATACGTAAATGTAAAAGATGACTTTAATTTAAAGAAAACACTAAACCGATTTTGATGAAGTTTTATTTGACCCCACGTCTGAGGTATACCTCATCGATCAGAAATTTTAATTTCGAATCCATTCGCAATTGTCAGAGATATCGCGTAACAAACAAACGGTCAAATTAACCTTTTGAAGTCGTTTATTAAACGTACTGATAGCGCACATTTTATTCTACATTGACGGGGACAAGCAGTAGAGCTAAATCATGTCACATTAAACAATTTGACATAACTTAATTATGGGTATGAATATATTATTTATAAATAAGGAAAATATTGACCCATGCATTCTGATGAGTACACTATATACGCCATATACCTAAAGACTGCCAAATTTGTATTATACTAGATATAACTGGAGAGGCTCGTGGCTAAGTGTAAGCCGTACGGTTTGACCGATAATACAGGTTAAGCCGCGCTCGCCACGGTTGGTCCGTGGATGGGTGACCATTTATAACATACCGAGACCCCTCCGTGTTTCGGAAAGCACGTTAAACAGAAGGTCCCGGCTGTCATACATAGATCTTTGGCAGTCGATGGGATAGGTACTGTGTTTCCCAGTTAAATGGGTTTTGGAGGTCAGATAGGCAGTCGCTCCATGTAAAATACGGTATTCAGCTGAATCCGGTATGACTGATAGCCGACCCCAACATAGTTGGGAAAAGGCTCGGGAGATGATGACTAGATATACCTAACTGAGAATTTAATTACACGTGTTTTTGTGACGTACATCAGTTCAGTCTAGTTAGACCCATACATTACAATAATTATCTATATTCTAAACAATTCTAATACAAAACCTTGAAATCCAATTCATATATTTCTTCTAAAATTAATGCAATTATGTGTGACACGCGCCAATATTAAATACCTACTAATAATTAGAATACAGTCTTCCTAAAACAACAAGATTACTTAATTAAGACAAACATTTTATCGCGCCATAACGAATGTATTAAAATAATTACTTCTCCATTGATTACCGTTGCCCGCGGCTTTCGCGCCAAAAGCGTCTCGATTCCGGAACGAACTGGATTTCAAGTACTTTGGCATTATATTACAATTCGTTTAAAATACTTTGAAAATATGAATATAAAAATTGGTTCCGGGCCTACACCAAAACAACCCTTTAATTATTGGTTTCTGAGATTTACGCGAATAGGCATTAAAATAAGGGTAAGGTGTTGAATTTTATTTTAATTTTGAATAAAAACTAGGTACTTGTAGCGGATTACATCGCTGTTTATTTAAGATTTTAGTTCCCGACGCGATGTAATACGTAAAAAGTAGTTTTATTAAAACCCTTCGTTTGTTTATCTGCGCCCTTCGCTCTACAAAATCGTCTGACAGCTTGCGCGTCCGTGCGTTAATCACTGACTAACTACTAAAGTAGTTCGTGTATGAGCGGCCTAAGTTTTTCTATATTCAGAAAATTGTCTCTGACCCCTAAAACCTAAAAGACTACTAACAGCGTGTTACACGTGTCAAATCTTATTTATCAAAATAAAGGTCGTCTCGTTGTCTAATTAAATCGGTTTAATGAACTTGCTGACTATTTCTGACAAACCTATTAAATAAATAGCTAAATATGTGAAAGTCTGAAGAAATACGAGCCTCAATTTGTTTGTTGGTGCTTTGGCCTTTTTTCCGAGGATCCCATCTTCAAATCGTGACCCTAAGACCATTGGCTCACCCTTTCAAACAAATAATATACCAAATATTTGACTAATCGCGGAACATACCACAAAAATATAAAAAGAAAACAACGATTCAGACGAAACAAAATCATTTTTATTTGAGGCTGTTATAAATAGATTACATATAAGGACGTTATTATTAACACACACTGACATGTTTTGCAATACTCAATGACACCTTTCAATCATTCGAATTAAAAAAGTGTAATGAAGTCTAAAACATTTTTTCTAAGCACGATTTATTTTAATCAGTAATTAAGAGTATATATAATTAATACCGGAACAAATAAACATCACCTTAAGGTCAATATGCCTACTTAATGAACTTACCGTTTTAAACAGTACTTTTCCAATTGGTTTTTGCAAAGAACACAATCTAAATAACAGAAATGGCAAAATAAATCAATTTAAAAAATAAAAAAACCAAAGTTTTTTTATTCTTTAAATTGATTTATTTTTTATTTAACACTTTTTAGTTAAAATCATAATCCACCTGGCGTACAGCATTCGAGTATGTATTTAGTTTTAATAAAGATCAATTTTTCACATAGTATTTTTTTTTATACGTAAATAATATACCATTTTGGAATCCTCGTTACAAGCCCTTTAATTTGATACCCATATTGTAGCAAACATATATTTTTTATTTTTTTGTACCTCAATCTATGGAACCTCGTGGCCGCCATGTTGGTTTTTGTTTGACGTGACATATCTAAAAACACTTGGGTAATCGATACGAATCCAACGATACCCTAATTATCGAAATCCATTCGGCCGTTTCGAAGATATGAGGTAATAAAGAATATTGTGTGTAATATTCTTTATTACCTCATATCTCATACATACATACATACATACAAGATACGCGCGAAAAACATAACCCTTCTTGGCAGTCGGGTAAAAAGAGTCATCAATAGAATAGATGACTAAATATATAAAGCCAAATACTATTTAGTCTTTCGGTTAGATAATAATATTACAGATCCATATTTTTACTTTTTTCATAAAAATTCTAATAAATAAAAGCAATCAAATCATGAGCAAAATCCTCCGAAATTGTGAAGTCATGTGACATTTCAACTTCATTAATGTTCGTAAGTTTTTGGCTACGCAAATAAGAAAAAAAACGTGTCATACCTACATGTTTTAATAATTATGTGAAGGATATTGAAGAATGACATTTACTATACAAGATATTACATTTACATTTTACCTAAAATTCATTTTAATTTACCCTTTCTTCAAAAAATGCCGTGTCATTAGCGGAACCCATGCGACCTAATGTGACGCAAATCCTTCTACTTCATTGCAACTGTATACTTAGCGTACAATAAAGACTATTGTATTCCATTCAATCGAAGTTTCTTTAGTTTCTATGACACATCAAAAATATAGAAGGAATTCCTAGCAAATCTTACATAAAGAAAAATCTTGATTTATTGCACATCATAAATAGTACGTTATTTTTTAACAAGAACTCTACATAAAAATGCTAATTTAAACAAATTAGCCTTCCTGTTGCATTTATAATGATTCTATGATTATTAATATCATGTACGAAATATCAGATACCAAAATAAATGTAATTTAATAACATAGACACTACTTTATCATGTTAATCTATTTATTTGGATTGAGTTAGGCTAGGTTAGGTTTTTGCATTTTAGGGCAGTAAATTACAAATGTTACCGCCTGGTTCTCGGCAAAAAGGACCAATAGAATTGCTGAAAAAGAAAACACCGAAACCTTGTTATGTGGTGGGATTTGCTGGAAGGAGTCCAGGGCATCGATTCAGCTATTTAAGAGTTGCTTGAATTGACCGAATGACCTGCTTAATTTGGTTCTTTTTACGATAATTGGCATGCTGCTGTCTGTGTCTGTCTTCGATCATTAATTGGTCATTACGATCATTCTCTTCTAGAGTTCAATGAGATTTTATTGTAGGCTTCTCTGAATACGAAAATTAGGCACAATGACAAGTTCACTGACCGACCACTGACATGCATTTAAAATAGCTAAATCGAGGCCCAGCAGGCCGTCCTAGGCCTAGGCCTAGGCCTAGGGCAGATAAAGTCTTCGAGAATGAACTTAGGACTTAAAACAAAAAAGGTTTTAACTGCTTGAGACTTGGGAGTGCGGTAAATAGGGATTGTGTTCCGGCCAGGTCCTGGGTATGAGAGAAAAGAGAGGTACTTTTTATCTCGTCCGGCACATCCCTTTCCCTACGGCCTAAGGTCTATGAATTACTTTTCTTTATTTTTTCTCAGCCATTGCTGTCCCACTGCAGAGCAAAGGCCTCTCTACCTTCCTTTCATTTCTCCCTGGTTAGGGCTGTGGTAAACTACACCAGCTCCAGCTCCAGCTCGTCCCGTCATCTTCGTCTAGGCCTATGGCGATTTCTCTCACTTGGATGGATAACTTAATAATAAATAAAATAATACCAGCCTATAAACGTCCTCTTCCCATACAGAGAAGGCACGAGCGTTGATCAGCACGCTTGCTCATTTGCGGATTGGCGATTTCAGATCCAGGTTGCATCACGATGTTTTCCTTCGAAAAGAAATTAATAAACATTGCAAATATCATATGATGCAGTCCAAAAAAACACGTATACTTTCTTATTTTAATAAATACATACATTTATCATGAATTTCTAAATATCATATCAGCTATGCAAATTTAGCGAGGTGATATAAAAAAAATGCATTGAATGAGTTTTGACGTGGATTAACGTGTCATAGTGCTGCATTGCGTAGTAAATGTTTAGATGATGGCAGAACCAATATGGTAAATGACTAGGTATGAAAAGTCAAAATATATTTAGTCCGCCATTTAGATAATCAAAATATATTAAGACACGTATTTTTTCTTTTTTCAAATAAATAAAAAAAAATATACGAAGATAAACCGCTGTAAAGTTCAGGAGTGGAGGCTTGTGACGTCACGGCTAGGTATAATTCGTGCTTGGACGTGACGTCACTCAAGAATTGTACTCGCTGTATCTTCATAATTCTTTGTTTACGGGACAAAACCAAAATACGTGTCTAATAGTTATCTGCCCTAGTCTTTCTAAGTTTATTTGACGACCTCCGTGGTCGAGTGGCGTACGCACCGGTTTCAAGGTGTCGCTAGCTCTGAGGTCCCGGGTTCGATCCCCGGACGGGTCAATGTAGAAAATCACTTTTCTACATCGTCTCGGGTCTGGGTGTTTGTGGTACCTTCGTTGTATCTGAATTCTATAACACAAGTGCTTTAGCAACTTACTTTGGGTTCAGAACAATGTATGTGATGTTGTCCGCATTTATTTATTATTATTTATTAATTAAATGGCTATTTACTATTTTGTTTAGCCACAATAAAGATATATTTATATATATTTTTTTGAGTTCATTATCAAAGCGGAAGGAATTAACATGATTTGCTTTTAAAAGATAACACGAGTATCATGGTAGCCCGAAGAATTACGGAAGCTGCTTACCTCAAGGTGGCTCCTAAACATAATTTAATGGGATTTTTTTGTTACTTTATAATTAAAAACCGGCCAAGTGCAAGTCGGACTCGCGCACCGAGGGTTCCGTACAAACCTGTAGGTATCTATTTCTTTTGATTGCGTTGACATAAAAGTTATATTTTGTTACAGCTTAAAGGTATTATAGACCTGAGTATTTAATATGAATTTCAATTGAATAACTCTACGCGTTCATGAGAAAAGTAGTACAGTAGTAACTTTAAAATTTTCAAAAAATATATATATTTTTTAAATACTTTAAATTTAAGGTTTTCGCAATTTTTCCTTTATCTGTACTATAAGAAGTTACTTTGTACCAAATTTCAAGATTCTAAGTTCACGGGAAGTGCCCTGTAGGTTTTGACTCCCGTGCGAATTTCGAAAATTTGCGGCATAAACGGCTGTATCTTTTGATTGCTTTGGCTTAGAAGTTTGATTTTTTTCACAGCTCCAAGGGACAGTAGACTTAAGTATTAGATATAAGTTTTAGTTTGATACCTCCACGCGTTCCTGAGAAAAACAGTCTTGACAGACGGACGGACGGACAACGAAGTGATCCTATAAGGGTTCCGTTTTTTCCTTTTGAGGTACGGAACCCTAAAAATGATTAATGTCTTAGTCCGAGAAGATCGGAGTCATAAAAACATAATTATAATGTCGTACATCAAAAAACTATCATACATACTAAAACGCATTTTAGCGACCTATCAAAGCTTACGAAAAATTTACTTTCTAGAAATTAGTCAATAAATAAAAATCTTTATAAAAATTCCTCAATTCAAATTTTAATATTTCTAGAACGCCATTTTTTCTTCTACATTAATTGAATTTCTCTCTCTTAAACATGATATTGTACTGACCTACATGAATTTAAAAATCAGCTGTAATTTTTCTTGGCAACCCGTTTTCTTACCCAGTAAAAGGATTTTAAATCAAAATGAGGAAAGTAAACAACAAGGAAATTGGAATCCACTTTATTGTTTAGCTATAATAGTAATAGGTACTTGCTCATCGGTTTTCCCTCCATATACGAATCCAGGTCTTCTCTGAAACAAAGGAGTACATAATTATTATTATTTAATTAAAGGATCAAAGATCAATAAGCGCGGGCAATCTGTCAACAAATGGAACAATTATTTAAATTAGTCATGTCACTCCAAATTTAAAAGAGGCAAGATGGCTACCTATGTAGTTACAAAACGTCGCCATTTTGGGAAAGAGACACGCTATAAATCATTATCGTAATTATCATAATTAATATTCATATGGTGTTTTAAAATCGGAAGTAAATATTATTGTAACTAGATTATTATTTTTTGTACACTTAATAATAACTAGGCACATTATGCTAATGTCAAATGCAGTAGCGGAACCTTGATCAATATTCATAATTATTATCAAAAAAAAATTGTAGCCCAAAGGTTTTTTAAACGGGCTCTTTACGGTTCAAGGTAATATGTTCTGGATTTATAAACTGTTCTTGTAAAAAAAGTGGACATGTTTTTGTTAGAAATTTAATTCGCATTACATCGTGATAATCTCCCGCCTATATTAATTGATTGCTTATCGACAATGACTTCTGTAAATCAATAATTTATGTAAATCTAAATATACCTAGTGAAGTTTAAAAATTAATATCTTGTGATGTTATTTATTTTGCAAAAATAAGGATTTACAGTAGCTAGGAACAGTGTAACACAATTAAAATAATTATGTTTAATCTGACAAACTTTTAAGGTAGTAAAAACACGATAAAAACAAAAATTCTTTAATTAAAACTTCCTTATACAAAATCACAAAAAAAAATATCTATAAATAAATCGATAAAATTGTACAAAGAGCTGCATTATATAAATACAATCATTACGTGAGCAAAGATCTATGAATACAAAACACGTTTAATTCTACCGGATTCTTATGTACTTGAACGAAAATAACTTTTAGAGATCAACTTTTAAAGCTCACTGGAGTCAAATTACCGGTAAAGAGGTTGTTCGACTTCTTCGAGTGGTCGTCAAGACAAAAAGCAAGCGGGCGGAAGCAGTCCGTGTGCGGTAATCACTGACCAACTGTAAGGCCTGCACGTAAAAAGGCTGCCTTAAAATAAAAAAAACTGGCCAAGTGCGAGTCGGACTCGAGCACGAAGGGTTCCGTACCACCGTCGTATGAGAGCCCCCCTTAAATATTCATTTTATGTGGTTTTCAGTATTTGTTGTTATAGCGGCAACGGAAATACATCATTTGTGAAAATTTCAGCTTTCCAGCTATCACGGTTTATGAGATACAGCCTGGAGACAGACAGACGGACAGACAGACAGCGGAGTCTTAGTAATAGGGTCCCGTTTTACCCTTTGGGTACGGAACCCTAAAAAAAGCTAATGTAATTGGTACCCAAAAGTAAAAGGTTTGAAGTTAAGCTGCGCTATCAGCGGTTAGATGTTAAACAGTTGACCCTTTTGAATTGTACTATCGATTTCTTTTCGTGCTACCTAAAGCCTATAAGAACAGACAGACACACAAAGTTATAGGTACACTTCTGCTTTAAGATATTTTCAGAGCAGATACCTTAACGCCGATAAAATAGAATCAAAACTCTGTCAGCAGGACGTAGGTAATAGAGTCTGTGCGGAAACAGAAGCGTCGCGTCGTGGCGTAAAATCAAGTAAAATTGAACATTATTGATGACTTAAAAATAATTCTATAAAACAATTATGAAGACGGTATCTGATAATAATTTAATCAACATCCAGATTTTGCAGTTACACTATAATAACGCAATAGAGTTTATTTCTCAACAAATACGTTAATTAAGCACAGTAGCGCCCCCACGACGATTCTCCTTCAGCGCAGACTATTGATCCATTTGTAGGTAAAACAGCGTTCTATACATAGTTCACCTTCATAACAAATATTTCCGATCCAAAAACAATCAGAGGTCACGAGGAAAAGGCTATTTTAGTTCAGAATATCCAATATCTGTAAATATGTTGTAACTGGATATTACGCTACCATATTAAGTTATTTACAGTATATTAAGTTATAAATAACAATTATGATATCATTGACTTGATTGTCTTAACTGACAATATACAATTATAAAGAGGGAATTTGTTTCGACATTTCTTCTCAGGGTAATCAGGAAATGTCGACTTCATCTAGCTTAAGAAGACATTGTAAAAGTGATCAAGATGGTCCTACTTACTTGCAAATAAACTATTTCATTGCATTTCACATTGGATTTTATTTTATTTTAGAATGTCACTCATAAGTGGTGTGTCATGATGATTCAATGGTTGGAATTACATAAGGTTGCAAGTTCAACCCCAGGGAGGCTGTCAGGTTCCTAAAGTTTTACATACGCACATAATTTTATTCTTTTTTGTATGTCTGAAATTTGCAACCCACATGTAAGTAGCGCTCATCGCTCGAGTAATCAATAGTCAAAATGAGCATTGAACATTATGGACAAGTGCAGTCATTCTATCAGGAAAACAGACAAATGAAAAGAAAGATTTAAGAATACACTTGACTCTAAATTTTAAACGGGTAAATTCCATAGCCGTTGCAGTTTTATAAGAAAAAATGAACTTGACATTATAAAGGGGATTTTGCCTGCATCCATATAAATTGTATTTTTTTATTAATATAAAATACTTCCTTCTAAGAAATATGCGACAACAACCTAACATTTTCCTTATAAACATAATTAAGTTCATCTTCCGAGAAATATATATTAACTGGTATCAATCGAAGGTTCTTGAAATAACCCGCGGTTAGCCTCGGGGAGGCTTTTACTGCTTCACCGACTTTGTTTCAACGAAGGTCAAATGTACACATAAAGGCTCTTAGATCCAAAATACAAATCATGGAAGTTAAGCAATGCCTGTCAGGATTGGCCTCATCATCATCATCATCATATCAGCCTGTTGCAGTCCACTGCTGGACATAGGCCTCCCCGAAGGAACGCCACAGCGCACGATCTCCCGCCCTTTGCATCCAGTCACTGCCAGCTGCCTTCTTCAGGTCATCGGTCCATCTAGCCGGGGGGCGTCCTACACTACGTTTGCCTAAACGTGGTCTCCATTCGAGAACCTTCCTGCTCCACCTCTCGTCGGTTCTGCGACAGACATGGCCAGCCCACTGCCACTTCAGCTTGCTACATTTTTGGACAATATCAGTCACCTTGGTCTTATGTCGTATGATCTCGTTCCGGATCTTATCCCTTAATGAGATCCCCAACATAGACCTTTCCATAGCACGCTAAGTGACAGTCGGTGGACCAACTTGACTGTCATGTTCCACGTTTCGGCTCCGTAGGTTAAAATTGGTAGGACGCATTGGTTAAACACAGGATTGGCCTGAGGATGGGTAACTATATTATCACATACCACATATCACATGCGCACTTGCTTCGAACATATAAAAATTAACTTACGCACTTGGGTTATGGAATCAGAGACACCTTTGTAACCCCCCAGACAAACACCCAGACCAGGGATAATGTAGAAATGTTTTCTGCGTTGACCCGTCTGGGTATCGAGCCTGCTACCCCAGTGCTAGTGACATCTTAAAAATTTGTGTGTAAGCCACTCGCCACGAAGGTCGTTAAAATTTGTATATATACCTTTGTCTCGGGAAGCAAGTAAAGCCGTTGATCCGGCGCCTGATATCTCTCGGGTCGTGTCGGATTGCCATCCCATCGTGCATCGGACTATGAGAGTGAAAGAATAGAGAATGCTTAGTATAATGATAAGACTGTGTAATGCATACATTGGTGCTATGAGACATTTAAACCATAAAATAAATGTAAAATAAAACCGAATTAAATTAAAATTACACGGAACCAGCTGTGAGGTATACCCCATCGATTACAAAAAGAGTTTAAAAATCGATCTACAATAGCCAGAGATCGCGCGTAACAAGCACAAAAAAAAAGAAACAACCTGCAGTCGAGTTGAGAACTTCCTCTTTTTCTACGATATCTTTTAACAAGCATTCATCAATTATTTTAATTGCCGCAATAATATCTATTCAATGTGTACATAAATTGAAACGCACAAGATAACATAATAATTATTAAATATATATAGTAAGTATAGTAAGTAGTATATAGTAATATTAGTAATATATATTAGATATTGTACAATGTGCTACGTAAGTACTGAAGGTCCTATTTATTATACATTTTTAGAATTCCTCTATGTGTTATTAATCTCATTGGTTTTTATAGTATGGAGAGGGGCTCGTGGCTAAGTGTAAGTCGTACGGTTTGACCGATAATACAGGTTAAGCCGCGCTCGCCGCGGTTGGTCCGTGGGTGACCATTTATAACATACCGAGACCCCTCCGTGTTTCGGAAAGCACGTTAAACAGTAGGTCCCGGCTGTCATACATAGATATTTGGCAGTCGATAAGTCAATTCTGACAACCAGTCTTACTATGGGATAGGTACTGTTTCCCAGTTAAATGGGTTGTGGAGCTGTGGAGGTCAGATAGGAAGTCGCTCCATGTAAAAATACGGTATTCAGCTGAATCAAGTATGACTGGTAGGTGACCCCAACATAGTTGAGAAAAGGCTCGGGAGCTGATGATGGTTTTTATGGTATGACGTAAAACGTTTTAACTATTTTACTTACTTATGTACTAATAGGGTAGATGACTAGGAATTAAAAGTCAAAATTTATTTAGTCCGCCATTTAGATAATCACAATATAATAGACACACACAATCTTTTATCAAATCATTAAAAAAATACGAAGATAAACCGCTTTAAAGTTCAGGAGTGGGGGCTTGTGATGTCACGGGTAGGTACAATTTTTGCTTAGACGTGACGTCACGCAAGAACTTTAATCGCTGTATCTTGATAATTCTTTGTTTACGAAACAACAGAAAAAAAATACGTGTCTAATATTTTTTTTTATTATCTAAAAGATATTTCATAACTTATGGAAAAATGTAGTTGGATGACCTATGTGATTGTGACGGGCCTGTTGGTCTGGTGGTTAGTGACCCTGACTGCTATACCGGAGGTCGTGGGTTCGATTCCCACCCAGGACAAATCTTTGCGTGATGAGCACGATAATTTGTTCTGTGTCTGGGTGTAATTTATCTATAATATGTATGTATTTAGAAATATATAAGTATGTTTATCAGTTGTCTGGTTACCATAACACAAGCTCTGCTTAGCTTGGGATCAGATAACCATGTGTGAGTTGTCCCGGAATATATTATATTATTATGTCTTGTCGGGTTTTTTCTTAGAGTGAAATAAAAATAGTGCAGCTGAAGAATGGCTAGGATTGTGTGTTTAGGTTTTCTGTGTTTTTTTTTTTGTTATTCTTACTTGGAAAAGTCTGATCTAATTGTTCTAGAAAAAATGAGTTTTTTTCGAAAGTTCTGTTCGTTATGTTCTATGGTTTGTTGTCTATGGCTTATGCTACAAAGGCTACAATGATAGATTAGATATAAAAAAAAAAAATGGTAAATTTTTCTATCAATTCTCGTATAAATATTAAGCTTCAGATAATAAAAATTGAATACTGATTTTGTTATTTACTTCTAACGCGGAACTACTTTTTTCAGTTCTTTGAAATTTACATTGTCACCTAGTTAAAATTGTCATCGTTGTCTGAAAATTCTTAGAATACTGTAGGTACTTGGGTGTGAAAAAAGTACCGGCACTTGATCTGAATATTCTAAGTAATTATCATTATTAATGAAAATAATGTCGACTCTGATAGATATGACTCAGAGGGTTTTACCAACTTTACTCTCATTCAACTTTGATTTTATTTGTTTATTCATATATTGACGGTCACTCACTTCGTACGAACGTCAAACGAGTATAGAATGACGTTGTTCAATGACGCGTTTTTTACTGCATTTCGCTTTTAGTTATAGGACATTTTCATTATTCTTATTTCGTTTAAAATAAATAAAGTACCTAATTTCAAATCGTTAAAAAAGAGATAGTATTAGATAGATAATAATAATAATAATAACGAGAACCTCGTGAAAGCTGAAAAAGAAAAACAACTAAAATATTTGGATTTAGCGCACGAGGTTGTCGACATGTGGGAGGTGGACTCAGCAATGATTGTCCCGATAGTCGTTACAGCCAACGGCATAATAGCCAAGAGCCTCGACCAACACCTTAAGAGGCTCTCGCTAGGTGCCTGGGTCAAGGGTTTGATTCAGAAAGCGGTACTTCTCGACACGGCGCGTATTGTGAGGAGGTTCCTCTCTCTGGAGTCCTAACCACCGGCAGCTTGGACCCCGTCCCGAGGCCGGTTGGAAGCTACATTTTATATTTTTAAATGTATATTTTTAGTTTTTATTGTATATATTTAAAAATGTATTTTGTATGTATTTAAAAAAAATAAAGAGAATAATAATAATAATTCTTTATTGACATAATGTATACAATTTAATTAAAGGATTCTCTAGCACCTGCGCTAGTAAAAACTGTGTTGCAGGTGTTAGTGTCTTCCCCTTAATAACATGACAGATAGTTATATTATAGTTAGTAGAGATAGTTTCTGCAAGAAACTACTAGACAAAACTATACCTAGGCATAAAACAAGACTTAAGGGACTAAATTTTCTGATAAATTTTATTTTCTATTTGAATTAAAATTTTCTTTATAATTGAATCAGGGTCTTTTTCCTCAAGACCAATTTTTTTTTGTTTAAATGGGAGTATCTTTGAACCCGCAACCAAAATAATCTGAAGAAGTATACAGTTGGGAAACCAGACAAACAATGGATCGATCTAGATCTTTCTATCTTCTACAAAGTTCAACAATATCAAGCAATTAGTCTTTACGTTAATTACACCAGAAGTGACATTCCCACACGAGACGCAAGAGTTACATATTCATGACAATTTTCTCGTCACACATGATATTGACTTAGATAATTACGTATAAACACTGTTTTGACGTATTTAGTGACGTCATGTAGGACTTCCTTGTCCTGGTCTACAACAATGGCGACATTACATACATTGAAGGGCCTGTTGGTCTAGTGGTTAGTGACCCTGCCTGCTATACCGGAGGTCGTGGGTTCGATTCCCACCCAGGACGAATCTTTGTGTGAGGAGCACGATCATTTGTTCTGTGTCTGGGTGTAATTTATCTATAATATACGTATGTATTTAGAAATATATAAGTATGTTTATCAGTTGTCTGGTTACCATAACACGAGCTCTGCTTAGCTTGGGATCAGATAACCGTGTGTGAGTTGTCCCGGAATATTATTATTATTGCTAACATTACATACATCTTGAACCCAAAGTAAAGCTAATGCACTCGTTATGGAAACAGAGACAAACTCTCAGATTTCAGAGAGTCACCTTATTTAAATCGTTACTTAGAGATTCCTTAAGTTACGATTAACGTCTCTGAATTCAATAGTAGGCAGTAAGGGCAGTATTAGGATAGGAACGAGGACAATTTTATTCATTTACGTTCACATCTGCAACTAGACCAAAATCTACAGTAAGACTTACTGAAAATTATTGTCCAATTATTTTTTAACTTGCCAGTGCGTAACAAGGTATCAATTATTATTTTAAGTATTAACCTTCAGTGCTGAAAGTCCAAACAAATTATTATAAAGATCTATCTAGCTAGAAGATGAATTACACCTAAATGCTACGAATTTCCTACACGGTAATTTAATAAACACCGGCTCTTATCATGATTATTAATTAAAATTAATGTCTTCGATAAACTTGGAAGTAATAAATCAATTTAATGCAAAATTGCACTTCAATTTATTTAAAGACATATTTACTTTCCAATTTATTTTGAACTAGACCAAAACAAATCATGGTCATTTTTTGCCACTATTTTTTCATTGACGACTAAAATACCCACTATTTACTGAAAGCAAAATAAACAGTTATTCTTGAAATAAATCAGTACTAATGAGTTCTAAAAACAATACTAGTAAAGGCGCCTCTATACGAACTGCTCTCACAGTTATGGCTCAATTGCACTTGGTCGTTAGCCGGTATTCGGGTGCACGAAAGACGTTACTCGAATTCGGGCACCCGATGCATTAATTACATTGTTTTACTCACGTTCGGTTACTGTCGCAAAGCTGTTCGAATACGGGCTTACTCGACTCCATTCATTTACACTTAGTCGTTTGTCCGAATTCCATAGAGGCAATCGAATACGAGCTAACAACCAAGTGTAATTGAGCCCTTAGTCTGTGATCAACGCACACGGACTGCGCGAGCTGTCGACCGCTCTCACGCGTCTCCTGCGCCTGCCGCTCGCTTTTTGTTTTGTCGACCATTCGAAGCAGTTGAACTGCTTCAAGCAGTCCGTATGTCGGCATTATTGACGACCTCCGTGGCCAAGGTGTCGCTAGCTCTGAGGTCCCGGGTTCGATCCCCGGACGGGTCAATGATGAAACCAACTTTTCTCCATTGCCTCGGGTCTGGGTGTTTGTGGTACCTTCTTTGTTTCTGAATTCCATAACACAAAATCTTTAGCTACTTACTTTGGGTTCAGAGCAATGTATGTGATGATGTCCGCATTAAAAAAAAAAAAGAAAATTAGAAAACCATAGGTCAATATGCAGTGCAGTAGCAGTATGTGGGCGGCCTTAGAAAAACTGGGAAACCCCACAGACAGACTTTATTATCTTCCAATAAATTCATTCTTAAATTCTTTGACGTACTTCCGTCATTTTATGACACATCAAATATTGTGAGTATGATTATTTACTGTGCATGGAGTTCCCCAGTATTTTTAGTTTACATTGAAGACTTTTTATTGAGTTTGTACAAAAATGTGGGTTTCAATTGTAAGCATCATGGTTGGTTTTTACATTGTAACGTTGTTTATGAGCTATCATTAAGGTTAAATACATCTTATCGTTAAGTATCCTTCGCAGTTACTGTTGTACTACTAAAAATAGAAGCGCAGTGTACTTATCAATTTTTGCACATTGCAATTTGCATGACAATGGCCCAGAATTTTATTAACCTACTTGAAGAGTGTTAGTATGTATCATTTAGATATCAAAATAAGTTTCAAATGTCTTCTAGCGACATCTAGTTGACTCATAAGTACAACTTATATGTAATCTGTATTTTTGTCATCATTGTGTCTATTGTCAAATAAATTAGTTCATGGAAAATGATGGAAAATGTCACAGAGTACTTTTTATATGAAAATGTACCCGGCATGCGTTGCAATGCAATTTTTTCTACCTAGCACCTGCCTACTACCTACCTACTACCACTTAGGGGTATGAAAAAAAAATAGATAGTAGCCGATTCTCAGACCTACTGAATATGCATATAAAATTTCATTAAAATCGGTCAAGCCGTTTCGGAGGAGTATGGTAACTAACATTGTGGCACGAGAATTTTATATATAAGATATCCAACGTATTTTAATAGGTTATGGGCCCATTCGATAGAGATATATTCGAAGAGGTTTTCCATTCGATAGTACCTATGTTTTTTTTCATTTTTGTTACATTTCTAAAAATATTGTGGATCGACTTCAATAGTTATTTTTGTAACCAATGGACGACCTCAAAGGTGGTTCCATATTACAAACGTCAAAAAACTCATCGTCATCCTTGTCAATGGCGGGACACGTGCCCAGAAGGCTGGCAGCATTGCCACGTTGAATGGCAATGCCGATTCCTTGTGCAATAAAAAAAATGTATAATTGCATATAATTGCACTAAAGTAAAATGTAATTGAAGTAATTAACTACTTGAATAAAATTTTCTTTCTTGAGATAAAATATATAGTACAATGCATATGATTTTGACACAATAACAAACCCTTGAAAAAAACGCTAAAACACCTGTTAATGTTAACAACAAGCAGACACTAATTAAGGTACATAACAAACAGTAAATCAGTCGCCAGCCATTCAGCATTCAATTACAAGATCATAATGAGGTGATGTAAACATTACACAAACGCTGACGTAGGCAGAGCCTGCAAATTGTGCAATCTCAACAATCACAGTCTGACCCTCTCATCATGTTTTTGCTGCACCAAGGTCCTATAATATTGTATTGTGAAGTATTGTTTGTTGACTATTTTAGGTGCATATTTCTATCAAGTAAAAGCGTTGCTCCGAAGTTCGTTGGGGTCGGCTTCCAGTCCCTCCGGAATCCAGTAAAATGTAATGGCCTCCTTAACACGTATACTGATGAATGACTGATATATCGTCCTCGTGGTGGCCCAGCGGTTCAATAAGCGGCTTTGTGTACTCAAGGTGGCAGGTTCGAATCCAGTAATTAACAAAGTGCGATTTCCATAGTTAAAATATACTATGTTATTTATTCTAAAACATCATTAAAAGTGAAGGAAAAAATCGTGAGGAAACCTGGCAATTCACCCATCCGCAGTACTCAAGCGTGGTGATAGATGCTCGTTGCTTCTTTACATGAGAATAGGGCTCTGCCCAGCAGTGGGATATTTATAGGCAGGTATTATAACCCCATATACTGCGCTGGGTGATTATGTATCCAACGATTTTTTGTCAGAATTTCATCATCAGTATATTTTTTAATGATAAACGTATGATAGTCGGTACGAGACCTCTTAACAACGTCTCAGCACATTTTTACAAATGGCTTGATGTTACTCTATCAAAACAAAACTCTTTTTATAAGTATATTCATAGACAAAAACCAGAAACCTTCGGGTTTTAGCATATTTAACCGATAACAACGTTTATTTTGGTCGGTTAGACATAATAAAAAACTATATGCTATCTAGATATAATGCATCGCAAGTTCCTGTTATTGTTAGTTTTTGTTGCAACGGTCAGTTACAAATTAATTTGCATTTAATTTATGTTATTGTAGTAAAGATAAGTCATGATTATTTTTAAGTTGGATAATATTTGAAGTTTTCATTATTGGTTTGAGCTATTCTTTATTTCATTGGTAACACTTTTGATACTCAATGTTTTCTTCATGTTGATGTTATGACGTGGCAAAAAGGATTTGGTAACTTCCGTGGTAGAGTGGCGCCCATACCAGTTTTTAAGGGTGTTACCACACCAATCGATCGATAGCCGATAGATGCCATCGATCGATGGTAGAATGGATTGGTCGACATCGATCGATAGTTTCTACTAGACCAATCGATCGATTGTCGATCGACGATCTATTGATGGTAGAAGGGATAAGTCGACGTCGATCAAACTGCTTGAGCTCGACGCGACAACAACGCGTCACATTTCGAAAGAAACTGATGGAATATAGCCGGGGTTAATCGATCTTCTTCGGCCGATGCCACCGACCGGCAATCAATCCCCCGTTCGATCCCCGGATTCGCGCGTTTGATTGATTCTAGTACGTTCGTTGTCTCGGATTCCATAACACAAGTGCTTTAGCAACTTACTTTGGGTTCAGAGTAATGTATGTGATGTTATCCACATTTATTATTTTCTTCTTTATTTGCGAAATATGCACTTAAATTAAACGACTGTATTGACAGTATTGTACCATTTTAATTAGCTACCCAATTAAATAGTTCCCAACATTTCCTTAATTAAGGAATGCAAAGGATAGGGAAATGAACAATGGTTTCAGCATTCATAATAAGCGCAAAATTATACGAATTATCCTAATTAATAGATCAATCATAGTATTTACACAGATTTGTTTATGTAACCCAGGGGTTGAGAGGCTAAAGTACGTTTTACTACGAGATCAGTGTCCGATTAAACATAAACTGTAGCAAATTCTATTGCGACACCAACGCTTATCGAGACCGACGTCTACTAAGACCGACGTTTACAAAGCTCGACGCTTATTGAGACCGACGCTCTTCGAGACCGACGCTTGCCAAGACCGACGCTCTTCGAGACCGACGCCCATCGAGACCGACGCTCATCGAGACCGACGCTCATCAAGACCGACGCCCATCGAGACCGACGCTTATCGAGACCGACGCCCATCGAGACCGACGCTCATCAAGACCGACGCCCATCGAGACCGACGCTCATCGAGACCGACGCTCATCGTGACCAACGCCTACCGAGACCGACGCTCATCGAGACCGACGCTCATCGATACCGACGCCCATCGAGACCGACGCTCATCGAGACCGACGCTCATCGAGACCGACGCTCATCGAGACCGACGCCCACCGAGACCGACGCTCATCGAGACCGACGCCCATCGAGACCGACGCTCATTGAGACCGACGCCATCGAAACCGACGCTCATAGAGACCGACGCTCATTGAGACCGACGCTCATCGAGACCGACGCTCATCAAAATCGACGCTTATCGAGACCGACGCCCATCGAGACCGACGCCGATCGAGACCGACGCCCATCGAGATTCGAGACCGACGCTCATCGAGACCGACGCCTACCGAGACCGACGCTCATCGAGACCGACGCTCATCGAGACCGACGCTCATCGATACCGACGCCCATCGAGACCGACGCCGATCGAGACCGACGCCCATCGAGATTCGAGACCGACGCTCATCGAGATTCGAGACCGACGCTCATCGAGACCGACGCCTACCGAGACCGACGCTCATCGAGACCGACGCTCATCGATACCGACGCCCATCGAGACCGACGCTCATCGAGACCGACGCTCATCGTGACCGACGCTCATCGATACCGACGCTCATCGAGACCGACGCCCATCGAGACCGACGCTCATTGAGACCGACGCCATCGAAACCGACGCTCATAGAGACCGACGCTCATTGAGACCGACGCTCATCGAGACCGACGCTCATCGAGACCGACGCTCATCGAGACCGACGCTCATCGAGACCGACGCTCATCGAGATTCGAGACCGACGCTCATCGAGACCGACGCTTGCCAAGACCGACGCTCATCGAGACCGACGCCCATCGAGACCGACGCTCATCGATACCGACGCTCATCGAGACCGACGCTCATCAAGACCGACGCCCATCGAGACCGACGCTCATCGAGACCGACGCCCACCGAGACCGACGCTCATCGAGACCGACGCTCATCGAGACCGACGCCCCTCGAGACCGACGCTCATCGAGACCGACGCTCATCAAAACCGACGCTTATCGAGACCGACGCCCATCGAGACCGACTCCGATCGAGACCGACGCCCATCGAGATTCGAGACCGACGCTCATCGAGACCGACGCTTATCGAGACCGACGCCCATCGAGACCAACGCCGATCGAGACCGACGCCCATCGAGATTCGAGACCGACGCTCATCGAGACCGACGCTCATCGAGATTCGAGACCCACGCCTACCGAGACCGACGCTCATCGAGACCGACGCTCATCGAGATTCGAGACCGACGCTCATCGAGACCGACGCTCATCGAGACCGACGCTCATCAAGACCGACGCCCATCGAGACCGACGCTCATCGAGACCGACGCCCACCGAGACCGACGCTCATCGAGACCGACGCTCATCGAGACCGACGCTCATCGAGACCGACGCCCCTCGAGACCGACGCTCATCGAGACCGACGCTCATCAAAACCGACGCTTATCGAGACCGACGCCCATCGAGACCGACTCCGATCGAGACCGACGCCCATCGAGATTCGAGACCGACGCTCATCGAGACCGACGCTTATCGAGACCGACGCCCATCGAGACCGACGCCGATCGAGACCGACGCCCATCGAGATTCGAGACCGACGCTCATCGAGACCGACGCTCATCGAGATTCGAGACCCACGCCTACCGAGACCGACGCTCATCGAGACCGACGCCCACTGAGAAAGACACCCCTCGAGACCGATGCCCCTCGAGACCGACGCTCATCAAAACCGACGCTCATCGAGACCGACGCTCATCGAGACCGACGCGCATCGAGAACGACGCTTATCGAGACCGACGCCCATCGAGACCGACGCCCCTCGAGACCGACGCTCATCGAGACCGACGCTCATCGGGACCGACGCATATCGAGACCGAGGCCTATCGGGACCGACGCTCATCGAGACCGATGCTCATCAAGAGCGACGCTCATCGAGACCGACGCCCATCGAGACCGACGCTTACCGAAACCGACGCTTATTAAGACTGACGCTTACCGACACCGACGATTACCGAGACTGACGCTTATAACTATATATGCTTTTTACGACACAAGTTTACTGCCTCTGATGAAGTTTATGTCTTCAACTCCTTGAACCTTAACTCAAAGACATGATTGTAAACTTACAATACTAACTAGTGGAGTGAAATAAATTAACTTCCGTGTATTAACAGATTAGCAACGGTATTATTTTCTTTCCTACTCGTTAAGCGATAAATGGCTTGCGAAGTGACTAACTTGATCCATTTGATTATAAGAAATAAGAATGTCCTTTTTGTGTCGAAATCGTAGATTATCCTGAAAGAATAGCTTGAAAGAATAAGTGCTTAAAACGGTAACCATTTACTGATCTTTGATAGAAAACACTTATAATTATTGTGCTCGTTCAAAAAAAATATGAGATGAAAAAATCGATGTGTCTGTATGTAGTGTACGGTCTACACTAAAGAAAACTACTTTTTTTTTTTTTTAATTTTTGAACATTTATTGTCAAAGCTATGAAGAACAGACCTTGAACTTTATACAAAAATAAAACCCTGCGAATGTCATGCAATTAATATTAACGTTACGAAATTGGCCCAATAATTAGATCACTACTTTTGTTAACTTTAGTTAAATTTAATATGTTTGACGTCAATCGAATCAAGGTTTGAACCAGAACCCTGCTATATATAGCTTTGCCATGACTCGATTTAAAACAAGCTCCATTGCACTTCATTGAAAAAAAACAATTAACAAAATGAACCCTAGTGCATTGTAATAAGAGCCCTCTGAGGAGCAAAATCTTAACAGTATTGTGGGATAGACTGTACCTACTTTTGTAAAGTTATTTTTAGATGATAAAGACTCTTATTTAAAAGGAAAATAACCAGAACATTGAAAGTGACGTCTGAATTTAAGTTGAAGGTGAACCTGAAAAGTATAATTAAGTATGTCACATAAGTAACCTTATAGTACTTATTGTAGGCTAAAAATATTCTCGTTAATTTCCTGGATGGATTTCCTATGTGTAACAAAAAACACAAGGCTAATCAATTTAATCTGTTGTCAAACAACTAAACTAAAAGATGATTATATATTTTATGTGGCAGCCTTTTAGAAACCGGGGTTAAGAAAAGAAACGAACTTTGATCACCACGGTAATCAACATTTTAAATAATCAAATTATCAAACACAAGTTTTTACGCAATATAAGATGGCTGCTTATAACACGTGGAATGGAACCTGCATATAAACTTTTTACACGTGGAAATATAATTTATGGTCTTTCTCAGCCTTGGGGTAGACGGAAGGCTATATGGTAACCTCTTTGTAGGTTACAATCACTATAGTATGTCTTCTTAACCTTTTAAGACGCCCATGGTACTATAAACAGACTGCTCAAGCAGTTTACCATTGATGAGGGTCTACGAACTGTTCGACCTTCAGTGTATACAGGGTGTTAAGAAAACCCTGTCCGATCCGTGAAGGTGTTGTTAGGTATCGATATCTGATTACAAAAATGTGAAAAAGAAATGGAAAAAAAGGGAAAAAAAATACAATCTAAAAAAAAATTTTTTCTCAAAAGTCGAGACAGAGAGTCGGCGTCATCACAGATGCTACCTAATTACCTAACTAAAGGCCCCCAAACTACCAACGAAATTGGTGTTGTAGTTTTTGTTTTAATCTCAATTTTAGGGAATTTCGGGGCGAAAAATGGTTGTTTCAAAATTCATTATTATTGTTATTGTTGTTTATTGTTTATCATGAATTTTCCAAATTTGATATTTTATTTGGGCATGTGATTGTGAACCCTATATCACCCTTTCGGGTCGGACAGGGTTTTCTTAACACCCTGTATAGTAAATATAGTATATTATTTATTTTTAGACAAAATCAAACATATATTTACCCACAAACAAATAATAAAAATATTTCTATGTTATTAGGCATGAAGTTATTAGTCATCATCATATCATACCATCACGCCTGTATCCCCGAAGGGTTAGGCAGAGGTGTACCAATGTACACCCACAATTCGCCGGTATGTTTAGGTCCCATGTAATAGGGGGCGAGCCTATTGCCACTACCCGGGCACAAATCCAAACTCCGACCTGCTACTGAGAATTTCATAGAAAAACCCAATATGATAATGAAGTTATTAGTACTTTTATTTAATCAGAATAAAATTATATTTTAATGTCAGTAGGCATAAAATTGTTATAACTTTAATTAAACCAAGTTTTATAGATATTTTAATGAGTTAGTTAAGGTTCTATTACAATGAAGTTTTACGAGGATTTCTATCCTTGAGGTAGGATCAGTATTATTCAGCATTTGATCACGAGATCGTGATGTACTATCACATCCCATCTTCAGCCATTGTTAATATTAAGTAAATGGCCATCAACAATAATATTATTTATCGGGAATTAACACGAAACATGTAATATGCTAAGTAAGTAATAGTATGTTGGTAAAAATATACATTTATTTATAAATAAGTAAACTTTACAATCGCGGACACATTTACAAAAACATATAAACATGTTGATATAAAATAAGAAAAACAAAAGAAACATTCACTAAAAACATATACCTACCTACAGCTGCTTAATGTCCATTTGTTAAAAGCTAAAAATAAATATATAAGAACAATTGTGCCCAATTATATAAAAGTAAATAGTTTATTGAATGTCGTGGTAGCCTAGTGGTTCAATGAACGGATTTGTATGCACAAGGTTGCAGGTTCGAACCCAGGCAAGTACCAATGTGGCTTTTTCAAAGTTATATGTACTTTCTTAATTATTCTAAGACACTTCTGACAAACGGTGAAGGAAAACATCGTGAGGAAACCTGGATTCCAAATTTGGGATCTGAAATCGCCAATCCGCAGAGAGCAAGCGTGGTGATCAATGCTCGTGCCTTCTCTATATGGGAAGAGGCCTGTGCCCAGTAGTGGGACGTTTAAAGGCTGGATTATTATTATTAAATAGTTTATTGACACAATTTACAATCGCGGATACATTTACAAAAATATAAAAACCAGTACATATAAAAAAAAGAAAAACAAAAATTGAAAAGTCACAAGAAACATTAACTAAAAACAAATACAGCTGCTTGATGTAAATGTTTTAAAAGCTAAAAATAAATACAAGAACAATTGTGCCAAAACGGGCTAACAACTCAGCTGCTAGGCAGAAGTGATACCATTGCCAAGGCTCATTATCAGATGGTCAGAATATCATTTATTTGTTTTAATCATTTTATGTGTATTCATCTGACCTCATCTTAAGGTCGGCTTCTTAGACACACATTGTTGTAAACTGACTCAAACACTTAGCCTGGGTGTAGATACTTTGTCGCAATTTAAATATAGTAAAAAAAATCGCGATAGAAAATTATTCTCTACTCCGGGAATACCGATTTCAGAAACAGAAAAACATCAATCAACAGATTAGATTTTGTATATATCTACACTAATATTATAAAGAGGAAAACTTTGTTTGTTTGTAATGAATAGGCTCAAAAACTACTGGACCGATTTTAAAAATTCTTTCACCATTCGAAAGCTACATTATCCACGAGTAACATAGGCTAAATTTTATTTTGGAAAAATCCAAAATAAATCCAATGGTCCACGCGGGCGGAGCCGCGGGCGACCGCTAGTATATATATATAGTTATACCGATACCTACCTACCTGTTAATAAAAAACTGCTTATATTTTCCCAAACAATATTGGGGTCGGCTTCCGATCCCCTATTCAGCTGAGTACCGTATTTAACATGAAGCGACTACCTATCTGTATGTCTATTCTGTAAATAATTTCGGTATCGAGCTTCACCTGAGTGACAATAAAGCTAACTTCATAAGTGAACCCAATTGGCCTTGATTTAGAATTCAAATTCGAGAATACGTATTTGACATCTCACCGCGGATTCCGCTGTCGAGACATGAAAATAATGTTACAGAATAGCACTACTGATCTCTGCAACCCATTTTATAGTACCATACAGCATCTCTTTGTTACTTTTTTATTCTTTAACTCTTTAAAGGCATATAATTAGATTCCAGACGATGGTCACGGTCCGACGGCAGTCGAGGTGTGACGATCTGATCAAACACTGTTTTTATATGACCTCCTTTAATTTGGCTCAAGGAACTATCAGTCCTAAAGTTATTTATCATAAAGTAAATTATGTTTAAGTTATTTAATACTATATACTTCTTGTTAACAAGTGTTTTACGAAAAAAATATAGAATTTATGCATTGAAATTAATAGATAGAAATAACCTTTTAGCTGCTACTAGTAATTAACTTCATCCTGATCATCGTCATCATCCTGATGATGAGTACATCGCATAGATCACTAGCTAGTGAATTATTATCGTATTTTTTCGGATATAAAAACTTATTATTATTTGACGACCTCCGTGGTCGAGTGGCGTACGCACCGGTTTCAAGGTGTCGCTAGCTCTGAGGTCCCGGGTTCGATGCCCGGACGGGTCAATGTAGAAACCAACTTTTCTACATTGTCCCGGGTCTGGGTGTTTGTGGTACCTTCTTTGTCTCTGAATTCCATAAGACAAGTGCTTCAGCTACTTACTTTGGGTTCAGAGCAATGTAGGTATGTGATGTTGTCCGCATTTATTTATTTATTATTAGTGGTTATTTCACCTATCTAGTATGTCGTATTCGCGAATAGAACGAACTAGTTTAGTGTTTTTGGAATCAAAACTCATTAATTCGTCAAGATACAAAATTATAAAGAAACGACAAGACAATGCCCAACATAACCAATCAATTATAATTTTAACTAGAATGGAGCTGGTGGTCACTGAAATGGCACTAGAACTTCATACTTTAAAAATATATGTATCTATCATCATGTAGGGCATTTATAAAATACGAACGTTTAATTAAATTGTAATAGCGTAACTAGATCCTTTATAATCCCGACATGCAACGGAACACTCAATCCCCCTTACAAGGTTACACAAATAACAAACTTCCTCATTACGAACATACAATTATACTTCAACTGAATCACAGCAATTACTCAATTCTAGATCTAAACTGTAGCGCTGTCTCTATCTGATGTATTAGGAAAGGAAAGGACGGAAAACAAAAACCAATTGAATTCAGGCCTGAAAGGAAACTCTTTGTCTGGAGTATTTATTTCCGCGGGTATTTTCGGGACCAAATCAATCAATTAATTCAACCTTAAATTGAACATTGAGGTCAGTTATCTGTCGACTCATTGCCGAATACTCAATTGTAAGTGGATTTTAAGGTGCCGTTGTGTCTCGTGCTATTTCTGTTATGTTATACTATCTATACTTATAATAAATCTGTAGAGAGGTCAATTCTGTACATGAAATACTTTTTCAAAATAACTATCAGGGGGTGATTAGTGATCGATACTGATGCCAAAATGCAATCAGTAAAATTTTTGTCTGTCTGTCTGTCTGTATGTTCCTTATAGAAACAAAAACTACTCGACGGATTTTAACGAAACTTGGTACAATTATTCTTAATACTCCTGGGCAGGTTATAGTATACTTTTCATCACGCTACAATCAATATTAATAAGTTCGTCATTCATTGATAAGTTTCGTCATCCACGCGAACGAAGTCGGTGGCACAGCTAGTGTTTATATAAGTGACAAATAATCTTTATGTAACGACTTAATCTTTCGTTTGGTTTTTTACGAATTAGACTAAACCCGTATACTCTAAGAATGAGGGTTCACTGCTAGGGGCCTGCCCTTTGCATCAAGACATTACAGTTAACTTCAGGTTTGCTAAAATTAGAGTTATTTAATTAATAGACGAAAAAAAACCCTACATTGAATTTATTAAATGTTTGTATTTAGAAATATATAAGTATGTTTATCAGGTGTCTGGTTACCATAACACAAGCTCTGCTTAGCTTGGGATCAGATGGCCATGTTGTGCTAGTCGTCCCAAGATATTATTTATTATTTAACCGAAAAATTATGGATCTCTGTAAAAAAAAAAATTACACATCTCCGAGAAATAACGAGCTGGTAAACTCTGACCATGAAAAGCTTTTTCGTTACACGGAAAACAAAATTAGGTATATTTTGAATCAATAGTAAAGTTAAGTAGTTACTTCCTACGACTGAAGGTTTAAAAATACCAGGAAATCAATAAAAGTGCATTAAAACCGAATGACCTACATCTTGCATTCCATTTCTTGATCAGATATTTTTATTTGTTCAATTTAATTGTTTTTACGTGAGCAGAAATTTAATTTCAGCTATTTTTGGATTTTTAAATATTATTGTTAATATTTTAGTCTATTTATTTTAAACATATTTAAAAGAGAACCGGGAAATTGGCTTTTTGAGTACTGACGTTTTATTTTCTCTTTGTACATTTATATTTTATTAAACGTAAAAGTATTTATTCTACGAAACAATATTAGAATTCAATATTTAAATCTAATACAAGAACATACAAATACTAAAATTAAATCTTATATAAATAAATAAAACTAAACTTTTATTTTATTAGTTTCCATTGAATTAAGTAAAACTAGTACTAGTAGATTGCGACTTATTCATTTCAATTCAATTTAATTTCTTTATTTCAATCAACATTATGATTAATAAAAATAGGCATATTTTTATAACCTGTTATTTGTCTACGGTTAAATAAAATACGAGCTATTGTATATTTGTTAGTAATGTAATAAAGTAGATTAATTGACAGGGATAACAAGATTTTTCTATTATATTATATCTTTTATTATCTTTAATTGGAAGTTTATTTATAACCTCAAAGCATTACCCTCCTTCTGGGTCAGTCGGGTGAGAAAAAACATTTAATATTTAATAAAACAGTCGTCTAGGTATAAACAGAGGTTAAATAAGATTATATGCGATATAAATTGAATAGAATAAATAATCAGAATGGCAATTAAGCCATAAATCCATTGAATGTTACAAATAATTAATTTCAATAGTTAATTGCAATTTTGTTGTCTAGTCGCATGCAATATTTAAAACAGAAACAGGAAAAATAAGAAACATTTGGTCTTCGTTGTTCATTCATTCATTTTGACTTTTTAAAACAATCTTAATTACATAATACTCACTAGTTACCTTGTAAAAATTAAAACAATGTGTCGATAAACTTTCATTTACTATCGTCTCTTTATTAGATATATTAATAATTTTTTTTTTTTTTTTTTTTTTCATGTTTTTTATTTTATTTACAATTCAATACTTAAATCTAATACAAGAACAAACAAAGACTAAAATTAAATCTTATATAGATAAATAAAACTAACACGCGTCAAAATACTCATCGTCATCCTTGTCAATGGCGGGAAAGGTGCCCAGAAGGCTGGCAGCATTGCCACGTTGAATGGCTATGCCGATTCTCTGTGCAAGGAACAAACCAGCTCTCTGATCACGAGTAGAGTCTACCAAACGTTTTGACAGTTCTTTAAAAAGATTTCGTGCACTCGGACCCCATGACCCGAGCGTTTCAACCCCAAACGGCTCGAAAATATAATTACCCATTAGGTTATTATACTTTCGCCGTTTAAGGGTCTCCGCTGCTCCAGCAGCAGCGCCAGGAGAGGCCGCCGAACTTAGAACGTGGGATGGCGCAAGGGTGTCGACGCACGTTGCGTCCCACACCAAAGGCCGACCCAATTTCCAAGGCAACAATGACATACCGTCAGGTCTCTTACCATCGCTGCGCACCAAACCATTGGGTTCCAAAACAGCTGGTACACCGGCAATGACAAGAGCACGACGGATAATGTCATTAATATTTGCGTGACGGGATATACGTCCTGCGCTCCTGCTGCAGGACAGGCCATGGTGACCGAGGCAATCGACTGTTTCACCGCATTGACACCGATGACATGCGACACAAGGTATACCTAAACGTAAACTGATGGCGAGCCGGAAAGTATTGTCATCCAAAATCGTACCAAGAGTGGTTGACGGAAGTGCATTCTAGTTAATATAATAATTTACTTGCACAAGGACGGGAATAGTTGATACAAAAAATACAACACCATTGGCATTAAACAAATTTTATTTATTAATAACATAAAAACTTAATGCCCTGGATAAAGCAAGGCCGATATATGCATTTTTCATTATAAATTATATTTAAACATACAATTTGCATACATTTATATAAACAACAACCCTTTCTTATCATTTGGTTAATAAAAGAGGTTAAAACACACCAAAGATTACAGAGCATCCGCCATTATTAAAAAAAACAACCCAACTCTGTGGTAACTTTTTTCACAACACCGACGCCGTTACCACGGTAACAACATAAACAGCCTAGCACCTCGACGAGACGTTATTTTTTACGGTTTTTTACCTGTTTTGCTTTAATATTGTTATTTAGTCGTTTGATAAGTATTAGTGTTACTTTCCAAGATGGATCCCGATGATGACGAGACTTTTGGCGCGGCCATGAACATTGGCTCAGAAACTACTGAAGCTGAAAAGGAATATGAAAAAGTATGTTCTTGATTAATTTTACTTTACTTACTGGTAGCAAAGACCCCTGGTTGCACCCACGTAAAATAGTTATTTTAATTTCTCTAGTTTTGGTAGTTATTCTGCTATTCGGGGTGAAATAAATACAAAAATCAAAGATCATGAAAATTGGTCCCATATGCAAGATCCTTGAGTTATACATGGTGTAACTAACCTGGATTTGTTTGGTATATAAATATTATAGAAAATAAGTTTTACTTTTAATAGTTGTGTTCAGTGCCTCTTAAGACTAGAGCTTCTTACCAATGAAGAGTTTGACCATTGGAGTATAGAATTAAATAGCTAATTATCATATTTAGCCTTTATTTTCCCACTTCTGATCAAGGGCTCCATTCTTTCAACTTACATATCGAAATTTTATACATGATAGTAACAGCAACTTTATTTCCCCAGGTGCTAGAACAACTGCGTGAAGCTGAAGGATTGAAGTTCATTTCCGACGTGTACACTAAGCTTTACGACTCCTACTTCAAGCTTAAAGAGGACGTTATCGCACATTATGACGAAAAAGAAGGACTTAGAGTGAGTAGCAAACATCTCTTTAGTTCCCTTTATTAAGCTCATTTAGTCAGTGCGACAAATATTTCGAGTTGAGCTACATTGCTGTCCATGGTCGATCACTCATGACACCATAGCCGCGCGAACCCGCAATGTACAGCAACTCGCGAGATATTTTTTTCATCGTCTAGTAGGTATAGTATCGCAGTATATTGTTCATATTCCTTTCTCGCTTCCACTTCAGCAACAGCTATTGTTCTTTCTCGCTTCCACAACGGCGACAGTTAGTTTTTGTCCGGCTGAAACTCTTATGATTTTCAACGCGAAAACAACTTATGGTACAGGCGTTGGACCCCGGTAAAAGGGAAGAGAGAAGCAAACCTTCTTTTTTACAGCATATTTCTTGTTAGTTTCGACAAGAATCGTCGCAATCTTATTGAGATATACGTGTGTGGCTGTGAAAGATATAACTAGAAAATAGAAAAAAAATACGTTTATATATTATTTGTTTATTTCAGAATAAACTTCGTCGTTTCGATGACACGGTTACGGACTATTTGGCGGAGCTCGCCGAAAATCACAAGGTTATTGAGAAACAACGCAACGATATACGTAAGTTTATATCTACCCTCCTTTTGTTGTAGCAGACAGACTACGGCCGGTGTAACCTGGTCGAAACGTCAAGACCAAAAAGTTATTTATTCATATTTCGCGCTACGAGAAGGTGTTGGGTTTTTGAGTAAATAAGTTTAGAACGGATAGCTGCATAAAAGGTCTCAACGGAAATTATTGAGATGTTTTGTTTTCGACCGGCAAACTCAAAATTCATTCGAAATCTGCGTGTACTAGTGATTTTAAAGTTTGTTTAAACGCCTGTAATAGGGTTTCGATAGAAAACCATAACGACGTTAGAGTATTCATAAGCAAGTATCGTGGTACTCGCCCGACTATCACACGCTTTAAGATAACCAATACTTGTGTATTGATCATCATTCCTGTTGTATTACAGAGGAAGCTCGAGCCTTAGCCGATGCTATGCATGCTCGAGAGCTGACCAGCGTGGAGAGCCTGGAGACCATGAAGAAGCTGGTCACCAGGCTCGAGAAGGAACTGGACGCCAGGAAGCGAGCTGGTGATGAGGATGCGTGAGTATACTTGGTGGTGGGGAATTCTTTGGATAGTAGCCTAGATATATGGCAGTGACAAGATGTACGTGACTTATTGTAAAGGAATGTCATATCCATACCAGTGATTTCTTCAACATATAGAAATCTTGAAATGTAGAAGTGTCAAGGCGGGCTTACTTAGTACATGTGACGTGAGAATTAGTGCGTTATAATAAGAATTACAAAAGGCAAAGTGACTGAGATGACTGAGAACTAGTCTCAAGATTGCATAATTTCTAGTCGAAAAAAAATTATCGATTGGATGATAAACTAGGATATTCTATGGCCAACGAGGACTGCTTCGATCAGTCGACCAACACAAAAAGCAAGCGGGCAGGACACGCTCGTACCACGCGCGAGCGGTCGACAGGTCTCGCAATCCAGTCGGAGCCGTGGCTTATCGCCATACTTATCTTTTTTAATCTAGAGCTATTTAAATTTATTTATTTACATCATCAAACACCCATTTCCGTATCCAGTGGCGCAACATCAGCTGTAAAAGAGAAGGAAAAGTTCGAAAAGGAGAAGGCTCGTCTCCAAAGCGAGCTGGACTCCATGAAGCTGCGGCTGGCCAACTCCGTGCAGTACTGCGAGGAGCTGGAGGCCAAGCACCAGGGCGCGGAGCTCAACATCTCCAAGCTGCTGGAACAGATTGAGGTCTGATGGTGTTACTTAATACCCCTGTACACTGCGTTCGCAATGCCTTAATAATTTAACTGATTCTAAAACTTTACATCGGTTGGCGCGTAAATCAATGTGGACATGTCAAAACATTTTTGCACATAATTTAAATTTCCATGAAGTGTCAAGATACTGAACTCTTTCCCGGCACATATTTAACAGGTATTCATCTACAATTAATAGTACTAACAAGTGGGAGAAATTACGAGAATGGTTGGCACTGAACATTGAGTTTTAGGAAATACAACTGTAATGCTTACAAATAATGTTCAGTTTGCGCTACAATTTTTTTACAATTTTTTCGACGGTGCTTGTAATTCTGATTGTCTGATTTCTTAACAAACTACTCTTATATTTAAACAGGATTTAAGTTGCCCATAAATTATATCCTGATTCTATGGCTAAGGGCTCAATATGTTAAGAAAATAATCCATGTTCTGTGCATTGTACCGATTTGCCTGAAGATGGAGAAAATGAAGTAGAATTCTTTTTACACGACTGCCCAAAAAGGAGTGTTATGTTTTCAGGGTTCATGTATGTATGTATGTATGTATGTATGTTTGTGAGTTTCTTTATTCCACCATAACTTCTAAAAGGCTTGACCGATTTCAATGTTTGTGGTATCATTAGAAGCTTTGAGTTATCCCGAGTGACATAGGCTATGTGGACATTAAAAAATGGTCAAGTGTGAGTCGAAATCGCCTGCAAAGGGTTCCGAACGATATTTTTTTTTGTGTTGTCATGTTTTTTTGCTGTTCACTAAAAGGTATTAAATTAAAAAAATATAATTAAAAAAAATAAAAAACGCCTTTTTTTTAATTATATTTTTTTTTTAACTTTTATCCAATGATTGAAACTCATATACTTTAACCTCTATATTGGAATTATTTGTGTTTTTATTAATTTTTTACGACAAAATCTATTCCCTCTTATTTCTTTTTTGCAACTAAACATCTAAATAAACTTTATTTACACATGCTTAAAGTTGATGCACCTAAGATTGGTATTCGTTTCTTCAAATTTTCTTTATACAATTACAGGAGGCTGAAAACAACGCGGTGCGCCAGAATCGTCTGGTGGAGCATCTGAGGAACGAGTCCATCTCTCTCAAGATGGAGGCTGACTCCAAGACCAGCACCATTAACGCTCTCACTGAAAAGGTTATTTCTATTTAATATAGTTAGTTCGTTAGTTAGTTAATTCAATTTAATTTTTAAAACTGTCGATGTATTAAGGGCTATCTGTCGCATCATAGTTTCTAAATGAATGGACTGTGAAGCGGTTTTTTTTTTTTCAAAGCAAAGTTGATCGAGTTGTTTCTTGACATAATTTGATTTTAATTTGATTTAATTTGATTTTAATTTTTAATTTGATAATTTGTGAAAATCTGTTCAACATATTGAAAAATGTAAGCAATTTTGTAAAACTACTCGTAAGTTTTTTAATATTTTAGTTAACGGTTATATGTTGAGTTTCCGTGGCTAAGTAGAAGCTGCAGGGTTTGATTAATGAAGAAGTTTCTGTCTGAGGCATAACGGAAAAGGTCATACATTAAATACCGCTTCTGCGCATGGTAATAAACAACTTTATCCAATACCCAAAATATTGCCTTCACATTCAAAAATCAGCAGCAGCTGAGCTGAGCACCAAATTAGTTTTTCTGAAAACATATTAAAAATATGACAACACCGCATATTACTAACCTTACTGTTTTCCATCAGGTAGCAAAATCCGAGAAGACGATAGAACGTCGCGACAAGCAGCTGCACCTGATGCAGTCGAAGCTGGACGCGGCGCAGGCGGAGCAGGAGACAGCCTTCAACAAGAACGCGCAGCTTCGGGAACAGCTCGAGAACGTTAACACCGAGTTCGATAGGACTAAGGTGCAGCTCAGTAACACTGCTAAGGATTTGAAGGTAATCTGATCAAAAATTCTTAATTTGTTAATTAACTAGATTCACATTTGAAGGGTTCTTCTTTCTTTTCAGTTTCTAGAGACGATGGTTTAAAATTAGGGCTTTTGAATGAGGTTGTGTTCCATTGCCTATATTTTAGCCTAGATTTAGCGTATATTTTAGAAAGAAAGAACACCGATAAAGACACAAAAAAAATAATGAACATAACACAAAAACTGACGTAACAAAAATAATTAAAATCATTCTAATAAAATAAATATGAACTATATTATGTATGTGTCTCTATTTTAAACAATGTACCCAATAAATATACCAAGATAAAAAAATCTAGACTTGACCACATATTAGTCCCTTTGACCATCGACACAAATAGTCCCTTTGTGTCAAAATAATAATAATATCCTTGCTTATATTATAGTAGATAGTCTAGTGCCAAAGTAAATGTTGACTTATGTAACATATAAGCCTGTTTCATTGTAGAACACGTTAGACGATGGCACAAAACTACGGAACGAGGTATCAAAACTTGGTAAGCAAATAGTCCAACACATCAAGAAGTACCAAATTCTGGAACAAAGCAAAGCCAGCGTCGAAACTGATCGGTGAGTTATTAAAATTGCAGTTGGTTAATACTAGCTTCTTCCCGGCAGATCAGCCCAGGTAAATGTCGGCTATCGCGGCTTAAAATAGCCTTTGTCATTTCTTGGGATTCGAAACTAATCCATAAAAAGTTTTATTGAAATCAGTGTAGCAGTTAAGCCATAAAGGAGTACACAAAAACAACAGACAGACAAACAGACTAAGAAACAGACAGATATTGCAATAATTATATTAGTATGCATAGATAGTTAGATATGTTATTTCTTTTTCTCTAATGAAGTCCTAGTTCAAGAATAAATGTTGCTATCAAAGAAAATATTATTTTTATCCTCCGACTGAAACCGATTAACTATATAATTTTCGTCAATAGCTTTGACCATTAGGTCTAGGTTTAAATTAATTAAGCAAGCGTCGATCAATGCTTGTTCCTTCTCTACCTAAGGACCTGTGCCCAGCGATGGTACATTTTATAAGCTGATATTGGCACCATTACATAGTTTCATGTAATTATACCATATTTAACAAAATCGTTTATGTTATTGCAGTTCTTTCTGTATCAAAGTTAACTTTAAATCCCCAGAGAACGACTTCGTCAGCAAGTGACAGTGATGGAGCGAGACTTAATGCTCGGCAAGAAGCAAGCCGAGTTCGACAAGAGGGACATCGAGAACCTCAAGCGGGAGAAGGATATCCTTACCAAGAACTTGCAGAAGATACAAAGTTAGTTCCCAAAACTTTAAAATGTTTTTACAAGCCTGAAAATACAAACAACGTTTAGCTTGGCACTAACTCTTGTACCAAGACTCTTATAAATTCTAAAACTTGATTACACATAAATGAAAAAATAAACTGGCTTCAATAACATTTATATGAGACCACCACTGAGGTATATCTCTTCTTGATGTCAAAAAGCATTTTTTTCATTGGTGCTCCAGAAAAACCCATGTTCCAGAAAAAACGCGTAGCGAACATAAAAAAAGCAAAGTCGAAATGAAAAAACAAAGAAACTTATGTGCTCGCCAGTTTTTGTGTCTCACCTTCTCATGACTCTCGTGTCTTGGTAAAGAATTCTCCTCAAGTCTCTTAATATCTGGTTTATATAGTACGTTTGTGTTCCAGACGAGGCCCTGGAGAACCTGACGATGCTGGACCTGCAGGAGCAGCGCCGCAAGCAGCTGGAGCACGAGCTGGAGATCAACGCCACGCAGATCAACAAGCAGAGGCTCATGATACGCACCTTCGAGAAGGATAAGGACAGGTATGTAACATAGAATAAATATTGCCTAACCTAACTTAGAAAATGAGTGGAAACATGGATGTCGTTCAAAACCTTATTTTATTTTTAACTTATTTTTATTTTATTCAAATAGGAACAGCTAACAGCCACATTATATATTTTACAAGAGTAATTTAACTTAATATAGACAATAATGCAGCCCACAGCGCTGTTCACAGATTACCTTTAGGGTTAAATATTAAGACGCTAAGAAAGCAGCTGTTTGAATATGCTGTATGAATTATGCAGTTTATATTATACCTAGTAGAAGAAAAAGAGCTATCACTTGAAGAGTGTCTTGTATAAAAGTCCTTGAAACATTTCTGTAGAACAAATGAATATATCTATATGTTCAAAGGTCTCGTTTTTCCGTAAAAAGTTATTTTCTTCAGAAGTAATGATTTTTCCCTTTACCAAGCTTCTGCTATTAATAATACTGACTGCAAGAATAAGAACGTCAAATTAAAACAACATCTCAAAAGTATTGGAATAAATTATAGCACTGTTATTTTTAAGACTAAAACTTGAAAATCTTATTTCAGAATGTTGGAGGAGACGATCGCTCTAAACGAGAAAATTGATGAAATAACAGGTGAAGCATTTTTTTATCATTTTGTTTCGGAAATATACTTAATAGCACGAATGCACTATCTTAATGTATTAAACAAAGCCAATTTACGAGATCTTTGATTTATTGGATTGTTCATCGCCCTGAGTAGCAGAATATACCTAAAACATAGGCAACAGAGACTAAGGACTCACGCGGGTGAAACCGCGGGGCACAGCTATAATATTATTTATGTATTTTTCTTCGATTTTTTTAGAGGAGGTACGTCTCCGTACGGCCGACATTCTGGACCTGAAGAAGGCGCTTCGCGAGGAGACGATCAAGTCGCGCAAGCTGTCGGTGGCGCTAGACGCCTGCAGGGCCGAGCGGAACATGCTGCATAAGAACTATACGGAGGCCTTGGATGAGATCCAGGACCTGAAGCAGAAGATGAAGGTGAGAATATACGTGGATTTGTTTTGTAGGGTTAACAAAATGTTTTAGGGACAACATTGATTGACGAGGTTCGAAGGTACTGATTTATTGCTTGCTTTGTGGATGAAGGGATATTCGTCACAATTAGAGACTTCCAAGTGCACAAAAAATAAATTAATTTAAAAATAAATTTAAAAGTGGGTAACTTTTGAAGGTTTATCATTTTAAAAAACGTGCCAAAAATCACTCGCCTTCATGTTTAGACAACACTTGGGAGCCTTTTTCCGAATAGAAATATTGATGTTATGTTTCTACCATATTGACAACATGTCAAGATTATTAATCACGCGAAATACCTAACATAATAGGTATTTAATAAAATATTATTATGTATCTTAATACTGACATTTCCGGCGCCTCCCTTGCGACTAATTGCGCTTGACTTCTAAAAAAAAACCGGACATAACAAATTAGTACATGAAATAAATTTACACTCGCATAAATTAATTCTTATGCCAAATGGAAGACTACAAATTATTGCCATCAATATTTATTATACACTGGCTGCCTACCTCGGCTCCGCACGGGTGGTGTGAGATTTTCAAAACATTTCCATGCGTTTATTTTTGTTGTATAAATCTTTGTCTATAGGTACAATAAGGAAGTAAATACAAAAAAAAAAACATTTTGGTGTAATGGTTCAGAAGCTATAACGTGACAAACGAAAATTTGCATTCATTTTTATACATAGAATATTAACTTTGTGAACAGATGCTAGCATACCAAATCGAGCAGCTAAAAGAGGACATATCCGGCAAGGAGGCTGGCCTGAAGTCTTGCGAGGGCTTCCTCGGCAAGTGCAACAAGAAGAACGAGCAGCTGCGCATGGAGATACAGTCGGGACTCGCGAAACTGTCCGAGGCGAGAGCCGACATAGCCGCCCTGAGGCAGGAAGAGGCCCGGCTTAATAGGATCGTGCAGGTTTGTAACACCATGTAGCTAAGGTTCTTCAATAGTATACTGGAAAGTACACTCATTGTTAGTGTAATCAAAGTTCTAAAGTTTTGAATCCAGGGTTGACATGGCCAGTTAAAAGCCAGCCTGAATATCAAAATATTTACATCTTAATTTAAATTATGCCATAGCACCCAGTATTCCTACCTTTTATATTTAGTCCAACCCAGGGAAATCTAAACTGCTGCTACGATGCAGGGTAAACCCTCGAAATCACCCAGTTCATATTTCACTTCTCTCTCTAGATGGGAAGTTACATCTTATTTTACTGCTACTATCAGCCTGTGTTTCACCACGGCCTTTCTCCATTAGGTACTTAGTTACAAGTTGATTATTATCTCCAGGAAGGTGATGCAGCTAGAGCCAAACTGGTAAAGGAGTTGGAAGGTCTGATGAACGAGCGCGACGTGGTCGGCGCTCAGCTGGTGCGGAGGAACGATGAGATATCGCTGCTGTACGAGAAGATACGGATCCTCGAGGTCACGCTGCAGAGAGGTAAGCATAGATCATACATTCCTTATTAAATAAATGAAGTGTTCTTCCATAACTTACTGTTTTACTATTATGTGAAGGGAAGGTGGTTAATAGATAGAAATGCTTTATATTCAAACTACCTTACTGGTACTGCTTTTTACTGTCGCGGTGATCCCGTAACCGTAACCTGTAGAGTCCTTTTCATACGTAAAATTTGCGGCAAAGGAATCAAAAAGTACTTTTCGTTATATTTTGTCAATTTTCTTAGGCCCAAGATAATACTCAAAAAGATACAATTAGATATTCTTCCTATCTTTAATCTTCTTATTTCCTAAAGGTGAACGCCAGTACGAGCAACGAGTAGAAGACATCCGACTCCTACGACTGGAGATAATACGACTTCGTAAAGAAAAGAACTTACTCTCCAAAGGAATTGAGAATATGACTGACTTGAGACTTGAGGTAAACAAAGAGCACTTTACCACATATTATATTGACCCAAGGTATCAATTTGTTTAGCAACATTGTCTTATCTCAAATTCCTATCTATATACCTAGACCAAACAGTAGCTTCAAAGGTAATTGATACTAAAACATTTATAGCCAGCGGCTTCCAGCTTATTATTAATATTAATCTAGCGGAATATTACAGTCTACATTGCTTGTACCGATACCACCAATTACATTGCATTACAGACCTCAATGATAATTCCCTCGGAAATGTTTATGGACTAACACTTAATTTTCACTAGACATATAATTACTGGAACGCCTTAAATAAATAACAAGGTCGTTTGCAATTATATAATTAGTGTTAGGCTTCAGAAATCAAGTTTCTTGAACCTAGTCTGAACATAAATACTTGAGGTATGTAATAATTGCTTGAGTGATAAATTACTAGTTTGGCTAAAGGACTTTATGATCTATTTTCGGCATTCGATTCGTTTGTATATTCATGTACAGCGGACTAGTAATTGGGCTACGTTTAATGTAAGCTACATTGACCTAGATCATGGGTTTTTGAGTATGCTAGATTGATTTAAATTGTCGTTTATCATATCACCGTAATTGTAAGCTTCCTATATCCTAGGGCGTGCCACAAGGCAGTATGTTAGGACCGGTATTTTTTTGCATATCAATGACCTTTAGGGAAGTATATGGAAAGTAAATATGCGGATGTTATTAGTCACATTCTTCACTAATGATAGAGATTTGGTAATTTTTATGTTCAGAACTGTTTAACACGTTTTATTTATGTAAAATGTCAGCCTTGCGATATATGTCAGCTGATGATAGTCGGAAATTGAACTCCAAAATGTGTATCATGTTTTTTTGTCGACATGGATATTATTATAATTACCGTACCTACTACGCAGGAAGCGATACAGCTATTAAATTAAATATTAACTATTTATGTGTCGTGGAAGTCTGCTTTTTTTCTGGACTGCTTTTTTCACACTTACATAACTTAAATGCCTTATTCTAGGTATTCAACTTGGAGCGCGAGTTGGGTCGCGAGCGTCTGCGAGTGCGAGCACTAGAAGAGGCGCTGGAGACGCCGCTCAACGTGCACCGCTGGCGCAAGCTGCAGGGCACCGACCCCGAGAGCGTGCGCCTCACGCAGAAGCTGAGGCTCACTCAGAAGTAAGTACATGTTACATGACACCAGCCGGTGACGTCACAGATACATGCTTCCTGACGCAGAACTAATTATCGTGCTCATCACAAAAAGATTTGTCCTGAGTAGAAATCGAAACCATGACGTCTAGTTTTGCAGTCTAGGTCACTAACCACTAAAACAACACGCCAGTCAACATTAATTAAATGATAGATGACGTCAGCCGGTGACAGTCAATCACATATATAAATCTAAATAGTGGGTAAATAAGTTAAAAGAAGTCTCCAAGTCCAAGTTATGACCAAGTTTATGTACAAATTTGGTTTCCCAATACCTACTTTTTTCTCGCTACTATGACGTCGGTGCGGTGTATGATGACGTACTGAATCAGGAAACACAATATCGCGTCCATTCTCTAAGTAAATAGACAAAACATCGGAATAACCGCAAATCAAATCTACGGCGATCTACTCGATCGTCACCGCACTATACTAACAAATAATAAGATTTTCGGCGAATATCTTGATACGTCATATGAATGTTCAAACATAATTAATGAAATAGGGAATATACATTTATGTAAGCATTTTGAATTCGTTTTTCTGAGATAAGAAAAAGAGTAGGCCTAGCAGTGGAACATTTTAGGCTAGTAATAATAATAGGCCGCATGCACGGCGACCGCTGGGTAAAGGCTTCTACACAATGGGAGCCAGCAGACGGACGGCGCCGCCGAGGCCGTCCCAAGAGAAGGTGGCGAGACGACCTGGAAATTTACCTTAGGAACTGGTTCGAGGTGGCGCGACACAGGGACCAATGGAACGACTTGGGGGAGGCCTTTGCCCAGCAGTGGGACAGTATAGGCTACAAAAAAAAAAAAAAAAAAAAATAGGCTAATTTATTCGGAACATAACAATTTCGTGAGACATCAAACAACAGCAAACAAATAGGATCCGTTAGATAATTAATTAGGAACGATTAAGAGATATCCAGCAATGACATTGTGACTATAATTGTCTAAACAACGAATCATTATTTCAATTGTAGCAATGAGTTAGACAAACTATTAAACAAAGATTATGTTAATTACATAGTCATATTTTGACTTTGACGACAACTCTATTCCGAGGGAATAAGAGTGATTTTCGTGATTCGATAATAATTGTCCTGTGTCCAAACATTGTTATTTGAATGATTTGATGCAGATTTATAGTAGTCTGGCACGCATTCTATCGTGTTTTAAATAACTACAATTATTATAATTAACATTCTGCAAAATAACATTACTTTTTTTCAACTTAGTTGTAGCAATGTTGTGCTCAAAATTACAAAGTGTTTTATAAGGTGAACTTCAATATTTAGATAAGTGTAGATTTTTTGGTCGCTATTTGTTAAGCATATTTTACGATATACAGTTTATGTTTGTAAAATGGTTATAACACAAAAGTAATTGGTAATAAACTAAGATCTTTATCTAAATTAAAATATTATTACAAGCATATGTGTCAAATTGAAATGTCCCTTCGTTAGTCTTTAAATAATTCTTCCAAAAAAAAAACTCGACTTCAAAATAAGTCTTATGGTTTTCTTATGCATCCCACTGTCGTAACTGGACCAAATTACTGGACCACACGGGAAGCACCACCTTTCAAATAAAAAAAGAATCATCAAAATCAGTTTACCAGTCGAAAGTTCTGATGTAACAAACATAAAAAAAAATACAGTCGAATTGAGTACCTCCTCCTTTTTGAAGTCGGTTAAAAGGTAAGTAAGATAGGTTAAAATGCAGCGTGAAACAGAAATTCTTAAGTTATTATTAACAATACATAAATCAATACAATTGACATTCGAAAACCTTATTTGTTTCTCACAATGAAAACTAAAACAGTGTTTACCATAGAATGAGGTTTAATTATCAGTTATTAACTATTAGCTGCTATATAAGTACATTACAATCATTTCTATAGTATTTTTTAGTTAGGAATGTTGTAATCTTTCGAGTTAAATAGCAAAAAAGTGCGATAGAGATCTTGACCTGTATTCGTTGGGCATCCTTGATCTTCCAATGAGGTTGTATATTGGTGTCAATAAAACTTAAATAGATACTACGCATGACTAATCAAGACAATTAAACTTATACTTATTGTTATAAAACGAAAATCGTTGATCTTAGAAGTAGGTATTATTAATAATAATGATACGTTACCGTCATAATTATTAATCTTCATGTAACCCAGTAATCAAGCTACTTAATTAATCTTCGATACTTTTCTGTAAAAGAAGGAGTTTTGGGTAACTAAGTTCAGTAGGTTATAGCAAATAGTACAAAATAAATTAAGATATATAAAAATAATATAATAAAATAAACCACTAGTTAAAGGATACCTAATTAAAGGATAATTATATAAAATACGCACAATATATAATATTAAATAACATAAAATAATTAGCATATTCCTCCTCTCTCCTACTGCTGTGCCCGACAGGGTCCATAATGAGCTGTTAACTTACTGTATTGACCACCTATGTAACATTATGATATGCAATACAGAATTTAATTGAATTGAAGTACCTACTATTTCTTACCCATGGCATGAGTGACAAAATAGACTAGAAAATTAAAGGTAAAAAAGATGTAGGTAAGTTTTAGAATAATCACATTGTTTCGTGAATAGTAGGCTAATAACATGGACCTAGTATTATTGAACAAACAAATGACCACGTTTTATTATATCTTTCGCAGTAATTATTCAAACGCAGGAGTGATAATTATGTTGTAGGTACTAATTATGTAAATGCTATCCAGTTAATTATGAAAATTGATGGTAATGAGGCAATAAATTCAAGACACTCTGAATGAAATTAAACAATATTTTTTCTGAATAGAATAGTGTTGGTTATTGATCACATAATTATTAAGTTTCGCGAGTTTCGCTATCAAGGGTTCGTAGGTGTAATGATATGACATTACAATTAGGTTATAATAATATGACATCCTTGTAAGTAACAGCGTCAAAGTATTTATAAACTGTTTAACGAAAGACATTGCTAAACGTAATTCACAAAATCAATCTTATAAAAATCTATAAATAATGGTGTGTATGTACCTATTGAAGTATATTAGTTATTACATATTTTACAAAGATGTCATCCTTCAAGGGAGCTGATTGCAGCGCCATCTAGAATACTTTCCCAGAAAGTTATGTCTCCTTACCATATTGATAACATCAGCTTGACATTTTTTCTTCCGATATCCAAAATGGACTAATCCGGTATGCGTCAACAATAGTTAAATAACTTGCTTATCTTACAGGAAAGTTCTGGCGCAGAGCGAGATGCTGGTGTTGAAGGAGCGAGAGCTGAAAGAGACACGCAATCTTTACAGTGCTGTGAAAGATATGCTTGCCTTACAACCCAGCCCTGATATACAGGTAAAATAATACATAACTTGTGACAAGGGTAAAAGAAAAGGTGTAGGGTAAGACTTTATTTTTTCGTTCAGACTCTTCTTTGCCTTTTCATTAGGTACAGACTCTCTACTTTCCCACAGAAAAAGATAATTTTCTACAAATTCCTTAGATAAAACGAGTTAGAAAATTTCTAGAGAGAAGGGTTTTATAATAAAGTTTTTGGATATTCTTTAAATATAGCGTATTTATATGTTTTATGCTAAAAACCTCTAATGTACAGTATTTTTGTTAGTACTTACCAAAATACTCTAGGTTGAATATTTAATTACCTTGCGATTACATCATTGCATTGCCCGCGCTTGCGTGAACTCTCATGTGTAGTAGTATAAGAAATCTATTGCTTCCTTCCAGCAAACGCTGAACCGTACGCAGCGGGCTCTGTCGCAGAGAACTACGAAAATGAAGTGTTTGATTGCTGGTATGTAGACCATTTCTTTTTATTCGACGGGCCTGTTGGTCTAGTGGTTAGTGAACCTGACTGCTATACCGGAGGTCGTGGGTTCGATTCCCACCCAGGACAAATATTTGTGTGATGAGCACGATCATTTGTTCTGGTTGTCTGGGTGTAATATATCTATATGTATGTATTTAGAAAATATATAAGTATGTTTATCAGTTGTCTGGTTACCATAACACAAGCTCTGCTTAGCTTGGGATCAGATAACCGTGTGTGAGTTGTCCCGGAATATTATTATTATTATATTTAAATTCTTTATTGCCTACTGTACTTACTTGACAAGCTTCCTGAACTATTTATTTAGAATTGAGCATGCGCGAGAAGCAAGTCACTGACCTCCGGCTTGAACTGGACCGCGTCAACGGTGACTTACAGTCGTTCAAGCAGAGGTACTACGAGATGAAGCGAGCACTGGACGCTGACGAGGCTCGACGGCTGAAGGTGGCCACACCCGGCTCGCCCAACTCGCAGAAACAACAATAAACAAGATACTTACTATACACAATAGTTAGTATTAACTATTAGTCTGTTGCGTAGTTCTCAGATCGTCTTCTTCCAAGCCTTTTCCCAAGCTATGTTGGGGTCGGCTTCCAGTCTAACCGGCTTCAACTGAATACTGTATGGAGTGATTACCTTTATGACTATTCGACTGGATTACACAGTATCCCATGGTAATACTGGTCAGATCGTATTACCGTTAAATCAGTTGGGAATTTTAATGAACTTTTCTCCGCTTCAGAGGAGGCGAAAGGACAACACCTCCAGGGTATTGAATAATGGCAACTATATTCGCCTCTTTACCGCGATCCCCGGCAAGTCATACTTACCTTTTATGTAGAGGTACCTAATGCTGAGATCAAAGACAAAATGTTTATATTTCGTCCTTGACTTCAGTCTAATTTATAATGACATAAATGTACAACTCACCTGGCTACATGGCATTCTTAGCCAGTCCTTACTTAGGACAATAGGATGACGCTCAGCCAATTTAAGGCTTACTCCCATTTACAAGCCATATCTGTTTTTAGAAAATGTATGTCTGAAACATGCCTCTGTGTATTAAGACAAAACCATTTTATTTGCAAAATTTGTCGAATTGAATTGTATTTCGTAAGCTTTTTGTTTTGTGAAAATTTTAGGCTAAATTGGAGCCAGGTGAAGTAATGCATTTAATAGCAAATAAGCCTTAGTGCAAAGGCATTTGCTGAAATACTGGGTTTCAGTCAAAACCCAGTTCATGAGAATATAATTATGTATGTTTAAAATTTAAGTTTCTATGTCGTTATAGCCCCAAAATGTTATTTTTTATGTTAGGAATATGTGCCAAATAATAGTAATTAATGATCACAATACTGCGTCAAATGTTATGTTCGTAAAACTTGTGTTTTGAAAGTTACGAATGTCAAACATAACGCAGTCTAATATTTTGTTATAGTCCTCTTTCTTACAAAATGTTAGTTATACGTTTTAGAAGAAAGGTGAAATAGTTTTATCTCAATAGTGTTAATATTATTAGTTCTATAATGTTGTACTTATTGTGGTAGTCAATTAATCCAAGACTGACACGAAGGGTTGAAATTTGATTATAAATAAAACACCCAGGTAATTAATCCGAAAACAATAGTTTTATTTAAGAACTTTTCACTTTCTCATAAAATATACACATTGTTTTTGTCATTAAACTAAACTGTAAGTAAATACTAATTTTTAAATACCAATTCTCACGATTGTCAAACGGGTGCAGGGCGGGGCTCGCCCCTTTATTGCGTTTCGGTTCTAAATTTTATATCATGGTGTTCTTTCATGTTCATGTACAAATTCGTCACTTAAACTCTATTTAAAAAAAATATTCAAATGAAAGCATGATTTTGTACATTTTCAAAGTAAAAAAAAAAAGAAACACGAAGACATCCGTTTTTCTCGTTAATAAAGTGTGATGATAGAATTCTACAGTCCTTTTGTTGATTACTTAAAAATAACAGTTCGAATGCATGCGCTCGGGGCGGCCGTGTGGGTACAAACAAATGCGATCAAATGCTTATAGACCAGCTGGGACCATGCATCGAACCTGTGCTAGTACACAGTATACTCCAGCGCTTCGATACAAACACACGGGTACGCACGGCTGAATAACGCGATAATATCAAACACTGCGCCCGACATGTTTCATAACATTAATGTCACTAACTACTGAAACCTCCGTATAACTTGACGCTGATTTGTATATTTTATATATCAGTACAACAAGTAATAATCAGGGCAAGCAAATAAGCCGCGTTTAAACATTAACTCTATAAATGGGACAATATTTTAATTTAATTAAGTGCCCAGCCATCAGTACACTTGAAGTTCCCTACATACAACACCTTTAATTAGACTAGGTACAATACAATACAGTATTATGATATTGCAGGAGTGGAGTACCCGGTATGTGACCCGATCTATTTTATAATAAAATAGAGTGAAGGGTCTGTGCTTGTTGTATGTACGAACATAAGCTTGTTAGCCCGGGTCTTCTGTCGGGGAATACAATGCCGCGAAAGGCAGCAATGGATGCCCCATTGTACTATTGTACTACTAAGATATATTTTCCCCATTCAACAATAAATGTTTATGTAAACGCGATCTACTGAACCTAACCTACATCTTTCATTAACCAACTAACATTGATCACTTAAAATTGTCTAAAAATATCGAATTGTAAATCAGCGCTGACAAATTTTGTAATAAACTTATTCGCGCACTTGTGAGGCACAAATTACTCTACTTATTTGCGTTGTATGTGGTGAGGAGTCTCGTTAAAACTCTTAAACTTTGAGCAATAATTTCAACAATAACTACTAGACTTTGTGCCACATTAACAATTTACTCCATATTGTGGTTTGTTACCTTTGGCATCGACAGCTTTAGAAGCTAAAATAACCTGTAGCACCGCACGACGTCAGTAATGTGGCACAGTATGGAGTACACTGTAGTGGCTGGTGACAGTAGAGATATACTAATAAATTATTTGTTTTGGACATGTTATCGCATTATTCATTCGTGAAAGTACATTGAACATACACGCTTCGGCCCGCGATCAGAACACGCATTTTACCATAACAGTATCTATATATAGCTGTCCCAACTTACCAAATACAAACACAGAATCAACTATTCGCTCATATCACGCGACGTTTGCATCGAGACGGGCGTGCGTTTCTCAAGGAATCTCATAATCACACTGAAATAAAACTGTGTACAGTCACACGCAACATTCCTGTAAGCCGTATGCACTAATAATTATATTTATTTGTCGCTTTTATCAGACGTATATAAAACATGTTCGAGAACCGAGATGTCCCGACTCTCAGTATACTTCTTAACGATCAGTGTTTATCACCAGTGCCTTTGTAGATAATCGAATGTTTTCGAAATCTATTGCATCATCGTTTATTGTCATTTAACATGAAATCGATTATCGGAACCGTAGAGTGAACAACAAACAGTTTAAAGTATATTTGACCAAAATAAAAATCCCGTACCTCTTAAAATAAGTATTTGTAATGAGTACGGGGAGAAACATGTGTTTTCATGTGACGATTGCCGGCAGCGCGTCACAACTAATGTAAAGTAGAGCCATCCGTTTGTTGTCCACTCTGCGGCAGGAACGTATTTCACTAAAAAATTGTTACAGGACAGACAGACTCACTCGGCGCGGATCGTGCCGACGCACTTAAGACTCACTATTTAAACTATTTTATATAATTAAGCGTTGGTTCGCCTCCATGCAAACGCCGCGACTACATATTATATCACTCGTTGGCTTACGACATAGGTACTTATGACATAATTGCGATGGAATCAATAAAACTATTGTTTGTTTGTATGTGTTGTTGTCGGTCGGCGTGATGACGGTACTGCAACGTAGCGCATCGCGGTCGCCTAGTGGACGTCGGAGCTCTCCTGCTTGTTCAACTGGTGGTTGGCCGGGTCCGCCGTGTTGATGGGCTGCGGGCGGGAGGCGGGGGTTAGCTCGGGTATGGCGCGTGGTGTGACACTAGTGTGTAGAGCACTCACCAGCGAGATGGGCGGCTGCGGCTGCGGCGGCGGCGGCTGCGGCTGCGGCAGCGCGGCGGGCGCGTCGTGCACGGCGGTGGTGGAGTGCGCGGCCTGCGCGGCGGCGTAGTACCCGCCGTTGATGCCGTCGGCGTAGGGCGCGGGCGGCGGCTGCGGCGCGGCCAGCGGGGGCGCGGGCCCGGCGCCGGCCAGGAAGTAGTCCTTGTTCACGCAGTTGCGCAGGCAGTCGGGGATGCGGCCCACGATGGCGCGCCGGATCTCCGACGCCGCCATCTCGCGCAGCTCCTGCGCCGACGCGTCCGAGTAGAACGCGGCGTGCGGCGTGCACAGCACGTTGGGCGAGTCCTTCAGCGGGCCCTAAGGGGACGTCACACTGTATCTCGCGCCCGGGCCACACTCCTCGAGGCTCGTACGCGTGTCGTCACTAACATCGCAACAACACACACTTCACTAGACACCCGACGAGTGTGACCCTAGCATTATTTCATGAACTGTAACTACAAGCATAAGGTATAAGACGTGTGCACAGCACAGTAAGAGCGCGCAGTACTAACTTGGAAGACGTTGAAGGGCTCGTTCTCGTGCACGTCGAGCGCGGCGGCGCGGATGCGGCCCTGCTTGAGCGCGGTGGCGAGCCCCTCGTCGTCCACCAGCCCGCCGCGGGCCGTGTTCACCAGGAACGCGCCTGCAACACACACGCACCACCTCTTAATAACAACACACTAATAATACACCAAGCCCACTACAAAATACATCTGGAAATGTTGATCTTCATTTCTTCATCCACTTTTATGTAGGTGCATTAGTTCCCATGGTAGAGACAACGAATCCATAATCATCGTTAATAATAATCAACGTCTCATTCTTCGACTTCAACATCGCAAAGTGACAAGGTCTTCGAAAGGAAAAGTAAAGGCGTCAATCTGTCTGCAAACCACTATCTCGTATTCTTTATATTGTCGTATAACTTGACAATGAAAATCTATTTTCCTTAAGCTAAAGAATAATGACGTATTATATTACTCAAAGGGATTTAATTAGAATATAATAGGGGTAGCATAAGTTTTAGTAAAGCATATAATGTACCTGGACGCATCTGTTTGATAGTGAACTCGTTGATGAGGTGATGATTGTGTTCGTTTAAGCTGCAGTGCAATGATACACAATCACTCTGGAATAGGAGGTCCTGGAAATATAAAATATACATGTTAATAATCTTTGTTTTATAATGAACACAGGTGGGTTAATAATCTATACATGGATCTATTTATACACTTTACAAGAGAATATAATTGGTATCATTTTTAAACTACAAATTTTATATCTTTCTATGAGTTAAAATTAGATTTTTGGAAATTCATGTCTAAAATCTAGGAAGAATAACATATATTATGAAACGGGAATATATTGTTGAGAGAAGATTTTATATAGATCTGCACACGTGTAGCCGGTGGCAGCCACTTGCTACGGCAAAAAAAATATACGAAAAAGTGTTTCGCTGGCCACAGACGGCTGTGGTCGGTGGCAGATTTGCGCCAAGCCTAAGTGGGACTGTTAGGTCAAACCTAAACAGCATCATGAAGAATATGTTGCATTGGTTACCTGAAGCGTATAAACCCTGGTGAGGCCGAGCGACTTCTCGATGCCGTCGGGCAGGTAGGGGTCGTAGAAGATGACGTTGAAGCCGAAGGCCTTGGCCCGCAGCGCCACGGCCGAGCCGATGCGGCCGAGCCCCACGATGCCGAGCGTGTCGCCGCGGATGCGCGCGCACCCGGTCGCCGCCTCGCGCACCTGCTCCGGACCTGCGACACACCATAACAACACATATTCATAATATACCCGAGTTTCTACTATAAGGTTTATTGTACTCGTATAAGATCGCCGTTACTTCGTCGGTTTTTGACACAGATCATAGGGTGTGTCCCTGTTAACACGCTGCATGCGCATCTGCTGATGTATCTACGCATTTAAATTATCTTCTGTAGATTAGTCCAATACCACATCACACAAATATGCAGTAAACATGGATATTTTATGGCATATTATCCTGATAGACCTATGTAATATATCAGTCCTCTTTTTGCATAGCCGCGGCAATCTCAAAGCAGCTCATGCTTTTTATGACGACATTTATCGTGTTTGTATTAAATAATTGATAAGCACCTGTCAACCACAAGTAGCAGCAAGTGTTAGATACTTAGTTACGGTTATGCTTGTAATTGTCGGCATGCAACACATTTATTTTATGTAAACAATATACATACATGTACGATAAATTAAATAAACGAAATTCGTGTCTACGAGTAAAGTCAGAATCTCATCCTTAGTTTTTGAGCAAAATTTTGTCGTTATCCCATAATGTTAATACCTAAGTCCTTGTAAAACAACAGACATGTACTGTAGAAATGAAATGATAAGCAATATAATAATAGCGAAGATAAAGTTTCGAGACTATCTATTAACTTCTGTACGGCGCATTATCTACAGACATCATCTAAATTGGCTCAGCGTGACGCGGAGTCACGTAAAGGCGCGAACGTCGCATAGCAACAGTAGCACAGTTAGTTTCGGTGGCTCGAGACGGCTCACGTTATTCGTTACTTAAACGGGTCATTGTCGGGGTCTTGCTCGTTAGTAGTGCATATAACGCAGTAAATACATGCTTGTTGGTGGTCGTGGGACGTTAGTGATTGGCGAATATTCGCATAAATCCGTCAACTATTCGCGACAACACGTTAATACTAGTATTAAAGAATTTATTTAAGTACAAAGATCCCATGTCCTTAGATTCGGGTTTCGGAATAACAGTTCTTTATTGACTTTCATTCTGAAAATTCTAAACTACACAGGACTCTTCTACTCTATCTCTACCTTTAAACCCCTACGCAAAAACAGCGGTGTTATATATTTTGAGGTTATACTGGTTAAAACTACTTTTTTAGTTAAATAACGGACAAAAAGTATTAATATTGATAAAACAAATAAGAATAAAACGAAAGCGACCTTCCGATACTAATGAATGTAGCATGTTTTTACTATGACTGGCTAGTCTAGCACTTGTACTTCTTCTCACATGCGATAACAGACAGTAATCTCTCAAGCGTTACAACTAACTGTTGTTTTGTTGTCGACCAGTTTACTGTCTTACACGTTTATCAGTGCCCATTAATACAGAGTTTGTAATTAAAAAACGTTTAAAAAATACTACTTTTATCGCCTGCACGTGTTGGTCTCGTAGTAAAGTAATTCATTACAATAACGCGAAGTTTAATTACATCTCAAGGACACTCTTTCCGTCATAAGGTGTGACGTAAACACTCGTTTTTATGAATTTGAGTAACGAGAGCTATTTTTTTTGCTATTGCAGTATAAAATGTAGGATAATAAATTACTAAGACATAATGTATCGGGTAAAGAGTATGTGACATTTGCGACATGTGAATTTATTTATGTTATAAATGATATACAAAATAATTTTGTATTTTCACTGTTTTAACAACTATTTCGATCTTGTAGTTAGTAATTTATTGCAATCTTAACGTCACTTCGGACATAAAAGTATTGCACTGACAAAAAATGCATGCAGAATAGGATGCAATAAAATAATGTACAACTATTATTTATTTTTTATGTTCTGACTGACGCACAGTTTTCGGGGATATATTGAACTAGCTGATCCCCGCGACTTCGTCCGCGTCAATTTCTGTTATTATGACCGCGATTAAGAAGTTAAAAAAAAAAGTATTTCTGCGTAAATGATAATTTTAGTTAATATTATGTTGATAAAACTCTGTAGCAAATAATTGGCAATAATGCATTAATTTCGACCAAATGATTACCTTAAAAAAGATTATAGTGAGTCAATCGTAAAAGACAGACATATACTGTCGCAGACATTTTTTTAGATCATTTAAAGAGGAACAATTCTTTCATACATATATTTTGGGTAGCTCGAACCGTTTACGCAGCGCACGCAACGGAAGCTTTCAAGTATGAATATTTTTCCCCGTTTTTGTGACATTTTTCACTGCTGCTTAGCTCCTATTGTTCGCAGCGTAATGTTATATATCCTAAAGCCTTCCTCGATAAATGGACTATCTAACACAAAAAGATTTTTTTCAATTCTAACCAGTAGTTTCTGAGATTAGCGCGTTCAACCAAACAAACAAACTCTTCAGCTTCATAATATTAGTATAGATACCTTTTATAGGTACCTTTTGCTTTTACATTTATTATATTAAGTATGTATGTGTGTACCTGTGAATTTTTTCCCTTCCCGCACCATGTTGGCGAGCCAATACGTCCGCCGGTATAGATTCAATATGAGACACATTGTCGTGTCCGCTACTTCTTCCACGCCGTAGCCCGGCACATTACATACCGCTATGCCTGAAACATTATCACATACAAGTTATTAAACAATTTATGTATTTACACTGATTCGAACAACCTGTAATATTCTGTCTCTTGTTCGAAAGCTGTGTTCTCTACATAATTCTATCCATCAAATGTCATTATATAAAAGTAACGCCGTACTTTTAATTCGTAATTCAAACTGTTACATGCTCCTGTGCAAGCTCATCACAACAGACCTTTGCGATTAATAGTCATTCAAGATCTAGTGAGTGAGTGAAAGATCAAAAAAGGCTAAATGTAATTAGGTTTACGGGGTTTTTAGTTACCTTGCCACAAAATATTTGAACAAGTTACAATGTCATATGCTCATTTATTGCCAGTTTTATATGAAAGGTTAGCTTGCCAGCCTCGAGGAAGGAGGAGGCTTCTAGTGGTTCAATAGACAGTGTAGATAAAAGTAGCATCGATACAAACTCACCTAGTTCCCCGGCCGCCTTAACATCAATGTTATCGACGCCGGATCCGATACGGACGATGATCCGTAACGCCTTGAACTTCTCGAGGTCCTCCTTGGTGAGGATGATGGTGTGCCACATGAGCGCGCCCACCGCCTCGTTGAGAACCTTCTCGTGTATCTCCGACGTGCTCTGCGCGTCGCAGAACGCTACTGTCGCCACGTCTTTTAGTATCGGCATCTCGACCGTACAGTCTCGCCCGTCTAACAACGCCACTAAGGGCCTGGAAATCATAAAAAACATATGTTAATTACGCACACATAATTAAGATATACAAACATTTTAAATACAAAAACATGACTCTCAAGTTCAAGTCCAATGACTTCTTTTTTCTTTAAACACATTTCAACAGTTATTGTATTAGGTATAGAATAGAGTAACCAGAAATACTTTGATGAAACTATTTTTATGTTTACGACATAAAAATAACCTAAAATAACATTATAAACTAAAACTAAACTAGACTGTCACTTTCTCACTTCATCATCATCATATCAGCCTGTTGCAGTCCACTGCTGGACATAGGCCTCCCCCAAGGAGCGCCACAGCGCACGATCTCCCGCCCTTTGCATCCAGTTCTCACATACTACGAGATATATACTTCCATTACCCGCTAACTCAAACCCAGCTGTATTAGGGACTGCTAATATAATAATCACAAAATCTTAATCTAAAACACGACAAACTAAAACTTACAAGTACCTAAATACCACCATTACATAACATATTCAGTTTAATACAAAAGACACGTTTTGAAAATAATGTTAGTTTTATAACAGTGTAACATCGTTGGCAACATGTCTGTAAGTACAAACTTAGTTTAGTTAGTCTAGAACCATGTTCAAGGATAACACAACATTCTTGTTTCTTCGTAGTTTGCTAACGTTTCAAAGCTATTAGCTACTAAAGACAAAGATTATAGTTTAATATTTAAGGTTGAAAACATACCAACTTTACTTAAAGAAGTTCTATGAATTATAAGTTGTTGAAATATGTTTTTATTTACAGATAAAATTATTCATGTTTCTTAGAATGCTACATGGCGTAATAAGATTTTTTCCAATCCTCAGGCAAATACAACCTTTATTATTTTTATTTAATTACGCCGATTACATATCATAGGATATTGGTATAGTCTTTCTTAAGCCTACACGTGGCTATAAGTTTGCCGCAAATTATAAACGTTAACAACAAGCTAAGGGTTACTATACAAACAAAATTAATTAATCAGGTGTGATCAGTTAAGCGCGAAGTTCACTCGAGAAAGTAAAGACGATCAAACTTGCACGAAAGTCACGAACTGATTGTTGATTGAAACAACAAATAACAAAAAACATCGTAGACAACATAACTAATACCAGACTAAAGCGATCGCATGTAAAGTAAGATAACAATATAAACAAATACTATTTAGCCATTCTTCTTTACATTAACGTCTATTAATTGTTAACACAGTTCCGTACCAACTTAGGGAAACATTCTCCTACAGTGAGATTAGCTTACCAGTACAACACCGTGACAGTCGCTTCGGAAGACATAGACATCTTTTATAATTCTATAGGTGTATTCAAAAAACTTATAACTGAACAATTAAATTAAAACTAAATTATTGTTTTTTTTTATTAACTTCTTGACGTACCTCCGTACGTATTATGTCAACTGCATATTTTTAATTTTAATTTTTAATTTTAATTTCACTTTTAATTTTTATTTTAATTTTCATCTTTTGTATGTGTTACCACGTTTTTTTTAAAGCTCACAAGGCTTATTTTGCATGATGTGGTCACCTGTAATTAAGGAAGCACAAGAACTCTGTAACTATTTTTTTTTCTTGTATAGCATGTAAGGTGTATTCTTTGTTGGTGATCCATAAAATAAATAAATAAATAAAATAAAACACGCAATTGGGCACGTTTGGCTAGTCTTAATATTCATACGGGTTTTTACGGGGTGCATTATGGGTGTTGTGGCGCAAATTGGGAGAGGCATATGTCCAGCACTGGACTATGATTGGCTGAATGATTAAATATTCATACATCTGGCATGCCATTATGCAATAATTAGTAATAGAAACCTACCAGACTGACTATTCGAAAAGAACAAAAAAACTAAAAGATTACAAGTATTTATACTGGCACATACATTTAATAACATAATTCAACGTGATATTCATGCGACCTCGTGTTAAAAATATGAATATTGCAGAATCGGAAGTTACAGCAAAAACATTAATGAATGTCTGCGGGTGTTGCGAGACGAATTAAATGCAAAAACTGTCCGGACGCGTATTTCTTATAATTATATAATTGTCTTATGAAATAACAAAGTAATGAAGTATGACTTTATTAAGCGTGTGTACAACGAACAACTTAATTACTGTTAAGCAAACTGGTAAGTACATTCTTGGTAAGAATTATTATATATTTTAAGAAAGAAAATTTTATATATCTTAAGACCCTCTCTGCATTTTTAACTCCGAATTTCTGACATTAAATCCGTCATGGATATTGAGCTAATTTAAGCGTGCCTTATCAACAATTATATCTCACGTAAAAATCTAGCGGATACCTAATTACACAGATTACTGTGTAAAACAAACAGACAATTTAATAGTAATTAGAGCGCGTTACAAAATCAGACTAATTTACTACAGTTGTGTGTGTGTGGGCAACGGTTCTATTTTTATTATAATAATGAACATTACATCTACCAGTTCCATAACATTAAGATTTCACGTAATTACAGGAACTAATTACATTATTTGATGACAGAGATATCTCAATTACAAAATTTCCAAATGTTACTTTATTTTGACGAACAGTCGTAATTTTCGTCCTTGGAGAAATAATATTCTAAAAGCAAGCTAGTTAGCCACTACAATACTGTTGATTACTACACATGCCATGCATAGATGTATAGTAAGTACAGGCGGAGTCAAAAACCTCATCATACACGACAAGAACGAAGAATTAAAAGCATTTTGTCATTCAGACACAATTTATTTCTACTATTACTCTTTAATTAATATTAGTTTAGGTTAACTAATAGAGATTGCAGTTATGATATGTTGTCTGCCTTATACGTTTGTATAAAGTTGTGTAAAATACCAAAACCTTATATGCCAAATATAATTAACAAATAAAATTAAATATGTAATCTTAAAAATGTGAATGTCTTTATTGATCATATTATTTATTAGAATACCTTATATGAAAACATATCATAACTATTTGAAATAAACAGTTTATTTAACTTTATTTAAGCCATAAAGCTATTTTATTAATTTCGTAATCTCTGGTTAACTATCCACAATATTGTTGTTTGTCAGTAGTTATTATTTAGATATGATTTGTTAGTTAGAATACTTCTAAATTGAACAACCAAATCTGGTAATCCAATTAAATGATATTAATAAAAACATTTGTATGTAAATGAGGTCGCCTTTATCGGCCATAATATATAAATGCAAACGACTTTTTTATACGTCATTGATATTCTGGTACGGTTTTGTAATACCTATAACAGTGGGTTCTGATTGACGCTAGCCCACCTACTTAAGTCACTTTCTCGAAATATGTATGATAATTGTAATTTAAGACAGGATACGATTAATTAATTTTACAAACTATGAATAATACAACCCGATTATGCTAACTTTTGGATGTAATTGCTTTATGTTCTAACCAATTATACAACTGAAACCAGACTAATGTGTAAATCAGCAATTTTTTGCATCTGAATGACTAACTGTTATTCCAAAGTCATTCAAGTTAAACTAAATAACTTGAGCACTCCAATTTAGATTAAGAGATACGACGAATAGCAAAATTACAAGTTCTTAACTGGCAATTAGCTTTGGTAATAGACAAACCAAAATTAATGGACAAATTAAATTTATAAGCAAACCGACAAATATTGGAAACTAAGAGAGATTGGGGATACTAGTCGGGGACAAGTTAGCTAATCACGGAGTGAGGACGTGCCCCGGGCGCCCCCGCCCCTTGCCACGAATAATTAAAGCACACCAGTACGATTAAACTAATAATTTAAACTTTCGTCATAGCGGAGCGGAATTATTATTATTGCCGGGGAAAGTTTCGGGCGGCGAAACGGGAAAGTAATTCCGGGCGGGTAAGGAGGGAGTTTTCAGAATTCCAACAAACTTTTCCGGGGGCAGACGAAAACAGATTTTGGTGGCAAACAAAGAGGCCGGGCCATCGGTGTGGGACCGGGAGGCAACCCTTCGGGCAAGTTTTGATGGAAACCAAATAGGATTAGCGCGAGGAAAGAATAAGTGGAGTGAGCCCAATAGACGGCGGACTTGGCTTTGTTAACTTGCCTCTCGCGTTTACTTGCGACGAGCTTACGAATTAGACAAACGATTCGGGTAGATTCGATCTTTGGTAAACTGTTTGAGTTTCTGACTGCGAATTGTAATTCAATTAAATTAGTACCAGAATGTATTAAGAGCTTAAATTACATCGAGTTTAGTACACGGTGTCTACTCAAACAACTAAGAAACTACTAATTACAATGCAGTTAACTCCATCATTGTCGAAATATAATTCAGAATTTAATCTATTAGATATTGTTATGAATTTTGATCTATTTACCTCGACTGCAAGGGTCCGTTGGCGATGGGACCCCGCATGCTATCCATACGCGCTCTCTTTGGCAGCATCTTGCGTTTGTCCATTTAAAGCGGCAGAGCCGCTTTAACCACCGCTACGCAGCGCGTCACCTGAAAACACACATAGAAACAATTAACAGAGAATAGCGAACAAAAGGATACTAGCCTTCTTTACAGACCTCAGTTTTGCACTAAACTAGACTTAACTCCTTATATTAACAAAGTACGAGTCTCAAATATTTTTGCTTCGCACCGTACCATCTTTGATAACGATGTGGTATTTAAATTTATATGAAACCGAAGTTAATCAGAAAATTCTCATGACACAATATAACATAACATTATAAAGGAAATAGAAAAAAAAAAATCTGAAAAGCAACACATATTACCGGCACAGGCTACATTTTAGATTCGATAACTAAGATTGTGACAGCTTTTAATCCCGCCTTTCAATGTTCCCATAGCATCCGCCGATAATGTCGGTCATTCAAGCGTGTGTCATCCAAGTCGACCTACTTTTCGGCACTAACATGTGCGTTGTATTATTTAATAACGTATATTATTACAGACAAAATATGCCATCGATTGTCGGTCGTCTGCGAAGCACGCACCCTACATGCCTGTTGTTTACGACGACACAAAGTCACATAGGGAGTTGATTAAGTTTATAGTGAGTGTTTTTACCATGGGCGGCTTGACAGGACGTGGCAATCATTAACTTGCTCGAGGAATTAAACCAAGTGTTTTGCGTTGCCATGTACTTAAGTATTCTTGAATGATTAAATAACAACGTCGACTAAGCGTCTTGCAGAAAGCTTTTTACTTCAAACCATTAATGTATACAAATATTTATGGTGTTTAACTTTCACGCGTTTTTGTTCTTTAACACATATTTTATCGTGAAAGCATGTGCTTTTTTTATTATAAAAAAGTCATGGTGAGTAATAATTCTATATTATTTTGTAGGTGATAAAGTGACTATTAAACCAAAGGTACCTATGGGTTACTAAATATTGAATCAAGTATTGTTGTAAATGAAGTTTAAATGTTTGTTTTAAACTAAACTCGTGCGAAAAAAAGAATGCAAAGAAATGTTTACCTTTATCTTTTCGCGAGACTACTTAAAGTCATGCACGGAACGATAGGAATTCCCATTAGACGACAAGTAGATAAGTGCCGTCACCTGCAGCTAGGTAAATAGAGCAATTATGGAGTCACGACGTGTCTGTATGTCTGTACGTATAAGAGCACTACTGAACAAGAATCCAACCAAACAATTACTAGATTCATTATTATGACTAGGCACTATTTGAGTGCAGTTTATCAACGAGGAATTTCCGTTTAGTCACAAGTCAACATTATAATGGGCATTTCGAGTAATTTATGGTTTTCATGCTTATTTTGAACGGCTAAGCAGAAACATATTTAATCAAATTTCTATATTCATTAGGTACTTGTTTTATTTTTGCAATTTACTGAAAGTGAAAGCATCATAAAGCCCTAACACAAAATTAGTTTCTAGAAGAAAATGTTTTTAAAACCAAACTTGATTCATGCATATAAAAATTAATAAATTATTTATGAATCATGCATTATGAGGAACTTTTTAAGGAAATGCTATTTTTATATTAATAAGCAAAAAACAAACTAGGCTTATCTTTTTAACTTTAACTTAAAATCATAACTTACATTGATAAAGTAAAATAGCATAGTACGTAAGCACGTATAACATTATTTAAATTACTATCCGTAGAGAAATGTAAAGCAGAATGCAATTTATTGTTTTCTGCGATTCCCGCAAACGAATGACCTAAATAGTATTTACACACAAAGTTTGTACTTTTCCGGAGTTTGTAAAAGTGGAAACAACCACTTTTGGACTTACACGTTTTTTGGGCTGCCTGTTGTCGATCAATCCTCATTATAATGACTTTTATAGAATAAACACGTTTATTTTGTTAGTTTAAAGATGTAATTATATTTTTTTTTTTACAGTAATGACTTTATTAACATGATTTGATGACTTATTGGTCTATTATTGTTTGAAGTCATTGTGAGGTTACATATTCCCTATTTTTTTTTCCTAAATTAACATTACGCAACAGTTACAGCATGTCCGAAATTCATCGGACGTCAACCCTGGTTTCTGAAGTTAGTTTTGATAATGCTATATGACATGAAGCGATCTTGAGATTATCGACCAACACAACGTCCAAGAACTTTACTTAATTAAAGCCATCAATATTCTCAGTCAGACTTCGACACACATTTCTAAATATGTCATTAGTCACATAATATTGTCAATACAAACAAAAGCATCTGAGAGCTACTCTGTGCACCAGCACTATTTTAAATACAATAGATTATTGGCAGCCATTTAGCTTATACGTTTTGTGTATGTCATGAATGAGTGACATTAGAATATAAAGCCATACATGCGTCGCGTTGAAAAACCGCTATTATGAGTACATTATGACATAGTTCTCATGTTTTATGTGTGAACTGTGCAATAATTGGATATTTCTATTGTAAATGTAGTGATAAGAGTTGTTTTATTGCAGCTGTTTGGTATTCAATAGGTGGTTATTTAACGGCCCAAACACACATGAGTTCACGCTCTCCAACCATTGTCAGCTGCTATTTGATTAAATTCTAAGTTGTAAATATTATCCAGTACAATTTTGTGTTTATGTTGTGTACCTACGATAATAATACATTAAATAATAGCACTGGTATTTATCCGGCAGTATATATAAGGATAGTTAATCCAGTTTGCTTGGTTAAGTTGCTATGCTCCAAATCCGACGGGTATAAAATGAAAACAGAGATAATTTAGTTCACACGGCACATATAAGGCTTAAATAATTACGGTATTCCGTAAATGTAGCGTATAGGTAGAGACTGTTACGCAAAGCTTAGAATAAGGGCTAAAGTTTGAGATAATGTCTACTAAACTCAAATAGCACCGTTACCGTAGGCTAATTAGTACCTTGTGTGGATTCCAAAGAATGACTCCCTAGGTATTACATGGAACTTGTAATAAAAGGCTAAACGCGAGTTTATTCAGCATTGATAAAATGGAAATTAACTCTTTCAGGCATAGCAGCTGCGTTAGTAGAGGAAACCGTGGAAATTCCGAATACTGGATAGCTAAAAAGACGCCAAAACATGACAAGAAATAAATATACATGTATTAAGAATTAACAACCATTGTTAATTATACCTTTCACGACAATCGCCACTAGAAAGCTTCTTTAAAAGGCTGAATTAGGTTGGAAACATACTTAACTGGAATATGCATCGAACTGGTTAACTAGCAACATGGTTGTTACATTTGTGTGCAACATATTGTATTAGAATGGTAAATCATTCAATTGTTTACGTTTGCGGATTGTTTACTAGCTGAATAGAGCCAAACACATTAAAGAGGCGATGAAGTAAATCAAAATTGATTTGTTGAACCTTCTAAATATGGCTGAAAATTTAAACGAATTGACCAAATATTCGATTTTGTTATTTAGGTATGTTGTCATGGTCTGAAATCTTTATAATATTTAAAACTAGCTTTCGTTCGTGGTTTCGTCTGCGGATATCGGCTATTGTGGCGGCAAGTAGCCCATGCCTTTTCTAGGAGTTTAAGTAAACTCCATACCATTTTTTTTTTTACTATGTATGTATGTAGTATGATATGGATAAAACGAGAGCTTTAATATATGAAACCGATCCTTGATTGACCTAATTCCTAGACAACTAATTTGAGTAAACGAGTATTACAAAGTACACAACAACAAAAGAACTACGTACAATAATAACAAGGGTGTTAAATAAAGCTCGTATCAAAATGTTAGATGAATTAAATGCGATATGGCGAGGAGTTTGTTGTGTATACAAAACAGCTGTATTTGTATTGTTTACACAATCAGCACTATACATAATAAACGCATATTGTTGTTATAATAATACAATAATACATGGCCGATATAGCAACGTTTTATGTAATGAAATGATAGGAATAACTTGCAAGTTGCGCTTTAAAACTTCATAATTTGGTATTACTTAGTACAGATTATAATATATAATATTAACTAGTTTACTACGTAAGTATTAGGCTAAGCTATTCAGAAGATAAAAGTATTAAGCTGTTTGGAAAGGGTTGTATGAAAATGATTATTATTTAAATGGAAACTGAACTGAAACCTCCAAAGCTATGGAGGAAAAGTACAAAGTATTCCGTATAAAGGACTCCGTTGAGAACAATATACCAGTAAATGGTCTTGAACTTTTGTACTAACGTTAGTTATACAAGTTTTCAAAACTAGTAAACTTAAAACTAGTAAGAAGTTACTTATGCTATTATAAATAACCAAAGCTCTTGCGATGACGAAGTTAAAGTTGCAAGAGTATTTTGTCTATTACTGACAAAGTACACTTTTAGGTGATTAGCAACAATGTACCAAATTACACAAAGTAGGTTTACGACAATACCTATAAGTAAAGGTTAACATGAAAACTATCGTATATCTCCCGCAAGGTTAGTTGATCTCCAAACCGTACCGCCACTAAGTGCTGTGCAACCGCTCGGGGGAGTCGGGGCCGCATACGGCAATAAGTTACATTTAACGATCGCAATAGCACATACGTAGTAACAGCCGGCTATCCCCAGCTATATAAGTGTATACGGAGAGCTCTGTGGCAAGCCGGTGTCTGAATTGATTTTATTACACGAACGGTATGGTGAGATAACATGCCCGATCTTCTTACAAGGGTATGCGGCTTTAAGTGATAGCGATGTTAGCAGATTAAGTAGGTGCTTATGTAATTTAGTCAAACAGTAAAGGAAGCACTATTTTAAAGGATAAGAATTAAGAGTTATTATTTTTAAAGTGGCATTAGTAGAATAATTGCTTTTAGAAGTGGTGTAATTACCTCTACCTTAAATAAATACCCTTTTTAACAACGATTGAACATAAAAACTAATCATATCTTACTCTAAAAACAGGTCTACAGGAATCATAAAACTCCCAAGCTCAAATTTGTGAAAATTAAAAGGAAATTGCAATAATAGATGAGCTGTCTTATCGTGCATTTCCGGTAGCAATCATAGTTATTATACAAGTGTATAAGAACTCGCCTAAGGGATCATGAGCGATTAAAATTAAGTAATTTTAATCGCTCATGATCCCTTCGGCGATAATACACCATTGACGTTTAACTAAACATTAAACATACATTATTTCGTGTACTTTGACTTGTTATAAGTACCATGAGTTTTTAAATGAATATATAAGTTATTTGATTCATCAAAATAACCCAATTAAAACAGTATCGTTATATGGAGTGGCAATTTATAATTTGGCACTACATAACATAAATTATAATAGAGACTTGTAAAGCATCAAGTTAACATATTATTATTGCTATATTAGTGCGATGAACTCATGTTGTACATGTATATAGTTTTCTCATGACATGCGTGGAATGACCTTCGACGGTATTGCGTATGTTTATGTGTTGTTAAAGCTCTGTAAACGAAACACCTTACGCATGATTTAAGGGGATGGATTAATTAAGTTCCGCAACAAATTTTTTCAATGCTAAAAACTGTAAACAATATTAATTAGTTGTTTCGGCGTATATTTTATCACATTAGTACGTAAATTGATCATTTACATAGCAAATTAATATACAAACAGAAAAAAAAGAAACAAAACTTGTTAAATGTGCACTGTTTAAGTTGCTTATTAAGTCAATAGATTTCCTAAGTTGAAAGGAGGTCGGCCCGGCCTATCACAATTTACGAGCATTCGTAATCTTCAAGCCCAACAGGTAAACAGGTTATTATTCCGCGTGGCTTTGAGGCGCCGACTCACATGCGCTTAGCTGAAGTTTGTTACTCATTGTCTCATAGAGATAAAGCGATGAGTTTATCATTACATAAGTAAAGCGAACTGTGAGAGTGACAATACACTTTGTCTAACCCTTTGGGGTAAGGATATCTAACAAAAATAAATAAGAAGGCTTTGTAGCGAAAACATTTCATCTTTTAATGTTTTATTTCTACTCTCATTGAACTGAATATCCCTGAGGACCAAAACTTAAAAGATTTATAGATGTGAAGAAGACGTTTGTCTTCCGCCCTATTTATTAGTTATAGTCTATATATAATGTACTAAATTCAAGTAAAGTAGCCTAAATAAAATACATATAATATCTATATTATTCCGAAACCCCTTTGTAAGCTACTTGCTACTTACATAGCTCACATTAAAACAACAAAGTGTCGTATTTTAGGTCAACGGGGAAATGTTCCACGTGCTTCCCTATTGGCTGGGAAAATGGTAAATGCATCAGCTGCTTTAACGTCCCTAGTTGTGAGTCAACAAGAACGAGCGAATGGCATAGCAATGATAAGTGAGGTATTTTATTAATTTCCGTACAATACAAATTAGAGTTTTCTTTTTAACGGTTGTAGAATCAATCGCGTGTTTAACAAACGCAGGCTTCTTATCAATATTTATACAAGTCAAGATTAATCTATATTCAAAATATTCTTTGATCGGTATTAAATAACTTTAAACGAAAACGGGAAATGTTTCTAACCTTGAGAGCAGGCAACCCGCATTATCGCCGAAACCCAATATTAGACCTTTCCTTACATGTATCGCCATAATATATTGGGTACTTATATCGTTACCTTTATCGATTTCCAACTAGATGTGCTCTTTTGCCAACTTCTGTTAGTGGCAGATAAAATATGGGTCAAGGTCATTCTACAGTATGTTCAAAATTACTTTTAAGAAGCCTATAGAGTAAGAGTAGACTTGTATTGTGCACAGTGGCATTCATGTTTGTTATTTAAAACACAATACTTAGATTAAATTGACCACTTACATGACTCAATATAGCCTACGTCTAAAATCTAGAGTTATTAACTTTATAAAACATTAATATAATATAAAACGTTAATATAATGTATAATTTAATAGAGCGCTTTATGATAGCCTATTGCAGATTTGAAAGTTAAATAAACGTCGTTAAAGTTCCGCGGAATAATAATTTCGACACGGTACCTAACTTTAACCTCAATCGCGACTAAAGGTTTATTCCTTATTCTTTTTGACCTTCAGAATAACAAAACGCAGTCACAAGAAGTAGAAATTAACGATTTACCGGCTAATGGTCGCCGTGAACTCGACCTTAAATTTAAGGGAACTAGCTGATACACGCTATGCGAAACGCTAAATAATGAACGCTGATTAATTAACAAAAACTTCAACACTTTGATTCCCACGGTTGTATTTCCGACGTCACGTCACGCCCTCGCTTCTTCTGCATAAATTAAATATTTGTCTGAATTCAAGATAGAATTGTCCCGCAAGCGGACGTTCCGAAACTAGGACATTTCAGTTGTTGGACAAAGTTTATTGGAGCCATTTTTAGAGACGATGTTCTTATTTCGATCAAAAAGGTTTTCAATTGAAATCCGGCTTTTTTAATATTAAGTTAGACAAAAATGTAAAACGATGGACCAATTTTTAAATGGAATCCTATTTTTGAGAAATTTCCTTTTTTGCTTTCTAAATTATTTGCTTTCCGTAACAATTTTATGAAGAAAGACCTAGGTCCTATATTCACAAAAAAATATATAATTTAATAACTACGGTAAAAAATATTACAGTTCGAGGCATAAAATTTCAAACTCTTTTAGCCGAGAAGAAATTGAAGTCTTTTACTAACAAAAATATAAAGTACGAACTCTTTGAACGTTAAGTAAAGTATTTTAGAAAACTCGCCTTTGGCGCTTTGAGGGTTTATACCAGCAACATTTTATCCCCCGTGGTCAAGAACGGCCGTACTCTGAGATTTTCTCTTGTACCTCGTAAAGAACGTTGTCCTTGTATGTGAAATATTTAGAGAACGTGGAGTCGAATAAATTCAGAATCGCAATGGCGCAATGTGTATTACTCGGGAATACGAGGAATGTAAGTTATGGCTCAAAGCTAAAGTAAAATAGGTGGTCGATTAAGTCAAACTTTGAGCAATGCAAAAATAATCTTGTGACTTACAATTATAATAATAATATAGGTCTCATAGGCATCTAGACTAGAATTCTGGTGAGGTTCCCCTCTCTGGAACCTTAACCACCGGCAGCTTGGACCATGTTCCCGACCCCAGTTGGAAGCAGTTTTCTCCTAGTATATTAAAAATTGATTTTATAAGTTATATGAATATAGAAATAAATAATATTGATAATGTTGAAGAAGACAAAACATTTTTTCAAGTACCTTCCCAACTATTAAGCAAGCCTGAAAACTTTATCCAAGTTCCATTAAACTTATTTAAAGGAGAATTTGCTTTAAGTTAAGGCTGGGAACTAATTAGTAACTAGGAATAATTCGACAGGGATTATAAGCCTGATAGTATAACAATTCGGTCGAACTCTCTAGAGGTATTTGTTCTAATACAATATTAATATCGTAACAATAAGAAAGGAATCACCTAGTTATCTTCGTGTTATTCGTTTTGGGGCGATCGGACAAGTGTTACTGGGTCTTTCTATTAGGTAATTTCTATTAGGTAGTTAGTTCGGAGATTGGAACTATGTAACAATAAATGACATTACCCTCAACCTCCATTGCTAAGAATCTACTTAGACAGATAATAGCATTATAATGAAAAAGTATGTACCTAGCTGTGTAATCCTTTGGGTAGTGGATGCCTTTTAATAACCTCATGTATAATTTTCCAAAAGTAATGATGCAACGTTTTCCAGTATCCAGTTTTTATAACGTCATTTATTTATCGCAAGCTTGCCAGATGTCAATTAAACAGATAAGATAACACAATGAATCATACTAATATCATAAATTATAAGAATTTAATTAGGTTTGCTTAAAGTTTAAAAATCCCCCTACAAAAAGTTTTTTTTTTCTGGATTAAAAAAAAATACTGAGTTCTCGCTAGCAATTTCAACTTTTGACACTTCTGAATCTAAATCAAAAACTAAGTGAGACGTCGATGTTTGAGCCGCTGTCACAATAAGTACAAGTCACACTTATCAATAAGATGTAATATCTAAATTAAAAGTAATATATTTATATTATCTGACTCCTACTCAAGTAATGTCTTGCCCACTAAGATTCGTAGAGCAGGTCTTGGCCATAGAAACGAATTAACCGTTTTTATAACAGTTTATTTAATTGATACAAAGCACCTTCCGAATTATGTTATAATGTGTCAATTACAAGTGATTGAACGCCCACGTTCTAAATTGCCTTGTAGTGGCTCCGAGTATTATTTTTTCTCAATATTAACCAGTTATAAATCAATTGAGAACTTGATTGAGGTATATGAGAGCCTCCTTATTCAACAACTTCTCGACATTGTCTGGAAACTAAACAGTTTTCAATTCTAATAAATTATAACATCTCTTTTCTCGATTTTCAACATCAATTTATTTTAATAGAGCTTCAATATAAGATTTATTATGATTTGGGGACATTTAAGAGGGATAGCTCAGCATTAATCAAGAAGTTTTAGAAATATAAATCTAGAATGAGTCACACATCAAAACATAATTAATAGCGACCTTGCGATTGCTGCGAGAGAGCTATTTATATAACTTTTCGTTTTAATTTACTACGTCTGTAAAATTAAGTAAATCATTTAATTTAACAGACAATCTTACTTAAACCTGACCGCTAGTTGTTATTATATCTAACTTAGGTCTTAACTTAGGTCTGCTAACTTAACAACCTAAATATTTGACCATTCAGACAAAATACACAAAATGGTATTATTCTCTACTTCCACGCGAATTACGTTGGCTTGAGGTAACTTTTGGTTTAACTCAGACAATCAAAGCAGTTTACAGGAGGATATTACGCAAAGATGCTGCGGTTGCATCAACCAACTTGTAGTGATTTTGTGGTTTTATTGGACTCATAAAATACTATTATTTTGTAACTTAGAATAACATAGGCTTTAGATAAACCAATTAGCTTAAGTAAGTTTAAGACAAACTTATCCAAGTTATAACTTATGCATGTTATAAAGACATCAACAATCGATTAGTTAAGAGAGGTTTATGGCCATTTAACTGTGGAGTAATCGAAACTCCTGTACCTTCTCGTTATAAATGGAAATACTCGAGTGCTTTGGTCGTTACCAATCATAAGGGTTAATTTAATACCTATCTTTCGGGACAGTACTTATGTAGCGAGGTATCATGTACAAATGTGAGGGGTGTAAACTAACCAGCGCTGCTCTTGTGATGTAGTCAGTCCGCGATCACCGCTCCATCGGCACACCGGCATTGACTTGACGCCGGCGTCGGCGCCACTGCGGACGCACGCACGCACACACACACACTGGCACTGTCACTGGCACTAGGCAACCGGCCCGCACACACGCGCACGACACTATGGACACACGGCACGACAGTAGCGGCGATGCCGTCCGCAACTTCACTGATCACTGCCTACGAATGCTTTCACTGCACCTGTAACAAATCATAACTGTATGTTAGATTTCGTTCTAATTAATACATTAAATAACAATCTTAAACTCTGGTATATTTACATAACAACAGCCTACAAGTTTGAACACAATTACAACCACCTGTGTTTATACGTATATGAGTTTCATGCGTCGCTTCATCTCACTTGTTACCTATACAGGTTGCAAGGGGTCGAAGGGTTGTTGACCCATCCGAGAGGAATTAACTTGTCGAACCAGTTACTTTTGAACGTGAAGAATGGCACCCGTGAATAGCAAAATGATTGCGGAAGTATAGGGTATGTCAGGTTTGAACAACATTTAAACGTGTAAACCCTTAACTTGTAAGTTGAGGGGATACAAGTTAAATAACATAACATTAACCGCTACGTGTTGGTGGTCTGGCGCAGTCGTTATTTAGTTTTACGCCGTTACGTCGCTCGTCGACGAGATCGACGTAATATTTTACGGTCTATAAACAACGGACGGAACAACATTGTTGGTTTATAGCCCAGGGCATTACCTGCATTGTTTCCATACAAATTTACACTACGATACTATGGTATGAATGCAAGTATGTAAACATGCTAAGCGATTTTGTGTGTTGCTATTAATAGTTGCGCACAACAGCCTGAGAAACGCTTTGTCATTAAATGGTCTAAGTGTTCCTTGCAAACGACTTCAGAATTACCATTCCATAAAAATGTATACTACTTTTTAACACTTACACACCGCGTAAAGTAACCATTTCAGCGCTATTAATACTTTAGGTTACACAAAGGTTATGTTTACTTATTACATTTTACCACAACATACTAAGGGAAATAGACAAATTATTATGTATTTTCACAGAAAGGCAAGGCATACACCTAAACTTTTAGATATTAAATGTACATTTAACCACAAACGATTACATTTAACAAACTGCATAAGCAAGCTTGTTCAATATCATCTCGTTGTAAAACTTCGCGTCATTTTTGTGGTATAACAACTTGAACTTTTATTCGCGAGTACTGACAGGCGTGCCAAAGTGATAGTCATTTGAAATCACATTACTATTTAACGTCAAATATAGAACATGCAGAATTATAATGTATATCATCACAATAAGAACTACAAACAACCTAAGTTTGAAAGAACAGCTGATCAAGATTCAAAATAATCCGTACTAAAACTTGAAGTCAACTTCTGGTTGCAACTGAAAGTTGAGAACGCGAGTGTAGATGTAGAGGCGGAATTTGAGCCAAGTGTGCCGTAGTAATTTCCGTAAAAAGCATCTGTCGAGACGAGCGAACAACTCGGCCGAACAATGCAGGCCTGCCCACAAACTGATGGCGGAGAAACTTTTAATTGAAAGGGCCATTGATCGCGTCCGGTGCGACGTGACAGGGTCATTGCTACGCTTATTCGTTTCAGCTATAACAATTAATCTCACTACATGTTTGTGTGTTTAATTACACCCAACAGTTTTCGAAATATTAGGTTCGGCATGAAATAAAGCTGATGATAACTTTTGCATATAATAGATTCTCTCAGTTAATGCCCCGAATACTATAACGAAAGTTAACTTTAATACTATATTAGATGTCTAGCCGTCGCTACTTTACACCTAAAAGGGGCAAAGACAGCATGATACCAAAAAAATATGACTTAAAAGTACTTAAATGTTATGTTCATTGACAAATAAGCGACTATAATCTAAGTTATCTTCATTATTGTCTGCAATAAGTAAGAACAACGTTACAAAATTAGGAATAATAACGTAAAGCTTGTTAAGAATGTAACTTTAATGTTATTCCATGTTCATGCGATTGACAACAGTTAATCAATTAAATAAACCGTGTCTTATGGGCAACCCTGTCGCATAGCGGCTGTAATTGTGCGTTCCGTTCCCAAGATTTCAACGGTTAGCCGGCTAACTGTAAAAACATTTCGTTCAATTATAAGATAAGTGCTATTGATAATGGTATTGCGCTGTCAGTATGCTGGTTGAGTAATGACACTGTTGTTTTCCAATTTCTGTACAATGACTCAGTTTTAGCAGTTATTCTTTTCTTAGATGCGAAGATAATAACGGAATTACATTAGTATTTCCGTGTGTCGGTTGAAACATAGTGTATTTTTTTTTACCATGCTCTATTTTGACTAGGTATTTTGTATCTTTCCCTGTTCTCTAAAATGCTCCGACGAATTCTGCCCCAAGCTCGCCAAACATCTCAAATCCCGAATAAACTCAGACGGAATAGTTCCAATAGATAGATGTGGGCAATCCACTTTGTTATCAGTTTAATTATGGTTCGGAATACGTTTTCTTATCGTTCATGGTTACATGAAATGTTGGGGACACTTGTAAAGCTTCAACTAATAACAGTGGAATAGTTACAATCGTATGCTTGTTACTTGTGGTATGTAAATTGGCCACACACATCGCGAAAGTACGAATCTTCGAGTTAGTGTGGCTTCAGCAAAAGCGATAAATTGTTATTGCACCTCGGGTCGTTGGACTATCGATTGACTGAGGTTGGCTTGTGAAACTTTTACAAAGAGGCAGATTCGCCTAGTTTTTGGCAAGCAAAAGCCTTTGACTGCTGATGATATTTTTCTTTATCTGCCATTTATCTTTGGAAAAGGTTATCTAACTAGAATTTGTCACGAATGAAGCCGCTGTGAAAACATCAAATAGTTTGTGCGTATAATACATATTTCCATCTTTTATCTAAAGTCAAACTAAAATATGTTATAATCCGATGAAAGTAAACCAAGATAAAGCAAATAAACGTACCAATCAACATCAGAAATACGCTTATACATGACTCAATCTCGATCATATAAAACAATCCAGTAGTATAGCAATCATATTAAACCCCTTTCACCGCCAACACACGAGATATAGGACCGCTTTGTCCAACCGCAGAACTAGTCGTCGATAAAATCAAATGTGGGGAGACACAGGCTCTATAGACACACTGAAGCACCGTGTACAAACCTGATAGGATTTCGAGGGTACACCGTACGCCTCAGTTTGTTAATTGGAAAGCGATGTTTAATTACAGATATCTGTGTTCGTCCTTCCGAGGGTAGTTGCACAAACATGATAATTTACTGGCACACGATAATCTTTGACAAGCGATCCCTTTGAGACGATATTGATTGCTTGGCTCCCTCGAGTAATGTAGACGGATAAGACAATGACCAATTACCATTTGATTAATTACGCTAGACAAGCCTACGTTACGTGCTGGGATTTTATTGATTCTCTACACGAAAGGTGATTGACTGTTTCTTATGAAAATGTACAATTTTTCTTGGAAAACACATGCATGATTTTAATAAACAATCATCGTTGTAATTAACTACGCTGCCGGAATGGCAAATAGAAATCCTTGATTATATTTACTAATATCGTAAATACTCGTTGAAAATTCACGTTTGATTTAGTGAAGAGGATTATCCTCCGTAGTAGATAACGTCCTTCACTCTATTTATGTTCTTCATTACAAGTTCAGGATACTTGCTCACAATTTACTAAATAAAATTATAAGAACCAGTAATATTCTATAATGTAAATATATTATTCCATGAACACTTATGAAAGTTTATGAATAAATAAGCTTCATAATCTTAACTTTTACCGAAGTACATCGCATCAGTATTCCATTCAGCATTAACCTTTACAAATTAGATAACACACATAATACTTAGATCGCTGAACGAAAACTGTTCCATACAGAATCCTCGTTTGATGAATGAACATAATTTCTCGCGATAGAAGATTAGACTATGACCTATTTCCGTAGTTACATCATAATTTCACTTCATCACGGTGGGGGGATACAAGACGGATCAATTTGAATATTCAACGGTTAGCGTACAAGAGTTTGATAGTCTGGAAGCTTTCTGTTATAGACCAAGCAAAGATACAGGCAAACTTTTGCCTTAGCTTGTTAGTGGGGTGCAGACGAGGTAATTTTACACAGTTTGGCAGTTCGTGGCGTGCATTCTTGGTGATTAATGAACTTGGATATCGTCTGGTTATACATTCTAGGTATAATGCTTTACATAATATTTTTTTTACAATTGTTCCTCTTAACAAATGATTGATTATACAACGTCTTTTTCGTTTTTATTGTTTCTCTATTTTGAGTAATTGTATCAGCGACGTTAACAAACTCGTTAAAAGAAAGATTTATGAAATACCTCAAAAAGTTTAAATCGAAATCAAAGAAAATACTTTTACTTTGTGGAAACAAACAAGGGAAACTTCTAAACAATAAGAATTAATTACAATAATCATTCATAATGAACAAAAACCTCGAAGCAAAACTAAAGTACCGGCAACTTTTCGTTTACCGAGAAGTAACAAGAAAAAAGTTGTTTACTCGCTTGTTTGTGAAGGTCCAAAAGTCTCGAAACTCGGGGGTAGTCGGACCAAAAGTCGACACGCGAGGCGATAACATTATTTCTCCTTTACATTTACCATTTCGCCTCCACGAGTTGAAACGGTAGTTCGATAGTTACACAGCGACCGACTAACTTCAACGAAGCTATGAATAAAAAATGTACTAGAAGCGTCAGCACGTGTTACCATATTACTGTATCTCATTTTTTATCATACTACCTAACAGGTAGCTATTTTATTTATTTAAGCCAAACTATTGATCTGATGATAAAAAGAGTAAATTAAGGAGTAGATTGAATTATCACCTTATTTATAAAACAAATAAAATATACGTTTTCAACTTAAACAATAGCTACTTTTATTTATACATCTGTACAATATTGTACATATTTGAACAGAACCTTAACTTTTCAGTGCAAATAAATACGTTTGAGACGTACGTCCGTATCCAGTAATAGAAGATCACAGAATCTAGTTTGTCGAGTACGGGGGACGAACTTGCAAACTGCGCAGACTGTAGGGCGGACTGGGGAGGCGAGAGAACCAACTCACCCGACGAAACTTTCTCCTCGAGGCCAACGGGTAACTTGTGACGTGTCATAATCTTACTGCTACTTCCGTACTGCGTCCGTGGCACGGAGATAGCGGAAAAACTGGGCATTTCCATCTTTTGCTGTACCAAAGTTATTGTAAACTTAAGTAGCTTTCTGTTCTACAATGTCATATTTCTTTCAAACAAGATTCTTACGAATGTTGGGTAGGCGTATTTTTGTACGAAATGTAGAATTTAGCGTGAACGTATAATTATATCAGGTATTATATACCTACGCCCCATGTCACATTAAAAACTCTAGCATTTTACAAATAAACCTCAGTAAATGCTTACTATTTTCAAATATCGACGTAGACAACTATGTAAAACAGCTTACACCTTACTCTGTACGACAGTACGACGATACTCTACGGGGACATTGTAACAATATTTTTATCAGTACCGATCGAGTAGGTTCTCCACAGCATCGGAAAGTGCTCTTAGATTTGGAAGCGATCCAGAAACACTTAAGCCTTAGATAGAACTGAGACTGTGGATAAAACTAAACCAGATTAAGTCCACGACGATTGAGGGACGAATATCTCGGTCGGAAGGCTTTCAAGAGATTACCCTTGATTGGCTTTGTCCTTGATATCGATATTTGTTAATTCGCTTCGGCGACTTTTCCGACGGCACTATCAAATACATATTCAGTAATTGGAAACACAAGATAATTCGATATAATTTACTATAATTTGCTTTCAATAACATAGTATGCAAAGAATCAAATAATCCATAATAAATGTTCAAATCAATATGTACTTTAAGAATGTATTCAAAAGCAATTCAGAACTATTGGAAATCCCGAACACATTTCACATTTGTAACAAATTGTAGTTTGCGAACAGGTCTCAAAGTTTGAACTCTCAAGTGTTCTACGAGGAAGGATGAGGCATTTAATTCTCGGTGTGCTCTTGTTAGCATCATGATTGGTGACATCAGTCGTGTCACACGATCATATTATGTGCATACGCCGCTTGATAATGAGTGCCAATAAAAAGTCCGCAGTCACTCCAGATACAGTATGATTCACCGTGCGATTATGCTAATTCTGGTCTCGAATGGTTTCAATGCCTCTTTATGGTCTCTGAAGTTCAAATAAAAAGAACTGGGCGATTCTGAGATACTATTAACGTCATGGTCTTTTAAAGTTATGTCTCATTATGAACTGTTAGACGTGGTTGTCACTTACTGAAAATGTTTTCCGAATCAATGGCTTAAATAACAGAATTTCGAACATCGGACATAATGAATGGAGCTCCGCATACACATTTTTTCCGCCTCAATGTTTGTTCATTCACGTTGAAGTAACGCAGTATATTTTTCTCGAGTTACGTTCACGAGTATTAGAAAAGGAATATGAAATAATATTTGTAAGGTGAATTACAGGCCCCTTTTTAAATAAAATGTCTAAACACTGGTGACGTTAAAATTTTGCAAGGTATGAATAAGATTTGTCTTTATTTTTGCTTGTAAATTAAGTTTTAGTGAGTGTAAGGTTCCAACGAAATCGTTCATACGTAGACGAGGTATGTATAAAGTTATAAAGCATAACCGAAGCGTACATATGCAAGTTCTCATAACATCCCAAGACAGAATCCCAGGAGGAAAATTCGACATAATTCGTACAAATTAGACAACAATCCTCGTTTAAAGGCATTAAGAGAAGAGAGAGCTTCGCAAAGTTATAATGAAATTCACGAGCAATAAAACTTCCCTTTTGACTAACCCCTAGATATACATTTGAAGGTAGGGTTGTCGACTGAGAGGTATCACTAATTTACTTTAGCAGATAAACTTGGAGACGATCATACATCAGATATTATTACGTAAATTTATTAAGTGTTTAAGTACAGTAAACGTGTTTACAAGTATACATCTTCACGAGTATAAATACATTTTCATATTTAAGATTACGTTAAGCATAATCCGTCTAAACACCGTCTCAGATTACCATAATATGTATTTAACGTCACGTAACGTTAAAAAAAGGTAATGCTTAAAATTATAAACTTGTCAAACATACATTGTCCAGCAGCCCTACTCACAAGTTATGAAACGGGAGCGGCGCGGCCAGACGAGTGCCAAACTTAGACAAAGAGAGACTAACTTCCATTAAATCTTTTGCAACAAAGTTTACCGTCCCCACTGACTCTTGTGTACACCCCACCTATATATGTAACAACTAATAACATATAATACAACAATTTCATGAACTTTCGAGTAGTTAACAAGTTTCTCATAGGGTTCCAAACAGCTTTATATGTTTTCAAATGTATTATTTAGTAGATAAAGCGTGTGTAGATAACAGTGTAGTTACTTCGAACATTAGGTATAAATATAGATAACATAATAATATATCAAATGGGGTCATAAAAGTCTACCGTTAAACGTGGGTCGGGCCTCCTTGCAGTAAAGTCGTGAGAATATATCGATTTATCGAAAACTTTACAAGAGAATAACCAATGATGAATGAGATTGATAAAAATGTTTTATTTAATTTACGTATGTTGTTCGTTGCTTCACACAGTCACTTTGAGAAACTAACGAATACTTATAAATGCGAAAAATTTTAGCGTAGGTACCTATTAAAAAATATATTGATAGCATGATTATAGAATTATAGTCTACTTTTCATAAAACCTGTGTTGAGTTGATGGGTTTTTAAATTGCCAATTCCGAAGTGCCTTTACTGCGAACCAAAATCTAAATTGGAACACTGAAGGGGTTAAATGGTTTAACATTTGCATATTTCACTGCCGTTTCCGTCTCGAGCATTGAACATCTAATATTATAAATTCAAAAGTTACGAATGTTTGTGTATTTAGATGATTTGTTATTTTAATTTCAAAACTAGAAGGGTTAACTGGATTATCTTTGAGTTTGGTGAGTATAAAAGCTATTTTTGTATCTTACGTCATACAACAGGTATGATATTAAATAACTAAACGTTTATCGACCAGCGAACACAATGAGGGTATTTCCCTATTTTTCCTCATAATAATACTAGTCATATCTGCAGATAAGCTAGCACTTTATATTGAAGCGACTGTTAGGTAAACAATAAACCAATCATCCGTTTTATCGTGTTTATCATCGATGGTATATAAATGGAAATACATAATTAATGACAATTATGTTAGGTACAGTGTGAGATAAGGTCATTTCGTAAGAACAAGGATTTTGCAAGAAATACAATTTACATTTAGCAACACAAACAAACTTTAGCGTATTAATACTCAACACGCTGGTTTTGTTCTTGCACTTATTATTAGCTGTCGTTAGTGTTCACACACGACACAAAAATGATCGGTCATCAACGTTAATTGGTCGAAGTCACTGCGACACACTTGCGAATCGCTTAACTGCGATCAAAAACAAAATACTGTTTTAAGTTATCTTTCACGAACACGAAATGTAGACTGGAGTGTGGTTTAAATAAAAAGTTGTTGTTTTATGTTAAAGCCTATTCGAGACCACTTAAACGAGATTGTATCGATGAATAGAGGTCAGCTCGAAATAAATGGGTTACTGTGTAACTTGTGGGCGGCTGAATAGTAAACTATCTCCATTTAAATATTGAACGACACATACTTTACCGCTACAGATACTAATGAACATCTATTGTTTATTTTAAAAGACATTAATTAACACGGACTGGCTTAACTTTTTTTATGTAGTTCTTTTTAAAAGCCATAATACTCTTCTGCGCCATAGAAGTCGTTACATTTTTTTTTTTTTTTACTAGAAACCGCAATATATTCTGTTGAATAAGTTGTGTTACATCACATCTTGCTCCTGAGCTATTTGAATAAATATGAACCATCTACGAATACATACTACTATGTTTCATCTTCTCTAGATACATTTTCAGCAAATACAGTACATTTGTCAACTCTATGCTAATGCTCAAGTTCTGATAGACGACCAAGACTCTACAAAAAATATTAGTTATTACTTGTACCGCAATGTACATAATAAACTATGTAGTTGTATTTCTATAAACTAAAGAGCAACATTGAAATCAGAATACCGAAAGTCTGAGTTAAGATGAAACCCAGAGCAACGGCGAGGCGGAGTTGAAATTTGGCCAAAACTAAAGTAGTTTAAGTTAGTTAAAACTGTTGGATACGTGTACCATGTTTTTGACGGATTACTTGTTCGCCAGAGTTTCTATAAAGTCGACTTTGAACTACGCGAAGTAAGGAAGTTGACGGCGGACAGAAACTGTGCATGTGTAGATTCTTTGTGGTGCATAGCGGTACGTGTTTACAAAGTTCAGCATGTTTATTAAAACGAGATTAATAGTTGGTGAATAAAAAAGTTATCCTATCTTATTTAATAGGATCATAAGGTATTTACATCAAGCTTTTAGAATCCTATCCTTAAAAAATAGCATTGGGAGTGATAACAAGACTGCTCGGTTTGTAGAACCTGATAGGATAAACCTAATCACCGTAAATAATATTTACTCGTTAAGATTGAGTTTCCAAAACTTCTAGTCCGTAATGACTTTGGAAACTTCGAAGAATCAGAAGCCGGTATAAACAGTTATCCGACCATCAAAGAAAATACATATTTATTTTGCTGCTGTGTAGTGTGCAATTGCGCATGCAAGCATATTATTATGTGTATTATATTTCTATACACAGTACAAAAACTAGATTCTAAGTTAATATAATAGCTTTAAATACACCGATTTATAGCACCAACTAATCCGTTTTTCGTATTAGAAGTTTCGTAAAGAGACTAATTTAGAAAAGCGTTATAAATTACTAGGTTTCGCCTAAAAAGGCATTTCGTATAACACTGCATCGATCGAACATGTTGATCGTCATTCGCGTTCAAACTTCCGCGAATACACATTCTAAATGAGACGTACAGCGAGTTCTATAACCGTTTACAGTATAAAGCGCTACTTAGATAACTGTAGCGACCAACTGTCTGCCTCGATTACCGACACAACACGAGTAATACAACACAGAATATCTAAATAACAAACACGAATAATAACGTTGTCTTTTACGAAGAGGCAGGTTAATAAGTCTGTTTTTAAGGTTTTTAAGTCTGTTATTTGTGCATATAAGATTAAATCTCATTTTCTACCAATTAGAAAAAAATACAACATTAAACGCTAGAAAATAAAATAATCAACATGTAAATAAAATTTATAATGGCACTATTTGTTCTCCTGCATAGCTTTGTAATAGCTAATTAGTTATTTATAACGCAAACTTTGCAACGTAAACAAACTTCTGTTCAACTTTAAAATTTAAATACATTTGAATAATTTCTGATTTATACTGAACCGACGGCCACATTTACTCGTCCGCTTAGATGTCAAAATTGAGATGTTTTTCGTTTTCCCAGCTTTATTTCGCAGAAGTGTTCGAATACGTTGTATATTTTTTACTTGCTGGTTTGCTGAATCTATCTGCTCGCACTTAGTGCTCGCTATATCGGTATAATATATGTAAGATCATTCTAGGTTTTTATTATTTATTCAAGATCAGATGTTTTTAACACGAGCTTATCAATATTAAATTATCAATTGCCTCTATTGATGCAGGACTAAATTTTAATTAAATTATTTTATTTTAACGGTAAATTTAACATTAACTGTGTTTGTGTGCCAATGTGTATAACAGACCAGCTAGTCTACTTAAAAATATATTTAAAAGTTTGACTAAAAACATGAAGACTGTAGAAACAGTTGAAACAATCGCAGTACTTGCAAGTGCGAGTCGGGGTACAGTAATTTGTCGAGTAAGTGGGACAGGGCGCTGGGCGATTCAAGCTGGCGGCGGCGGCGCGGGCGGTGTGGCGAGCGGCAAGCGGTGAGCGTTCGATCGCGGGGACGCGCATAGGTCGTTCACCCCGCCAGCGCCGGACCTGCCGACCACGTTGCACTGCATTTTAAACGCGCTTCATTACTTTCCGATCTGTTCGACTGTTTCAAGTGTTAGCAGATCAATAATGGTATTGTTCTCATTATCACCTCGTCTCGACAAGGCATTGTAGTAAAGTAGGCGTCAATTTTATATGTAATGGACTGTTATTTATTATTTTAATTACCGTTGTAGACGGTTATTTTATTTAAACAGCAGCACAAACCTGTATAGCAACAATAAAATGAACATTTTTTTGGAATAATAACCCCCGCGTTTAAATAAATAACATGTGCAAAATATGCAAATATCGTATTTTCAGCTCAAAAAGCTTACCTGTGGACACTTGATAAATTTAAATTCCATGAAAAAGGGGCCGTCTGCACGAGCGGACGACTTTGATAAACTATTCAGGCGTAACGTTCAACTGTACAAATAAATACATTTAAGCGTGTCACGTAATAAGCCATGGAGAAAAAACATCTAACGAGAGATTTTTCCTCTTCGTTTATACTATACACGTGTCTCCAATTAATGCGGAAGATTTAATTGTAGCGAACGAACGAATAGAAGTGGAATAGTGTTGGATATATGGAAATTCATGTTTTAACAAATAGGTCGTACGAGGAACGTTACGTAGACCAGTATTATTGGAGGAAATCGGAGACATGACTCAATATGGATATTCACACGAATGACATGGAAAACTTCTATACCGTCTTCATAATACGATATACGTAAACGTGTAATGCCTACTTGAAATTATTAACTAGATTCCAACGTTGGGAGAAGAAAATAACAAGTCTTATATTAAAATCAAAATAATTTTACACGACAAGAATCGAATTGCATATCTACATTAACATTTGTTCGTTCGACAACCCCTAGATTTCTAAAACGGAGAACGTCCCGATAAATACATAAAGGCAACACGATTCCATTGATTCTGTAAACAATAGGCAATAATGAAAAGCGGGTCAGAGTCAGACAGGTGGGTGAGGGCTGTGAGGGCCGAGGGGTGATCTCGCCTCTTCCCCCATCGATCCCCCATCGGAAGAATGGACGCACGTGTACTCTACGCCCTATTTCAACTCTCTATGACTTGAATGAACTGATATATGTATTCATTTACGTATGCTCGTTTTGTAGTGACGTGGATCCGTAGTGGTTGAGTTATGGAGCGTATTTATTAATGCATTTTGAAATGTGAACAGTTTACAACTTCATATGATTGTAGACTTTTTTCTACAATAAAATTTGTTTCGTATATTTTTAAAAGTATGAATGTTAAATATAATAAGAGATTATTTTTCACATATATCTTAATTGGGACCTTATTAATTACTAGAACATTTTCTCGTAAAAAACAAGTTTTTAACATGAGCTCCGCACCGGTACCGTAAATATAATCTACCGTATGTGAAATTGGTCGGCGAGTATGGTTAGTGAAATAATGGTGTCCAATTTTACGCAATCAATGATTCAATTGGAAATACGTACGTACGTGGTTATCGGTGGCCATTGGCCCCATTTCGAATGCTTTGTGTTGGCGTAAAACGTTTTACATTTTCGAGATCGGAGCGTGAAAGCATCCGACCTGTTATTAAGGGTCCACTAAAGCCGAAATGAATGGACCGGAAGGGGACGTGTAAAAAATCAACCAATAGAAATGGTTAATCGATTTTAAACCCGCGGTTCTTTTTCGCATCGTTTATTTTGCGTTTTTAGGAGTCGAGTTTTTGTCACCGTATTTAGCGATACTAAATTACGACTCAGATATTGAATTGCATTTTATCTTACTTTCTGAACGGTGCATAATGAATTAGCTAGTATTATGAGTAATATCATAAAATTAAACCTATTTCCCTAACTCCAATGTATAACCTTCATAATTACACATGAGTCAGAATACTTTATAAAGCTTCGACATTCATAATAACTAAGCAACATAAAGCTCCATAAAAAATGCCAACAATTATAAAAAAGTAACAGTAAAAGTAAATGAATAACATTTATATTCCGCATCCGTATTTTATCCGTTGTGGCGCTAGCTAACGCGGTCCTGGTGGTTTTTTTTCCGCGCAGTGTTGGCCAAACAAAACGAACCCGATGAATCCGGTGATTCTGTCCGCACGCTGGCTCGCACAAAGGAGGCACTAGGCGAACGCCAATGTACGCGCCATTGTTCGAAATTGACCAATATTTTTTTTTTTGTATGACCGATAAATGGATTAAATTCTGTGTTTCAGTGTATCTCAAATCTGATATCGGATTAATCTCATCGTGTTACTGTCGGTACACGTATTAATTCCCTTGAGTATTAGCAGAGGCATTTGTTTGGAGAGGCTGTGCAAAAAATCGTCCCGAGTTTTAAGGTACATTATATTAACATTAAAGTTCAGTAAACATAATACTTTCACAATTTACACGTAAAAGGCTACTTATGCGGCATATTGGCCATAAACGAAACAATGGCGCCGAAGCCGTCCTTCCGTCAAGTTGGACTTGCTTTTTGCACTAATTGCCAATGTTTACTACATAAAAGGCGTTGTAATGACATGCCTGAGAAGCTTTTGTCTTCATGTATAATTCTCACGTTTGTTATAGATCGCAACGTGCAGTCAATTTAAATCAACCGATATACTTGCAGTTGCACATGACTTTTTATCTTGCTGCGTCGAGTGTAAGGTTCGAAACTGGATGCTAATCTATTTTCAGTGGCATGAAAGTGTGCATGCAAGCAGAATTCGTTGAAAATGTATTTTTTAAAGGGGCATACTGTTACAGGAATGGCTTTGCAGACATGAATGCTGGCTCAGCTTATGGCCGGCGTAAACAGTTATGGCCCTATCGGTTGCAAGGCCGGTTTTAGGGCGCACGTACACGTTCAATCTTATGGACTTGGCATCACATCAATATTATGTTATTGCACTCGTGGGTGCGATCCAGTTTGGACGGCGCTCGTAAAAAGCGTTATTGTCTTTGTTTCTATGCAGATGGAAAGTTTAAAGACTTGCGTGTCGACAACATTAAGATTCAGAAAAACCCACCAGGGTAATATTTTGCCGAAACATTAAACCATAATATAATAACTTCAAACTTTATCAAATAATTATTTTTGCTTAAAATTTTAAAGTGTATCATTAGATATTGCGAAATTATAAAGGTCATAACCTTGCTACATAACCCTTTACTTCGATCGACTTTATAAAAGGCAAAGGCATTGCGCGTTAGGCGTGTATAAGGTTCCTAAGTCGAGTTTTATGCCCGCTGGCTGTATCAGCATTCCTCCCGAGCGAACTAAGCGGAAGCGGGCGGGCTGTCTTTCAATATTATTATTGCTTGGAAACTGACTGCGTTCGAGCCGCACTATGAATAGCTGAACGATTTGCAACGCAAGTGAAATATGGGTAAAATGTACCGCCGTTATGCGGACTTCGCGTTTTTATTGATAGTTTGCAATAATGTACGTCCGACGTGGAAGAAATATTCTTTTAGTTATACGAAACAATGTATTCGCTATTGTTACAACGTAGCTGTTTATTTCTAACCTTTTTGCGTGAAAGGAGAAAGGTTTTCCTTTACAACAATGCGAGGAATTTATAAAGCGTTATATGTAGGAGCATTTTTCATGATAATAAAGACAAGTGGGTGATACGGGAAACCTTCCAAAGGCGTTCGATCAAACACGCTTTCTCTTTGAAAGTACGAAATAATCACTTTCTAGTTGACAACGTTTTGAGTTACACAAGTGTACTTATCGCACTTTCGTAAATTGCCGTTTAAGATTACAGTATCAGTTAATGGTTTAGACATAAATACTGTAATTAGGCACTTATCTCGAATTAGCTCGAGGTGTTAATAATAAATAGAAACATTATGTGCACTGGTTTTAGTTAGATGTTTGTTTTTGACTTATCTGCTAGTTAGTAACTGCGTGAAACATTGGCTTAAATTAGTGCGAACATCGTAAGTTTGTGAAGTATCATTGTAATTATGTTTCCACGGCCTAAATCTCACGAAGCGAGAGATTTCTGTACTCGGGGTCATGAAAACGACAAAATAGCAGGTATAGGATTCATATTGTGAAGCATTTATTTTAAAAAAGGGCTTTGAACTCAGCGAAAACTTAAAGTTTATCCTTCCAATGTTTAATTTACAGGTGATAACATTAAATTGAATAATAAAGCCATATCTGTACTACACGATTGTTAGATTTCTTCCATTCATCGTTTGCAATCAAGGGTTCATAGTCCATGATCTCATTTTATAGTATATCTGTATTATACACAGACACCGGTGCAGCGACACACGCACACTACTAAACAAATCACGTGGTTATAAGTGGCGTAAATTATTGTACAAGGCACATTTATCAGCCGCCCATGTGTGAGTTGTGAACTTGTGTGGAAGATCAAAGGAGATGTTAGTTACTTGTTGTTACGTACTTAGGAGTTATGTTAGTTTTATGACGCGCACAATGTGTGAAGCATGAACAATGTTGTTAAAATTATGATGCATGAATGTGTAAGAAGCAAAAGGAATATGGATTGCAGCACGTGGCGTTGTGTCGCATCCGTGATCTTATAAGAACGTAAATCAATTTGTTTTTCTTGTACAATAAATAAAGGTGTAAGAATATTCTAGTTTTATTCAGCAGCACTATACTATACTATACACAAAAGTTATTTAAGCTCCGGATACAAAGTCCAAGTCATTTTGAAGCCATCAAAATACTATTCCGTGCTAGTGACGTCATTTTTATAATAACAAAGTACTTACAGCAAAAGTTCACTACTCGTAACCCAGTTCGACCTCGCACGAAATATCAGAGTATCTTACTAGTATAGTTATACATAAAACACACAATCGTAGTATACTGTAACAAGTGCTGAGTGCAAAGATCGCGTTGGTCGCACCGGCGCCGGCAGAGGGCGCGGGGTACGGGTCAACGCACAGGTCACGCAAACACTAGACTAGTGCTAGGAGGAAATAAGATGAAAGTACTGAGACTTGCAGAATGGATATGTGTTGGCTCGTTAATTTCTAGGGTTATTGTCCACTTAAACTGTGGTATGCGCATTGATTTTGCGAATAAAATTTAATCTGTTTTGTGTTTAGTAAAGTTCGTATCGTGTATAAGCGCAAATTTTATATTGGAATTGTGTAATGAACATCGATTTAGGCATAATCACATTCGTACAACGAATTCCAAAAGAGGTAAAACAATAAAAACACCGACCGAATAGCTCAACTAAAACTTATAAACACAATAATTACTGTGTTCAAACAATAATAAATGTGAAACAAGGAACATTGAACATAAAACGAGCTGTTGAGCGCTAACAACAAAAACCACACGAAATTGTCGATTTCACAAAAAACCTACAATCTCGTAATCGCGTTTTAAAACCGTCTGATGTACGGGAAATGAGTAATAACTTAATGACAGAAGACTTGTGTCGTAAGTTGTATGTTGCGGTACTGTCGAAATCGACCAATGGTGTGCGTCCACGGTCGCCGAGTGGCGACTATTTGTTGCTAGGCAAGGCTCGCTCGCTCGTACGAGAAAGCAAATGAAAGCGGATCGCTTTCCAGCTGCGTTTGTTTGCGACACTGTTGAGCGGTTAGAATTAGGCCCTTGCCCGTTCATTGGCATGACAAAGAAACATGTAGACTTGGATTTTGCAAGTTAAATTAGGACGCAATCCGAAAATTATATTATGCTATAGTTTGATAAATAACAAAGCTGACAAGTAAGTGTTAACAAAGCACGTGCCTATTAGGCCATAATTATGCCACAAGGGACTTTCCTAATTCTACTTAACAAATACATGATCAATAACATACAAACTATAGAACGAACATGCCAATTATTTCTCTTATAATACAAGTATTAATCTCTTGCACAAAAAACATGTAAACAATTATGTAAAACCCTTATTAGCATGGACATAACTTACAATAATCCTACGTGTACTAATGGCGCTATATTATTAATTCGTTACTGTCACTGGGTGTGGGTACAAATTAAACATCGATTAATCGAACTAGTTCGCGATTGACGTCAATGATCCGACAGCACAACTGTACAAATAATAACATGGCAGGTGATGTGTTATTAAACTAATATTTTATCTGACTGACTGAGTCAATGAGTAATACATACCTTCACACATATGAATATGAAAAACTGTTCAGATATATTGAATTCGAATACATGAGGAAAGGTGATCTTAACCCGGAAATGCGCATAGCCTTTAATGCAAAGAAAAGCATAACAAAACAAAGACGCAAATGTCCTGGTAACACACCACTAACATGGTTTCCCGTTTAAATATTCGCGTCTTCACAAAAGCCACTTCAAATATTCCATTCAGCGTGCTACCTCTCTAAGCCTGGTCAGTTTCAGCATAATCTCGTCGCAAAGGTAAACGGCCCCGGCGAGCTCCCCGTACACCGAATTATTTTACATATTCCAATCCGACGTGTCCCCGGAACTGACGACGCATAGCCGAGTTCAATCGCAAGGAAAGCCGGCACAAACGACCGACAATTGGACTCGTTCACGTTTTAGGGTTATGCCAAAATTTAAACCCCATTAGTAAATCCCTTTCTCGCGTCCCAAGCATCACTCCAGCTATTGAAATGTAATGGGCTTTAACCATTACAGAGTATTTTGTGCGAATCCGTAATGCGTCTGTACCGCTAGTGTAATTACCAATTTATCTGCTCTACCTCACATAATCAGTTGAATTTTGAAACTTATCTCCTGGTTTAAACAATACTTAGCAAATGTTGAACAATGATAAATGATAACGAGTTTAATATCGTCGTCGCCAAGCGATGTTTCTGATCTCGTAATCTGGGTTTATCAGCCGTCCGACGGAATACTAAACGCGGACCACACCTCGTGTTTGGAATACTCGGACAAACATCTGCCTACGTAACGGTCAATATGTAAAGAGACAATATAAGCATGCGCTTAGCGTCAGGTCTAGTTAATTAAGTTAACACATTTCTGTTACGGGAGCTGACTCAACGCCGTCGATGGTGACTTGAATTAATAATTAATCAGGGATGTATTGGGTACTGATTGTAAAGAAGGACGCCAATTATACATTTTGTTGAGAAAACGAACAAAATCGTAAATTCACTTTTAAAACGTGCGTCAAAAAAAGCTCTTTGATCTTCGTGAATACAGAATGTCCATTTAATAATATGATTGGGGATTCAACATTTGGACAATTTACAACCGTCTTTTTCGGCTTCCTAAAAAGTTTTTGTCTTAGAGCGATTGACAAATGTGTGTAATTTATGGAATGTATTAACGCACACAAGACCTCAAGCTGTGCGCGGCAGAATTTATTACCCTGTGCTTGTAAATTAAGATGACGAATGGTTATGTGGTATTCGACGCGATGACCAGGCGAACTAACTACTACCTACCTAGTTCGTACAATGCAGCAATTCCGGCAAAGTATGCTTCAAAAAGGCCATGACATTAATATGATAAGTACACTTTATCTCCTTGTGTAACTTGCGTCCGACTAGTAAATTAATACTGAAGGCGTCAATTCAAGTTGATGTAGGTAAATGAAATTGTTTACTACGATAAAAGACACGTACATACATAATATGACTGTTTCTGAGAAATTACGTGTTCTTGGCGATAACAATGGATAAGTGCTGAACATTGAAAAGCAAGAAACTGACATATTTTAGTGATGTATTTAAGACTTTATTTCAATCAATATAAAATATATAATACGCACGTGCAAGTCTTTTTAACAATACATAGGTCTTTCGGTATAGGTTTTTCGTGTTTCATGAAAAAAAATATAACACCGACCACAGCGCGTGAATCAAAGTGTTCACTCAATTCACACAAGGTCCTTGTTTAGGATTATAATAAATACGAAATCCAATAATACGACATGCGTTGCATACATATTCATTCATTTTTCCTTGATACAAACCGACAACGGACAGGAAAACATAACAAACGGCGGTAAAACTTCCTCTAGTAGTAGTCAGTTGGCAACATCCGCACACACACAATATTATGAGTAATATATTAGTGATAACGAGAATATACAAGTATTTACCAGATCAAGGCAGAGACACGAGGGTGTATTACGTATTCAAATTTTAATTTATTCTGAAGACGGTTCTTTTTAATTACAACGTCTTATTAACGTGGCTCCGGCTTGGTGGGAACACAGATATTAATATCACGTGCTCAAATACTCTTTAATAATGAATAAATGACGGAAAGCTGTTTCTTTGTAAACGTATTATAATTTAATATATTATATATCTACGTTTCATATTACTTTCAATAGTGGTGAAGCCTAATAAAATAGGTTTAAAAACTACCTACATAAAAGGAAATTCAGGAATGCTAGTTAAAAGAAACGTTTGTAATTATAACGCGAATGGTGAGCACCTGTCTGTCTGTATATTTATAAATCGCTTTTGTGGTAAACGACGTATAAAAAGATTGTCGAAGTAGGTTTAGTCGCAATTATTATTAATTGTTATTGCTCTTGCTAGATTTTATACCACGGTAATAACTGTAAAATATATCTTAAAAATGTATATTAATTATTAACATTAAAAAGCCATTCTATTAACTAAACATTAAATAGGATATTATCTAAGAAGCTATTTATAAATGTCGTTTGTATAGAAATAAAACAAAATTAAAACACGAACTACCTTACAGAAATGCTGAAGCATTCACTATAAATATAAACATATCGTACTAGAACATGTAAATAATTCTTGAAAAGTAGAGCAGCTATAAAAAACCAAAACTAAACCAACCAATCATTTCGATCTAGTTACGAATCCCTAACCACTTTTTACAAACAACAGTTTTCAAGAAAAACGTAGCGTAGTCAGTCCGTTCCGCCTTTCCTTTGCTTTATCAACAAAGAGATGTAATTTGACGTTACACAATCGGCTAGCGACACCGAAATTGTCATGAGTTACGTTTAGAAAGCGACAGGTCTTGATCGACATGCGATTGTTAAATTGTAGATGCATTGGTTGAACATAGAACAAAGGTTTATTGTAATGTATTGACGTGGCAACAGACACGGTGAATGATAAGGCTTTGTTGTACCGTGTGAAAGTTACTACCAAATAGGCTACCTATGTTAATTTGACAATTCTGTTGATGTAGTTGCTATGTGTTTGTTTCTAACCAGCACGGTAACCAGCTCGTGCCTAAGGACGTTTGTTTAAAGTCTGGATATTTGCTCAAACAGGTGATTGGTGCCTCTAGCTGCACCGGATATAGGTAAACGAAGCGCGAGGCAACGTTTACTTAATAAAAGGCTTGGGTAGACGTTTGTTACAAAAAAACTTTATGCGGAGTTAAGGAAAAACTCTCGTGAGTCAGCTGTTTATTTTGTTGAACAAGCCGTGAGTCAATGAAGAGAAAGCAGTTTGCTGTGATTCACGAACTAGTAACCACTCGTGTTGCTACTCAAGCGTTATCTTTGCGATACATTGAGCATGGTTTGGTATAGATACTTTAGTTATTAAAGTGCACATTAACTAGAAATCGCTCTTTAGAATTTCTAGTTACAAGTTAGATATAAATACGAATGTTAGTTTTGTATAGGTAAATAATATATTTATTTGTTGACAGTTTGTTAGTAACAAACATGCAAATGTTTTATAATTACACCATTGTATACGTTTACTACAATTACAGCATTAACAGAAATGTAATTATTATTTACGTTAATATCGAACAGCAACAAAGTAAACCACATAAATTGAAAACGTTAGTCAACACACATGAATGTATTGGGTCTAGCTCACATTCATGTACGATTCCTTTCACCGATCATCGTGCATGCAAACTTAATTACTCTATCCGCTCAACATCGCATGCACGTTTAACTATTGACGAAAACATGTCACATCAGCGCTCGAATCTGTACATTTTTACTGAAAACCTCCACTCGAAAAAGAAGCGTAAATGTTGAATACTACACTAAGTGCTGGAGAAATGTTGCAGATTTTTTTATATAAAACCACGTCACAAGCACGATGGTATCATCAAGAGAATTCTCATTTACATGCGTACTCGTCCGTCGTCGGGACACGGTCATTCACTCTACACCGCTCCAACCACCACAGCGTAATTAATAAAATAACAGGCAGTAGTGCAACTCTAATATATTTATTAACACCACATTTAATTACTAAAACTGAACAAGTTTAGGACTAAGTTTTGGTCTCATCTCTATTGTTATCTTTTTCGTAGAGTCGATGGTTGACATAACAACAATTTATAGGCTTTCAGATTTTTTTTAAAATTGCTCGATTATTTATCTCTGACCAAGATATATTTTTTACGATAAATAAAGAAGGGTTTATTTACGTATGCAAAACGAACTTGTTCGCGATTAACACCGACAAGCGAGCGATCAACTCGTTTACCAAACGTGGTGATTATAACAACATTTTTAACGAGCCTCCTTTGTAGAGATCGATCAGGAGACATACAATTAGTAGCATTCACCTCAAGACAATATTAATACGAGTATATTTTAACCTTCTATTTTCCCTTGTTTGTAATAACGAAAGACCACAGTTTCACCAACTGACAACGTAATTGCGACCACATTTCTTTCACTTGTAACAAGCCGCTTTCATCTATTTCTTATGTTATTTTTTGCAACTTCGTGCGTATGTTGTCAAATTATACTAACTGAATGTTTCTATAGTTGAGTATAAAAACATTATGCTTTCCTTACAAAGAAGTTGTTATGATTTTGCTATTCGGAAATGATTATTTAGAATGACTGACGTATTAAGCCGTACAGTTACTTCAAGACTTACAAAAATATGCTACCGCTCACGCCAGCGAATTAATCACAGTGTAAATAGCAAGCAATATAAAAAAAATATGTGTGAACTTGCTAAAAATAATACTGGCTACATCTTTCAAAAGGTAAATTGATTTGCTTGACGATGCATAACACAAGTACCGCTAGGCCAGTCTTTTTGTGTGACTCGCACTTCTGTCTCCTTTGTACTATGTCAGTGAACCAGCTATACTATTTCGCTAACGTTAGTTCGTATGTCAATCGGCATGACCTCGTTTGCAATACATATATGTGTGTATATGTAATACAATTTGCTGTAAACATTTTACCTTCTAAAGAACTGGAAAACCCGCGTTTAAGCAGAACGTTTGAAGCGCAATTTGATACTCATTATTATGTAAAAAATTCGTTGTTAAAGTATTAGAACAAAGTAAAAGCTAATTAAAAGTTGTAAATACTTCGTAACAAGAACGTAAATTGTGGTGTTCTTTTTAGGGTTCCGTACCTCAAAAGGAAAAAACGGAACCCTTATAGGATCACTTCGTTGTCCGTCCGTCCGTCTGTCAAGACCGTTTTTCTCAGGAACGCGAGGAGGTATCAAACTGAAATTTAAATCTAATACTCAAGTCTACTGTCCAAAAATGCTGTGAAAAAATCAAACAATCAAAAGATACAGCCGTTTATGCCGCGAATTTTCGAAACTCGCACGGGAATCAAAACCTAAAGGGTAATTTCCAGTCGATCTAGAATCTTGAAATTTGGCATGAAGCAATGTTAAACATTGCTTCGTTTTTATTAATGTGGAATATAATATTCAATGTACTTTTTATTTATTAATCTACTCCTAAAAACAATTCGAAAAAAAAAGTGAGGTTACAGGTGTACCTATATTGTAGTTAGGGGCATTTCTACTAAACGACAAATTTATTCAAATTACCTATAGTTATAATAAGCTTTTAAATGGCGTCATTATAATGGTTAAGGTAATGTAGTAATATAATACGCTTACGGCTCGGAGATCTGCTGGACATGCATTCATAACATGTTTATGTCCACGCAATAATGTGTTATGAAACAATGCTTACCAGGCTTTGAGCTTTGTTATCCAACTACAACTCCGATGATAATTTCTAATACACAAACGGAACACATATGAGATTATATACATCTACACTAATATTATTAAGAGGAAAACTTTGTTTGTTTGTAATGAATAGGCTCAAAAACTACTGGACCGATTTTAAAAATTCTTTTACCATTCGAAAGCTACATTATCCACGAGTAACATAGGCTAAATTTTATTTTGGAAAAAAATAGGGTTCCGTAAGATATTTGGGTTTTTCGGACACAAGGTGTAAAAATCAACCAGAAAAGTTTCGTCGCTGTTAGTGTCGGTGTCTGTGTTGACCTGGGAATCATTTTGCTGACCGTGTCTTTCCTGGGTAGGCTTTTTGCAGCAATAACCGACTTCCACGCGGGCGGAGCCGCGGGCGACCGCTAGTATGTGATAAAGCGATTCGTTTTTTTTTTTGTTTACCCTAAAACAAAGTTAACTCAAACTTTATAAAATTAGCGAGAGGAAGGCAAAAGTTTTTGCGCTTACTTATATCCTAAGAAGAAAGGAAATAGGCTAGCCTTTTTCGTCTACAAAACTCAGGTGTAAGATAAATCAGGCACATGGCATTGCTCTTAACTTCAAGGTACGCCACGTGTAGCATCAATAATACAAATCGTAACAGTCGACGTCACCGCGCGAATGACGCACTCGAATTTATCTGACAGAAAAATCGGCAAACGTTGTGTTCCATGGAAATGGAGATGCTTTTACAATATTTTATTATGTAATTTTGTATATAACTCACCTATTAGATGAACGGATTTTCATCGTTTTGAAATCCGATTATGTACTTTGGGAATACAAGTTAGAAATTTCTTGTACATTCGTGATATATAGGCCGATCAGACTTCGCGTATAAATCATTTCAAAGTATCTCAGCGGGGATTTGGATATTATATTTTCGTAAGTGATACTGGAGACGAGTCATATTTGTGTGATAAACCAGAGACCGCCCGCAGTTCGCGACGAGCACATCACAAACCAAAAGCTTTACGAGATTATTTTTAGAATATTAAGGAAATTATTCCAAAAGACACGAGATCTCTACAAAAGCTTGAAATTTATATCTAACAGAACCATTTTCTCTCAAATAAAACGAGAATATTTTTTTTTTATGGCAGAACTCGAGGCTTTATTTTTAATTAAGAAAAAATGTAGGTCAGGTACATTAACAGAATTCAAACTATCCTATGTACATTCTAGAACGCAAAAGAGAAAACAAATAAAAAGTTATAGAGGCAGTAAGCCACAAAACAACGCAATTTTGTCGCACCTAAGCGCGTAAATCACACGGCGCGACCGGGGACCGGGCGCAACTTTACTGGGTAAAACTTTACTTGGAGAGTTTTTAATTGATTCGCTCAGTTATTACATCCAGTTTGAAACTGCGAGTTGGCCCACAGTTCGGGCCGCGTCTCGCGTTTGTCGTATATTTCAATATTGTTTTCTGTGGTTTTTGTATCATTATTTTTTTTATTTCTAAAAAGGGACAGAATAGCCTTTCAGCCCCGCAGAGGATAAAGGCTTAGATTAGAATCAAAACATACGGTAAGTTTGCTTATATGATTGTTCCTTTTATTATTGATAACTGAGTATTTTAAACGGTTCACAAAATCTAAACTATTCTCTCTGTTCACAGCTAACGCCGTAGCTCTAAATGTACAAACAAGAGTTGAGCTCATTAGCTGCCAGGTGACTGTACTGATTTCCAATTGTTAGTTCCCGCATTTCCCTAACACGATGCTGTGTTGGTTTTGAAGACACGATCCAGTTGCGGTAATACTCAAATAAAAATATGTATAATATAAGCGAGAAATTAGAACGCTCAAGGAAACAAATTAATTCTCGAAATAAGGAAAGCCGAAGTTTCCTGTTTGGCAAATGTAATTTCACTTTGAGACGGGCTTCTTGTTTAGACGTCAAAAATCAAACTGCTTTACAAACGGCCTAAATTATTATCGTAATATTCTATAGCGAAGGTATCAAAACGATAATTTATTTTACTCCTAGAACGGACGCGTCATCTGCGACGTAAAAATTAATTTCGTAAGCATAAAATTTTAATTCCGATATTGAGTGTTTTTGTAGGTAGGGAAGGTTAGCTGCGAACATTTTCCTGGTGATCACATTTCTCTTACAAAGAGCCCTTGGTAACACGACACCGCGTGAATCGAGGCGTAAGGGCGCGACACATCCCACCCTACGTGTTACTATATTATACTACTAAGGGACTGTGCGCTCCAATAAAACTGCCGTGAATATTGGAGGTTTGCTCAAAAGGAAAGCGTGGTTATTTTTTATGGCGTCGTAAACGATTCCGAGTGGTTGGTTTGATATTTTTACAGGAATCGAGAACTTTAGAGCTGCGGTATCCGATTGGTGTTTTACATAAACACTGTTGCACGACCCCACATGGCTATGGTACACTCGTGGATTTGAGAAATATATTAATAAATAAGTAATCGACATTTAGAAATACGAGTCAAAGACTTGATGGTTGTGTAACTACTTTTACTTGTTTAATTCCCGCATCCAAGACCATTCTCAGAACGTACATAACTTGATTACTGCTATGATGAACTTATATTTATATCGAAAACCGCTACATTAAATAGGATAATAATGATAAACATAAATAATTAAAACTCAATCAATCGTATTTTAGAAAATTAAAGATCAAACATCAGAATCGTAAGAACTCAACAATAGCAATTTAACCCAAATGACCTGTATTATTTGATCACTAACACAGTGCGTCTATAAAATTAGATGATACTTGACATGAAGCCTTTTACACACAAAATCCATCGCGAAGTTAACGGTTTTAGGGCAGAATTCGAATTCTATTCATAGTTAATTGGATTAGATTAGTTTTTATTGCAAGGCGAAGTTTTATTATGCGGCTTTGGATGAAGAAATAATTTTCTTAGAGAGTTCTGATGAGAACTTAAGGCTTCTTTTGAACAAAAACAACCGTAAAGTTGTTAAAACAAGGTTAGCTATAAAGTTTGAAAATGTGCAAACAGTGTTTTGACTAGAAAATAAGTTCTGAGTTGATGATCAGCTTATATTTCCGTAGATAAAGTATAATTTCTTTTATGGAGTTTCTTTACATTTCAATCGGATAGATACCATGAAACAAAAGGTTTATCTCTCTTATATATTTACATTGTGATACTACATTCAAATTGATAACATATCAACAAACAACACTTTAAAGTAACGCAGCGAGCGTCACACCATTAGATTAATCGATGGCATCGCGACATCGTGACATATCGATAGTCTCGTATCTCGATATCGAACACAATAAAGAGTCGAATTCCTCTGGCCTTGCTAAGCGTTATCGACTTGCGCATACCGACATTAGTGCCCGTTTCTCGGTAGACACTTGGGCATAAAGCTCAGGGTGCATTGGAATTTAGACGAATCGGTTTCAAGTGTTTCAAAGAATGTCTGCATAGTTCGATTAGGTCATTGTCATATAAGAGTTGCTGGTTTCGCTGTAGGCTATACGTTCATACCTTAGATATTAATAGTATTGTATACGATCGTAAAGCTTGTTATTTTTGAATTCCTAGCAAATACTTCATCATTATGCGTAATGCGACCCGCAGGCAATCATAACATAATGGCATTTGCGATAGTTGCTAACTGCACACTTCGTAAACTGCTGCAATGGAGGTAAAAACAAGTCATTATTTCATAGGAGGGTGTTTTGTTATCAGTGAGTGCAGTAAGTCACTAGACAACAAGATGGCAATCTCCCGATGTGCTTAGCCATGAACTGGAAATGAAACATTTCTATAAATGATATTTTCGAGTTGGAACTCTATTCAATACAACAGTATAAATATTGACTAGCTACAATAAATAAAAATTGGTGTCAATTTAAGCGTGCATTGTTAGCTAGCACCCAATTAAATGAACGGGAAAATACACTACTGCAAGAGTTTTGTGTTTTGTTTAACAATACGGCATTGCCTACGAGCTGCGGTTTATTAGCTATGCGGTTTTTATTCACCTAATATTGCTATTATCTTTATAGTATAAGATCCCGTTAAGAACGACCTTCACCGAGATGCTTATTTAATGAAACGTATTTTATATTTAATTTAATATGTCAATAAATATAATGCATATGGGTTGCCTAGCAAATTTCAGTCCAGAGTATATTTAATTAAGCCCATAGAATAAGCAAACGTTAGGTTGCCTATTCTTTTCCGGTCACAACTATAGATTCGTAGATACTATGGCAACCCTATAGTTGTGACCGGAAAAGAATAGGCAACCTAACGTTTGCTTATTCTATGGGCTTCATACTTTCGATTGGTATAGAATTTATCTAATAATCACACCGGTGAAATGTTTAAAAAAATATTTTATTTTTTAATTATTAATTAAATATACTCTGGACTGAAATTTGCTAGGCAACCCATATGCATTATATTTATTGACATATTAAATTAAATATAAAATACGTTTCATTAAATAAGCATCTCGGTGAAGGTCGGTCTTAACGGGATCTTAGACTATTACCCTTTTTTGCATATTCATCAATTGCGCAATGACCGTGACTATGTACTTTATAAGTTTACCTATATTGCAATAGTATAGCTACTTTATGATTGCCCTTAATGTGGGTATAACTCGGCGATACGCAAGTACATAACACGCTATCTCTTAACAAGCAATGTTGACATGCGAGCACATGTTCAACCTTCGTACATACATTAATGTTTGTCGATATTATTTATATAGGAAGTGGCGCAGACGGGTCAGCCAGACAAACGATGACGTAAATGCATTCACAAACGAAATGAATGTAAATTTTTGTTTTGTTCTACATTCAAACAGTGAGTTAGTACAAATACAAATGTGGAATTAATTATGCCTTGTTCTCTTGTACGAATTATGATTTTTAATTAAATATATTCGGTGGTTATAATTGCGATATTAACCTTCAGATAACAAGAACACGATTAACTGCTATAACAAAAAAACGTTATGTTTATATTGGCGACAAACGACAACCATTACTTTTTTCTATATCTAAGTAAAAGAAACATAAAATGTATACCCTACTTTGCGATTAAGGTCAGAAGCTCACTAAAGTAGAACAATAAATAACGCTACCCACCTGAAAATGTTGAAAAAATAAAAGTCCCCTAACGTTGGGAAGCTCGTCGAGTTCAAGCGTAAGTATCATGAACGCAAAGTGCATTGACACCGGGTAGAGTCGCCTGTACCGAGCTTTGAAAGTCGCAACGGTGCATGAGTAATGATAGACAGTTAACCTATTGTGAAGACCCAACGTAACATTTGTCAGACATTTCTTTAACGTTAATTCCGATATAAGAAATATTTGTGCATTATTCATGTTTATTGAACACTCTCCAATATACCGAGAATTTTAAACGAAATTTAAGCATGCGAACGTGAATGCTAAAGTATTGAAAATCGATTATTTTCATTGTGAAATTATGCTATGCGTAATCTTATGATATAAACCGGTCGTAAACTGGAAATATGTAATTGTATTTTTATCACTTTGGCTATCATATGACGCGTTATTAATATTATTTAATTGGATAAAATCGAAACCGGACATGTACTGGAACATCAGAGCGAATAAACTGTAATTATAGGTAAAAAGTAAAAAACGTGTATGGAAGTTGTATTTCTGTCACGTACAACACAATACGTTATCAAAGTAACGAAGAACATTTTTCTTCACATATGTATAACATGTATGTCGGATACACACCCACACACGTGCACGCGGCAGTTATTAGCGAGTCGGGGAGCGTCGCAGGAGATCACGTAGGGACCGGTCGTGAGAGCCCGACGGGCAACGCTGTGCTAAACTACCACCGCATAGCGCTCGACATCGGGATCGTAAAAATGTGCAAGCTAACGGAAAAACTAAACTACGGCGTAACATGTGCTTTATAATGCCTCGTAAAGTTAGAGAATGTGAATTATTGGATATAAAAGGTGGAAATTGTAGGCGGCCTTCCGAATGGTCTGCAAACGATGGCCGGCAATGTTCTTCTCGCCGTATGCCCTAAACATTTGCTAATTTTTCTGGTATAATTTTGCAATTACCTTTCGAGCTTTTTGTCCGTTGAATCCAGTATGTTTTCTGATTACACGTTCCAGCAACGTGAGTAAAAAGGAATGATCTGTTAATTTGCTGTGCAGGTGGTCATGTTTTATAATCTAAAACTGGTTATAGCTAGCCACAATCATGCCCAGAGATGCATCGTTATATCTATATTATGAATAAATGTAGTTAAAATCCACTTTTAACAAATTCATAAACTAGAACTCTCAGTTGGGAAAATAGACAAACCGAATAAGTATGTATGACAAATTGGGTCAATAATAGTAACGACGTGACTATAAGGACGCCGTTTATAATTCGTGATGCGACGTGTTAAGTGTTATCTGATACCAAACAAATTAATGCTTGGCTCATAATAATATGAGAAAACAAACAAGTTGCTTTATGTAACGCTCAATTAATTGGGTAGGTGTAATTTCCAATTTTATATAGCTGTATGGCAATAATCTGTTAGTTGTATCATCAGTTTGTATTCTTTTCGGGGTCACGGCCATATTTCGTCGAGCCTACACGTGTATCGTAGACGTGACTAAGCAATACGCGCAGTTGTTTCCGATAAGTCGCTTCACTAATCTATAAAATGATAACTGATACAAAATAGGAACTTTGGCATCGTGCTAACGACGCTTTTATAGTCATGAGAATATTCATCGTGTACAGTGTAATGCATGTATTCATACATTGAATACACACACGTATTCGCGAAACCGGGCGCCCATTCAACCGTCACAAAACGAAACTGAATGCCATTTCATCTCAAGATGCGCCGCTCGCCGCAGATCCAAGGAGTCGGCGGTGGGTGCCCGGGGGGCGGAGGGGGGTCTCGCAAACCGCCCGGCAACTGCGCCATAACTCGGCGCGCACGTACAACCAGACAATCGCAATTATTATTAACAGATATACGTTTAATGATCGTGTGTGCCGCGCACAAACGGCCCAATGTAAGTTGAACGGCGGCGAGTGCACGCGACTATGGAGTTTGCGTCATTGCGGCGTTCGTGTGATATTCGTCCGGTGCGCACCGGTGAATGTATCGTTTCGGGGTGAGAATTTGCGGGAAGACGATGGAGAGGTCGGCTAGGCGTCGCGGGGGCGGGGGCGACGTTCTTGCGGAGTGAGTTAGCAGTCTCGATGATTTGTGGCGCGGTTAGCGTTCATCTAGCGGACCGGCGGGACACAGGGCATAACTCATCGGAACAAAGACAGATCGGCATGTCATACGATATGAAAGCTATGTGTCACTCCGCGTGTGACACGAAGCGTTTGCATTTTACGACTCGGCTCGACGCCCGCCCGCCACCCGCGCCAGAGTCAATGCACGAAGGAATTCTCGAGTTCAAATTCCGCAAACAGGCTCAAAGGAGGATAAAATTAGAATTACAGATAATTTTTGGATCTCCACTCCTAAGTTTATCCATTCCAGAATCCTTATTAGCGTGGAAATTCTTAGTCATCGCACCCGTAATAGTCACATCACGAGCGTTACCTTTGACTAAAGTCGGTTTAAATTAAGATAACAACATTTTAAGTATAAAAGTATCCCTGATTGTTAACGTAGTTCATGGTTCAGTTAGCAAGACGAATTAGTAATTAGGAAAAAACGATAAACAACCTGTTCGTACGAAGACAGTACAAGCAGCGTGAGTGCTGCCTACTGCCGAGCAATAAGATTATTTAATCAAATATTTGAATTCGGCAAAAACGTAAATTACGAATACGGCGGCTATTGTGAAATCGCAAAGCTCAAAGAATAATACAACAGGTGTATTCATTACTTTGCACGCCACTGTTGATTTAATAAATAAAATATGAACACAGAATACGTGCACTTAGTGAATTAAAATGGCTGGTTTGTAACTCTACGGAGTTTCACAGCTGAGGTAAACGAAACCTGTCAGTTTTATCAATTATGTTATTAAAACACTTTATTTATTGTAATTATTTTGATGACGGATTAATGTCCAACTAAACTTTGCGTGATTAAAATGTCAAGATATTAATTTAAGAAATAAAGAGCAGCTAGTTGTTTAATTCATCTTCGAGATAAGTCTTATGTTCATCTTAGCTAACACAAACACTTGTATATTAAAATTTAGTAATGTTGTTCAGTAGTACAAAAATTACGATAATTAATATAATTGTTAATTACTATAGTGGAATTATTCTTCTTTTCATCACCGATACTTAGTTTTGAACATCTGTATTTCACAGGTTTAACCTAAACTTGAAGCCGTCTTTGACCTACATCTACTATGATAACATAATGTTATAACTTACTTAGTAGTATAAAGTTTTTAGTGAGGTGATCTGGCAGTCCACACAATCTGGAACAAAAATATAATAAATTAATACACAAGCCGAGTCCAACATAAATACATATAAACATAGTACATTGAAATGCAAACGGTATCAGATATAGCGTTTAGGGTGCAGTTACAAGCTATCATTAGTGTATATGATTTATGAGATTATCGATTATAAAATTAGTTTCGCATACCTAAAAGCCAAGTACTTTTTCGTTTTCGGCAGAACCGAATCACAGAAAGACAAAAGAATGTTCGAAAATCGATAGCTCTACAAATATGTGAGCGAATCAGAAAAATGAAGGCACGCTAGTTGCGACAGGCGAGGTCGACATCACTGGAGTGCGAAAAAGGATTGTTCGATAGTGCGACAAACTGCCGATCGTAAAACAAAAAGAAATATAGCGCTCGCCCGCCCCTGATGCTTTATAACTATGCCAAATATCAAGTTGCTGCAGTTTTGAGAACTGGGGACGAAGGTTGTAATTAAAGCTTGACCCTAAGTCAGGTTATCAATCCTTTTTAAATTCAAAAAACGTAACTTACTAATAAATGAAAACAAAATAGCAATGGCAGAACTTTTATATCGACGATAGCTTACTTTTTAATTACTCTTTAAATATAGGATGATAGGACTTAAATGGTTGGGCGAGTTCACTGTCGCCACCTTTAAATTGTATCGTAAGCGATATACCCCAGCCGTGTAAAAGTTAATACAACTACGCATACATTACAGCCAGTTTAGTAACGCCCTCGGCGCCAATATGAGAAAACATAAGTAGGTTAACGCCAGACGGTTTAATGATAACACAACAACTATAAAAGTTTGTCGTTTTCGTTTCTCCTTTAGCACACAAATGGCCGATGTTATACGAATTTTGCAAACAAAGCATTTCATAATAGCATAACTATGTTTGCGAAGGCATCTACACTAATATTATAAAGAGGAAAGATTTGATTGTTTGTTTGTTTGTTTGAAATGAATAGGCTCCGAAACTACTTAACCGATTTGAAAAATTCTTTCACTGTTGGGAAGCTACACTATCTCCGGTGAACATAGGCTATAAAAATTTTAAAAAAAAGTTAGGGATCCATACTAAAACCTCAATAATGTAAACCAAGGTGTGAAAAAATTACCAAAAAACTTTCTTGCATCGCGTGCGCTGCGAAAACTATTGATTATAGAACAAAATAATGTACTACGTCTTTGTAGAACATATAATTATCTACAAAAAGTGTCGCGACAGCATATGTCTAACTATTACAGTTAGGTCACAATAAGAGATATTTCATAAAAAAAAATATTATTGAAAGGACGCCGCTAGAAAAGGCTCTTTATTTGTTACTTGGTATTGATCCTTATCAAAATAAATTACTTCATAGTCAAGACTGCTTCAATACCTTTATGTAACTCTTTGAATTATTCACTTTGGACATTCCCTTCGAAAGATATCACGAGTTTAAAACTATAAGAATTAGAAAAAAGTCGCGTGATTGTCGCTCACTCTGCTCGGCTAACTATGCGATTTAAGCATCACTGAGGTACGGGTAGTTAAAGTCTCGGGTCGAGTCTGGATGAGGCTGGCACAGGACCGTAGAAAATGGCACGAAAAAGGGGAGGCCTATGCCCAGCAGTGGGAAGACAAGGGCTGTGGATGATGATGATGAGGATGAGGTACGGGAGTGTCTATACTAATATTATAAAGAGCGTAATAGTAGTAATAACACAGAAACCTTCAATCCTAACTTTTTAATAATGTGTTAAATACCCGTGCGAAGCCGGGACGGGCCGCTAGTCTAATATAAACAGCATTAACAGTGTATACCAATAACGGCCTAATCATTAAATGTGTAACTGGCATTGTGAATGTGACAAATATAACGATGGTCGCAGAATCGTCGCTCTTGTGGCCCAGAGCGGGCGGGCGCCAGGCGGGGGCGTCGTAGGTACGAATGAAATGGACAATGCGCATAAAAAATCAATAAAAGCCGGGCACGGCCTTCGTGGAGGTCGAGTGACGCTCACGGATCACCGGCCGGCTTCTCGCCACATTATAAAATATTGATCGTCGAGATGTAACAAACTTACCAACTCGATTCTACTTCCAAACTTTGCCCAAAGAGGATTTTTCAAGTTCTCGTTTAATTTTAAAGAGATTTTGGACCAGTGAGAAGATGTTTGACCGTAGTTCTGTACCTGATGCTTCTTAAAGTTTTGTCAAAGGACAGAACGATTGCGTTTTTGTGAATACTATATTAAATGATATGAATTTGGTTTCCTTATAAAATCTAACAATAGAAATAATAAATTTATATTTTATAATGCTTCGACAGCTAACGCAATCAAGCAGAAATTTTATCTACGTAAAGCTAATGCCCCAGACCATTAAACGAACAGCTTTCTCCTCAGTCGATGAGAACCTATCGAACTAGAAAAACACAAAAAAGCGTTCTATACATTCGTAGATAGCAACTTACAACTATTTAACTTTTATTAATGAGCAATTTACCCACCGACGTCTACAGGATGTACAAAACATGAATGTTTAATATTAATAATAAATCATTATAATAAAATATTGTTATTATGTAAGCCAGACAAGCCACGAGAAAGTACTAAAATACCACTAGTCTAACGACCAGATATGAAAACACGAGCCAGCTACATTTTTATCAATGATACGTTATCTATGTAAATACATAATATCTGTGCCCCTGAATACGCTCCGCAATTAGGTACAACTAAAAGTAATACAACTTGGCCATAGTTCAAAGAGTTAACGCCGTTTAATTCAGTGCCAAGTACAATATTTTTAGATGGCGAGTGACAAGGCAGTTTTGAAACGCGTAATCACTAAATCCGTCTCAAATATAAATGCTTTCGGAACAAACAAAACCTATTAGTTTATTGCATTGATATTCAATTGCGTCACTATTTGGCATGCTTTGTTTAAGAGTTGGAACTGTGACGTCGACTGAAATCGAGGACCTAGACGAATATAGGTGTAGAAACTACCGTACAGTTATAAAGATAATATCAGATGTTTGTTATGGCATGCAAATTGGCAACATTCAAATTATTGTCAACATGCTAGGAAGGCGTAGGCAACGCCACGTATCTTGTTTGCGTTTACTGCCATATTAATGACTTAGCATATTTTCTATATAAGACTTCATTGTCCTGTAACAACATTACTTATTAAATGTTTGAGTAGTTGTTATTCTTTATCATAAAATGAACGATTATTTCTATAAATGAGGAACAGTTTATTACAATTTCTAACAAACGCATGAAAGCATCAAATCGTTTACAAGTCGGTCACAAACGCTTGCGTTTCGTCAAAAGCGGGACAACTTTGGTCATTTGTTATTCTGACAACCGACATGGAACTAAGTGGGTTGGCGTATTGAACGGTTTACAATAACCGTGAAACATTTGCGGAAACCCATACATAAGTCGTGTATATGTATCGACTCGGTAACTAGGTCTACAGTTAGGTATGTTCGTTTAGAAAGTTCATTAGTAAGTTAATTACTTATATTGAACGCGACGCCAATAGATTTGAGAGTACATATTCTCTTTGGTCGCATCTATCCCTGTACTAACATCGACTTACTATTTTGATTATATTTAACGTAAATATGTTTGACAATGAGCTTTTAACTGATGATGATAGATTAAATTATTTATCAGATCAGATTGACACTCCATGTTTCTGGCACTTCAGTACACTTATAAACAGCGACTTCGGCCTGACTAAGATACTTAAGACATCATGTTATAATGTGGATTTTCGAAGACTGAATCTATCTCTATCATAATAAGGTTATCAATCATAATATCTTTTATTTTTGTATCCAGAATATGAAAGCGGCGTCGGCTTTATGCACACCGGTATTCAGTTGGGATATTCCAGTGGCCAAAATAGTGTTCATCCGAGCGTAACTCTGGCGACGCGACCGCTAGCCTATGTCACTATTAATCATTCCAGATCCTTTTTCCGAGGACATAAAAATATATGTGATGGGATTATTGTTTCGGGGCAAGCCGCGATATTTCATACGTGTTTATGGCACTTTCATAATGTTGGATAGATAAATCATGTATATTTCTACATTGATTTAGATTTATAAATAACTATGTTGTGACCCGGATAATTTACATGTATATATTTTCTATATTTGAATAGATTAATTTATAGTAGTTTATACTTCTGATTGATATTATCTTTTACTAAATTTGCATATTGAGTTCTGAGGTTTACGCGAATGTTAGACATTGAAATAAAACTACTTTTACGGATTTTATCGCGGTTTGTATTTTGATTTTAGTTCCCGACGTTTCGACACCTTTGCAGGTATCATGGTCACGGGCAGACTGAGGTGGTGTTCGTCTTGACGGTTGTTGTTGCTCGTTCTACCTTCATATTTTTATTAATTATTTGTGTTCCGGCCTACGCAATATGAGCTCACGGTGTCTTGAGGTCTTGCAGCGCTGCTCTTGGGTTTGATTTTGAGTTTGTTAATTATCGGATCCCAAGTAGGTGATATCTTCCAGCCGTCTTCTCTATTGAAATTAGGGTGTTTTTTAATCTCAATAGCCTCGCGAAACATCCTAGGTAGGAATTTAGGTTCTTTAGCGAGGATCTGTGGCTTATCAAATCTAATGTAATGGCTGGACCCTTCAGCATGATCGGCGACTGCAGACTTCGTTGAGCGGCGGTGTTTCACGTCAGCTATGTGTTCTTTTACGCGGGTCCCTATACTGCGTTTTGTTTGTCCGATGTAAGAGAGCCCACAGTCACAATCTAGTTTGTAAACTCCTGCATCTTGTAGAGGTATGTGACACTTGACAGATGGTAAGGACTGACTAATCTTCTTAGGCGGCTTGAAGTATGTTTTGATTGAAGCTCGCTTCAGGATGTAGCCAATCTTGTCAGTGACTCCTCTGACATATGGTAGTACAACAGCAACGAAGTCTGCAGTCGCCGATCATGCTGAAGGGTCCAGCCATTACATTAGATTTGATAAGCCACAGATCCTCGCTAAAGAACCTAAATTCCTACCTAGGATGTTTCGCGAGGCTATTGAGATTAAAAAACACCCTAATTTCAATAGAGAAGACGGCTGGAAGATATCACCTACTTGGGATCCGATAATTAACAAACTCAAAATCAAACCCAAGAGCAGCGCTGCAAGACCTCAAGACACCGTGAGCTCATATTGCGTAGGCCGGAACACAAATAATTAATAAAAATATGAAGGTAGAACGAGCAACAACAACCGTCAAGACGAACACCACCTCAGTCTGCCCGTGACCATGATACCTGCAAAGGTGTCGAAACGTCGGGAACTAAAATCAAAATACAAACCGCGATAAAATCCGTAAAAGTAGTTTTATTTCAATAAATTTGCATAATTGGAATTAAACGTGATCAAATTAATTTTATTATCTGTCAATAAAAAACTCTATATTTAATTGCATATTACTTTCTAGTAGGTACTCATTTTAATTCAATTTCAATAAATTATATTTTTTTTGGTTGCAAATCAATCAAGATCATATTTAGTTGTTAACTATGTAATTACACGTTTGTATATTAGATATGTCGTCGTTTCGTCACTAGAACTAATTATAAAAGGGGATATTCTAAACAAATCCTTATGTCTGAAATAGCCTGTGAGAAACCGAACCAGTACCAATTGTTAGACAAGACAACATTATAGTTAACAACGATCACTTTCCCACGGCGCGTCTTCGCGGAAAAGTAAGAGGTCTAGATTCAGTACGTCGAAATGTCACAGGGGCATAGGTTAACTGCGTCTAGTGTTTACCTGTGCCTAGTACAAGAGGAAGTATAAATACTACTTACGTGGGTACTGTGATTATACAAGAAATTGCAAGATGCTATTACTGCTTAACCTTTTGAGAGAGTGATTTGTACAAAATTGATAGAATATTTTGAACTCGGCAAAAAGTAGTAGTTTTAGATCAAAGCTAGGACAAAAGAAACTTTACCGTATATAGTTCTCGTGAAACACACGTGGTGGCCTACAAATTGAACGTTAACACTATATGGGTCATCGGTTCGTGAAAGTTTTACGTTTCCAACAAAGAAAAGACACTCAATCCATTTCTTTTCAATTGCCTTTCTACTATAATATCGTTTTGATATCTCGTAAAAGTATTTTATACATAGTTCGTGTGAAATATAAGTGTATATGCAATCAATAAAGCGTATTGAGAGCGACGAGGCGCGATGCAGTGCGGAAGCAGCGGTTACTGCATGCGATCTAAATCTGAACATTTCCGTAGACGACATGACACATAGAATATGATACGAACCGCATTGAGTGACCCTTAAATAGCTTGAGCGCTGGACTCAAGACTCAACTGGTTATATTTTATGAGCTATCACGGATTTAGACGAAACTCTTGCAAATTTATCGTCAACCGGAAATAGTCAAAAACTTTCTAAATTAAACAGTAAAGAACAGTATGGTTAATGTAACTTAAAGTTTTCCTTGCATTCGTAAATATTACGATCTGGTTTCGCAATTTTTTTTTTGTTTGAAAACCGCTAATTCCTTTAGACGACTAAACAGAAACACAATTAAGTACTTAGTATCTACGTCGCCGAGACGCAACGATTTGACAATAGAGTCAAACTGCGACAAGTCGGTCATAAAAAAGGCATAATCCGAACAACAATAAACTTATTCCCAACACGAGACGATATTTTAGTAACAGAACCATAAAATATTTCGCTACAAACGACTCGTAACTTCGTAAGAAAGTGAACTGTATTTTTTATATTTTCGATACGTCTGGTAGGAGCCGACTGAAACCGGTTGGCCTACCCACAGCATACTCAAACAAGTCTAGAAAACTGCTATAGTATAGAGATAAGAGTTTATACGCCACGGTCGGAGTTTAAAGAAACTTGCAGTGGTGTAGGTCGAGATGAACGCTGGCTAGTTACACAAGAATGAAATAGTTTAGACTAAGCCAGTGACCGACGAGTTCCGTGCGAATACATTTGCACATATAATAGTTTTCATTCGTTTTACGTTCCGTGAGAAAAGTTATTTGTAAATGTGATCAACTTTCGCAACAATGTTCGTTTCTGTGGTGCGCAATATAAAACTTGCTGACAGATGTGTGATGAATTGCGAGACGTGTCTCGTTGAAACGTGAATAAATTATGAAGACAGTGTTCTGAGAATCAACACAAATATTTACCTCACTAAGCTAGTCGAGGAAGAGAAATTGTTGTTATGTTAACTGCAGAATATGGTTTCGGTGAAAACTAGAAACGGTCTCTCACAAAAAAATCTACTTTAATAAGTGTTTCCAGTCGCATTACTACTGTAATTATTTTTCAATGTTAGAACTGCCTTTGGCTTTATTTCTAAAATGTTGTGTACAAGTTTTAATATCAGATCATTATAAATTATCTACATGCAGATAAGACGATGTTCTTTTAATAAGCAACATAAATATATGCTAGCAACTAGCCCGCATCCGTATCACTATTGTACACGTCAAAAGTATTAACTGAAGAAAGCTTACTTTGAAAGTAGGTTGCATGTAGTCTCGTTAGATGTGACTGGTGAGTAAAGTTTCAACTCGAACCGGGGTTTCAATGACTTTTTACTGCGAATCTAGTCGGTGTAAATGTATCTTTTTTCCGTCTAGTTTCACGTATTATATTTTTAATTAAATAAATAACATTATTTGTCCTTATACAAAGGCAAATATATAGATATATAAGTAATATACCGTAGTGGGATACAAATCCAATTTAATCCCACTCAAATCTAAGATTACTGCTTTGATATTTACCCTCCTATATTTATTTTCAAACATCAAAAGTTAAGAAACGAGCCCGATTCTTAGGAAAGACAGTATAATTACATGAAATCTAAATACCATTTACCGTAAACAGCACGCTTTCGATACAAACGAGGTCTCATTAAGTAATAAATACGAAATGATTGTTTAATAATCCCGTATTTATGTTAGGCTTACATACATTGCGATTAATGCCGATGTCGGTCTAGTCGTTGACATTTTCACTCGTTAAGCCGATTGCGGCTGCACTGATTAGCCAATCGGCCGCATGTTGACATTACGCGAATAATAAATTACGGTATTCGAACGTATGTAATAATACCTATAACATAAGCTAGTACATAGGCCTGTATGTCACATTTGTGAAACTGGTACCGTATCTCATAACCGTTATCTATGCTGCAAATTCAAATTAAAGTTTAACTGATATAATTGTTTCATAAATGTTACGTTTATGATACTAAAATGTTGATTAACATTTATATTAGAATATTTTGGTACTACTAAGTAGGTTTGAAACGCATGCAGTTTTTTTATCTTCGCATAACTGATTTGGCGTGACATCAAATATTATATTTTTTGTAACTTGCTTCACTTCTGCATGAGACTAAAGATCTTAAGATATTACTTATCAAGTTAAGTAACATATTTCATTTGATAAAAATAATAATACCCGGGATGGGTTTGGTTGGGTTAACTGATAAAATAATGTAGTTTATCTATAATTAACTACATTGCAGTTGCTCCAAAATATTCTAATTACATGAACTCGTTGCCTTTCCCGCCCAGTCCTAGTTTTAACGCACGATAAACATTTGTAATCTACTATTAAAGTGTGTTAGCAACACGAAAATAATACGTCAAACATCGAACAAATTCCACGAAGCGTACGTTGCAGAATTATATTTATCTAGTTGCCATTCTGTGATATAATATTTATCAAAAAAGAGCCGCCGCTTTCGCAAATAAAACCACACACACGACATAAAGATAATGACATCAGCGTTGAAATATTTATGCACGATTTTATTATGAACACGTCCGCGTATTAATTGTAATAAGAATCACGTTTCGAAATAGTCATTTTCACACAGAGTAAGCGTTATTTCTGCCTTTACTTTTCCGCATGCCACCATGTAGTTTATTTTACTTTCTTTGAATTGAAGCGTTGCAGTTTTATTTGTGCTAGCTGTAACTGTGTCTGTTTCGCTGTGAAAGTTATTTCGTGTTACGATTACGTTTTCGCTAACGAGGTCACACAGACTACCTGTTTTGAATTAAATATAAAGTGACATTGAAATAGGATTTTATTCGGATGTTACATCACTACTTTTAATTTGGACCACTAAAAATGTGGGTGACGATAAATACAGTTGAACAAATAACAAATTTTGTAGCATCTCATTCCTCAAGAGGCGTATTTCCAAATTATGGAGGTATCTGTCATTATGAGCTTGCACTAATGTTAACAGACAACTAGACAAGGTAAAGAACACGGATCGACTAGATATGATAGCTAAGCAATAACAATGGCGGCACACAGACCGTGTATCTAATACATGTATAGTTGAGCTCGGCTATCACAAAGAGCGGTTTCATAAATTGCGTTCAGACCGACGTTTTTATTTCGCACGCTGGACAGGGCTGCATCCGTCAGGATTTTCCGGAGCGATCATTCGCATGAATGGCGAACGTGAGCCGCGCTTTGGGCGTGATGCTATTTATATTAATGTACAATTTATAAACAAGTTAAACTTGTTGACTTTCTAATACAAATATATCTTAAAGCAGATGTTGTCTTATTAGGTAATTTTGTGAAGTTATTTCCAAACACAGACAAAAGCTTTTGTCCGTTTAAATGTTTATTTAAAAACTTTCGAGTCTTCGCCATCCACAAAAACTTGGTGTCCGATCATAAAAACCATCAAAGATACTGTTACTACTTTCACAAGTACACAAAGGCTCGCAGATTTATTGGCCGTTACATCCACAAGCCATATAGTGCGATATAGATGGGAGCAGCAGAGTGGCAGCCCTACGTCCCAGATTTACGTTAGTCTCGTATGGTGGGTGCACCGCATCGATCACGGACTCTCGCACGTGCATCGCATCCGATATGCTCCAGAACATTTTAAACTCGCCATTTCATATAGTAACGCAATGTCAACGGATTTGCATATTTACTTTTTATTTATTTACCAGAGCCCGTAAAATCCCGTTGTAACTAGCGCGGAATTCATAAAATGTTTACACTGCATTACACTAGTCGGAGTCAACACCCGAAAAACTCGATATTTTAAAAAAAATTATGAGTATTTAATTAAAACTGAGTAATACAGACGCATTTAAGTGATTTAAACTCTGGTTCAAGTTGACCGAAAGTCCTTGATCGATTAAATTGTTTTTACATGAAGTCTTAACAAAATCGGTCCCTATTCTATTTATTGTTGTCAAGTCTACTTGCTGAAAGTTTAAAGAATTTCAATCCTAATTACTACAAGTATTCTAAGAAAGTTAGCCTAACGACGACTTCGTTTAATAGCTCAATCAATCAATAAATCGTTTTATTGCGACCATAGGTCAAATGGGTTGTGTAATGAATTAATACAACATAGCAACAATGCATGTTTGACAAAACAATGTTCGGATATATTGTACGGATGCAAAATTGCAAACGTATTCATACAGTTAATTTCTAGCCTGCAACAAGAGAAAGCAAGGAACTAACTGCATCGAGTACAAAGGTGTTAAACTTCCGCCTAGCAACAAACAGTAACCTACACTCAATAGTTATTGGAATACGTTGTTTTGTAAAACGGTAAATTATCATAGAGATAATAGTTTAGTACGATATTTCAATATCCATTATGTGTTGTCTATTTATTATGTACTAGCTGTGCCTGCAACTTCGTTCGCGTGGATGACGAAGCTTATCAATGAGTCTTTAACCATTAAGGCTGCACACGCGACGGAAGCTTAAAAAATTGAGTAACTTCTCCCGTTTTCCCAACATTTCCCTTCACTGCTCTGCTCCTATTGATTGTAGCGTGATGAAAAGTATACTATAACCTGCCCAGGAGTATGAAGAATAATTGTACCAAGTTTCGTTAAAATCCGTCGAGTAGTTTTTGTTTCTATAAAGAACATACAGACAGACAGACAAAAATGTTACTGATTGCATTTTTGGCATCAGTATCGATCACTAATCAGCCCCTGATAGTTATTTTGAAAATATATTTAACTAGCGGTCGCCCGCGGCTCCGCCCGCGTGGACCATTGGATTTATTTTGGATTTTTCCAAAATAAAATTTAGCCTATGTTACTCGTGGATAATGTAGCTTTCGAATGGTGAAAGAATTTTTAAAATCGGTCCAGTAGTTTTTGAGCCTATTCATTACAAACAAACAAAGTTTTCCTCTTTATAATATTAGTGTAGATGTACAGAATTGACCTTTCTACAGATTTATTATAAGTATAGATTGAGCAAGGCCAGATTTCACTAATAAATAGCTCGGTGACAAACTTGGTACTTTTTAAGTTAAATAGTCATAGAAACAAAATGTGTGAAAAGAATAAATTGATGTAAATGCGAAAGTGTCGAGTCCTAAGATAAAGTATGTACATAATAATGATTCTCTACTAGTGATAAAAGGCGTCATTGTGTCAAAATTATCTGACTAACGTAAGCAGGCTTATAACATGATAAATAACTGAGAAGAATGTATGTAGATTAGGTGATAGGTATTAGCATTAAATTAAAGATACAAAGTAAGTTAAAGTAACGCTCTATTTGGAACGGTTTTTTTTACCAAATTTTTGTTAAAGTAAATCATCATTTATTATTACAGACATAATTGGGGCACGTAGAAAGACCATGTCATCATTAACATTGAGGTCACGGACATCTGCATAATCCATAATTATCAGAAACAAAACTTCTTCAGTCTTACGTATCGCAATCACAGTCATAGTGAATAGCGAGTCTGTTAGGACAGTTAAGTAAAGCAAGGTCTACCTATATCACAAACTGTCTGTAATTAAATGTCAAGAACTCGCCAATTTGACGTTGAGGACAAAATACTATCACATATTAAAAGTTAAATAGTATAAACTATAAACAAACACGTCGCATATATGTAGAACAAGACAATTGACAATAATTAGGAACGAGATTGGCTAGTTACTAAGCTATTAGAGCTCGGTTTACTTTCAATAACCTCCTGCCGAGCGGCCAAATTCAATACACAAACATGTCGGTCGGCGCGCGTAGCGTCGTCACAAGGTCACTGAACGCTTCCACGCCCTACAAACCCTCTGGAGACAGTAACTCGGCGCAGCGGGCATTGTGTACACGGTTAACAGAAATTGCGTCCATTGTTTACGATACAAGCGAAGTTTACACTGCAAACGTACCTGATAGAACGGTCCGGTGGTGTCGAGTCAAACAATCCAGTGACTACAATCCGGTAGCCAGGTACACACAACAACACAAAGGGGAGTAACTTCTCCTTGTCCGGCGACAATAGCAACAATGGTGAGTCGAGCACGCCGCGAGAATCGAACGCGGCGGTGTCTGGTCGCGCGCAGCGGTTATCTGTCGGTGACAGCGAGCGCCGTCGCCTCCAATAACAATAATGAGGCGGCTAATTATTATTATTACCGCTGAGCGGACGCACTCGCACTCGCTTGCTGTACGTAGGTAGGTGGCGTAATCGCTGAATTCCATATAATCGTGGCGCGCGCACACACACTAGCGCGTCCCTGCCGCCACAGCGCGCCACGTGTGGTGACGTCGTCGGCTAGGCGCAGGTAAGTGTGTATACAGAGCGCGTTGGCGGGTATGCGCGCGTATCGATCTCGCGATAAATTCGATACGGTGAGCGGTGAATGCACCGGCCGGCTGGCAGCGGCGCGCGGCGGTCGCCTTTCACGCTGGCGAAAACGCAATTTACGATCGGTGCACGCCGCTGTGAGTCTCAACCGCCAATGTACGAAACGTGTCGAGCTCGGTTCGCCGTAGTCGCTAGTTGTATGTACTATCGGGCGCGGGCGCAATGCCACGCGGACGCACGAACGTTCTCGAACACCGAGATAACACGTGTATTTATTAATGGCGTGAATTGCGCAATAATAATGGGTAGTGATAAAGCAGATTGCCTCACTTCGTGTCCGTTATACCATACCGGGGGTGACATGAGGTCGCATGTCGAGGGACCATAGCGTTTCACGGGCGCATAATCCAATTTGACGTCGACCGCGCCATTTCTAATCGCCCTAATTGGGGAACGCCCCAGCTCCAATTACCTCGCTATCGTCACTTGTTTGCTAGCCCACGCATTGTAGTAAAACATAAACAATTAAAACGACAAGATAATCACACCACTTCCATGTAATTGACCAAAAGCAAATGACTCATGTCTCGACTTACGCAAGAAAACAGCAACAAACGATTTACAAACTCAAACGACCGGAAACTTCTCACTAGTTCTTGTTATAGAAGCGAAAATTGAACGACTTGTCTAAATTGGCTCTCGTCTGAGGACGTCGAGAGCGGCTGTCATCTCGTACGCAACATGAATAGGCAAACCATTAAACTGTAACGTGAGGAAACAACGTGATTTAGAGACGAGACGGCGTATCCCACCTACCTCGCAATAAAGTAGTGTCTTTACAGGAAAATATACAGTGCAGAGCTCCTAACCCAACAGACTGTTAATTTGTCATTTGACTTTTATAAAAGGTAAAGGTTTTCCTATTTACAAACGAAGCAAATATGTAAATAGTGGCGTTTAGAAATTGATTGGTTTCCCCAGTTACTTTTTTTAATTTGAGCAGTGGTCTGTAACTAGCACGGAAATCGTACTGGCCGTTCAAAAATGACAAAGCGTCTGGCTGTATCAAACTGAGAGACGCACAAAAACGTCAACGTCAACAGAACGAGCCGTCTGTCGAACGCTAGCACTCGGTGCAAAAAGTGAATAATGGCGAACGTCGGCGAGCAACACGACGTCGCACAATTGCGCTATTTCGAGATGTTTTCCTCTTAGCAATAATACCTACGGTTACTAATAATAATAGCGACCGAGCGTCCTTTACAAACAACTACATAATAATGATTGTTCTGCAAAAACGGCTCTAGATACAAACAAGCGCGATCTCTGCCAAGATAAGCTATCGAAGGAGCCGACACGTGGCACCTCCGCGACGCGCAAGGTGAACGACTCGTATTTATGTGGGGGAATAGCAAACAAAAAGCTCGCTGCGAAATATGGAAACACAAAAGGCGAGGGTGTAACGCAAATTAGAGCGGCATTAGCGACAACTCCAAGTGACATTAAAGGAGTTTCTGTTATTACCGCACGCGACAAAGTGAGCGACTCGATGGTCCAACTTAGCGAGTTGGGAAAGCACGGAAGATTACATAATACAGCCCGACTTCGAAACGCGAGTTAACGCGAACTTGTGTTTTATGTGCACACATGCATACTGTTTGATATACGTAGTGTTATGAGAACTGTTCTAAACTAGAGTGGCTGGGGGTGAGGGCTCAACTTGGTGCGTCAACTTTCCGGGAGCAATTCGCCCGAGTGTGCACTAAAATATAGTTCAAAGTAAGTTGGAGCGAGCGGAACAGAGATGCAGCTACCAGCTGTGCGCGACTAGCCATGCAACTTAAAGTATTAATCCGAAAACTTATTATACTTCAAGAAAATTAATCGCCAACATGGCGTTTAAATAGTTTTATCTAGTCGGAGTACGTGGGTCTACAAATGTTATTAGTAGAAGTTTTTAAATCTAAGTTCTCTTTTACTATATCGAGCAAAGTTTACCTGTGCAGTTGTACACATTGTTGTAACTGTTTTATTATTGACTACAACTATAACACTTTTTTCTAAAAAAAAAAAAACAAAATGAAGAAAATTTTCAAAACCTATCTAATAAATAATAATATAATTCACGGGAATAAGCGCGTACATGCATACGCGATTATTCCCGTGAATTATAAACATGCAGCGCGATAGTTTAAAATGTAACTCTCTAATAAATAATAAGCAAATCAATTTCAAATATACATTTTCTGTTTCCTCAATTGCTTAGTTAATTTAAAGTAATTTAACATAATGCAATTAAATCTGTAACTTGGCTAGAGGAGTGAGCGGTACGATGCGGTTAGATATAACACAATTACTTTAGAAAACTAGAAACTACACATGTAGCTAATTCATACAAACTAAAGCGGATTGAATGGGATTGTGAAATTTAACTGAAAATCGTGATCATACATTTGTATAGCATCCTCGAAACGTGTTATTGTGTATTGGGTATTTAAATTGGAGTTGTAAATATTAAATTTAAATAATTAGTAGTAATATTAGTATTAGTAAGAACTAATTTTAAACAGGAATATTGATTCCCAGGTATTAGTTGACAAGACACGTCGATTTCACGCACGCATTTTGCTATTTATGAGAAAAGATGCGGAACCTAAAGTAAACATACTTACATTTATAAACATCATTAGCGCTGCTTTTGTTATACTTTCACAAATAATGCAAGGATCCACTTAAAATTGATCGCTAAGTACACGACTAAAATGTTTAAGGAAGATTTCAATATAAGATGAACTCTAACCCGATTCTACGGAATTTCAATTGAGAATAATATCATATTGATGTGACAGAACAATACATTTAATTTTCTCTTAATTGGAACTGTAGAATTCATAAATAAATCAAGAGACTTAATATTAATAGACAACGAGTGACGATAACGTTTAAATTGTTATGTTTTGTTGTAATATTACATAACTATATTCAGATCAAACATACGTGAAATAATAAAACTGTGCCAATGACATACTTAATATAAAGACTTATAAATCTTTTGCTTGCTCACTTCAAAAATGCATGAATAACATAACTCACTTAAGCCCCAATTACATTAGCGCGGACGCTGTACGTTTTAAACGGATCCGACCGACAACCGACAAGTTAACACTATTAGGACCATATTCGCCGTACACGGTACGAGTACGGTTGCGTAGTCTGGCAGGCATAGTAGGCTGTTGTCAGAAGCATATTTGCAAGCCGGCTTACCGTACGTTTTCTTTACCGTATACGGTTTAATGTAATGTAATTAAGCCCTTATCAGGATATTGCAAGTGCAGGTTGATATTTAAATAGCTAATATTTAGTGGTACTGGGATTATAATTAAGGTAATTTAAACTGAAGCAGCACTTAGGTAAATGATTTGGTTTAGAAGCTAGAACAACACCTTTGCAGACTTAATTATAATTAAGTTACTTAATAAACAATCTTGATAGTTTGTATGTTCAAATGTTTAAAGCTTAAGGGCAAACAAAGTAATTTAATAAATAAATACGTTGTTATTATTTTAACAGCCAACAATCTTAATAAAGTTAAAAAAAAATGTTGTTAAGAAATTTTATGTGACGAGAATGCCATACAAATATTGCATTACTTACGTTATGTTAATTATATGTGACTGGGTAGGAAAGTTTGAAACGTAATCTCACCTGCAACAAAAAGAAAACACAAATCAAAATCAATGTAACACACTTCTTTCAAATGCAATTGGGGATACAATAACACAAACTTGAAACTACGAGCAATCTGATCGATTCTTGTAGAAACCGATACGTATATAAATGTTAGGTACTTGGTAACAGTCAAAGGAGTAGGTTCTCAAAAGTCAGCTCACATCTCGTCCCCGGGGGGTGTTAGGGGGTTGTAGAGGTGGGAGGGAGGGGAGGAGGGGTGGTCCCAAGGTCGCCGCCCTTGTCTACGTAACCTAACTGCGACCTAGCTGTGTCGCCCGGTCTCAATTCGCTTTAACGATTAATATTGAATGATTTCAGCTCTTTATTTGTACAAAAAGTATGTGAATGAAATATTATTTTGGTATTTGTATCGTAAACATAGTTCTGAAAAGTTTGTTGGTTTAGTTTTAGTCGATAACTGTTAACCTTTAAATTTACTGTGAATGCTGAAACATACCTAGAACATGGATATTTCATTCTGAATTTTCAACAATTTTTTTTTGGTTGAGTTCTTTGCAGTTAGCCTGAGCGCAGGCTTTGACTGCTTCACCGGACTTTAATTTTCTACTATGCGAACCGACAAACACATTGGGTATGAGTTTTGAAACAATTTATTTTAAATTTTGTCATTTCAGAAACGACATTAATAATAAATTAATACCACAAATGGATATATTACATCAGCATTGATCCAACTACATGACAAGAATTCTTATCACGTGTATAATGCATAAATCATAATACACCTTACGAAATAACGCATACCTACAAAGTACGTGTAAGTTGACGTCCAAGATTATACTATACGTCTGCGTATGCATATTACGTAGTAACAGTTTAAGAAACAGCCAAGTAAGCGGATCGAATACCTTAATACATACACGTGCGAGAATACGTAATATAATAATAATTTATTCCTTACGATATTCGATTAGGCCGTCGTTGTCCAATCAGATAGATAAGTCCTCTCAATAAGAGATTTGTTTTGGGTGCGTAGAACTCAGTTACTACGGAGTCACGGGTATTCATAAATTGATCGGTAACGCCGATATTACAGAGTCTTACAAAACGGTCTTTCACGTCTTTTATCACTATCCACGTAATGTGGTCGCACGTGTATCATCACTCATTCTTCTCGTGTTAATTGTCTCCTTAATGTTTATTCGTGTCAGTTACAAGTGTAAATATGATATTTATATTACATGCATAAAGATGGCATATTTTTTTAGTAGTCATGGTTTCTCTTGTCGTGTATCCGTGTGGAATATCGCACATTGTTAATTTCCTTAAACCATCGTGGCATTCTTTCAAGCACATAGGACGTTAATTGAATTAACAGTTCCAATACTGGTGATCGTATATAAACATAGTTAAGACATGCATATAGAAAAATAGACATGTACTAGAAACGGCCACCTAAGCGTAACTAATCACGTTCATACGATGTACACGTGTGTGAATACGAATGACTCATTTCTTCGGCTACAACTAGACTCTGAGCAAAGCGAATCAACACGAGTGAAAAATTCAAATGAAATAACATTTCTACGTAATAATCCTTATCGTATATTTTGTTATCGAACTCGTAAGGTTTATAGGAATATATAATAAACAGGTATGGCGGTTGTTTCGAGTGGCAACATGATTACCACGGCCTACGTGTTACCTATTACTTTTACGGGTTTGTAACAATTTGGTTAAGATTTACCTACACGAAATTCGTAAATACTTAGTAGGTTAGCCTACGACCTACAAATACAGCCTTGAGTATTTTTAATGTCGAAACAGCTGGTCAGGAACTAAGCAGGCGTAAAGTAGTATTTTTATCGTAATCAAATGAAAAATATATTTTGTTTACATTGTAAGTGTCTATCATACATGTAACGGGGACAAAGTTGAAAAATGGGCATCCGAATTCTGTAAAACCCTCAAACGTATTTTTAGATGGGATAGATTGGAATTGTGACCACGCCCGAGCCAAGCGAGTGCCAAAAGTGATGGATTTTTTCGTGCGGGGTTAAACGAAACCTTCGATTCTGTTATCCGTGGAACTGGAATTGGGCGCAAGTGGGAAATGAAACGAAATATCGATGCTACTTCTTTGAACACACATTATTTTAGTAGACGACACAATAGGAGTTTACTATGAAATGCAGAAAACAAGTCTAATAATTATGTCTCATAATTATATATCTACGTATATTCGATCACAATGCACCATTATTTATTTTACACTTAATTACTTTCGTGAAAAGACTAAAATTTAAAGGCAGCTGAACAATCCTCTTATAGTTACACAGAAACAGGACGAAATTGACGCAACAATTCGTCGAAAACGTTTTTTTATAGTTAAACGAGTAAAATTCTTGTACAAAGAGGATGCGAGTGATTCGCGACTGGTTCTCAGGCCGCCAGGTGGTTTTATAATTACCGTCCGTGGCTCTCGTCAATGTCAGACGAGAAAAAGTCTAGCACTCAGGATTAATTAGCATAGTTAATATAATTTACACAGCTTTATATAGGCACCTACTTTAAAATAAATTTATGAATGTTAAAAGGATTATTAAAACTTGTACCTAACCTAAATGATTAAGTTATTTTCTTTACGTTACTTTTTAACCCTGGCGTGTTTGAGGATTAGATAACTAATCATTTTGGAAAACTTAAACATTTAATAGACATTACTTTATATAGATAACAAAATCAATAGGAATACTAATGAATCATCTTGATTCGCATTTAGCGACCGATTAATGGAACAAACTACGTTTTAAGGCACTCATATGACTTTTACATAACCATCAAATCAACTATCGAGTTTAAACCGCTGCGAATCGCTCTACCTGGCAACAAATTCGATACGATACTTAAAAAAGAACAAATATTCCCGCCACACGTATCTTTAGCTCGATTAACATACGTATCGTTCTAAAACGGAATCATTAATTACAGAAGTCTCGCGCATTCAGCCAATCTTTACACATGCGACTTTTTTGCTGACTCTAGTAAACCGGATCGGTGTAGTCAGCTACTTTTTACTGTCGAGCTGAGGCACGATCTTCTACATAAAAGAAACGCTATCTTAGCAAGATTTCCGTTGACGCCGCAACGCTATTTTTTATCGGCTTTCAGGCATTTTTTAATTATTATATATTTTGTCGATGAGAAATATCAACGACACATATATGCATTTTTTTTTTCCTTTATTTTGGCATCAAACATATATTATACTTATAGATCTTTTTTTACTTACATAAATTACAAATAAATTTCACTCGAAATTAGTTTTTTTTCATATTTGTAGTGAAGATTAGTTTGAAGATATGTATAACAAGATAACATCAAATTCTTATTTTTTTATAAAAGAAATCCATTTCGTTTGCATATACCTATAGTAATTCAGCTTGCCCCCCTACAAGGTATTATGAAGATTGAGATCGAACGTGGGAAATCGCCATTTGCCTATAAAACCACACCTAAGGTCACCCGGAAATTAAACGTGTTATTTGTGACAAAATCACGTGTTTCCAAATCAAATCAAATTCATTTATTTGCTAAATACAGGTACTTGTTCCTGTTTCTACTCAACCTGTTCCATTTGGAACATACCATTTATTCTGACGTAAGGTAAGGGCCAATTAAAATTTGAAATGGAAAGCAAGCCGAAGAAAGGAAGACCCTTAATGAATTTCAAAGACCAAAAATGTGATTGGCTTAAACAACAAGGAAGCTTAAACAATTCGCGTAAGGTTGCTTCGAAAAACAATCTCCGGCGGGGAATCGTGTCGTTTAGTATACGTCAGCCTTCGATGGGGAACCTACTGGCCCCTCTCTAACACGTAAGCAGAATAAGACACGAATCTGAGTTATCTATGCCATAAATATACGCGACGGCGACAATAGAATATTAATTATTTCGAATGTTCTGGAGAAGCTAATATAACGGAGTCACGGAACGCTGAAATATAGGCAGTAGGCAATCAGTAAAATTGATAATCAAGCAATCTGACATTAACTTTAGGTTATCTGAGTTGAAATCGTGAGTGCCTTGTATTCGGGTTACTTCTCAGAAATTGTATCCAGCTACATTATGCCAAACATTTTCGCATTTATAATGCATAATCAACAAAATGCATCAATCTGTGGGAGGCATATGATACAAACAACACTGTTCTGCAGTACGCTACGGATTTTAAACGGCTATGCAGAAAGTTGTCATTTGCAGCCGTCGAGTGATTCTGGCGAGACATTGACATTTGTGAGTGATGAATGGATGACTGACATACACAGGAGCAAATCAAAACATCTACTACGCTTTGACTACCTGATAGATGGTCATTAGGCAGAGTTGGAGTAGTAGTTAATTGTTTTTATGTAATAACTACAAATAACCAAAATAAAAAATACATATTAATGACTTACTATAATGAACGCGTGTGAACAGACTTGTGACATTAAAGCTATACACATAATGGAGAACAATTTACCAACAACGCAATAAAAATGATTTACATGTCTACATTTATGATGTTAAAAGTTAGTTGTTGCGTAACAGAAACTAACTATTAGTGCATGGATTTTTATAACGATGTAATATTTCAAAACGTTTAATTAATTGTATACAATGTACGTATCAAAACTATGGTATAATTGTGAGATAAGTTTGAATACGGAGACCGTTATCGACATTAGGTCCAAGTTTATTTTTCTCTTAGGCATTCCATTTGAACAATGATAACCCGATGACATCAAACTCGGCAGTATATACTGGTCCTGTAAGTTTATCTGCATTCTATGAAACTATATATGTTATAATAAAACAGAATAGCTCTGTTTTAGTGTAATTAAATACACAAATTGTGTTGCTGACTAATTTAATGCGAAGCAATCACAAATGTTTTACCCGTTGGGGATAGGTGGTTTTAGAATTGCAAATATAAACCATTCGTAAATTAGGAAAATTGGCATTATTGTTTATCGTGCACTTGGTTAAATACAGGACGACTAAACGCTAATAATAAATTCATAAGCTGAATTTATTGGTACTGCATGGCATTGACAGCAATGTTAATATAAGTAACCAATATTTTATAACAACAAAAATAATCGAAGCAGTAACCAAGGGGAAAATTCTAAAACTAATAGAGAATATTAACAAACTCCTAAATACAAACCATAATAATGTTGAACAAAAAAGTCAATTGATACAACAACGAGCGATTAAAACAGTGTAAGCGAACAAACGACAATATGTAATTCGGCAAGAACAAACAGCGAAAAGTTTGCAAGATACAAATTTTAAAGAGAATGACAAAAATAAAAATTGTTCAGAAAGTCGGCAACGGCTCCCAGACGCGTCGTGACAACTTTGTGTGTACTAAGTAATTACCATTTACAGTTCGACGCCAGAAAACTTCCCAACTGACTATCTTGAATCTTTCAAACTACTTTATTCCCACCTTATTACTAATATAATGTATGTACACTTGGCGTTTTAGTTGTTTAATTAAATAACGTCAGTTTTTTGTCTTCAAGTCGCAGTCAATGATTACTAAGATCGTTGTTAATTTTATACTAATTTTCTTTTTCTTCGAGAAGACCACAGTTTACAAAAGGATAGTCTTATAAAGAAGAGTCTTGTTCTTTATTATTTTAAAGAGGTATTGTTTGGCAAATTAAATAGTTTGGGAAGAACATCGTTCACTTGCAGAATCTTGTCAACAAAGCGACCGCATAAATTGTCTAGCTATACCTTTTGAAACGAGTCGCGTTCTCGTTCAAGCCTAGTTCGCTACGGCCACGTCAGCTCACGTCCTGTCGCTGACACACCACTCTCCGCAAAAACAACGTGCCTCCACAATACTACAATAGGTGGCTGAGCTGAGCGGTTTCCTCCCCCTCCCAAACACCTCCCCACCCCTACATTCGCTACTTGTATGACTCAGCAGCAAGCTTTAGATCAAATTCGACGTCGCACGACTCTAGTGGCATGTTTTTCGTCGTAAATACCAGTTTTTTTTTGTCCATAAAGAATCGGTAATGGCGATACCGGCAAATATAAAGGTGAATAGCGCTTGAGAATAAATTATAGACGAGTAGCTAGGGAAAGTTATTTTATTGTTTTAATAAAAGTTAGGGAAAGACTCCGAGGAATGCTCTCGGCATTCACGAGAAAGTTTCCTGAGGTTTCGACCGAACGTATCTATGCGAGAATTGTTTCGCAAAGTATAATAAAAACGGCTGAGTGTTAAAAGTTAAATAGCAGCCGGAGGTAAGGTTTGTCTGTTTCAATGAGGAATGGATTTGATAAAAAAATGAAACTGCGGTGTTGAACGTCTCTTCGATAACCGGCAAAGCGTGTCATTTTGTTTCTAAAAAATTACCATGACAAAGAACACTAAAGGTGAATAACACCGCGCAAAACGGAAACACAGCCGCGCCGCTGGCTTCCGATACAAAACGGAATCCAATTAGCCATCCCATCTCGTCGGCTTTCATTAACCGGCCGAATAACCGGGTACGTGAAAAAAGGAACATAGCCAGGGGAATGTGCTTTGCGAAAACAGCTTACACAAGACGCCATTAAATACATTTTAATGATCACCATGCGGTATAAGCCGTGTGTTTAATTACGTAAAGTGTACGATAAAACACGTATAAAGTCAGGCTGAAAATGGTTGTATCCAACTGTGAGAAAAGTGGCTACGACGGTATAAGAATTTAAGTGCGGCTGGCTTTGACGTTCAATTCTTATTTTATAGCTATCGCTTTATTGTTAACATAACACTTTATTTGTAAACTACAGTAAACAAGTTAATGTTATATTGTTTCTTAAATAAAACAAGGAATAACGGTCCGGCAGACGTTTCTATTAGAGATAGTGTCATTCAATTATGAATCAAGTAATTAAAATAACGTTATTTTTTATAGTTAATGGTTATTGTAATTGCAGATATAGCAAAAGGGTAGAAAGCCGGATACTCGCGTGTTTAAATTATGCAAATGGCCTAACCATCTGGCCAGCGAACTGATGAATTTGAGTAAAATTAGTATCATAGATTGAACTCATAATAATTTTGCATAAATAATTTAATTATTATCATATTTTATTATCTTATAGATATCTAACTAGCAAATTTTCTAATTAGCATAGGTTGCGTGTTTCAAGAATAACTAACCTGTACGGAATTTCCAATTAAATTCTCAGCAGGTTCATTACAATTGTTATTATTCGTATAGGTAGATAAAAGAAGAAACACTACAGGCTTTGCACATAAAACTGTAAGCTATGGGAACACTAAATTGAGACATAAATTCTGCATTATGGGCGCCCGTTCCGTTTCATATAAACAAGGGTATGATCACGTTCGAATGGATAATACTAGATTTTTATATTGAGCTGGGAACACCTATCACATTGTTCGTGCACACTAAACGACGCCCACATACACTTTTTCGGTACATATGACATGTAAATATTTAAACAGATATTGATAGCACTTCCAAACAGGTATTAAAAAGAAAATGTTTTATAAACTAGAACTATAAAGTCATTTATTTATTTATTTATTTATTAAATTACAACGGCAAACACCAATTACAGTAATTCAAAATTACAATATGTAGAAATACAAAATATACAGATATGAAGTACACAGGAAACAACGTTAACAGCATTTGGTAACAAGTTTTTTATATTATAAATATAAAAAGTCATATTTCATGCAGTACTTTTAGTAGTGCATTAGATTTTTATCATCGTGCGTAATTGAATTTTAAAATTAGTTTCTTTTTTACTTTTTGGAATTTTAATCGTAGTGTCGGCAAAGCAAGCGTAAAATCCCGATCCAAACTTGACCTCGATACAACAGACGGACAGACAGCCGCAGACGAACACTACACGTAGGTTTAAATGACTAATCTAATTTGAATTGCTAAAACAGATCATCACTATTCAGATACGGCTGAACATTGCTTTAAGCTGTAAATATAGATTTATACGTAGTTTTAATTCTATCAACGTACTAGACAATTACGTATGACCAACTAGACTTTCTAAGATGCGTTTGCATCGACCAGGTGCTTTTCAAAGCAGGTTTTAGTATGTTAAGATTAATAAACCTATGCCAATATAGACGCAGGGACCGGTTTAACATCGATCTGTTCTTTAGTCATGCGATCCAAGACTCAGTTACACACGTATATACATTTCTGGTAATTCTTTGTGAGCAGAGCAAGTGCAAAAATCTATTAGATTACGTACGTACGTAGATACGCGCGATAATATATTTTTAGACGTGTTAAATCTACCACTCGCGCCCACGACCCACAGAGCGCCGAATAGAATGCTCAAAATACATTTAATACTTTTATAATTTGTAGCTACTTTATAATTTCTATAAATTGAATTGTTTCAGTTGAATACTAGGTATGAAATAATCATAGTATTTGTACCTACTCAAAACGCTGAAGTATAAATACTGGTTTTATGTTATATGGAGGTATTCACTTTTATTATTCTATAATAAAGCCACAATAACATATATTTCGGAGTGACATTACGAGTATCGTCATGCCAAACGAATGCAGTCCATATTACGCAGAAGAGATCCCCCTCATTTAAGATGATGAAACCTTACCGCTTCATAACAGATGACAGCGTATTAATTTCTTTACCCTAGCCTACAAAACTCGACGGCAAAAAAAGAAGTACCCAAGTACGTAATCAAAGCCTGTTGAAATTTCGTGATATCATATTTGTGACTTCAATTTCGGGAATTCGTGTGCTCGCAATAAAGATCAAAGCTACGCCACAAAGAATAAAGAGGCCTTGATAAGTGAGTTACTATCGGAGGGGACAGAACAAGGTCATATCTCAAATCTTGGGATGTGCCAGTGAGACACCCGAGAACCCTCGAGGGGAACGCGTCCCTCTTCGGACGACCTCCCCCGCTTTTGTGTCAAAATCACATTAACTATTGTTCGACAACGCTTTGTCGAGGTTGTATGCGAAATTAACTGTGCTCTGCTATTAAGTGATATAATATTCTGTTGAGGTCACGTTTTACGATAAACCTGGTAAACTATTATATCAGTCGTCTAATGCTGAGCATTATCCTAGTTAATCGATGGTTTTAATAAACTTTCATGTGAATTTATATGGCACAAGTCGATTAGCCATTTCTGTATTACATATTATATACTGTTGTAGTACATGGACTCTGCTGGTCAGTGCTGAGATGTTGGGTTTGTAGGAAACATTTATTGTCGACGACTACAACAGCCCAACGGATAGTATTGTTGTCTGAACTTAATATTACTAAACTAACTACTTTGGGAAAGATATAGTCGTTTTCTGTGTACATTAAAACTTTTTTATCTCTTCGAGTCCTTTGTAAAGTTTTGGAGTACGAATGAAGTTCTTATTTGCTAAGTTTTTGAAGATAAGCCAAACTACTTCAGGCATATGTTTTGACCATTTGGCACGTGGCTGTATTTGGAATGCTTCTCTCTAAAAACCTTACATTAAACAGATTTTGCTTTACAGCTAGGCGTATTTAAAACAATGAAATTCGAAAGTATTTTTTTCGTGACATTTACGAATCCGGATTTGAAAACAAAAATAGAGTTACCTAACAAATTTAAGCGTTACCTACATTAAATATGACGTCTTTTCGACAATCAAAGCCAGTTCGGTAATTACAATTTTAATAGGTCGGTCAGCGAATAGGGGGTGTTCTCCCCTACCGCTCTAGCGAAGAGGCCGGGGGATGGAGGCGAAATTAACGACCCGTTGTACAATAGAACTGTACGTAACTTAAATTATATAGTTTTGTCAATGCTACTGAACGTTTTAGACCAGAATCTTACGAGGGTTTTTGTTCGGTAATTTAATTAAAAGTACTAAAACAAAAGTTTATCTGAATGACTTGGGTCTATATTTCTACAGTTCAATAAATGAAACAGAAAAATGTGCTGTGCAGTTTTTGCTGAGGCACTCATTATTCAACTAACAACTTACGCAAATATCTTAAATATAATGATTATTAACATGTTCCAACAGTAATCAAACGTATAATCGGCCTATTATGTGTTACATAAAACCAATTCATAAACATATTCGTACGCATAAATGAGCTTAAATTATATACAAACGTATAGATAACAAAAGCGTCGTATTATAATGTCATGGAAATATCCTAGTTTCCAGTTCAAGGCAGATAAGAAATTAATAATACGTGTTTGTGTAGACTGTAGACGAATAAAAATTACATGTGTGCGATATAGAGTTGAGTGTTCGATTTCAATGCCGTAGCATAATAAAATATTTATGATATTTAAATACGAAAAAAGAAATGGTTTACTGGGAGAAACTACCGTTTACTCTTTAGGATATACCTTTTTTTTTCCCGGGGAAATCCTCATGGACTTCCTCCGCCCTGGGGAAGGCGGAGGGGTATGCCGGACTCTTACCGGCTAAAACCACCGGATTGCTTCACCTTTCCCTTATGCTGGAGACCAGGCGGGAAAGCAATGCAAACTACCGCGATCTCCAGCAGGGAGGCTCCTTTCCGGAGTTACTACGCCTGCTACTATAGCCTTAGGATATAAACATAGTTTCAAATAGCGGTTATAATAATAAGAAATTCTTTTTCTTATTTTGTAGTCTTACTATTCGCGAAATTCACGTCATAATATTGTCTATCATTATTTAATATGCAGACTGTAATCTTAGAGAGAGCACGTCAACACAAGATGAAAGACTGAAAGTAGGTCGACGGATACGGGTGTGATATTGCAAAAATCATATTTCAAACGCAATAAACATTTTCATAGTCTTTCCGTTATAATAAAATCGTCGGAAAATATAGATTTAGTTTGCATAGCTGGGACAATTTTACGTTCATATCTATCAAAACTATTATAAAATGTCCGCCTTCTCGTCTGTCTGTGTATCTGGACAAAACTCAAAACCAAGTGAACAGATTTCAATATGGTTTTCATCAATACATAAAGTTGTTTAAGAAGAAGATTCATGTGTATTTTTCGTTAATGCTTTATGTACCTGTGCCAAGCTAGGCGGGTCATCAGTAATTTCAAATAATTAAATGGTATGTTGGCTCGTCTTGTTACTATGTGTGAAAGTTGTCAAAACACGAAGTTTGCAAACTAATAACGCCTATGTTCACAATGCTGATTCAACTGAAATTCCTACAATAACACCTAGCACTTAACACAGTCATGTGACATAAGATTGTGTCATGAGGAAAATAATCAATATAATGGTAGCTAGAGATTTGTGCAACGCGTAATGTAATCTGTGTTGCATACATCGCTGCATTGTTTGTAGACGCTTACCGAACATTGTATTGACAGTGACAAGTTACGGATTGCTGTCCAACAATGTTTAGACATAGACAAACGGTCTAGTTATGCGTTATTACAAGCAAACAGCAAGATATTACAGTGAAACTATGATTAACAACCTTTTGACTGTCAAATTACTTTGCCATAGTTATAATCTTGTTTAAACTACAAACATGTAGTTTGAAGTCATCGACCTTTGCGAGCCAAAGTCCAGATACCAAATAAAAATCCGGTTAAGCAAATTTTTAAATTCTGTTATTTAACGACTGATACATTAAAGCAGTAAATTGCTGTATTTGCAATAATGCACCAACAGTGACGCATTGTGAGCTCATGAGTTTCCTGACCTAATTCTACATTCTATTATATAATATGGTCATAAGTTAACTAGTAAATATCGTTTTAAAGATCAGTAAGTAAATAAACTAAACTTCTGGATTTCTGAAACTGCCTGATGTAAAAGCAAATCCAAATGATTACGTTATCCGAAACTGATATCCCATTTATATACTAACACAACAAGCACATAATGTTTGCTGGAAGCTCGTAAGTATTGACAGGTCACCGGCCAAGTGACCTCGGAACGTTCGCCAAATAAGACCTATACACGAACTAGATAGAACAAAGGCTGTCACCAAATAGAGGCTTGACTTTAGAAGTAAATTATATCGTTCGTAAATTGATCACATCATAATTTAGGTGACCACCATTTATAAAAACGCTGTCATAATACATTAAATATCATCAAACGTCAATAACAGACTCTGTTGGAAAAACCCGGTTGTCATCTCGCAAACAAAGTATCTATACAGTCGGTGAGCAGAAAAACTGCAAGTTTCATGAGTATAATTATGCGCATATTTCTCTATGGTAACAAGTAGCTGTGTTTGGAATTAGACGGCTACAAGTATGATGATATTACTAGTGAATAACACGAAACCGTTATTTCTATATTTGTACGTTGCGTGTGTGCGCAAGCAGCAAACAGTTTTGGGTGGCTATTACTAAAGCATTCGTTATAACTACTGATTTAATAAATGTACCCTCTATTTGTTCTTTGCCGACCCGATTGGCGCAATGGCTAAGCCCCTGGCGTTCAGCGATAAGGATTACAAACTATTAATTTGTGTGTTAACAAAACAAGACTCTTACAAAATGTACTCAAAGAGAAATGGCGACGCTCGCTGGCACAATGTGTGACGTGGGCATTTACGTGCTGTACATAAAGAAATATTTCAAGTTTACAAGTCCGAATGAGCCAAGCATCTGATAAATATAGCCACTTACACGTGTTAGAGTTTAAAAATATACATTATCATATATTAAAATACTGGTTTCGAACAAATTTACATATTAAAGACAAATGTTAATAAAGCGGATAAAAATATGGTATTTAAACGCGAACAAATACATTACAACAAACACTTCGTAGAAACGCAATGTTAAGTGTTATGTCATTCTAAGACACGTGTAGATAATAATTTAAATATTGTACAGATTACGATATCCTCTGAATAATTTATGTGTAACACTTGAATGAGTCTCAAATAGGTAGAAGTTTCATTAACAAAATGTAGAAAAATAAAGTGGAACAAGTAGCTTTAATGAGAAAATTATTAATGAACAAACAATAAATACTTGAACAGTCTAAACATTAACGAAAACCATAAAAGTTCACATCGAACCGCGACATAAAACCGAACATTGAAAAATAAAACGAGTTTATCCGCCGAAGACACCTTTCCACGGCCTCGAGCAAGGAAACAAAGCTAAATAAAATCGTGGCGATGATTGTAGGCGAGTATTTAAAAGGAACGCGCAATCGATTGCCGATCGACAACCCGCCGCGCGGGCCGGTCGTGTCGTGTGCCGTGTGTGTGTGAGCGTCGTTCACACACGTGCACAATCACACCGGCACTAACGGATGTGGTCTGTCCGTCCGTCTATTTATCGAGAAGTATCTAAGCGAGCTCCATGGATGTCATATAAACGATTTATAATACACGGACGTTGAAAAATGAATGGGAAAAGTCTAGTGTAACGCTAGGATGGGCACGCCAGAAAAAGCGTGTGATGCGAGCGTTATAACTTAAATATTGTAGGCATCACATTAAGGCGTTATCTGAAATTGAATGTTCGTAGTAAGTAAAATTACGGAAACTAACGATGCAGGTTTAATGTATTTATATCAATTACTAACCAAATTCCACGAAAGTGATATAATCTAAGCCTTAAAGTTTATACAAGATAGTGAAATCCTCAGTTGATAATATATTTAAGTCTACAAAAAGTAAAGTAAGCATAGTTGCCAACCCTAGGCATGAAGGCAAGCCAAGCGGAGTTACTCTATCGTTATCTGCACTAGCTAGATATAAGACTAGACTATACCTAGTTATTTCTTGACATAGCGTGTAAAGATAGGTCGAGGCGAACCGATGCGCTACACTACACGTCCTTTTGTTTACGCCACTATACATACATCTATGTATGTTGCTATGCAAGTATGCATCAATGATATAGCATCTATGTACTTTAGACGCGCCGTTCAGAACAAATACGTTCCACTTATTTGCGGTTCAGGTTTCTTTAGTTGAAATTTCGAGGTCTTAAATGGAAGACTATTGGCTAGAGGTACAGTTTATAATGCCGTAGGTATTATGATGTAATCAAATTAAGAGTATGAATAAAAACCTATATAAGTAAGTAGCGATACTTGAAAGCGAAAGAAATAATGTACCGTTGTTAGTTTTTAATGTTAAAATTATTACACAACCTCCAATAAGCATTTATGAGACTTCGACATTCAGGAGTTTGTAAAACATGAACAAAACAAAATAAGGTTGCGATTTTTTTTGTTATTTACTCGGTTTTGTTATAGCATGAATTGATAATAATAATGTAAATAGTATGTACTTGTACATTATTACATTTCACTCGGTCTGTTATCTTGTACGGTTTTATAATCAAGTTTTTCTTGAAGTATCTTACAGATACGTGGAATATAAAGGTTAGATACTAAATACCCAGGATTAACTAGAGCGCCAACGTTTAAGATGACGCGCATAATTCATTTATGTATAATGAGTGGCCGGGTCAAATATAGTCGTGTCATTTTTGGGGAATGTGTCGCTTGAGCGATTGGTTTATTTTAGAATGCGTCAGCGGCTGGAGTATAAAACGGTTTGGCGTATTAACGAGTACGACTCGTTTACTGTGTATAGATGGGCATATAAGCGGTGTTTAGAACACTGTTGAAGAAAATATCATAACGACTTGTTACTAAGTTCCAAATTAGTTTTTGTGGTATTTTAGCCCGTAAGCGTTACAGATATGCCGCAAATAGCAAAAGAAATATATTGGAAAGTCCAATCAAACTTTTCAGATGAAAACGAAATAGCGATGAATCTACGAAAAAAAACTTTCATCAATATTATAAAAACTGGCCAAGTGCGAGTCGGACTCGCGCACGAAGGGCTTAAATATTCATTTTATGTGGTTTTTAGTATTTGTTGTTATAGCGGCAACGGAAATACATCATTTGTGAAAATTTCAGCTTTCTAGCTATCACGGTTTATGAGATACAGCCTGGAGACAGACAGACGGACAGACAGACAGCGGAGTCTTAGTAATAGGGTCCCGTTTTACCCTTTGGGTACGTAACCCTAAAAACGAGAGCCAATATAAAACGAAATCCGATTTCGTTCGACATAACTTTACGAAAAAACTTCAGACAAACGAAATATAGGTAGGTATAGAAAATGTTAATAGGAGTCAAACAAATGGAAAATAATAAATAAGTAGTTAGGTAAACAGTGAAACATTTAAATGAAATGTTTTTACTAACTTGGTTTAGGGAACTATTGAGTTTTAATCAAAGTTAGTTAAGCACAATAACAATGTTAAAATATTATTACTGTTTGTTCATGAACTAATACAAAGGAAATAGTTTTGACAATTCTAAATAGTTTATAAGACATAATATTTTGAGTTTATAAGCAAATCAATAAATATAAAGACTAACCCCACCACTGAGTCTAAGTTTAGGACTCATTTAAATACTATAGCACATTACATGGCTTGTGGATAAAGAAAGACATGCACTTTTAGATTTATTATTTCTTATAATATTCATACTCAGTTAAAACTTCTTTGAATTGTCTTTGATTGAACTTTATAAAGTTAATGATTACAAATAAGCAATATTTACAAAAAAAATCTTTACAAAATAAAGTTAAGTACATATTCTTTAGGTTATAACTAAGTTACGAATAAAAATTTCAATAAGATAACTTTTTTAATATCTAACAGAGTATATCTAAACAATCAAATGAGTTTACATTTTTAAGAAAAGTTTTAATCAAATTGGTATGTGCATACTTATTATGGAAGAAGTAGTTTCATAATACTATAACTTGTAGTATTCAGTACTATAAGTAGGTATGACACCAACAAACAAACAGGTGGCTTGGTCAGAAAATAATTGCATGTTCACTTAATTATTTTTTATGTAGTTGCTATAAATGGTCAAGCATCTGTTTACTTTCCTATAGGTAAGTTTAATCTAGTATTTCTCACCTGTGACAGTTTCGACAACCACGAATCCAAATTAAGTTCAAATCACAATATTCAACCGGCGAAATTTAAAGTTCACACCTTCTAATTTCCAGGAACAGCGATCATAACCGTTACGAGCACATGTTGAAAACTTTTTTAAACTTATAAAAAGTTTTCGCGTTCTATCAGTACCTACTAGCCGAATTTCAGAACTAGACTATGAGGATTTCTAGAAAAATCCAATTCCCAAGTAACACGTTTTCTCACGCGATCAAGAGGTGACGCGTCGGCGTCGCCGCGAGAATAATGTCGTCGGCCGCCAGCCACCGCCACAGCAAAGCAATCACCGCACCGCTAGAACCGCATCAATGACGCTAACACATTCTTGCTAATTACGCTGTCACATTACAATTTACACCACTAAAACCTCCCCGAGTCACTTATAACTCACTGAAACTACTTTGTTATTAGTAAATATTAAGAAACTCACCGTAAATAAGCCGATTCCAACAACAAAGAGTCACCAGCCACGCGCTCCAATTATAGGGCACACACAATTCACGAAAGCACAAGAAGTTTAAGCTATATGTCTTCACAAAATTGTTAGTTATATTCACAGTCAGTTTACAAAGTCAAATTGAACAAAGTTTTTTAGTTTTTCGTAGGTATAATCACTAAACCGAAAAAGTATATCGTGAAGCACCGCCAGCTACATACAAAATGGCGGATTTGCGTAATGAAAGTGACGCGCTGACGCGCCGAAAACGCATGGACTAAGAAATTGTCTATGGCCAACACAGAAAACTGACAGCTTGAATAAAAAAGTTTGATTCTTATTTCTAACAACTGAGAAATTGAGACATAATTTGAAACACTTAGGCTATTTTATTAACGTTTAAAATAAAATGAAATTTATTGATAGCACTAATACAAGAATGGACATTGCCCCGTTGTAAGTTAAAAATCTATTTTAAAACATAAAACTATAATTTTCTGACATACAACAAATGTTTAATTTTGATTGTTTTTATTTTATAAACTACCTTTATACTTTTCAAATTCCAGCTAAATGAAAATAAATTAAATAATTAAATTGTCTATGCATGAGGTTAGTTCAAAAACTTCTTACTCCAAAATAAATCTTAAATAAACTGAGATTTTCTAAATTTATATTTTTTTTATAACTACTTATCTGAATCCTACATTCATTAAAACTAGTGCTTTTTTATATGTAAACTAAAAAAATATGTACATTTAAAAAGCTCACGTAAAACATACAACAAACAAGAGGTCATAGAGAAAAGTAATTAAGTAGCAAGAGGTTTTGAACGTTCATATTTTGTAGTTGTACAAATGTACACTATTTTTTCTTGCTCATCGTAAAAAGAGTTTAAAAGAGTGACGGAGATAAAACTATGTTTCTTGGTTTTGTTTGAGGTCTTTCAGAAAATACGTGTTCATCACAAAAGGTATAATTTTTTGTGCTTGAATACTAAAATTTATTATTGTTGTTATTATCAAAAATAGACAATAAAACAACCACTTTGTTTAAAACCATATAATTTTGTTCGAAAATAAGAGTAATTTTTTGGTCTATTTTGTATAGCTACGTATGTTTTGCCTACTATAATTCATTGATCAATCAGCTGAGTTTTGTTTTTATTTCTAAGGTTCTCAACGAGAGGTCTTGAGACAGCCCATAGAGTGTTATTGTGTATTTGAGGATAAAATACAAGTTAAATAAGACGAACGACATATATAATGAATGAATTAAAGTCACTGGAGCACGCAACATTGAAGGTACAGTTGGCCATGTTACTTTGTTAGTGACCAGACAATGCTATTTAACTTATTAACTATGAGCATGAGTTTAAAAAAAAATAACAGCTTCCTTTGTAATTAAATTAAGTAATAAAGTGAACTTATAAGTTCAATCTGATTGTTAGAACTATTTTCTGTATCAAGAAAATTACATCGAATTTTTTAAGACTTTTTTTATTCATATTAATGCAGTTTTTTTATCATCATGAGTCTTAGATGTATTGTTATAAAATACACTTTTAATTATATATCTATGATATGTAACTGTCATTCTATTTATCAACAATACTAGAACTATTATATTACCTTCAGCTTAGTTACTGGTGATGTAACTAAAAACAAAGAATTAAAATTAATATGTTCAACACATATGTATTTTCCAGTTCTTACTATCAACATAATTGTTAAATACTTCTTTTCTGCTTTAACATACATGCCACTCAATTTCTTGTCACATTTTAGGTACCGTATGAGGTGTTTAACAAGCGGTACCGCAATGCCCAGCGTGTGCTTGACGTGGAAGCCAGGCAGGTGGGCAGTGGGGCCGGTGAGCTGGATACCGTCAGCAGGAAACAGCCAGTTACTACCGGAGAGATTGATTCACTGCTTGGTGGGATGGTGAGATGTTTTGTTTATATAGTCATTTGTTTAGATACTATCAATATAATTAATGTAATGTAATAATAATGTTTATTTATTAAATAGAATAGAACAATACAACAAATTGGCGAGCCACAAACTAAGCAGAGCTTGTATCTTGTGGCTCTGTTAAATAAAACCACTCATACATAAAACAAAAAATAAAATTATACATAAATTATGTAAATATCAAATTATAAGTTAATTCATGTGTGTGTGTGTGTGTGAGCGTATGTACGTGTGAGTGTGTGTGTATGTATTTAGCATTAGTATGTAAGGTGAGATCTATAACAGGGATTCTGTTTTAATTGAGATACAACATATGAATTCTGTATATTTCTTGAGAAACTTCTTCTAGCAGTCTGCTAATAAGAAAAGTATAAGTATTTTGGTATTACTTGTTAGTTGTGGTGCCATTATATGCTTTAATGTCTATTTAATATGAACAATATGCAGCCATGTAATCATATACCTTAAATTATGGAAGTTCATCTCCCGAGCCTTTTCCCAACTATGTTGGGGTCAGCTACCAGTCTTACTGGATTCAGCTGAATACCGTATTTTACATGGAGCGACTGCCTATCTGACCTCCACAACCCATTTTACTGGGAAACACAGTATCCCATAGTAAGACTGGTTGTCAGAATTGACTTAACGACTGCCAAAGATCTATGTATGACAGCCGGGACCTACTGTTTAACGTACACGAAACACGGAGGGGTCTCGGTATGCTATAAATAGTCACCCATCCACGGACGAGCGCGGCTTAACCTGTATTATTGTTCAAACCGTACGGCTTTCACTTAGCCACGAGCCCCTCCTATTAAATTATGGAAGTTCATGAGAGAATTTTAAAAACTCTACCACTACTCTAAATAAAAGATCATATTGCCTTTATTTGTTTTTAACATAATCTGCATTGTTTGTTCATGGATGTTGTAAAAGTCTCAGAAACACTGTAGTTACGATATAATACTTGAATTTCCCCTTGATAAATACAATTAAACTTCCTTGATTGAACATTAAATTTTTGTACATAGCATTAAACTTTGTTATCTCAATCTAGCTTAAAAAATTAGCTTATTGAATATATTTCTAGGTAGAAAAGCTGACTACAATGAAGCGCAAGGCTTCTGAAGCGATCACAGAGGAGGTGCAGGCGGCTTACGTTTGCAAGAAGAGGCTGGAACACCTGAAGGAACAGGCCGCTGCACTTGCTGAGCCAAGCGTGCCACAAGTTAAGGTAAATATGGTATACATCTAGGTTTTAGGGATATAATAATAATAATAATATTCCGGGACAACTCACACACGGTTATCTGATCCCAAGCTAAGCAGAGCTTGTGTTATGGTAACCAGACAACTGATAAACATACATATATATTTCTAAATACATACATATTATAGATAAATTACACCCAGACTACCAGAACAAATGATCGTGGTCATCACACAAACATTTGTCCTGGGTGGAAATCGAACCCACGACCTCCGGTATAGCAGTCAGGGTCACTAACCACTAGACCAACAGGCCCGTCAAATGTTGGATTACACTTACTGTAATTGGCCTACATAGAAAAAAGCCTTAGACAAACTTAGCTGGCCAATTTGGGATAGATTTGAGATTTATTGAAACCAATTTTTTGGCACCTTACACATATTATCTAGAAAAGTCGAAAATTTATACTACCATGAGACCATGAGTCTGCCTGCGTCAAGCCCTAAAAGGTATTTAAGTTTGTACGCGCTAATTCCCGTTATATAATATTACTACAAACATGCAGGGCGATAGTTCAAAATTTAGAATATATACCACCGTTATATTCTTGTATACAGGGTGGTAAGAAAACCCTGTCCTATCCGTTAAGGCGTTGTTAGGTATCGATAACTGATACCATTAATGTAAAAATAAATTGGCAAATAGAAAAAAAAAAATATAAACTAAAAAATTTTTTTTTATGAAAGTTCGAGAGAGATTCACAGGTGCTGCCAAATGATCAAACAAAAGGCCGCCGAATAATACCGACGAAAATGGTGTTGTAGTTATTGTTTAAATCTCAAATTTAGGGAATTTCGTGTCAAAAAGTCGTTATTTCAAAGTTCATTATTATTGATACTATCATGAATATTCCAAATTTAATATTTTATTTGGGCATGTGATTGTGGAACCTATATCACCCCTTCGGGTCGGACAGGGTTTTCTTAACACCCTGTATAACGTACCATATAATATTCGCAAATAAACGATTTGATCTAATTATACTATGACGTCCGAAAAGACTCATTGGTTCTTCACCGCACGTTTCTGTCCACTCGTTTGTTTAACAATTGCGCCGCCACATTATTTGACATGGTCCTTGATTTTGACCAGCATTTTTGCGACAATTTTAATGTTTGTAAAAGATGACATAGTTAAAGCTTTTTATGTTTCCCCAGCCGATGTCGTACACATCGCAGACGTCTCTGAACCAGTGGCGCAAGGTGCGTCTGGACCGCATGCTGGTGGACTACTTCCTGCGCAACGGATACTACGACTCCGCCAACAAGCTGGCCGATGCTAGGGGTCTGAGGGACCTCACTAATGTCGGTAGGTTATAGTACAACTCATATTGTGGTGCTGAAGTTTATTTAATTTCTCCAATGACGAAATTACGCTGAAATAGTATAAACTGACTCTCTCTCTACACTTCACCCCTTTTTTTATTGATATTCAGTTTCGCTAACACCCTGTACTTATTGTAATTTGCCTCTATACCTGATGTATCTCTATGTCTCTTCACCCTTTCGGATACATATACCCTTTGGGTGACAGTCTGTTTTTGAATATTATCGAATAAAATAAAGTAAAATAACAGCATTAATTTGAAAATAATAATATCCACGCATTAGAATTTTCTTGATGGACAGGCACGAAATATTATGAAAACAAAACATTTTCTATTTAGTATATCCACACTATTGTCGATTCTGAACCAGCTCTGAAAATTTGGCCGGTGATTAAAAAAATACCCCGTGTTATCAAACACCATATTAACATAATAATAATCAGGAATGTATGTATATTGCAGACATCTACAGCGCGGCGGCCGAGGTGGAGGCCGAGCTGAAGAGCAAGCGCACGGCGCGATGCCTGCAGTGGTGCGCAGACAACAAGTCCAAGCTCAGGAAGCTCAACTCTAACATGGAGTTCAAGATACGGATACAGGTATATAATATGTATTTATTTTTTCTTCGATAGGGACAGGGTTTTCTTAACACCCTTATATGTATACTGTATATTAGGAATGCTTGGAAAATATTATAGTGGGAGAAATTGCACTTGAATCCATACGTAATACATAACATTTTGCAGTTTATATACCTTTTTTGTACCATAATTAAGATTATAATGACATAAAACTTTTGAGGTCTCATAGACTAGTTAAATTTTAATGTAAATGTGCATTATGCCCAAAAGTTATATACTTAACGGCTCTAAGGTAATACATGTCGGTGTGTATATTCATGTCGGCGGAGTATAAATTTAAAGCTCAGTTTCAATGGTCGTTAGCTCCTTCATTCGGTGTTCTGATTTAGGTTTAAGCCGGTGAATTATTTATTGGTCGTTAGGTGCGGGGCTCCCCGCATGCGGTATAACGACCAATGATAATTAGCCTTTATGTAGATAGAAAACATGACATTATATAAAACATATTACTATGTTTATAGGAGTTCATCGAGCTAGTTCGCGAGGACAAGCGCTTGGAGGCGGTGCGCTACGCCAAGAAGCATTTCTCCACGTACGAGGACGACCAGCTCAAGGACATCCAGCACTGCATGGGCATGCTCGCCTTCCCTAAGGACACAGGTATATATATAGTGAATAGTAATATAGGTAAAATTATTTACAGGGCGGAATTCTTTGATGTCTGTGCGGAAATGTCTGTATGATTTTAACGGAAAGTATATAAATACTGCAGATAGCTATTTGGAAATTTAACTAAAAGAAAACAATAGTTTATTTTGAAAAAACACAAAACTACATTTAAAATAATATTTTTAAATGTGCGCATAACACCGGAAAATCAAAAAATATAAACTGTATTTTTTACATCAAATTTATAGTCATTCATAAGGATATTTGTTTTACTAACTTTTTTACTTAACGATTCATCGGACTGCTCATGTTAGTAGTTGAAAACTACCCTTTGACGTAATTATAACTTCTTTTTAAAAACTTAAATATTGAATTTGTCAATACTTAAATCTAATACAAGAACAAACACTTGCAACTACACTAAAATTAAATCTTATATAAATAAATAAAACTAACACGCGTCAAAAAACTCATCGTCATCCTTGTCAATGGCGGGAAACGTGCCCAGAAGGCTGGCAGCATTGCCACGTTGATATATATTTGTCAATAATTTTGTACAACAGCAAAACGAGTTCATAAACTGAGGCTTACCTCAAAGCTGGCCACACCTTGAAAATCATTACATACATACATACATAATCATGCGTCTTTCCCGTAGGGGTAGTCAAAGACCACTTCTTTCCGCTTGCTACGATCCTTACACCCTTGTTTCGCTTTGTCCACTTTCATTATTCCCTTCATACATGGTCTTCTGCGTCTTCGGTTCAGGGTACTCCTGACCTGGCTTTTTTTCAAGACGTCCCCGATCTCGAAACGTCTGCCTAGGTCTACCCCTTCCAACACGTTCATTCACACACGCCTTATACACTTTATTCGTCAATCGTCCTTTATTAATTCTCTCGACATGGCCAAACCATCTCAGCATACCTTTTTAAATTTTTGTCATTACATCTATCAACTTCATCCACCTCATGATCCATTCCTCCTCTTACATTCAACGTAGCGAAGCGGCTCTGGCTCTCCGTGGGCGGTTTTGTCCAAACGTAACTAAACGAGACGTGATGGGTGGTGAACCACATCGCCGCCATTTTGGATAATTAAATCATTTTTATGATTAACCATTGCGTTCCTGCGGGTAAATCATTAGCTTTGTTATATTCTCCGTCTTATTAGTCGTTGTCAACCATCTTGGCGTAGGCCTCGTTCAGATTGCGTCATCTAATCAGGTCTTTGCAACTTTCATCCAGTTAGTTCCTGCAGTGTTTGCTATATTGTGTTATATTAACATAGACTATCCCTTACAGAGGTAGAGCCGTACCGCGTGTTGCTGTGCGTGGAGCGGTGGTCGGCGCTGGTGGTGCAGTTCCGGCTCGAGCACGCGCGCCTGCTGCACCCCGCCCGCCTGCCCGCGCTGCCCGTCGCACTGCAGCTCGGTACTACACTATATACACTGGTTTATAATAGTACGGTCCGGCTGCTGAGAGAATGCGTCCCTGACAGGTCGTGGTCAACTGGATGATATAATTTTAATATGGCGAGAAATTTACTAAACATAAATGACTATCACTAATTTGTCTTAACGAAGTATTCTGGGTATCAAGCTCATAGACCGGGTTAGGAATACAATTATTCGTTCCATTACGAAAATCACTGACGTCACTCGGAAAGCTGCCACGCTAAAATGGAACTGGGCTGGCCACATCTGCCGCATGTCAGACGACCAATGGGCCAAACGAACGACCCAATGGGTCCCTCTAAATGGCAAGAGACCTCGCGGTAGGCCCAGACGGAGATGGCGGGACGAACTGCAGTCCTTTGATAAGGAGTGGATGACCACGGCCTTAGCTAGAGAGAGATGGAAGGAGGGTAGAGAGGCCTTTGCCCTACAGTGGAACAGAAACGGCTAGGAAAAAAAAAATTGTCTTATAAACGAATAATGTTATTGATAACTATTCATTATGCCAGGTTAAAATTAATAAATAGTATAACACGGTTTCTATTTCTCCATACAAATAAAGAGTGAGCCTGTCTACCACGACCGAAAATCAATGTTCGCCACTGCAATACAGTAAGCAGCTGAATCTCTCATAACTTGTGAAAAATGTTGGGCATCTATAGTGGGATTCAAGTTCAATGCCGGTTGTGAAGTTCGATACAGTTAGCGCAGTACCTCGCCCTGCACCCCCGCTGGCTCATACATTTGTTACTGCGTAGTGACTCGCCTCATGTTCAGAGCCGCCATTAAGCTGGTATCTGTCCTGCCCGCAGGCCTGGCAGCCCTGCACACGCCGCAGTGCGGCACTCCCGGCGGGCGCGAGCCGGCGTGCCCGGCGTGCCAGCCGCCGCTGTCGATGCTGGCGTCGCGGCTGCCGCACGCGCACGTGTCGCACTCGCGCCTGCTGTGCCGCATCTCCCGCAAGCCGCTCAACGAGCACAACCACCCCATGGTGCTGCCCAACGGACAGGTCTACGGCGAGAAGGTACTCTACACTCAACATACTCCAATATACTCAAAGAACAAAAAAAATAGCCAAACTTAGCATTACTTAAAAAAAATAGAGTTGGAACCTCACTCGAATTTTAGTTTTATGTAAAAGTCGCAAACTAACAAACTAAACATAATTCTATAAAGTATTTTGAAAAAAGTACATTAACTTCACAAAAGTTTTAATATCGTAATTTAATTATTAATCACTAACTTTTGCGCAGTACCTAGTAACTTTTTTAGCTTTAACTACGAACCTTATTCCATAATATTCATCCTTTTATAATATAACACCCTACACAGAATCAACAATCAGGTAACAAGCACATTAATACCTCTTTTCTCTTTTGCAGGCCCTCAAAGAGATGATGAAAGAACACGGCTCCATCATCTGCCCCAAAACCAAGGAGGTGTTCTGTATGAAACGCGTAGAGAAAGTATACGTCATGTAAATACACCTTACTATGTATATACACATGAAAATATATCACCAGCATTTACCAAGACCGAATGTTTGAAAATATAGTCGTAAAATGAATTAAATATAACACGATTTTTATTTTGGCGTAGTTGAAAACTGGCAACACTGGTTTATCAATAAATATGTAATAAATAATATTATCTATTCTAAAAAAAAATATGTTTCTATTTTTTAAAATACTGAAGAAATGTTTATATGATTAATATTACTATTTTGCGTTATATGGTAGATTTTGTAAACAGCTACGCCTCTTATATTATAATTATTTAGTATTAAAAGTGTTTTAAGAACAAAATTTATTGTATGCAAGTTTTTTCTTTAGGTTGCAAGCTATGGAATCTCTAGTTTATTTGCTCTATTCAAGTATGGAATGAAAAAAAAATCAATTAAACTTTATAAAAAAAAAATATTATATTTAATGTGAGAGGGAAATGATGACAAATAAGATAATTTTGTAGTCATAAAATCTATGTGTTCAATAGATTCAGATATGACATTTAAATTAAAACAAAAATACTCTATTCCCCTTTTGATGTTTTATAAATGTGTGTACCAAAACCCCAATAAAATATTATTAATTCATACAATTTGGTTATTTTTCATGACTATTTTCAGAATCTAAGTGTCTTTAAATGTATCTAAATATTTTACACCCACGATACAGGGCCAATCTAGTGGGTCCAAGATTGTATCATTGTAATTTTACTAAGACACTACTGTGCCATTTAATCAGGAAATATTTAATCTCAACTACTTTTTCTGTATTGAGATAGATAGGTGTCCATTTTGAAATAGAACACTTGTACACTAGATTTATTGATATTTAAATCACTTTAGGATATCACTTAATAACCAATTAGTGTAATACCTACTAATTGCGTGGATAATGTGATTTTCTTGGATAAAAAACTTTTATGTGCGCGAACTGTGTTACCTATCGTAAGTTTTCGAACGTAGAATGTATAAATTATATAAATAATCTCATTGTTTCATAATCTTGTATTGTTACTTTGAGAAATAAATGCAAATCAAAATATATTGTTGACTTTATTGCCCTTTTTGTACTAAGTATGACTTATTTAACATTTACCTAGCGTAGAAAACGTAGGTACTTACTCAGAAAGTATATGATAGGAGTTTTTATTAGAATTAAAACAGTACATACATCATTCTGATATTTTTATTATTTTTAACACTTTATTCTTAATCGTAGAGTCGTTGATCACGACTAAAATACTCGTAAATGGCATTATTTATCACATTATATTTTAACAACTACTCGTAGATACACATTTACAACAAGTGCATTTAGAACAAACTTTATAATTTTACGTATCACCTACGTACACATGAAGTATAACCAAATTATGTTGCATTTGTATAAAATGTTATGCTAAATACACTCGTCAAAACTCAGGTGGTTAAGAACTAAAATGCATTTTAAGACATTCATTAATGTTATTGTAGAAAATAAACCTGAACAGATACCAATGGCCCAAATGAAGTTTTAAATCCATATAAGTTCTTGGACTTTGAACAATTATGGTTCTAAAACATAAACAGGGCCACTGGTGACTGTTGACGTATCTACGTTTACACAATGGGATATAATAACAAAATACATGATAAATAGAAAACTATCACAATATTAACAGTGGAGTTTGTACTATTCGCTAGGGGAATTATTATATGATATTAAAGAAGACATTGAATGCATTTTGGTAGCTGTCATATGAGGGTAGAGTGAAATATACTTGTGTTACGTAAGTAAAAACCGTTATTACTATTTACTTGTTCCGTAACCTAAAAATGTGACTAATTGTAGGTTAGTTTTTAATTGACGTTATACCAACAATCATTGGATGAATTTGATGTTGGTTGGTAATAGTAATTCAGTCAATCAAAACATAAGTGTTAATCAACATAAATCTTGATGTTTCATGATCAAAATGCAGACAAAAAGTCCAAAAATTTACAAGTTCCTTAACTCCATAATATTTACAATAATTTACAATGTTAAAAACTTACATGATTGGTTCATATCTAACGCCAAATGACCGCAATAGCACGGCTTTCACTAAATTCGTTACAATTTGACAATGTTACAGTAATATTGAAATTAAACTATTTTAAATGGATTTTATCGTCGGCAACCATTTACGTTTCGACCACAATACAAAGATTGTAGGTAGTATACGGGTACATTTGGTTAAAAAAATATACCTCCACATGTGAAAAATTGTTTAAAATTGATCGAAAGTGGTTACCGCGATAAAATCCATTAAACTACAGTATATGAATTATTGATTAGTATTTGGTGTTTATTGTAATATCGGAGGAGATCGTGTGTTAATGTGATGCTCCATAAACTAGATGTCGCTAAGTATAAAGCAAGGCTCGAGAATGGTTTAACTTATAGACCAAGCCCGTTTCTGAAATGCTGGTCAACTTTAATCTGTTGTCAAATCTACTGATCACTACCGTGATTGGTTGACCAAAAGACTGACAACCAATCACTGTTTAAAATGAGGTTTGACAGGTGATTAACTAATTTTAGTGTTGATTAGCCTTTTAGAAACAGTGGGTTAGTTAACTGTTCATGGCAATATTGTAAATTTTTTTCTCTATTTATAACCATAGGTATATGTATGACGGGCCTGTTGGTCTAGTGGTTAGTGACCCTGACTGCTATACCGGAGGTCGTGGGTTCGATTCCCGCCCAGGACTAATGTTGTGTGATGAGCATGATCATTTGTTCTTATGTCTGGATGTAATTTATCTATAATATTTATGTATTTAGAAATATATAAGTAAGTTTATCAGTTGTCTGGTTACCATAACACAAGCTCTGCTTAGCTTGGGATCAGATAACCGTGTGTGAGTTGTCCCAGGATATAAAAAAAAAAAAAAAAAAATAGGTAATTTTAGTTGTTTTACACATAATTGAGCATTAACCAGTATCGAGCCTTGCGTGAAATAAAACTTAGAACTACATAACATAATGTGATTTGGTAATAAGTGATTTAATACATAATAATAATGTTTGTACAATTATATAGTGGAGGAGAGTCGATATCTAGCCAGCTAATATCAACATAGGATATATTTAACAAAATATTGAAAATATTGAATTATTTATTGATTTTTGAATAACTTTCACTGTCCAAATAGTGAATAATTGTGACTCAAAAGGACAGGCAAATAATTATCTATACATATAATAAATCTGTAGAAAAGTCATTTTTGTACATTGAAGAAATTGAAAAAAAAAATAGCCAGCGTGTTAAAGGATAACTAACAGAACCCATTTCCATCATTTTTGAAATTTTTGTCTGTTTGTCTGTTTGTCTGTTTATATGTTTGTTTGTGCACGCATCACGTAAAATCTACGAATTGAATGCAGACAATGTTTATATACAAAAATTATACACAACTTGAGGTATAACTTAGTTTTTGTTTCATCGAAATCGGTTCACTCTATCAAAAGATATAATTAATTTAGTGAGTTCAAGAAGTAAAATATTACAACACGCAATTCAGTACAGTACTTGCATTACAACTGTCTTTTGCCGGGGGTCAGATTTCATGTTACAGTATCAAACATAAACTACTTAATCGAATGGTGTAAAAAATTGAGAGGTGGTTTTCAAGAAATCGTAGATGGTTGTTAGCTATGTTGAAACATGCTATTGAATCTAGCTGATAAGGGGAGGAGCTTTAAATTTCCAAAATCATTTTCTCAACTGCACACATAAATTGGCATTATTGACAGATCAAAAGATAAACAAGAGGGTAACCATGGCAGACTGAGGTAGCCATAGCAATCTTCAATTTGATTAGAACCTATATTTTAGTAAACTAGCTATCGAGGTAAACAGCTTGGCGGTTGAACGATTGAAAAAAAATTGAGTGATGTTGCTGCAAGTTCAAATCCGGTTGTTAATGTTTGTTTTTTTTTTTTCATGCGTCCATTTTCTTATATAAGTTTGAATTTTTTGATACCCAAGTTCAAATCTCAGTAGAGATAACTCTTTTTGTGTTTTACTAACGTATCTTTTTTAAGTAACAAAATATTTGTAACACTTTGTTGTATTTTTAGTCGCAATAAACGACATCTTTAAGTCGTGAATTTTTTCTCAACCGATATATAAACTTACAATTATTTAGTGTTTGTATTTACTAATCTCCGTAGGTAAGTTTGTTCCTCATTGCTGATCATGGAGGAACAAACGTGCATGGCATGTACCGTAAAGTGATTCAGGCGTAAATGTCCTGGCCATTTGCTTGGAAATTTACGCATTCGCTGACTTGAAAACGTAAGCTTCCCCATAGATCACTTTATAGTTGGTTAAAAACTTTAATCCACTTTTAAACTATTTTTCCAACATAATGTGTAATGTTTTCTATTGGTCATCTATATTATATTCCATGGACAAGATCTTTTTGTATTTGTTATTTATTTTCTTTTACCCAAAAACCCAATGATATTTTTATCACACAATCTTTAGTATACGTACTACCTCTTTAATATTCTTTAAAAGGTAGCTTGCTTCTCATGTAGGTTTTTATGCGTACATGATATTTTATTTATGTGTTTAAATTTCATAAAGTTTTTTTACCCTATTACCGGAAGGTTGGGCCAAAACCCTACATAAAATAAACTTTCTACATTTTAAAATATATACGTACGGTATTTAAGCCCATCACCTTATGCTGCACCTTACACTTAATAAAGCGAATTGTACAGAATACAGCCTCTGACTTTAATCAGGGTAGAATGAGATTGTCCTTGGACAGCTATTACTTAATCTTTCCAAACAAATAATTTTAAACACAGTTTTGGTAATTCTGCCACTGCGCCTCTCAAACCGTACGTCAACTTTTTGTAACTACCTCCTCTTTCAGTTTCATGGGTCTCATGTCAGTCACTGCCTATCTGATATCCACTCTCAATTTAACGGCGTAGTTCAATTTCGAGGTTTCGCACCAAAACCTCGCGTCCTGTAGTCTCACTAGGGACTACGGTACCAACGAGAACTATAGCATAAAAAATGGACTAATTTGTTTTTATGGATTCGGTTTTTGGGTGCCCTTTGCCATTTACTGCCTAGAGCGACAGCTGCTTTCACTTTAACTCAGAGTTGGCGCTGCCAGTAGACTCAATACCAAAACATTGACCTTCAATTATTGTAACCAACTGGGTAAAGCACAAAAGAGAAAACACACTACATATATAAAAGAGTCAGTTCAAAACTGCCCAAGGTAGACATATTTTGGACATTGACATCGAAAGCCACCATGAAAATTATAATTTTTTCTCACGGTTCTGGACTTGGAAGATAAATCTAAAATTTTTAAACAAAGTAGCATCAAAACCAATCCTTAAAATTTTAAGAGGTAAGCTAATTATATAATTATGACGATGGTACTTTTTTATTTTGAGACTTTATACAAACAGCAACATTTGTGACAAAATTTACTCGGCAGTAGGCAGTTCGTGTTAGTGGCCCTCTATATCACAGTCAAATATTTATTCATACAGATGAATGATAGGTATATAAGCGAACAACGTCGCGGGTACAGCTAGTATAACATAAAATTTGTATAGTATTTTAAAGAAAAAATACAAAAAGTGATATCAACTCGAATAATTGCGATTAAAACTCGATTTAAGCGAGTAACAAAAAAAAACACTGGGTGTTTAGACAAATAAGCATTCTAACCTTACGTATGTCTACGTACAGAGTATTATTTACTTAAGCACCTACATTTTAACTTAATTTCGACAAAATCTAAGGTCCCAGTCTAGGTTACATTCAAAAATATTAATACTCTTTTGTGTCCTTCGCGGACGATTACCTTAAGAATATAAAAATATATTGTTAAGTTATTGCCGTTGGTGGGTTTGAGTAAGTTACGTGACTTGACATAGCATAATTATTACATATAAAAATATTTTTTACATTTTAACCAATGTAACTTTTCAAAGTTATATGCACTTTCTTAATTATTCTAAGACACTTCTGACTAACGGTGAAGAAAAACATCGTGAGGAAACCTGGATTCCAAAATTGGGATCTGAAATCGCCAATCCGCAATTGAGCAAGCGTAGTGATCAATGCTCGTGCCTTCTCTATATGGGAAGAGGCCTGCCCAGCAGTGGGACGTTTATAGGCTGGATTACCTATTGTATTGTTAACGGATTAAATCAACACGTAAAACATATGAATTCTTAAACCTTACTGAACGTCTACTGAATTTTATGATATTATAGGATTATTCTAGACCTTTTTTATCTTAACTATGAAGTGTTTGTGAAGAGGGCGGCACTTGATAATTTTCATTGATACATTGCTAATCAATTTAGATAGCTACTAAGTAAAGAAGACTTGGTTATATTACTGTCTGACGGTGACGACGACACAATTTTATACAGCTAAGCAATTTAAATTCATTATTTTCGGGAAGTACAGTCGAGTTACCATTACCGTTATTTTTACATTATGTGACGGATTTTATTAAATGATTTACCTTCCTAGAACAGGCTCGTTCTACCGTTTTACTTGTTTTCTTTTTATTGTTTAGGATAGTATTTGTTGTTATATCCCCACCAAACGGCCCACAAACACACAAACAAACATTTTACCCGAAGTAGTAAGTTGCAATGTTATTTTCTTTTTTGACATAGGATCCTATACTTTTTCTTCTATCCCCAACGACAAACAGACTTTATCCGAAGAAGAAGGCGCCATGCCATGATTACGATCCGTGCGAGGGGCGCGACGACTGCGGAGCGTTATTAACTGCTTTAAACCCTGTACCCTCCCCAACAAAAACAAATAAACTGGAGATCACACGCAGTGAAGGATCCACGTTTTGTCCGATGTTGTGATCTTATTAAGGGTTTAAACCCTGTATCCCCCCAACGACAACAAATAAGATGTAGCACAAGTGTTTTACAGTGCTCCAAGATGTTTTACAAGCGGTACCGCTAATTTTATTTATCTTACCCCACCAACGGCCACACACACACACAACTCTAACCAAAGTAGAAGGTCATGAAGGCCATGACGGCTATCCCCGCAACGAGTGCAGCGAGATGCTTGAGCGACTGCAGCTTGTCGGGCTCGCGCAGCAGGTCCGGCAGCACCGTCACCAGCGCGATGTGCAGGAACCCGCCCGCCGTGAATGGTACTATCCAGGATGTTTTTGCCTCTGGAATATAAGTGGAGTGTTTAAAGATTTAAAAAAAATTGCATTTTTTATTTTCTTTTATATAAGTAATCCTTATTCTTACAATAAATATCACAAAAAATATCAGATTTGGTGCAGTCGTTCGGCAGTTATGACATAACAATGGGTAATCGGAAGTATTTTTTTTTATATATAAACAGATTATTGATTAGTGAGAGTGGTGGCCAAATTACAAAGTAAAGGAAATAGTATGAAAACGAAAAGATGTAAATGAAGATTTTCTTTGGAAAGAATTACATTTTTTTAACCGACTTATATTTAGTTTTGAAAACAACACTTTATTTTACAATTTACTCCACCCAATCAAGATACATATACAAAGGTTAATTATATTAATTCACTCAATATATCTAATTTAAACCGTAAATACTCACCGATGGAGTTCCTCGCGCCGCTGAATATAACAGCTGTCATGGCACCGATCAGACCAGCTGCGGCCGTCGCCTGGTGAATACAGAACATTTTTTGTAAATAAAATACATATTTAAGAAAGTTGCAATTAGGTAATGAGATATCAACGAATAGTTTTTATGCGTTATGTTGTCTGTAAAATATAAATATGAAGTAATTTGATTGTTATGTACCAGTTGTGCTTTAGCCGCCTCCCAGCGCGAGAACCCGCTTTTGAGCAGGATGGCGAAGTCTCCCACCTCGTGAGGAATCTCGTGCACTGAAATAAAATAAAAATATTACATTAGTATTACTCTGGCGGAATTATTATATATTTTTTAAAGGATCTTAAAAGTTGTTCTATATTTATGGGCATTCTGCAATTTCCAAAATGATTTATTGTTTTTACACAACTGCTCAAAATAAGAAATATTATGTTTTTATGGTTCATATATGTGTTTTCTTTATTCTACCATCTTATACGACTTCAAAAAGTAGAGGGTATACCTCAGAGGTGGTATATTTTTATCAACATTAATTATTTAACATAACATACTATCACGCCTGTATCCCCGAAGGGTTAGGCAGAGTTGTACCAATGTACACCCACAGTTCGCCGGTATGTTTAGGTCCCATGTAATAGGGGGCGAGCCTATTGCCACTAACCGGGCACAAATCCAAACTCCGACCTGCTACTGAGAATTTCATAGAAAATCCAATAACTCCTTGGTCGACTTGGGAATCGAACCCAAGACCTCTAGCGTAGCAGTCGCGCCTAGACCCACTAGGCCAACGAGGCAGTTAATTATTTAAAAACGTACAAAACGTACTGTCAAAACGTTTGGTAGACTCTACTCGTGATCAGAGAGCTGGTTTGTTCCTTGCACAGAGAATCGGCATAGCCATTCAACGTGGCAATGCTGCCAGCCTTCTGGGCACGTTTCCCGCCACTGACAAGGATGACGATGAGTTTTTTGACGCGTATTATTTAAATGAATCCAATATCATACTGAATGACGCAATTTCTTATTTTTATCTGTTTTACCAATGCCATTTGGTCCCAAAACTTCATTTATGTAAGTAATTCGGTGGTACTGACCCAATATTGCGAATGTGGTGAGCACCCCGACCCTGAAGCCGACGAGGAAGGACCCGCCCACCGCCAGCCCGTGCGTGAAGTTGTCGATACTGTTCGCCATCAGGTTCAGGTAGCCTGCCACCTGCAGACGAGAGGGTATGGCATGGAGGAGTTGTTGTTTTGGGATAACTTAAGAAACAAACAGAAATCTTCTAAAATCCTAGTGAAATTTGCGTGAGCAATATTTTGTGCACGATAAATCGATAAACAAGAACAATTGAGATAAATAAGAACAAACAGGATATTAATGACTTAACAAGATTGCTTGGACTTGCAGTAAATAAATATTAGACTTATTGATGATCTGATTCCTACACATAAAGCAATTTACATTAATGTTTTGATTAATTTAAGTGTATTTTCTTTCTTAAGAGCATTACATATGTTTACTTACAATGAAATACAAGTAAATACAAAGAATGAATAAAATGACCTTTATTTAGTTCTTGGAAGATTTAAACTGTGGTAACTTACAATAGGTACTATAATATTTAATCACAAAAGGCATAAACTCACATCCTTCTTATCAGTCTTCTCCTTAGTAGCGGTGAGCGCCTTCTCCCTCGCCTCCCGCAGCAGACACCTCCCCATCCAGCGGTTACCCTTGCAGCGGACGGAGCCGTTCTGGTTGGATACCGAGTTGCAGCACTCGCCTGGAAATTGTAGTGGTGTGTTTAGAATATATAATTATAACACAGAACGTAATAGTTTAAAAAAAGAACCACAAATAAAAAAAAAGCTACTGGATCGATTTAGATGAAATTTATGAAAAAATGAATTTTAGAAATCGGTCAATTCGTCTGTATGTATGTTATGCTTTTTGAAGTCGGTTGAAAAGATACCCATTATAATTCACAGCTCTTGTCACCGCACTATTGGGATCTCCATTTTTTATATTCTATTCAATCCTATGCCTATCTCATCCATTTCCAACCCGAAATTAACCAAAATCTACTAGATTTTACTTCTGCAATTTTTGCACCATAATAGATTTAGCATTTTTTAATTCTTTCATAAAAGTAAGAAAATAGTGCAACATATTGGGATGCTAAATTTGAACTTTAGTAAAAGGAAAACGGTAAAGAGCATTCTAGAGTCATTACATATTGTTTGATATAAGAAAATTATTAATTTCGAAAAACCCATATTCTTTTGTATTTCAATAACAAACAATATTTTCTTTGTGAAGACATTACTAACTAACTGGAACTTCTATATATAAAACTGATTAATTGAAGTATGTAACCGCAGCGGGTATTAAGATAACGGTTTGCGGTCACCACTTGCGGATGACATATTTAGTTAACTACTTCATAAAATACAAATTACTTTAATTGATAACACTCACAAATTAATTATAAACGGAATTTTAAGGTAAAGATTAGTTCATTGAGCGACAAAGAGAAATTAATTAATTACCAAATGCAGACTTTTTTGTAGAGAGTAATTATTTGGCAATTTTGTTTTTTAATACTCAGTGCTTCTCCGTGCTACCATCTTTCTCTGCAAGGTTGACTGGTAGATAATGTCTTTTGGCGTTAAGTCCGCCTATGTACCTAACAATGCATGCAATATAAAATAAATAAAAACAATCTTACCTTCAGTATTATTATTAAAGACACAGGTATCATACAGCTGCTTAGCCGTCACGGTCCCGTTCCCAGCACAGATGCCCTGCCCCTTCCCCTTGCCGCGATGCTTCCGTTCTACTTCTAGAAGCTTCTCGATCTCTTCAATCTCAATCGGCTTGATCTTAGTAGACCCGTTCTGTTTCACCACCTCTGGTTCCTTGGATTCCTTTTCTTCTTCTTCTTCAGTGGTCGCGAAGAGCTTTTCCACGACTATGAAGACGAGCATGCCGCAAAGACACCATAACCCGCTTTTTAAGGATACGTGCTCGCCGGCTGTAATGAAAAATAAACGGAATATTAGTTTAGGAAATTTGTTGTATAGGGCTTGATAATATTAAATTTGAAATATGCAATGTAGTTATTCAACAAACTCATCATTACCTAGAAATAAGTTTGGCAGAATATATCTAACTATTCCAAGCCAATTATTTAGTAACTGCAGCCTGCATTGGGACAGTTACCATTAAAAAAAATGTAGTAGAGAGCCGGCTGAATATCATACTTCTAGTTATCTAGTATACCCTGTATTGGCCTGTGTGGTATATCTCGCTACCATAGAACATTGTTGGAAGATGCATCATCTCTAAAATGCATAAGGCTTTAATGTATCACCATTTGTTTACGTTGCAATACTTGCAATATAAAACAACTGCAATGCATATTCTGTGATTCCCCAAGGAATGAGTCAGTAATGTTACTGGGACGCAGATATCATATGACCGTAGGTTACTACAGGAATATTTAGATAAGGGGCCAGCGCGGCAGCATTCCGACTATAACTACAACTATATTGTCTGGAGAATTACTCTTTTTACACAATATTGGTTATGTTTAAAGAATTTTCTTTATCTAGTATACCTACTGATGACCATAAAGTCTGACTTCATAGTACTATTGAGCAAAGTTGAAACATCAAAATGTTTTCACAATGTTCGTGAAACAGAATTTCCTTCCAAATAGTGTTTGCATGAACTAACTTTAAGAGATAAACAATTCATTTATTCAGACTACAAAGAAAACAAGGTGAAGGTTTCTTTAAGTCAAGGTCTGAATAAGTGTTATTCGATATTTCTGTCGAACTTTCGAGATAAACGGAGAAATAAGGACTGAATACTATTGTCTAAGTAAAGGAGTCTTATTACCTAGTAAGGCCACTTGTACACGAACTACTCACACAGTTAGTTTGTGATCAACGCACACGGACTGCGCGAGCTGTCGACAGCTCTCGCTCGACAAGTGCGTATACCGCCCCTTGCTTTTTGACAACAGTCAAAACAAAAGCAGTCGAACTGCTTGAAGCAGTCAGTGTGTCATAGAAGTGGCAGTTGCAGCCTGAATCACTTGATACAGGCTGCTTTAAGGCGAAAGATGGCACCAGGTGTTTTGCCGGAGTATTCGGAGCCTTTTTCAAGGCTCTGGAAGCCCGGACTCTTGCATCCCCACCCCCCATGGAGATGCAAGGCTGGCTCATAAATGAGTTTCACCTGTATAAAAAAGGCTGCTTTAAGTAGTCCGAGTGTACGCTATTATGTCTTTTGAATGTCAGTTAAGCAGTACTTATCCAGTAAGACTTGAATCCCAACTTAACACAGTTTGGCTAAACAGATTTACGACATTATTACTTTGGAATATACATTCGTCATAGTACAAGAATTACAAGATTTTAATTTTCCATTGTTATTGTTGAATGCTCAATTAAAATGTGAAGCCGTGTCGCTTACATGCATTGCCGACTTAATTATTGTTATGTACGAGCCGTTCGAGGGCTGTTATTTTCCTTGTTCCTGTATTACCGTATTTCCCTTAAGATATGTTGATGTTACTTGATCTTGAGGTCAGATGTCTACGCGAGGTTTAGTTGGAAAACTTCTACATAATTTAATACCTAAATAGGTCTTCGGAGGCGGTATGTTTGGCCTTTATTAGTTTAATCTTAAGAATGTCGTTTTGATTCTTTTGCGAGAAATAGTTATAGGTAACCGTAAATTTTCGTCTTATAAGAAAACTGCCAAAAACAGTTTCCCTATACGAAATAGCCACCGTGTCAAGAATTTAATAACGATTCAGGTGGCATACTAAAGAAAACAGACCCTATAAACGTATTTATTGGCAGAAATTTCAAAATTTGCTGTGACGATAAGGGCACACTTATGCAGTCAATTAAACATAATATACATTTCCATTCATCACACTTTAAATCTCACGTAGTTACCAAAACAAACTGAAACAAGGTGTAACCATAATACAATTACAAATGTAACGGATAGTTAGTGATTGATTGTGCGTATTCACTGTTTACTTTTACTACTATATTACATTGGCTAGAACTAGCTATCGCTTGGAACACAAAACTTTACACATGACTATATTACACCTTATACTGTCGCAATAAGGTCGGTTTTGGTGTAACATGTGTGGTTAACAACACAAAACCTCAACAGCTATGGTAATGAGTTAGCGTTTGTCATAGTTACATCACAAATTAGTAGAATGCACACTTCATTGTCAAGTTGTGATTGTTTTCGGTTCATTGATTACAATGTTCTACGATATTAGTTTTATTGATTTTTATTATCATTCTCCTGTATTGCTTCTTAGTTTATTTTTCTTGTTTACTAATATTGCTGCGGTAAACAAATCAGAGTTTTATTTTTATCGTCGTCGGTATAAACAGGTATTGATTTTATATAAAATTCAATAGCTGAGAGATGGAAAGTACGGTGTGTTTCCGGTCCAATCGAGTCGAATTTCCCTTAGAATATGGGTGAAAAATTAGATCGAGTGTGTGCAGAAACATAGGTCCTGTACTTGTAGTTTCTTCGTTTTAGCCGATTTATTTTGTTATTTTTGCTAAGTGGTTGTTTTACTTCGTGAAATTTACATTATTAAACTAAATATTATAGCAAAGTCATTTACTTCTTCTCAAATTTCGTCATGTTATAATTCGCTTTCATATTGGCTACCTCAAAATGCGAGTCGTATATATTTTTGTTTTCATATTGCAAATCTAGATTATTAACTAGGCATTGTATTGTATCTGTAAAATGAACTTTGTCACAGTTCACATTGTTTCATAAAAATAACTGTATTTACATTTACCGTTGTAATCGTAAATGTAAAACATTTGTGTAATTATCATATTTGAAATGGCTAATTTACTAATTGTAAACTTAATTTTAACGATGTTTACTGAAGCAGTTTAAGCCTAATGTTTATGTTAATGACTAATATAATAATAATTTCAGCCTACAGACGTCCCACTGCTGGGCACAGGCCTCTTCCCATATAGAGAAGGCACGAGCATTGATCACCACGCTTGCTCTCTGCGGATTGGCGATTTCAGATCCCAATTTTGGAATCCAGGTTTCCTCACGATGTTTGCCTTCGCCGTTTGTCAGAAGTGTCTTAGAAAAATAAGAAATTACATATAACTTAATGACTAATTAAAGTATATTTATTTTCCCTTGTTTGAATTAAATTGTTTCAGAAACATAAATTTGATTTGCCATAGCGACATGTTGCGAATTGTTACACGGAAAGACAAAATAAAACATCCACAAGCCACAATAAAAGAAAACTTAATTAACTTATCTAACAAGTTAGTAAACAAAGAGTATAAATGTATAAACAATTAGCGACTCAAAACCTCAACATAACGAGTTATTAATAGGGCAGTGATATTTATAATGTAGCTAGAACATAAGGAAAATGTCTCGCTGGTCAGTGAATGAGTTATGCAATGGTAGGTTATCGGTCTTGTATGACATTGGTCGCCCTGGTTTCTGAGTAGCCTTATTTGCTAAAGGTGTTTTGGTAAATACAAAAAAATACTTAGTTCTGTTGTAGAAAGATAAGTTGGTGCCGAAAATTCCATAAATACTCACAAAATGCAAATTTTAGATAATTTCTTAATATTTATTATTATTTTTGGTTTGTATTGGATGAATTGAATGGCTCAAATATTTGTTTTTGTTTATTTTAACTAGAGGCCCACGGAGAGCCGTTTCGCTACGTTGAATGTAAGAGGAGGAATGGATGGTAAGGTGGATGAAGTATGTCAGATGATGGATGTTGAGACAAAAATAGAGAAAGGTATGCTGAGATGTTTTGGCTATGTCGAGAGAATGAATGAAGAACGATTGACGAAAAAAGTGTATAAGGCGAGTGTGAATGAAAAAAGGCCAGGTCAAGAGTAGATACCATAAACCGAACAGCATGTATGAAGGGAATAATGAAAGTGGATAAAGCGAAACATGTGTAAGGATCATAACAAGTGGAAAAAAGTGGTCTCTGCCTACCCCTACATGGAAAGAGGCGTGATTATATTATGTATGTATGTATGTATTTTAACTAAAAAGCCATTGGTAGAATTACTTTTTTCAATGTTTGTGTGATTACCGAACGTTGATATGTGTTTTTTTAATGTTTGTTATAGGGAAGTGACGAATACAGAATCTTGTATGGACAACGTTTTTTGCGTCCGGAGCGATGATAACAAAAACAGCTGGTTTTGTCGTCATTTTTACACGACTGCCCAAAAAGGAGTGTTTTACAAAGTGTATTGCGAATTTTGTCGTACTGTTCGACATCAGTAGAACTATTCTTTATTATCTATACTTATAATAAATCTGTAAAAGTGAAAATTCTGTACATTGAAAATATAAAAAAAATAAATGGCGTGGGGTGTTACTAGACCGACAACGAACCCAAAAGTGTGAAAAAAAATATTTTTGTCTGTTTGTCTGTCTGTTTGTTCAGGTATCATGCAAAAACTACCGGTTCGATTACGATGAAACTTGGTATAATTATTCTTTATTATCCTGGGCACCACACTGGGTAGCTTTTATCCAGGAAAAGTATAAGAAACAATAAAAAAAAAAACTTAATTTTGCGGTTAAAAACTCATTGATAAGTTTCGTCATCCACGCGAACGAAGTCGCAGGCACAGCTAGTCTTAAATAAAAACATTTAACTGACTACCAAAAAGAGGAGTTCTATGTTTGACTGTGCCTTTTTTTATTACACGACTGCCCAAAAAGGAGTGTTATGTTTTCAGGGTTCATGTATGTATGTATGTAGGTATGTATGTATGTATGTATGTATGTATGTTTGTGAGTTTCTTTATTCCACCATAACTTCTAAAAGGCTTGACCGATTTCAATGTTTGTGGTATCATTAGAAGCTTTGAGTTATCCCGAGTGACATAGGCTATGTAGACATTAAAAAATGGTCAAGTGTGAGTCGAAATCGCCTGCAAAGGGTTCCGAACGATTTTTTTTTTGTGTTGTGTCATGTTTTTGTGTTGTAGCGCTCTATAAAATATTATTTATCACTAAAAGATATTAAATAAAAAAATTATAATTAAAAAAATTAAAAAACACGCCTGCCATGTCAAAAAGTGAACTAAAAAATTAAAAACAAGTCAAATATTCGCAGTCGGGGGACCTGTAATGAATTGTTCCAAGTAACCGTGCCCCGACTGCAAATATTTGACTTGTTTTTAATTTTTTAGTTCACTTTTTGACATGGCAGGCGTGTTTTTTAATTTTTTTAATTATAATTTTTTTATTTATGTTCAGCGAATTCCACTTCAATTGTGGATCGATTATTTTTTAATGTATTTTATTGCAATTTATTCGACTTTGTCCTTTGTCTAGCATGTCGAATCCTTCACATATATTTTGGTCAAGGGTACCCTCAAAAATCATTACAAATTAGTTTTATTTAAATGTGTAACACGTGTAAACCTCTGAAATCATTGTGTAAACTTTTATTATAATGATATGTACATGTCGATGCTCAGTAGCATTGACAATGGACTTACGTTATCAGTTAGCATACTTACGTCTAAATGACGAGACGTGTGGAATTTAGAATTAACATAAACTTTACTATTACCTGTTTCAGCTGGTTTATGAATGAAATAGTTGTGAAATATCCTTTTAACTATAGTAATCTTTAAGTTTTTTGAAACTATTTCAAAACTAAAGGTTATTTCTTATACAAAACTATAATTTATTTTTTACTTTTAAGTCTTAGTTTCATAACGATTTCATATATTAGGTACCGTTAAAAAAATATGTTTCATTATTTGTTCAAGTGCTGTAGAACAAAATTCAATGAGGTAAATGACGGAACATTTCACCTTTAGTCCAGTAATTGAAAACGTTTTTAGAATCCCACATAAAAGGGAAGCTATCCGCTATTTACAGGCTCTATAGCAATGAAAGTTAACCACTAAGCTACTACGACTCGCCTAGAGGTCAACAACTGCTACTAAGTGACATAACTAGCAACCATGAATTTCACAAACGGAACAGGCTGCATACAATCATGGAACAATGTGTCGTGAACTTGACATTAGGCCATTATTTCTTTATCGCAACAACCATTGTGCGTAGCAACTGGACGCAAAACAAATCATTGTTTACTTTAAATTAAAATATTTTGTGATTTGAAGTCAATTTCTGAAGTGATCCTTAAGAAGCTTTTGAGAGGTGTAAGCTGCACTTGCTACGTATAGTATAGAAAAGTTAGTAAGAGCCAATACCAATGTAGAACTAATGCAATTGTATAGCAACAAGTAAAGCCGATATTGATACAAAAGATAACAAAATAGGTAGCAGAGTACTTATAAGTGTACTTCAAATGTAGGAGTACTACAAGGGGTTGTTCTAGGGCCCTTACACATTATTCCAATTTAAGACTGATACTGGAACATTATTTAAATAACTGTACATTTCTTAACCTTTTATTTGTTTACTCGGAAGTATAAAACCGGTAGCTTCTTAACGTATTGTGCTACTATTGTACATTGCCCGAGATTTACGCCTTTGTAAGTATTCTTACAAATTTCTAATCAGGAAATCCTAGTTGTTTTTATAATAACGTCGTCCTTTTGTTGGAACATTGTGCATACAAACATAAAAGGTCGATTTTTCGATTATGTTAAGGTGACATCAACCTTGACTATCACGAAACTAGTCATTGTAATCTAAATCTTGCATTATTCAAATCTCTTTATTTGGTATTCAATTTATTAATTCTGTCTTTGGAAATATAACAATAGGATATTCATTTACATAAGTATACTAGATCGCATATTGGTGGTTATTCTTTGACTTTGATAGCTATTATAATAAACAAACTGTAGCATTGACTTTATTACTTACTCATAGCACATATAAATTACAACTCATTGGAGATACATTCATTCTTTAACGTCAGTTTGTTTTTGAACTTTTACGATACGATAAGTTCAGTTGTAGTTATGCGATATAATAGTTATGTATTTAAGACCCGATTAAAGTATTAATCATTGATATGTCGCAGTCAAAATAGGTTTTTTTTTTAATCACAATGAAAATCTAAAGCAGTTTAAGTTAAATTAGTCTGCTACTAACTATACAACTTACAAGTCATATGAAACGAAACTACCTCAATAGCCCGGAAGGAAGATGCACTTATTTGAACCCTACCTTGCGGCGTTACCCATTGTTATTTTAAAAGGTCAAGTGCGTGCATAATTATTACAGGAGCTATAAAACAAATCGTATGTTTTTGTTAATTTCTGTCTTCCTCATAACTCCGTTTCTAGCTACTGACAGCAAAAAGCATGTTTTATGTGCAAGCTTTCCCAGTTTTCCTTGGTCTTTTTTTATTACATATACGACTATGACAAAGAAACTTTTAAATGCATAAGAAACTCCTTCGTTTTCGTTGAAGTGGCCGTTCACACGTCCAATTAAAAGTAAACTCACGTTTAGTATTGTTGAGATCATTCTCCCAGGCCTCTGGAAGTAGATGAAGGAACACGTCGCCCAGTAGACCTCCCACCGCGAAACTTAGTAATATCCTTAATGTAGCCGCTCCAGCTGAAATAGGGAAAAACAAACGTTAGATCTCAGATATATTGTTACAGGTATATTTTTAGAATTAATTTGAGCCCCACTGTGGGTGCCATTTACAGCGGTAGATATGTTTCAAAATCAATATGTTTAGCTGTTTGAATGCTGAATTCACTCTTTGTCGTCACTTAAATGTAGCGATAAATAGACTTGTATTGTAGTTGTAAGTTTTTGTTATTGTGTATAAACTAATGTAATTAATAATAAATACTAAATATTACATAAAAGTAGTTTTTACGAAACCCTTCTTCTATGGCTAGGTAGTCACAACTTTACATCCAGTTTGATATGTACTCCGTCTCGATTTATGTCAGCAGTGTGATAAAAATAAGTCTTAAATACACTACTTCCAGACAAAAACCGACCAGTTCTTTTATGGTGCTTAACATTTTAAACAAACATCGATAGACCATCTAGTAATTTACGTGAAAATAAAATTTACATCACGTCTCGATCATATATTTTAGTGTCCTGAATAAATATTGGTACCTCAAGGCTCACAATCACAGCTTTTGAAACATCCATTATTATCTGTAGGATTATCACAGGTTTATAAACTTTCACAATCTGATAAACCGCGTAGTAACAAGCTGACAATGTAATAAGGGCGTGATAAGGATGGTGCTATATCTAATCAACTATGTGTACCTCAGTGTCTCGTGGCGTGGTTGATTTAGAAATAGGATTAGCTTAGCCGATAAACTATTTTGGTATTTGTAAGATTTACTTTTGAGATTATTAACTATTGACGAAAACGGAGATCGCGTGATTATATTTTTTGATAATCTAATATTAATGCCCTAGACAGAGAAATAGGAAAGAAAAGTAGATTGGCCTTTGACCCATAGTGAGGATGAAATGGTTGATAATAAAAGTATCTACGCAGCCTATAAAAATGTTCGGCAAATGGGATTGACGTCTGTAATTTTATACACTTTCTTATCAAATATGCCTTTTTTCAGTTTTATTTATACGTTGATAATAAACAGTCATTTTTGGGAATGCAGAAGATAATTTTTAATACCTGATTCTTATTAAAAACTCTCATGATATTTATTACTTCGTGACAAAGTCTCGTACTGCGAAAAGTGATGAGAAGCCACAATGATATTATAATTATCTCTACACTCTACAGGGGAAAAGTAGGTAAGTTCAGAGATCACTTGCATAAGTGATATTACCGGACTATCTCTTGGCAACCGGACTTGCTGCTACGATAATAAACGTATTTGTATTTCGTTAATTACTGGATAAAGATGCAAAGGTTAGGTTAAGAATAAATAACACTTTCATTCTACAGTATTAAAAGTACGACGTTTTTAATCTACGTTTGGTGCGACAGAGTTGGGTGGTGTTCTTCAGATTGTGGCACGATGTCATTCCATCTTTCACAGAATTTTAGTGAACCTATAAGATATCGCCACATCTCTTTTAAATTATCTTATAATTCATTTTAAACAGAGAGGGGCTCGTGGCTAAGTGTAAGCCGTACGGTTTGACCGATAATACAGGTTAAGCCGCGCTCGCCGCGGTTGGTCCGTGGATGGGTGACCATTTATAACATACCGAGACCCCTCCGTGTTTCGGAAAGCACGTTATACAGTAGGTCCCAGCTGTCATACATAGATCTTTGGCAGTCGTTAAATCAATTCTGAAAACCAGTCTAACTATGGGATACTGTGTTTCCCAGTAAAATGGGTTGTGGAGGTCAGATAGGCAGTCGCTCCATGTAAAATACGGTATTCAGCTGAATCTGGTAAGACTGGTGGTAGCCGACCCCAACATTGGGAAAAGGCTCGGGAGATGATAATTCATTATAAACAGACTACATCACATATTATATCTGTAAATGAGCTTTATTGACTTCGTACTAAGACAGGTATTTTTCATATTATTTCTTTTTATTCATGATGATGACATGATTACAGGGATATCTATAAGTATGATTACTTACTATACTATGTTATCGAATCGGATTACTTATTAATTGCTTGTTGATAATCGATTGACACTGTGATTTATACGATAACACCAATACGTCTTATCTCCTTTTAATGCAACTGTTATTTGTTTGGTGTTTAAATATTTACCTAGAGATTTTATATAATCTACCGAGTAAAGAGAATAAATGAACTTGCTACGATTTTTTATTTAGCGTATTTTTTAAGTCTTATCTTCCTATATATAAACTACCTTGTTGGCGCCTAGTGGTGCTAAGCGCGATTGCTACGCTAGAGGTCATGGGTTGGATTCCCAAGTCGACCAAGGTGTTATTGGGTTTTTCTATGAAATTCTCAGTAGCAGGTCGGAGTTTGGATTTGTGCCCGGTTAGTGGCAATAGGCTCGCCCCCTATTACATGGGACCTAAACATACCGGCGAACTGTGGGTGTACATTGGTACACCTCTGCCTAATTCTTCGGGGATACAGGCGTGATGGTGTGTTATGTTATATGTTATGTTTTATCTTCCTATCAGTATATTAACTTATTCCTATCTTTTAGAACTATCCTAAAAGCATAACAGTGTAAAGTAGGTTTTAGTATGTTTAAATAAAAGAGTGGAAAACGACGTGCAAGTTAGTTGATCAATCCAGTTTCTGTGTAAGAGGCATATGCCCTGCATAGGAAGGTCCGATCAATCTGCATATTATAAGATGTTGAGTATAGACGAGAAACTAATAACTACAACTTGTAAAGATGAGCTAAATATAGAAGACTAGTATCAAGCAAAGCTCTATAGAATTATCTAGAAAGTATATAATTTATTTCAAACTTTACAGAGCTTTTTAGTTTACGTGTAGTTAAGTTGCAATAAAGTAGATTAGCTAATTGCTTGAATAGGTTTTTGAATTTTCAAAGTCAGACTTTGTTAAAAAGGTAATCCCTCTGTTATTGACATGCAGTCATGCATGTACCTAGTTGATGCAAAATCTAATGCAGAATAAAGAGGTCTTATTCATAAGAAGGGGTTATTTACTTATTTACTTCACCGCATTATTTTTGCCAAATAAATTCAATGTAATAAATAAATGACTGTGTTTGACTTTGTATAACTCAATGGCCTTCAAACTAGAGAAAAGACGTATATAAAATATAATATAAATTGAGGGGTTTTCTCTTTTAGCTCCTTTCCTTTAGATAGCAAGTTGATAAATATATTTTATCGGGCAACTGTCACAATAAAACCTCTACTTGTTATTATCAAACATATACATGCCCGATAAAAGTATAATAGGTTCTGCATCACACGACCATGTGACGTGTTTTATTTTCAATCTTTGATCAAAAGTACCAAGTTTGAAAGGGCCACGGATATCCCACGGACCAAGGGTTACAATATAAGGACCCAAAGGAGTAGGTACTAAATTTCAAATCGTATATAGAAAAATATAAGGCTAAATTGCAATATAACAGGCTATCTCTGGAAGCAGAAGTAGGTACTTGATGAAGCAAAATAACGAGTAAAGTGGAAACGGCTCTGCCGCGAAAAGGACAGCCACTGCTAACAGCTTTAAACAAAGCTTCTATCGCCCGATGGAAGAATTAAAGATTAAGAAGAATTGAAGATTTAAGACAAATCCCATTACAGGAAAATTACACTGAAAAAGTGGAAATAGGAATTCCCAATGAATCTGTAGTTTCCCCTACTTGAGCCTACTATTAACGCCACAAAAATATCTCAAGCGATCAAATCGTATCTTTGGTATAGAAAAACACAGATGAATAAGGTTTAAAGACCTGAATTTGATTACACTTCATCTACATTTTAAATCGCACGTGCTTTCTAGGTTATCTCTCTGTCTTAATTCATTAAATGAATAAATTTTGTAAGTATTATTAACTGACCTTACAAGTGTATCTTCAATTGTCTGTTATCGATACAAGCGACACATCACGTAGAGATAACATAGATCCGATAACTACTTAGCATTAACTGTTACTTTGTTAGCCCAATCATCTTCTCATCACAACCATTTATCTCATTCATAAGAGCCGCTAGTTTAATTTATTTTCTGAAGATATGAGTTACATTTTAATATATTTTCCTTAAATAAGACTAAAACTTGTTTTTTTTGTGCTCTATTAAAAATACTAATTATTTTAGGAATTATTAAAAAAGTATTTATAAAATAGAATGAAGAAAGAGATCCATCCTGCCCGGGGGTGATGACCATAGATGGCTACTAACTTTGTTGATTATGTCATCAAGAATGATGTGTTATAATGAAGTAAATCCTATTTCCAAAAAAGAAAAAACTGTACTCTATGAAAATAGTACGTGATTGAGTTTGAAAACGAAATAATTTTATCTGGTGAAGTAAAAAAGGTATAGGATATGAAGATACCATAAACATTTTAAATACGTGGTAACTTAAAAACAAAAAAAACATGGCATTCCAACGTCCTTCGTATCACATCTGACAAATTACAATAAAATACTGTAATAGTTTCTAAGAAACAGACAGATAAGAATGCAAATAAATGAACAAGAACAATTGGCTTCAAACATTTTCGTTACTTATTTTCAGACACAAATTAAATATGTTTGGAATAAATTAACTAGATAGTCTGTCATTATTATTAACAACGCTATATTTCACCCTAAATATTTAGTTTTTCATGGCTACACTAAACGTACTTAATAGGTTGACTTATGTGTGTATAGGTTGACTTATCTTGGTCTTAGGGCGACACATAATTGCTAATTCGCATCGCATCGCAAACATCTGCGAGCTCGCGTTTAAATTTGAACTTTATCAAACTTAAGACCTGCGATGCGCTGTCGTACCGCATAGAATCGCATCACATCGCGGTTTAGTGTGGGAGCCCTTAACAGGAGCGGGTGCAACAAGCTAACCCCTTAGAAAGTGGGCTAATTAAAATACATTCCCGTTTTTTTTTATATAACCTTTTATGTGTCCCACTGCTGGGCAAAGGTCTCCCCCAATTCGCTCCAGGCTTTTCTGTTTGGAGCCGCCTCCCACCAACCCGGCAGATAGCGATCGATGTCATCGCGCCAGCGTCTTTTCGGCCTACCCCGTTTTCGAGTGCCGGCTCTAATTCTTAATTTTTAATTCTATACTGATTCTAATAACATTTTCTGTTAATGGACCACGAGATGACAGAAAAAAAAATCGGCTAATAATAAAACCAGGCTACGTCGCAATACGACGACTTGACTTCTAGTTAAACGGCAGATTTTGTCTGGTATCTCATAGTTAGACAACAATAGCCTGATTACATTTTATAATTGAGAATTACATTTTATATGAAAAATGTTTGTTTATCAAGGAATCTGAAAATATTGCAAGTTTCCGGCGAATTTCTAAATCCAATATGCTAATCATACTCAAAGGAACCCTGCGTAAATAAGACTGTTTGATCAATAACTGAAGGTATTGTAAGGGCGTATGATTTAAACTAGAAGTAAGAACCTATGTCGGTCACATTACATAGGCTACAATTTACGTCACGTCTCTAATTGAGTTCGATCGATACAATCTGTTATACCGTCTCGATACCATCTGCGCCAAAGGCTTGCCTTAACTCTCGTAATAGTATTGTTTATATTCTATTACATTTTCTAGTTCCAGAGTTTTCGTAGAGAGAAATAAAAAATTGTCGTGTAAAATTTTAGAAAAATAGCAACTGCAGGATTCTTCATTGTTCATTTTAATAATATATCGTTTGGATAACCACTTACCAAGTAAGAATAAAGCGCGCATAAGATTTCAAAATCAATGAAAAATAACTGAAATGATCCCTCGTATGGTTTTAATTTGATTTTGACCGAGTTGATAGTTAGTCCTGTGAAAATTAACTCTATCTAAAGCATGTATTTATATGAACGCCCGGATAGTCTTATATTTTTCCTTTGTTTTTATGTGTCACCTAAAACATTTCCCCCCTTTCTAGATAAGTTCAACAAATAACGACTCCATAGTGACAGGCTGTCAATTCACCGGCAGTATCTTGTGTAATGCAATATGTCAGTTGTTATCACGTTACGTGCACGATTGATAGAATTGCACTTTACACGTAGATTGATAAAAATGCATACAGAGGTGTTTCCGAGCATGAATATTACTTATTATAAAATTAAGTTGACTACGCCTTTTTCAGACAATTCTCATCGTAGGATATGGGTAATCAGCGCAGCCAAAACATGGAAACACGACTATCGTTAATGTGAATCTAGTTACGAATATTAGGTAGTCCAAATTGCAGTCATTTGCTAATTAGTGTGACGTACTATTTGTTAGGTTTTGTTATTATTTATCTTTGTGTTACTTAATTAATTGCAAATAAGACGCTTATTAGCCTCGTTACGGTATTAAAGTTATTCTTCTAAAAATGATGATGAATAGCTCATTTTTCAGATTCGTTTATTTCTATTTTAAGTGGCTTATCATCGCGTGACACAATTGTTCATGAGCCAGGTTTTTAAGAAGCATAAAGTTTGATTAAATATTAGTGCCAAACAGTGCTTATTTGGATTTATGTACACGTAATAGATACTCAAAAATTTAAAATAATTCTTTGGACATTGAAGCGAAGTAACTTTACAATAAAGGGTAAAGTACCGCGTTATCTCTTTGTCACAGACGAGCCATAAATAGAGGTATTGAGAAAATATATCAACCGCTACTATTTATTGGGATAACAACACTAAAATTAGTTAACACTGGAAGTGCCAATTCAATATTTTTGAAAAGAAGAATGCTTGTAGTATTTATTGAAACCTTTATTCTCTAATAATTCATTAATATCCATTCTATTTTCTATCAAAGAAATATTGGTACCTAAAGGATTAAATGCTTTTTTATTAAGCCGCGTATATGTCATGTCGAGAAAGGATTGAAATGCTGCATACTTATTAAGAGGTTATTGAACTCTCTCCTTGCTTTATATTGACCCATTTCTCTTAATAACTTACACAATTTCTGTCCTCGTGCCATTTCATCCAAACATACAATGATTTTATTTTATTCCTTTTAATTCCAATATACGAGCTAAGAGCTAAATAAATTGAGAACTGAGTCATTTTATAATCTGCAGTATATTTTAACATCAGTTCGAAATCAGTCAACTGTCAAACATTGCCAAATAGATTAGAGCAATTCCTCAACATGGCGTTGATAGTTACATCACAAGAGATTGGATGCTTTTGATCTAAAATAATTTGTTATCTGTATGATAGATATTGACGAAATACGTATCTACTCTTCTCGTATCGGTACTGTGATCAATACCCCTCGAATTGAACATCAGTGCAACATTGTAGGACAATATAAATTATAGATAAGTTACACCGGTATATTTTTAAAACGTGAGGCGATCCTACGTAGCCAGAACTTTATATATCGAGTGGTTTAGCAAGACAAACTACGCTTGAATAGCATTCAACTTTTTGTATTAGATACGCGAAAAAAAGTAGCAGTTCCGCCATTGCTTGGACACCATGTTAAAGTAATCCATTTCCAAAACCTGTAAGGTGACCTGATTGTTCGCTATCCCATCTCATACAGAAAAAAACTTCAGAAGAATTTAATAGCCGTAAATAAGTGTAAACAAATAAAAACGTTTGTCATACCAAATTTAAAGTTATCTTCATGACCGTTTGTCTTTGGCATGACGAAGGACTGTCATATTCGAACTATCGATCATTCCAAATGAGATGTACAGCCAACGTGATTTTATGACGATAACATGATGAATGGCTAAAATGTCTTTGTCTCTTGTATCATTAGCATTACACGTGTTAGTAGAGGAGTTTTGGGGCACACCCCAAGTATTACTACGTCACAACAAGTTCAAGAATTCATTGCATCATGTTGTCATCAAATTCGAAATAGAAGAAAGAAAAACATGGTAACAAAAAACAACTGGACATCTTGTTTTTGTTTCTTGTTAGAAACTATTTACAGCGAAACTTTTTTAGTTTTGCTTTGATTCTCTTATCTTAAATGTCTGGCTAAATGGCTGACAAAAAGACCAGATAATCAAATTCCAAGATTTGTCGACATGCTGTCAGCTCATAAATTGCACAAACTGCAGAAGTATTTCTTTTATTGTTGATTCTTAATAATAAACCAGTCAGATTTCGGTAAATTTTATCATCGTAAAAGTTTTTGGTCACTGGTTCAGTTTTGGTCGGGAATCAATTGTATAATATATGTGTACATTATAGAAACGATAGGATGTTATCGCATAAGTTTGTTTAGCAAGCTACAAACCTTACTTACTCCAAGTGCAGCATTAAAAAAAAAAAAACACCTAGAAAAATGAGCTAGGTGTGTTCTAGTCCTACGCTACATTGACGTTAAACACCGCGTGAAAGTACTTAACGCTTCGTTGTTGGCTGTTGATGAAGATAATAAAACTACCGCTAATCAACATTGTGCTCAAGTAATCTAACGCTTGATAGCTTTCGATTATGGCGCCCAGCTTTAGAAGATCATGCCTTTTATCATTCCTCGTTAAACTTCGTACGGTAGAAAGAAAGACATCTTTAGAACATGTTGTTTATTTACTGAGGAAATTAAAGGTTTAGAATTTGGAAGATCTGAAAATTAATTTTCCTTAGTGAATAAACAATAATATCCTGTCCTTCAGGACTTCCTTTATTTCACATGAAGTTTAATTAGGATATTAAAATACGACAAAGTTAACTTCTATCGGTTTTCACCTTATACTGCTTGTGGTTCAATGTATTTATTGCCTAGTTCCCAATTTTCTAGCATAACTCCTGTCCCAGCAGATTTATGAGGAAACATTAATATGTTGAAAACCTAGGTAATAAATAATTTACACAAAACTTTCTAGGCCATTTACTTACAAGAAAATATGAGTAATTGCAGTTCAACCAAATAATTACAAGAAGACATGGTTGACCGATTTTTAAATTGAATCAGCGCCAATGTGGTGTGGTTTGAGCAAAATATGACGGTCAAGCCGCAAGATAATTAATGAGAGGTGTTTGAACTGAAATCAGGACGTTTCAGGACATTTACAGAACATTCATCATAGTTTTGCAGTGAGAACATTCTAAAACATAGTTGTAAGACTTGATGCGTGATTGGGTTTATGTCGCTAATTTCTGCACGCCACCGGTGGTTAAGATTTTGTAGAAGCACAACTATTTACGTCTAGCTATGTTCTAGAACTATAGAAAGTTTTCTATAGTTCTAGAACATAGCGAAATTAATCGTTACATAATAATATATTTTGCACATACATAACAAAAATGTGTCAATGTAACGTCGATTCCAAACAATTAGCTATGCATGGTATTCGGTAACTAGGCTTCAATGCCATCGTAATAGTAGTATTGATCGATACTTTGAAAAAACAAAGGAAAGAGAAAGAACGGAAGGTACCGCGGTGGAAGCAACTAGAATTGATAAACAAGAAAGGATAGTAGATAGTAATATCGGAGACAAAACAATGGTTCTCACGAACGTAGTTGTAAACAAGACAATGTCAATAGCCTCGGTACAGTGGCGGTTGTGTGCCAAACACGGAATGTTTATATTGTGTGCGTTTTAGGATATATTATGACAATACAAAGAAAATTAATAAGCTTTATTGTAAGCTAGTATTCTTGGCCCGTGGTTAACACTCGATATTAGTAATCAGTTTGTCTGTAAGTAATTTACCGTCGAGCTATCCAGTTAGCGACATTTTAGTCGAATATAAGAAGTCGAATGATGATACGAAAAGGAAAAAAAAAATGTAATGAAGTCACATAATTAAAATTATTATTATTATTAATTATTACAATAAATGGATATACAGGCAGAGGAAGACCGAAAAAGTGATGGATGGGTTGTGTGAAGGATAATATCAGAAAGAAAGAGGTGAATGCTGAGATGAATGGAACCAAAATACGCACAGCATCCGAAATAATTGGACACGGAGCAGGGAGATGATGATTAAGTCAAAATAATTGGGAGGGCAGGGAGATTATAATTAAGTCTTAATTAAATCACTAGTATTAACTACTACAGATGGGGTAGACCATTATTGTAGGGTGTAAATAAAAATCTCTATAATTATTAAATAATATGAATTTGTCCAAAGGTGGCTGACCGTTTATTTACATACCAAACAAAGTATCTATTTACATACCCTTCATTAATTAGAACTCATACAAATTAATGTTGTGAACATCTGTTGTGCATTGTAAATATACTGTCAGTGCTACCAAAAAAACTTCTTAATGAGGATTATTTAGGTAAATATTCATATTCTAAAGTGATAATATTGATCTTAACGGTGCCCAACATTTAATAACTACATGTCATAAAACTGAGACAATGTAATCTATTAAATCTTACATAAATTCATCATTAAACTCATTTTTTTTCTCTGGAAATGTCTGATGTTTTGCAATTATTTTGACTAGTGATATAACCTTTTTTATGGGCCGATACAGTAGCTAGATAATTATTACAAATATATATACAAATTCTTAGACCAAAATAATGCTATCAATTTAACTTAGCTAAATACAAACTCTAATTTTAATTTAGTTAAGCAATTTTGTGCCTTCATTGCTAGTAAATATTCTGTTGTTTTGGGAAACTTCTTTACTCAAAGCTCTGTGCACAAAATGCACAGGCTTATATATATTTTTTAAGTTTTTTATCATTCACATTCAGTTTAATTCTAAGAGAACAACCACAACTCTAAGAATATGGTGTCAATGATCTTTGTATCACAAACAATATGTCAATAGAATCGGTTCAGCTGTTTAGTAGTTTAGAATCAAAAGTAACAAAGCAACAAACATACATTTTATAATATGTATTATGTTAGTAGGTATTGTTCTACCATATGAGGAAACAATAAAAAAAATGAATATAGGTACATATTCAGCTAGTTTTTAATTTAGTGATTAGTTTTTTTATGTTGTGTTCCTTCATGTATATAATTTATGCCAATAACAATGTTTTGTTGATGTAAATCAAAAAGTTTAAATGTCATCTCAATGTACAATTTATTATGTAATGTTAAATCTATGTAAGAAAGAAGCAGAAACTAGTTTGTAATACTGTAGTCAACAGTTTTAGTTTTCATAAATTTTAGGAATATTCTTTGTTCTTAATTTTCTCTACTTAATTATTTTAAACGTATTTAAATCGAGTCATTTGCCAAACGCATGCGTCGGCAACACACTCGCATGAATGATGACTTGAAAGATCTAAAAATAACAAACACATGGTCGAAAAACTTTACGTAAGTAAACAAATATACTCACGGCCATCGTTAAAGGAGTCCGTAGCGTCCAGGGGGATGATCAGCAGGGGAAGGATGCCACTCAATCCAACCAGAATCGACGCAAGACCAGCGAAAAGCCATGGGTGCTCGTCCAACTGATCCACAAATGTGAAAAAATACTCTGGTACATAACTCGCCATTGCAGATTCCCGCGAAAGTTATGAATTAAAAATCGTTCCTTTTTCAAAAGTCCATAACCAGACACCTGCTCAATAAAAACTTTTTAATTTTATCGCCTCTGCCAGGAACACCGTACCATGTTCGAACAACCGACGGATAGTGTTTCGCGCGATCAACTGAATTGGTTTGGTAGTGAATAATCAGTACGCTACACTACACTGGAGATGCTCGCATTTCCGATTTATGTGATAAAGATGCCCGAGAGAGCAGACGAACTAATCTACACTGAGACTGAGAACGTCTGACCGCTGTCCTTATCTTTCTGAGATAATTCTCTAACAAAGGCAACTGAAGGTTGGATATGCTTTACTAACATTTAGTGTTATGCGCATTAACAATATTAAAATGATTATTATTGACAACCCGCCAATGAGACCGCACAAGCAAAAGCAAAACAATGTGACGTGATACTGATGAATGAACCGCGAACGAAACGACAGGTTTGTTTGTTTGACATTTATTTGACAATGACACGAATGATGAATGACAATTCGTTCAGAAAAATATGTGAAAAGTTGCCAGTCCTCCAAAATATATTTTATACCCATTGGTTTTATACTTAGATATTTATCTTTCCTGTCCATCCAAAGTATTCCAAAGGTTGTCTGGAAGATATCGCTATAAGCGATAAGACCGCCATTGTACGCTTTACTGTACTTTATATTCAAATATGTAACTTTAATGGTGTACAATAAAGAATATTCTATCTATCTATCTATTTCATGAATTTTACTTATAACAATAGGGTCCATTTATTATGAAACACTTTGATACGAAACTATTTATTGATTCATGTTTGGTATTGTATGATATTTTTCTTTGTCCACCATTCAAAGTCACATTCAAAGTTAACACGTATCCGCTAACCATATTGTTAACGTAAGACAGGAAGTTAATGATTAATTTATTGTGCAAATGAACATAATTTCACCACTACAAACACTTACCTTAATTATATCGATACTAACATAACTCTAAATGATTTGGATATCGTCCAAGAGCAACATAAAAAATCAATGAAAAATTCATTCAAATTAAGAGTATCGAGTTAGTGAAATGTTAATGCAATCGACAAATGGATATTTAACAGCTAGCATTCTTATTAAGAAGATTCACGGTTTCCTGTAAAACGTACTAATATCAAAATAAATGAGACAGCATTGAATTGAATCAGTCGGGAGATGATGTTAGACGGTCGTGTACATCTGCCGTTGTTACTGTGACACGATTGCAATACGAGTCTTCTTGGCAGCCGCACCGCTTAGTGCGCCCAGTTGAAGCAAAATGCCGTACTTATTTTGGCCTGCCAATTTAAATATCTGACAGCATATAGGTACATTAGGTACAATATAACTTTACAGTGGTAACGGCGCGGTTCGCATTTGTATCAGCCGGACAGACAGCCGACATGACTGGCTATCTGTGGAGTTAAGTTTGAACTGTTCGTTATTCGATGGAGTTTTCGCGCCAACTGGAATTGTGTGTGTTTCCGGGGATCGGTTTGTGATACGAAGGACATTTTTTTGGATAGTGAGCACAGTTTGATCAGTCACCATGGATTCGTGGGGGATTCTGAATGTGGACAGCGCCGCTATGGCGATCACCAGAGATGATCTGGGGTCCAGCTTTCGCCGGAAACAGATGATGGTAATTATTTTATTGTGTAAATTATCATATCACCATGACACCACCATGAAAATGAGACCTTTTAACCCTACAAAAATTAAACATGTTGCTTCAAATTTGTGGAGAGTCTTTAGACTCCTTCTAAACCACAAATATAAAAAAACATAGATGAAAACAAAAGACGATAATAAGTCGTTCCCTTTTTAATTAAGTTCCGTAATTAAAGACGGCGCCGAGGGACAGAGTTTTAAATAATCTCTGACTGGGATTTCGTCACTGAATCTATACTTTGTAATTAGAATAACTACATAGAACATGACGAAACTCAATTACGAATGATTTATTTAATTTGTTTTCTTAAAATACTGCCCTACAAAGTTCACAAAAGATTAATTACTAATTTCCTGCTGTTGTCCTTGAAAGTCTAGACATCTTTCCTTTACAAGAAACATACTAACAGAAAAACTCTCTCACATACAGAGACAAATGTTAATACTTCGTACCTTTCTACTTATTGGTAAACACCAAATTTTTTTTTATTGTATGGTATTCCAAATGATAATTCCCCTTATACTTAGAACAGAAACAAGTCTCAGCGGAGAGACTGTAATGGGGATTACAGTCTTTCCAAGGATATGCCTGGGTGTTAGGGCACATGCCTTAACAGGCGATGTACAGGGTTTCTGCATTGATTCTGTATGTATCAGGCCTGAGGCCGAAGGGGCCTTTTGAAGGTCTCTTTCCTAAGCAGTAATAAATAACAGGAAGGTAAAACTTAAGCTTTTCCTTTCCTCCTTTCCTCCATCTTAAATATTTTATATGCCAGATTCGCATATTCAAAGTACCTTCTACAGATTCATTATAAAATATTTATTACTATTTCACTCAATGCCCCATTAGCAGGTTTTAAAGATCAAACAGACAGTTGCTCCATGCAATAAATAGGATATTTGTGGTTTTCGGTAAGATTGGAAACCGACCCCAAATGTAGATAAATAAAAATAGGCCGATGTAATAACTGCACATTGAGAACGTGCTTTTTTGTAAGTACTTGAATGCCATAAATCTCTGCATAATATCAAATAATATGTAAACATGATAGTGTTGACTGACCCTCATATTATGTAGACCTAATAACCGTTTAACAAAATGCCGCCATCTTTCTAAATACTTACCTAAGTAAAACGAATTTTCTTGATTTATTGTGAAAACAACAAAACTTTTCACTAGATCCCGATTTCAAATAACATCTGTATTTCTAGGGAAGTGCCCCGTAAACGCTCAAATTGTTTGTCAAATTTTACGTGTTTGTCAAATTATTTGATAGTGTACAGCTGTGTTTGAGGCGTTTGTCAAACAATCTACGTGTTTGTCGCGTTTGTTGAAGTTTGATGAAAATCTGGATTGAAGTGGAGTTTGACCAACAAGTTTGAACGTTAACGGCGGTGTTGGTCAAGAAAGATCTCACTCGTTGTGTTGGCGTCATGGAGGACCCTACGCCAAGTGACAAATTTGTTCGATATTTGATTTGATCGTTTAAGCTATTGTTTGATGAAAACGTGAAGTTTGAACAACAAATTTGTCAAGCAAGTTTGTACGTTAACAGGGCGCTTAAGACGTTGATCAATGATGACATCGACATCCGACTTATAGCTGAAACATTTTAAATTACATTTACTTTTGTTCAGTACATACCGAGATGGAAAGATAATTAGCAAAACGCGAGTGTTTCCTAAAGCTGTTAGATTACTTTCAAGATGTTTTTGATAATATAATCTTTGATTATACTTTCAGTGGTTTTTCAGCACCTTAGTACATAAGATAAACTTTCGTGGAATTCATAATAATTTACGGTTTAATCACGAGCATTTCATTGGGGTTGAGTTCGACTCAGAAAACCGCTGAATCAGCTCATGTGTTAATAATGATAAAAACTCGGGCTATCCCGTTGAAAGACGGGTAAAGTTTATAACCAATACTTATATCATCGAGATTGCTTGCTGTTATTCGTTATGATCGTCAGCAACGAACTGAGTCGAGTAGTGCTATTCTGTAACATTATTTTCATGTCTCGACAGCGGAATCCGCGGTGAGATGTCAAATACGTATTCTCGAATTTGAATTCTAAATCAAGGCCAATTGGGTTCACTTTTGAAGTGAGCTTTATTGTCACTCAGGTGAAGCTCGATAACGAAATTATTTACTGAATAGACATACTGGTTCGAACCCCGCACGGGGGGTGCCCTTTGCTTTCTTGCCACCTATTTTGTAGCTTCTGGCTGAAGGCGTATTAGTGTCTCGCCAACTTAGTCCGGTATAGCAGTGAAAGCCTCCATGAGGCTAACTGCGACAGTTTTCCACAAAAAAAAAAAAGGTATTAGCTACACGTAAATGCGTTTTTCTTTCCATTCGTTACTTCTTCACAGCTTAACTAGTTTTGGCCGATAAGGAAATGAGTTCAATTCTTAAAAAGATTCTTATTGCCGCAATAATTGACGTATACACATCGATACCTCTAGCAAAGGTTTGTCTTCTATGGTGGTAAAGTTGAGGAGAGCTTTTGCGTTTTGGGAACCGAACAATACCTACTTAACTACTAGTAAATAAGCAAAAAATGCGCCACGAGATCATGCAAGGTAGTCCATTTCTGGAATACCTACCTATATATTACAAGTTAGAGCCACAGTTCTTTCTTATCATTTTTGTAGCCTAGATACAAGGCGTTAACGACATTGCATAGCACATACATGGGGAACGCCCTTTCATTATGTCACACATACTTCAGCTTGGCCCCAGTCACCTACCGAGAAAAAATATAAATAATACGACATGACAGTGACACGGACGATTGATTCGTGCCAATAATTACAAGTTGATAATCAGTCGTGCGCGAACCATTTAGGGAAGTGTATCTGCATTAATTTAATACAAATTAATTGTTTTAATAATGTCAGAAGAGTCATTTATTATAAAAGCTCCACCACGGAGAAAGCGGTCTATGTTTGTATGTATCAAAAGTGTAACACAACCTTTTTGGATTTTGTGAGTGCTCTACATTTGAAAATAGAAGAAGCGATGGATTTCGCACAGTTTTCATCTACATTTCTTTGTTTTGACTTGCGTCATCGTTCATCTTCGTCTATTAGTAGATAGTGACCATCTAAACTCGCACAAATACATCTGGATGCTTCTAAATGGGTAAGATAAGAGTGGAATCACTTCCATTACACCTTTGGCATGTAGCGTCATATTCTGACGTAGGTTTTAAACGTGAATGGCACCTCGTTTATTGCATGTAATGTATGCAGACTTGCATTTTAACACAAATCAAATTAAATCAACAGACGATGAAGTCCCTACTACTATTAACGTAATACTAAAGGTAACTTCATAAGCTTATTAATCTTAGACCTCCATATTTAATTTCCGACTTGATTGAGACTGAGTACCGATTCACACGCTCATTAATATAATGAAAAATTGTTTGATCTAAAGTTTATTTAAAATAACATTAGTGTGAAATTCACACAAGGCATGGTTTTATTGGATGTACATTTCGCTGTCAGCTTCATTAAAATAATTTACTGTAAATAGGTGATTAGACTTTTGTCAACCACCTATGATGTAAGGAGTTTGGTTCATGAAAACATTAGATCATTTAGAGCTAGGGCACGTTGTTCCAGGGAGCATTGTAATGCAGGAAGACATTTTAATCTACAGCTTCAAAGGCGTGCGTTACTTCAAACATAGGTCTGGTTTTGATTTATATCAATAAATACGACTTGTAATTGAATTAGATAAAAACTAGTAAAGATCTTTCTACCTGTGTGGGGTTGGTCTATATCTAGTTAATTAGTAACACAGTAAGAGTTTATGATACCGACCTAATAATCTATACTTATAATAAATCTGTAGAAAGGTCAATTCTGTACATTAAATATATTTTCAAAATAACTATCAGGGGGTGATTAGTGATCGATACTGATGCCAAAAATGCAATCAGTAAAATTTTTGTCTGTCTGTCTGTTTGTATGTTCCTTATAGAAACAAAAACTACTCGACGGATTTTAACGAAACTTGGTACAATTATTCTTCATACTCCTGCATACTTTTCAACACGCTACAATCAATAGGAGCAGAGCAGTGAAAGTAAATGTTGGGAAAACGGGAGAAGTTACAAAATTTTTTAAGCTTCCGTCGCGTGTGCAGCCTTAATGGTTAAAGACTCATTGATAAGCTTCGTCATCCACGCGAACGAAGTTGCAGGCACAGCTAGTCCTAACATAATTTGTTTAGCATCTGTCTCGCTCCATCACGCCTGCATGACCTAATATCTGGTGCCCAATTAAATCTATTGTTCGAAATTCAAACCTTCACGTTTTATTCCGTGACACTTCATTTGAAATTCATGGTAGGTATGCTGTCTCGTTAGCGAGTATTTGCCGCCAAATTTTCTAAATTGACATTTGTTGTTAGCGGGTAATTAAAAAGTGTGATTGTCATTTGGATATTTTGTTTCTTGGCTACTTGATAGTATGCAGCGTATTGTAATTAGTTAGTTGCTATTTACTTGGAATAAAATTGCACGTTGCCATCTGCTCCATAGTAAAGAACTAGAAATGATATTTTGTGAAAAATATTCTAGAAAAAGCATTCTATTGCTTTTCATTGAAACTGTAGAATATACTTATGTACAGTTCAAGATATGGTACGTTGCTTGAAATGGATGATCTTTTAACCAATTCTGCAGACTAGTTTCATCATATAAATGACGAAAGTGTTCATATACATAGATCTAACATTTCACTGTGTTCATCTTAGATTATATATGGACGTTATTTCTGCATCAAAATATCTACAAAAGTATTTGGTTCATTGAGTCAAAAACAAAAACAGGGACGCATTGCATACTCTCAAGATTGAGTCACTGGCCAGGAAATACCTCCTATCTTGCCAAGCGATGTCTACAGGCCGAAAAACAATACGCATGCCTCGCACAAGGACGGTGCCACATGTTAAAGAAATACATAAATACTTTATTTTATAACTCAAAGTCTCGCCGAAAACAGTAAACAAAATCCGTTTGAATTGTCGGAGCGAAATTGCAACCAGATGATTTTTAATTTGGATGATAACGAGATAATTGGGTATAAAATTATTTATAGAAATTAATTAATTAGTTATTAACTAATTTCATTTGGAGAGCTGAAGTAAATTTATAAAAAAATACAGTGGCAAAGAAAGAGTATAACTTCAATACTGTGTTTATAACGGAAATTAATATATCAGTATAATTATGTACCTACCATTAGATTCGAAACATCGAAGATAAAAATACATAATATTCGTTTACTATTTTCATTTAAACTTTACTGAATAAGAGCTGCTAACGCGTTGCAACTGTTTTAACAAAAAGCCGTCATTGATGTGGCAGATGGGTACATGTTGCTATGATAACATTCGCAGTTTTATATAGAAGTATCAACCATTAACCAACGGTCATAAAACTTGTCTATTTATGTAAACTATTTTAGAAATGTTAAGTAGGCACTTAGCTACAGGATACAGTAGCAAGGATTTTATTACCGCATCTAAAACATAACAGAAAAATAAGAGACGTTGCTGTAAGACACATAGAACTTTCAAATTTCCCGCGTCACACATTTTTGTAACTCATAAAGTATATTCATAATAGTTTTCAAAATATTGTAAATAAAAAATCATAAAAACATTAATAGATGTAGCAATTTCTCCAGTCATACCGTGTATCTGAACAGTTTATACACAAGAGATTACTGAAATATTTCCTAGGCGCGCTTTCGCCCAATCCCGGATGGTTCCAAAATAACCTGAGCGTTCCATTTATTCGCTCGAGTCGAACTTTACGTGCGTATCAAGTAAAACTGGAAAGTTCGTCTCATAAATTTGTATATTTTTAATGTATTTTTTGTGATTTATTTTGTGTGGAGTATAAAACTTCGTGATGGACATTCCGACTGACGTGTGGGGCCAACTGGCGTTGGAAGCCAGTCAGGTGTATTTGACTGAGGGAGGGCAAATCAGGAGCCCATTCGCTAACACGGTAATGTTATGTAAATGTGTTCCAGCTGTTGTTGTGACTGTGTTATTATTGTTTATACTTTCAACGTAATGCCCAACATTGTAAACGAAAAGTGGTATCTTAAATGCGAGGCATTACACTATAATATCTGCTGCATTAAATAGATTCTCTAATAACAATTTAATAATAATAGGTACTGTGAGAGTCAGTCGCACACTGAGTTCGTATCATTAACATCTAGCAGCTGCCAATATGCAGTCACAACGCTTGCCACGACGAATGATTGATGAAGCATCAAATTAAACGCATCCTCGTTTGTTTCAGACCATAGAAAAGCTACCGGACAAAGTATTACTGAATATATTCTCGTATTTAACTCATCGGGAAATATGTCGGATGGCCACAGTCTGCAAAAGATGGCGCATGGTAGCCTACGACACAAAACTATGGACCCACGTCAGTTTGCGACCAGAAATCTCAGGATTACATGTTGGTAGGTGTGTTGCACTAAAAATATAACCCTTGATTACATCTAAAATTAGATACGCATGGCATTTATTTGATTTCTACCATTTAGGAATGTTTTTATTAAGTTGCAACTCTGTATAAATGCTCGGCCATCATAGTAGTTTGATATTTAAGCAATAGATGGCATTACTGCGTCTGATAATTTAACTGCCGGTTTAAGCAGAAACGTTTGAAACTTTGTAGTATGCAGAGTTCTAATACCTATTACGTAGAAAGAACGTCCTAATATGAAATAGCTAAATACACAGGTTACAAGTACCTACTAGCTCCATTTTAGATACGAAAAGTACCTCCTACCAATTATGTACCTTCTTTGCTTATTAGGTAAACTATATTGAACTTTCTTGATCAGGATGTATTACAAATTTTTACTAGCAAATTCAAATATGTAGGTATGTCAAATATTATGATCCAATCGATAATTAATTTGCATAAACTCATTTATGAGGAGCTATTGATTTCCGTAACACAGGTAGGTACCTACAGTATAAATAAACAGTGTTATTTTTGAGTATATTGCGTCTAGTTTTATCGTTATTAATCACTTGTTTATTCCCCAGGCTCCCTAGAATCCCTGCTAGCACTAATATCGATAAGGTTCGGCCCCTCTCTCCGCTACATCGAGCTGCCAATCGAGCTCATCACGCACACCGTGCTGCACGAGCTGGCTGCCAAGTGCCCTAATCTTACGCATATGCTGCTCGACTTTAGTACTGGTGAGTGGAACTTGATATTGAAGTTAATTTGGTATGAATAAAATTATAATACTGCGGTTAGAATTTAATATCTTTTAGAAGAGCCGAGGTAGAAGAATATACAAAAAATAATCACACATAAAAATTAAATATAGGATAAAGAAAAAATCAAAAAGACTCAAACGAAGTAGGCTATTAGCATCATTTAGGTACATACACACACACACATAAAATTAAAGTTTTATTTTACGCCAGGGGTGACCAACATGAAAACATCCAACATAGCAAACGATCGCTTGGCCAGCCCTGTATTATACTATCAATTAAATCAAATCAATGTAGATTTGATTTAATTGATACGTTTTAAACAAAACACGATAGGTAGGTACATTATGGGCTATATTTATCAAAATCAATTAGAACCAAAAAGTAAGCATTTGCTAAACAAAACAACATCTAGATTTTTATAAATTAAAACTGACCTGACTTGATTATTTTCTGCCACAGCCATGCAGCTGCACGACTTCTCAGAGATGCAGGCGTTCCCGACGAAGCTGCGCTACCTCTGCATCTGTCTGTCCGAGGTCATCTTCATGGAGGGCTTCATGCGCAAGATATACAACTTTATCAACGGCTTGGAGATCTTGCATCTTATTGGTGAGTTGAGTTTCGTATAATTATGGATAACTACATGTATAACCGATTATACGGTTTTGTGGGGCATATATAGCTATGTTTACAGTACAGTACAGTACATACTTACGATGGTAAACATTTACAAATGAAAGAAAAAATCTTGTCACGGCAATTGCGCTGGGTATGATCAGGATCTGCTAAATCTTAACCTCGTTGGCTTTCGGTTTCCTTTATTGTTAATCGACTATCGAAAACTGTTTATTTATTTTCCGATGCTTAAATAATATCTTAGGGCAACTCACTCACAGCCATCTAAACCCAAACTAGGCAAGGCTTATATTATGGTAACCAGACAACTGATAAACATGCTTATATTATCTGTAAGCTGACCTTTCTTTCTATTTTTGTGTCGATAGGAGTTACGTATTATAGTAGGTACATGGGTCCGGAATGTTTTTGACCTGTGCTGGTAACTTCTTCAGGAACGTATGAGAAGGTAGAGGAAGAGGAGGAGGAGATCTACGAGGTCATCAACGTGCACAAGCTGAAGTCCGCGACGCCCAACCTGCGCGTCATCAACCTGTACGGCATCAACTTTGTGGATGACTCGCACATCGATGCCTTCAGCTCTAACTGTATTCAGGTAGGATGAAAAGTAGTAAGTCTGTCATTTTCTATAAGTCTTTTATGTTCTTCTTATGCATGCATGGGTTGTACATGTCAAATAGGCAGTCGTTCCGTGTAAAACACGTTATTCAGTTGAATCCGGTAAGACTGGAAGCCGACTCCAATATAGCTTGGGAATAGTTAAGTAAAAAGCTAACATACAATAGAAAAGTAGGCCAAAGAAGTGGTTATTCTTTTATTTCTTCTTGTGTGAACTCATGAGCTTTGGAGCTTCATCTATAAAGGCGTTAACAAAAAATATTTGTGACTAAGCAGCATCTAAGCTAGAATTTAGAAGAAGTCATGGAACTATTGTGTAAAGGTGTTTAATTTAAGCAATCATCACTATATTGTACCAAATACCTATGTAGCGTTTATAAAATGACTTTTTAGTTAATTCGGGGCTAAATCTATTTCCAGCTCGAGTGCCTAGCTGTGAACTTCTGCAACAAAGTGACGGGCTCCACCATGAAGACGCTGTTCCAACGCTCTAGAAGGCTCACCTGCCTGCTCATGAATGGATGCAGTGCGTACAAACATTACTATTACTTTAGAATAATTTAATATTTTGTGAAATATAAACCAATAAGAAAAATAAACCGGCAAAAATTTTATACCAAAAGAGCAACTCAACGATCTTCAAGTAACTCAATTATTATTGAGTTAAAATTACCCACAATTTCGAATAACTCAATACGAAAAAGAAAAACAGTTTTACTACTTAATAAATAATAAATTCCAGCCTATAAACGTCCCACTGCTGGGCACAGGTTCTTCCCATATAGAGAAGGCACAAGCATTGATCACCACGCTTGCTCAATTACGGATTGGCGATTTCAGATCCCAATTTTGGAATCCAGGTTTCCTCACGATGTTTTCCTTCACCGTTAGAAAGTACATATAACTTTGAAAGTTACATTGGTACATGCCCGGGTTCAAACTTGCAACCTCGTGCATACAAATTCGTTCATTGAACCGCTAGGCCACCACGACGTTTTACTATTTGGGTCATAGAAATACTATAGATAGATTTAGGAGCTGAGATGCCCCATAGCCCACACACAGCTAGATACACAGTCGTTTTTGGGTCTGGATAACAATACAGCTGAGGTAAAATCATTCCATACTACATCATCTGTATCATTTCCAGGTCTCCAATCAGAGCACGTGATGCAGGTGGAATGGGAGAAGTCTTCCATCCAGGAGCTGGACATCACAGCCACCGACCTGTCCACCGAGTGCCTCATCGACATGCTGACCAGGACGCAGAATCTCAGGTTCCTGAGCGCCGGACAGATCAATGGCTTCAATGACTCTGTGCTGAAGGCATGGATAGAAGCGGGTACTGCGAGGTGAGATTTTATGTTTGTATGGAATATGTGAATGTAGTGAAAGAAATGTCTGTGCTTAGTTACATATTATAGAAGAACTAGTAGAAGAATAGTTTTTTGAGGATCGTACTACAATCATGTATCTACTTATGAGGGTATGTGGTTGGTCTTCAGTCTTCTGTATCTCTTAAGTTTTATTAAAAACATAGGGCAATATAAGAGGGCATTCGAACTATAATATACTAAACTATTCGAAAGAGGTTTTTTTGATGAATAAAGCGTAGGTACAGGTAAAATATTTAGGAAGTAGGTGATAGGCGTCAAAAACATTTTAAAATAATTTGTATGCTGTTTGATACCTCATTAAAATTGGCCGTATTTAAAGAGATTAATTTTAATTCTCGTCACTTATGTCATGTCTGTCTGTATGTATTTATCTTTCTGTATGTATCTGTCTGTGTCTTTCGGTCTGTATGTGTTTGTTTGTATGTATGTATCTATTGGGCTATCTGTATGTATGTATCTGTCTCTATATGTTAAGTCTGTATGAAGTATCTAGCCGACGTTGGCATGGCCCGCAGGAGCCTGGTGGGTCTGGACGTGGACTCGTCGGACAACCTGACGGACGAGGCGCTGCACCGCTTCCTGTCGCGTCACGGCGGCCAGCTGCACGGGCTCGTGCTCAGCGGCATGCCGCACATCACCGACCAGCTGTGGCAGAGCGTGCTGCAGCTGCTCGTCAACGCCAAGTGAGGGACACCTTACACCATCATCGCCTAGCCTTTACCCAACTATGTTGGGGTCGGCTTCCAGTCTTACCGGATTCAGCTGAATACCGTATTTTACATGAAACGACTGCTTATCTGACCTCCACAACCCATTTTACTGGGTAACACAGTATCCCATAATGAGACTGTTTGTTTGAATTGACTTAACGACTGCCAAAGATCAACTTATGACAGTCGGGACCAACGGCTTAACGAGCTTTCCGAGGCACGGAGGGGTCTCGGTATGTTTATAAATGGTCACCCATCCAAGGACTAACCGCGGCGAGCACAACTTAACCTGTTTTATCGGTCAACCGGCTTACATTTAGCCAAGAGCTCCTCAAAATTCAATCTCTGTTTACGCCCGCGACACCTTAGGTCATACATAAGTAAACTGAGTAGGTATGGAGTGCAGCTGACGGAATGTAGCCCATCCTTGTGAGCACCAGTATAGGCCGTTGTCTTCTAGATTACTAAATTAATGTCAAAATAAAGAATTTACGCCGCTTTATGTATAGTATATCGGGACTATCTATATTTAAACCCGATCTTAAAAAAATACTTAAAAGTATTAGGCTACTAGCAATACAAGCACCCTGTGCTTTCTTATATGTATACTCAGTGAACACACAGACATCTCATTCGTTATACTACTACGTTAACTGGACATAGGATCTCCTCAATTCTGATTCAAACACCTCGTTCCTATTGCCTTTGTAAAATTAATGACAATATTAGGTAATTAGGTATTGAGATTTGAAAGCGCCATATCATTCTCTTTACGCGTTCATTGCGGAACACTTTTAGCGTTATCGTGTCAAGTGTTAACAGCAAGATGCCACATCACCACTGGCGCAATTGTGAATGCGATACTAATTTGCTTGCGTTGTTTATTACGAACGATGTAGTGTTGGTTTTATTCTACAAATCAGGGGCCCGATGGCGCTATTTTAAGTCAGTGAGTGGCGGGTTAATAAACGTTCCAGTGTACTTGTTATTGTGCCTAATATTCGTATTCAGATAAGAACAGTCACTTGCAATCCTACAATGACAACAGTGGCAAGTAGGTATACGTTTGTCATTAAACTAAAATTATCTGAATACGAAAATTAGGCACAATAACAAGTACACTGGAACGTTTATTAACCCGCCACTCACTGACTTAAAATAGCGGCATCGGGCCCCAGTTTGCCTAAATGCCAGGCCACAATTTACTTAATACCTTTTTACTTTACTATTATTTGTTTCAGAATCCTTATTATGGGCACACAAGAGCGCCTTGGCGTCAACATTCACGTTGATCAGGTAATGTAAAAATAAATTTACAACTTATACATACTTGTACCAGAGGTTGCTAGTATTATTTTTCTAGGCGTAATTATTTACCTAAATACTCATAGGTAGTGAAATTGCCATGATGGTTTTACCTGTATGGCACAGAGCCTATCTAAGGCCGCGTACATACAGATTGCTTGAAGCAGCGACTACTTAAGCAGTAAAACTATCAGACGGGCGGAAGACGCTAGTAACGCACAAAAGCTGTCAACAGCTCGTGCAATCCATGTTGTAACTTGCTTCTGGATTAGCAGTTCGTGTACGGGCGGCCTTAGAACGACTCTTTCTGATTTCAATATAATTATACTCAACCTTCAAATACAAACCTTCACAGCTGATGGACGGCATAGCGAACAGCTGCCCTAACCTGGAACGTCTGGAGCTGCGCTGGGACCCTGAAAACCTTCGCTTCAGCGACAAGAGCCAGAAGGCGATCGATATCCTGCGCGTTAAGTGTCTCAAACTCAAGTGTTTGGTGCTCAGGTAAGAAACAAAATGCTTGAAGTTACCTAGGTACTCTAGTATTAACAACTGTTTTACCTACTTAGGTATCTATGTGAAGCTTTTCAGACAATCATCTATTAATCTCATTATGCATCTACTTCGGTATTGTGTACGCTAAGCTAATTGTTGTCGAAGAATAAAAATTTCTTGTCTGAATTTAAGGATGCACGTTAATATTTTTGAACGCATTTTTTTTTACTATGATTACTTACATTCAACGTTTGATCAAAATATACTCTGGGGCAAAATAAGAGTTAAATAATAATATTTTCAATTATTTATATTTAACAGGAATAGTGTAGAGAAGGAACGCGTTTCTTCTCTACATAAGCATTCATCACCACGCTTGCTCTTTGCAACTTGGCGATTTTTTTTTTTTTTTGGAACCCAGGTTTTTTCTTGTTTTCGTTAACGATTGTCAATTTCTACTGCTATATTGCTGAATATATAATTTCCAGTGACGGCCGCTACTACGAGATAGTGAAGGCTAACTTCGAGCGCGCGGACCGCACCACCGTGGTCCGCACGTCCACCAACTGCCGCGTCGCTAACTACTACCTACTGTCTAATTACAAAGAGCTCATATTTAACTGATGTGTTATTGTGCCGTGTTCTGAATTATATGTATCTTTGTTATTCGTGTTTTATTTTGGAACTAGCTGTGCCTGCGACTTCGTTCGCGTGGATGACGAAACTTATCAATAAGTTTTTAACCGCAAAATTAAGTTTGTTTTTATTGTTTATTTTTTTCCGAGATAAAAACTACCCAGTGTGGCGCCCAGGATAATAAAGAATAATAATTATACCAAGTTTCATCGTAATCGAACAAAAAAAAATATTTTCACTCTTTTGGGTTCAGTTTCGGTCTAGTAACACCCCTCGCCATTTATTTTTTTGATATTTTCAATGTACAGAATTTTCACTTCTACAGATTTATTATAAGTAGGTATAGATTAAAGAATTGTGAAAAAGAACCCGGAGGAGTAGTTTGTCCGACGCTATAAACAATCTGGTTTAGGTTTACGTTAAGGCCTTAAATGTTTCGTACCCAGGCTGAAGTATTAAAGGTAACAAGACGGATTTAGGCTCTTTTTAACCGACTTCCAAAAAGGAAGACGTTCTGCTACTTCTATGCTAAGAGTTTAAAAAGTTATACTAATAAATATCGAACAATCAACTCGCCCTATGCTAAACCTTAGCTGCACATAGTACATGATCAAAATATATATAAAATAATTTAATAAAGAATAAATTTAGATGTTTTATTAATTGTTTTTTAAATTAAAAATACAATAAAGTTTCCTACAAATGCAATATAATATTGAAAACACGTCACTTTTATGAGAATCTTGCATTATTTCAATGCGGGTTCAACAAACAGAAAATGTCACAAGACAGACATCTTCAATTAACTTAAGCAATAACATTTATTTAACATGTAACTTGAATGAATCAATGACCCTCGAATATTATAAATGTCCTTGTTAAGTTAATGTTGATTAAATTTAAATTAATAAGTAGCAGCTAGGTCAATTTTTTTTAACAACCTAGAGGGGTTTTATAACTAATTACATCTAAGTAGATTTTACTCGAATTTTGCTTCTACTAATGTAACAAGATTAAAACTATTTATTTAGGGTCATTAAAAAATAACTATCGTGTGAAATAGCAGTTAAACTTTTTTTATTTAACAGCATACATGTAGTTCTTTTTTTACAGTTAAATAAATATGTAGTCTACTTACATATGCGGATTCAAAGAGGTCGTTGTATTGTAGATTTGGAGATATTAGTTGAAATCTTTATTGACTTGCTAATTAACAAATTTTGATTATAATTTTGAGTCAGCTCTCAAATCAGCTGGCTGTTTATTAGTTTTGACAAGGTCAACGACTTTTTTAAGGTCAAACATTGACTTTGTTTTTTGTAGTTAACTTGAGGATTATGTACATATTTAGTGTTTTTGTATAATATATTATATTTAACAACAAAACACTTTTTATATGATTAATTGAGTATGTATCTATTGTGTGATTTAGCAAATAAATTGATTTGTTTATGAAGATACCAAGGTACGATTTTTACAATAATTAAGTAACAATAACAATTTATCAATTGCTGATGTAAGTATATTATTTACTTGAAATAAGGATTAGATACTCTACCCACTAAAAATATTCATGGGAAATGTTTGAATTTCTTGATTTTAAGGAAACTGGAACAAAAAACTGCGAATGACAATGAATGAAAACACAAACATTTTTTTTATTTATGTAAAAATAGAAGTTTTGACCTGATGTAAACCTTAGAAGGATACTTGCTATTCTAGTAGTTCTATATTTCTAGGTACTTAATGTAAAAGAAAGCTTTGAAAATTATTTAGTTTTTTCATCCTAATAATGCTTAATTTTTACCGCGGCGGCGGAATGGAACGGAAGCGTCATTTTGTAACGAAATTCTACAAAAATTGAACGCGCGTCTTCAGCGGGATCCTCGCGCATTCTCGAGAATTCTCCAATTCCTTAGCTCGTATTTAATTCGTGTCTCATGCAATTGACATAAAATTATGCTATGTAGAATTTCGTTGCAAAAAGTCGCTTCCGTTCCATTCCGCCGCGATGTAAATTGAGCCTAGTTCTTCTAAGTAATCTGAGCGCTATGAGTAGCAAAGATAGTTTTTTCACGCACTTACAAAGAAATCATCTATATTTCTGTCAATAAGATAATATATACTAAAATACATATAGTCTACAAGTACCAAGGAAGGGATAATATAGTCTAAAACTATATACATTCTGATACTAAACCATCACTGAACGTCTAATTAACTTATGGAGTATTATATATGTATGTATTAAAAATAGCTTATTTACTTATTTCTTAAATACCTAGTAAATAGGAGTGCAGGTTGCTGGTTCCATAAGACTGGTTCTCCCCGTCGACCACGGAAAAGTTAGGAAACAGTTAAGCTGGTAGAGAAAAGTTAGAAGTTTTAAAGGCTATTAATTAGGATAAAGAAGGATTAAAAGACTAAGAAAAACGAGTTATTTGTTACCACGTTGTGGGGTGTTCGCGAAACAAAAGCGATATCACACAATCATCGACATTTAATCTACATCGGAGAGGCATAGACAAACAAATTACATACTAAACTCGCCTAAATCATTCACTTCACACCAAACTGCTGCAAAGTCCTCAAGTATAATATATTGCTATAATGTACGCTGTACAAATAGAAAAAACACGCTTACTACTAAAATAATAGTTTATTTACAATCCATTATGGGAATAATTACTATTTTTATAATTTTTTCATTTAAGTTACCTCCGAATATTAAAAGCTATTTCTAAATACCTTAACTATTTACAAATAGCTTTCTCGTCAAATATTTTCATAAACACTTCGAATATCAGCATTTTTATCGAAACTTGCAATTTTAAGTTCTGGGACGCGACAATAGGAGACATCGACAAAATGTAAGCATCGAGCAACCACTAAGCTTATACTAAGTAACCTCACGCTGCATAAAAAGAAAAAAAACCACGCATCACAAGACAAAATTTAAACCTTAAATCACAGGTATATCGATCTGATTTATAATATATAAAAAAAAAACAATAACTTACTATACAAATTGAAAAAATACCACTCAAATAAGTAGGTTCGAAATGTGCCGGAGTTCAGTGGGTGCGGTGTGCGAGCGGCAGAGGCGCGAGTCACCTGATGCCTTGCCCCAGCAGCAGCTCGGGGTCCTCCTCCAGCAGCAGGTTCTGGTTGTTGCTGTTCTCCTCGTTGCCCGCCTCTGAGCTACTGTCCTTGTTCGCATCGTTGTCGATCTTGTACAGGATGTCGTGGCACAGCGGACACCGGTCCTGCACGTACAGCCACTTTCTTAAGCACACGCCGTGGAAGTAGTGGTTGCAGCGCGTGATCTTCGCCGAGTGCATTTCTTGGTAGCATATCGCGCATACGTCGTCCAGTCTGTTGAGCTGGTCTGGTGAGGCTTCTCGTAGCGAGTTGATCTTGTTGACTGCCGTCCGCCGCTTCATGAACACGGACCAGCCGGCTCGCGCTTCACACCATATGTTGAAGTAAGCGTGTATACACATCATCACCGCTCTGATAGCTCCTCCGGACTCGAACAACAGGATCCACGCACCGTTGAAAAACAAGAATATCCCAAAACAAAACTCTATTGTGTTCCCAAACGCCCTGATGTAGTACACGTAGTCGTCGAGCTGTTCCCAGAACGTACTCCGGTACGCGTCGATCAGGAACAGTGAGTAGATCATGAGGCTCACTATTACTTTGACGATGACCTCTATACTGAAGGCACTCACTGCCAAGAGCCACGTGGATATCGTGTGTTGTGACCACAAGTACACCAGCAGAGATATCGGGAACATGATCAGGAAGGCACACACTCCCAGAGCCCTTATGTGCCTGTGCGTGCTAGGGTTGTGCGACGCGCTCAGTGACATCAGCATAGGATTCACTATATTGTGCAAAAAGTGTAAGAGAGCTGTGAACAGTAAGCAGAAGTTCCTACACAGTCGTATGAACCTCTTCTCAGGATTTAACGACGTTAAACCTGTCTGCAGTGCGAGTATATAGAATAGGATGGCCGACACTGTCCCGATACTTTTGTCTTCTTCTTCGTCTGTGAGTAAGATCCACTGGAAGAAGTTCCCGATGTAGTGGCAAAAAAATGAGATCACTGAAGTCATGCCGAGTACGGCAGTTATCGTTTCGCATCCTGTTACAAGCAGCGATTTGGCCATCGAAGCGAGTGATTGGACTGCTATTAGAGTGGAAACTTTGAGACCCTCTTCTGCATCGTCCTCGTAGTTGTCCATGAGGAGGAGTATAGCGTGTTCGGCGACGCGCAGCACCCAGAACACGCGCAGCACGCAGGGTACGTTGAGCCGCATCCACTCCGTCTCCACCAGCGCTGACAGCCCGTAGTTGCTGACGAACAGCCGGCCGTGCTGGTAGCCGGCGTACACCACCTGGATGACGTTGTACGCGGACGACCACAGCACGTACTTGACCAGCACGAGCGGCAGCAGCGCGGAGAACACCGGCGAGTGGTGCAGCAGGTTGGGCGGGACTGGCAACATCGCCAGGAACGAGGGCGCCATGAAGCTGATCGGCAGGAGCTTCTGTATGGTTGCCTGCCGAGGTCCTAGGTGGACATATTTGAATATAACAGACAACATAAACTGTATGGCGAAGTTTTGTATGACCAGGATGCCTGGCCCTTCGAGATCTAGGAGATTCTTAAGATTTAAATTTAACATGTCTTCTAGGATGCTGGCGGACTGGTGTGGGGAGTTGGCGACTAGTGTTAGCGACTGGATCTGCTTGATGGCCGACACGTTGGTCCAGTACGAGACGAACACCAGGCCAACCGACGTCAGGTACAGGTACACGATGATTAGGTGTTTCGTGTACAACACGAATATGCAGAGTGCGGACATACATCCTGGAAAGAGAAAAATGCTCGAGTTAACAAAGAGATCAGACAGCCTACGAACATAGGGATTAACAAGAGGAGATTTTTAAATCATAGGTCATGTATTCTGGTTGGTTTATATTATTATTTAAAATTAATAATAGCTTGTTTACCTAACTTTGTGGGCTAGACTGTTTCGTATCAATAAGATACGTGATTGCAATTAACACTGTTTTCACGTACAAATATAAAACGAATTGACTGATAAGAGTACATTGGCGTTTGCAATAATTATAAATAATCACATTTTTAATCATTTAAATAACAACAAAGTGTTTGTTGATACGATTATACGTCATGAGTAATTAAAGTAGAAAATGGTGCAGTTAAACATTTTAGATATTACTAGCTGATCCCCGCGACTTCGTCCGCGTTAATTTCTGTTATTATGACAGCGATTAAGAAGTTTAAAAAAAAAAAGTATTTCTGCGTAAATGATAATTTTAGTTAATATTATGTTGATAAAACTCTGTAGCAAAATAAATAATTGGCAATAATGCATTAATTTCGACCAAATGATTACCTTAAAAAAGGTTATAGTGAGTCAATCTTAAAAGATAGACATATACTGTCGCAGACATTTTTTTAGATCATTTAAAGAGGAACAATTCTTTCATACATATATTTTGGGTAACTCGAACCGTTTACGCAGCGCACGCAACGGAAGCTTTCAAGTATGAATATTTTTCCCCGTTTTTGTGGCATTTTTCACTGCTGCTTCGCTCCTATTGGTCGCAGCGTAATGTTATATATCCTAAAGCCTTCCTCGATAAATGGACTATCTAACACAAAAAGATTTTTTCAATTCTAACCAGTAGTTCCTGAGATTAGCGCGTTCAACCAAACAAACAAACAAACTCTTCAGCTTTATAATATTAGTATAGATTACTAGCTGTACCTGGCATGCGTTGCAATGCAATTTTTTCTACCTAGCACCTGCCTACTACTTACCTACTACCACTTAGGGGTATGGAAAATAGATAGTAGCCGATTTTCAGACCTACTGAATATGCAATAAAATTTCATAAAAATCGGTCAAGCCGTTTCGGAGGAGTATGGTAACTAACATTGTGACACGAGAATTTTAAGAATATAAGTAATAAATAAATATCCTGGGACAACTCACACACGGTCATCTGATCCCAAACTAAGCAGAGCTTGTACTATGGTGACCAGACGACAGATAAACATACCTATATATTTCTAAATACATACATATTATAGATAAATGACACCCAGACACAGAACAAATGATCATGCTCATCACACAAACATTTGTCCTGGGTGGGAATCGAACCCACGAACTCTGGTTTAGCAGTCAGGGTCACTAACCACTAGACCAACAGGCCAGCCTAAAGAAGATGAGACAAAGTTCATAAATAAAATTATCTGATAATATTCCGATATCAATTATTATAACAATGATGACTAGATAAAAAATGGATTTCGTCTGCAAATGGACAACAGAAATAATACGGTACATAACATTTTTATTTTGCCTGTTGTTTTCCCAAGCATTGGGATGGAAAACATTACTGTTCCCACAAACATAACAGTTGGAGTTAAATACCGCACTTGGTCTTTGTGTACAGATGATTTATGCTAAGTACGCACTTTTTATTTGGTGAATAAATAACCCAATTCTCAAGCGGTAAGGTCGTCCACATATACGCATGTGTGTGGTGTTGTATAGTGGCTGACAAAATTAAAATGTGTTGATAAAAGTGTGTAGGTAATCGTTTCAACAACTTTTTCCAAATACCTTTGGAGAATCAGCAAAAGAAATAAAATTTAAGATTCAGCAGGTGTGTAAAAGGTTTAATAATAATATTATTCCAGATTCCAGACTTAGGGTGCGTCCACATCTGACGAACGAGCACTACACGAGCAGCTCGCGAGCCGTTGGCGAACCGCTCGTGGCGTGCTCGCGAGGTTAGGTTAAAATGTATAGGCTCCAGTAAAATGGGTTACAATTATTATTTTTTCTTAAAAACGTGATGATAGGAAAAATCTCCATAAATAAGGGTATAACATCAAGATTTTGGTTTACATTATAATAGCAGACGATACAATAACATAAGAAACGAATAAGACATTATTTTCCGCATCCCGTGCCTTACAGGCCAAAGCCTTTCTCACCTTGATGCACTTTACAACTACCGGTAAACAACATTCTATATGTATCGGGTCAATAACCTCTCTGGGCCAACATTGGTTACTGATCACAAGCCAACACTGTAATGTTTACCAATTAAAAATTATATTTATACCTACTTGAGCGTTTATAGTAGTGTTCCACATTGTTAGGTTATGACTTATTTCATTGTTACGAACTAAATCATAATATACAGGCTGTGCAGAGCCTAGGTAAAATAATTGGAAAAAAAGAATTGGTCCGGAAATTGGAATCTGAAATCGCCAATCCGCAATGAGCAAGCGTGGTGATCAATGCTCGTGCCTTCTCTATAAGGGTAGAAGCGTGTGCCCAGCAGTGGGACGTATATAGTCCAGTTATTATATATTTATTATTTTTTTTTAAAGTTTAATATAAAGCCTTCTCATGTTAAACATTTCATAAACCTAAGAAACCTTCAAACATACTGTATGTACTAAGAGATGAAATTAAAACCTACGTTCATTATTTAAGTTTAAACACAAACTTAACTCAATAGTTGTTAAGAGACATCGACAAAAGATCTTAGATGCGATTATCAAAGTGTGTTCAAATGATTAAATGAACATTACCGCTTTTAACGGCAGTGACACAGTTTGGCGTTTCGTAATCGTGAAGTAAGCCGGCATTATTAACGCCAGGGTCGCGACAATGAATTGTATCATCGCTGTTGCCCCTCATTATCGTTATACGGTAACTATGCAGTTTCTTGAACGTACAACTTGGCATTTAGTCTTAATGTATGATTTGAGTCGTATGGCATTTCGTCTGGTTTGTTTCGAGCCCTAAAAGCAAGCGTAAGTACTTATCGGCGGACTGCATCGCACCTCGACGAAATGTTGTGTTGCGATGAGGTTCGCTTCAGTGTGACGTGTTAAAACTTGCGATATAATAAACCTATACAAACAGCCGTATTTAAAACAAAATGTATATGGCTATATTTATTTGAGGAAAAATAATAATTACCGCACAAAACATGAAAAAACTCATGAAACAAAATCGCGGGGCATAGCTAGTTCCTTATAATCATGAACATTGAAGCTTGCATCTATTACATACTATAATTCCATGTGTCATCATGCACAAAACCGTAACGAAAACCGGTCAATAAAACAGCCTTAAAAGCTTAAAAAACTAGTTCTAGAAACACATAAATCGCTTTTCTTAGTGACCTTAATATACAAACTAGGCATAAAAAGTTCAAGGTGTCAGCAAAAATAATTTATATTAAAAGAATTTATTGTTTACTTTGTAAAGGCAATTAATTAACTTTGTTGCTACAATAATAATAATATAATTCACGGGAATAAGCGCGTACATGCATAAATACCTTTTTAGGGCTTGACGTTTCGACCGGGTTACACCGGCCGTGGTCGCAAGCAGACTGGAGATGCGGTGTCATCCTTCCGTGCACGAAGTTGATGATTTTTCATCTACCCCATGTTTTTTAAGTACCCTACACACTGCACTGACTGTGTCCGTATTCTGATCACTATCCAACTTTGCAGAAAAGCGCGGTTGTGTTAAGCGAATCACTGGATACCACGATGCTGATAGTTTAAAGCCGTCTTCCCGATTGAAATTTGGATGTTTCTTGATTTCAATCGCTTCTCGCACTGCTCTCGAGTGAAAGTGGCGATCGGTGGAGAGGACTTGCGCGCGATGGAATTGAATCCAGTGACTTACGCCAGGCTGTAGTAAGTGTTCTGCAATTGCCGATTTAGACGTCTGACGGTTTTTTACAGCTGCGATATGTTCCTTGAGCCTTTCCGCGATCGTTCGCTTAGTTTGACCTTTGTATGACTTACCGCAGCTGCAGTCGATTTTATAAACACCTGGTTGTTGTAGGGGTAGGACATCCTTCGGTGTGCCCACCAAGTTTTGTACCTTTGTACCAGGAGTGTAGACGGTCGGGATGGAGACTTTTTTAAGTAAAGCTCCGATTTTTTTGTCAGTAACTCCTCTGATGTAGGGCATGTAGGCTCGTTGTCTGTTAACGTCAGGATGCTCGACCCGCTTCGACTGCCGCTTCATATTTCCCTTCACCCGAAATCCATTCTTTTGTAGAACCTCCTGAACATGTTCCAGCTCGCGCTCTAGGTGTTCAGGGTCACAGAGATCAAACGCTCTGTTCTTCAATGATGTCATGACGGATTGCAGGTGTCTAGGGTGATGATGAGACGTGCTATGCAGGTATCTATCAGTGTGTGTGGGTTTCCGGTAAACACAGTGTCCTAATGACCCATTTGTTCTCGCACTTATTTTGACGTCCAGGAAAGCGAGTGATCTGTCCCTCTCCATCTCACACGTGAATTTCACCTTAGGGTGGATGGAGTTTAGATGTTCTAGATATTGATCTACTTCTTGTTGGCCCCCTCTGATGACGCAGAAGATGTCGTCTACGTATCTCTTCCACAACTTGATGGTTTTTGGCCCCAAGGCCAACGCTTTCTCTTCAAAATGTTCCATCCAGAGATTAGCTAGTACAGGGGCTACTGGACTCCCCATTGCGACACCATCAATCTGGAGGTAATGCTGGCCGCGAAAGAGAAAGTAATTGCCTTCTAAGCAGTGTTTAAGTAGATCAATATAATTGTGCGGCATCTCTTTATCACTCAGCTTGTCCTTGACTACGTCCAGACATTCGTTGATCGGAACATTGGTAAATAATGACTCCACATCAAAACTTACCATGGTGTCTTCAGGTTCCAGTACTATGGTTCTTAAAATCTGAACGAGATGTCGCGAGTCTTTCACGTAAGACGATGTTTTTCCCACAAGTGGCTGCAATACTGTCGCAACATGCTTCGCAAGGTCGTAAGTGGGGGACGCAATTTGACTTACGATAGGCCGCAGTGGCACGTTGGGCTTGTGTATTTTTGGCAAGCCATATAATTTAGGGGGTTGGTGCGATTTTGATCTAAAAAGATTTAGATACTCGTCTTCCGTGAATAGGTCCTGGTGTTCTTGTATCAAAGATCGTATTTTACGTGTAACTCTGGCTGTGGGGTTTTTAAACCTTATCGTCGCTTAACAACTCACGTATTTTATTTTCATAATCAGTAGTGTTCATTACTATGGTGGCGTTTCCCTTGTCGGCCTTAAGCACTAAAATATTCGGGTCACTCCTAATGTTTTTTAGCGGAAATATGAAGCGGCAGTCGAAGCGGGTCGAGCATCCTGACGTTAACAGACAACGAGCCTACATGCCCTACATCAGAGGAGTTACTGACAAAAAAATCGGAGCTTTACTTAAAAAGTCTCCATCCCGACCGTCTACACTCCTGGTACAAAGGTACAAAACTTGGTGGGCACACCGAAGGATGTCCTACCCCTACAACAACCAGGTGTTTATAAAATCGACTGCAGCTGCGGTAAGTCATACATAGGTCAAACTAAGCGAACGATCGCGGAAAGGCTCAAGGAACATATCGCAGCTGTAAAAAACCGTCAGACGTCTAAATCGGCAATTGCAGAACACTTACTACAGCCTGGCGTAAGTCTCTGGATTCAATTCCATCGCGCGCAAGTCCTCTCCACCGATCGCCACTTTCACTCGAGAGCAGTGCGAGAAGCAATTGAAATCAAGAAACATCCAAATTTCAATCGGGAAGACGGCTTTAAACTATCAGCATCGTGGTATCCAGTGATTCGCTTAACACAACCGCGCTTTTCTGCAAAGTCGGATAGTGATCAGAATACGGACACAGTCAGTGCAGTGTGTAGGGTACTTAAAAAACATGGGGTAGATGAAAAATCATCAACTTCGTGCACGGAAGGATGACACCGCATCTCCAGTCTGCTTGCGACCACGGCCGGTGTAACCCGGTCGAAACGTCAAGCCCTAAAAAGGTATTTATGCATGTACGCGCTTATTCCCGTGAATTATAATATTATAAACATGCAGCGCGATAGTTTAAAATGTAATATTTGTTGCTACATTTTGTACTATGAGTAAGTTCAAGTTTGCATATTGTAACAATGTGTTATCAATAGCATTTTTTTGCATTGGTGGATGAAGTTATTTTCATTACACCGGATGTTTTTATTCGCAAGTAGTGTAAGTCACATATCTATCATTTTTACTTCTGTAACCCAAGATTTATGGTAATTTTTACTAAGTAAAATTACCATAAATCTTGGGTTACAGAAGTAAAAATGATAGATATGTGACTTACACTACTTGCGAATAAAAACATCCGGTGTAATGAAAATAACTTCATCCACCAATGCAAAAAAATGCTATTGATAACACATTGTTACAATATGCAAACTTGAACTTACTCATAGTACAAAATGTAGCAACAAATATTACATTTTAAACTATCGCGCTGCATGTTTATAATATTATAATTCACGGGAATAAGCGCGTACATGCATAAATACCTTTTTAGGGCTTGACGTTTCGACCGGGTTACACCGGCCGTGGTCGCAAGCAGACTGGAGATGCGGTGTCATCCTTCCGTGCACGAAGTTGATGATTTTTCATCTACCCCATGTTTTTTAAGTACCCTACACACTGCACTGACTGTGTCCGTATTCTGATCACTATCCGACTTTGCAGAAAAGCGCGGTTGTGTTAAGCGAATCACTGGATACCACGATGCTGATAGTTTAAAGCCGTCTTCCCGATTGAAATTTGGATGTTTCTTGATTTCAATTGCTTCTCGCACTGCTCTCGAGTGAAAGTGGCGATCGGTGGAGAGGACTTGCGCGCGATGGAATTGAATCCAGAGACTTACGCCAGGCTGTAGTAAGTGTTCTGCAATTGCCGATTTAGACGTCTGACGGTTTTTTACAGCTGCGATATGTTCCTTGAGCCTTTCCGCGATCGTTCGCTTAGTTTGACCTATGTATGACTTACCGCAGCTGCAGTCGATTTTATAAACACCTGGTTGTTGTAGGGGTAGGACATCCTTCGGTGTGCCCACCAAGTTTTGTACCTTTGTACCAGGAGTGTAGACGGTCGGGATGGAGACTTTTTAAGTAAAGCTCCGATTTTTTTGTCAGTAACTCCTCTGATGTAGGGCATGTAGGCTCGTTGTCTGTTAACGTCAGGATGCTCGACCCGCTTCGACTGCCGCTTCATATTTCCCTTCACCCGAAATCCATTCTTTTGTAGAACCTCCTGAACATGTTCCAGCTCGCGCTCTAGGTGTTCAGGGTCACAGAGATCAAACGCTCTGTTCTTCAATGATGTCATGACGGATTGCAGGTGTCTAGGGTGATGATGAGACGTGCTATGCAGGTATCTATCAGTGTGTGTGGGTTTCCGGTAAACACAGTGTCCTAATGACCCATTTGTTCTCGCACTTATTTTGACGTCCAGGAAAGCGAGTGATCTGTCCCTCTCCATCTCACACGTGAATTTCACCTTAGGGTGGATGGAGTTTAGATGTTCTAGATATTGATCTACTTCTTGTTGGCCCCCTCTGATGACGCATATTTGTTGCTACATTTTGTACTATGAGTAAGTTCAAGTTTGCATATTGTAACAATGTGTTATCAATAGCATTTTTTTGCATTGGTGGATGAAGTTATTTTCATTACACCGGATGTTTTTATTCGCAAGTAGTGTAAGTCACATATCTATCATTTTTACTTCTGTAACCCAAGATTTATGGTAATTTTTACTAAGTAAAATTAATCATGAGCAAAGTTGGGCGTTTCTGGGTGAGATTCTTATTAAGAGTTTTCCTATAGAATGTGCCAATAAAGATCCTATTGTTGTACAACTTGAGAATATTTTGGACTAAGTCCAAATTACTAGAATTTTGTGCTATGTGGATCGATTCCCTGATCACTCGCCGTACGAATGTGAGAACAATTCGACTAAGGTCATTTTGGACAATGGATAAGTAGTCAGAATTTTGTGCTATGTGAACAAATTTCCTTATTGTTCAAATCGTCGTATTATCATCATCATCAACCTATAGCAGTCCACTGCTGGACATAGGCCTCTCCAATTGCACGCCACTTAGTTCTATCTAAATCTTTGTATGGAAAATATAATAATATAATTGATTCGAATCTCCACGTGTTATTTCAAACCACAAAGTATAGCTTTAAAATTCAAATGAGATAATCCAATGTTAGCATTAGTATTGTAATTAATCGGAATCTAGTAGATATCAAGATTCAATTAAACATGATCTTATAATAAACCGGTTTGTTGTTCACGAGGGTCAAATAACTACGACTTATGGCCTACCTTACGGTCATATATTCATTATTCTGAATTTTCATGCTTGCTCGGACCTTTCATTTAAAAGGTCTCTGCCAATTTAATATGACTTTTTAAATCTGTCATACCAGTTTACGTCATTTTCAGATGCTAAGTTTTAATGATTCAAATAAATGTAATTAAATATTAATAGTGAATAGGTAAAAAACATAACTTCAGGCAGGAGGCAAACTCAACCCGTTACTACTGATTAAACGCACCAATCGCTTTATCAACTAAGCTACAGAGCCCATGGGTAACAAGCTGAGATGTCCTTGTTGCTAAGAGATAAAGTTTATACAGGAAGCAGGAGAGACAGGGAGGATATTAAGAGGAAAGGGGAGCGGACATTTTTCCATACAAACGCTCTCGTCTGTTTTCTCACTGGTTTCTGAACTTAGGGCTATGATTTTTTGCATTAATATAAATATGAACTATCTCTATGCCCCTATTTTTTCCTTTTTTAAGATAATTTTTATTTATTTTCATTTAGGAACTAGAACCTTCTAAAAAGTGCTTATTTTGACCGCAGTTTTCAGACGCGTTTTTTTTCGAATTTGACAACAATAATCGAAAAAAGAAAAAAATAGAGGCACAGATTATTCTTTTCTCATGCAGTATAGGAAATATCTTTAAAATTGGTTAAGAATTGGGGGAGAAAATAGACGAGAGCCAAACCTCGATTTTTCGTCAGGTTTTCGGTCTGAGCTGCAGTTGTCCTTATCGCACGAATTAGAGGGCGGGGGGAATTAGAGCGACAGCAATACTTTCTTCAAAAACAAAAATGTCCGCTCCCCTTTCCTCTTAAATAGGTTTTTTTTTGACGAGGATTAATCGCGGTTGAAATGAGTGCGGGCTTAAATGTACAAGACTTTTGTCATTAAATAGATTAAAACAATATTGTTATAGACAGTTCAAAGTTTCAACAAATGATAAATAATATTTTTTGTACATAAAGACAGAACTGACTCAGATTAGGAGTCATAGTGACTTGACAAAAATAAACGTAGGTATAATTATTAATTATCAATGCTTTTTTTTATATAAATTGTGCTGTTTGTTTTGTTTTAAAACCTGACCTATCAGTACATTATTTATAATGATCTGCTTTGGACTGTGTGAATAAATAACTATGCATGTAAAACGCTTAGATAAAGTCGAAGTCTAGTTTTGTCCCATCATCATCTCCCGAGCCTTTTCCCAATTATTTTGGGGTCGGCTACCAGCCATACCGGATTCAGCTGAATACTGTAATTTACACGGAGCGACTGCCTATCTGACCTCCACAGTCCATTTAACTGGGAATTTGGGAAACACAGTATCCCATAGTAAGACTGGTTGTCAGAATTGACTTAACGACTAGGCGACTGCCAAAGATCTATATGTATGACAGCCGGGACCTACTGTTTAACGTGCTTTCCGAAACACTGAAGGGTCTCGGTATGTTATAAATGGTCACCCATCCACGGACCAACCGCGGTGAGCTATCGGTCAAACCGTACGGCTTACACTTAGCCACGAGCACACGAGCCCCTCTCTAGTTTTGTCCCATATTTGATGAAAAAAAAAAACAATTTTATAAATGTGCGTAGGTAATCTTATATTGTGGTATTATAATAATCCTTTGTTTCCGTGATTTCCCGAAAAGTAAAAACCCAATATCGCAAACTACGCTGTCAAATTAACGGCTTTTCGACCACTGAGTCACAAATTATTCGATCTATCAAATCATACCTTTTGTCATAAAAACAACACTTGTGTTAGGTATACTCTTGAAATCCATAAGTCAAGATATAACAGTTATACATAAAAACTATGTACCGTAAATTGCTGTAAGTAGGACCGTTATTTTGGAAGCAAATAATACCAGCGTATAACGTTACAACAGAAATACAACTCCGAAAAAAAAAAATGAAATCGGATTTTCTGAAACATAATATATGTTTTTCCCTCCTATTTACGAGTATGTTGCAGTTTTTTTTTTCTTTTAGAGTAGGGTATTTACGTAGGAATAGGTATCATAAAGTAATTCAGGTCTTCAGTACAATATACCAATGTATTGTAACAAGTAAGTAAAACATATGACATTGTTCTCACTTTAAGGGACACAATAGCTAGTACAGTTAACCAAAGGCATAGGTAACAATGATCTATGAAAATGGACTCTATTTGCTTGACATAAAGGCGCTTACTGATTTAAGTTTTTCTGCTGAAGTACGTTTGACTGTACCGGCTGTACTCACTACTTTTCTGATTTTATTTTTATTTATAGAAACTGCATACACTAATTAATGTATGTACCTTACATACATTAATTAGTGTATGCAGTGCAGTGCAGTATGCAATGACAATTGAAGATCGGACAAAAACCAATGCCGTGCCCTTCACACAGAGAATTTTGAGCGCTCCCTTGCAGTTCACAGATACATTGTTTTTATGAATACATATTTTGTACGGCTTGTTTACTAAACTACTTAATTGCACTGCGGTTTTAAAACTGCATTAAATATATCGTAGATCGTATTGTGAATATTGTACTTCTATCTCACTTGTATTGTTACAATTAAATCACACGAGTTCAACGGTTTAGTGGTAATTTTCGTCATTATTTCATTATGAAGACAAAGGAAAAAAAAAACGATGTTATATTTAGCCTGTTTTTTGTTTAAATATCTTTATTATAGAAACGTATTGTGCTGTTTGTGATAATAAATAAACTTATGTAAAAATGTCTATTCCCAACTACCCTCGAAAGTTTTCCGAAAATAATTCTAAGAAAAAAAACCGACTTCAAAATAATTCTTATATATTTATCTCTTATGGATTCAAATAAAAAAGAATCATCAAAATCGGTTCACCCAGTCAAAAGTACTGTGGTAACAAACATAAAAAAAAATACAGTCGAATTGAGTACCTCCTCCTTTTTTGAAGTCGGTTAAAAAGGAAAAAAGTCATGTCTCAGTTTTTCATGTGATTCGGAAAGATGGTAATTAAAAGTTTAATGTGTCATACGAATATTAATTAATCTCAATACATTTAAAGGTTTTCTTTATGCTGTATCTTGCATTGACCTTGGCCGGCTCACGGTCTCGTGATCGCAAAACGCGACTAGCCGACCGTGAAATCTTAGAAGGATACGAGACACGAACGCTTTATATTGTGACTTTACGATAAATGCAGCATCATTATGATATCAACTAAAATAAGAATTAAGTAAAACGACTGCTTTAAAATTTTATACAAATAAAATACCATACAAAATCAATCAGACTAAAATGTGAAAAAAAACGGGTTTCCAATGTCGGGCGCCAAGTTCACAGAGCCTTATCTAGAGCATTTTGTGATATTATTTGGAAATTTAAAAAAAATTGTCGCCGGTCTCGGGTTCGATCCTGGGACCTCAGACCTTGAAAACCTATGTACACGTCATTCGACCATGTAGGTCGTCAAAATACTTGCAACGTAGATTAAATTTGTCTTATACGGAACTCCGTGGGATCTCAAGCAAAGTTAAAGCATAAACTAAGCTTATAAGGTGTAAGGCTTAAATGACTTAAAATGACCCAATTTAAAATCACATTGGTTTACAAAACTTGGCTTAATGTTGCGTATGAGTCACCTTATATAAAAATATTTCTGGTTTTAGTCGAACCAGTTTTTAGATGTCCTCTAAAATAGCAATGATACTTTATGTACATATTTTAAATATCTAATAGTGTTGCATATTATGTCAGTGGTTATAACTGTTTTAAATTTTCGGGATTTCCCCTAATGCGATAGTGTGGTATATTTTTTTTACAATACAGAAAACATTATTATAATATTTTGTTGCTATCATTTTCCCTTGTAAAATAGTTTTTTAATGCATCTATGTGTTTAGTGTCGATTTGCCGAAGTGCGATTTCCGAATTAAATTAGTCAATCAAGCAAAACAGGTAAACGTAAAATCAAAAATCAAAATATTTTTATTTCAAGTAGGCCTATTTAAGGTCTTTTAAAACGTTAAATTACTGACTCTAGTTGCAGGTTCCAAAATGTAATTCCAACGGAGAAGAACCGGCAAGAAACTCCATAGCTGTGTAAGATAACATTATTATGTTTTTAAAGACAGTAGGTTTTTTTTTATAATTTAACCAATGGTACATACTTATAATAGGAGACATGTCATGATGAGAATCAAATATTTGTATACTCAAAATTATAATATTGAAGCTACATAAACGACCACAACAAACCTTTACATGGATGGTTTCTCTACTAAGATAATTAAATTGACCTAAAAAGGTTCTATAAATGTTACTACTTATTATTTCTGGCCATAACCAATCAGTTATTTTCGTCCACTAACGCAGTTAAGACTTAATATCGTGACGTCACAAGCGTCTAGCCCACGTCAACGCGATATCAATCGATAGCCGTACATTAGCTATCTATACGGTCATACACATAGAGACACAGAAATTAAAAACGATAGAGTGCGTGTATCGCTACTACACACTATACACACTAACGCTAATATGTACCGCGCGTAAGCAAATTTTTGGCTGTATACGTAATACATTTCCTTACTGATTCGAATTATTCTAAGTGCAACGACAGACGTTTAATTGAAAATATTGAGGGTTTCTATATTTTTAGGGTATATATTAGGTTTTGAAATAGTTTTATTACAACAGTGCGCTCTGTTTTGATACTATTTTTACGAAGAAACTAATTCATACTAGTGCTCACAGTTCATACCCTGATATGTGCACTCTGTGTTTCTCATCAATCCTCTAAGGTCATACCGCAAACTACGAGTAGACTGCGTACACGTCATGGGAGGGTGACGCGATGGAAAAGGTGCGATTTCACTGCATAGAACACGTTTTATATGGATACTATGATCGCAATGATTTCATGCCACAACTGGACTAGAAAGGTGTAAGAAGTTTAACGAAGAACGCTCTTTAAGTGGGGTTATTTAATTTAACGATCGTTATAAATTAAAGTTACATTTTAGAACTGGCCTAGCGGTTCAATGACCGGATTTTGTATGCACGAGGTTGCAGGTTCGAACCCAGGCAAGTACCAATGTGACTTTTTCAAAGTTATATGTACTTTCTTAATTATTCTAAGAAACTTCTGACTAACGGTGAAGGAAAACATCGTGAGGAAACCTGGATTCCAAAATTGGGATCTGAAATCGCCAATCCGCAGAGAGCAAGCGTGGCGATCAATGCTCGTGCCTTCTCTATATGGGAAGAGGCCTGTGCCCAGCAGTGGGACGTTTATAGACTGGATTATTATTATTATATTATTTAGAACTGAGCCCAAACTATCTTGCCTAGGAGCGGGACATTGAAGCATGATAATTATTGAAATCTACCAATTTAAAGTGTAGCATGTATTTCACAATTCCGTTACATGATATAATTTATTTTGTGTAAAATTGCACTATACATATATAAAATCTTCTATAATTGTAACCGCGACTATTCTAGTCAATAAAACCGCACGTTACAGTCTTGATCAACTGCATACTGCATCGTACATCGCATCACTAGATGTACAAAAGTACATGCAGAAAGGGGTGCGTATTGATCGTTCAATGTCTGGTTGCCTGCTTTGTAAACTGTACGAGATTATGTTTGATTAAAAGATCAAACGAAGTATGAACAATGTAGATCCTTTGATCATATGTATACATGTACATTCTATACTCAAGTTAATTAACTTCAAATTTAGCAATCTTGACTTAATTTTATACATTTTCGGAAGCTTGATATTTAAATAAATATAGCATGTTGTATTATCTTGGACAGGAATCCTAAACTTCCATTTAGCCACAACAGCCCTTTCTTAGACGCATATAATACTAACAATTTTGTTTTGTCTGCTTGGACTAATATGAGTACAGTGTACCTATAAGATAATTTCCTACGTATTTCTAGAAAGATGAACTATAAATAAATATTACTGATATGAACATAAACTGTTTTCGATAAACAAATTGGCTTCGCGTAAACAATCAAAACGTCGACTCATGCAGTTATAAATCAATTAGGTAGGAGTGGCCGGGGATTTTGTCCCGCTGGAAAGTTTTAATTACGGGTTTTTCTGGACCAAATTAGACAGTTTCATAACTATTATGAAATTAAGTATTTACGAAGATTAGTCATAATTTTACCAACATACAGTTTAGACTTAAGCAGGGTGAAATATCCGTCCAGAAGTAAAACAATCTAAGATCAGTAATATCATGGATGCAAATGAATAGTTATAAAAAACTAGCTGTGCCCCGTGGTTTCACCCGCTTGAATACTTCGGTCCCGTTCCCGGTGCCTTTATATTATTGGGGGCGGAGATGAATCCAACAAATCACTATCGTAACAAAAGTCAGGATTACTTAATATGGTGGTTAAGTATTCTTAAATTTTCTAATTTTCCGTACAATTTTCCAACTTTTTCTTTCATAAGAACCTTCTCCTGACAATAACAAACACAACAAAAAAAGAATTAGCAAAATCGGTCTAGCTTGATGCCGTGACCAAGGGAAAAAGGGATTCATTTTTATATATATATAGATAATATAAATATTGTCCATTACATGTAAACTCCACAAAGGTCAATATCATATGGTCTCATTAAACAGAACTGTTTATCAAAAACAGGTTTTTAACTCTATAGAGGTTCAAGTTTTGCAAACGTAACAATCGTAAGTACATTTTCCCATATTGATTAAGTAGAGAAATAATATTATAACCTTGAAATAGAGCAAGGGTGTGTTGCGCGATCGATTGCATAAGTGACGTGGTCGCATCCTTCAAGCGTTTTCATTAGCACTTGCTTTTATAGATACATTGATTGAAAACTTAACAATGTGAAGTTGGTAAAGCAAAACTTAATGGCGTTTGGGTTAGGCAAACTACGTAGCAGAGAACGATACTATTTAAAGATACTATAATATAATCTTTACATAGTATACCCAAAATTAAGTGGCTACCGCTGTCTTGTTGTCTTTATTTTAGAATGCAGTTTACAGCAATTGATAGAGTGATGCAAGAGGATGGTAAACATGCATATTATAGTACAGAAAAGTCCAAGAAATCCGGATACCGTGCGAAGCCGGATAGGGTCCGTAGTTACCTATATTATAACTGAGTTATGACCCCATGAAGAAAATAATATTGGCTATGTTGACATATAAAACATTCAGCTGTTTGTGTGCTATAGCTAATCTGCTAGAGGCAAAATTTAGAACTCTACAGAGGACAGCGAAAGAGCCATCAAATTGACCAATTTTTTTGGCATGTAAAAATTGGAAAACTATTTTCTGAAAACCACATCAAAATCGGTTCAGCCAAACGCAGGATAATCGCGGACAAACATACATACATACATACAACTGAACTGAAACCTCCTTTTTTTGAAGTCGGTTAAAAAACATCGTTACGAGAAAAAGAAGGCATAATTCCTTCGTCTATTTACTATATCTTATTGTGCGACTATAATATTCTTTTAAAACACTACTGTTATTATAGTCTGACGTCACGGTCGCACTATGTAACATAGTTTTGTTAATTTAATTAGTTAATAACCTTGTCAAATCCGGAAAGAAATAAATTAACGTAAGGCAACGGAACTACTTTAGGATAATTACAGATTACTGTTGCTGGTGAATGAAATATATTATTCTAACTTATTCTAGTAAGAGTAACGACAAAATTAAAAATACAATACCTAATTATAATAAAACTCATACTGATTTGCTGTAGAATATAATTATTTACCTTGGTACACCATACAACACGTCCGTCCTCGATGCTGAGCCCGAGCAAAAATAGGCCGAGTCGTTAACCGGAATCCACCAAGTGACATTCGTTCGAAAATAGTGATGGCCGAGTGACAAGTGTGAACTTATCAAATAATCGATACTCGACTAAAATAAAACTATGGTTCTTTAATATAATTCCAAAACCTAACACTCGACCATCCTGACGTCGTGCATGTCCCCATGCACGCAGACGAAATAACTGCTATGTATAACCTAACACTCGGCTAGCATCGAACTCGGACTCACAATTCTTTACTCATTATCATTACAATATAATTATCATCAACTCAAAGTTCTTACAATCAAACAAATAGAAATGGAAAGAAAAGAGAGAAAAAAAAATAAATAAAAATAAGATAATCCATAAATTGCAATCCATTTAAACATGAACTCTTTCTCAAAACATTAGACATTAAATAACATCATATTAAAGCCACGAAAGTAGTGAGCCATCCTTCTCACAAACAATGAATACATAAATACATATACAATCAAACTCAAGTCACGGAAGTAGTGAGCCCTCCTTCTCACATACCGAGGTGACAATGTTTGTGAACCATCCTTCTCACAAACAATAATTACATAAATACAAACAAAATCATATTCAGTGTCACGGAGGTAGCGAGCTCTCTTTCTCACATACCGAGGTGACAATGTTTGTGAACCATCCTTCTCACAAACAATAAATACATATAAAATCATACTCAGGTCACGGAAGTAGCGAGCTCTCTTTCTCGCATACCGAGGTGACAATGTTTGTGAACCATCTTTCTCACAAACGACAAAACTAACTTCAAATAACACAAGAAGATCATTTCTCAATTATAATCATAACATAACAGTAGGTATTACATATCATTGAGGTAATTGTTTTTAAAAGTATCAAAGTAGTCTCTAGTATTTTGTATTTATTCAAACAATAACACAATTTTCTTATACTCAATAAACATTGTATAATGATTTCAACAATTGTAAATAAAATATTCAAAAGATCTCTACGGAAATAAAATGAACAAAAACAATAAAATATCTAAAAGTACCTACTAATCAAATGTATAAATGACTATAAATTCACATAATAATATCGTGTTTGTAATCCACAAAAATTTCATTTATCTATGTCCTCATCGTCACAACTACTAGCATCCTCATCATCATTATCATTATCCTTATTGACATCTAAGGCGGCTACGTGAACCCATGGCAACATGCGATCGGCAGCTACAGTGGTCCTGCGTTTACTTTTAGTACTACTCAACCCGGGTATTGCAGCCAGTCTATAGCGGTCGTTACCTAGGACTTCTATTACACGGTAAGGCCCAACATAAGGGGGAATCAGCTTTTTGCTTTTGCCATCATTTGCAAAAGAAGTTCTTGTAATCTTTACAAGATCTCCCTCTCCGTAAATACGCGCAGGGCGCCGGTTTTCATCATGAGCGGATTTCTGTTTTTCTTGTTCTGTATCAATTCTATCCTTGACAGATTCTCTTAATAGTTCTGTGTCTAATTCTTCGTTACTTTCTCGCACTAGTTCATTAAGCATAGGTCTGATTTCCGAGTTCATTTTCAATCCGAACATGACTTCCGCCGGCGTCCTGCCTGTTGTCTTTTGGCGAGTATTATTCATTCCCCATTGTACCTTGCCTACCTTATCGTCCCAATTCCTCTCATCAAAGTTGAGGTTTTGGGCGGTCAGAGAATTCAGTACTGTTCGGTTGTACCGTTCTACCTGACCGTTGGCCCTCGGGCTAGCGACCGCATTCAGAATATGCCTAATGCCTCTATCTATACAATAACGCTTAAATGCATGGGACGTAAAACAGGTGCCTCGATCACTAATCAGACGATCGGGTACCCTAAATGTACAGAAAATATCTTCAAAAACTTTAATGGCTGTTTGTGTTTTAGTGTTTCGCACTGGTTTGACAAAAACAAATTTGGTAAAAGCGTCTACTATCACTAACAGGTAGGAATTCCCGGATTTCGAGCGAACAAAGGGTCCAAGGTGGTCAACATGGAGCGTATGGAAAGGCACTTCTACTTTTGTGATGGGGTGTAAATGGCCCTCAGCAACTGTAGTTTTCTTTGAATAGGCGCATTCAAGACATGCCTGTACATATTTCTTAATGAAACGAGACATCTTGGGGAACCAATAAGTTTTCTTAATGCGTTCTAATGTCTTTTCTACGCCAAAATGCCCAATGTCATCGTGATTCATGCGGCAAAGTTGCCATCTTGCACCCTTTGGTACTACCCAGCGTAAATTATTTTTATCGCCATTCAAACATTTATAAAGTCTATTGTCCTTAATCAGAAAGTTTTCTTTTATATGTTTTAAACTATCAGCATCTATATCGCTAGAATCGGTCTGTCGACTAGTGTAGCTTTAAGTGCCCTAAAAGCCTCATCCTGATCCTTGGACCAGACCCATTCAACATTCTTTTTAAGCAGTTTATTTAAAGGGTGTGCTACGGACGCGAAATTCCTTATGAATTTTCTGAAGTACCCTACTAATCCGAGAAATTGTCGAATTGAATGTGTATTCGTGGGACAAGGAAAATCTACAACAGACTGGACTTTCTTATCACCGGGTCGAACACCAGCGGCGCTTATTTCGTATCCTAAATAAACAATTTTGTCCTGGAGAAATTCGCACTTCGCTAAGTTAAGGGATAAGTTTGCCTTCTCTATTAACTGCATCACTCTCTCAAACCGTTCCAAACATTCTTCCACACTTTTTCCGTAAATTAAGACATCATCGATGTAGACCATAGCCTCGGTAAACCTAGCAGACCCTAGAACTTTATTCATCATGCGCTGAAAAACAGCGGGTGCGTTTGCCAACCCGAATGGCACACGATTAAACTCGTATTGGCCATCCGGGGTTACAAACGACGTAAGCGATTTGGAACATTCAGAAATAGGGACCTGGTAGTACCCCGAAAATAGGTCCAAAGTTATGAAGTAACCCTGGCCGGAAAGACGAGCAATCTCATCCTCTATAATCGGCATCGGATATCGTTCTTTCACGGTGATGGAATTTAGAAGCCTATAATCAACGCACAATCTCTGCCTACCATCCTTTTTGCGTACTAATATAATAGGGCTCGCATAATCCGAGACCGATTCCCTTATTATACCGGACTCTAACATCTCTCCTATCATCTCCCTCACTTGTTCGCGTTCCTTATGCGCTAATCTATAGGGGCGATAAACAACCGGGCGTTTACTACTTAGTTCAATTTTCATCTCAGCTATGGTCGTGCATCCTAATTCCTTCAGGCTTGTGGCAAAACAGTGTTTGTACTTAGAGAGTAAGGTCATTAACTGTCGCCGTTGTGATTCGTTAACTGTATCGCTTATCTTCACTTGACTCTCGTCAATAATACTGGGTTCGTCTACAGGCGCTTTCATTGATGTGCTTAATATTTGTCTAACTATCTGGATTTTAGTAGCTCTTCCTATGGTAAGTCCCTCTCGTAATTGACAAAACTCTGATAATGGTGTTATATAGATGTAAAATATACTGTTTGTAACTCGATATACCCCTCCATTGATAGTAAATTGCTGATTCGGTTTCCCTATAACCTTGCCACTAACCAAAATATCTCCATTTATAACAGTATCTACGTGAGCCTTAACTAAGGCGGGGCCGTAAATGTCAACATCGAAAGAGACTACTATAGTGACAGGTTTATTGTCATCAAAATCAAATCTGGGAAATTCAAACTCATTATTGTCGTTAAAGAACTTTAGTTCCAGCGCATTCTTATAAACAATAACGTGGGGTTGTTCTGTGAACGACTGTCCTATTAGCAAGGGTAAGTCAAGAAAACTATCATCGACTACCTGACACCTCACGCATCCTCTCACACCATCTACACTCAACTCTACATCCACACCTCCCGAGGAGTGCACTATGTCATTACCAAATCCTCTCAGAGGCAGGGGCGGGCCATTGTATTTTAAATCTAAGGTGGCAGCTAAAGACTGAGTAAGAAGCGTGACCTCACTGCCCAAGTCTACAAAAGATTTCACCGGTACATCATTTATTATACAATCTTTCATGAACTTTGAATTTGGCGACGATGTTAAAATGCACATTGTTTTCTGAACGTTATCAGTCTTGTTATTGTTTCCAAGATTAATCGCGCAATTTTCGGTTTTGTGACCAACCCTACGGCATTTCGCACATTGAATCAACGGTTTAGGGCACTTCAGATAGGGATGTCCTTTCTCCTTGCAGTTAAAACAAAACAGTTCATAGTGAGTATTATTGCTATTAACTTTAGATGATCGGCTAAACGAGCTTTTATTGATTAAAGACTCTGACGTAGAAGCAAATTGACCTTTAAAATTGCCGCGATCTAACGATTGAAGTGAAGGGTCCCTATTGCTCATAAGAAATTGTAATAGCTGTTCAGGTTGAGTACAACGTAACGCATTGGCACTAGATTTCATTGTCTTGTCGCTCAAACCATGGATAATGCATTCCACTGCACGCTTGCCTTCGATGTCGCATCGGTTCAAGAGAGCCAGCTTTTCATAATAATACACTTCAAGGGGTTCACTAAATTTGCTCTTTCTCCTAAGCATGTCCTCCAAGGATTGGCCATAATTTTGTTCAAACGGAAAAGCACTCAACAACTTATCTTGCCACTCATCCCAACTAAATAGGATTGAGTTCAAACTTTCATACCACGTTTTGGCCAATCCCTGTAGTTTCTGCATAGCAAAGTGTATGATAGTTCTTTCATCCCATCCGTAGACAGTCGCACACTCGTTGACCTTTTTGAGCCAAATGTCTATGCGCTGACTCTTTAAAGAAGGGTCAAAATTGGGTAGGATATTCTTGTGATTAATATTACTGGCACTTGGCGTTGGAGATGCCACTGTTAGCGGGTGGGATTGAGATTTTATATTACTAATTGAATTAATAAAGTTCATAATATCTTTAGAAGTAAAAGTTGGACTATCTGACCGTTTATTCCGCGGTGTGGGGCTGCGTTCACGAGGTAAACTTCGATCTCGAACACGCGACCTTTCGCCGCTCGTCGCTCGATGCTCGACATCAGATCGACGGGTAGATTGTTGCCGAAGGCTGCGCTCCCGGCTCAACTGGCTTTCCAACGCACGTAGTTTGGCACGATGGTGATCCAACTCGGCTTCCAATTTTCGCGCGCTGTCACGCCTCTGCACGTGTTCCGGAGTGCGCACGTGACTGCGGCTGCGGTGCTCGTTGTCGTCGCGGCGCGTGCGGCTGCGACTTCTCCTACTGGACTCCATACTCTGTTCTACTTCTCTGCGGGTCGGCGTCCTCAAACACCGCCGCGGAGAAGTTATACTTGTACGTGGCATCGTTGTTCTGAAACTTGTAAACGTAGACATGTAGCTATTCGATTTAACAGAAAACGAAAAACACTAACTTTTGATGATAAACTACAACAAAATAAGCGAGGGTATTTTCAAATTTATACCGATAAGGTTTGAAAATTTTTAAGGTTATCGAAACTAGTTCTTCATAAAACAAGGATGGAGAAGAGAACCTTACCCTCTGGTACGAGGATATTTCTATCAACTTATTAATCAAGGTTCTAAATATGCAGTTACAACTATTTTCTAAAACTATTATTAAGAGAATATTAACAGTTAGCAGGTAGATCCCACTTCTGAATTATAATAAAACTCATACTGATTTGCTGTAGAATATAATTATTTACCTTGGTACACCATACAACACGTCCGTCCTCGATGCTGAGCCCGAGCAAAAATAGGCCGAGTCGTTAACCGGAATCCACCAAGTGACATTCGTTCGAAAATAGTGATGGCCGAGTGACAAGTGTGAACTTATCAAATAATCGATACTCGACTAAAATAAAACTATGGTTCTTTAATATAATTCCAAAACCTAACATAATGGAGGTACAAAATGAATTATTTGTTGGTTTGTACTTGGAAAAACAAAATATGCTTTTGATAACCTTTATTGAAGACTGAAGAGGGTAATCTTTTATAGAGGTATATTTTGGGATGAACGAAAAAACGGACGAATTTGAGTGCGACCAGTATTTTTATAGAAATATGTAATTTTACGAAGTTATATGACCTTAGTTTTCGTCTAGTCTACAAAATACCACGGTCAAAGGTACCAAAGATAACATTGATCGATATTAAGTGTTTAATTATGATAATAATATAATATACGCAGTGCCAAGTAAAACCTTAGAATTTATTCCGATATGGATATTATTAAATAATATCAGATAAATTTTCCGTGAAGTCAATAATAGATGTAAACAAAGGTGTTTTTACTGATTTGTTATTTATTATTCGTGACATAATAAACCGTAACTCCCTATAAATAGATATTATAAGTCCCATGCAATAGGGCGAAGGGATAACGTATGTTTTATTTTATTTAATATTATAAATGAAAAGTTTGTTTGGATGTATGGATGTTTGTTACTTTTTCACGCAAAAACAACTGAATGGATTTTAATGAAACTTTACAATAATGTAGCTTTTACATCGGAATAACACATAGTATAGGCTATAATTTATAAAAATAGTGTATGAATTGTCATTCACGCGTCAATAAGTCCTTTTTAAAATTAATAGTCTTCGTTAATTGTGGACCGACTATTACAGACGTTTTTTTTTTATAATATATTTAATGATAATGCAGTGATTTATTTATAAACACCAACGTATTCAAATAACAACACTGATTAACCTTATTTACTCTAATTATCTGATAATAACTTGAAGGTGTACCGATTCCTTAATTTTGTTATATTTCACGCAAATACTAAAAGCTAGGATATTTAATACATTACTTTTAAAACAACCACCTTATATCTCTGTACAAGAATTAGATTAAACAATCTCCATCAGAATTCAACAGTTGCCAACTGGGGTATTTACCAACAACCAGTCAGTCTTTTGTTTCGTCCTGCAAATAGTCCCGAATCGTAAGGACTTGGGGGAAGCCCTGTCTGCGGTATATAGGACAATCATACTATCTATGGATATTATTAGGAAACATTAACTGTGACAAATGTTGTTATCTTATAGACAGAGCCCTAGTTTAAAAACAGATATGATAAGAATGAATCATAAATTTAATTACGTCAAAATTGTGGAATCGATAAATCAGTGATTTTCTTTTTTAGGGTTCCGTACCCAAAGGGTAAAACGGGACCCTATTACTAAGACTCCGCTGTCTGTCTGTCCGTCTGTCTGTCTCCAGGCTGTATCTCATAAACCGTGATAGCTAGAAAGCTGAAATTTTCACAAATGATGTATTTCCGTTGCCGCTATAACAACAGATACTAAAAACCACATAAAATGAATATTTAAGGGGGGCTCTCATACGACGGTGGTACGGAACCCTTCATGCGCGAGTCCGACTCGCACTTGGCCAGTTTTTTTGGCTTTTCAGTAAATTCCTATTATATAAGCTACTTTACAAACCTATTATGGAGTGCAACATTTTCGGGGATGCTTAGTTTGCCCTTGACGCGTTATGAAAAAGTTAGCAAGTGACGCATATTAACCGGTCATTATCACAACTTTTTTTTTCTTAGTCTGAAGGAAGGTATAAGGACTTCTATACTACATTAGGGTCTAGTACGTATATGCCGATTTCATTATCAAAAATGAAGAAAAATTTTGACTTCTTACAAAAGTTGCTTCTAGGATTTTTGCTTATCCACTTACTTCAAATAACATTTACTACAGTCTACGTCCAGTCATTAAACCTATTATTAAATACAGATAACAAACCCCAAACCGGAACGCAGAGGGAAGTTCAAATTAGACTCGTCGGCGTCGGTAAAAGTAGTGGTAGTGCTGTTCGTAATATTACAGGATATACAAACGTAATGAACGTACCTAGTTTCTTTGATTTTACAATAGAAGTATTAAATGTAAGTATTTAAAATAAAACTATAAATTAAGTACTTAAATGAAAGAGTTTTCTTTTAGCTTATCAGAATCATAGCATTACCTTTAATAAGTATTTGATGATTCTGATTAGATTGACTAGTATATTAACTTTTAAACTATCGCGCTGCATGTTTATAGATATACCTACCAAATTCACGGGAATCAGCGCGTACATGCATAAATACCTTTTTTGGGCTTGACGTTTCGACCGCAATATGGTGTGTTAGCTCCTTCTGAATTTTAATTCGTTACCGTCTTACTTCGCTATTGTTATTTTTATTTATTCAGTACTGTTGATGTGTGCATTTCGACTATGGTGATCTCAAAGATAATCTAAAGTACATCCCTATAATAATATGATGAAGTTACGTTTGAGCTGTATTTAAAGTTATGCACGCTACATCAATTACTAGATACTTTACCATAGAAACGACATTCAAGCCCATGTACAAATAATTTTATGCATATCAACATTTACTATGACAGGGTTAATGAACTAATGAATCGAGTTGAATGCGACACGCGACCAAATGGTATTGTTTTATGGGCATTGGGCGTACATTTAGACTAGGTACATACACTAGGATTTATTTTGAGCTAAATGAGAATACAGGGTCTGTTTGAGGCATCGTAGCTCTTGAATGAATGGACCGATTGCGATGCGGTTTGTTGGTCGTGAATTTGTCGGGGGTATCTTAGTTATTTCTGCTATAAACGCAATAGCCAATTAAATTGTCAAGGACGTCATTAATAAGATGAAGAGTGATTATAAATAATTAAAAGATTATACACACTTTTGTCGCGGGGATTGTTACGCTTTTAAACTAAGTTAACTTGAACTATATCGCCTAGAAATACGAGCGATGTTATACGCAAGGATAAAAATGCAATAACAATTAGGCAGAATTAATAGCCTAGAAAAATGTGAAATAATTAATATCTTTAATGTTAACAGACCTTAATTCAAAGGCTATAGTAGAAGGCTAGCCCTTTCTAAATAAACTGGCTTTAGCCTTTACAAGAGAAAGCAAACTGAATAGGGCTAGATATTATTAGATCTCAGATATTTTGTTAATGGAATACTTGTTGTAGCAAGTTTTCAGGCTGACACAATTAAATTAAGAAGAAGAACGTACCAATAAAAGAAACTAACTTGAAGATTCATTAGAGTGTAAGTTAGATAGATTCTATATATTTTATTACGGTCAGATCACCGTATAAACAAAAATCATATAGCCATTAGCAAAACAATATATTTCAGTACATTAACAACATAGACTTGACATACCGACATTGTATGTTAATTAACAAGGCTACGCACAAAATAAATTTAAATATATTGAATAATAGTGTTCAATATTTTGAAGTTTCCGACAGTTTACTACAATTTGACAACTGCTTATGTAATTTGAAAAACTTGTTTTGTTTAAACATAGGAATTTTTTTTTAGTCATAGTTCTTTGCTTGTCTTATAGGTTTTATTACATTTTTTTTTTGTTTTAAGGTAGTTTTTAGTGAGCTTGACTTCTATACGAAATTATAGACAGCAATTATAGCATAAGACCAGGACAATTGGAAGAAAGAAAGGGAGGCCTTTGCCTTGCAGGGGGAGGACAATAGCTGAAAATAGTAAAAACAATAATTTTTAGTGTAAATATTTCACCATGTAATTATTTATAAGAAATAGTGAAATTACTTAGAGACATATCAAGGCCAACTTAAATAAAAACTAAGATTGCAACTTCACAGTTATGAAAGATCATTTTTAACATTGAAAAGAAGCTGTTCAGACTGTATTATTACACCATCAAACAGTGTTGCTAACAAATAAAATGGAAAATAATAGGAATACACAAAGCAACAATATTATAGTTGTTGGCAATCCATTTTTACTAATATAACAATGCTAAAGAATTTATTAATTTGAATGCACTGTCTGAAACCACCAGTCTCATTATATACGTTTTTTACATTGGATATCTTTGAGGAAGTTAATAGGCCATTGAACATCTCATTACCTGCCTTGGGATGAAGGCAAGGCGAGAGAAACCATAGGGCACGGCTAGTATTGGTATAAGATAAATAATTTAAAATTTATGAAGTTTTATACTACTCGCATAGCAGTAATAGGAACTAGTATCTAAAGTAATATGTATTTAAAGCAACAATTTCAACTGCAACTGTAATTATATTAATATAACATGTCCTATTTATTTCTGATTTAGTAATATAGATCTTAATTTTTTTATTTAAATAATAAATAACTTTAGAAGGCCAGTGACTATTCAAATAATTATAAATGCTGTTATGTTCAAGTTTAAATTTTTATTAGTAAAGGTCAAGATATTAAGTAGTATCCTTAATAAGTAATTATTTTAGATTTGTTAATTAATATATAGATCAATGATAACGGTAAAGCAGGGCTTCAGTTGTAAAATACCATGTACTACCAACCGCAAATAGACACAGATTATTTTTTATATCTACCCTAGATACTAGTTCTTGAATTAAACATAATTATTTTTGACGACCTCCGTGGTCGAGTGGCGTACGCACCGGTTTCAAGGTGTCGCTAGCTCTGAGGTCCCGGGTTCGATCCCCGGACGGGTCAATGTAGAAAAATCACATTTCTACATTGTCTCGGGTCTGGGTGTTTGTGGTACCTTCGTTGTATCTGAATTCCATAACACAAGTGCTTTAGCAACTTACTTTGGGTTCAGAACAATGTATGTGATGTTGTCCGCATTTATTATTATTATTATTTTGTAGCCTTCCATCGCTGTAAAAAGAATGGCCAATAGGCTATAGACATAATAATATGTTACTCACTGCCATTTACAGCTCTTTATAGCCAGTCTTACATTTAAAAATAATAAGGGCTGGTGTTAAAAAATAAAAAATTGCAAATATGACTGCCAAATGAACATAATATGGTTACTATAATTGTATATTATACTAACCCTTTCACTATGTAAATTAATGTTTATCAAGTGCCACTTGCATTGTAAATGAAGTGTTACTCGTACATTATTTTATTTTGATTAATATTGTCACATCTTATCTTAATGAAGAATCAAGTATGAAGAAAGAAAATTTACGTTTGATAAAAGTAGATTTGTTTATCTTTAAAATAGCTACTGTATCTATTAAAAAATCTGCAGTTTGACAGTATTAAAAAGCAGTATGATGTGGTAGAGAAAAAATATTACTCAAATTATTAATTTTAGTGGTAAAAATTGTGTTTGGTTGGTGATTGACATTAAGAAATTAAATATACTTAGCTCAGTCGCAAGTAGGACAGTAGAAAATATACAAAATATCTGTACACATTGTGACACGACAGAGTAAACACTAAAATTAAGATTTCGAAAGAAAACCTCCAGTGGGGAAACCAATTTAAAGGCTGAATGTTGCAACGCCAGTGCTTGCAAAAATAGTTACTTACCTAAACAACACACTAGGAATTTGAGGAGTGTGAAGAAGAACGCGTTGTAGAAATTCGCGTCGTAGTAATTAACATCTGCATCGGCGAAATCGACGTGGTCGACTGTAACGTTGCTAAGGACAGACACCTCCTCGCCGCTCGAAACTGGCAACCCCAGGCTGATCTTCAGGAATTCATCCACCACAAACAGAGGCGGCACCCTCAGCAGCACCTCCACTAGTGCCAGTGCCTTCGACCTCAACGACATTATTCATTTATGCAGACCTTTGCACACGTTAACACTGATAATTTAGCACGCACAGCCGAAACAACGGGCTTACACTGTAAACTTTCACGGGATGTTTTTGATTGATTTATTTTGTATCTTTATAAACTTATTTGATGTCACCAATAATAATACGAAAATAATGACTGAAATTTTTGCGACAATAAAAATTTGACATTACAGATTTAGATGTTGCCAGGTTAAATATAGTAATCACGATTGCCAGTATACAAACTTTTTCTACTGTCTGTGATAACATGACTCGTAATTATCAAGAAGAAAAAATATCAACAACTTGTAAACACCTGTTTTTTTTGTTTGTTCTGCTTCTCGTTTACATTGAACGATTAAGAAAGGTATATAGCCTAGCTGAAGTTTGATATTCAGGTTAAGGTAGCGAGCATTTTAATATTTTTTGTTTGTTCGTCATTAGAATATACTTTCAGCCACACCGATTATGCGACAAACTTGTATTTCTGACACTTGCATTAATTTATTTATCAACAAATAGTCTCGGTGTTCAGTTTTACGACGACATAGTATTATTTATTCAGTATATTCATCAAAATGTAAACACCAAATAACCTCATACGTGGCAATAAATTGTTGGAACTAATTTATATTTGGGGAGTGATTCAACAAAATTTAGTTTTTTATCAATTACAATTTACCAAATTGTATAGTCATTTTGTAATTCGTTATGTGAGTGATAAATAAAATATCAAAGCTAGGTTCATTGACCTACTGTAACATAATTAATATATTTTATACTTCCCCGTATTTTTTTCAACTTTTTTAAGTAAAACTAAATAAAAATCTAAATGGGTTTCGTTGTGGTAGATTGCATTGTTACGAGGGATTTCCCGCATTCCATTTTTACTCTGTATTTTTATTGATCTTCAATTCATCACAGACTTGGCTTGATGGTACTGCTACCGTTTATACTAACTTTTATCAAACTGATAAAATTGATTGGTGTGACATTATGTGTAACTAGTCATTTTAGGGGTATGGGTACTACAGCTACTCGGCACAACCATTAAAACCACTTTTATTAGAATATAATTAAAAACTGTTATTTACTAAGGTGTTTTTATTGAACTAAACATAATGAAGGGTATTTAAATTACCTAAGTATTTAATAAAATTATGCTACTGATAGATAGTCTGAGTATCTCTTGTTTATAACATAGGAGGTATTTATTATATAGGGCTATGTACTACTTAAGGCAGTATGTATTACAAAGGGGTATGTATCACATAAGCCAATATATATTACATAGGAGGTATGTATTACATAAGGCAGTATTTAATACATAGAGGGTATGTATCACAAGGCTTTTGATTGCGTTGATCATAACACTCTAATCCTAAAATTAAAATACTACGGATTACGAGGACAATCTTTAGATCTAGTATTGTCATATTTGTCAACAAGATAGTAAAAGGTAGGCGTAAACGGTGTGACTTCACCTGGGTCCTTAGTAAGAATGGGCGTGCTTCAGGGTTCTATCTTAGGCCCCTTTCTTTTCCTAGCATATATTAATGACTAGCTGATCCCCGCGACTTCGTCCGCGTCAATTTCTGTTATTATGACCGCGATTAAGAAGTTTAAAAAAAAAGTATTTCTGCGTAAATAATAATTTTAGTTAATATTATGTTGATAAAACTCTGTAGCAAATAATTGGCAATAATGCATTAATTTCGACCAAATGATTACCTTAAAAAAGGTTATAGTGAATCAATCTTAAAAGATAGACATATACTGTCGCAGATATTTTTTTAGATCATTTAAAGAGGAACAATTCTTTTATACATATATTTTGGGTAGCTCTAACCGTTTACGCAGCGCACGCAACGGAAGCTTTCAAGTATGAATATTTTGCCCCGTTTTTGTGACATTTTTCACTGCTGCTTAGCTCCTATTGGTCGCAGCGTAATGTTATATATCCTAAAGCCTTCCTCGATAAATGGACTATCTAACACAAAAAGATTTTTTCATATTGGTTTCTTAGGTTTACGCGAATGTTAGACATTGAAATAAAACTACTTTTTACGGATTTTTTCGCGGTTTATATTTAGATTTTAAGTCCCGACGTTTCGACACCTTTGCAGGTATCATGGTCACGGGCAGACTGAGATGGCGTTCGTCTTGACAGTAGATGTTGCTCGTTCTACCTTCATATTTTAACTAATTATTTGAGTTCCGACCTACGCAATATGAGCTCACTGTGTCTTGATGTCTTGCAGCGCTGCTCTTGGGTTTGGCCTTGAGTTTATGTATTATTGGGTCCCAAGTAGGTGATATCTTCCAGCCATCTTCTCTATTGAAATTAGGGTGTTTTTTAATTTCAATAGCCTCGCGAAACATCCTAGGTAGGAATTTGGGTTCTTTAGCGAGGATCTGTGGTTGGTCAAATCTAATATATATTATAATAATAATATTTCGAGGAGACAGCCTTAAAAACAGCTCCTTTCACTCCCAGGTTTTATAAACGGTACGTAGATGACACTTTCACAATTTTACCATCTAATCAAGTAAATGCATTCTTAAAACATCTTAACTCCATCAATAACAAAATTCAATTCACTATGGAGTTGGAGGATAATAAATCTCTTGCCTTCTTAGACATATTAGTCAAACGTAATCCTGATCAGACAATAAGTCACACTGTGTATCGCAAAAAGACCCATACAGATAGGTACCTAAACGGTGAATCTCACCACCACCCTAAACAGTTAGCTACCGTGGGAAAATCCTTGTTTCAGAGAGCACACGGACTCTGTGATGACAGACACCTTGCCGCTGAGCTTCAACATGTCAAGCAAGTACTGCGAGACAACAAGCTCCAAATTCCACGGCCCCGTCACAGAAACCGAGTGAAGCCAGCCACAGTTGATCGTTTACCTGCTGTACTACCATACGTCAGAGGTGTCACAGACAAGATTGGCTACATCCTGAAGCGAGCTTCAATTAAAACATACTTCAAGCCGCCCAAGAAGATTAGTCAGTCCTTACCATCCGTCAAGTGTCACATACCTCTACAAGATGCAGGAGTTTATAAACTAGATTGTGACTGCGGCCTCTCTTACATCGGTCAAACAAAACGAAGCATAGGGACCCGCGTTAAAGAACACATAGCTGACGTGAAACACCGCCGCTCAACGAAGTCTGCAGTCGCCGAACATGCTGAAGGCTCCAGCCATTATATTAGATTTGACCAACCACAGATCCTCGCTAAAGAACCCAAATTCCTACCTAGGATGTTTCGCGAGGCTATTGAAATTAAAAAACACCCTAATTTCAATAGAGAAGATGGCTGGAAGATATCACCTACTTGGGACCCAATAATACATAAACTCAAGGCCAAAGTCAGATATATTAACAGTTCACATTCAAGAACTACTATCCAAACAAATAAACATTGATATCTTATGTATAACGGAGCATTTTATAATGTCTGGACACGAGAAACTGTTACTCATTCCAAATTATAAATTAGCAGCATGTTACTCTAGAAATAACATAAAGCGCGGAGGAGCGTGCATATTGATAAAACAAGGGCTTGAATACAAGGAACTACCAGACATAATAAGATACTCTGTAATAGGTATAATTGAGTGTTGTGCTATAAAACTTGTTAAACAAAATGTCATCGTTCTCTGTGTATATAGACCTCCTAAAATGTGTAACTTAAACAAATTTTATGAAAATTTAGGCAGTATTTTAAAAATTATATGTACTAAAAATGGCTCTAAAATAGTATTGTGTGGTGATTTCAACATAAATACAATGTTGAGAAACAGATTTACTTTGGAACTTGAATGCTTTCTCCTGATGTATAACCTCAAATTAGAAATAAATGTTCCCACCAGGCTTAACAGTAACACTTGTATAGATAATTTTGCTCACAATTACAGACAAAAATGTAAATGGGAAGTAATAGACTTAGCATTGTCTGATCACACAGCGCAAATTCTAAAGATCAAGGTTAATAAATCATTTCAGATACAATCTTGGCGTAAAAGTACACGAGATATTACGGATGAAAATCTACTCAAATTTAAAAACCATCTGCTATCATTAACTTTTTCAGAGGTATATAATAGCGAGGACCCAAACTTAGCATATGATATGTTCTTGGATTTATTTATTTTACTATACAATCTGTGCTTCCCCATAAAATATACAACTATTAAATTTGGAAAATCAATTAAATGGATATCACGGGGTATTCGTATATGCAGTAAAAGACAGCGCTTTTTACTGTGGCAACAACGAATAAAACCCACAGAGGAGAATAAACAAAAATTTCGTAATTATTCCAGAAAATTTAAAAAAATCGTCAAATTAACTCAAAAAGCCCAAAACAACCACTTACTTTTAAACTCAAAAAATAAATCAAAGGCAGCTTGGCATATAATAAACAACAATAATAATATTAATGAACCCATCTCTAAGATAAATAATCATGATGTCATAATAACTAACCCTAAAGATATAGCTGAAGCATTTAATGATTTTTTCGTTGATCATGTCTCGGATTCACCGAGATCTGCGTCTCATCGTGTAAAAGAAATAGATCATAATCCAAATTCGTTTTTCATGTCCCCAGTTGTACCGCAAGACGTATCAAGGGTAATAAGATCACTGAAAAATAAAAAGAGCTTTGGTCACGACGGCATTTCCACTAAAGTCATAAAATTCGTTTCTAATGTGATTTCTGGTCCTTTAAGTCATATTATTAATGCAAGTATATCTTCAGGAGTATTTCCTAAGAGTCTCAAAACAGTAATTGTGAAACCTCTTCATAAAAAAAACAATAAAGAAAATATGTCAAATTACAGACCCATTGCTCTTATTCCTGTGTTCTCTAAAGTAATAGAAAAAATTGTATATGAACAAATTTACAATTTTTTGACAAAATTTAACTTACTTTGTGACGAACAAAAAGGTTTCCGTAAAGATAAAAACATCAATATGGCTATATTCGATTTATTAAAAACTATAATGGTGAACGTAGATAATAAAACACCAGTATGCGCCATTTTCACGGATATGACAAAGGCCTTTGACTACGTAGATCATGAGACACTATTAAACAAACTTCAAGCTTACGGAATTCGAGGAAATGCATTAAATTTAATTAACTCCTATCTAACTGGTCGTATGCAATATACTGAAATTTTTAATATTTGTTTGAATACAAAACGTGAAATAAAATTCAGATCTTCTTATAGAAACATCAAATATGGCGTCCCTCAAGGAAGCGTTCTCGGTCCGCTTTTATTTTTAATTTATATCAACGACCTTCCACTTCAAATAGACCATCCAATCATATTGTTTGCTGACGACAGTACAGCACTAGTTAAATGCACAAGTAAAGAAAACTATGAAAATGATATTAACAACACTCTTAAATCTATAGTTAATTGGCTTAATTACAATAATTTAAAAATAAATATACAAAAAACTAATATCATGCATTTTTACCAACGAATTAATCCCAAAGACTTAAACGTCAATTATGATGGTCATAAGATTGAAAATGTTAAGGTAGCTAAATTTTTGGGAATATTAATTGACAATCAATTAACATGGAAACCTCAAGCTGAATTTATTTGTAAAAAGTTAAGTACTTACGCCTACATGTTATACAACCTATCTAAAAAAGTCAATATCAATACAGTCATTGTTGCTTACCATGGCCTTGTTATTTCAACGTTGAGGTTTGGCATCATATTCTGGGGTAATAGTAGTGAAAGAGAAAACGTTTTCAAAGCCCAAAAACGCTGCGTTAGGTCAATTTTTAACTTACAGGTTACGGACAGCTGTGTTCCTATTTTCAAATTACATAAATTACTAACCTTCCCATGTCTGTACATTCTAGAATTAGCCATTTTTGTAAAAAGCAACCTGCATCTGTTTCCATTGTTATGTGAGATACGAAAGAGGACAAATTGTATGAGATCTCAGTATCAAAATTTATTGCACACAGGTAGCTATAACACCACACTGTTAAAGAAAAGCGTTATGTGTATGGCGCCAAAGGTATACAATAAGTTACCTGAAGTTATTAAAGAACAACCATTTAGAATATTCAAAAAACGACTAACTGACTTATTGTTACAAAAATGTTACTATTCTATATCCGATTTTTTGAATGATGATTTGTGATAGTATATAGAACATATTATTTTTTTTTTTTTTTTTTTTTTTTTTTTTTCTGCGCTGGCAAGCTGCAATGTCTTATGTATGTACCGGTGTCTACCCATAAATTTTGTATGCCGAAAGGCAGAATGTACAAGGACTCTTGAACTTTTGTTAACATCTTATTGTAATACCTACATTCTATACAAATAAAAACTTCTTATTCTTATTCTTATTCTTATTCTTATTCAAACCCAAGAGCAGCGCTGCAAGACATCAAGACACAGTGAGCTCATATTGCGTAGGTCGGAACTCAAATAATTAGTTAAAATATGAAGGTAGAACGAGCAACATCTACTGTCAAGACGAACGCCATCTCAGTCTGCCCGTGACCATGATACCTGCAAAGGTGTCGAAACGTCGGGACTTAAAATCTAAATATAAACCGCGAAAAAATCCGTAAAAAGAAGATTTTTTCAATTTTAACCAGTAGTTCCTGAGATTAGCGCGTTCAACCAAACAAACAAACAAACTCTTCAGCTTTATAATATTAGTATAGATCTGCATTAAAATAGCAAGACTATTCCAATTTAAATAGTACGCTCAACGTTGTCAGATTGGTTTTCAGCGAATAATTTGCTACTAAACGCTTCACTAACAAAATGTTTAAAATTTTCACTTCCGAACGTTCGATCGCATTTGGATCTAAATCTAATGCTTGATGGTAAAAAACTAGAATTAATTAACGAAACGGTATTTCTTGGTATTACTATAGACTCTAAGTTCCAGTTGGGCGCTCATATCAAAGCATTGACGAAAGGGTTAAGTTCCGCTGCATTTGCAGTACGGAAAATTAGTTTACTACGCGTATTTTCACAGCATTATGTCATACGGCGTTCTGCTATGGGGCTCTGCTGCCGATGTAGATTCTATATTCAACTTGCAAAAACGAGCAATTCGCGCCATTTACTGTATGGGCCCCCGCGAATCACTTAGAGAGAAATTTAAAGAAATCGGTATTCTCACGTTGCCATCGCTTTATATTGTGGAAAATATAATGTACGTTCGTAAACATTTAGATAGTTTTAGTGTCAACAGTGATTATCACAACATTAACACCAGAAGTAAAAATAAACTAGTGGTCCCAAGGTTTAGACTAACTAAAACAAATACTAAATCCTTCCTAGGGAATTCTATTCGCTTTTATAATAAATTACCAGATAGTTTAATTCATTTAACCAACAAAAAGTTTAAAACGAGCGTGAAATCCAAACTAATAGGAAAGGCTTATTATAAAACTAGCTGTACCCGGCATGCGTTGCAATGCAATTTTTTCTACCTAGCACCTGCCTACTACCTACCTACTACCACTTAGGGGTATGAAAAATAGATAGTAGCGCGCCGCCGATTCTCAGACCTACTGAATATGCATATAAAATTTCATAAAAATCGGTCAAGCCGTTTCGGAGGAGTATGGTAACTAACATTCTGACACGAGAATTTTATATATAAGAGATTAGTGACTATGTAGAGGATAAAAGCGCGTCGATCTAGGACCTTCTGCAAATGTGGCCTCCCTGGCGGTCCGTTAGTTCATGTAGGTATATGTAGTTTTGCTCGATTAGCTTCCCCGAGGTCTCTATTCGTAGAAACCTTTTGACATGCGTTGATATTCCTGTAAGGGTTTAGTTAGGACTAGTTACATATCTACTGTATGTAAAACTATTTACTTATTTAAATAGATATTTGTTTCTTTTTTTAATTATTGAGTTTAGTCTTTTTTTAATTATTCTCAGTCTTTTCGCATACGTGACCTTTGTAAAAGTGACAACAATGTAAATTTAGTTGCGTGTCCCATTTCATTTTTCTTCCATTTTGGATGTTATCGTTTACAATAAACTAAACATTTTGCTATTTACGCTGTTGTCGCATATTTGTATATTTTTTATATAATTGTATTTTTTACATTGATGTTAACCTTTTTTTTTAAAGAGTAACCTATGGAGTTTCTTGCCGGTTCTTCTCCATTGGAATGAGATTTTGGAACCTGCAACTAGAGTCAGTAATTTAACGTTTTAAAAGAGCTTAAAAGGCCTACTTGAAATAAAAATATTTTGATTTTGATTTAGGCAATATACGTATTACATAAGAGAAGTAAATAAAAACATTTATCTATTTAAAAACCAACTATCATGCATATTTTTAAAACCAATACATGTTAAAGATACTGTGTTCTTAAATTTATATTAGGTAGGTACCTATAGGCAGTAGTATACCACTTTTGAGCCGATGATAAACCCGCATGAAATAAAAAGGTTAAGTAGCCAAAAACATAAATAAGTTTATGAATAAAAAAAAACATGAGAAATATAGAGCCTGAAATGCCGTAAATAAACCTCAAAATTTGTAGAAAATTTCAAAATTCCAAAATTTTTATCTTTAATATTTTATTTAACCTCGATGGTTACATCGTAGCAAGTGCTAAAACATCCGATAGGCACACTATTAAACATTTTCAGAAACATAAATGGTGTAGATATCTATTGCGACCTACCACGGCAGTGTGAGCAGAAATATTTCGGCCAAAAATCACTAGAAATCTAATAACTCGATAACTACAAAAAATCCAGGAACTAACATGGGAGTGAATGAGTGACTATGTTAAATGAACAGTAGTGCTATTCTGTAACATTATTTTCATGTCTCGACAGCGGAATCCGCGGTGAGATGTCAAATACGTATTCTCTAATTTGAATTCTAAATCAAGGCCAATTGGGTTCACTTTTGAAGTGAGCTTTATTGTCACTCAGGTGAAGTTCGATACCGAAATTATTTACAGAATAGACAAACTGCACTTTATTATGTTACCTAGCAACGATATTAATAAGTTTGATTGTACCCAATAAATATTATAAAGAGGAAAGATTTGATTGTTTGTTTGTTTGAAATGAATAGGCTCCGAAACTACTTGACCGATTTGAAAAATTCTTTCACTGTTGGGAAGCTACACTATCTCCGGTGAACATAGGCTATATAAAATTTTCAAAAAAGTTAGGGGTCCATACTAAAACCTCAATAATGTAAACCAAGGTGTGAAAAAATTACCAAAAAACTTTCTTGCATCGCGTGCGCTGCGAAAACTATTGATTATAGAACAATATAATGTACTACGTCTATGTAGAACATATAATTATCTACAAAAAGTGTCGCGACAGCATATGTCTAACTATTACAGTTAGGTCACAATAAGGGATATTTTATTAAAAAAAATATTATTGAAAGGACGCCGCTAGAAAAGGCTCTTTATTTGTTACTTAGTATTGATCCTTATCAAAATAAATTACTTCATAGTCAAGACTGCTTCAATACCTTTATGTAACTTTTTGAATTATTCACTTTGGACATTCCCTTCGAAAGATATCACGAGATTAAAATATAAGAATTAGAAAAAAGTCGCGTGATTGTCGCTAACTCTGCTCGGCTAACTATGCGATTTAAGCATCACTAAGGTACGGGAGTGTCTATACTAATATTATAAAGAGCGTAATAGTAGTAATAACACAGATACCTTCAATCCTAACTTTTTAATAATGTGTTAAATACCCGTGCGAAGCCGGGACGGGCCGCTAGTACCCAATACTTGTCAAAAAACATATATAGGATTTTAAACGAAAAAAATATCGAAATAAAACTACTTTTCATGCGATTCTATTGCGGCTTGGTTTAGATTTTAGTTCACGACTTAAACAATATTAAAATACTGGCTGTGCCCGCGACTTCGTCCGCGTGGATGACGAAACTTATCAATGCGTTTTTTGTGTAAAGTGCTATTTGTGTAGAACGTTATCTATCGAGCATACCTCTGGCTAGTCTCATTCGCCTAGCGTGTCTCAATGTAGCAGAAAGAGATGGTCTCTTTCTGGAAGGCATCGATTCGTGTTATAAGTAACTATATCCGTATTAAAAAATAAATAAATCTTTAAGACTATTTTTATAGAAGAGCCCTAACACCTAGCGCCTATACCTACACTTATATGTGTATATACCAATAAATAAGCAAAATCCCTAAAAACTTAAATGTATACGAATGACTAATCCTACATAAGAGAACTATAAAAACCCTACGGTACACACTGTCAAATATACTACCTATGCTCGAAATTAATATTATACGGTCTACGCCTGATAAAAGTAAACCTAAGTACATTATTAATTAAAAAAAAATAACTCAATAACAGAAAATAAAACACCTACCTACCTAAATAAACCTATTTCTGATGATAACTACTCTAAACTCAATAAATAAGCAAAATCCCTAAAAACCAATATCTACACGAATGACTAATCCTACAACAGTATTATAAAAAAACCTACGGTCACTAAGTACACTATCAAATATACTACCTAAACTTTAAAATTAAAATGTATACCTACGAGGCTACGACTTATAGAAATAAACCTAAATAACTCTACCCTAAAGGTGACGTAACCTACGACAAACTTATTCTATGCGGTTGGTCCAGTAATTGGGTCTAGGGATCGAACCGCAAAATTAAGTTTGTTTTTTATTGTATATACTTTTCCGGGATAAAACTACCCAGTGTGGTGCCCAGGATATCAAAGAATAATTTTACCAAGTTTCATCGTAATCGAACCGGTAGTTTTTGCGTGATGCCTGAACAAACAGACAGACAGACAAAAAAAATTTTAATCACATTTTTGGGTTATTTGTCGGTCTAGTAACCCCCCGCCGTTTATTGTTTTGTTATTTTCAATGTACAGAATTTTCACTTCTACAGTAATCTACAGATTTATTATATAAAAAGTATAGAAGTATAGATAATACTGAGAAGTGGTGAAGAAATCTATAATCACTAAAATAACCGATATATTTTTATACAGAGCCTTAGAAAGAATTCCGTTCGTTGATAAAGGTCTTAAAATAATGTGCCTGATTATTTGCCTAATTCATAGAAGAAATGGAGTATTACTCGTAAGGTTCATTAAAACGCGAGAAAATTTTATCGTATCAGGTTTCCATCCATTGAATTTCCGTGATGAAGAATGTATCTCTATCTAATACATACATGTTTTTTTTTTCAAATTTCTAAAGTTACAATTAGCTAATAAAAAGCAAATACTTCCAAAGCCGGGTGACGGTCCCTTATAAATTATAAAATAAGCTTCGGAGATCAGAGAATCACTCCATGTATAATTCAGGGGCCCGATGCCGCTATTTTAAGTCAGTGAGTGGCGGGTTAATAAACGTTCCCGTGTACTTGTTATTGTGCCTAGTTTTCGTATTCAGATAAGAACAGTCCCTTGCAATCCTAACATAACAACAGTGGCAAGTAGGTGTACATTTGTCATTAAACTAAAATTATCTGAATACGAAAATAAGCACAAAAACAAGTACACTGGAACGTTTATTAACCCACCACTCACTGACTTAAAATAGCGGACTCGGGCCCCTGGTGTTTAACTGAATCCGGTAAGACTGGAAGCTAGCCCCAATCCCAATGTAGCTTGGGAACATACAAAGTAGAAAGACGACGTAACTGTGCATGTAAAAGATATCACATTTATTTTGTTAGTTATTTTTTCTTTTTAAATTCAAGTCTTTGGTACTTTTAAAGCTAACTGATTACATAATATTTTAACAATTGAAAACTAACAAAAGAAGGTTAAAACAAAACAATTTCAACCATCGGCCTAACGAACAATAACATCACGTTTCTCTTTCAAATCTTAAAGAAAAGTTTTTTGAAAACAGTTTTTGAATTTTACGAAGTTAACAAAAAGCTAAAGAAAGCAGCGGACAAAGTTTGGGTAAGCGCCGGCCATGTTGAATCGATGTCGTTTGAAAGGCTTCCACTAGGGCTTCGGCAGTTCCGAAGCAAATTAAAAAGATCGTATACCATTATTGTAATGGCATTGTTGGAAGTTTTGCTGTGAGCTTTATACATAATGATGTAAACATTCGATACGAGGGTTTAAAAGTACCTTATTTACTTACCTAACTCTTTTATTTTATGAAGGAGAGTAGTCACATAGGTAGGAACTCAACTTAGGTTCTTACTAATAGGGTAGGTGACTAGTCATCTACCTTTGACTTTTCATACCTCGGTATGAAAAGTCAAAATTTATTTAGTCCGCCACTTAGATAATCAGAATATAATATACACGTATTTTTTCTTTTATCAAATCAATAAAAAAATACGAATATAAACCGCTTTAAAGTTCAGGAGTGGGGGCTTGTGACGTCACGGGTAGGTAAAATTTGTGCTTAGACGTGACGTCACGCGATAATTGTACTCGCTGTATCTTCATAATTCTTTGTTAACGGGACAAAATAAAAAATACGTGTCTTATATTTTTTTATTATCTAAAAGATGTAAGTAGCTACATAAAAATAGAATTTAGTCATTATCCCTATTAGTCTCTTTTAAAAAAAAACTCTTTTAAACAAGCTTTTTTCGATTTCGTAAAGACAATTAAGACTTCATTTCTTAAGATTCAATGATTACCTATTCCTTTCTGAAAACCTACCTACGCGACTTATTCGCGTAGTAAGTTTTTAAGCGTTTATTTTAGATTTTAGTTACCGACGTTTCAACGCCAAGGTGTGATGTAATCCGTAACAAATAGTTTTGTTTCAATGATTACCTAATAATCGATTGATAACTACAACCAATTATCATAAAAGGTTCAGAGCTTTGCCTCAAAAGCTTTTAACAGTCACAAAGGGTTTAATACCAATGTTGTGTAATAATGTTAAAGCTTTCACAAAGTATAAATGAAATGTCTATAAATATTCACCAAACAGTTTTTTTTTCAATTAAGAAATTTAAAAGCCCTGTACAAGATTACTAGAAATAAAAAAATCATGTTCTTTCGTTTGAACATAGCTTCAAAGAAGAATTAATTGGCGATGGAGATTCTGTACGGTATTTAGATAATCGATCAGTTTCGCATGTCTTCACACTTTTGTCCATTTACAGGCTAGTAGTAGTAGGTTTCTTTAATGTTATAAAATACTAATTACCTAATCATTTTTCTATGATTGAATAGTCTTTAAAGATTCAGACTTTCAACAATAACTTGGGATAGACCTATGTCTAGTAGATCTAATGGATATAAGTAGATTGGTTGATTGATGTAGGTTCACTTACCTATGTGGTATGTCAATCCTTATGTGTTCTTTCGAATTTTAAAGTTACTGGTGATGCCAAAAAACTATACCTAAAGCTCAAAAAGTTTTTTTACCGAGTGCCTAACTCTATCCCTATTTAACTATGAATCCTTAGTTGATGCAAAAACCAGCTTCCCATGCAGAAAGCGTATAATTTTCTCACTTCTAAAACCATAAACACACTCTCTAAGCGATTACTCTGTTGAAAATTACAATAATTACATTTTTAATCGGTCTTACCGCCATTCTTCGGACGGCGGCAAAAAAAGCAAAATGGCTACCGACTATCTGTCATGGCACGCGCCCGCCACGCGTTTCGTTCCCCTCAACCGATTAAATGTAAATCAATCGTAAGAATGGGCTAAAGATAAGTTGTGAGTCCGCAATAATATTATGTTACACATTTTATCTTTTATTTACGTTTCCGATTGAGACATATCGTTTTACAGTGGTTGATTGCTCATGTTATTGTGGGATTGTTGTTTTTGCAAATGGATTGGTAGTGCGGTAGTTCAGCTAGGATAATTAATTTTAAAAGCTTAAGAGAGTTTTACTTAATTTATTAAAAGCGACATTTAGCGCTAGTTAATCTAAATAAATAAAAAACTAAAAACATGCCATTGCTGTTTGGAATATTCCTAGAATAAGATACCTACCTGCCTACCTACCTACTCATTCTTTAAGATTACCTATATCAATGACAGAGATGGGAGCTATGCAGTCGGTATAGTGGTTTTTTATGGGGCTTTGATAATAAAAAAAGCATTTTTATTAAATTCATAAGATGTTATATTTTTACTGTGTAGTTTTAATTGACTTTTATTTATAAAAATATCGCATCTCTACATACGCAATTACCTAACTAACAAATAAATAAATTGGCTCACTTTGTCTCAATAAAAAATCCATCAATAAAAAAAAAACAAGCAATAGTCGAGATTAACCGCGGCAACCAGAAGAAGACACAATAAAACATTACAAAAGCATACCCTAATTTATTCATCCTGCCCTCCATTATAGCAACTATCTCCCTTTAAATAAACACGCTTACCTGTCAGATCAGATAGGTTTGATACTCGCACTTGTTACTTGTGAGCCTAAGGGCAAATACAGGTGGTGGTCTAGAGGGCGTAATGTTTGGCTAGAGATTAATTAAGGGTGTAAGGGGAGTTAGAAATGGTTGGTGGATGATTGCTGATTTTTATCGCAGATTTTTATTTAATTATCACGTGAGAAATCAATTACCAGCAATATTTAAAAAAGGAGTTTTGGATAGTTTGTTTGGAGTTTTAGACATGTAAAATTAAACTGTTTCACTAAGATGTTTAGGTGCCTATTCATTTAGGTTACAATGATCCAGAAACACAATGAACTAGAAATATATTATAGCTATGCAATTATATAAAAACTAAGCCTACACAAGAAATAAGGAAAATTATAAAACAAATAAAACTAAGAACTAAAATAAGGCATCAAAAAATTTATCCACATCGCTGTCGACTGGGAGTATGCCCAAAAGGCTGGCAGCATTGCCACGTTGTATGGCAATGCTTATTCGCTGACCTAGGTAGAAGCCAGCCTTTGGGTCACGCGAAGTGTCAACCTGGCGTTTTGATAAATCTTTAAAAAATCTGTGTGCACTCGGACCCCACGGACCAAGGGTCTCAACCCCGAACGGCTCGAATATATAACTTCCAACTAGGTTGGTATATTTCCGCCGCTTGAGGTTCTTATATAATTGTAAATATTTTAAGTTTAATTCATAATAAAGATATATTTTAGCTACGCAATGAATTTTCACAAAATTACACAACAGTTTTACTTAGTGTACGACCTGTGCTGAACAAAATATAAAAAAACAAAGCATTTTGGATCATGTAATCTGGTTCAATGGGTTCTTTTTCTTTTATAGAAAACTTGTTCGCCAACTTAAATCACAAAAGCGCTTTATAAAATTTAAGTTAGGCTGTAATATTAGGTTTACATTGAGTATTTTTTGTTTTTATGTAACTAATGTGATTTCTTTTTAAAATTCTGAATATGAAATCCTATTCCATCGAATTCGGATTTTATCAATCTCTATCAGACAAAAAAACACATTATTGAAGGTAAAAGCTAGAGCCGAAATTATCCAGAGCCTGTCTTTGGAAAGACTATTCTATTCTTAGTTCAGGTGAAGTAGCCTAAGACATTTCTTAAGACATAAATTGCTTCGATGGTGGGTTACCTTGGATCAATTTATCAAACTAATAATTTTCTGTTATATTTTTCCAGATTCATGCCACAATTCCCACTCGACCCTCCAAAGCATACTGGCGAACCATCTATCCGGTATAAAGGGCAAAGGCACCAGCGGTGTGACGTTATGTCAAAGGGAGGTTCCTCAGGCGATCCGGTTACCGGACGAACGGACGTCATCCGACACTTCCGTTTCCGAACGATCGACTTTCCGACAGGTGAGCCGGCGCATCGATCGGAGGATTTGAATTTTTATTTAGGTGTTTAGGGTTCATTAAGTTTATTCACATATTTTATTATACTAGCTGTGGCCCGCGGTTTGGCTCGCGTGAATACCTAGGTTCCGTTTCCGACGTGTTTATAATTATACTGTTATTCGGGGGGAAAGGAATCCAACAAATTCAATATCATGAAAATCAGTCGACCCGTTCTTCATTTGCTAACTGGTGTAACTAGAAATTGTTTTATGTGTTAAATATAGCTCGCGGTTCCATACCTATCTCGCATTATCTCTTTAGCAATTCGTCCAAATTACATAGGTATATGCAGTAAAAGGGATTTTCTGGTTTTTTTTTTTAACACTTGAGACAACAAATTTCATGTCCGTTTTCTGGTTCTAAGCTGCCTCCCAATTTTCAGCCAGATCGGTTCAGTCGTTTTTGTATAGATTTATTTACATTTATATAAATATTCTGTTCTGCTGACTTACGCAAGGGTCTTGAACATTGAAGTTTTCATTGAAGAATAAGTTAGCTGTTTGCAATAGGTACTGAGCTGGTACAAAAGTTTTAATTAGTTTTATAACTACGGAATACGATACTGCCACTGGTTCTATTAACTAGTATTTATCAATGAATTAAGAGAGAGCTGTAGTATTCCAAAATAGTCGTATGTCTATAAAAGTTGTAAACTTGTGTGATATAATTAACATGTCCGTTTTAAGTGTGTACCTGCTTATGTATTAATTTCTGTTTTTTATTTTGCCAGACCGCCAGGTGCCGAGAATACAACACTGCTCTGCTATGACAACCACGTACCTACGACTCAAGAACATCAAATCTTAAAAATATGCAAATATACTGGTGCTACATTGAGATTGGTGTATATTTTCTATTTATACCACAGACAGACTGACCGATCTCTAACTTAACATATTTCTTCTTGCGTCTTGGGTTTAGAAAGGAGTTAATAATTATTTTCTCATCATAAATATTGTTGTATATGTTTTATATGTGTACTTTTCATCCCGAACCCGTAGCACGTCATGCAGTGAAATTTGGAAAACTCCATTTACTCAGCTGCCATCCGTAGCCCTTATGCAAATAAGAAGAAAGATCTTATTGCGCCTTCTATCAAGCGCGGATCCAGGGGGGTGGTCATGGGGTCATGACCACCCCCCTGGGCTAGGTCCAGGAACTAGGTAGACCACTAATTAAATTGTTATCTATTTCTAAAAGAGGGCAAAAGAGCAGCTGGACCCCGAGCAGTTCAGTAACAAACCCAAATATAACAACAAAATATGTAATGATGTAGAAAAAAATCGCGCTGCGCGGCCAATGTCATGGTGCAAAAGGAAATTAGCTACCTATTTTAGGCTCATTTGTTAACGGCCGATTGCTACCTAACTTAGGAGAACAACTAATTATTTGAAAAAAGAAACGAGCATTGCATTGTGTAAAATTTTGATAAAAAAAATCTATTGTGTAATAAAATATAATTAATAAAATATGGCTAAGTTAAATCTTATTAAAAAAATCTGATTTCTGGACCAAAGGCTGGGGGCACCCTTGCTTTTTGGGACTTGGCCACGACTATGTGACCACCCCCTGGCACCAATGCTGGATCCGCCCTTGCCTTCTATTGCAGCAAATTCAATAAAATGCACGTAACAAAGGTTCATAAAAATATTATACTTACAATCCTTTGCAAAAAAAGTAATTTTATTAATGAAATTAAACTTAAAATATTTACAATTTTACAAAAACTAAGCCTACGCAAGAAATAAAAAGAATTATAAACTAAATGAAACTAAGAACTAAAACAGAGCATCAAAAAATTCATCCACATCGCTGTCGACTGGGAGTGTGCCCAAAAGGCTGGCAGCATTGCCACGTTGTATGTACCAAGTAAGAAAAAAAGTATTTATTAAATGCAGTGTATTGCTAGCAATATAATAAATTTGGCTCGTTTAAAGTGAGACTTCGTCATTATTTTTTATGAGGATAAACTCTCTGTTCATTTTGAAGTTACTCAATTACTAATTTTTCACATTTGTAAGATCGCACTTTTTAATAATAATGTATCTAATCCTAGTTAAGAAGTTAGAGGCATCAAAAATAGGAGAGAACTTAAATAGGATCTGTCTAATTAAAAAAAAAACCTAGCCTAACCTAACCCACTTTGGATAGGTCTCTAATGAACAAAACCTAGCCTAACCTAACACAATTTCCAGAATGTTCTACTCCCTGTGTGGCATGGACCACCTCGGCGATCGCCAGCTCGCGGCATCACTGTTCACTGGTCTGTATACTCACAACTCGCTCAAATTCTCACGGTGTAACTTCCCATAGAGGTTTTCGCGCGCCAAAAACTGTCGCCATTTTTTGTTGATATCGTCCAGCGTCCGTTGATGTTTGGCTTCGAAGAATTTAGGCATGTGTTGGAGACTGTGTTTTAACTTTCACTTTTGTTTTTCTAAGTGATCTGTCGTTTAGTAACTAAAATAATAATTATCCAGTCTATAATCGTCACACTGCTGGGCACAGGCCTCTTCCCATATATAGAAGGCACGAGCATTGATCACCACGCTTGCTCTCTGCGGATTGGCGATTTTAGATCCCAAATTTTTGGAATCCAGCTTTCCTCACGATGTTTTCCTTCACCGTTTGTCAGAAGTGTCTTAGAATAATTAAGAAAGTACATATAACTTTGAAAAAGCCACATTGGTACTTGCCTGGGTTCGAACCTGCAACCTTGTGCATACAATTCCGTTCATTGAACCGCTAGGCCACCACTAGTAACTAAAAGCTGAAAAATAATCTATTCCCCTACGCAGCCTTTACTTAGATCAAAGGTTTTCTTTCTACAAATGTAAGTACAAGTAGAAAGAAAATGTTTGAACCTCAGGCAGGACTCGAACCCGCGACTACTGTCCGCTCCAGTGCTGGTGCGTTTAACCAGTAGTCGTTGTTGTACAAGCTCTTTTTCAGTTTGCATTGATGGAAATCCAGTTTATTTGTCCACGTTTGATGCTAGAACTCAAATTCTTGCCTCAATCATGTAATGCAAACTGAGAACATGTCTTCTGAGGATAGAGAGTCTGTTTGATCACAATAATGGATTTACTTTTTCGTAGTAAGGTCGATCGTACTTTAAAATTACAAAGCTTTCTCAGCCTTAGTTAACTTTGAAGCTTCCGAAAACCATACATAGGTAGATATGTTCTAGTTTAAAGAGATTGTTGTCATTGACACTAACAAAAGCAAAATTTGTGTATTTACATAACCTATATCCAATATATATAGATAGCTACAGATTCAGGTTATCATCAAAATCCGACAAAACTCCCAAAACCATCCCACATGCATGATAACCTACCTGCAAATAAGCTATGTTCAATCAATTTGAAACGACTCCGAGACAGGTTGGCTCCGCGGCTCCGGATGGCTCGCAGCTACCTGGGTGGCCATGCCTCGCTCGCACTAATCGGTATTGATATTCGGATTATTCCGGATCGAGTTCGTATAGTAAAAGGATGGATATGTCATATACAATTTGGAGATCGATTTCTGTTGTGGCATATTGATTTAACTAGTAGGTCTTGGATTAAATAAAAAAGCGTTGATTATGAACCTTGCTGTTAGGTTTTTTTTGGAATATATTACACTGGCGTGCATAAATGCTAAACAATATAGGAATAGCGATAGGTACATGCCAATTCTGAGAAAACCTTTATTAAATCTATTGAACTTTCAACTATGTCTATTGCAACAACTTGCTACGCTTTGTTTCATGCAGATGTTATTAGTTTTATCCTTTAGCTAAGTGCAGAAGCTAACAAAATGCAAATTCAATAAATGCAAATATAATTAATTACCTCATTACTTATCTAAACATCATCGGACCGCTAAACGATTCTCACCACAGAAACAAAAGCTTCCGCTCGGCCGAGCCGGCCATGTTAACCCGATACGTTGACAGCCACTTTCCCGCGCACAATATGTCATGTTTTTTTTTTCAGACGAGGGGTTGGATACAAACAGCCAATTACGGTAGGGGCGGGAGTGCACTTAGCACACTTGAAAGATAGTTTAGTCACCAACAACGTGGTGTAAGGGCTCGTCCTCCGCCCAAACGTTAATGAAAATTGTATTTTATTTTTTAAACGGCCGCCTGTGTTGCCATGGCGCATGCTTCGACCGACCCGTTTAATTTAATTAGTGAAAGAAGGTTTTGTGTGATAGTGTGATTTGTGATGTGTTTTAATATATTTTCGTGTTAATAGTGCTTTATAGTGAAATTATACTGGATATTTACTTTGAAAAAGGTGTGTATTCTTATTTTAAGCTGGAATAAGTGCTTATTTAGTTGAGTTGCTAGTAATTTAATTAGTAAATGACAGGAGTTATACGTAGACAGCCTCAACCTTTACCAAATAAATAAAATATTTTTCAAGAGTTTGAAGATTTAACTATGTAGTTATTTGAATTATTTTACAAAGTCCGTACGCGAAATAAGTGAGCCGTGAATGAAGCGGTTATAATATCGGGCATCAAGATATATTAGAGCCTGAAAATTGTAGTGCAATACAAAATCGAATGTTTAGTGATCAATAAATAATGGTGATCAAAAAAGTGGTGAGTTAATTATAAATTTAGTTGGACTGTAGATAACCTATTTCATCACATTTAGGAAATTTTCGGCAAATTGGGAGGATACATATTTCCGACACAGTTCATTTAAAAAAGGTTCGTGAAAATTTGTGGTTGTGGAGCAGTCTTTACATGAAGATTTAATATTTCCATATTTTTGTAAAGACATATTTACGTGTACCTTTTTTTTAGTAAATGATCCGTAAGTTATAATTGATCTGTACTTATGTGGGTAGCTGCAGTTAACTAATCCGTGGTTAGTTAGCGCTAGACGGGATTATCGAGCTAATTCTTAAGGTATTGAATAACGTAAGCAATTTTTTTTGCAACTTTTCTCTTTTTTATGTAAGTATTTGATTATTTAATAAAACGTTTAACTAAAATATTAAATGCAATCAGTTATTTGTCTAGTGCACAAATTCGTTTTCTTAGAAAATAAATAAATTTTGGACCTATCTTCCATCTAGCAGCAAAAGTAAAAGTAACAAGCATTTTATAAAACCAAGGTTTTCCTTTAACTAAGGATTTTTTTTTGTCAAAAAATATTTGATTGTACGGGACCAAGTGGACTCGCTTATTTTTAATGTTTTGGGTGATAATAAAGCGTTGCGGGTTCAATTCCTGTGAGGCGTAAATATTTTTCGGCCCTTTTCCGCACTTGTCAATTGTCGGAAGAAACATATTTATTTGCTCTTCACTATGTACACTGTTTTACTATAGTTTAAGTACCTACATCATAATGTATTTGAAATCCGATTTCCCTGATTTGAATAAACTAAAACTTATACAATTATTGTACTTATATCAAATCTGAATAAGCTGAAAAATATCCCTTCAAATACGCGTTACAATGCAATGATCATGTAGTTCTATTTAAACCAAGCAGTGAAATAAATAGAATAGATCGTTTTTATAATCACTACAATACTACATAGTATAAAGCAAAGTCGCTTCCCGCTGTCTGTCCCTATGTATGCTTAGATCTTTAAAACTACGCAACGGATTTTGATGCGTTTTTTTTTAATAGATATAAGTATAATCTAGAGGTTTGTAATGTAAGGTTGTAAATAAATATTTTTTTTTGCGCTTACATTGCAAACGCTGGCTGAACCAGATCAAAATAATGTACTACAGTATTGTGCACCTTAAAAAGGTCTACAAAAAAGTCCGCGATGGTATATGTCTATCTCTATAGTGCGTCGAAGGCCGCGCTTCGCCCTACAGCACTTTATGATTATGTAGTATATTTAGTATCAGCATTGCACCCGTGCAAAGCCGGGGCGGGTCGCTAGTAGCTAATAACAATATATAGCTAATGTGATTCCGGCTGATTTCCAGTAAGTAACGGTAAGGAATAAGAAGCCCGAAGCTTTTAGCCTTAAGTTAGTAGTATAGCCCATTGAATAGACGCATGAAGTCCACAGGAAAAGTGTTGACTGTACTAAGGAGGCTACTAGCGTTACAAAAGTTCCATGTATAGGTGCCATGAAAATGCCATGGTGCTTAAATACTTACACCTTTACAACACAAAAAATTAGTAAGAAATTAAATCTTGCGCAAGAATTAATTGTCACTTCATAGAGTAGGTATTCAAGTTTTTCACAATGGCACATGTCTATGATGTATCAATAGGTTTGTAAATGCAAAATAAACAGTGAGTGTCCAAATCATAAAACCAAATACTAAATCATTAATTTAAATTGTTGAATGTTTCAGTCACTGCATGTTACATAGGCGGACATAATACCAGGGGCCCAATGCCGCTATTTTAAGTCAGTCAGTGCCTAATTTTCGTATTCAGATAAGAACAGTCACTTACAATCCTACAATGACAACAGTGGCAAGTATGTGTACATTTGTCATTAAACTAAATTATCTGAATACGAAAATTAGGCACAATAACAAGTATGTACACTGGAACGTTTATTATCACACCTCTCAATGACTTAAAATAGCGGCATCGGGCCCCAGAAGGCATCGTATTACCTATAGTAATTAATGTAATTCGACTAAGTATTAAGTAACACCAAAAATGCTAAATTCTGGATTATTTAAACTACACCTATTTTATTTATTTAAGACGTTACGTAGTTCTACCAATCTAGCCCAGAACATTATGTAGTTCGACACAGTATTATGTAACACTAATAATGCTGAAAACTGGCTTATTACAACTTTTTTGTTAGAAAAGGCTGTATACTATAAATGTTATCGTTTGATAAATCTAACTTAGCTCCTCAAATTAACAATTGATTGCTCATAAATGTAACAAAACCTGAGTTCTGTAAAGAATAAAACAAAACACTTTTGATAACCTCGGAGGTATATATATGTATCGGTGATATACTTATAAAATAAACCACTAGTTAAAGGATAATTATATGAAATACGCACAATATATTATATTAAAATATATCATAACACATAAAATAATTAGCAAATTCCTCCTCTCTCCTACTTTTGCTGTGCCCGACAGGGTCCATAATGAGCTGTTAACTTACTGTATTGACCACCTATGTAACATTACGGTATGCAATAAAGAATTGAATTGAATTAAAAAAAACAGCGATTTTTACAAATAGGTCACAGTTTGATTTAAAAAAAAAATATGATTGAATGAAACAAATGAATAAATTGCTGGTGATATCGTGTGCCTACGAACAGAAACATAAAAAAAAACGTAGGTACAGACAAATTGAGAGCCTCCTCTTTTAGAAGTCGGTTGAAAAAGCTTAATGACGTTTTACACATTAACCGTCGTGTGGTTAAATGTTGTCAGAGTATGGTTAAAGCGGCTATAGGTAGGTATCGATGCCTTATAAAGGTGTCCCAAAGTACTCAAGTGTTAATCGTCTTAAACACCTTAAAAATTCATAAGTTTGTCAGTACGTCATATAGTGTAGGTGCAGAAGTTACCTTTATCAAGTTTCACACGAAAAAACCGGCCAAGTGCAAGTCAGACTCGCGCACGAAGGGTTCCATACCACCGTTGTATGAGAGCCCCCCTAAATATATTTTTTATTTTAATTTTAGTATTTGTTGTTATGGCGGCACTAGATATACAACATTTGTGAAAATTTCAACTGTGTAGCTATCGCGGTTCTGAGATACATCATGGTGGCAGACGGACGGACATACAGCGAAGTCTTAGTAATAGGGCCCGTTTTTACCCTTTGGGTACGGAACCTTAATAAGTAACATTAATTAGTATAGCTCTATATCTAATAATTATTTCTATAGTTTAGCTGCTTTGTTTTGCGGTTTTATTAGCGTGATTCCCGTTCTAGAACTTATCGGTATGCAATTAGTCGATATGTTAATCTAGGATATAAATTTTGATAACGGATTTGCTTGACATTTGGTCATACGAATCCGTTTTCAGACTTGGTATCGAACATTGAATCCACGAAACACATTTATTAATATATATGCGTAGGGGCCTGAATTGGTCTAGTTGTTTCTCCGTTATCCGTTTTAGTTAACTAGCTATTTAACATCACGTTACTTTTCTAAAGAGAAAAGCAAAGTCTTTTTAGCCTCCTCGACCCATTTCAAGGCAGTGTGTATTAATAAGTATAAGTCTATCTAGACTAGTTAACAGAAATAGGTAATTTCAGTACAAAGTTCTTATGGCCACCTTCTGACACCATCATCAAACTACCTCAAAAGTGACATAACACCGTCATGTAGCATTGTCACCGAACTTATCCAAAGTCATCATCATCAATTTAAAAGCCATGCTCTTGTCGGTGCAGCTCTTTCTAATTCTTGAACTTCTTTGTACGTCAAGACCTTCTCTTTTATTTGTGTAATGTAACTGTATCTTTGAGTTAAGATATAGATACAAGATACAGGATATTTTTCCATGATACCGTTATCTAAAGTGGGTATATAAAATGTCAAATCGGGTAATGAAAAGTGGTTCCTTTTTAGCTTGCAACAAACAAACATACATACATTATATTGCAAGTTAAAGAATAGCTTGTAAAATAACAGGACTTTGATCCCTGCAGTCCTAGTTAAAGAGTTTTCGTTAATTAATTGATAAAATACCTACTGATCCTATTTAAATATTGCATCGTCAGCATTATTTAAAAACATATGTTTCATGCATATTAACTAGAAATAAAAAGAACAAGTCATCTTTATAAAGCGATTTTTTTTATCAGTAAAACGTAGATGCTGCACGTAGGAACGTATCTACCTACATAATTTTTGCTTTGTCATGTAAACATTTGAAATGTATTTTGTATCGATCAGTTCATTAACCGTATGTTGTACAAGGCTTGGGAAAAAAAATGTATGTTATTTGAGACTACATTATTATTAATATGAGTAGTTATTTAACTTTTTCAAAGAAATATTGAAAACTAGATTTTGCCCTAGACTCCGTCCGGGTGTCAATTATCACGACATAAAGTTGGCTGTTTGTTAGTGTTCGATCTAACTACAGTCTACAACCCAAATTTTAAAATTGGTATGGTGATTTAACCAATAAAGCGAGATAGACAGACAGGCAAAGATACTACATGGATGGTTGTATGCATTATATGCGAAATGGCCTTTGACCTATAATAAGAAAATTAGAGGCTGTTATATCGATGTAGCTAAATTATAGAAGTTAATTAGAGCTCCACTTTAACTATCCAAGTGAAGGCGCGATAGATTATATAATTGTCATTTATTTTCTAGATAACCTGTATTTATTCATCAATAACTTTTTATTTTATATCCAGTAAGAAATCTGTTCACTCAATTAATCAAGATTTTGATTATTAACGATGAGAAAACTAGTTGAAAAGACTATCTGTCATGAGAGACTACGCAGTGCGGCAGCGATTTTGGGAAATCCAAACCGACGAAGCACATCCGTGATCCGTAATATTATTTTAAACACATGATTAGATATTTACCAAAATAAAATAAATATATTATAACATTTTAAGTTAACTTATTTAGTTCTAAAAATCTATATAATATAAACAATCGGTAATATTTTTTTAAACACATGTTAAGATATAAATCAAAATAAAATAAATATATTGTAACATTTAAGGTTAACTTTATTTTTGTCTAAAAATTTATACAATAAGTATAAACAACATAATATGTTGTTTATACTTAGGATATATAGGATAAGTATATTATACTTATCCTACCTTATCCAGATCGGAACTCGCATTAGCTAGATAAAAGTATATTATACCTTTTCGGCAACGTTTTTAGATATTTGAATAACTGTATCCAAGTAATCTATCTACTAATGATTTTCTATATATTAGAACCTATGACTTTTTGTTTTATTCTATTCACTGTCTATGTTCTATTAATTTACTCAGATTTCCGAATAACACAATTACATTGAAATAAAACAGTATATTAATAACTAAACGACAGTATACGCTAAATAGCTCTATTTATTTCAATTACTTTATCCTCCATTTGTGTTATATAAGGTGCTATAAAAACATCTGCCACGGCTTTAATGGGAGGTAGTATTGTGTTTATAGATTACAATAGTATAGATAAATTATTGATTATTTATCATATTTTTTTCATACAAAAAAAATAACGTATAAATTTGAATTGATTTATTAGTATAAAACCATCCCGTGTCCTAAGCTGTTGCCGCTCCGCACCGAATTCACGTAATTGGTGAACCACGTTACGCAAAATAGAGTCAATGTTAATATAACAATTTTATTTTCTAAAATTTAATTAACTGTTCCGGGGTACGAAAGTTCTTCACTATTGTAATCTATAAACACAATTCTACCTCCCATTAAAGCCGTGGCAGATATTTTTATAGCACCTTATATATAAAAATTTTGTTTTTTTCAAGCATGCATTCTTAAGCCTTTTCAGGCATTTTCAAAATGTAACATTACCTAACTCTAGTTTCGCCTTTTTGTTGGAGAAGAACTAGCAGCAATCTCCCTATGGAGATTTACTCTATAGTACTATTCTTATTTATTTATTTATTATATATATATATTACATATATGTTTATGTACTTACCTATATGTTTAAATTTCCAGCATGCCATCCCGCGACTACAAGCGCCGGAAAGTAATCTCGCGATGAGAATCTCCGCCCTTGCGCCGTAGAGATGCGCGCAGCGAGGCGTGGCCATGGATTGCTACGTGCCGAACAACCCGCAGTACGGGTTGCCGGACTACTGTGTGGAGCACGGACTCTGCGATCCGCTGCACTGCACCTGCGAGACGCACTTGAGAGACTTTCCCGAACAGTGTTGTCAGGTACTAAGATAAAAATCTTAAATTAAATAAAAAAAAAGTTCTTTAATTTTTGGTAATTGAGAAAAAATCAACTTAAAAAGGGAAAGGTGTAATTAAAAACAGTGAAACGTAAATAAAAATTAAAATATGAAAAAAGATTAAAAGACAATACTAATATGTTGTCTTCATGTATCTGATATGAAGTAAACAGGTGTTATAATTAAGACTCTTCTTGCAAAAAAGTTCACAGGTGGTTTTTAGTGTTATAAAAGTCGGCCCCAAGTTGGGCGCCATTAGATTATTTTGATTTTTACATGGTTAGGATTTGTGTAGTGATATTCTTAAATGATATTCATCTCTGAAGAGCATGATCTTGTATATTTGTTGAAGACAGTTTCCACAATAATATGGCTAATTCTAATTGTCAATCATCTGTGAAACTGTTAGGAATATTAAGATAATTGTTGTAGTTACTTAATCAATGGCGATTCTTAAATCATATGGTTAACAAGTCCATAGGGAATTAAAAGAATATCTAAGGGAAAATATAACGTATCGGACACGCGGTATCATGCGATGTAATAACCTCATTTTACCAAGGGCCAAAAAAGAACTAGAAAATAACTAAGTACCTACATATAAAATGTTAAAACTGTATCTGCAAAAAAGGTGGGGATATTAGTAACAAAACACTAAGTAGTAATGATGCAGTTCAAATAGAGAGCTTTCTTTGCCAAGTGAAAAATATCCCAGATGATGTGAACAAAAACAGAGCAATAAATCATGTTTAATATCAATGTCACAGAACGCATTCTGTGCCCTGCATAATTATATATACTTATATTTTTAATGACCTTTTATGTGTCTCACTCACTGCTGGGCAAAGGTCTCCCCCAATTTGCTCCAGGCTTTTGTATCTGAAGCCGCCTCCCACCAATCCGTCAGATAGCGATTTATGTCATCGTGCATTATTATTAAAAATATGTTAATAAGCATGAATTGTTATCCCATCCGTACCCTGTGATTCTTGAGGTGTACCACAGATCTAAAACAACTTCTCTCTTTACAGCAGGAAAACGAGAACTGCTGTCCAGAAAATGGCGACGAGCTAAACGCTTTAAGCGACAACATCGCTTGTTCAGCGCTGTCCCCGGACGAGGTGTGGCCCCCCGAGGACATGGGCTCCTTCTCCCTGCCCCCACTCGACCTGGAGCCGCTGCCCTCGCTGTTCCCCTTCACGCCGTGCTCGGGATACAAGTAAGTGACAACATCGTTTGCTCAGCGCTGTCCCCGGACGAGGCGTGGCTCCCCGAGGACATGGGCTCCTTCTCCCTGCCCCCGCTCGACCTGGAGCCGCTGCGCTCATTGTTCCCCTTCTCGCCGTGCTCGGGGTACAAGTAAGTGACAACATCGCTTGTTCAGCGCTGTCCCCGGACGAGGCCTGCAATGTTATTCCATAAACATTCAGTGAATGTAGCTTTAGGATATTGAAAAAAAAAAGAATTAATTAATTAAGCTCTGCCTAGCATGAAGTAGCATGGACATGGAAGTGGCCAGTGCCCTCAATGTTCGTTTTTCTATGTAGAAGCCTTTTGGCACGTTAACGTTATTTTAAGAAACGAGTTAGACGCAGGGACTTATTTACTGTCATTTCCCTTTTGGACAAACTATGAAATGTGAATTGCACTGTAACATTAAAATTAAAAGATTAACTAAACACCAAAAACAAACTCAAATTACTTAAAGTTTTTAGCTTCGTTAGATACCTGCGTAAAACACATTATTTCTAATTGTCATAATACATGTTTCTTCTACACTAATATTATAAAGAGAAAAGATTTGATTGTTTGTTTGTTTGTTTGTTTGTTTGAAATGAATAGGCTCCGAAACTACTTGACCGATTTGAAAAATTCTTTCACTGTTGGGAAGCTACACTATCTCCGGTGAACATAGGCTATATAAAATTTTCAAAAAAGTTAGGGATCCATACTAAAACCTCAATAATGTAAACCAAGGTGTGAAAAAATTACCAAAAAACTTTCTTGCATCGCGTGCGCTGCGAAAACTATTGATTATAGAACAAAATAATGTACTACGTCTTTGTAGAACATATAATTATCTACAAAAAGTGTCGCGACAGCATATGTCTAACTATTACAGTTAGGTCACAATAAGAGATATTTTATTAAAAAAAATATTATTGAAAGGACGCCGCTAGAAAAGGCTCTTTATTTGTTACTTGGTATTGATCCTTATCAAAATAAATTACTTCATAGTCAAGACTGCTTCAATACCTTTATGTAACTTTTTAAATTATTCACTTTGGACATTCCCTTCGAAAGATATCATGAGTTTAAAATATAAGAATTAGAAAAAAGTCGCGTGATTGTCGCTCACTCTGCTCGGCTAACTATTAGATGCGATTTAAGCATCACTGAGGTACGGGAGTGTCTATACTAATATTATAAAGAGCGTAATAGTAGTAATAACACAGAAGTCAGAAACCTTAAATCATAACTTTTTAATAATGTGATAAATACCCGTGCGAAGCCGGGACGGGCCGCTAGTAATTTATAAAATGCTTCTAATCTTGTCTTTTTTCACCTATGGTAGGTCTCTCCAGTCTTACTGGATTTAGCTGAGTACCGTATTTTAAATAGAGCGACTGCCATTGGCCAATAATTTTAATATGCTTAATACTTTTTTTTTTTTATAAATTAACCCTACTAATAAAATAAGCTGATTAGTATTTAAACAATCATTACTTAGAAGCCGACTGCAGAATAATTTGAGGGAAGGCTAGGCAGACAAACACATTGTTTTAGTGTATTTTAAGAAGATTGCTAACGTAAAAATAAGCCCATTTTATGTTCGTCCTAGGTAATTCAGTTTACAAACTTTGCCGACGGCCGATCAAGCGGTAGTTTACGCGATTTGTCGACCCGACGGCGGCAAATCCAAAACGGAGGGTTATGTACCTAAGTATTTGACCTGCTTGTATGTCCGTTTTTATGTCCGCTCGTGACATGACAACGCAACAGGGGCCCGAGTCTGCTATTTACATTTGCTTGAATCGTCTGAGTGGGTGGGGTTAGTGGGACCATTTTACGATAATTGGCATTCTACTAACTGTCAAAACGTCACAATTGGCCATTGGAACGATTGAGCCGCGAGTTGAGTGAATATGACCGATGGCCGGTACAATTTCGTATTCCGCTATTTTTTGACAGCAGTTGCATCATATCTATGGCTAAACATTTTTTATTTTTCATAGACAATGTGTCAATTTCAACGAAAACTTTCCTTTTTTAAAACATAATTATCCTTATTTACAAGTTTTTAATAGAAATTACATATTGTATGGGCTTTTACAATTAATTAGTATTAAAAAAACAATTAATACAATTTTTTGCAACATAAGAAACGATAATTAATAATTAGTGCCAATCGGTGTTGCCTATTAATAATTACAAAATGTTTGATACTTTTATTTTTAATTTAAATTGACAACACCGCATCCCACTCATGCCAGTATGCCACTGATTGTTGTTGGCTTAACTGAATACGAAAATTAGGCACATATTGGGTTGACACTATCATCCCACTATGATCATAGTAACACGGAGTGTAAATAGCAGACTCGGGCCCCAGCTCAACCGATTTTGATGAATTATGTAACATACCATTTGTCGATTAGAAAGGCATTCAAAATCGACTACTGTGATTAGTAGCTAGACATATCAAATTAGTATTCTCGTAAACTGATCGATCATTTAAGTTAAAAATGTCATAATTAGATAGATCTGACAAGGGATGAAATTAAACAGTCTTTTAGAAACCCGGCTAACGTATTACCTACTTACCTTATTTGCGATAGAATATTACATCGTTTTTTACAATAAAATGGTTTTTTTTTTCATCTTCAAGTAAATTACTAGGCTCTATGATAGGGACTAAATTGTCTTTAAGTCACATAACTTCTTTCTTATACTTCTAGTTAAATTGCCGAATTCAGTCCTGATACCGGTATCAAATATGGAGAGAAGCCGGACCCCACAAGCCTTTTATTGCAAAGTCGTCCTCAGTCCAATACTCATGTTGGTATACCGTGGCATATAAACTTTTACGATGTTAATTCAAGCAATAAGCAATTTATGGACATACGCTTTATGGTGTTCATGAGTTGAAAATATGGATAACTATGGTCATCTTTTTACTATACCTAAGTTATTACGTGTAAGGGAGACTGACTAATAAAACATATTTTTAATACTATATAATAATCTTATATATAAAATTCTCATGTTACAATGTTAGTTACCATGTATTGATGTATGGTTCAGAATGCTGGGCAGTGAAAGGGATGGATGAAAGACGATTGCATGTTGCTGAAATGAGAATGCTTCGATGGATGACTGGAGTAACGAGATTGGATAGGATAAGAAATGAGTATATTAGAGGAAGCTTGAAAGTAGCGCCCGTGAATGGAAAGATGAGAGGTCACTGTTTGTCGTGTTATGGACATGTCATGAGGAGGGATGAAAGTCACGTAACTAGACGAGTTATGAGTATGAATGTGGATGGGTATACATGCAGAGGAAGACCAAAAAAGAGATGGATGGATTGTGTGAAAGATGATATGAGAAAGAAAGGAGTGAATACTGAGATGACAAGTTGTAGAGATGAATGGAAGCTGAATACGCATTGCGCCGACCCCAAATAATTGGGAACAGGGCAGGGAGATGATGACAATGTTAGTTACCATACTCCTCCGAAACGGCTTGTTGACCGATTTTTATGAAATTTTATATGCATATTCAGTAGGTCTGAGAATCGGCTACTATCTATTTTTCATACTCCTAAGTGGTAGTAGGCAGGTGCTAGGTAGAAAAAATTGCATTGCAATGCAACGCATGCCGGGTACAGCTAGTAGGTAATCTATATAATAATATACATATTTATTACATAGTCTCGCTGAAACTCGAGAACCGCTGGACCTATTTGGCTAATTTTGGTATTGAATTAATTATTTGTGGAAGTCCAGAGAAGGTTTAAAAGGTGAAATGAAAATGTAGGAAATAAATAAAAAAAAACAATTTGTTTAAAATTTATTTTATACAAAAGATTAGGCTTTTATTTATCGATTAAGGCAGTACGAAGTCCGCCTCAGCAGGTCAGCTAGTAAATAATAATAAAGCTCCTTTTCATTCGTCTATTAACCGCATCATTAAGTAAGTACCTAATATGGTCGCGGTTGTAAGTAGATACCATTTAAATCTCAAAAAGTGCAAATACAGCCACAAGACATAGTTTGCGCAAGTACTTTCACATTTTCATCTGCGTAAGTACTTTCCCTATCCGTGAGACATCAGTTTGTTTTTCAGGAATTTTCCAATATTTTGCTCTCATTCTGTTATTCGGGACGGAGACAAATTAAAGAACATAAAATCTGTCCACACGTTCTTGAGTAATAAATAAGAGTATTTAACTATACTTTGTTTTGTATATAAACATAAAGTTATTAATGCTTATTATAAGTATTCATTTATTAGGTCATAATGAAATTCGTGATTTGTACTGAAATAATTTTATTGTTAGAAGTGAAAAAATCTTTTCAAAAGTTATCTAAGCCAAGAACCATCTCGAATACCGCAGCCCTAAATATGACTTTAATTAAAAAAATAATAATTACCAAATACCTTTTCGTGCGATCGTGGTGGCCAAGCGGGTCAATGAACGGATTTGTATGCACGAGGTTGCAGGTTCGAACCCGGGCGAGTACCAATGTAACTTTTCAAAGTTATATGTACTTTCTTAATTATTTTAAGACACTTCTGACAATCGGTGAAGGAAAATCAATCTCGTGCCTTCTCTTTATGGGAAGAGGCTTGTGCCCAGCAGTGGGACGTTTATAGGCTGGAATTATACCTTTTCGTGGCTTATGCATAAAAAATATCTATTTTATTACGGTTACACAAAGAACTTTCTTTAAGGAGGGGTTTTAAATGTCTATCTTTTCGAACCATTACGTTAGCGTACGCGGGTAAAGCAGTGCGAGAGCGCTCTTTCTGCCGAACCACTTAACAAAAACCACTATTTAGAGCTAGTCCAGATTATGTTTTAATATATTAATTTATTAAAAATGACATTAGTGATGCAGCCTTATGTTAGATAGCTTTTAAGTATTATTCCTTGTGAATAATAAATATACGCATTGATTCAATACAAACGATTATCAATCCGACTGGTTGATCAACACATGAAATTGACACAAATAATTTGATTCGATTTGACTTGATCCGATTCTGTTTTATTTTATTAGGAGTCAATAGACAGTGTAGATTAAAATTAAAGTAAATACATATAATATTTAACTTTGTGAGGTTGGTCAGGGACCCGAGTCCGCTATTTTAAGTCAGTGAGTAAGGGGCTGTCCATTAATCACGTGAGGCTCGAAAGGGGGGGGGAGGGTTCCATAAAAAATAATTAAATATCACAAGGGGGGGGGGTAAAGTATTATATCACGTGTACTTAATTTTTCGGCAAGCGCGACTTGCAAGATGCTTATCCAGTTATTGGTGTTGAAGAAAGTCTTGCTAATCCGTGGTCCGAAAATATTGTACATTAAATAATGTTCATGTACTAGTACAAAAAACTTTTTCGCATTTCTTTCATTATTTTTATGTCAGTCAAAAACAAACTGCAACCTTTCTGTATACCTCTGAACGTTTATTATAGTAGTCTTTAATTTTCTATAATAAAATTAGATGATACTTATAGTACCAGTATTTATTTATAAATAGAAAAATAGATTCTTTGCAGGTACGAAAAAATACACGTGATATAGGGGGAGGGGGGAGGGGTAGTCTTAAACCTCACCACGTAGCACCAAGGGGGAGGGGGGGTCAAAAAATGCCAAAAAAACATCACGTTATTAATGGATGGCCCCTAAACGTTCCAGTGTACTTGTTATTGTGCCTAATTTTCGTATTCAGATAAGAACAGTCCCTTGCAATCCTACAATGACAACAGTGGCAAGTGGCGAGGCAAAAACAATACACTGGAACGTTTATTAACCCGCCACTCACTGACTTAAAATAGCGGACTCGGGCCCCAGTTAGTCAGTCAAGAACGGGTGCACCGATTTTTATCATGTTAGATTGTTTGTTTGATGTTTCTTTGATTTCTTAGTAGGAATAAATAGCAGAATAACTATCTAAAATAAACTGCTTAATAAACTTATGAGAATGCTTCGGTGGATGACTGGAGTAACGAGATTAGATAGGATAAGTAATGAGTATATTCTGTATATTAGAGGAAGCTTGAAAGTAACGCCCGTGAATGAAAAGATGAGAGGTCACCGTTTGTCGTGGATGGATTGTGTGAAAGATGATATGAGAAAGAAAGGAGTGAATGCGGAGATGACGAGTTGTAGAGATCAATGGAAGCTAAAAACGCTTTGCGCCGACCCCAAATAATTGGGAACAGGGCAGGGAGATGATGATAAACTATCTAAAATTAAACTAACTAAAATTAAATTATCCACGGAAATGCGAACTAGTTACACGGGTGAAACCGCGGGGCATGGCTAGTTTCGCATAAAAATCACGTGCTTATAAAATAAGCAATCTCGTTCGAGACGAAAGTTTGTCTAAAAGCCTTACAAACTTTTACCTGGTACCAGAGACGAATGTTTACATTATATTTGTTTGGTTTCGCTTACAAATTGAGTTGGAACTTGTTTCTATAGATGGTCGATGTGGGTCGGTTTCGCCGCGGTTCTGTTTAAATTAACTGGGGTTAAGTGGGTAGCGAAAAATCAAGGGAAAATATTTGTTTGTGTTATCCAGAATTCGCAAAATAAAGTCGGAATAATTGATTTGGTTTAGATAATGCACAAAACGGAGTTTAATTAGGAAAGAAAAGAACACTACTGAATTATTTTTAAAGAAATTTATATGTGGCCACGAATATTTTATTTAAATCAATTCACAATCTTTTTGCCGAAGATATCGCGAGAACCACATTACAAAAAATACTTTGACGACCTCCGTGGTCGAGTGGCGTACGGTTTTCAAGGTGTCCCGGGTTCGATCCCCGGACGGGTCAATGTAGAAAACCAACTTTTCTACATTGCCTCGGGTCTGGGTGTTTGTGGTACCTTCGTTGTTTCTGAATTCCATAACACAAGTGCTTTAGCAACTTACTTTGGGTTCAGAGCAATGTATGTGATGTTGTCCGCATTTATTTATTTATTTATTTACTTCTTCTCCATTTGAAGTGGGTTTAAAAGCGTTTCAGGATTTAAGCAAGTATAGAATGCCGGTGTCGTTCTCGTTCCAGATATCTATTTGAAGTAACTAGGTAGGTACTTATATGCTTGTTGCTTTTTATGTATTTTTAGGGTTCCGTACGTCCGAATAAGAAAATGGAACCCTTATAGGATCACTCGTGTGTCCGTCTGTCCGTCGGTCACAGTCAATTATCTCCGAATCTACTAGACCGATTGAGTTGAAAGGTACACCTGTCAATTTCTGTGACCCAAACGCAGAGGTGTGACATGAATAGATGAAATTTGTATATTATGTAGGGGTCATTTTTGGGGGGGGAAATGAAAAATTAAAAAAAAATAATTGATAACTGCATTGTGGTGATGCATGCATATCAAATGGAAGATCTTGTTGTGAATATTAAATGTATTTTTTTGTAAATTTAAAATGATTAGTTTTCGATTTATTCAAGAAAAAAGACGAAAATTGACCATTCCCCTAATCTCCGAAACTACTGAACCTTAGATTTTGAAAAAAAAATACAGAAATTAGTTTTCTGCATATAGATTATGTGATATGACATGATATGACATGATAGGTAACATCGTACGGAACCCTCTTCACGCGAGTTCAACTTGCACTTGTCCCGTTTCTTCTATTTCATTTGGATAATTTAGTTTTAGGAACCTAGGAGAAACCTAGAACCCACAGGAGACATTCAGGTATTATTTATATACAATGTTGGTGGATATAGAACTGAAATACTTTGGAAGGTCCGTATTTTTGGAGTTAGCCTTAATATACTGTCTATTTTAGGTTTTTCCTGTAAGTTTCATAAATAGATAGATAGATAGAATATTCTTTATTGTACACCATTAAAGTTACATAGTTAAAACTAAAGTACAATAAAAGTGAAACAAATGTAGTAAATTATATACAATTTTTTTAAACACTAGTATACAGCTATTTATTGTGAAACAAAACTAAGCTTTACTCTAAAATTGCAGCCCAAATCTCAGTTTAACAAAAATACAATTATCTGTGAACAGGAACGGCGCGGGGGACTGCCGGGAGCGGGGCGGAGGGGAGGCGGCGGACGTCCTCCTCTCGCTGAAGCACGCCGTCGTGCACGGCGACTGTGCCGCCGAGGCCGTGCACCCGCAGGTACAACCATCCCTCTCACACACACCCACATCTACCCAACCAAAACAGGGACAGACAACAACACAGCTCCACCTCAAATCCTACCTCCCTTTCTTTCATCAAGGACTTATGTTACCCGTTTCTCTCTAACAAAAGGGGTGTTTTGAAGGAAAATTTTGTATGGAAAACTGTGGAAACGGGGTTCCGCCCTATTGGGGTTTCGATATGAAATAATTGTAATTAATACGGCATCTTGGATTACTGCTGGCTTCTTATTATGAGCATTTATATACGGCTTCGCGGGATTTATTGAAATGAGAATTTTGATAGCGAAGGATTAATAAAACGAAAGCTAAAACGTGATGTGGAGATAATTAAATATGAAGCTGACACACAGAGACACCAGCTTATCGATTAAAGCCTTGTATCTTGTTGGCTTTCATGTTATGGTCAAAGATTTTTCATTCAAAAAACTCATGAGCCATTGTGTTGGAACTGAACTGATAAATTAAATTCGGACCTGGGCACATTCTGTTTAACAAAAAAATATTTACACAGATGGCCAGTCTATTATCTTGAGAATTGGACAGGTAACTATATAAATCTTGATTTTCTAGATATCTACTAATGTTGTACACAATAAATAACATTGTGTTATTACTTATTTACCTGGGACCCGATGCCGCTATTTTAAGTCAGTGAGTGGCGGGTTAATAAACGTTCCAGTGTACTTGTTATTGGGCCTAATTTTCGTATTCAGATAAGAACAGTCACTTGCAATCCTACAATGACAACAGTGGCAAGTAGGTGTACATTTGTCTTCTTCTTCTTCTTCTTCTTCCTGCCCTTATCCCAAATTAATTGGGGTCGGCGCACCATGTTTTTTCCTTCCATTCCACTCTATTAGCTGTCATACTCTCATTCACTGCTTTTTCATTCATATTACCTCTCACGCAGTCAAGCCACCTTTTTTTCGGCCTTCCTCTTCCTCTCCAGCCATCCACATTCAAATGCATCACTCTCTTATTCACATGCCTTTCATCCCTCCTCATTACATGCCCATACCAGGCTAGGCGATTCCCTTTCACTTTTTCAGTTACTGGCGCAACTTTCAAACTTCCTCTTATATACTCATTCCTAACCTTATCCATTCTCGTCACTCCACACATCCATCTCAGCATTCTCATTTCTGCTACATGTAATCGTCTTTCATCCGTCTTCTTTAGGGCCCAACATTCCGATCCATACATTACGACAGGTCTAATAACTGTTTTGTAGATTTTACCCTTCAACTTGAGGGGCATCCGTGGGTCACAAGTTGTTCCAGTGACCTGTCGCCATTTCATCCATTACATTTGTCATTAAACTAAAATTATCTGAATACGAAAATTAGGCACAATAACAAGTACACCGGAACGTTTATTAACCCGCCACTCACTGACTTACAATAGCGGCATCGGGCCCCTGTAAGTATGCAATGTTGGTACGATAATAATATGTAGACTTTACCGAGTCTATAGAATTTATCTACGATTTTTTCTAAGAAGGTGATGTTTCGCGGCTTTGTTATGAACGTACTACAAAACTGACGGGTTCTAATACTTTCATATTCACTTTTTAATTGATAAACACAATTCCTACATAAAATAACATGTCTTTTTTCTTTGCTGAAATCTTCCAGAAACACTTATTTTAGCATTGACGATTGGCGATTTTACGATTTGTCGTTTCATCGATTTGATTTTGCTTTAAAATTTCAATCGAAGCTATATCCCGATTATAATTATTATTAGAGTGTAGCGTACAGTTCCTAAACAGTGCCAACCAACAGTAACATGTCTGCGGTGGCCCTAAGATATTTTTAGTTCTTTTAATAGGTATCACGCTAAATCGCTACGCAACGCGCTTATGAAGTCTCAAACTACACCTGATATAGTTAATCATGGGTTTTCCATACCTACTAAAACTAATAAGACGAAAATCTTAGCGCGTTGTTTACAATAATGTATTTAAAAATAATATATAAATAAAATGTGTCATTGTAAACAACAAAAATCAGTTATAAAAAAATGTTTAACCCGATGAATGGGTAGATGTTTTTGTGATGTCCTTTAGATATACTCCTATTATTATCTACCTATCTATCTACTAGGCCCGTCTTGTCCGCATAGGCTTCTGTCTCCCTCTTCCACGCACTTCTGTCTTGAGCTGGAATGGACCAGTCCTTATTTTTCACGTAGCTATTATTATAATTAAAAATATTATGACGTATTTGTTCTTCGTAAAAAATTACGTGTCTAATATTTTTTTGATTATTTTTTCTATGCATATCGTAATAACTTAGGTATATGAACAAAAAGTGAAACTTGTATGTAAAACTTGCTAACCGTCGGTGTCGGTCGGCGGCTGACTATGCGTTTAGTTTGAACCCAGCCTTTGACTTTGCTGTTCCTTCTTCTTACAAAGTTTCTACTCTCTATCTACCTTACCACTAGTTCACTCTGCGCGGTCCCTTATTGATATTAGCTATTTGATATTATTTATATTGTAATGACAGCGTGCTACTGGGGAGTTTGTTGCGCCGTTTCTTCTCCTCAACCAGAGCACTTAGGAAGCGGTGAAGGGTGGGCGATTTGGGGTCGGTTCATATCTGGCGGTGGTGGCGTCGCGTGTTGTCGGTCGCGTAGCGCTGGTGCGGGCGGGCGCATGATGGAGCATTCGGCTTTTCACACTGACCTGATGACGCGTTGGTGCGTCAGGTGTGAGAGGTTGGATATTTTGTTGTGTGTTTGTTCGTTCTGGCGTTGCGCGGCCGATGTTGCGCGCTGCATTTTCCGCCGGATATGTACCGACCCCTGGGGTGCTGTCTTTTTTGTAATAATAATAATATAATAATAATAGAATCTGAACCCAAAGTAAGTTAGCTATTTAGTTTAAGCTATTTAGCACTTGTGTTATGGAAGTCAGAAACAACAAACAACAAAGGTACCACATTTTGTCCACATCTTTGTCCTTATACATTCCACCCGGTTTACCCAGATGATGGTGAACAACAGCGGCTACCCGTACTACGAGCACTACGGCGGAGCCCCACTCTTCCCCACCATGAGCGTCAACGTGTCCATGAACATGACCATGCATGGCTGTCCCCCGGAGCAGCTGTGTTCGCAGGTAAGGAGGAAGATATTTTGTTAAATTATAACTCAGTCTTTCAAGATAATCATTTGTAATGTGAAAATATAATTGCAATCCAAACAGGCACATATTCTATACGGCGTTTTGCTGTGGGACCCTACATATATTGTGGTTATTTCAGAAGCCTTCTTTATATATTAGAAGTATCTTTTTTATTTCCTGAAAACAGTTTTCAATACAGAGATGGAATGACTACACAAACTTATGGTTTGAAAAACTGTAAGAATAAATTAAATTCCAAAACCACAATAACCAAATAAACAATCCTTCCAGATGCAATGGAACCAGAACGCGGCCACGCCAGCAGTAAACGTTGTGTACCCTCAATCACAGAACGTGATCAGCTCATCCTCCTACCCGTCAGCCACCTACTCCTTCACCGCAGACTTCAGAACTCCGACCCAAAGCGACCCCCTCATTACCGCCACCTCTACCTTTAAACCTCTTTTGCAAAACCCTCAAAAGCCGAACCCGAACTATTCGATCTTCCAGCAGAAGCCGAACTATTCTAGTCCGAAGTCGTTGGGTCCTAGTCTGAAGAGGTCGCCTTCGAAGCTGTACGGCCAGGAGTCGCAGAAGGAACAGAACATGGGCAGCGGGTACATCCTGAACCATCAGGGACAGATGCATCCACAAGAATATGGGTATGACGGCTGTGTTTCTTCGGGGAAAGTTCAGGTGAGAAAAACATGTTAAAATGCTGATGATGTTAAAGTAAATACACCTTAAATTCCTTATTTGATTTGGGTTTTGGCGTCTCTGTCCAATTAATTCCCTTTTTTCCTATATTTGGCGCTTAAATATACACATACCTACCCAAAATTAATCACGATTTTTTAAGTTTGGATTTAGTTTCATCTGTATTAATAAGGATAAACTGTTTGACCTGAATGAGTTTAGCGATCCGTCGACTGGATGGTAGGCCATACACCTATTTTTTTTTTTCATTATGCCTTAAGGTTCTAAATATGTTTTTCTTTTTACATAGGTGGGAGCCTTAAGTGGCTGTTCAGAAGACGACGAACAGAAGCCAAACTTATGCCGCATCTGTGGCAAGACGTACGCTCGCCCGAGCACGTTGAAGACGCACCTCCGCACGCACTCGGGCGAGCGGCCCTACCGCTGCGGCGACTGCAACAAGAGCTTCTCGCAGGCCGCCAACCTCACCGCCCACGTGAGGACACACACCGGACAGAAGCCATTCAGGTAAGGAGGATAAGGGATAAGGAATTTATCAGTTATTTGGAGAAAAGTATGTCATTTATCTTCAGACAGTAGGTACATGACTCAGGGGTAAGATATTGTAGAGCGGGATCCCTTCTTTTTGCATAATATTCTTTGTCCTAATATACTTTGGCATAACGATTTTGGCACAATTTGTTTTGCCATAATAATACTTTCCTATATTTTTTTTAGCATACAGTTTATGTTGGCATAATTATGTTGAAGGCTAATTTGTTTTGGCATAAATTTAATTCGCATAATGTTACTAGGCCTAATCACTATTAGCATAATAGAAATAACGGAAACAAATTTGAGTTAGTGAAAGAAACGAATCGCTGCAAAACCGACTCCACGTAGTCTTTTCTGCCCTACCCTAGAGTGTAATTTAGAGTCGCGTAGGCGCGGAGGGGTGAGGCGGCCCGCGGGCTGAGGAGCAGGTGGTCTTAACACCCGCCGCCGCGGGCTGAGGCTGGCCGGCAAAGCCGGCCAGCAAGCCGAAGCTGCGGTGGTGAGCGTAAAACCATCTGCGACGATAAGCTCGCGTGGGGCCGCCGGAACCCTGCAGCGCCGGAGCCGTGACAGAAACCATGCCTGCTGCATGTTACATGCTGCATGCTGGCTTGCATGCTGCTTGCTTGCTTGCATGCTTGCTTGCATGCTGCTTGCTTGCTTGCATGCTGCTTGCTTGCATTCTGCATGTTTACTTGCATGCTGCATGCTTGCTTGCATTCTGCATGTTTACTTGCATGCTGCAGCAATATTGTATAGAAATGTGTATTAGTGTCTAATATTTTAGGTGTTAATTATTAATTCTTTGTTATGCCTATGTATAATGTGAGCAATATGTAAAATTGTGTATGATGAAGTTTTTTCATAATTAAGGAGTTAGATATTTGTATGGTGTATGATTAGTTTGCTTATAAAAGTTATGCTTAAATATCATTATGCGTAAGGATATTTAGGCTTTAGAATATTATGCTTCACAATTATTATGCTTAAAGTAAGTATGCCTAATAAATTATTCTTATAAAGTTATGCCAAATTAATATTGTGCGTAACTATTATTAGGATAAATACAATTATGCCATGTTAACTTATGACATAAAATTTTATGCTTAAAAATAGGGAACCTTGTAGAGCTTCAAAAATACCTTCATAAACGTTCTCTTTCTTTCTTTGACGGCCTTAGGGATGATTCTCATTAGAGCGTGCCGTGCCCGGGGCGGGGCCCGGACGGGGCACGGTTTTGATCTGTTACATATATTTTGTATGAAACAATTTATATTACACCGTGCATTATCCGTGTCGAGCGGGCCCGGACGGGACACGGATAATGCACGGTGTAATATAAATTGATTCATTTATTTATTAATTGGGACTCCACGGATCATTAATAAAACAACTTTATTTTAATTATTTTTTTATTGTATTTTCACTTTTCAGATGTCCAATTTGTGATCGACGGTTCAGCCAAAGTTCTAGCGTGACGACTCACATGAGGACACATTCTGGAGAGAGACCATACCAGTAAGTTATTTTATATCCTCAATTGTATCTGGGTAAAGTGCCCATTATCCAGTTCTGAATGATCTACAGATACTATGAGGTGCTGAATTTTTGCTTTACAATTTAGCTAATGACACGAAGAACAAACTCTACTCAGAAAGAAGATATAAGAACGCCCAGTCCGGAGAATACAAAATAATAGAAACAGATTCTATCTTTTTTTTTATAAACACATTACATGTACACCTACTTAATTATTCATGAATTTATGTATAAACAGATGCAGATCCTGCAAGAAAGCATTCTCAGACAGTTCGACGCTCACGAAACATCTTCGTATTCATTCCGGAGAGAAGCCTTACCAATGCAAATTGTGTTTGTTGAGGTAAGAAATAATTGCTTAAGTGTTAATTTTTAATGTATCCTAATATGAGGACCCCAGGACTAAAAGGGCCTGTAGCATCTGTTAACGTCGATGGTGGGTCTGAAAAAGTAAATCATCATGTCAGCCACATATATAAAGAGTATTAAAGAGCTAGGGTCAATTTGGGTATCTCTCTTTACAATGGATGTTAACCAAAAAGTGGTGGTGAGCAAACCCGGACATAAACACGAGGGTCGGTTCGAATTTTAACTTTCGAGAAGGCTCGAGAAAATATAGTACGACACCTGAAAAAGTCTTTCAAGAAATCTAGAAAACAAAATTTATTCTCACCTACTAACCAACCAAAAGTGAGAAGACATAATCTTACTGTAAACCTGATATATTATATTAAAGTTTTATATCAATAAGGTAATTAAGTACACTAAATAGGACGTACATTATTTAATATATCTTTCTCCACCAGGTTCTCCCAGTCCGGCAACCTGAACCGCCACATGAGGGTCCACGGGAACATGTCGGGCGGCATTCTCGGCTGACACTTGCAGAGGTGCGGCCTCTCTGCCGATGCCGTCTACATGTAGCTTGTGACGGTTTTAATGCATTTTGTAGTGGATTTGACGTATAAGTACGTGGACGTTTACAGACATTTGGTAGTGGTATGGAGTTGCTTTGTTATTACTAAGAGAAAAAGATCGGGTATATTGGTGTGACACCTTTTTTCCCGCAAAGCTACTACTAAACGTATTATACTTACATACAGTAGAGTAGGTACAAACTACAAATATATTTTTCAGTATTATGTAATAAAACATGAATAATTCATTAATTCAGGGGCATATTTCTAAACAATTTGAAATAAAGTGATGAGTAAAAATGTACAGAAAAATATGGCCCTCTTCAGATCATAATTTAAAACATGAGGATAAAAGATTCTTTACTTACTTAGACAAAATGAATAGAAATTAAAGTAACTTCTTAGATTAATGATTGGTCTCGACCAATCATTCATTTAAGAGTAACTTATTAGTTTTAAGAAATTAGTGTTAAGTTTGTCATTCCCAATGATGAAAATGTTAATATTAAATTCTTTACCACTTATTGTAAATAATATGATAGTAGATTATGTGAAAATGTATGTACATACCTATTTTAAGAATAATATTTAAGCAAATAAATCAAGTATTAAACATCTAGTCACTATCGTATAGCACTTTTACAATAACGGAATATTACATTGAGATTGTATTTCTGATAATCTAAGTTTTATGTGATGGTTCTGTGAATAGCCGACCCTACGTTTATTTAAGCGCCCATCAGACACCGTTGTCAGTATTAGCATAGCTTTGTAAATTATTAAACTGAAATAAAGTTTAAATAAAATTGTTGTTTTAATTAGTCCCTAAGAAAAGCCCAAAATTACCTATAAGCATAAACAACGGCAGTTTAAATTTTATTAATGTCCTGAATTAATCTGTTAATGCATATTATTGTTTTAAATAGAAAAATGATTGGAAATGGAAACTAAAAAAAGAAAGTTTATTATCTGTATCTTTCTTCATATTTATTTCAGAACGCATCGAAAAATTTCCCCAGAGAAAAAATAAAAGGTTTTTTGTAGGTCACGTATATCAAACCAGTAAAAACTTGTTGACCTATTCAATAAAGCAATTATCGAGTACACCTGAATATACATGATTGGTAAATGTATATTACATATGATATAAAACAATAGTTATCAATAGTCCAATACAAAAGATTAAAAAAAATGAAACTATTAGAAAGTGCTGTGAAGTGGACACTAAAACGAACCCAATAGTTTGACACATCATGATAACTCCGAGAGATTTCGTTCGTTGTCGAGATTAAAGTATTTCAATAATTTATGCTTGTTGGGTCAACCGGTGCTCTATAGTTAAGAAATTGATAGTCCTGTTATTTGCATCACTGTTGTATATTAGATACACGGTATTAATAGCAGCTATAGTGGTCTAGAACCATCGTAAATTGTTACATCCTAACACAATTACATTTCTCTTGCTGTAAATTGTTAATTTACCAGTAAATATGACTGAAAGTTCGCCGGATGAACCGAGTTCTAACAGAAAGGACTTCATTTGCGGTGTTGTTGAAGGTAATTGTTGTTATTTTTACTTTGAAATATATGTTATAGTTATGCTATACGTATATATTGGATATCTAAGTTTGTAATGAAGTGAATGACCTAAGCTAAACTATTACAGGCTTTTACGGACGGCCGTGGACTACTGAACAAAGAAAAGATTTGTTTCAAAAGTAAGTATTGTTGATAATAAGTGTTTTACTAAGTAATCAGATGATAATTAAATTGTATATAATATTTTACGTATTTTGTTTTGGTTATTGTGGTGCTAACGACCTTCTTAATCTCTTTTATCAATAACAAAGCTATTATACTCATATGAAGATAATATAATCATTCATAGTTTAATTTAGTAAGCCAGCTTAATTATTATTCAGTACAATTTAACAATTTAGGTTAATTTTTGCATAAACTTATAAATGTCAAATAAGAATCGTTTTGCTCTTGCTTCATCTTGTATTCAATAACAATTATGTTTTGCTTCTGCTTACTCAACTCAATATTTATCATTTATTTCTCACACAACTTATTTATATGCCAAGGTGTGTTCAATACATAAATTGCATTACTTTTAATAATTCATATAAATTATTTATTATTTTTAAAGTAAATTCATCATAGTTTTTAAGCACAACTCTTAACAAAAATAATATAACTTTCTTATTTTCTATTTACTCATCAGAGTGTTAACTAAATTGTCAGGAACCGGAAATTGGCCTCAATAGTGTAAGAAGAATAAGTATTACTTAAATCCAAGACAGTTTTATATATGTCTTTATGTTCAAGTTTCATTCTACTAAGTTTTAATTACGAAATGAAAAAAAAAACATTGACAAGCATTTAAATCAGCTAGGGAAGAAAAAATAAACAAAATACCATGGGAATGCTCGATTTCATTACAGAGTTTCTGTGGTCATCCTCTTGTTCCATAATCAGACTAGCTTGTAAATACCATCATATTTTATTACCGCTAAATCATCATCATCATCTCTTGCGCCTTTTCCCAACTATGTTGGGGTCAGCTACAAGTCTTACCGGATTCAGCTGAATACCGTATTTTATTGCCGCTAAATATATGCAAAATTTCATGCAAGATGTCAAGAAGTAGTTCTAATTTAGCTTTCTCCACATTTGACCAAAAATAAACATACACATAACATAAACTACACAAGTTAAAGAAAGCTTTCAAAATCTCATCTATCTAAAGACTTTCCATTCTGAAAACAATTGAGCATCAATACTCATTCAGTTATTATGAATGGTGTTTGAAGTCATAATTAGCTTCTATTTACTGATGATGTATCAGTAATTTGAGATGGCTGTGTTACAACTACAGCCGTCTGCTAACAAGTCGGCTTCAATGCTATGTGATATTGATACATGCTAAGGGTGCATCCAGATCTAACGGACGAGCATTACACGAGCAGCTCGCGGCTTTATTACGGCGGGCACACGTCTGGTGGACGGCGTTATTGACACTAGTGCATTCGCAGCATGCTCGCGAGCTGCTCGTGTAATGCTCGTGTAATGCTCGTTCGTCAGATCTGGACGCACCCTAAGACTATACTTATTAGTTTGCAACCACAGAAACGTTTGTTCTTGCAGATATGAGTTAACTTGTATATTTCACAAGTTTAAGATTTTTTTTGAGCCTGTTTGAAAACATAACAAATGGTCTTGGGATTCAGGGTGCCGCAGCATTTTATGACCATATTTTGATTTGTTTAAAACACTTGCATTATTATAGGGGAAGTGAATATCCAAATTCTGCCCTAGCAGGGTCTGTGTATGATACCTTACTATATTTTGTAACAAGTTTGTAAATTACATAGTAAACTTCATAAATGATGATCATGATTGAACGCTAATATAAACTAAAACTCAGTAACTAGATTTGGTCTGAATAAAAAGAAAAAAAGATTTATTATGATTTTACACTACAACATGCTCACTCTTCGCAGACTCACCGCCTGTCTTTATGTTTGAATACCTTTGCTTTTATGTATTACTCTGTAAAGAATGATTGTGAGATATGTCAAAAATGTGCTCTTCAATATTTTCTACATTATTGAGTTTCATTTGAAAGAGATTTATGTTTAATTGGATTAAAAATAAAATATTACCCAACCCAATCCACAGGCTAAAGAAATGGGGCATGGACATGTACGTCTACGCCCCAAAAGACGACTACAAGCACCGCGCTTACTGGCGCGAGCTGTACACTGTGGAGGAGGCGGAGCACCTCACGTCTCTCATATCTGCGGCTAAGGCGCAAGGCATCATATTCTGTTATGCCTTGTCGCCGGGGCTAGATATTACCTACAGCAGCCAGAAGGAGATTACGACGTTGAAGAGGAAGTTGGAACAGGTAGGATTAGATTAGTAAATGGATGTGAAGAGTATAATAATATAGAGTTTCTTGCCGGCTCTTCTCCATAGGAAGGACACTTTGGAACCGAGCAACTAGAGTCAGTAGTTTTTAATGAAACGTTTCTTAAGCGCCTTTTTTTTGGTTTATAAGAAATAAAAACATTTTGATTTTGAGTATTCTAATATGTAGAGCACATTTTAAGTAGTTGTTTCTTCCATGTCTAAATGAGGAAAGGATTGTGTGCAGCAGTGGGAAATGATAGGCCAGTATCATTATTTTATTTATTTATTTATTTAATACTTTTTGCACATTGTTGCACAAAGGCGCACTTAATGCCAATTGGCATTCTCTGCCAGTCAACCTTAGGGTGAAGCAGAAAAAAATCGTGGTAGATGCACGAGTACAAAATTGAAAATAAAGTGTAAATAAATTATGTATACTTAAGACAAAAAAAAAATATATATATATGTATACACAAATATAACATAAATCAAAATATATATGTAGGTATATATAAATTTAAATATATATATAAATATATACAAGACTTCTAATAAATAGTAAAAACGGCTAAGTAAATAGGTAAACTGAAAAGAAGTAGGAGTTTTTTTTTTTTTTTTTTTTAATAAAACCGCTAACTTGATTCTGCCAGAGTTTGTTCATAAAAGTGGTCACGAATCTTCTTTTTAAATGAATAGCGGCTCGATGCCATCCTGATCTCCGTAGGAAGCGAATTCCAAAGAAGTATGGATTGGACAAAGAAGTATATCATCAATATTCAATTACTTATCAATACCAGCAGTAATTTTCTGTGTCTATATAAATTTTGACATGGAAAAGCTATTTATAGGAACAGATATTGAATGAGAGATATGGAGTTTCTTGCAGGTTCTTCTCCATTGGAATTACATTTTGGAACCTGCAACTAGACTGACTAATTTAACGTTTTAAAAGAGCTTAAAAAGGCCTACTTGAAATAAAAATATTTTGATTTGAATAGTAGAACCTCTGCTACACTCAAAACTATATTTCTATAATACAGTCACACTTTAGAGTTTATGGAAAATTTATATGGTAGGTGTGAATTAAATAATGCTTGATGCTTGTTCTATTTAAAGTGTTTTTCCATAACCCTGTCATAAAAATAATTTGCACAATTTCTAGAGTATCCTTTAATTTGAAATCTTTTCAATAATCCGTCCATCAAATATATAATACATAATATTCTAATTAATTAATTTATATATTTAAGCTTATATTTGTCTTTTCCCAGGTGTCTCAATTCGGCTGCACTTGTTTCGCGCTCCTCTTTGACGACATCGAGCTGGAGATGAGTGAGGCAGACAAACAGATATTCCAAAGCTTTGCACATGCACAAGTGAGTATTTAGTTGAAAGCTCAAAACAAATATTGGTCCACATTTTGTGCTTAATTTAATAGTAATCTGTGGAAATGTAGTGGATTGTACTTTAACTTCTTTTTTCTTTTTGTATATCTTAGTGTAATACATATTGTACAATTGTTTGTTTCCCTAATAAAGTGACATAAAAAATAAAATAAATAAAGCTAATTTACTACTCATCAATATTGAGTAATAGAGTTACATACTAATAATAAAAAATTGTCACTGGGTTGTCTTTGTGGATATTAATTTAAAAATGTAATCTTTATTTCATGTTTAGTACTTAATATACAAGTAAGAAAGTGTTTTAGGACAGAGGGTATACACAGTAGTCATTAAATGTTGTCATGAAACCACAATGCTAAGCTATGTACTGTTAAGCGACATAGGTTGTATCGGTAACACCACTAACAATGCAGTTGGTGTGGCTTAATCCTGGTCTGATAATTCTGATCAATAATCAACTTGCTAAAGAATATTAAACAACCGACTCTCTGTTATTGTTTAGGTATCGATCACCAACGAGATCCACCAGCACCTGGGCTCGCCGCGGTTCCTGCTGTGCCCCACGCAGTACTGCTCCACGCGCGCCGTGCCCACCGTCAACAGCTCCGAGTACCTCAACACGCTCGGCACCAAGCTGTCGCTGCAGATCGATATCATGTGGACCGGTATGTGATAATAGGAGCTACGATACCACAGACAGACAGACCGACTGACACGAGAAAATTATAACACCCTCTTTTTTGAGAGGTTAAAAGCTATATTTACCATTTGTTATTTAACGATCTTTGACAGTCATGGAGTCCAATATCTAATATCAAACGGTAAACAGACAATTTTTAGAAGGTTTCGCTGTGTCCTCTTGCTAATCGGGTCGGCCAGTACCCAAAAGTGGGTGCTTTCTGAGAGCAATTAGCAAATATGGGCTTTGTGAAGGTGGTACCTCTTAAATCCATGGCTCACTTGATGATCGGGCCAGCGTGTCTTACTTATACTACTTATACACATGTGGACCTGTACAACGCTACTCATAATCCTATCCGCGTAGCTGAGTTCCTACTGGTCTGGAAATATCCTTTTATGCCATGACCAACGCTTTAAGAATAAGAAGCTATAGTTAATAAAAGTTTTAATAAATACTTCTCCTTACAGGGCCGAAGGTGATATCTAAGACGCTAACAACGGAATGTATTGAAGAAATAACGCAAGTATTAAGACGTCCTCCTGTCATCTGGGACAACTTGCACGCCAACGATTACGATCAGAAGCGAATCTTTTTGGGTAAGTAATAGTACATTGTAATCTTTTTCAAAATAAGAAAATCCTAGATAGATAAAGCGAATTTTAATTTGGAAGTGGGGCCTGATGACGTAATGCTTTTACACAAAATGTAAAAAATTGTGATGTCAGATGACATTTGAAATCAATGCATCGTAGTAGTGAGTCTTTGACTTCGTAAAAAAATAAAAAAAAAATACGTGTCTAATATTTTTTATTACACAGTACATTGTCTAAATACCTATTACTTACGTTACACTCTTTATTTGTTATTATTACATTATTATACACTAATTGCTGCTGCAATTCGTATGTCTTGCCAGCAAAACATAGCACTCTTGTACTATTTTAAGATCTCATATGTACTCCATACTTATGTTCTACAATAATTTTTCCCATTCCTAGGTCCATATTGCGGCCGTTCGCCCGAGCTGATCCCGTTACTCCGCGGCGTGCTGACCAACCCCAACTGCGAGTACAACGCCAACATGATACCCATCTGGACGCTCGCGCACTGGGCTAACTGCAGTCTGGATGCACCGCAACACAGTCAGTCATCCATCACATACTATGAACTATAACACTAGTGGGGAAAGAATTTCTTCTCGTAAATTATCCTTATAACCTGTTATGGTGGCTTTTGTCTTTAGTCATTTGTGTGGCAGCTATTTCAGTGTGCGCGAAAGTTGCACTATATCCTTACACTCTTATATTGAAATTAATTGTCATAACGATAGGACCGGATGAAAGGCAAGAGCAACGGCTTAATATGTCTTCTGAGTGTTTTCGTCACAGCGCTGAATGTGATAACGTTTAGCTTAGGGGCGAGGCCAAATAGGCCCGCGCTCCGGCCATTTAGAAGACGGAAAGATTCAACAGGAAAAGTAGCAACAGATTGCCGATTAAAAACGTCTTATATTTAATTTGTGTCAGTCCTCTAGCGTACAGGGTTTCGGTTGTAAAATATGCTATTGTTTGTTTAGTGGAAGCGGTGTCATGGGACATAAAGCTGGAGCGCGAGAGCGAGCAGGGCGTGTGCGAGGACGAGGCTCCGCTGTCGCTCGCAGAACACGTCTACCATCACCGACAGGCGCTCAGGTACGCAAATATACACACATGTCAATTAATATACACATATTGATACAAATACGTGTGTATTTGTATTTGTATCAATTCAAATTACAAATGCACACAAACAAGTCACAGTGTTCCTCAAATGCACTGTAATACAAACACTGAAACACACGCTCGTTGGCAGATACAGTGATTCACGCACACACACGTGGAAATGCGTGCGCTTACACACAATATACAAACGCGCACGCACTTACACATATAAATAAATTTCAATCTAATCTATCAGTAGTAACTGTCATGTTACCGATACTGTGTTCATCATAAGGACAGAATTCTTTAAAATTATCTATCTCGAATGTTCAACTACGAACGAACTTTCTTGTAATTGGAAATTGAACTCTTTTTAACAACTAATATCCTTATTTATTTATTATTCCTTTTTCATGATTTTAGCTTCCCTGTGGTTTCAATTGTTTTAATATCACATATAAAATAAATGTTTTGCAGACAGGCAATCAACGAGTGGTTACCGGAGTTCTCCATCCCTAAGATTGCTCAGGGTCCTGTTATCAAGCCGCAGCCGACCATCACAGGTAACTAGTATCTAACATTTACAAATGTGTTATAAATCATAACCAGACTAAAAAACCGATGTAAAGTAAACATTTAGCAAGTGAGTAGTGACGTAATAAGGTATTGAACCTTGCAGGTCGAAAAATATATACAAAAAATTCGGTTTTAATAATAATTAACTCATTTTTAGCTGAAATTTTGTAAACTGACTCTATACCAGATGTACTGTTCACCCCTTTTGGATAAATATACCCTTTCGGTAACATCCTGTAAATATTTTCTCAATTTTTTGCTATAAAATTTGCGTTAATTTCAAACTCTACATCTCAGGAACCTCTTTGTTCCAGTGCCGCCAGTCCCAATAATCCCGATCCTGCCGTCAGTGAACACGTGCATGACGCTCATGACGGCGACCTGCAACACTTCCACCACCAGCACTGCAGACATGTCGGCCTCCATACCGACAGTGAACACCAGCCAGCTGCAGGCGCTCGCAGACGTCTGCTCGGCTAGTATAGACAGACCGATTGTTTGTACGAGAGTGAGTTGCGAGTGCGACGGTGTTGCTTACCTTTAAGTCGGAGTTGAGTGTGGGGAAAGGTGGTTTAGTGAGCCTTAGCAGTTTTGATAGATTAAATTATTGCGATCAAAAATCAAAATCCAAAAAGGTATGTTTTTAGTAATTTTGTAAAAATTTAATTTAAATTTAACCTAGAATTTTCAATAATGGATAACAAGAAGTTATATTCTAAGGAGAAAAGTAGCAAATGGAATTTAACAATTGAAAATTTACGGGTATTCCAGTTTCATATACCCTGTAAAAAATACGGTAATCAGTCAATGCCTGCGCTCAGGCTAACTGCATAACTGCAGTAGATTTAATAAATAAAACAGTATATTAGGGACAATTTGTTCGCTGAAAGTTAAGGGGCGAGTTGATCGTAACAAATAACGCATTTAACGTCGCAATCAACAGTCAAGTTATCTGCTCAAGGCTTACGTACTTAATTTGTATATGAAATAGGTCCTTGATTACACCTTAACGACGACTTAAAGTTGAGTAGCGTCTGAGTATTCGGCCATAAGACCGCTGGCCGCCATTTGGTTCGCAAGTGCCCGTCGTTTGAACGGTTGGTTGTGGTTAACGCTAACGCTTCCCCAGGTTTAATAACAAGTTTTGCTCTCTAAGGTTAATAATAATACCAGTATCGACGAAGGCGGAAAACACTCATAATATTGTAAAAATAAACATTATGTCCGTAGAAAGAGAGAAAAAACAATGGCCTTAATTGTTTATTAGTGCTTACTGAAGTATTTACCTTCCCTGCCCTGTTTCGTATTAATTGTGGTTGGCGTTATGCATATTTAGCTTCCATTTATCTCTACTACTCTCAGCTTTCACTATTTTTCTTTCGCATAGCTTTTTTCACACAATCCATCCATCTCTTTTTCGGTATTTCTGTGAGTATACCCATGCACTGTAATTCTCATACTTGTAAATATACTTTGAAATGTAGAAAATGTCGATGGCAATTTTTTAATTTAGTTTCATTTCTGGTAATCTTATAGTAATGGCATTAATATTTAACTGTACCAAAATGATTGTCATTTATTGATGTACAACTATTTATTTATAATAATAATCCAGCCTATAAACGTCCCACTGCTGGGCACAGGCCTCTTCCCATATAGAGAAGGCACGAGCATTGATCACCACGCTTGCTCTCTGCGGGTTGGCGATTTCAGATCCCAAATTTTCATTGAACCGCTAGGCCACCTCGACATCCGCTAGGCCACCTCGACATCTGATCATTACATATTATTTATAATATGTAATCTCATTGTTCGTTTAGCGTTAACGTTTACCATAGCTGCGAGAATCAGTCAAACGATGGGATCGTATTCGAACAACGTCGACCAATCGAAACAAAATAGGTTTGATGGGCCGCTGTTGAGTCCAACTATTTCTAATAGATAATTAAGTCAAAACCACTCTTTTTATTTATTATATTTATTTATGACTATTTCATTTACGTTATTGCACGTTTATTTTACGTGATTTCATTTATTTTCACAGTTTAAAAATGTTCGAAACATATTTCTTATCCAACTTCCTGTAAAATCTTTTTTCGTTTCATCCTCTCTATGCACTTAGTTACTTATAATCTGCACTTTGGATAGCGCGTTCAAGCCCTCTCTAAAAATGCACTAAATGCACGAAATTATATAATGTACCGTACCGTTTATTAAAATCGTATCAATATGTCACAAAAAAATAATGTTTTGAACATTTTTAATCTACAAAAGTATTGACATAACATAACACCAATTTCTTCCCAACAGGTATCCCCAATAGAAACCTTCAACCCCGTTCCCAACCCGGTAATGAACTCCTTAGTTTCCCCCACCAAGGTCATCCTAAACGAATCTATACCTAACCCTATAATACCTATCGCGAGTTCCAACATGTCTTTACCCTCCGAAATCCCCGTCTCAACCCTCCCAGTGCCCATTTTAGGGTTGAAAGCGTTAGAAGAAAATGGGAAGGTAATGGAAAAGGATCATTCGTTGCTTAGCAACGTGTTAGGGTTTGAGCTGAAGAAAGATAAAGATGATGATGCTGATCAGATCATTGTGGATGATGCGGAGTCACAGTCTGAGGAGCTGCCGAAGAATGGGGAAATGAGTATTGGCGGTGAGTTTAATTTAATAAGAATTATAAACATAGACAATACATGACCTAAGTAATGCTTTGTCTAGAGTACATATTCCACTTTCATTTTCTCAATAAAACTACATGTAGTAATTAGCGTTCCGCAATTTTAAATTACATCCATACTTTCTGGGACACCCGGTATAAATCACTATGTATCACCTAAATATCATGGTCTCCAGCTTATACCGTCCCATTGCTGGGCAGTTCCTACTACAATATACAGTACCTATCGTTTATAGTTTAAAGACCTATCGTTTACAGTTTAAAGACATCTGCTCAAGATCGATTAAGTGTCACGTCAGCTGTGGTACCGTATTATTAGATTGTTTAGTCGTGACGTTGTCTTGAAACTTAGACACATTATTTATTAAAGCTTTATGTTTTTGTATAACAGACACGCCTCAAACGTTAAGTCCTAGCCGTCCGTCTATCCCGGAGATCGGCGTGGAGCCCCTGGACGTGGACCCGCCGTCCGCGGCTGCTACGGACCCCGACGTCGTCATGAACGACGGCATGAGCGAGGTGAGCTAGCTACATGTTATATAACAGACAGCCGTCCGTCCGTCCGTCAGTCCGTCTATATACACCAAATACTTATATTCAAAACAATGCGAAGAGAGTCAAGTCAAGCCATTCGTCCGACACCAATCAAAAATCTGAAAACTAGTCTCACTGTTGGAAGTATCCCAAAGTAACACGTCCCATAGTGACTAGCAGTCAACCCAAGCCTTGGGAAAAGGCTAGGCAGAAGAAGTCTATGATAAAGTCTTTTATAAACCTAGATTATGTCTAATTGTAGCGCTTGTTTCAGAATGGATCCATGCAAGTGGAGCCAAGCCACAGTCCCTTGAGTACCGACATGATGGTAGAATCGGTTGAGCCCGCTGACGTCATCGATGAGTAAGTTTTTCATACTACGTATATAAAACTTATTGTTTATCTGTTTAATTAAAATGCTAATTGACTCCAATTTGACGACCTCCGTGGTCGAGTGGCGTACGCACCGGTTTCAAGGTGTCGCTAGCTCTGAGGTCCCGGGTTCGATCCCCGGACGAGTCAATGTAGAAAAAAAATTCTACATTGCCTCGGGTCTGGGTGTTTGTGGTACCTTCGTTGTTTCTGAATTCTATAACACAAGTGCTTTAGCAACTTACTTTGGGTTCAGAGCAATGTATGTGATGTTGTCCGCATTTATTTATTTATTATTATTTATTAATGTATGATCCCTTTAAGACCATGGGTGTTCCTTTACTAGCTTCTTTTCATTTCACACAATTACATGAAGCATTGTGTAGAGTAGCCCTCCTATTTGAGTTAGAATTATTATATAAACGCACTACAAACTATGTATACTCCTGTTTCTAAAAAGGAAAGGATTTTTCAAATATCTTTCGCTAATGTCTGTATGTTTCGGACTAATGCCGCTCGAGTTTGCACACACCACACACGCGTGCCACGTGCTTTTTGACAACAGTCGAAACAAGAACCAATCTTTGACAATCTTCCTCAGGCCAGTAGACAATGAAGAAGAATCGATAGACTCAAACGCGTTAGTAGCGGACGACCTACTGTTGCTATGCGACCTTTTCTACTTGCCGTTCGAGCACGGGTCTAGAGGACTGCGGCTGATGCACGACTTCAACTGGCTCACGTTACACGCGGCCAGCATGCTGCCTAGAGGGAACAAGCCTGAGGTAAGTTGTGTTGTGGCCGACGGTAGATATGGCTGGCAAAAGCAGTGGCCAGAACATAGGGAAGAATATGGCTATCGTCTGCTACTGGATTTTTTGTTTATTTTTAACAAATTAAGCCTCGATGACGTTAATTTCATGTTCCATGTAAATTTTCAGTGATTTATTTCTTCGATTTTCAAAGCCGATTAGCCTAGTGTGGCAAATGCTCTTTCGATCAGCATACCTCGGCAAATGCTTTCTCAATCCGTTTCGCTCGGTCTTGCCACAGACAGAGCAGAGCGTTGTCGGGTTTTGTCCGAAAGAGCATTTGCCTGACGGGAATGCTCGCACACTCAAGTACGCAGCTAATATTGCTTGTATGTTGCGCAGACGAGCGAGTGGCGGCGTCGTCGCAGCCGCTTCGCGTGGTGGATGTGCCGCACACGCCGCCTCGCGCGCCGCCTCGCCGCCGCCGACAACCGCGAGCTGCACTCCGAGCTGCAACCCTACGTGTGGGAGCTCTGCGCCGTGCTCGCGCTGCTCGACGGCTTCCTGCGCTGGCTGGGTGAGTACCTCAACACTTGGTGTCGCTGAGCAAAAGAGCACTTTGTGTTGTTGAGCACAAGAGCATAGTGTCGCTAAGAACTCGGCGCCGCTAAACACCAAAGCACTTGTTTTCGCTGAGGACTCGACGCCGCTGAGCATATGAGCATTAGGCGTTACTGCTCACCCGGCGCCGCTGAGCATTAGAGCACTCAGATAAAGAACATTGGTCATATAAGGAACATTGTCATTAAACTTATTCTTCGTTTTCAGAACTCGGAAAATACCCTCAAAACATTGCATCAAATACACAAGGAAGTTATACATGTAAGTATATACGATGCTTATGTACCGTACCTATTTACACTATTCTTGTGTACCAGTACTGATATGCTCTATTTAAAAGTACAACCGCATATTAAGTTTTTAATTTTCTTAGGGTTCTCAAAAGGCTGGCGCGAGGCCTTTGAAAGCGGCTGCCAAGAACCCTGGGTGTTCCGTGGAGGCTTAACAGCAGACCTAAGACGCTTAATACCGGTGGAATGTACCAGCGACGCGCTACGAACACTACCGCCCCCCACTGTGTTGCCGCTCACAGTGAGGCCTTACACCCCGGCTGACGAGGAAGCGGTGAGTTCGACTGTTTCCGCCACTGTTCGTGCGTCTTCGTGTATATGTACAAGTGACGCGCTTCGAACACTCCCACCAACCATAGTGTTGCCTCTTACTATGAGGCCTTACACCCCGGCCGACGAGGAAGCGGTGAGTTCGGCTGTTTCCGCCAATGCTCGTGCGTCTTTGTCTGTATTCGGCTATTTTCGGAATTGTTCGTCGACAATTTTTCTAGAAATATAAATACTCGTCTTGATCAATCTTTTAGGTATACATTTTGTAGTAATTTGTAAGATAACCCAATAATTTTTCTCTTCTCCTGAAACAGGTATGCTTAATTTGTCACAAGACGTGTCGGGACGGATCTGACTGCAGTGACTTGTTCCCTAGCGACTTACAAACGTTGCCCGCCGATAGGTGAGTTGACAACATTTTATTTACCCGTATTGTGACGTAGTTGTATTTTTAACCGACTTTAAAAAAAAAGGAGGAGGTTCTCAATTCGGATGTGTGTATGTTTTTTTTTTTTTATATCTATTTATTTTATGGCAGGCTAGTGGCACCGTTCCTAACCCTAGTTCCTGAGCTATGTATGGTGATAGAAGACGACGAAGAGTGCGTGCCGCGGGAGATCAGCCCTGATGACGAGGATCTGGAGAAAAGGAACGAACCTAGGATTAATGGTAAGACAATCTTCAATATAACAAAGTATCAGCCTGTAACTGGATAACGGCCTCTTTAGAAGGGCCCTTTTTAAACGGTCAAATTGTATTGTTCCAAATTCTTGTTGTATTTTAAAACTAAATACGGTAATATTCAGTTTTATACCAGTACTAACTGACCCGGCTGACTTCGTACTGCCTCAATCGATAAATAAAAGCTTAAACTTTTGTACAAAATAAACTTAAAACAAATTGTTTTTTTTTTATTCCGAACTTTTTCATATTTATTCACCTTTTAAACCTTCCCTGGACTTCCACAAATAATTCAATACCAAAATTAGCCAAATCGGTCCAGCGGTTCTCAAGTTTTAGCGAGACTAACGAACAGCAATTCATTTTTAGGGTTCCGTACCCAAACGGTAAAACGGGACCCTATTACTAAGACTCCGCTGTCTGTCTGTCCGTCTGTCTGTCTCCAGGCTATATCTCATAAACCGTGATAGCTAGAAAGCTGAAATTTTCACAAATGATGTATTTCCGTTGCCGCTATAACAACAAAAACCACATAAAATGAATATTTAAGGGGGGCTCTCATACGACGGTGGTACGGAACCCTTCGTGCGCGAGTCCGACTCGCACTTGGCCAGTTTTTATATAATGTAGATTTAAAACATCATTATCGGACGACACCGAAGCGACAACTTCGCGTTTGTATGAAAGCTTGGTTGTTAACAGTGTTTTTCGTGGCCATTTTTAAACGACTCCCAAAAGAGGTTTTCAATAAGTCTGATGTTTTATTTTTGCAATCCGATATCCTCGGCAATTGAATCGATTTCGTCATTACATTTATGTGTAATCTGTTATACCTCCAGAACTTGATTTGCTGGGTCATTTCATAAGTTATTCCATGTTGCATGTTTCCTTCACATAATAATATTATAAATGTAATAGTACGAAATAAAAAAATAAACATTATTTTCAACAATGAAACTTTTGTCCTATAGGCATGAAACCTGAAATAGTAGGGTACGCGTGCGCGGTGCTGAACAGCAAGGAGTTCTACAAGAAGCAGGAGGTGGCGTGGATCCCGGAGATGTGCACCAAGTACCCGGAGCAGCTCACCGAGAGACAGGACCTGAGTCAGGCAGCTAAGGTACGTAAAAATAGGAAAACTTTGGGTGATGGATCAAAAGCTCTTAGTTATTAATTTAAGGAGGGCTTTTAAAGACAGCTGTTTGTTTATTTTTGTGTAGCTCGAAGAAATCAGGTTTCTCAGTTTCTCAGTTAGGGGAGACGTAAATTGTCCTCCCTAGTTATCGTTAAAAACCCGACATATATTATATTTAAGGAATCGAAATATATTTAGGTCGCGCCGTAAAGTCATGGTTTGTTAGCTGCGTGCAAAAATGTGCACGTCCTTGAAAGCTTATAATTTTTACAAAATTCTTGATTAATTCTCGTGTCTTAAGTCTAAATTAATTTATTTTCCTGCCATTGGCTTCTTGAAGTATAGGTGTTATTTTGTGTGATAAGCAGATTTTATATCATTACTAAACAGCATCACTAGGCTCTGGTATCGATGCCTCTTATTTATTGGTCTTCGATGTTAAAAGTTTTTCTCGGCGACCCATTAGGGTTCCCCCGCATTGAGCGTGCGCGTTCATCTCGCGCGCACAGCACGCGCGCCGCCAGCACGCCGGCACAGCGCCGCGGTACACACGCGTGCGGCGTGTGAGCAGCGCGGGTGCGACCCGGACTTCACACGCCCAATGTAGGGGAGCTCTTACAGCTAGATAGTTTCCGATTTAAACAACTTGGTGTGTTCGTAGGAATGCGTCCGCCACTTCCACCAGTTCAGCGTGTGTGAGCGAGCCCCGGACAGCGTGACGCGCTCGCACCCCGCCCTGCTGACGTGCTGCGTGCTGGCCAGCTGCCGCGACCCGCTCGCGCCCGCCCGGCTGCTCACCTGCCTGCTAGCCGCGCTCAGAGCACACGGTGAGTCCTACAGCGTACCCCGCTCGCACCCCGCCCTGCTGACGTGCTGCGTGCTGGCCAGCTGCCGCGACCCGCTCGCGCCCGCCCGGCTGCTCACCTGCCTGCTAGCCGCGCTCAGAGCACACGGTGAGTCCTACAGCGTACCCCGCTCGCACCCCGCCCTGCTGACGTGCTGCGTGCTGGCCAGCTGCCGCGACCCGCTCGCGCCCGCCCGGCTGCTCACCTGCCTGCTAGCCGCGCTCAGAGCACACGGTGAGTCCTACAGCGTACCCCGCTCGCACCCCGCCCTGCTGACGTGCTGCGTGCTGGCCAGCTGCCGCGACCCGCTCGCGCCCGCCCGGCTGCTCACCTGCCTGCTAGCCGCGCTCAGAGCACACGGTGAGTCCTACAGCGTACCCCGCTCGCACCCCGCCCTGCTGACGTGCTGCGTGCTGGCCAGCTGCCGCGACCCGCTCGCGCCCGCCCGGCTGCTCACCTGCCTGCTAGCCGCGCTCAGAGCACACGGTGAGTCCTACAGCGTACCCCGCTCGCACCCCGCCCTGCTGACGTGCTGCGTGCTGGCCAGCTGCCGCGACCCGCTCGCGCCCGCCCGGCTGCTCACCTGCCTGCTAGCCGCGCTCAGAGCACACGGTGAGTCCTACAGCGTACCCCGCTCGCACCCCGCCCTGCTGACGTGCTGCGTGCTGGCCAGCTGCCGCGACCCGCTCGCGCCCGCCCGGCTGCTCACCTGCCTGCTAGCCGCGCTCAGAGCACACGGTGAGTCCTACAGCGTACCCCGCTCGCACCCCGCCCTGCTGACGTGCTGCGTGCTGGCCAGCTGCCGCGACCCGCTCGCGCCCGCCCGGCTGCTCACCTGCCTGCTAGCCGCGCTCAGAGCACACGGTGAGTCCTACAGCGTACCCCGCTCGCACCCCGCCCTGCTGACGTGCTGCGTGCTGGCCAGCTGCCGCGACCCGCTCGCGCCCGCCCGGCTGCTCACCTGCCTGCTAGCCGCGCTCAGAGCACACGGTGAGTCCTACAGCGTACCCCGCTCGCACCCCGCCCTGCTGACGTGCTGCGTGCTGGCCAGCTGCCGGACCCTGGTACTGACGGGTGTGTTGTTGCAGGCGCGAGTGGCGTGCACGCGTGCATCAACGCGACGGACCACTACCTGCACCAGTTCTACAGCAAGCTGGGCTTCGCGGAGCTGCAGCGCGGCGCGGACGGGCGGGTGTACCTCGCGCGAGCCTTCTAGCGCCCGCCCCCGCCCCCGCGCCCGCCCCCGCCCCCGCGCCCGCGCAGGCTCGCGCGAGCCCGCAAGCACAGGCGACTGCGCAGGCACAAGTAGATGTACACTCACCAGGTTCACTATACATAGCTTCTGAAGGACCGATCAAAATTCACAGTCATCTGATTAATCTCAAGTCAAATGGTCGACCAGTCATATTAGTTGACATCACAACAGATGAAATTTTACAGCCTTTCAGAAACTTGGGTAAAAGCTGATATACATTTTCAAGATAAGTCAGTTGAGGCCCAGTACTGCCACCATGTAATTTGGTCGCCGGTCTGCTGTCATTAATCCCGATATAAAAATAAGTCAATCAACCCCTAAGTATTACTTAAATTGGTCAATCAGCCTCAAGATTAGCACTTTGCTAGAAAATCACAAACCATTTTATATGTTCGACCAAAATACGCATTAAAAACGAAGAGTCACGAGAAATATTCTTCTTTTTACTCCTAGTTACTATAAAATCTAATTTGACTATTTCTTTCGTACATCTATACAATTTGCAATAATAAAAATCTCCAGGTTAACAACCTGGAGATTTTGGAGATTCACGACTAACTGGTTTCTAAAAGGTTGGTCAACTTAATCTGTTGTCAAATCTATTGATTGGTTGACAAACTAACATCCAATCACAGCGCTTAACAGGTAATTAATTCATCTTATTGTTGATCAGCCTTTCAGTAACCGAGGTAAATCATTTCATAAAATGTACTGAGTACTAACTACCACTGCCATGGTACATCACTTCCATATTTTAATATATGTTTTTATTATTTAGCTTAAATAAACTTCTTGCATGACCTATTGGAACTGCTGAAAAATCCAGATAAAATGGCGAAAATGATACGCTAATAACATTGAAATAGGTTCTTATCAGAATGCATTTTCAAAATGTATTAATAGCGAATTTTGCTTCTAATTTCAAGAAACAATCTCGTCAAATAGGCTTTTAGCAGCTTTATTTATTAAATGCATTCTCATTACTTACAAAAATATCATACAACTTAGCTCTAACTGGCTCAAATATGGTAAAAGAAATCTAAAAACATACAAAATCAGCAATAATTAGAATATATCTAATATATCACATAACATTAAATAGCTGTAATTAATCATAATAATATGTTGTTTTTACTCGAATTTTTAGAATAAAATAAGACCGCAAATTGAAAATACCACTTGCTATTTGCATATGGCAACTCTGAAATTATGTTCACTGGCAATAATCTGACTTATAATTAACCCTCATTACTTGTTTTCCAATATCCCCTGAAAATGTCAGGCAACACATTATGTATAATAAAATATAAATATTGTATAAATACTGTATACTTAGCTTATTGAATAGTAATTAAAAATATTTTTTCACATCACTGGTTGCTTAAATTCATAAATTGTAATTTTCCTTTAAACATTTCGTCTACTGGTGTTTCTTATTAGACCAATAGATATAAATTTACAAAATAGTTTTACTTTTTAAGTATTAAATATTTTAAATCCTAAACTAGGTACTAAAATACCTGGTTGTCTTTGTGTCATCTGAAAATAACTTAAATCATGGCTATAGGTCATAACTTAAACATAAAGAAGTTTGATAAATGGATATTTAAGTAGCCATGTTGCTTAAGGCTAAGGCCGCACTACGGTTTTTTCCCGCAAGCGGTAACCGCAAAACCGGCCGAGACGCACACTACGGTAAAAAATCAGGCGCAGTAAATAACCTTCAGTACGGCCACTTCCATTAGTTTCCTTTACTCACAAAATCAGGCGGTTAAAATCCGCGGCGGTTTAGCCGTAGTGCGGCCTTAGCCTAACATAATGATCTTTAATATGTCAATTTGTATTGAGTCTAGGCGAAGTTACTGTAAATATTAAAGTAACGACATCCGCTCCCAAAGTGTAATCAAAATATAATTTTGCTTCTCTATTTTAACTTTTACTTGTTAGACATTGCAAATTGAATCTTAAACTTACGACTGCAAAGACGATAATAAGTTTTTTTTTATTAAAATGATAGTTTGAGAAATTGTTTGTCTGTGAGTGAAGGACTGAACTAGGTATAGAAGAATGATGCCAATGTAGTTATGTGATAATCCAGCCTATAAACGTCCCACTGCTGGGCACAGGCCTCTTCCCATATAGAGAAGGCACGAGCATTGATCACCACGCTTGCTCTCTGCGGGTTGGCGATTTCAGATCCCAAATTTTGGAATCCAGGTTTCCTCACGATGTTTTCCTTCACCGTTTGTCAGAAGTGTCTTAGAATAATTAAGAAAGTACATATAACTTTGTAAAGTTACATTGGTACTTGCCCGGGTTCAAACCTGCAACCTCGTGCTCGTGCATACAAATCCGTTCATTGAACCGCTAGGCCACCACGACATATTAAGTTGTAGTAATGTGCTTTCATTTATTGATGGAAAACCATTATCAGATCGTTAAAAAAGTATAGTGAATTAAAACAGAATATTTTTAGTAATTTGTTAAAGACTTGGAATATATCAAGCATACTAAAGATATACATAATTAAACATTGTATTCAAATATAATCAAACTGAATACATAGTATATTCTTGTTTGGTTTAAACATCTCTTCTAAGTAAATAATTGCATTTCCGCGAAGTTTAGCAAGCATAATTTAAAACCAGTAACAAAAAAAGAACAGAGATTTTAGATTAATAGAAAATAAAAAAAATTGTTAAATGAAGAGTCTGTCACTCGTAAATGTTTTATAATCGATAAACTACATCGATAAAAATAATCGATTATCCGTTCTTATAAATAAGTTTCTCAATAAATTGGCGCGTGTGAGCCTAGTCAGAAGTTGGTAAAGACTGAGTAAGGAAGTATTTGTGCTTGACTTGTAGTTAATAAATATGTCTTTGTGTTCTTCATTAATTTCAATATTATTTTATAATTAGCCCACTGCTGGGCCGTAAATCATGTTTTATTTATCTTCCCTAGGAATGTTTGTGTCTTGGTTTCATTTAAAGATCCTGTGTGGTTATGTTGTCTTTAATATTATTTTTAAAGGATCGAAATAGCAGCTAAATATAAACTACCTTTTTTCGTTTTCGTCCTACATATGTATTACTAAAACATTTGCGTTTAAGTATTTTAACACATCGCTGTGGCGAATATGGCTAGTTTTACATAGAATATATTTTATGTACTTTTCATTAATTAATGCATATTTTTGTATAAAAAAAGATATTTTTATTTTTCTGACAGAACTGCTCTTTAATGAATTTGGGAGCTTTAATAAAAATAAAAGTGAAATTTAAGTTCCTTTTGTTTGTAATTCTTAATAAACATAATATTTAATAACTTTTACTTGATTACTTAAAAATATTTTACAAATAGGTTTGTGTATATTAATTTTATCTCATGATTATTGCTTACTTAAGTTTATAATCACTATAATTGTAAATTTTACTTCACTATTATTTTATTCAAACTTAATCGTCTTACTGTGAGCCATCTGGATATTTTGGAGAATAACTGGTCAATTTGAGACTTAGCCGGATTATAAAGTGTTAATTTTCTAAAGTGAAAGAGTAATATCTCTTTAAATAGGACCATCCTAGGACCTCTATGGCTAAAATTATTTACTTTCCGTATGTTTTTCTCTACCGGAGAATTGAATTATAATTCGTGGCATAATAATTGTTACGAGTAACTCCACGATTTCATTATTTTTGGGCGTTATTCATTTAGTCCTTATATCCAGTTAAACAATCGTGGTTTTAAAACCAATTTAGCCTAAAGTTGATAGATTTATTAGCTAAACTGAAAACCACAGTTTGACCCGTTATTATTCAGGCTAACAGTAAATACGACGATTTCAAATGCAGTTATACGTAAGTAATGTTTTATAATTATAGATTTAAGCGTCTGAACAATTATAAATAATGTATAAATATCTAGATCCAATAAATTGAGTACTTTGTATAGACAATTGAATGTAAATGGAAATTTAACTGTGTTGGGATCTTTTTGAAATTACCTCTTTATATGATATGTTGAGATTAATTAAGTTACTTTTACTACTTATAATTCACACATTTCCATATATTTCGTTTATCTTTCAAATTGATTCCAGCACATTCAATGTTTCGAATAGTTAATAATTTGTATAAAACCAAGAAAAAAATATTAAGTTATGATTTCAATATATTTTTAAGATCTTGAGTCGAAAAATTTCAGCTATTCTTTAGTTTCCTGACAATCTCACTTAGGTGCATGTAGTTTCTCTTTAATTTGTATAATCACAATATACTATTTTTATTTTAATAGGTTTTATTTCGAGACGACAAGTCGAATTGAATTTCGCTCAGGACTCGCAGAAATAATCGAAAACTGCTTTTTTTTACAATGGATACATTTTTTATCCATACCTAAATTCTTAGCTAAATTTTGCTAGACATTCACAACTTACCTAATATGACATTATATAATCAAAGCCTAATATATTAAAAGGTTTAGTTAATGTTTGCTTGACATCAGCATATTTAGCTTTAGTGCACTGAGTCCTGTTCGATATTCATCGTTTTGTCCGTCATATTATGCTGTTATTCTGGGGATTGATACTTAACATCAACAGCCATAATATCAGCAGTTAAAAAATCAACACCGTAAGACCAACGATTCAAAATCTCAACACTTCAGAATGTCAACAGCTTAGAAAGTCAACAATTCACCAGACCAAAGTTTAAAATCTCAACTTGGAAAGTATTAGGTAAATACTAATGAATGGTATATATATATGTTTTACTACAAACAAATCATGTCCAGTAAATCTACCTATTACAGTTTCGATATTAAAATACTTGTGCATAGTTTGGAACCAATCTACAGGAAGAAATAATTATTCATGAATTATAGCTTCAATAGAATCAGCTGAAGTATGTAATCTGTATTATATAAAATTATTTCAACCTAAACTTTTTAATGTCACCTTATGACGTTTGACATAGAATTGACAGAATTCAGTTAGAAACAGAATTCATAGTTAAGCCCTCTTACGCACTAGCGGTTAACCGCGGGGGCGGCTAACCACGCGGTTAGCCGCATTTCCAGTTTAATATGCAACCGCTTGTGATTGTACGCACTTAACCGCCACAAAATTTCAACCGCGGCGGTTGAATGGATAGCTGCGGCCCGCTTCGCGGCTACCTCGACGGCGTCCAATTCTTCGGTCCAATCCGCGGTTGAAATTTTGTGGCGGATAAGTGCGTACAATCACAAGCGGTTGCATATTAAACTGGAAATGCGGCTAACCGCGTGGTTAGCCGCCCCCGCGGTTAACCGCTAGTGCGTAAGAGGGCTTAACTATGAATTCTGTTTCTAACTGAATTCTGTCAATTCTATGTCAAACGTCATAAGGTGACATTAAAAAGTTTAGGTTGAAATAATTTTATATAATACAGATTACATACTTCAGCTGATTCTATTGAAGCTATAATTCATGAATAATTATTTCTTCCTGTAGATTGGTTCCAAACTATGCACAAGTATTTTAATATCGAAACTGTAATAGGTAGATTTACTGGACATGATTTGTTTGTAGTAAAACATATATATATACCATTCTTAGTATTTACCTAATACTTTCCAAGTTGAGATTTTAAACTTTGGTCTGGTGAATTGTTGACTTTCTAAGCTGTTGACATTCTGAAGTGTTGAGATTTTGAATCGTTGGTCTTACGGTGTTGATTTTTTAACTGCTGATATTATGGCTGTTGATGTTAAGTATCAATCCCGTTATTCTGTAGTATTTAATTGCACAATGTCGCATTTAATTTGCTTTCTATAGTAATAAGCCGAATGATTTATTATTATGAATTATTTTGTATCAAAAATTATTTTAATCGTGGACGAATATATAGTCTATATTTGTCTATGCTTTTAATGCTTCAGTATTAAAAAATATAAAAAACCGATTTATCGGAATCGTGCATTTCTGGGCACGTAGGTACCTACTGTCTGGTCTGTATTTGTCAAATATGTATAGTTTTAAAACAGAGGTCACTAATTAAGTCAAGAAAATATAAGTGAATATTATGAATAATTATTGTTCCTTTTATATAATTTAAGTTATTACTGTCATGGACATTGTTAAAATTGCCCGGTTAAACCTTTGTGTAACTTTGCCTATCAGAATATATTTTGTGGTTATCTAAAATTATGTGTGGTGCAGCAGTCTTGACGATAAATCGGTAATAAAAATTGCAAAATGATAATCCGTTTTTTATTTCTCAAGTCCTAAAATAAATAAGTAAAAATTAAATAATTTATTACAAAGAAAAATACTAAAATATCTCATGGTTTATTCCTCTTCTATCACTGATCTAGTATTGGTTGTGGAAAGCTCCATCAGCTTTTGTTTTATTTCAGAGATCTGTAAAAATAAGAGAAAATAATGTAAGAAAGAATGTTCTTGTTAGATGTAGAAAAATGGGGCAACTAGCATCTCGTCATTTGCCAAATAACAAAAGCAAAGGTTCAGAAAGTGTGTTAAAGAAAGCATTTATAAGGTCAAACCCGACCTTTTGAATCTCGTTCAAAAGCATCTTTTGCTCTGTCCTCGGCGTCATATCCTTCCTATTGATATCTATAGCCTCCAAATTCTCAAACAGCTGTTTTATCTTCAACGCCAAGTGCACGTCGTTGTTACTCTTCCTAGGAACCGTTGGCTTCGCTCGTTTCACTAATTTCTTCCTGTATTTGTCCGGTAAATCCTTTTCAATGTCTTCCCTAGTGAGAACTGTCATGAAGTCTGGATGCGTGTCGTAAGGAAAACTTTTTGGATCCATTTTGTATGTACTGTCGGCATGCGTGTATTTTCTTGATCTATAGTCTGTGCGCCAGTTTCTTAGGTGTTCGAGGTTTCTGAAAGATTTATTTTCAAATATTTTTTTTGGGTATAAAACAGAATCAACTTTAATAAAGACGAGGTAAATAAACTTATCGTATAGTAAGCAATGCAGCAGACAGTAATCAGAAAAATGTGTAGGTAGGTATATTAATATTAGATCGCGCATCAGAAGTAAAGATAAAACAAAAAAATGCCGTAAACGAGTTAAATAATTGCAGCTAAGTAGCAGTAAGCATTTTCAATAAGTTAGTAATTAATTATTTTCATGCAAGATTACGTTTAAAATAAAGATAGCATGATGATGAGGGTATGAATAGAAACACACTTTCTCCCTTGAAGAATCTTGTCCCTCGTTGCGAGTAAGTCTTTGTGCCTCTTCAATGCCAAATCTCTCAAATAATTCTGTTTTATCTTTGCCTCCTGCTCTTTTTTCCCATCGGAAAAAAGTGTAGAAACATATTTCGAACTCTGATAATGAGACGGTATAGTAAACCGACTCTTTGCTAATTTTGGACATTTCCCTTTATTTTTTGGGTAATATTCCTCGTCTGAATCATCCGACTCTCGTTCATTCAGTTGAATTGACATAGCCTTTTTCATTTCACCATCGATAACAGAATTGTAACTCCGAGCTTCCTGACTATAATTTTCGCGAGAGATCTCGCTTGTGCTTACCGTTTCTTCAGACATATCTGATTGAGAACCGACGAACATATTGTCGATAAATTTATTATTCAAAAATTGTAAAACGCTTGAAACTCCCGCGTTTATCACTTCTCTTGGCGGGTACATAAGTGGATTCCCGCCTAATTGCAATACTCTTAAGTGTATGACAGTTCCTAACTCGTCCGGAAGTGAGGTTAGTTTGTTGTTTTGTAACAGAAGGTGCGAGAGGGTTGGATGGTGTTTTATAGATTTCGGTATATCGGTGAGCTGGTTATCTCTGATATCAAAGTACTTTATGTGCGGTAAAGATGGAAATAAATCTTCAGGTAAAGTTGTTATATAGTTGTTTTGAAGATAAAGTATCTGGAAACAATAGAAAGTTCTCCGTTATCATTTGGATTAGGCGCATTTTAGACTACCTACGCTATAATATAATAACAATATTGCAGTGTTCTGAACTATCTTCTTCTTGCGGTGCCTCTCCACTACTGGAGGTTGGCCGTCAACTCCTCATATCTCTCCTTGTCCCTCGCCAGACGAAAAAGTTCTTGTACGTTGGCGATACCGGTCCATTGTCTGACGTTTCGGAGCCAAGACATTTTCCTTCTACCGACGCGTCTTTTCCCGTTTACAGTTTACAGTTTTTAGGCACAGTAGGTACATAGGTGCAATGTTTTAACATGTGTAAAAAAGATTTAAGTGCATTTGTACCAGTTAATTCTGTGCAACTGACAGTGGTGTAAGTTGAAGTATGTATAACTGGCTCGTTTAAAAAAAGTATAGCTTTGTCCAGCTGTTCCGCTCGCCTGTTGCTAGAGCATAAGCGTCGCCGCGTCGTTAAAAGAACCCGACTAAAAAAAGGGGTAAAAAGGGCGAAACAAGAAAAATATTCAAATAAAAACCAGAAACGCACAGATACAAAAAACGACTGTTCTGAACTATAGGTATGCTATTATATTATATCATAGTCTACATAGACTACGCTATAACAAGAGCGCAACTTATGTTTACAATAAAGGCTTAGATTATAAGATGATCGGTCGAGTTAAGCAAGCGTGACCAATCATTCATCTAAGAATTAAGCTCTTATTTTTTCTTAATAAACCTTTACTACGTGAAAGCTAATTTCATAACTAACGTTTCATGTAAGGCGTTCGTTGTGAGTGGGACCGGGAAATCGGAATAGTTAGTATTCCGATTAGAAAACAAATAATTAAATAAAATGGACAGTATTCAACTTACACACAGAAAATTGTTTTTTAATTCCGGTACACTTTTTAATCCTTGGGTAGATAAGTCCCATGTTGTTTCTTCATTCAATTCTCCTTCATAAATATTTGAAGGTACACTTATATTTGATGCTTCAGACATTATTTACGCAAATTCAAAACGGTTTTACCTAATAAAAATGTTTAATCGATACAGCTCAATTCATTACAAATTCAAAAATGGCGCATAAAAATTGAACGTGCGCCTTTTGACATTTAGTTTTTGAACGAAAATTTTAACAAAAAAACATTAGATGCATTATTAACGAATATAATATATTAACCCGAAGTTATGATACAGTTTATAACAAATCTATATATTATATGGGTCAATCTTTTTTTACAGACTGATAAACTAGATTTATAACTTAACTATTGGTTATTCTGCTAAATAAGTGATGTTGTCACATTCGAAGCTAAAGTGAAATTTTATTAAAGTGTAAAAAGTAAAAAAAAGACTGCATTTATTTATAATTTAAAATATTAAATTAAAAGTCCTTATAAAACCAATTAAGATTTCAGAACGAAAGGAAGATTTTCATAGACAACTGACTACATTGCTAGTGTTGTATTGAAAAAGACGCGCGTTATCGAAGTTTCTGACAATATTTTTTAAACCAAGATGGTTAGAGTGTGAATTTTGTAGTAAATAAAATATTTTTATAAGATATCTATCTTTTAAGCGAATGGTTGCAAAATTTACCCTTACAACACGTGTATCGAAAACATAATAAACAAAATTCCGTAAAAAGTATCGATCTTCCGTCAAACTTCATATAGTAGTGTTGAAAAGACACATGGCGAATACGTCACTATCTCAGTTGCAAGATGGCGAACGTTCGGGATAGTGACACATCTTTGTGGCTCCACAATAAACTCGGTACATCGAATGATTCGTGGACAAGTGGCTCAATTTGTACGCAATTAAATGCTGAAGTGCTGAAAAATATCAAGGATTGTTTTCCAGACTTGCAAACACAAGTGAAATTGAAATTATTGCTAAGTTTCTTTCATATCCCGCGCAGAAATGTTGAGGAGGTAACTTTTCTCTTTGATGTTCTATGGTTTTGCGTAACTGTTTGTGTTTTTTGTCTCTTTCCTTGCATGTGTAAAGTAGTAAGTAGAAATGAGATGCATTAATACGCATGTATGTAGTAGTTTTATTTGTTGTCATATAATGAATTTACATGTTAAAAATTTGTTAAAATATTTTTATTAGCGATTTTACTGCTATCCGGTATAAGTTTATGGCCTGAGATCTCAACTTCTGGGCATTTACGCACATTCTGATATCGAATGCTATGATATATGACCTTTTTCTATGTGGACTAGTTATTTACGTTCTGTAAATTACGAAACAATTCATAGTTTTATTAGTTAAGGACTATGATAAGAGCGCAATAGACGCGTACATTGTATTGGTTGTTGCTATGTTTACGTATCACAAACCAATACAGACATAACCTTTTAAACAGTTTTATTGAAATGATTTAAATTGGGTCTTCAAGGGCAGCCTTGTAAATAGCAAACATAATTGTGTAAGCTGTATGAGGTACTATATCAGTTCAGTATTTGCTTTAAAAACTGGTATTTCGGAAAAAAGAAAAAATATGTAAATAAAAGCAAAATACTTTATGCAAATATGCAGTAAATCAAATATTTTGCCTATATAATACACAAACTTGAACAAAAATTTAATTTTCATTAAACCACTCATGGTGTTTGTGTTCTTATTACACTGTACTTTAGTTAATATCCTTACTGAAATGGTACCAAATTTTAGAAGATGATATTAGTTTCATTTTCTTATTGAAATAAAACTACATTTAAGGATTTTATCGCGGTTTGTATTTGAATTTAGTAATAAAGTAGTTTTATTTCACTGTCTAACATTCGCATAAACCTCAGAACTTAATTTTCTTAAATAAGAATTAATCAAATGCATTGCTTTAGGAAGTTCTAATAAGCTTTTCAACCAATGTGACTTCCCTAATGAGAAGAATTAACAAATTAGTTTATTAATTACTTTATATGTTATAAGAATATTTATGAGACAAAAATCTAATACTTATTTAATGATGTAAGGCACAATGATTAAGATAAGTAAGTCATTATACAAAAATAAAATCAATTTGTAATAATTTTGAAATCTACTAAATTGACTCTATTCTAGTGGCGAAATGAACTCGAAGAGATCATTGAAGTGGCAGCAGTCGACTCAGACTTATGGGTGGCCATGCTGGCGGAAACCCTTAAGACATTCCCTTCAGCGGGAACCCTTAACACGGAGATAGCAGAGTTTGATGAGACCCGGCCGATATTCAGTGACATGATCAGTGAACTGAGAAGGGCGCTGGCTAAACACTCAGACCTGGGACTGCTGCCGCTGGAGTGCTTGTACTTGAATAAGAATGCTCTGGTATCTGTGGTAAGATTTAAGACTGATTTAAGATAATTTTTTTGCCTATATTTATAAGGTGTGTATTTTTTATCTTCACGACAAACATTCAAGATGGAATTATTCTTCGATGTGCTATTAAAAAGTTAGGCAAATGAGGTACAAACTTACAAAGTTTATTAAGGCTTGTCCTTATTTTAAAGTTTGATAAGCAAGATAAGCCTTTTAATTAGGTAAATTTAAAAATATAATGAACATGAAAAAATTTAACTTGAAACCAGGAAAATATACAACATTTTTTTTACATTATTATACCAATACCTGTTGCCTTATGCCAATTTCTAGGTTGGTCAACAACCAAACCCCGTCAAGCACTTCACATTAAAACGGAAGCCTAAGTCTGTAGCATTACGGAGTGAACTCCTAGCCAAAGCTACAGAGGTCCAGGCCAACCAGAAGAAGGCGCAAGCACCGACCGTGCCCGTCCGCAGCCGTGGCATGCCGAGGAAGATGACTGATACTAGTGAGTTTTATTTATTTAAATAAATGTACTGATATGTCTCTCTTAAGAGCCGGAGTCAAGCAGAAAATACGGTGACTTAAGCCAAGCAAAAGAGACATGACAGGCAAGTTTTAAGCCGGTGAGAGTCATACATTATTATGTCGTGGGTAGAACCCATGACATTAGCTTTTACACCGAAAAAATTGGTTCTCTTCCAAGTTGTGCAATATAACTCTATTTAGTCCAACCCAGCGGTTTAGGCGTATAATGACAGAAACGCAAAATGACAGATTAGCGAATTGACAGAAACGCATAATGCCAGGTGTCGCAAAATGACAGATTCGCAAAATGACAGATTTGCAGAATGACAGATTCGCAGAATGGCAGATTCGCAGAATGACAGATTCGCAGAATGACAGATAAATCTCGAATTAAATAAAAATCATCAAGTGATTAACCAAATTCTTTATTTGTTAGTATAAATCACAAATCACAATATCAGATTGTATGGGTCTCCCTTAAAAAATACACAATTGTCCAAACTGTACTTAGGTACTGAATGTCGTCGTCACACATTTATGTCGTCTTCATTAACCTTGCGAAAATATTTTTTTGTATAAATTGTTTGGTGTCATTTTATTTTCTTTTAATAATTCAGTGTACTTTCTAAGTTTTTTATTGAAGGCAATGTCGGATTTACGTCGATTTTTTTTGCAGAGTAAAAGTAGCTATTTCTTATTATGTAGTCGTAATGCTTACACTCATTCATTAATTTTTGTACAAAATGACATACTTGGGGCTTTTTAGGAAATTTGACGCCAAGTCGATGGTGCCAGCCCTCCAATGCATAAGTAGGATGTTATTGTGTACTAGCTGTGCCTGCGACTTCGTTCGCGTGGATGACGAAACTTATCAATGAATTTTTAACCGCTAAAATTAAGTTTCTTTTTTATTGTTTATATTTTTCCGGGATAAAAACTACCCAGTGTGGTGCCCAGGATAATAAAGAATAATTATACCAAGTTTCATCGTAAGCGAACCGCTAGTTTTTGCGTGATACCTGAACAAACAGACAGACATACAGACAAATTTTTTTTTTCACTCTTTTGGGTTCGTTGTCCGTCTAGTAACACCCCACGCCATTAACTTTTTTTGATATTTTCAATGTACAGAATTTTCACTTTTACAGATTTATTATAAGTATGTAGATAAAAGTTAAACCAAAAAAAAAATAGAAAGAAAAATTGCAATTAGCGCATCTGTCATATTGCGATTCTGTCATTTTGCGCATCTGTCATATTGCGATTCTGTCTTTTTGCGTTTCTGACCATTTGCGAGTAAGTGCCAACATTTGGCATTCTGCGAATCTGTCATTTTGCGTTTCTGTCATAGAGAAAAGTAAATAAGTAGGGTAGTTTCTGTCATTATACGCCTAAACCATATTAATCTATATTTTTTTTATATTTCGTTTTAATAGTGATGACCGCTGCCTTTCATTATGATGGCTAGTTAATTTTGGGACAAATAACGCCTGTGTTTTAGTGTTGAAGATCCCACAGCATGTCAGACGGACTAAGTTTTACTATATACCTTTCTTACAAGTATTTATTGTATGTCATCATCATCATCATCATCATCATCATCATCATGATCATCATCATCATCATCATCATCATGATCATCATCATCATCATCCACAATCCTTGTCCTCCCACTGCTGGGCATAGGCCCCCCTTTTTCGTGCCATTTTCTACAGTCCTGTGCCAGCCTCATCCAGACTCGACCCAAGACTTTAACCATGTCGTCGACCCATCTTGCTCCCGGACGACCGACGCTTCTTTTGCCTTGCCTTGGCCACCATTCTGTCACCGCCTTAGTCCACCTGCGGTCACTTCGTCTGGCCAAGTGGCCTGCTCAGCTCCATTTCCTCGTTATTGCGGTACCGACGTCTTGAACTTTGGTTCGTTTTCGAATATCCACATTAGGGACTCGGTCTTGAAGTTTGATGCCGAGCATAGCGCGCTCCATGGCTCTCTGTGTTATCTTAATCTATGCACAGCCTCATGTGTGAGTGTCCATGTCTCGGCACCATAGGTCATAGTGGGCAGGACGCATTGGTTAAAAAGACGAGTTTTAAGGCACTGTGGAATAAGGCGTGACTACATTAGTGTATGTATAGCAGTTTATTAACATTTTATATTTGTGTATATCCAGCGCCCCTGAAAGGTCTGCCGTCGCGCTGGTCCCGCGGCGCGGGCGGCGGCTGGCGCGGCGCGGCTCGGCCCGCCCCGCGCGCCGGCATCAAGCTGCTGGACATCGCCGAGCAGCCCGCCACGCACGCGCAGATCAAGAAGCGCAGGAAGCTCGGTATGTACACACACCACTCTATACACCCTTCCAGCGCCCCTTAAAGGCCTACCGTCCCAAATTATGTTGGGATAGGCTACAAGCCTTCCTGGGAGTCGAAGACGGACGGCCCCGTCGACGGCGAGGCGGCGGCGCTGTGGTTTCGCGGGGCGATGACGCAAATCTGCGACGCGTCCATGCCCCGTGTCCGCCAACAGTCTGCAAGGCGCCAGATGTACTGGACGACCGCCGAGATCGCGCAATTGCGCGTAGCGTGCGTTGCGGCTCGTCGCCGGTACACCCGATACCGGAGAGGCGGAGACGGCGTCGACGGGATTACGCCATGGAGGACGCGCTGTATGAGGTGTACCGCACGTCTAAGGAGACTCTGTGGCTGGCCATCGGCGACTCAAAGTCGCGTGCCACGGAGGAGCTGCTGGGGTCCCTAGATCGGGATCCGTGGGGGCGATACCCCTACCGTTGGGTACGGGGCAAGTTGCGTCCCTGGGCGCCTCCACTAACGCAAAGCATGCAACCCCAGTTGCTAGAGGCGGTGGTATCGGCCCTCTTTGTCGTTTAGGGTGACGCAGGTGCTGTCGGGGAATGGCTGCTTCGGCAAGTACCTGTGCCGCATAGACAGGGAGTCGGACGCTCGGTGCCACACTGCCGCACTGCGTCCATTGCAGGGAGGACACGGCGCAACACACGCTCGCCGAGTGTGTAGCTTGGGAGGAGCAGCGCCGTGTCCTCGCAAATGAAGTAGGAGGCGACCTGTCGCTGCCGGCCGTAGTGCGGAGTATGGTCGGTAGCGCAGAGTCGTGGGACGCGGTGGTGTCATTAATACCATCCGTCAGAGTTGTGCGATTCGTTCGCGAGCTGTTTGTGTAGTACTCGTTGGTGCTCGTTCGTCAGATCAGAACGCACCCTAAGATACAATTAATTAACATCTGATTTAGTTTACTAAATAGAGTAAAATCTTATTAAAATCGGACGAACCATTGTATTGCTCGGTACAAACAAACAGACACAGACAAAAATATGAACTAAACTAGTTTTTAGTCCTCGATAAAATATCTGTACGAGCTAAAAAAAAAACATCTAAAAAACTTCTATACTGATATTTTTCGTTTACAGAAATGGAGGAGGGTGCTAAGAAAGCGGCGGCCGCGGCCCCGTCGTCACCGGAGTACGCCAAGAATCTCGACAACTACGGCTTACCTAAAACTGACGAGACTACTACTGGTAAGGAATCTGTCTGTATTTTGTCTTACTTTATTTATTTAACGTGGATTGCAATAGCAGGTTTAAATAAACCTTAAAAATTTAAAGTTCCGTACCCAAAGGGTAAAAACTGAATCCGATTATGTTATGGTATATTAGACTTCGCTGTTCGTCCGTTCGTCTTTCACCAGGCTGTATCTCAAGAACCGCAATAGCTAGACAGTTGAAATTTTCACAAATTATGTATTTATTTTGCCGCTATAACAATAAATAGTAATAACAAAATAAAATAAATATTTAAGGGACCGTTCTCATACATAAAACGAAATTTGTGTACTTACTGTTGTCTACCTAGTCAATGGTACGAAACCCTTCGTGCGCGAGTCTGACTCGAACTTGGCCGGTTTTTTTTAATTGCTTTGAACACCTACTTTCGCTTATTTAATATATTTACTGCTTTTAATTGTAAAGGAAACACAAGTCATATAACATATTCACTGTATACACAGCGGCGGCCAGCACGACCGAGAGTGCAGCAGCACCGACATCGCCGGCGGGAGCCAGCGTCGCCGCGGAACCCGCGCCCGCGCCCGCCACACCCGCCGCGCCCGAGAGAGATGTACCGCTCGCCAGCCCGGTCATCGTGCAGGTAACTATACTCCCTCCCACAGCAGCACCGACATCGCCGGCGGGAGCCAGCGTCGCCGCGGAACCCGCGCCCGCGCCCGCCACACCCGCCGCGCCCGAGAGAGATGTACCGCTCGCCAGCCCGGTCATCGTGCAGGTAACTATACTCCCTCCCACAGCAGCACCGACATCGCCGGCGGGAGCCAGCGTCGCCGCGGAACCCGCGCCCGCGCCCGCCACACCCGCCGCGCCCGAGAGAGATGTACCGCTCGCCAGCCCGGTCATCGTGCAGGTAACTATACTCCCTCCCACAGCAGCACCGACATCGCCGGCGGGAGCCAGCGTCGCCGCGGAACCCGCGCCCGCGCCCGCCACACCCGCCGCGCCCGAGAGAGATGTACCGCTCGCCAGCCCGGTCATCGTGCAGGTAACTATACTCCCTCCCACAGCAGCACCGACATCGCCGGCGGGAGCCAGCGTCGCCGCGGAACCCGCGCCCGCGCCCGCCACACCCGCCGCGCCCGAGAGAGATGTACCGCTCGCCAGCCCGGTCATCGTGCAGGTAACTATACTCCCTCCCACAGCAGCACCGACATCGCCGGCGGGAGCCAGCGTCGCCGCGGAACCCGCGCCCGCGCCCGCCACACCCGCCGCGCCCGAGAGAGATGTACCGCTCGCCAGCCCGGTCATCGTGCAGGTAACTATACTCCCTCCCACAGCAGCACCGACATCGCCGGCGGGAGCCAGCGTCGCCGCGGAACCCGCGCCCGCGCCCGCCACACCCGCCGCGCCCGAGAGAGATGTACCGCTCGCCAGCCCGGTCATCGTGCAGGTAACTATACTCCCTCCCACAGCAGCACCGACATCGCCGGCGGGAGCCAGCGTCGCCGCGGAACCCGCGCCCGCGCCCGCCACACCCGCCGCGCCCGAGAGAGATGTACCGCTCGCCAGCCCGGTCATCGTGCAGGTAACTATACTCCCTCCCACAGCAGCACCGACATCGCCGGCGGGAGCCAGCGTCGCCGCGGAACCCGCGCCCGCGCCCGCCACACCCGCCGCGCCCGAGAGAGATGTACCGCTCGCCAGCCCGGTCATCGTGCAGGTAACTATACTCCCTCCCACAGCAGCACCGACATCGCCGGCGGGAGCCAGCGTCGCCGCGGAACCCGCGCCCGCGCCCGCCACACCCGCCGCGCCCGAGAGAGATGTACCGCTCGCCAGCCCGGTCATCGTGCAGGTAACTATACTCCCTCCCACAGCAGCACCGACATCGCCGGCGGGAGCCAGCGTCGCCGCGGAACCCGCGCCCGCGCCCGCCACACCCGCCGCGCCCGAGAGAGATGTACCGCTCGCCAGCCCGGTCATCGTGCAGGTAACTATACTCCCTCCCACAGCAGCACCGACATCGCCGGCGGGAGCCAGCGTCGCCGCGGAACCCGCGCCCGCGCCCGCCACACCCGCCGCGCCCGAGAGAGATGTACCGCTCGCCAGCCCGGTCATCGTGCAGGTAACTATACTCCCTCCCACAGCAGCACCGACATCGCCGGCGGGAGCCAGCGTCGCCGCGGAACCCGCGCCCGCGCCCGCCACACCCGCCGCGCCCGAGAGAGATGTACCGCTCGCCAGCCCGGTCATCGTGCAGGTAACTATACTCCCTCCCACAGCAGCACCGACATCGCCGGCGGGAGCCAGCGTCGCCGCGGAACCCGCGCCCGCGCCCGCCACACCCGCCGCGCCCGAGAGAGATGTACCGCTCGCCAGCCCGGTCATCGTGCAGGTAACTATACTCCCTCCCACAGCAGCACCGACATCGCCGGCGGGAGCCAGCGTCGCCGCGGAACCCGCGCCCGCGCCCGCCACACCCGCCGCGCCCGAGAGAGATGTACCGCTCGCCAGCCCGGTCATCGTGCAGGTAACTATACTCCCTCCCACAGCAGCACCGACATCGCCGGCGGGAGCCAGCGTCGCCGCGGAACCCGCGCCCGCGCCCGCCACACCCGCCGCGCCCGAGAGAGATGTACCGCTCGCCAGCCCGGTCATCGTGCAGGTAACTATACTCCCTCCCACAGCAGCACCGACATCGCCGGCGGGAGCCAGCGTCGCCGCGGAACCCGCGCCCGCGCCCGCCACACCCGCCGCGCCCGAGAGAGATGTACCGCTCGCCAGCCCGGTCATCGTGCAGGTAACTATACTCCCTCCCACAGCAGCACCGACATCGCCGGCGGGAGCCAGCGTCGCCGCGGAACCCGCGCCCGCGCCCGCCACACCCGCCGCGCCCGAGAGAGATGTACCGCTCGCCAGCCCGGTCATCGTGCAGGTAACTATACTCCCTCCCACAGCAGCACCGACATCGCCGGCGGGAGCCAGCGTCGCCGCGGAACCCGCGCCCGCGCCCGCCACACCCGCCGCGCCCGAGAGAGATGTACCGCTCGCCAGCCCGGTCATCGTGCAGGTAACTATACTCCCTCCCACAGCAGCACCGACATCGCCGGCGGGAGCCAGCGTCGCCGCGGAACCCGCGCCCGCGCCCGCCACACCCGCCGCGCCCGAGAGAGATGTACCGCTCGCCAGCCCGGTCATCGTGCAGGTAACTATACTCCCTCCCACAGCAGCACCGACATCGCCGGCGGGAGCCAGCGTCGCCGCGGAACCCGCGCCCGCGCCCGCCACACCCGCCGCGCCCGAGAGAGATGTACCGCTCGCCAGCCCGGTCATCGTGCAGGTAACTATACTCCCTCCCACAGCAGCACCGACATCGCCGGCGGGAGCCAGCGTCGCCGCGGAACCCGCGCCCGCGCCCGCCACACCCGCCGCGCCCGAGAGAGATGTACCGCTCGCCAGCCCGGTCATCGTGCAGGTAACTATACTCCCTCCCACAGCAGCACCGACATCGCCGGCGGGAGCCAGCGTCGCCGCGGAACCCGCGCCCGCGCCCGCCACACCCGCCGCGCCCGAGAGAGATGTACCGCTCGCCAGCCCGGTCATCGTGCAGGTAACTATTGTGTCTTAATCTTCTGTATACCGATAAAAAGTGCTTTGAAAAAGTAATTTTTTTCAAATCTAATTCCTCTAGGCCAATAGGTTTGGTCAATAAAAATAGACACTATTGTGTAACTCCACTGACTTAAAGAAAGTCTCTTGACCTGAGTTAGGATTTTGAATTTCAGCAACTTTGAATTCTTACACAGTTCCAAACACTAACCAGATAGAGAAGGAAGTTAGATGAAACAATAAATAGACACCATGTATGTATATAAATACACTGTCTAGATGTCTTGTAAACCATTTTCATGCTCTAATCACAACATTTCTCCTACAACAGCAGGGCACTGGAGCGAAGCCGATAGTGTTGAGCCAACAACCAAAGCTGCTTATAACGGGCCAACCAGGAGCCAAGCCACTGCTGCTCTCCACTCAGAACCTGCTCAACACGTCCACTGTCATCCTGCAGCCCGGCGGCAAGGCCGTGCTGCTGCAGAACATCAAGCCGGTGAGACTTATATATAGATAAATATTAAGTGCCAATAATAGAAATGAAAAACGAGATAGATATGGCTCTAGGGCCGTTAGGGTGCACCACTTGGCATATAGCAGCTTCTCGCTTAAACGATATCAACAGTCCTGCTTTACCAGTTCTTTTTTGAGCGCTCTGGTACAAGTGTCTGACAGTTAACATGGTAGATAAAAACATAACGCCAGAAGTAAGCTTCTGGTGTCTGGTAAGAAGGAAAGCGAACAGTGAGTGATTTTGGATTCGAATATCAATGATAAGTAACCGTTAATCCTGCACTTCATTAATGAATACGAGAGATACGGAGTTTTCCTTATTAAAAATGCACCTGATCATGACATCACTCAACCCATTTTTCCTATTTATAAAACGGCAGACTCATTCAATAACAAAATGTGTATATCGTGTCTGATACAGATGGCACAAACAGTACAAGTGCAGCAGACGCCGCGGTCGGTGTTGCCCACAGTACATTCACAACCACCTCTACAACAGATCGCGCAACCGGTATGTTATTTTATTTATAGTTTTAATAAATTATATAATGGTTATCTTGTAATTCTATCCTTGCCCTATTTATTACATACAATTTATGATAATACTGTTTCGTGTCTCAAGATTAAAGGTACTTTTAAATCTAAATATTAATTGCGAATAAAAGTTAAGTTAGTTTATATTACAAAGATTTTAGAGTATGTTCGCATTATACTCTCCGTGATATCTACATGTGTAATGTCTATTTAACGACCTCCATGGTCGAGTGGTAAACACACCAGGTTCGATCCCTGGACGGATCAAAGTACGAAACCACTTTTCTAAATTGTCCTAGATATGGGTGTTCGTGGTACCTTTGATGTCTCTTCCCGTCTATGTGATATTGTAGACATTTATTTTATCTATTTATTACTTGTTTTCTCCAGGTGCAAATTGCGCAACCAGTGCAAGCTGCAGCTGTGACGCCGGCGGCGGCGGCTCCCGCCCCAGCCGCGGCCGCTCAACCGCTGTTGCCGCGTAGAGGACTCTCGCTCACGGTCAGTACTATATTATACACTTAATAATAATATCTTCTTCCTTTTTATGGCATTTTTTGTGCCACAAGAGTCGCTCTTAATTTTCAATTTTCAAAGATGTTTTAAGTGAACCGAATAGACTGCATCTGTGGACTTACTATAAAGGTATAAAACCTTTTTTATAAGTCCGCACTCGACACACAGCAAAATACATTTTGTGATGTGCATATTTCCACAATACGTCAAAATATCAGATAATCATATTCAACACGTCACTACGAATTGTCTTAATATCTTTGCAATGATTGATTGCTCAAGGAAAATCAAAATAAAAAAATCTGATATTATTTTTATGTAATGTCATCATTTTATTTTACATAAGCAATATATGAATCTAATTGAGTTGTATGTTTGCAGCGAGAACAAATGTTGGAGGCACAGGACATGTTCCGCAATGCGAACCGTGTCACAAGGCCGGAGAAGGCGCTTATACTTGGCTTCATGGCTGGCTCCAGAGGTATGTGTCTACTATACTTATTGTTTCAAATAAATTTAATGGGTCTTCAGAACGAAGAATGGAATGATTTCAACCACAAGTACTTGGCCTATAATATATATATTTATATTATAGGCCAAGTACTTGTGGTTGAAATCATTCCAAACAAACATGTAGATAATCTGATAATTGCAGTGTAACTACAGAATCTAATGATGGTTCGTACTTTCTTAAATGTATATTCCATGTTTTGATAAAATAACAAAACTGCAATCCTTATAAAGTTCACCCTACTTTTCGAAACACCAAGTTATCGTGTACAAATACTCAAAAAGAGCAGAAAAAAAAGTGATATGGCTTAGTCAGAAGAAAGTTATTTCGAAAATACACCATCATAATTTCTTGTTCCAGATAACCCTTGTCCAAACCTCGGCAACATAGTAACAATAAAGCTATCAGAAAACATAGAAAACGTCCTCCAATCAGACGACACATACCTCACCATGCTCTCCGAAATGCATTTCCAAATGAACTACAACAACGGTCAATGGACAAGACTCAAAAAGTACCGGCACATAGACGGTATGGTGCCTCAGAAAATACCCCCTGGATCGACTGTAATATCCACCAATAACCAGCAACCTATAGTGTCAATAGCCAATCAGAGTGTCAGTTAAGTTTAGTGACATCTAGTGCCAGTGACAAACAGTGAATCAATCCAGTGAATGTTCAAGTTGGAGTATATTGTCGTCTCATCTCGTTTTGTAAGTCTTTTCTATGCTTTTTATGTTGAGGCGCAGAGTAGAAGTATGTATTAGGTATGAAAAATCAAAAACTATACAGTTGGTCAGTTAGATAATGAAAAATATCAGACAAGGATTTTATTATTTTTCAAAACAAGAAGATAAGCGATCAAAATTCAGGAATTAATGACACAGGGGCTAATGACGTCATACTTTCGTACACAATGTACAAATAGTGAGGCCTTTCAATAATTCAAATCAGAGTATTGTCGTTTGTTTTCGGGACGTAAAAAAAAGAAAAAAAGATACGCGTTTACATTTATAGTATTTATTCTTATCCCGTAAAGAAAACGTGATGATGATACAGTGACTATAATGCTGCATGACGATACTCTTTTGTACAATTTTTGCCAATACGTGACGTCACTAGCTCTTCCACTCCTGAACTTTAAACCGCTTTATCTTTCTTGATTTAAAAAAAAAGAAAAGAAAAAAATGTGTCCAATTTTTTTACTCTGTAAATGATAACTAAATAGATTTTTAATTTTCATATCCTTTTGTCACGACTTTTGTAATTCTACTCAGCGCATTAGAGGTCTTATTTATTAAGACTAGCACACAAATTAGGTTCGAGATTTTTCTCATTTAATTAGCTCATTGTTAGATGGATATTTTATTTTTAGTTGTGAGTTGAAAAGTATAATGATTTTATTTGCTTGAATGTTTCACAGACTTGTTTTTTGTATTATATTTTATTATGGTTGTAGCAATTTCACTTATGTAGCTAATAATAGTAAGAATGTTTTTCTTTTGTAGAATTATGTTAGTAGCTTATTAATTTAGTAGAATTCTCCCATGGTAGTTTTTACTTGTAGAATAACTATATATTTTTTCTGTAAACCTAGAAAATGTTCTAAAAATGTATACAAATTATACTCAGGCTGTGATTTCAAATGTTTATATGTATTGATTCACTGTTCATACTAAACTGGCCTGACGAGTTTCCTATGGGGTTATATTTTATTTATAAAAGCAGAAAATACATCTCTATTTAACGAAAATAGAACCCCATAAGAAAGTTGTTGAAGAAATATTTTTTGTAATATATTATAATAAACTAGTTGATAGTAATAATATATTGTAACATTAATATAAATACACAAAAAATACGAATATTATATTTAGCATGCTGTGTGTTTGTATTAGTGTGAAAGAAAGAAATATATTTTGGACTTTATTTCCTGTTATCATGGTTTTAATTCAATAAAAGATGCCTATGTCTTTCACAGAGACGGTACAGTACAGTTTTAGCTTTTTATATACATACTTATATTGTGGAGGTAAGGTCCAAAATTGAGAACGTCATTTTAATATTAAATACGCGCGTTAGTAGTGGGCGAGAGGTACTTCGGATTAATTATTTTGACATAATCCACGTCTCCTCATGCAGTTTATTCTGATTTAAGACTGATTCCCCGCGAATTGCGCGCGCAGAAAATCATCACGCAATATGTTATTATAATGGGTAGCAACGAACTTGACCAAAAGCCCTATTTGAGAGAGAGCTTGTTTGAATCGTCTGGTCGTTATGGGAGCGACCAATCGCGTCGGTTGATTGATAGGAACTAACCTATCGCATGATCGCGCCCAACATACCCCACCAAACAGTCCTAAAAAGAGTAATTCTACCCAATATTTGGCAGATTTGGCTAGTTGTCAAGTCCTTTGCCTCCCTTATAACCGTCTTGTACTATAAAAATGATGTTTAGTATAAAAAGAAAATCGACTGACTAATAAAAAAATAGTCGATCACTAAGAATATCGTGTTCCTTCTCGAAATTAAAGATTTGCATAAAATTATAAAATAAGTGTTCTTCATATATAATTTTAGGCGCGTAAATATTGTAATGTTGCCACATGTAAGAAAAATATTGTAAGTGATATTCGCGCCTTATCTGGCAACATTGAGGAGACCTTTTCTAAGTTTTGATCTCACAGGTATGTGACATAGAAATTGGACATTATTTACAGTATCATTTCTAGTGCCAAACTAAGTTTCAGAAACATGTCTTCACATAATAAGTTGTGAGTTAGTTCGTGTAAAGCGTTTTATGTATATTAGATTAGCTTTCGTTTTCCATAGGATTGAGTAATAATATTAATATATGCCTACAGAGCCTTTCTACGTTACTAAGGATAGTTAACAAATATCTACTTGCATGGTTTTGTGTGGGGTTCCTCACACAACAAACACTGGCTAGCTAAATTTACTTTGATACTATGTAATTAACAGTATTTAAATCTGCTAAAAATCTTCTAATATTATCGAAAAGGTAATCTACAGATTTTCATGTGTATAATATTTCTTTACATCTGTCTCCACGAAAACGTGCAAGGGATATTAAGGTTAAACTGCATTAGGCTACACTGCAGCACTACCGCGAGAGCAGCGCCAGCACAATCCTTATTTGTATCCTCACTAATGTTCAATAAATCGCAGAGTAACACAGACATCAATTTAATACAGACTGGCTCCAAAAACGCCGCGGCCTAGCAAAGCAGTGTAGGCTATTGTGGTAACCTTTAGTGCGAAGAGAGTAAGATACATCAGTGTGAAACATGATTTAGATGTTAATCCTATAATAAATGACCAATTTGTGCGATGTAAGATTGTTAGTGAATGTTAATAATCGCGTTATTATATATTGAAATAATTTTAAACGACACGTCAATTTACGCAACGTTTTTAATGCGAATTGGATCAAGTGTACACGATAATTAATAAAGGTCTAGTTTTTATAGCATAATTAAATAATTTTGCTTTGATTTTTGTGTATTTGACTGTATATAACATTAGGATAATATGGCTAGAGGTAAATTATTTCAACTTTTTGTCTCAGTTTTGGTTGCATAAGGTAAAGATTCCTGATGATAGTTGTCATCACTAGATGCGATAACGATAATTATCGTGTATGCTTTGATCCTGAGGTAGAGATAAATACACGTTACTAAACCCTTACATATTTGTTCTTGTCTTTATAACTTTGTATATACAATGTGCGACAATGAAAGGAGAATTGACTCAAAGCTCGCAAAAAGATAACATAAACGTATCCCGCTGTCCTAGAATGTATCTTAAATGAGATATCGACTTTCCGTCATTATGCTCTATCAGGGGCCCGAGTCCGCTATTTTAAGTCAGTGAGTGGTGGGTTAATAAACGTTCCAGTGTACTTGTTTTTGTGCCTAATTTTCGTATTCAGATAATTTTAGTTTAATGACAAATGTACACCTACTTGCCACTGTTGTAATTGTAGGATTGCAAGGGACTGTTCTTATCTGAATACGAAAATTAGGCATAATAACAAGTACACTGGAAAGTTAATTAACCCGCCACTCACTGACTTAAAATAGCGGACTCGGGCCCCTGGTCGGAATATTCAAGTGTTTAGTAACTTCTATTTATCTCGCCTCAAATGCTCTTTTGAGAATAAGTAGTTAAAAAAATGTAAAATCATGCCTTGTTCTCCTCGGTAAGTATATTCTAATCTGCCTCAATACGAGATAACTTATATAATATTATATAAATAATTTCGTGGAAACAACCATAAAAAAAAGCAATAAATGATTTTATAAACAATGTCAAAAGTACTTTATAATAATAGCGATGTTTGTACGTTTTTGTATGTACCAAAATAATTGTTAATTATATAGTGAAGTTGGATCAGAGTTTTTCATGCGAACAAGGTGCCTTTGTATCATATGCCTTATAGATATACAGTAATTACAACTGAATAGTTTCAAAATACAAGTAAATATAAGTTTCAGTAAAATATTGAATAAACGACTAGTCCGTTTATTGAAAGTATTATAAAGTTAAAAGGCCTTAGTATGCATTTACGTTATATATTAAAATGCTTCTAAAATGATCGATAAATTTATCGCATTGTGTTAAACTTTGATTCATCTGCACGTTATTTTATGTTCCATGTTATTTTGAGAGCTATTTAACCCGGTCGTGTAAATGTTTGATACCAAAATGTATAGTAATTGCCTTTATAGAAATGCCTTTAAATTATGTAACAACGAACGTTAATAATATGATACACAATCACATTCTGATGACAAATTAATGTAAAAAACATCTCAGGTTTTTTACGTCGTATTTGTTTTATATTATTTTATTTAAACCACGTTCATTTCTCTAGCTATCACACCCTTTTATCATTAGAACGGATAATTATTATAGACTAGCTGTCCCGGCAGACTTCGTACTCTCAATCGATAAATAAAAGCCTAAACTTTTTTAAAAAATAAACTTAAAACAAATTGTTTTTTTTTTTAATTTAATTCCGAACATTTTCATATTTATTCACCTTTTAAACCTTCCCTGGGCTTCCATAAATAATTCAATACTAAAATTAGTCAAATCGGTCCAGCCGTTCTCGAGTTTTAGCGAGACTGACGAACAGCAATACATTTTTATATATATAGATAGATAATGTTATAAATAAATAACTCTCAATATATTTTGGAATAAGGATTCAAGCAATTTAAGTTTTTTTATTGGTAAGCAGATGAGTGTGTTCAACAAGAACCGTGTTATTTTAGTATTCGCGTTAATTCTAAGTTTTGTTGTACTATGTTTTTTTTCTATAGATATTTAATATCCACATTGTATATAGTAGATAGTACAAAAATATAAAATGAAAAAGTTAAAAATTATTTTGTGATTTTTATTTTTTTCTTATAAAGACTATTTACAATATTGAAGACTCGCCTAGGAGGTGTTTTCTATAGGTGTCGACGAGAGGCAAGCATCGGAATACCACTGGAACATAAAGGTAAGAAAAGCTACATAAATGCAATACCTATATAAACTTAAATAAAAGCGTAGCATTACGGTTAGTAATTTTTCTGTTTCAGAAAATAAGCAACAAACTGTAATATAGGCTTAATACATTTTTTATACTTTGCGCCAGTGTATAGTGGCCATAGTATTCAGCCAAGTATTAAACTTTTTTTTAACAAGTATGATTATAACTTACTGAAAAGAAAGCAGACTTCAGTGACGAAGCCGAGGAAGCAGGCGGTGCCCATGTTCTTGTATTTATAGAGGAAGTCGATGATGGTCACGATCAGGCCCATCACCACGAAGCCTAGCGTGTACCACACGTACAACTGCACTAGGATTGCACTCTCCTGGGAACATTCATATTGGTTAGGATTGTATTACCTTAAATAAAAATAGGTGAGAATTAAACAATCAGAATCTGGATTTGGAACATGGATTCTTTTTAGGTTTTTGTGTTTTAAGCGATATCAAAGGAAGATAATTTTATCATTGTTCCGTCACATATCTTTGTGAAGAATATATTTAATTATTTACACATTGACGAGCATATACTTGAGCGTTCTTAAGAGTTATAGTGTTAAAATATTTGTAGCTATGTTTGGCACCGTTCGTTGTTGCACTCGAGAACTTTTAAAATGTCGAATACTCGATGTCCTCTTAAAAAAAAAGCTCAAGTCTATTATCACTATTAACATGTACTACTTATATAAAGTTTCTGATGATAGCCAGAACCTAGAATTCAGAGACAAAGTGGCGCCCGCTGCCTATAGATTCGGCCACAGTTTATTCAAATTCAAATTGAAATTCTTTATTTGCGAATTATGGGTTTACAAAAGGATGTTATATAATAAATGGTATCACCATATTCTGCCTTTCAGCATGCAAATGTTACATGTTCCTTACATAAATTAAAAAAAAAAGAAGAGATAAACAAATAAAGGTTATATATCCATAAGCGCAACAATAACTATAAAATAATAAACTAAAAAAACACAAAATTATTAAACAATATACAACATTATCAACATTAAATTACTCTAAAACTATATTGAATATACTTACAACCATAGAAGCTAGCAATAACAGCAGATTAGCCATCTGAAATAGCGTGACGAGGAGTTGTCGCGCGCACTCTACCTGCGCTCCCATCCCGCACTCCGGGTACTGAGTGCACGAGTCGCTTGTGATCATGTCTAGCAGGCAGGCTATCTGTATATTAACAACAGCACATCTTTACATAGTATGAAACAAACTCGCTCCCGTTGTTTGGACGCTTAGATCAACTACTCAACGGATAGTAATTCAGCTTTCAGCAATATATAGTGATTCAAGGGAGAGGTAAGTAAAATAGGTACATACATATTATAGTACATAGCACACGTGCGGAGACGAGGCGGGGCGCTAGATTTATACTATATAACGGTTTCAAAGAATATTAGAAATGAGCCTTGAAGAAGAAAGACGCGTGGTCATTATTCTTCAATGCTCAACGCTCACAGAGGTCGTCAACTTCAATTGACGACCTCCGTGGTCGAGTGGCGTACGCACCGGTTTCAAGGTGTCTCTAGCTCTGAGGTCCCGGGTTCGATCCCCGGACGGGTCAATGTAGAAACCAACTTTTCTACATTGCCTCGGGTCTGGGTGTATGTGGTACCTTCGTTGTTTCTGAATTCTATAACACAAGTGCTTTAGCTACTTACTTTGGGTTCAGAGCAATGTATGTGATGTTGTCCGCATTTATTTATTTATTTATTATTCATAATACATTTTCCGAATCCCAGCCATGAAAATAAATCCATATTATGATAATTTTTTAAACGTTTTTTTAAATATGTACTAAATTCTATTGTTTTTCAAGAGACAGTAAAAACTCAGCTCTGTTGCCGAATGGGGCTCAGTGCTGATATTAGCCATAACCTGAAGGGACGATGAAGTCTATTTTAAGATGAGACCGTTAGTTCATAAGCCTTGCTAATATTATCACCAAATTTTGTCCAAAGGATGCATCAATGAAACTTTACAGTAATTATTACTTACAATACACATAGATTACAAATTAAAACTTATAATACAAACCAAACCAATAATTGAGATGAGTGCGATCAAGCTCCTATGGGGGATACAGCAGCAGCTTCCATCGCCACATCTCGTCAGCACTAACAGGTTATCTACAATACAGTACCAACGCATCTGGAGTGCTCAGACCAGGACTGGTCTTCTCATAGCAAGCTGCATTAGATACTGCAGTAGAAGAGTAGACGAGTAGACCACACGAGTTCTATGCTATGACAAGTTTGTTGACTGACGTTCACTGACGTTGACAGAAAACAATACGGGTAGTGAAATGTGAAATGCTTTCAAGTCGGTGCGCCAAAGTTCACCTAAAATTTCAACTCCGATAATTGGAAATCCGAAAATTTTCTTCCTAACATTTTTCATCCTAACAATCACAACTCCTAATGTCTCTGTCCCTAATGATCATAATTCCTAAGCCAAAGTTCACCTAAAATTTCAACTCCGATAATTGGAAATCCGAAAATTTTCTTCCTAACATTTTTCATCCTAACAATCACAACTCCTAATTTCTCTGTCCCTAATGATCATAATTCCTATTTTTTATTTTATATCGAATATTCAGTTAGTGTAATGTAATAGTATAGAACTGACCTAGGCCCAGAACTCTAAGGCCCAGAAATCCATTGCTTGGTTAGGTTCGACTGTGTGACACTGTGTATATGTAATTCAAAATTTGACTTTATTGTTGGTTAGTTTGAAAAAAAAAAACATGTATTTTAAGTGAAAATATTATGGTAATAATGTTTAGGGATAAAAACGTTAGGAGTTAAAATATATTTACATTAATGATATTATTGATTGCACTTTTCGGAAACATGAGTGTTATGAACATCGTCGGTAGGACTAAAAATAGTATGAATAAAAACTTTAGGATGAAAAATTTTAGGAAGAGTGATCATTCGGATTAAAAATCGTTAGTAAGAACATTTTCGGGTAAAGAACTTTAGGTGAGCCAATATGGACCCCTTTCAAGTTTCATGAAGAAGTTGTGCATAAAAAGCTTATAAAAAATAATAACATAAATCAAGTACCTTTCATTATTTTTTTATATGATATTCTATTTATTTCTGAGGAGCTAGGTAGTTTAAACGGTAGCAGCACACATATTTTTCAGCTAGCCTAATCATTACTTTATCTCCCCAAGCATTTAAATGTAAGTAAAAAAGAAACGAATTAAATGCTGATAGTCGTTTTGATCTCTTTACTACTAGTAAACATTCTGCTAGGTCCTATTTAATTAAGTGCTTTATTAATAATGCTTAATATTTTTATCTTATTCTACTTTTTAAGTTTTTGGATAGGTACTCATAATTATATGCTCTTGTTTAACCATTTGCTAGATTGTTATGCTAACCATGATACCATTTTGTTTTTTTAAACTACTTGTGGAAGCTTGTTATTGGCATTTATTAATCTAAGTTGTGTAACTATTTGTATGTAGCTGTAAGACTAATAAAAAAAAAAAAAAAAAAAAAGTATTTATTGGGGTCAAGAAGTCAAAGAATCTAAGAAATCTATATTGTTACGACAAATGGCACTGTATTACAAGGTGCGGTAATATTCTACTTATATGGAAATAGTAAAACAGAAACTAAAATTATACCGTGAAGGTTTTAGCGGCTAATTTACAAAATGCTTGAAGAGTTGTTTTTGTCAATGCTTTTTGCAATATTCTACCTATTTAGATTTGACGTTACTGTTTTCCTCTGTCAAATAATTTTGGTGAAAATTACAAGAATGTCGCGAATTGTGGGCCTCATATGTGTGACTGTGCTTCTTTTGGAAAACGTAGGAGGAGAACATGTTGAAGACTTATCAGGAACTGGTAATTATCATTATAGTTAGGTAATTTGTTAGTTTGTGGTACCTTCGTTGTTTCTGAATTAAATAATACAAGTGCTAATACAGCTACTTACTTTGGGTTCAGAGCAATGTATGTGATTTTGTCCGCATTTATTTATTTATTTAGTTACATATCATTATGCTTTATGGAACCTAAAAACTAAATGTAAGGCGATCGATCGCAAATAGGCCTCTATTTTCTTGTTGCCATTAGCTTTAAGCTATACTTATTACCTTAGCGTTATTTGAACTAAGAATATATTCTCTTAAAAATAGATTTGGGTGTAATATGATGTAGGTATACCTATTTATTTCAGGTCAGCCTTTGGATTTGTCTGACGAAGAGTTGAATCAAATCAAACCAGATGTGGAAAATAGGTTGGTTACGTTAGAGAACCTCGCGGCGGCGGCCGACAAAATAATCCGCTTTGAAGACGGTCCCGTTGACGACGCGGACAAAATGTACGAGGAAATGGTCAGCATACTCGACAAAATGATAATAGCCGTTAAGAATTCTAACAACGCTTACAAATTCCTTAAGGCTAAAGGTCTAGACAGGATTGTCGCACAGAATCTGAAGATAGACAACAGTGCGGTCAAAGCTCGCATGCTGATCCTCTTGAAAGTCCTATTTGACGTCGCTCCCACAACAACGGGCGCTCTCATACCGATCACTATAGTTGACAGGCTTTTAGACGTATTTGAGAAAGACAATCTTGGTCTTAAAGCCCACGCTCTAGATGTGCTATACGTATGGCTACCAGACAACCCGCGCGTACAAGCTAGAGTGATGAAAATCAAGGGACTAGCACCTTTCTACGACCAAGTTGCTAAACTAGACACGTCTGTTATAAAAACTCTTTTAGATCTATTCAATATGATCCTTAAGGAGCATATAAAAGCGAGAAATGATGTCCAAAGAACTGTGGTTGATAGTGACAAGATGAAGTTTTATATGCGAATAGGCTTGCTTGAGCATATGGCGACTCCAACGGTTTGTAATGGCTTACTGAATATATTTGCGAAGACTTGGGCTTATAATACAGCCGATAACAACATAATAGTCACAGTTTTCGATATGATCAAGAACATTAAACAGTTTTGTCTGAAAATTTATCGTGGGAAGGTGAAGGCTAAGAAATTGTTTACTGCTTTGCAAGACTATGTCAAGGAACCAGAGAATATTGACTATTTTGAGTCTAACGGCTTAAACGTAACTGATATTTCATTGGTAATTGAAGAGTATGTCGATAAACTGAAGTATTCTATTAAAGATGAAATGTAATCGAGTTGAAACAATTATGAAATTATTCAAATAGTATTTTAATTACCTATGTCAGTTATAACGCATTATAGTACATTAAAGTTATTATTTAGTACAAAAATTGTTTGCAAAATTTTAACATAAAAGGTGTGAAAACTTAGGAATTGAATACACTGCACGTATAATTATGGTACATATTTATTTTGAATAACTCGAAACGCTTAGCCAAGGGTCCTACTCACCCCAAAACTTATAAAAGCGTACGTACCCCACGTGTGGTCTACCGCAACTAGGATGGCACTTTTGGTACCATTGTGCCCTTCCCTCACACGCTGGGGTTCAGAACATCAACAATTGCGTACTGTAGGGTCCTGCGATTGTTACTGTAATTTATAGGGATTGTTGATAGGTTACTTTGATTCAATTTATTTAATGGCGTTTTGTGATTTGAAATTGAAGGGCTAGACATTGAGAACGGCGTCAATTAGCATTTTATATCCAAAATAATTATTTTGACTCATTTTCTTGCGACATTTTAATAACCATCATATTGTAAAATTCCTACAGAATACAGGAATAAACTGTTTGGCTTTTCTGAAATTAAGTTCAGTGGTAAATACGATCACAAAGTAAATCGCTTATAACCTCGTTTTATAATTATCTTATGGGTATAGGGTACGAGTATTTAGTTCAGACAGTATCCAGTTTTGCCATCTCAACTGTGAAGTTTTTGAATTTTTTGGTTTACGGTGACAAAAAAGTACCAAAATAAGACATTAAACTCGTTCAACATAACTATTTATAATTTCTGACTGACCCATACAATCAAAGCCATACAATTATTGTTACTCTCCCACAGTCTGAATGGTCCGTCAACCTACAATCGATAAGCTATTAACATTTATGCAATTATTAATCTCACCTCACTCAAAACCAAATTCGATTCTTCGTATACTATTGGGAATATTACTATATAATAAAACTTTTATGCAAGTTGAGTCGTCATTACCACAATCACAATGACAAATCATTCGCCATGGGTGGCCGCCATGACAGTTTGTTGCGCTTTCCCGCGCTTCCGTTTAAGCGGGAAGTTGTCATTAGTACTTTTTTCTTTTGTGATTTAAACTTGTGATATTTGTGGTGCATTTGATTTGAATTCGATTTATATTTATTAAATTTTATAGTTGCTGCTAATGATGGTGTGGTTTTACCTGAGTTTTTACTTATGTTGTACACGGGTCACCACACTAAAACTGGCTGTATAAGGTAATTCTGCTTCTTACGTTTATTAACTATTTTCCCCAAATCATAGACCATTTAAACAGTACAATAAAAAATTATCCTTACTTGATACGACTTCGGACAGTAGACAACAATATGTAACTACCAGTTATAACGTTCGAGAAAACATTACAAACACAGGCAGAGAACAGATATGTGAAAATAATCATTCAAATCACTTAAAACTTGTTCTACAATAACGCCCTTTTTATTACACGACTGCCCAAAAAGGAGTGTTATGTTTTCAGGGTTCATGTATGTATGTATGTTTGTATGTATGTATGTATGTATGTATGTATGTTTGTGAGTTTCTTTATTCCACCATAACTTCTAAAAGGCTTGACCGATTTCAATGTTTGTGGTATCATTAGAAGCTTTGAGTTATCCCGAGTGACATAGGCTATGTGGACATTAAAAAATGGTCAAGTGTGAGTCGCAATCGCCTGCAAAGGGTTCCGAACGATTTTTTTTTGCGCAATATTGGTCATTATATCACTAAAAGGTATGAAATAAAAAACTAATAATTAAAAAAATTAAAAAAACACGCCTGCCATGACAAAAAAGTGAACTAAAAAATTAAAAACAAGTCAAATATTTGCAGTCGGGGGACGGTTACTTGGAACAATTCATTACAAATATACCCCGACTGCAAATATTTGACTTGTTTTTAATTTTTTAGTTCACTTTTTTGTCATGGCAGGCGTGTTTTTTTAATTTTTTTAATTATTAGTTTTTTTTAAATATTGCGTGGGAGATCCACCAAGGTGTAAGTGTCAGAAAACGCAATCGTAGGTCGACTAAACAAACACAAAAATCGTATCAAATCGATCATTTTAAAAAAAGGTGACCCATTCACCGCGCGTCAAGTATTTTCAACCTGACGTTGCCTGACACACAGTGAGTCGAATTTGCGCAAAAGTCAAGTACTCTGCTCGTGGGAATAACAAACTGGTATTTTTTGCGTAAAACCTTCATGAATGAACATTGTAGCGTAATGGACGCGGTAAATAATCCTATTTGTATTGTTGATGCGATCTTTAGCGATTGTAGTTGTGTAGGGTGCCCATCTTATTGTGATGGTCCAAATATTGCTTAAATATCTATAATTTTATTTGCCATAATATAAAGATTATTTTTTAAAGGAAAGACTTGGGACTGGCAAATTCGTTATCAAAATCAATGCAATGTTGAAATTAAACTTGCAAGATAAAGTTAGTTTCAAAAGTAAATGGTAAGTTGGTAGGTAAGGTAACCTATCTAAGGTTCTTGTCTAACTTTGGCGAAATTTTTACACTGATGTGGTAGGTAACACTTATCTGTGAAATATGTATTTATATTCTAACTGTACATAAAACTATCTAATTAATGTTAAGAACTTTTTGCTTATAAGCCAACTTTGAAAACAGGACTATCCACATTCCCGACATCTCATAGTCACCACAATAGTTACAACTCAGGTAGCGGCCTGGTCATCTAAAAAGTGCATTGAGAAGGCGTGACGCTCACCTGACCGATATTCCCATGGCATTCCCATGGTCCACACTCTTTGTACTTACCTTAATTTATTGCACTCACATAAGGCACAATTATGCCGTCAAATTTGTTTATTACTGGGGCTGCTACTTGGCTATAAGTGAAATAAAAGTACAAAGGTGTTAAAACAAGTTTTCTTTTTACGTTGTTAAATGGGAGATAATTTTCAATATTTGTATAGATTCAATTCAATTCAATATTTCATTGCACTCCATAAGTTTCATAAAGGTGTTACATAGGTTATTTTGGTACATTATAGACCCCGTAGGGCACGGCAACGTAGAAGAGAGGAGGAAACTTGTTTTATGAATATAAGTATTATTATAATTTTATTATTTGCTATAAATTAATTAATTATATTAGTGCACTAACTGTTTTATTTTTATATTAGACGGAATGTATTAGAGTTACCATTTTAATTGTTTATTTTATTAAGGTTTCGGTAAGATTGACGAGTGTTGAGATTTAAAAAATATAATATGTAACAAGTTAACGCGTCGTCGAAGCTTTAATATATTGAAACCCACAGAAGTTTCGCGACTACAATCGACACTCATTTGTCGAATACAATTCTGAAGCCAAAAGCGATTCATTCACAAACAAAAAATGTTTACACAAATTCTATCATTAATTTCTTAAGCATTGTCATAAAGGTTTCATTCAGGCTGTATCGAATCCCACCTGTGCTTAAAAAAAGTAAAATTGTTTTTTTACGCTTGCAACTATCCAGATATGGCCAATAAATAATCTATTCAGTGAATTTGTTCGGATTGTAGGCGGGTTCTTATAAATAATGTTGGATTCCTTCTGTTTGTCCAAAGAATTAAAAAGATTATGTTTATCGGTTAAAAAGTCGGGTCACACCTACGTTGTGTTGGCCAGTTTTTTGGACGTGGGAACTGTTGCGGGATTTACAAAAGGTTGCGAAATAATAATAACAAGGGTTAGGCTTATTTTTGACCGGTCTTAACATACAAAAAAAAAGTAGATAATATCTACGACGAATAAAAGAAAACGACACGAAATATAATTTTGATTCCAGTTGTAGAATATTCAAAAGGGAAACCTGACTTCTGCCTAATTAGTGGTGAACAATATTTATGAAGATGTAGTGTTATCATTTACTGTTTAAACAGTAAAATATGATAAAACGGATCTACTAACACATAAAGCAAAATAGCAAATAAATTGCCCTCATTTAAATTACGGAAGTCCAGGTACAACAATGGAACTCACGCGGCGCGCAATGACAACACCTTATTCATCCAATTACAGTGTGCCCAGTGTAAAAATATCTCACTTTCTTGCTAAAGAGCCCCGCTGGGCAAACGGACGTCCGAATTACACAATGTCTTAATATTTAGGGCAAATGTAAGTGAACGTGGGAAAGTTGCTAATTTGTTTGTTGTGATGGTAAGAGATGAGAATCCAGTAATTTATTGCATTTTGACCGCTTACTAATATAAGTTTGGTACACTGTATAAACTGTTACTAAGGAATCACCCTGTAAATGTTGAAGATTAGATTATATTAGTCGCCCCATGTATTATACTAGTTTTTCGCCACGCGGTACGATCAGATCTCGATCAGAGCTGTAACTGAAAGCCTCGCAAACTTATCTGTTAGCATACCATATTATCAATACTTATAATAAATCTGTAGAAATGAAAATTCTGTACATTGAAAATATCAAAAAAAATAATGGGGGGGTGTTACTAGACCAACACCGAAACAAAAAGTGTGAAAAAAAAAATTTTGTCTGTCTGTCTGTTTGTTCAGGTATCACGCAAAAACTACCGGTTCAATTACGATGAAACTTCGTATAATTATTCTTTATCATCCTGGGCACCACACTGGATAGTTTGTATCCCGGAAAAGTATAAACAATAAAAAACAAACTTAATTTTGCGGTTAAAAACTCATTGATAAGTTTCGTCATCCACGCGAACGAAGTCGCAGGTACAGCTAGTGTTCAAATATAACTTTTATGACTATTATAGAAATATGAGTTAATAGTTATCTAGAATAAATGTCAAGTACAACTCGCACGTGCCATTTATTTACAAAAATATTATAATTATAAGTAGCTGTGATCGATCATTCAACGCTCAATCAATTTAACGAGGTGAATAACCCTTTACAACTTTGATTTTGAACTTTACAATTTTGATTACATACTTATACACAAATAGAGACGTATCTTCATGTGATACGTCTCTATTTGTATGAGTCTGTAAAGAGAGTTTATTTTTAATAAATAAAATTAAACTTAAACTATTAAACTATGAAAATTAAACTACCATAAAAGTCCTACCTAAATCTCATAAGTAATTTGACATTGGTGATACCTGCACATCGTATTTTAAAAGTCGAGCATTTACGAGTATCTAAGACCATCACGTTAATGGCTTTTGCTATTAAAATATAATATAACTACCAAAGAATTTAAAGCTACGTCACAATACCAATTTCTTAAAATTCCTTTATTGACCCAAGTGTGCGTCTTTTTGGAATCTTTTCAACATTTGATGCAAAGTCAAAATATTTAGCAATAACAAATTGTATGTATGGCCATTGATACCTTTCATTTGTCTACCGGAAATCCGTACTTCAGTGCTCGAATAGTTTGTGCAACATTTTTTATATCAATTTCATATTGTATGAGTGATTAATCGATTTTATAGTACTTTTGAAGGCGATTCGTTGGTCTTTTGATGTTTAAGAGGCACGATTGTGATTTTGTGACGTGCAACCGTCTTTGAGATCCATGCGATTATTTCTTGAATGTGTGAGGATAAAAATAATCATAAGTAAATTGTAGTGTTTTTAATGTATTAACATTACAGCGCACAACATAATTAACTGTAAAGCTAACTCTCATATTTTTAAATGTATCGTGCACTAGGAATATGCAACACTATATGTGTCTTGGGGCTATATATAAATTTACTAGCCTTCATAAATAACATCCAGACGTTTGATTTGGCCGTTCGTTTTCCTCCCTTTCCTTTTTCCACATGTTTCTAATAACAGCAATTTTTTTGCCACTCCTTGTAATCGCCTATTTCATCCCTCCATCTTCACCAGGGTCTTCCACGCGACTTTCGTCTATTGGGAACCCAGTCTGTAAAGGTCGTTGCCAAAGGTTTCACTGACATTCGGCACACGTGTCTGACCCAGTCCAATTTCATTTTTGCGGTATTTACTGTAAAGACAGGTGGTGGGTTCCTTCAGCAATAAATTTTTACCAGACTGCGGCAAATAATGAAAATGAGGACATTGTTTTATCCTATATAACAAGTTACAAAGCAAATATTCGTTAATTTAATGGAAATATCTTAGATTTAGAAAAGCGAACAATTCACCGACCGGAATGACAATAAACCTTTCTAGTTTTTCGCAGACGAGTGTTTTTTTAACATTACCTAGAACTAAGAATAAATATTTTAAAGCATATCTGTGTCACAGCTTTCCTGTATTGATCGCATACATTGCTACTACGGTTCAGTTTTCGCATCCTAGTATTAAAGTTGTGAGCAAGAAACTTTGTAACAAACTTTTGACTCATACCATACAAGTCAGGGTCTTGTAGTTGAGAAGTTTGGCTATTATCAAACGAGTTATTTCTCTTAGCTGTTTGTAATATTAAAGGAAAATGATTTACTATTTAACAGTTCAGTAAACGATTTAATGTTTTAAGGATACGCTCCTCATAGGAATTAAAGAAGCTTAGTTTTATTTATTTCAGAATTATGGAAGTGAGGAAGATATTTGTCCGCTGTGTAGGTACTTTTATTAAGAATGTTTTTTTCCTTTTTTAAAGTGCATTTTTCCTTAATATTAACATAAATTGCATATACTTGCGTAATGCATTGTGTTTTTACCAATATTTATTGCAAAATTTCATGTAGTTACTTAGACTGACGGTCAAGAAGAGCCTTCTTGGGTGACGATACCTCTTTAGATAAGTCTGGACAGGCAACTATTTTCTATTCATTAACTTTATTCATACCTGCATATATTGCTGTTTCCTGTGTAAATTAATGTGTGTTTAAACTATCAGACCATGGTATTAAAGTAATCGGGTTTAAGTATAAACAATAAAATAAGATTGAAAAAATATATTTATTTATCTTAACGCAGTCATATAATTTACATACATAATATATCTATGGCATATTCACAACCTTGTTTCGTATTCAATAAATGTACAATATTCACTATATTTACAACCTGTAATTCCTATGTAGAAAATTCGTTACAAAAATATGTTGAGAAATTGATCTTTGACGGGCCTGTTGGTCTAGTGGTTAGTGACCCCGACTGCTATACCGGAGGTCGTGGGTTCGATTCCCACCCAGGACAAATGTTTGTGTGATGAGCATGATCATTTGTTCTGGTTGTCTGGGTGTAATTTATCTATAATATGTATGTATTTTTAGAAATATATAAGTACCTATGTTTATCAGTTGCCTGGTTACCATAACACAAGCTCTGCTTAGCTTGGGATCAGATAACCGTGTGTGACTTGTTCCTGAATATTATTATTATCTATAAACTTTTATATACAAGTAGGTATACTTTATCCTGCATAGTTCGATTTTAAACACACAGTTATACATATAAAACATTAATAACTAACATTGAAACTTTAGCTATTTTTATAACTAATACGTGCTTCAAAAGTATTGTTGCAATATAACATTTGGCTACGTTTCAATTGTTCCTGTTGATAACGTTGTTAATTTTGATCATTGATAGCTTAACACTATCATCTAAATTGCTCCACAAATCCTAACTGTTTCTTCAATATCCATACAAGTACGGAAAGCCGGCTACGTGAGGCATGGCTGACAACGGCACGAAGACCGGCATCATTCTCTCAGCCTGCACGTAATGCGTCCGCGTGTGCTTCTTCAGGTGATCTCTCCTTCCAAACTTCTTCCCACAAGTCGAGCACGAAAACGGACGAACTCCAGAATGGATCCTCTTATGTCTTGTCAACTCCTCATTCCTTGTAAATGTCTTCCCGCAATTCTTTTCATCACATTTATAAGGTCTTTCTCCAGTATGTATTCTAATATGACCTTTTAACTGACCGTTGTTTGAAAACCCGACGTGACAGTGTGGGCATTTATATTTCTTAGGTCTCTGTTTTTTCGAGTTTAGTTTTGCTTCGTTTTCTTGGTGCAGGATTCTGGCGTATTCGAGTTCCATGGCGTATCCTTGTGCTAGAGACTCGAGGAGTAAGGGGTCGGTGGGGGGCACCCCGAGAGCGTGCGCGATGTCTGCGGTTGGAAGGTAGTCGGGCATGAATGTTGGGCTGTATGGCAGAGGTAGTTGATGGTAAGATTGAGACTTTGGTTCAATGGTCGCTGGCTTCTCCACTTCTTCATATTTCGTCGGTTCTTGGAGAAGTCTGTCGCAGCATAGTGTTAGCTTTTCCACAGGAGAGTTAGCATCTATAACTGGCTTCACATCTTCATCACCATCTCGCGTTGTTGTAGACACAGTAGCATCTTGATGACACGTGTCCGATTTCTTAAAAGTCCCGCGAATTTTCCTTAAGCGGTTTTCCCTCTTATTTTCATCCATTTTCCTTTTCTTCGTCTTAATTTCTGCATCTGTATTATCACAGGTCTGTCCATCGTTTTTACTATCACTCACATCCCAAGGCCTGAAAAGCCTGGAGTAACGTTGTTCAGAAAACATATTGGAGCACTACGGTATCACTGGCGTTCGTAATGAAACTGGGCCCCTTTTTCATTTCAACAACTTTTATATACATTCCTTTGACAATAAATTTAATAAAAGCGTCCGAAAGTAGAGGGATCTATCTATTGAATGGACGAAAGAGACGAAATATTTTTCAATTGTTGCACACTTAATGTTAACTTTTTTTTCTGGAGAGATGGTTTTGTTAGGATCCCATTTCGAGATTTATGGTCTTAGTTACAAGGGTGGTTTTTGGTTGTTGTTACGTTGGTTGTTTGGTCGTTTTTCTTCTTAAGCTTGTCATAGTGTTTGAGATAGGGGTGTGTATTGTTATTTATGTTGATTTTTGTGCGTGCTCGGGGGGCGGGCTCGGGGGCCGAGCGTTTCGCTCGAGTGGTCGCCGCCGCAGCTGCAAGACCGCTTGTTTTAATGGTTTCTGCAATAGTTGCGGTCCCGATTTCTATTAATGTTATATACGCACGCATGTGATATGTATGTAGGGATATTGTTGACTGTTTATGGGAGAATTGGCAATTTTATTCCGTTGGGAAATGTTGAATTTAATTAACGCATTCGAAAATTACTCTTGGAGCTTACACTCATACAATTTATAGTTACGTACCAGTAAAATAGTTTGCATTAAATCAAAAATCAAGCTTGACCAGTTTTTAAACAAACCAATTTTAAAATACCAAATATATATTAAAGTAAATCGACCATAAAAACCTGTTTCCAATAGTTTAATTTAAATGTATAACATTTCTCTAAACTTTGCGAGAACCTCAATTATTTACCGCACTACAGTTCACGTAAATTTCTAAGAACCTATCTTATCGGCGGATTGCTCATCCTAATAATTTGCTATGCACATGCACTACCAACGCGTAGATACCTAAGTAATTCACTGTCACAGGGTAGCTTAGTCTGTGCTGCAGACTTAATCCCCGTATCCTGACAAAGGGAGATTTACGGCTATTATGCATACTGGTATAATAACCTATCCTTAGGTAGATATCAAGGATAGAATGTTAATTAAGTTCCATAATAATTACTAGCTGTGACCCGCGGTAAACACCGTGGTAGTAGTCCCCATTCCCGTAAGACATATTTTGTATTTCATGACCTTTTACCGATGGTTTTGTATTTATTCTGCGTTTCGATTGAGACTAAGCAATCATTATGTGGTGTAACTAACACAACTTTACATAGGTATAAAACCTATACAGGGTGTTAAGAAAACCCTGTCCGATCCTTGAAGGTGTTGTAGGTATCGACATCTGATAACAAAAAAGTAAAAAAAAAGAAAAAATAAATAAATAAATTATAACTTAAAAAAATATAGAGATCTCAAAACGCGAGAGAGAGTGTCGGCGTCGTCTCAGGCGCTGCCAAATGACCAAAGAAAAGGCCTCCAAAAATCCCGACGAAAATAGTGTTGTAATCTTTGATTTAATCGCATATTTATGGAAAAAAGTGGTTATTTCAAAGTTATTTATTATTGTACTATCATAAATATTCCAAATTTAATATATTATTTGGGCTTGTGATTGTGAAGCCTATATCACCCTTTCGGGTCGGACAGGGTTTTCTTAACACCCTGCATAAAGATTCTTATATCCTTTACGGAAAACTATTCACGGATTGAAACAAAGAATGAAAAATATTTGGCGCTAACAGCAGTATCAACCAGCAACTTAGTGCTTAAAATGAAACTATTCACTTAATTTATTTCGGTTAGTTTGTTATAATAAGTAAAGTCTCGGGTTCTTACGTGATCGAGACTTTGAACATTTAGGACATCTAGATGTTAGGTAGGTAATGTAGACTCGGTCGGATACAATGTAACTTGGTACTTGCAATTTACATAACATGTTTAAAGCTCTATAATTTTTACCTATAGATGAATATATTTAATTTATTACATCATAATATCTAATAACCCTGATGAAAGATAATTTAAAATATGCTTTCGAAACTTTGCATAAGAAAGTATGCTGATAAAACGGCTTGCTGGCTGCTCCCTATATCTCTAAAGATTCATCTGAATCGTTTCAGCCGGTTGGGGTTACTCTCTTTATAATAATACCTACCAGACAAATAATACGATTTCAAACATGCTTTATTTAAAATAGATTTCATAAATCACTCTATTTACATGCTACGGACAAAAATATAATTTACTAATCCAACCATACCATAGAACTTTTCAATCAATAACCACGAATCTGTCGTTTCCTGGATTTAATATAAAAAGATAACTGTCCGCGGTCACAAAATGGATGGATGGGATCAATCTAAACAAATCAAGTTACTTCCATTCAAATACAATAAGCTTGATTGGGACGCTTTTGATATTTTTGACGAATATCCGAACGAATTTCAGAAATGGCGCGATCTGTCAAATTTGCCGCGAATTGATCGATTGGCCGCGTTCGTATTTTATTAGATTGTACAAAATTGTGTTTACTTAAAAAGATCATTTTTATGTTTTTGTGAGTTTTATATGAATGCGTTTTGATTGTGGGAATTTTTAAGTAAGCATTTTTTTTAAGATAACATTAATACAAGTGTTTTTCCAAGACTAATCTGTATTTTTTTTATCTAGTTCTTATTTGCTCTTATATCGACTATATAATAGTGCTCCATTACCTTTAAACCTTTAAACAACATATAAGTGTTAAAAGTTTCAAATTCAGACATAAAAAAATGGTATATTCCACTTTGTTCACCTGGGTGATATCACCCAGGTGAACAAAGTAGACTTTTGTGTCTCCTCATTTCACCTCGGAATCAATTCATCCAGGTGATATCACCTGGGTGAAATGAGTTGACTTTTTTAGTGTAATTTGTTCATCTTGGAATTGTATCACCCAGCTGAACAAACGCGACTTTTTGAATTATTCTAGTCGACTTATATCACCAGCATATAAAGTGGCAATAAGTTCATTAAAGTATATTAAAATTTATTTTTTATTACTGATTGTTAAATAATTATTACTAGAAAATATTTTATCTTCATTGTATTATAATTAAATGAAACATTGGTAACAATTAAATCAGAATATGCTAATAATTAAAAATAAATACGTGATTTTAATAGACATTGGAGTTTTTTATAGGAGTGATAATGAATCAAAAATGTTTCCTTACTTTTGTTATTAAAAATGATTGAAGTATTTTTTAGCAATAAACCCGTTTTTTTTTTTACATTTTATATCGTTTTTGTATTTCAAGTATTATCTTGTATTTAAAGGAACAATCAGTAACATAAACATAAATTTTAAAATAATTTAATGAACATCTTGCCACTTTGTATGCGGGTGATATAAGTGGACTAGAATAATTCAAAAAGTCGCGTTTGTTCACCTGGGTGATACAATTCCAAGGTGAACAAATTACACAAAAAAAGTCTACTCATTTCACCCAGGTAATATCACCTGGGTGAATTGATTCCGAGGTGAAATGAGGAGACACAAAAGTCTACTTTGTTCACCTGGGTGATATCACCCAGGTGAACAAAGTGGAATATACCTAAAAAATATATTAATAGCTTATTGAAGTCTAGTTAAGCTTTCGTAACTCGGCCAACAAACACTTCTGAAAACCGTCACAAAAAAAATTAGAACCTTACTAGTACCTACCTACACCGTACACTACACGTCTCAAATATTTTTCTATAACCGACGAAATTTAGACTGGATAGATGTCTAATCACAGTACAATACAACAACCTTACTACTACAATATAGGCAATGTTTGTAAGGCGAGAAGAGATGAAGATCGAGTTCTCCAAACCCTACAAAATTATGAGGTCCGTTGCCATCACAAAGAGGTATCAATACATCAAGATTTTGACAAGACCGTTACTTGTATTTTGATGTTTTTGAGTTCGCGCCTTCAAGACTAGGCTTGTATGATCGATGTGTCTTAACAATATCAAATTTTAAAGGCGTTTGATATACTGCGAGTATTTTTTTAATATAGCTTCTAAAGGTATGTCTAGCGTTATAAAAAATAAGAAATATATTTATAACGATATTTTATAGAGTTTTTGTCACAATTATTACAGGAACCGACTTGCTTGGAACCAGAGACCGCTAAAAAGCAGGAGAATAGAGAACTGATTTAGTGTTTTCATCCTATAAAATAGATACGCTTTTGCCTTTCCGGGGCGGAAGAAGTCCATTTGTTTATCCTTGGGCAAAACAAAAGAGCGCTGTGCAGGACATACAGTAAAAATGGACTGGAGTTTGTTACGTAAATTTCTACTAGTCCACACATATACCTATAGATGACTCAATACAATATTATTTGAATCTATTTATACTTAAACATTAATTCAAATATATTTATACACTAGCTGTGCCTGCGACTTCGTTCGCGTGGATGACGAAACTTATCAATGAGTTTTTAACCGCAAAATTAAGTTTGTTTTCCGGGATAGAAACTACCCAGTGTGGTGCCCAGGATAATAAAGAATAATTATATTAAGTTTCATCGTAATCGAACCGGTAGTTTTTGCGTGATAACTAAAAACAGACCGACAAAAATTTTTTTTTTCACACTTTTGGTTGCGTTGTCGGTCTAGTAACACCCCCCGCCATTTATTTTTTTGATATTTTCAATGTACAGAATTTTCACTTCTACTGATTTATTATAATATAAGTATTGATTGCCTTATTGTATTCCGAATTTCCAACATTTATTTTACGACATTACCAATTATAATTAAATGTGATTAAAGATTGCATTATTGTTTTGGTTTTGTTTGGTAAACAACTGTACTATCTGAACGATAGGTAAGTGTAGCCTACCTATCTATTGAATAATTTATACTTTGATAATACCACAAAGATACTGGAAGGATATCATCAGGTAATATCTTTTAAAGCATTTAAAGAATGCAACCACAAAACATAAACGGTATTCCAATTTTAAAACCATATCAATGAATGAGTATAATCGATGAATGAAAATCGAATTATTCCATTCACTAGATTTATTTAGTCGAATCATAAATCTTTGACAATAATTATACTAATACAGTCTGGCTTGCCTATATGTCTTTATAAAATTCATATAAATCTTTCAAAGAATGTATTCTATGATATCTAAGTATCGTTTAGTAGAATTTCTCGAGAACCGTGACAACTTCATATCGATTTTTTTCAAATTTTTAGCGAGTTTTTTGGGCGCGTATTGTGGTCAATTACTACGGGTGTCATAAAATGGTGCAAGACTTGTGAATGGAGAACGAAGACCGCGTAGGTGTAAATGGGGTGTTCTTATTTTGTAATAACGATCTTATTTTATAACCTTTTAGAGTGAGGAAGTTCTGGTTCTAGAACCATGTCAGACTAGGTCAGACTATAAAACGTAAATTTTTTTAAGGTCGGTTTGTTTTTCATAACTAAGGAAAATTTATAGAAATATAAGTACATTTTTGCTGTAAATAGGCAAAAGTGTGTTTTATATTTTATACTTGTAACTATATCTATACCAGCCATATGTTAAACCAAATATTATGTACGTATTATGTTTGATATTATTATTAGACATGTACCAAACGTATACAAAATAGACAAATTACCCTTTATCTAACTACAGAATCCTCTCAAAAATACAATTTTATCACAAACAAAAAAGAAACTTCTATTAGCTTTGTCTGTTACTAACCTAGTTTTTAAGTAATGTGTATACTAACATCATATGGATCAAGGTCTGAAATAAAATTATTTTATTTTATTTATTTTATTATCTTTTTGCCTTAATAAGCTATACATTTCCCCTGAAACTAAATCAAATTGCACAAATATGACATTATAAATTGCAAAATAAGAATACACAACGCAACACTCTGTATACAAAAATTCGCGCTTACCGTGTGGTCCTCACCTACCGCGCAATAAGAACGAACTTTATTTAAACAATAACTGTCATAAATTGCGCCCGCCATTGTTGCGAGTGGCCATTGACAATACCATAGACAAGGCGACGCCAGACATGTTTACAGTGTGGTTGTTATTACCTATAGTAAGTTGTGAATTAACTAGAAACGGTATGAAAGCGAATGTTTATGTCGTATTTGTACGCAGTGTGAGTTTTATGAACTTACTAGTAGTAAGTAGCCAGCCACCCGTGGCTATTACGTAAGTTCGTTGCTTTTATTTGACATTTTGTCAAAATCCGTTCAGTGGTTTTGCGTGAAATCGTAAGAAACAGACTAAGGCTAATCCGCCTGATTTTGCGAGTAAAGGAAACTAATGGAAGCGGCCGCACTGACGGCTATTTTCCACGACTGATTTTTAACCGTATTATGTGCGTCTCGGGCGGTTTTGCGGTTTCACGGGTTACCGCTTGCGGAAAAAACACGTAGTGCGGCCTTAGCCTTAAACATTTAAATAAATAGCAATATCAGTAAAGTTAAGCATTCAATATACCTAGCCCTTGGACCTACTTATTGCTATTAGACCCAAATCCAAAATAAGTGAAGTTAAAATTTCATGTAGATTGGTATCTCAGAATTGGTTTTAATTTTATATGAACTTTAAAGTATTTCAGCAGTAGGCTTTTGTTAACATTTAATTTAATAATTGATGGTAATGTATCCCAAATGCGTTTAATTTGATTAGGATAACGTTAATTATAATGATTATGTCATTGTGTGCTATCAACATATGTGATGTAAATATTTATATCAAATTACATACTTATTTTACTCCGATTACTCCTAAACACAGGCTATATTTTTACCCTATTTAACTGTACCTACTTCACCTGACTTGGTTTTATAATTAACCTAAAAACATATGTTTGCAACTTTGCAACATAAGGATTTTTTTTAAATTTTGCTATCACTCTTTGAAATAAACTATATTATTATTTGCGTGTTAAGAGTATAAATATCCGCGAAAATTAGCTTTCAAGCTGAAACTAAATTCAATTAAATAAAGCAGTATAAAAATCAGAAAACAAGTCAACATTTTATTTTAAGATTCAATCGTTTCTTACTATAGTTCTAATGGTCGCAGTAAAATTTGCGTTCAAACTGAAACTACCTCAACTAAAATAAAGCAGTATCAACATTAAAACAAATCAAATAAAACAACCACATTTTTTAAGAACCAATTATTTCTGACTGTATAGTTCGAATGGTCACAGTATCCCAAATCTCTGGGTCGCCGCCATTGTTATAGTGACGTATATCTACTCTCCATTGATATCGACCGCAGACGACGAGACGCCTTATTCTCGGCCGTTCCAGAACTAGACGGACTAGGCTACATATAAGGTGCTATAAAAATATCTGCCACGGCTTTAATGGGAGGTAGTATTGTGTTTATAGATTACAATAGTGAAGAACTTTCGTACCCCGGAACAGTTAATTAAATTTGAGAGACTAAAATAGTTAAATTAACGTTGACTCTATTCTGCGTAACGTGGTTCACAAATTACGCACAATGTGACGCTTCGTCAATGAAAACAACTGCTATCTCTTTCCATCTTTTCTGTGAATGAAAACTGTAATCAGCTGACTAGTTCGTCACTACATAATCTACTAGGTACGCAATAATACGCAGGCATACAGTGTTTTAAAAGTGCAACTACTTACACGGGATGGTTTTATACTAATAAATCAATTCAAATTTATACGTTATTTTTTTTGTATGAAAAAAAAAATGATAAATAATGAATAATTTATCTTCACTATTGTAATCTATAAACACAATACTACCTCCCATTAAAGCCGTGGCAGATGTTTTTATAGCACCTTATATTATTATTTAAGATGCAGTTTTGTTGCAAAATTCTTAGGAATAGATATTTGACGGCAATAAACCTTGGACTAGGATAAAATGGACTGAACTGCTTTGAGAAAAGTATGGTAAGGCCGTGACACTTTTTTCTTGACTTTGCGGGTCATAGAGCTAAAGATTTACCAAAATAATTTGGAATAACAAATTGCTATAAAAGTAAAAAAAAAAAATACAGGCAGCATAAAGCTTTAATTATATTATCTTTTATTTAAACTTGCGTCTATTTCCGTACGCGCATTTTGCTCTACAGATAAAGTAGATATTTTTTTTATTAATTGAAGGATGTATGTTTAAAATCATATTCTACTTCGATAAAACTTTAGAATCTGAAAGCACGTGACGTGTATGTGGTAATGTACGCACTTAATGACTTGTTAGGTAACTTAGAAATTAAAAAGTTAAGTTCTATAACTTTATATTTGTTATCACGTAGATAAAAAATAACCCTTCTTTGACAGGTCGCAAATAAAACACAAATCATATTTTTTTATAATTTTCACATAAATGCATTATTTATTTAATTTTCATACAAAACCAATTTTCAAAACTTCACACTTTTCTTACACAGAACGATTCCATTTTTAATTCCCCATCGACCGCAGCTAACATGGCCGGGGGTGATGCACAGGTCGCTGGGGTCAGTAAGGAGGAGCCTCGACCCCACTGCACTGGTGTAACGCGTAGGGTTAGGTTTTGGTATTATTACAACGCTACAATTTGTTGGGTGTGCGGTGGGTTCAGTATGTGGCAGAGTTTGTTAGCGGTTTAATTTGAGACGAGTATAAAAATCAAAATTTTATATTTAATACTAGCTGTACCCGCGTGCGTTGCAATGCAATTTTTTCTACCTAGCACCTGCCTGCTACCTACCTACTACCTACCTGCCTACTACCTACGTACTACCACTTAGGGGTATTAAAAATAGATAGTTGCCGATTCTCAGACCTACTGAATATGCATATAAAATTTCATAAAAATCGGTCAAGCCGTTTCGGAGGAGTATGGTAACTAACATTGTGACACGAGGTTTTATATGTAAGAAGATTTTATATTTGATTACTACTTAAATGTTTTTGATTGGAAAGTTAAATTTGCCTTAGATTTCATTCAGTAGAATAAATGTGTAAATACTGTTATGAGATGTTTTTTTTAATAACACTTATTTCAAATTTCTCTCCTATAATTGATAGCATTGACACAATTATTTATTATAAGTAATAATAAGTATGCAATAAGTAAGTAGTTCCTATGCAATAAGTAAGTAATGAAAGTAGCCACAATCTTTATTTTAGCAACTTTAAAGTGATACATCTCAATTTGGCACCAAAACAAATTTCGAAGTTGTAAATAAAGGGTTGATCGGCTTGTTATGTGTTTGATTGATCGGTCACCATTTGTGCGAAGGTATCGTTGCATTCAGTTGCATTCTACGAAACTGCATACTGTTATAGGCATTGGCTATCGTAACAAAAACTAGCCTATGGTCTTCTGGCCTTTTCCGTCTTTCAAAAGTAACTACACGGTGAACTAAAGATCTCTATGCGATCTACAAAACAAAAGCGCGCGGTCCATATGCGTTGATCACTCGACGGACAATGCCGTGTGCGTGGCTGAATACTGGTCGGGAAAAATTTATCGCCATTGATCGACTCGATGACAAGAAGACTGACTGTAGGAGCAGTTCGTGTACGGGAGTTCTTAGGGCTTCTTCTTCTTAGCGTATCGATAAATGGCAATACTAGATTTTCCCGGACCAGTACTCAGCTACGCAGATAGCATTATCTGTAGCATTGTACAGGTCCTCGCGTGTACAGGTGGTAGGACACGATGAGCAACTCAACAAGTGAGCCATGGTTTGGGGAGAGATACCACACTCACAAGGCTCTTCTTAGGGCTAAAACTGATATGCCAATAATACTTTTTACTTATCCGACGGCCATTTTGCAGACATGAAATTGGAAATCACAACGATACTTACAAAGCATACATTGGTACTCATCTCTCACACAACTCAATACAAACTGTCACTTACTTAACAAAACATCTCAACATAACATCTGTGGAGTACAAGGTGGGACGCGAACAAGCAAACAAGCCGACAAACAAACAAACACACAATAGTGTGAAGACCGCGCCCCGCCCACCGCGGCACTTCAAAGTGTCGGCGATAGTAAAGTTATTTTGAAGTTCTATTATACATTGAGTTAGGGCGTACACTTTGTTGTAAAGTAGGTCTCACTTGTATGCCGACTTCTGTTGAAGTAGCGTTCGACAATTTCATCTATTAAATTGATTATCTAGTGATAGCTTTGTACTTCTGACGGACGGAAACTACTTAAGCAATATTGTGTACCTATATTACATAACTGTGTATGTGTGTGTTAACATACATACGCAGTAATGTAATATACTTACATTTTGGTATGATTAGATGCTATGACAATCAACGACGGTAAGCGAAATTGGAAAGAGTTTGGTTAGACTTCAATAACAAATTTTCATCATGATAATATGAGACTTTATTAACAACTTTTCATCATCATATTGTTGATCATATTCAATATATTTAACAAGATTTATAATATAAATAATAACTAGTAAGTGCAACTGCATTTTAGAGCTAGAAACTAAGATGTATTTTTTTTTAGGGCTAGTCACCAAAAGGCTAAATCAATTTTGAAGAATGTTTGCAGGCCTGTAGTACGTACGTGTCATCTTATATTAAGTTGAGGTAACGCTATCAAGCCCAATTTATTTAAAGTGTAACATTAGAGTAACAACCCTTCGAAAACCAACCGAAAAATCTAACTAAACATAAATTGACGCAATACCGTTCCGCCACATCGAACCACTGCACCTGAACGAATGTAAAAACCAAACAAAAATTCGCCACATCAAACTGCCCGACAGCTTTTAATCTAATTTACAATCATGGCAACATCGTCCACAATAAACGTCATTGTGCTTCAATAACCTTGTATGGAGTGACAGTTTGGGGGCGGAGCGCGGTGACTTTGTAACGGCGGCATCAAAAGTACCCAGCACAAGGAATAAGGTATAATCGTTACTAACCTTTGTTGACGTATACGTTTAAGTGTGAAACTCTTTATTCATTGCAGGTTTAATGCTTTCAACATACCGACTGCGGCAACTTGAAATGGATCGAGCGAAATATTTTGAACGAAATTAATGTCGGCAAGTTTTTGTTGTGTGGAGTATTCTCTGGTATCTTAATAAGATTGTTGAAAGTAGATGATGAATGTAAGGGCTTTATTTAGTAGCCATGTTTTAAGTTTGTTTCAATCAGAGATAGTGGATAATAGAGAAATTTATTTATATTTCATGCGACTACGCAACGCACCGTGTGCAACTGTTCATCGGTAAGACATATGATTAAGAACGTTAACGAAAGAACGAAAAGTAGGTGTTTATTGTTATTATATGGCTATATTAGGAGCTTATTTTTCTCTGCCGAGGACCACAGTAGTCTGGAAAAGCGTTCCGGCCTGGGCCCCGGTGAAAAAGAGTCTGGAAGCACTCCGGTAGTTTTACCCGGTACAAGTCCGGCCATTTTCTCTGTGTTACCCAGGGCAAGGTAGATCCGTAAGGATTTCCAGCGACTTATTTTTATTTGCTATATTAAGACTGTCTACATCTACATAGAAACAGGCTCCGTATTTTTGGATTTGCAAAACTCTGATTAGAATCAGCGAATCAGCAAATTCTTAACTTCTAACCAACAAACACAAGAATGACTATAACTTTTCTTCATTTAAAATTAAATGTGACTCTAAACTTTACCCCTCTTCAATCAGGGCCCCTCGGTCAGCCCTCACGAACCCATAGCGAATTTCCGCGCGACTTCACTCCGTCAATGGCGGATACAAATCATTTGTATCTTGTCTATGGCTTATGTATTTATGTTGCGGCTGAATGTGCGGCGCCTTTGCTTGTATCGTGCCGCAGATGGACGTTCTTTTTTTGAGTTTAATCGTTAGAAGAGTTGAATTTGTTTTTTTTTTTTATTATATGGTAGTAGCTAGCTGGTAGCTAATCCAAAAACTTAACTACCTCTATTTATTAGTCACAGCCAGCAGGCTTATTCGCTAACGCGGTTGGCAACAAAAGCGATATTTTTACGTAAAAAACAATGTGAACACACAAGTTTCGCGTTGTCTAACGTTGATGATTAATAGTGTGAGATGATTAGTTTTCGAGAACTAAATAGATCTAAAATATAGTTGGCATAGCAGATTTTGTTTTTATCAAGTAAACATGGCCCACTACTGGACAGACTATTTTACGTGTTCCTTCTAAAGTTTGTTGACGCTTGACGCTTAGTTCCAATGCAACTAAATGGTCTATTTTACATACCTTAACTTACTCCGTTATTAGTTTACCAACTATTGACTATGTAAGAACCTAAAAACGGATATTTTTGATAGAAAAAAAATAAACGTAGAATTTTGAGCGAGAAAAGTAAGACCACCTGTCATTCTGTTTCTCTATTCGTATTCAAATAAAGGTGGGTCGTTGTCTCGTTGTATTACAAAGATTAGTTTTATTAAAATTTTGGTAGGACCAAAATTCTTTATTACTAGTACTTGAACGTTACTTTGACACTCTCTGTACATAATACTATACTGAATTTATAACTATCTATCCCCACTTAAGCACACATGCTTAACGACCATGGTCGGTGTGTCACATGTGGCCACAAACACAATACATGAGATATTGATATTTCAACGCGCAGCTGCCATTCCGAGCAAAAAATATCATATAAAACTCTGACACGGGCCAAATTATACCAACTGCAGAGCTACCTCAAAAGAAAATAAGAATAATAATATTTATTGGATGGAAGACCAGAATTTAAAGAAACATAGGTACAAGGAAAGTCTACATTTTTAAATAATATTAGTGACATTAAATTCTGTACAGACGAGCCAAAAGAGAAGCCAAAAACTATGTTTTACCTCACGGTACTGATGTCATAACTATTCAAAAAAATAATGTTGCAGGTGAATAGATTTTAGGAAAAATCTAGATAATTCTATCGCACTAGAATTAATTCGCAATATCGACACTTTCAGCTTTGCCAGTCATATTGCCATTAGCTGGATATTGAACCTGTAAAATTCCAAACACAAACGCGATCAGTTAGCTACTGGACATAGGCGACTTTCTTACACACAAAAACAGACATCAAAATTCAACTTTTGCGACTTAAGAGGAAATCAACTTACACAAAATATTGTAGCATTAAAAGCTATTACAGGTTAATAATCTTCTATCCTATACAATATTAACACCTGTCCAAAACGAATCCACTCAATGGAAAACAAAACAACAAACATTGATAATCGGATTACAAACAATAAGGTCTAAACACTCGAAGCTCATGAATTCAAGTGTCAAATATAAGTTGTAACCCAATTTACTGAACGAAATCCCCAAAAAAATCTATACAAACCATTCTCTACAACCACCAACTTAAATACACAATTATCTTAAACTCTATCCTTAAAGCAACAACGGTTATTTTCGTTTGTGTCGACTGCGTGATAAGTTTGTCGTCCCTTAGTACCGTTGACGTATATCATAGGAGATATCCCTTTGTGTCCCCACAATAGCTAATGCACTCATGATCCTTTCAACATTGTCATCTATACTAAGTACTTGAAAAACCAAACATGATTATACACTCATACAATTATTTGCACACCTTATTGCAACGACATAAAGTTTAAATTCGAATGATTGGATCTTTTCTAACGGTAAATGTAATTTTGTGTGAGAGTGTAATTGAAATTTTGACTTTGGTAAATCGTGTGACGGGGCTGTGTCGTGTGTCGAATTGCGAGACACTTTAATTGACAGCACAGCGTGGTGTCGAAGAAAGTTGTGAAAAGTGTCGCAGACATACTGACAGTGATTAGGACATTTTATTGTGGTTTATGTAACAATGACGACAAATATTGTAAATGGGTTCGGTTTTTATGTGAGCTGTGTGTTGTTTTGTATTTTGTAACATACTTAAAATACTAACATTGCTTGGTTTTCAGTGATGCAGTCGATGCAGATTAGACGTTACAGCAGACAACTATAATAGCTAATTTAAATTCATTAATTGTGTGCGGCGACCGAGGTGAGCAACAAAACTGAATACTGATATCCAAGTAAGCAGTTATACCAACGCAGCGGAGCAACTTATGACCAGAAATCGTAGAAATCGTAGGCTTCTTTTTATAGCTAATTCAAGCAGTGTAATATTCTTATAAATTGTATTAATTGTCAAATAAATTATGGGTTAGCTTACCTAAATGTAATATCGCTTTACATAGGTTTACATAGTTATCATATCTCCCGTCGTTTAATTCCTAGAAATACCAACTGTTCTACTTAATCCATATCTACAATACTCATATTGCATGCTTAACCAGGATTTATTTAATTTTACGTTATGGTGGAAAGGAGAAAATCATAATTTCCACTTTTTCATTTCAAAAGTTTTTCATTAAGGAAATATTCCACTTGTAAATATTCATATATAAATGCCTGCATCAGTTAATTATGAAGCCAAATAAAAGTCAGATAGACATATTTCTAATTGTTTCTAATTGATTTATAAGACTTCCAATATTCTAACTGCAAACATATTCTAGAACTTTCTTGTTCGACTAAATTAAGTAAACCCTTTATCGGCTAATCCAATAAGATGCGAATAAATGAATCTACCAATCAGGATATATCTCAACCTTACAAGAACGAAATTTTCTGTTTTTGATCGTTTACAAAGGATATATAAATATGAAAAAGAGATATAAATATATAACGAAAAAGTAAACATGGATACTGGTAAAAATAAAATGAGTCGGGATGAGGGATCAAAAAACAAATCAGAACTTGTCCCTCTAGCGGCCATAATTTGTACCACGTCAAGTTAAAATGGCCGCAGGCTTGGGTAAGCTATTCAACTTTATTGCTAGTAGATGGCGCTCCTAGTATATGGATCATTTTTACAAGTCGCATTTATTAATTTTGCAATGTTTGTGTTTTACGAAACTTTTGCAAGATGAGTTAGAACTACTGTAAGACATTTGAAATAGTCGTTTTATAAATATAATACATAAGTTCAGAAAATTACAATATTTATAAGTAGTATTTTCAAGGTGGTCTGATGATAGAGTCGAAAAGTGACCGTAAAAAAATGTAAAGAAACGACGAAACCTCACTGTCTTTGGGCTTGTTTGATTTGTCTTTACAATTGGGAAATGGTTTTTAAATAACCGACAGTCAGGCAAGCGATTGATTTGTGCCTGTACTACGAACTCTTTAAGCAGGAACAGTCCTGGCACCCAAACGAGACGGCGCACTACACTGCGACATAGCGGCGTCTCTCTCAAAGCGTTTATTTGTGAAACATGTAAACTAAAATAGTGCGCTTGTAGAACTTACTACAAAGTGACAAGTTACAAGATTCAGGCGACAGGAGTACTTTATATTTGAAATAAAACTACGTTTTCCGGATTTGACAGCGGTTTATTTTTAGATTTTAGGTCCCGACGTTTCGAAATAAAATCTAAAAATAAACCGCGACTAAATCTAACATTCGCGTAGATCTAAGAAACTACTACTTTATATTTTATAGCTTGAGTAACATATTGCTTATTCCACTAAGTCCACAGCAACGGAAAACACGCTCAGCTAGTCTCCATTTTTTAATAAACTCAAACTGACTTTTTAATCATATTGAAACAGGAAACCTGCTCAACATAGAGGAAGTTCCTCTCAACATTATAAAAAAGTCACACTGCATGAAAATTAATCTACACATGTGTTGCTGCCACGGAATTTTGAACCTTACCAATATGTGTTAGAGTTGAAATTGGGTTGTGAGTGTTTTCCCTCTAAAATTCAATAGCTTAGTTAATATTCCCTGGAGTCCTTTCGTAATTAAGTGCGGGTCCTTGATGGGAAGGTTATGGCTGCCGTGACGTCATCAATTGGTAGTCGATGTCTCAGTTAAGTGTGATCGTTTAAAAGTTGCAGTCATTAAAGTTAAAAGTTGGGAAAGTTAAATAATGGAGTGGCGGGTGATTTTTATAAAAATGTTGGTATTGTTGGAAAATTCAGGAATGGAATAATTAAAGTTTGATAATTAACTTAGAAAGGTAAAACTTAACTTTGTTTATAAGGTGAGCCTTAATTATTAACCACAGATTTATGTTGCATCACTACTCTAATAATATGTATTACTAGTCTTACAATAATACTAAACCTTTTAAATAATTAATATCAAAATTACTACAATTTTTTTCTTAACTCTCAGAACAAGGACTTTTCTTAATAATTCAGTTCACACTTATTATTAAATATATAAATGAATACCTCGCACGATATTTATTTGCATACTGCATTTCAATTAAAATAATAATCAAAGTATCAAAACGCTTCAAAATGTAATTAAGTTCTACACGGGCGCTACGACACTGCTACGTCAGCTACGCTCTCGTAGCCGATAATCAATGCGCTACGCGAGTACACATTGTAATTCTATCGAACATTATCTAACGAGGTTAACGCGGTTTCTACGTTAATTGTTATTTTCAAGGTTAATTAAAACGTTAATTGTCAAGAAAATAGGTTTTTCATGTATGTAGTATTCATGGTATTTAAAAAATATGCTACATATTGCCTGAATTTAACAATTAATTATTCTAAGTAAAATTGTATTCGTAATGTTTATCTTTTAATATAAAGTTGTAATTAATCCATTAACGCTTTCTGTGTTTAACAGCAATTGATTTAAAATCCCGATAACAAAAGATAAGCTCTGAAAATTGAATCTAAAAATAAAACCATTTAAAAGTTAATAAACCTCAACAGAACAAGCTTAAATCCATTTAATCAAATGTTTTGACAAATGAATGAAAAATAGGCGCCATCATGTCTATTCTTCCATCAATGCTGAAACAATGCTCGCCGGAATACAAATGCTTGTAACACCTCGTCAAACAAAAGTCACCCCTATGTTCAATTACGTAAAGTCTATAAAATCTGTAGGAAAAGGACGCCCTCAATTTTCCGTCGCCATCAATTGAATTTCGACTTTATTGTCTTTGACATAAGGGTGAAACACTAAAACAATGTTGCAATTTTGTTTGTATGCGTGAGTCGCGCAGTCGCCGCGGCCCACCGGCAGTCGGCTCGGGGGCGCCACTGAGCTCGGTTGTATCAAACCTCAGCGGAGTTTGCACCACAACGGAGTAATACTCCAATTTGTGAAAAAAAATCCAACTGTCAATTCCCGCCTTCCATTCTCAATTTTGACACTTTCCAATTTTTTTTCAAGTAAAGGTGTTCATATTCAGCCTAGTGGTTTTTTAATTTAATTTGGGTATAAAATAAATCTGTCGGAGTTTTTATTCAGGCTATAGTAAGATGTGCGTTTTATGAGTGTAAAAGGCAGCGGCGGCAAACGTTTTGGTCGTGTCGCGTATTACGTAACGGTTCCGGGGAAAATCGATACCCTGGGCGTATAAATAGCGGAGTGTTGAGAACAGCTGGCCGCCCGCCAGTACCATGCAGCCTACGGTGAGAATTTATTATATATTTGAATAATCTGTGCAAATTAATAATGGTTGACATTTGAAATGGGACGCGCGATTTAGTTACTGATTTCGGCGGAAGAAAGAAAGATATTTAATAAGAATATTTTATGAAACCTTTTTTTAAGGAACGAAGTATATTTAACAGCCATTAACCTACACAATAAAAAACGCACATATATTTAACAAAATGGCTAAACTACTTTGAATGGCCCTTCCACTGTAGGTATTTAAGCCATAACTATTACGTTAATCTATTCCATTATAATTATCCTATAACATAAAACATTAATTACTTTAAACGATTTAATAAAATATTCACTTCCTTCACACAAGTTTATGGCATTCTGTCGAACACACTTTATACATATTTAATCCAGTCGTAAAATTAACTAGACGGACGGAGGTTATCGATTTTGATAAACTTTTCGAATTCTATCGATCAATAATACTGCTAGTAACTTACGTAGTTTATTTCTTATTTTATTTAATTCATATTTATGTTCATATTTGCTTAAGGTTTGGATGTAGCATAAATGTATTAATACTGATGAAGAATTCATTATGGATGTATAAATATACGCCCCTAGAAACAAGACTGATTGATTTATTCTAATACTAGCTGTGCCCCGCGGTTTCACCCGCGTGAATACCTGGGTCCCGTTCCCGGTGCCTTTGTATTAATAGGGGTGGAGATGAATCCAACAAATCACTATCGTGACAAAAGTCAGGATTACTTAATTTGTTGGTCGAGTATTCTTCAATTTCCTAATTTTCAGCACAATTTTGCAAACTTTTTCCTTAATAGGAACCTTCTCCTGACAATAGCAAACACAACAAAAAAAGAGTTGGCCAAATTGGTCCAGGCGTTATTGAGTTATGCGCTTACCAACACATTTAGCGATTCATTTTTATATATATAGATAATGAAAGAAAAACATTGGTTTATTATAATGAGATATTCGTTTTACCTGTAAATATTTCGAAAGAAAAAAGTCATCATACAAATGAATGGGGTAGATGTCTGTGTACGAAAAGACTAAAGCTATGTATGTGTATTTAGTCCGTCATTAGATATAAAAAAAAAATAATGGACACGTATTTTTAATAACAAGAAAAATCTGAGTAGATAAAGCGAATCAAAGTTCAATAGTCGGAGCTGATGACGTCATGCTTTAGCACAAAAAGAACCAAATTTTAAAATCAGGTACAATTTCAAATCAATGTACTGATGAAATATATGTGTGTCTTAGGTTTTTTTTTAATATGTATTTGACGGACATTAATATGAATAGATGACTATTTAAGTCATCTACCCCTTTCTTCAAAACATAATCGTTGTCTAAAAGGGAGCCATGACACACATTACACGATTTAACAATATACTAATTCTGGCATAAAACGAAGACCTCATTTAAGTAATTGACATCACTTATTTTTTTAGGTCAGATTCATATTGATTTTATTATAGCTTATCTTGTTGACAATTTGCGTGACCCACAGTAAATAAAAAATATCATAAAAAAATAGAGGTTTTCAAAACATTTTTGATATCGAACTTACATGTTTCTCTTGGTTTTTGAAGGCCATACCAATTTCGTCTTTCTGTTACTAGTACTAGTTTGAATATTTTAGTAACATACCCCTTATTATATACGAAAACACTTAGTAAGCCCTCAATTTAAGCTATGGAGGCTTAAAATAATTATCCGGAAGTATATTATTGTTTAATTTGTATTAACGTGAAACGTTACGTAAATACAGCCAGTCACATTATTTATTCAGCCCTACTAACACGTGGGAACTGCCTTCAGGGCTCAGGTAGCCCTGCGAGGGATCAAAGGTTGAATAAGGATCTTCCCTTATTGGTATTACCGTAAAACATTTGTTGGAACATGTTTATGTGTTTTACGAGGCACCATCTTAACAACGTTTAGGTAGAAACAACGTTTAGGTAGTTTTATTTATTATATATTACTTAGTAATACTGAAAATTCTATTACCTAATCTATATATTTACGTAAGTGGCGCATATGTAGATTTACGAAACGATTTTTCATTTTGGTAAGTGGACTTTTAACTAAGTCGTATCGATGTCCGTCGGAGGAGATAAGACGAACTCCATATTAAGTCACCTTTTGGGAGTCCTGTAGTCAACAATGGATATGTAGTCTTTATTGATTGGTTAAATATTTATTGAAGACTATCTGTGCCTGCGACTTCGTTCGCGTGGATGACGAAACTTATCAATGAGTTTTTAACCGCAAAATTAGGTTTGTTTTTTTATTGTTTATACTTTTCCGGGATAAAAACTACCCAGTGTGGTGCCCAGGATAATAAAGAATAATTATACCAAGTTTCATCGTAATCGAACCGGTAGTTTTTGCGTGATACCTGAACAAACAGACAGACAATTTTTTTTTTTTTCACACTTATGGGTTCGTGGTCGGTCTAGTAACACCCCCCGCCATTTATTTTTTTGATATTTTCAATGTACAGAATTTTCACTTCTACAGATTTATTATAAGTATAGATACTTTTGTTTTACTAAAGTAATAATACGAATTTCAAAGTCTTTATGCGCCATTTATTATCACGTCTCTGTCTAGACGTCTATGGCAAAGGTCCAAAGGATTGTAGAAAGATAACCTACTTAATTATATGAAGAGAAAAAACAGATAAATTATCTTAGAAAACAGATTCAAATAATGTTTATTCTTTCTGTTGAGCTGGTCCATTTATGTCTATAATAATCATCTCCCGAGCCTTTTCCCAACTATGTTGGGGTCGGCTACCAGTCTTACCGAATTCAGCTGAATACCGTATTTTACATGGAGCGACTGCCTATCTGACCTCCACAACCCATTTTACTGGGAAACACAGTATCCCATAGTAAGACTGGTTGTCAGAATTGACTTAACGACTGCCAAAGATCTATGTATGACAGCCGGGACCTACTGTTGTCGGTCTCGGTATGTTATAAATGGTCACCCATCCACGGACCAACCGCGGCGAGCGCGGCTTAACCTGTATTATCGGTCAAACCGTACGGCTTACACTTAGCCACGAGCCCCTCCTATACTGTCTATAATAATGTAACAATAAAAAAAAAGACGACCTTCTATAATTCAAAAGTAGTTCCACGAACAGTGTCTTCTAAAAACGTTACATCTTTAACATAATTAGTTGCTTAAGTGGCAGAATAAAGGTTATTCTTCCAGACCAATGGTTCACCAATTACAAAAGGTTGGAGTGTCACCTTCCGATTGGGGGTTAAGAGTCAAGTGTCAACCGATAATCGGATACGTTGGCCTTTGGTGCCAGTACCTTGTGGGCTTTCTTTCTTAATAATAATAATAATTTCTTTATTTGCATAAAATGTAGGTACAATAATGGTCTTAACTTAAAAAAAAATATAGCTCCAGTACATTCTTTTAATTATAGTTTTTTTACTGTCATTGGGCTTGCTTGGAAAATATATTATTTTGGACTATGATTCGGCCGTTGAGGGAATGCGTTCCTGACACATGTCAGTTGGTCTTGATATGTATCGGGAAATAAAAAACCGTGTGATATTATTCATTGAATCCTGGCATAATAATGTAGTTTGGAATTATTAGTTTATAGGACTAATAAGTAATTTATTTGTAGACTGGATGACGAAACTTATCAATGAGTTTTAACCGCAAAATTAAGTTTGTTTTTTATTGTTTATACTTTTCCGGGATAAAAACTACCCAGTGTGGTGCCCAGGATAATAAAGATTAATTATACCAAGTTTCATCGTAATCGAACCGGTAGTTTTTGCGTGATACCTTAACAAACAGACAGACAATTTTTTTTTTTCACCCTTTTGGGTTCGGTTTTGGTCTAGTAACACCCCCCGCCATTTATTTTTAGGATATTTTCAATGTACAGAATTTTCACTTCTACAGATTTATTATAAGTATAGATATTAGATTTTTTTCCACATTAAAGTTATTTCTTCGTGTTGACTAAGACCTGTCAGGAAACAGTGGCCATTCTGTAAGTAACACAATTTTGAATGTCAAAATAAAATCAGATCATCAATAAGTTTAAAATAATACTAATGAACGGTTTCCGATAAGCCGGTCAATTACTCTTTCCAAACAAACAAAAACTGTTAATCACGTGTCAAAGTTCAGGTCAAGTGCTCTGATTGCTCGTTAGTCAACCACACAATTAGTGTTTGATTTAATACGAAACTGAATTGTTTGGAAAAGAGGCTAATTGGTCAAATCGATGCCCTAAAATTGGTCCAAAAACAAATAGCATTTTGGATTATGATATTACATTACATTAGGCCTTAGACATCTTGACAGATGATTTTAGCAGCGCCTACGCGAGAGGGGCATCGTCGCTCGTGGCTAAAGAGACCGATCCTCGAGCGACACTTTCGACCACACTTACGGCACGCAAACTGAGAGTCCGTTGCGATGGAACTCTCATCGCACGCATGTCTTATGATATTAAATCATACAGTATTTAATTTACAAAGAGAGATAGAGCTATATGACCAGATATCCCCATCTCTTTCATAAAAGATCAAAAATTTAATGTTTTTTAAAAATAAAACTACATAGTAATCTTCACGTCTTTATTTTCTTACACCTCTAAGTGCTTGAGGACCGACATACGTACACACATGCATATAGGTTTAGAAAGTAAGTGTAGGTCCTCTTTACAATCACGGCGAGCGGTTTATCGAGTTTGAAGAAAGCTTGAGTGCACTAGGAGGATATAGGAAAGGTGTTGACAGGACATACACATTGGTAGAACTGCATATATGTGTTGTAGGTGCAACTAAATACAGTTGGAATTAAAAACAAACTACGCTAATGTTTCTAATAAACTTTTCGCTAGTTTATGTTGGCAGACATAAAAAAAAGAAAAAAAAAACGGCCTACAATCGTCCCACTGCTGGGCACAGGCCTCTTGTCATATAGAGAAGGTAATCATCACACCAGAAGATATTGTGTAGAGTTAAAAAAAGCTTTTGTACGTAATATATCTTTCGCTGGCGTTTTGCTAGAACATAGTGTAGGTAAGCCATACATTGAATCATATATTTTTGACTTGTCGATCTACTAACATTGCGATATGCTGGTCAAAAAAAAACCGTGCATTCTTATCACATCTCAGATAATTTAAATTTTATATAGCCCAGCCTTCGGTGGGCCAGTCTCGCGAGACAAGTGACATTTCTACAAGCGAAAACGCTGAGCGAATTGCTTAAAATAGAAGGTTTGATCGATCGTTGGAATATATTATGTAATTTCCATACAATTAATTTAATTAAAGCGACTTCTACTGTCGTTAACGGTTGTAGAAATGTTACTTGTCTATGTGGGTATTTTCTCAGAAGTGGGACACGAAAACAGAGTATAATACTTAATAAATAAGGATATTGACACCAAGTTTTCTCGCTAGTTAAACTGTCGCATTATGTTATTGATATAAAAGATATAGGAAGATATTTATTTGGAACTAATACTAAAATATTACGCTTAGAAAATACACATTTTGTTACTCAACATTATATATAATTTGGAATTCAGGAATACCAAGCCCAAAGGGACAGTAAACCTATATTTTTCGACACGTAGACTTAATAATGACGTCACGTAAAGGCTCATTATTAATGTAATACATATTTAGTCACGTTTCGCTCAATGTTGTCCATCAATCTTAAAGGCTGTTTTTTCCTGTAGACATAAATTGTTGAGTCATGCGTGAAAATCTTGTAAACGGGTGCTACTCAAATTTTGTATTTTATATTTGTGTTTATTTTTGCCTGCGGCTCTGCCCGCGTTGGTATCGGTTTACTGGTACAAAAAGTATAAGCTACGTTCTTTCTTAGAACCCAAACTTACCATATACTAGTCTTAATCAAAATCAGTTAGGCGATTTTTGATGATACCAAGTTAACATAAATACGGTTGTTATTTTATGTTGCTCCTTTTTATTGACGTTATTCTAGCCACTTTCATTATAAAACTGTATAACTAACCCAATTCATTTAATTTTAAAAGAACAGTAAAACCATTACTTGTAATTGTGCGTCCACATCTGACGAACGAGCATTACATGAGCATGGCGCGAGCGGCGCGCGCATGTTTGGCGGACGGCGTTTTTGACACTAGTGCGTTCGCGGCATGCTCGTGTAATGCTCGTTCGTCAGATGTGGACGCACCCTTACATGATCCAAAATTTGACATTTTCTCATTTCTAACAGAAAAACCTGTAGTTGTATAAATTAATTTAAATTAAATCTCTAATAATGTAAAAAAGAAACAGTATTTGATTGAAACTCAAAAGGATAAATTATTATTATGGTCACGATCTGATCCTCGCTTTTAATGAGATATTCAAGATCGTATCAAGTTCAAGAACTTGTTTCCCGTTTGTAACATCTATACATATAATAAAATGGTAGGAAAGTCAAAACTGTACATTGAATATTTTTTTAAACGAATACTTGGGGTATGATCTACAATCGATACCGAAGCCAAAAATATAGTTTTTAGAATTTTTGTCTGTTTGTCTGTTTGTCTGTTTGTCTGTATGTATGTCCGGGATAATCTCAAAAAGTACTGCATGGATTTACTTCAAATTTGGCACGAATATTATTTAAAAGTCGGGTCAACATATAGGCTACATATTATCACGCTATCACTTACGGGGTCTATACATATAATAAAATGGTAGGAAAGTCAAAACTGTACATTGAATATTTTTTTAAACGAATACTTGGGGTATGATCTACAATCGATACCGAAGCCAAAAATATAGTTTTTAGAATTTTTGTCTGTTTGTCTGTTTGTCTGTTTGTCTGTATGTATGTCCGGGATAATCTCAAAAAGTACTGCATGGATTTACTTCAAATTTGGCACGAATATTATTTAAAAGTCGGGTCAACATATAGGCTACATATTATCACGCTATCACTTACGGGGAACGAGCAGTGAACCTTTATTTTTTCAACGCATTCTGTAAAAACGTGTAATCTAACGACGCATATTTGAATGTTGTTCTTATGTTGACCATGTTAAAAGCTAGCTTTACACTATAAAAATCACGCAATATAAGTAACTTAGGCCGATAAACATAATTAAATAATAGGTAGTATCAAGACATTTTTAAAGCAGCGCCATCTATGAGATTTCAAAAACATCAAGTCGAATTACATATTGTGTAAGCCCTTTTTGGATGGACTACATAGGAACATGAATCCAGCAAAACAATGTGTTGAAGTTTTGAAAATGTGTTTTATACATTTTTAAATTTTCAAAAAGAACACCCTGAATTCGATTTATTTGTGCCATACGGAAAGTTACTCGCAGTAGTCAGTTCGTGTTGGTGGCCTTCTATATAAAAGTCAAAATATTTATGCATAAAGATGAATGATATAAGCGAACAACGTCGCGGGTACAGCTAGTTATTTTATAACAGGAAATAAATGCTTCAAGTAATACTCTCATGTTGATCAGAGGTAAAAAATATTTTTTGTACATTTCTTATAGAATCTTCAAACGGCGTCTTTGTTATAAATTATATATATATACAGAGTGCTAAGAAACCCTGTACGACCCGAAAGGGTGCCATAGGGTTCATAATCACATGCCTAAATAAAATATTAAATTTGGAATATTCATGATGGTAACAATAATAATAAAGTTTTAAATAACCATTTTTTGCCGCAAAATTCCCTTTTGAGGTTTAATCAAAAGTTACACAACCACTTTTGTCGGTATTTTAAAAGGCCGCCCATTTGTATGATCATTTGGCAGCACCTGTGACGACAACGACTCTCTCTCTTGACTTCTGATACCTAACAATACCTTAACGGATCGGACCTGAATATCTCAATTAAAAATATCCGCAAAGGAATTTTAGAACACAGTTCTGTAAATTTAATTTTCTAGCTAATTACCAAGCACTAGCTATAAATAAGGTTTTTATACTAAGTAATTTCTATACTAAGTTAAGCTCTAATTAGTTTTGTGAAAGGAATTAATACGAATAGCAGCCGAAGGCCGCGTAGCAACGGATTCAATGTCTTTGTTCAATAGACAAGCACAAATTGTACTGATAATTATATAATTGAGTTCTTGGTAAGACCTCTAATATGATAAGCTTGTAGCATTCCCGTGCTACGCTTCAAACATTTGCTACGGAGTCTGCGTAGCATGACGAGTTACGTAGAGATTTTATTGAAGGATCCAAATTTCATTATTGAACCTTTTTAAAAAGTGTGTTGGTAATTAAAATATGCACTCCAAATATACAGCCAATATGGGCCTATGCAGTATGTATGACATTTTACTTAAGACATTTTTAAAAGTCTTTGATAACTGCATGAAAAATCTCCAAGATGACGTAATATTAACGTATATTTTGCGTAACTATGTCAGACTACTTAATGTGTCGTAGCACTCGTAGCACCGATTCTCAAGCAAACCGTAGCATTGGGGTCATGACCCCAGCCTGAAGAGCTCATGAATAACGGAAACTAAGACATAGTGGTGACCTGAAGATTTACGACAGCCTTATTAACTGTACATGCATATAAGGAGGTTAGGTCGAATTGCCTTTTATTTAAGACATAAATAAGAAAACAGATAGACGGAGGGTAAGATGTGTCTTTTCTTGGTTAATATGATGTAATTTTTTTTAATGGTCGTGCTTTAGTTATAGGATTGTCTAATTCTTGTTTTACTATGGTATTGCTTTCAATTCCCTTGATTGTGTCTTTGAAGTATACTGCAAAAAACCAGCTACAAGGCAGACTCACAAAAACTTCAATCATTTTAAGACGGTATACATAATAATATGTGTACCTACTAATTTGCAAGCCCGTAATTCGTACGGACAAAGTACAGTCAAGATCTTAAATATCTATAGAAGCCTAACAATCACCTAAAATTTTTTGTCAGATCTAATTAACTGAACACATATAGCTATTTTAATAATTTTGCCACAATATTCTGAGCCCTACTAATACGCAAAAAATAAAATAAATATCTAAAATGCTCTAGATTACCTAATTCCGTAACCATTATTCTTGTACATACTTATAATCACGACAGTACTTCACATGTTTTTGGCAAGCAAAGCGACCCACTGGTCTCTTTCAATGACATCTTGGCGCCAACCAGACGTGTGACGTCACTCATGACATCACATGTCAAAGCTGAATGGATCGGATTCATGAACATGCAATATGCAATAAAATTTAATAGGTGCTAGTTAAGGTTAGCTCGAAGGCTTTATATACGACGTAATGGCTTAAATCTATATTCTATGGCTTAGTAAAATATTCTGAAAATATTTAATACTTCTCCTTCTTTAAAGCTTTTTCCCAAGCTGTGTTGGGGTCTCCATCTTCCCGGGTTCAGCTCCCAGTCTATCTGACCAGTCTTACCATGGGATACAGTTCCACCCATTTAAAGTTTGAGGAGATGCCAAACTATATTTTTGTAATTTTTAATCTTTTTCTTGGATTAATATAATTAAACATCATTTGACAACCCACTTAGATGAGCTTTCTTTAAGTAAAAATTTCACCTCTAAAATAAATATTTCGAGATAATAGTTTAACATATTAATAAGAATATGGTCGTAATAACATTAAGTAGGTCACTTTAGTTTAACAGTACAGTCTTTAAAACTTCGATGTACGTTTCAATATCTAGCACCATATGAAATATATAATATACATAATATATCATTTAAAAATTTGTAACATTTATTATGCTTTTGTATGTGTACATGAATTATTAATTAAATATACGTCTGTAGTCATACGAAAACTTAACCTCTACTCAAAAATAAGGCACAGTAAATTCATCAACGATACTCACAGAACTCCACTTTCTGCTATACTTATCTACTAACCCATATTCACCTAATTCCCATCTAAAATGACATACTAACGGTCCCCAGCAAACAAACTGCCCCTGTTACGGAATACAACCTCCAGGCGAGTTTATTTGTAGCTGATTCTGCTAAAAGACCCGACAGACGAATATACTAAATATTTACGCGGCCCGTAATGGACGTGTGGGCGGTTCAGGGTTGTCACTTTGATTTTATGCTACCTAAATATAATGTCCATTTTATGATATTTTTTACAAACTTTATCACTGTATTTACAATTCAATACTTAAATCTAATACAAAAACAAACACTTACAACTACACTAAAATTAAATCTTATATTCTTATATATAAAATTCTCGTGTCACAATGTTAGTTACCATACTCCTCCGAAACGGCTTGACCGATTTTTATGAAATTTTTTTATGCATATTCAGTAGGTATGAGAATCGGCTACTATCTATTTTTCATACCCCTAAGTGGTAGTAGGTAGGTAGTAGGCAGGTAGGTAGTAGGCAGGTAGGTAGTAGGCAGGTGCTAGGTAGAAAAAATTGCATTGCAACGCATTGCATTGCAACGTACACCTAGTAAATAAATAAAACTAACACGCGTCAAAAAACTCATCATCATTTTTGATTTTCGACTGCAGATTTTCTCAATTCTTCGGTGTTTTTTTATGTTTATTACGACAGTTTTTTTATAGAACCTCTTTTGTGTCCCGCTGTTGGGCAAAGGTCTACCCATCTGTCTCCAGACCTTTCTGTCCTGAGCCACTTGACAATAATTGCGGATTAAAAAATATTTTTCTAATCGATAGGGTACTATTATACTTCAGCGGTGTCCCCATATATTTCTTTGATGTCGGTTATTTTTTACTTTTATGCGTATTCAATTATTTCTGATCTGCAATCGGTAAACCGCAAGTGATCAATGCTTGTTCCTGCTCTATAAAAGAAGAGGCCTTTGCCTAGCGCTAATTGAGATAAGTACCTGTTTTTAGTCACGAAGGATACGGAAGGAGCTGAATATCAAAACCTAATTGAATGACTGTCTATGTGTAGTCAACAATAGTTTTATGTGCAACACAGTAGCTGCAAAATTAAGAATTGTAGAGACTTAACGTCTGTCTGACTCTTCGTATGGAGGATAAGGATAAAAGCTTAACATGGTATCCAAAGTACGTTAGTTATATGTAATTGGATATTCACCATTCCTTAAACCATCTGGTTCAGAACCAGCTTATAACCTTTCTGATCGATCGGTTACCGGCAAACCCTTGGTCGGAAATAATCGGATTTACTGTTTGCCTTGTCAACGTTTCTGTATATAAAGGTAGGATAGAGTCTGTCTGTTCGCTGTCATATCAATATTTGTGGCAGCCCTTAAGGCTAGAACTGGGCGAAATACATTTAGACTTAACGTACTTCAATCAGTGTTTGAATCTATTTTAGGTTGGCTGGGGTTAGTTTATTTTCCTTGCTACAGTTCGCCTTTTCGGCCAAAACAGCCTTATACGCTGCTGACCTATTCCGAATAAAACCTAACATAACATACCATCACGCCTGTATCCCCGAAGGTTTAGGCAGAGGTGTACCAATGTACACCCACAGTTCGCCGGTATGTTTAGGTCCCATGTAATAGGGGGCGAGCCTATTGCCACTAACCGGGCACAAATCCAAACTCCGACCTGCTACTGAGAATTTCATAGAAAAACCCAATAACACCTTGGTCGACTTGGGAATCGAACCCAAGACCTCTAGCGTAGCAGTCCCGCTTAGAACAGTGGCGTGCATAGCATATAGGCAAAAAGGCAGTGCCTACCTACAAAATCCCAACTAACTATCTTTAAATATAACAATTTATATAAAATAAATCAGTCAACACTCATCGTACATAATCATTAAATTACAGATAATAAAACTTGTATCCAAACATTTCAATAACAAACAAATCAATAATGACGTCACATATGTCACATTCAAATTCATTCAATACTCAACGACGAAGTAGGCTATTCAAAAACTGCCTAGTTTCCACTCACACATTCACACAAAATCTCCTTATCCATATACGCACGCACACTTCAAAAACAGAAAATAATACACCGCCATCTTGAGTTTTTATTATACGACAAAAACGAAAACCTCTTTTTGCAAAACGTAATGCTCTGACATTTAGTTTCAATTAACATTTTTATTGTTTTACTTCTGTGTTGCAACTTGGTCGTTTTTCGATATTTATTATCTGTGGCAGATTGTTTATTAAGTTTTTGATAGTTCGCGCGCGTGTTTTCGTCTTGTCTTTCGTAACTAGTTTCTATTTATTGTGATTTTGTGAAGTGGCTGTAGTTTAAGAAACAGGAGCATTAATAAACCGGTATGTGTATGAATGTTAAGATTGTGGCGAAAATGAAATATGTTTGGATAGCATAGGTACGTGCGTAATTACAAACTTACAATACAAACCCATCAGATGGGGTTTGTTGACAAAACTTTAAAGGTAAGGCTCATAATAATATTAACTCAAAATGTTAGAAACTATCGCCTGACTAGCGGTGTGCTGCTGGACGAACTGTTCTTTTTGTGTTATTCGTCGTTTCTTGATTGTTAAATACGAAATTGTTGTGTGAATTGATCCCTACGAGAACAACTACGACGAAAACATATTGTTGTTGTGGATGATGATATTAAGTGATTGTTTTTAGTTAAAATCTTAATAAAAATGGGAGTAAATTAAACATACATACAAGATAATAGTATATGTTGGCACATTCAATAATACGTCTGATTCTTTTTTTGTCTATGTAATACATAAGGTAGGTAAGAAAAATGTTGATCTCGAATGGTAATATTGACTATGGCTCAATATATTTACTATTATTTAGTTCGGTTCGGTTTCGAACCCTTATTAAGAATAATACACAAATAAAAGTCCTCAATCATAAGCTGACCGTTTGCTCGTCGCGAGTCCCGAGTCGCGGATTCGGCTGCTGTTCGCAGTTAGCTTTACTAAGATTATTTTATACAAACTTATACCAACAAGTTGAAATAGTGATTCAATCAGAAATTGGTCGCGAGCTGCGCGCGTGCATTTTAAATTGTATCTTGCAGCGCGCGTACTGCTCGCGAACAGTTCGGAGACGGCGTTATTTGCACTATCGACCTTTGCGAGAGTTTCGCGGAGGAGGCGCACTAAAATATTGCAGTATCTAACTGCAGGCGCGAGCAGCGCATTCGGTGCGCGTTCGTCAGACCTGAACGCACCTTGTGATCCACAAAAATAATGCTTGTTCTATTTTTTGGGAGTTCATTTGCGTATTTACGGTAAAGTTGCTCCATGTATGAGTGCCTACCATGGCCGAAAACCAATGCACGCCACTGGCTTAGAACCACTAGGCCAACGAGGCAGTCAGAATAAAACCTTGTCTTAAATAAATGTGGACAAAGTCACGTACATTGCTCTGAACCAAAATTATGTAGCCAAAGCACATGTGTTATTTGTCATTATGAATCAGAGACAACTAAGGTACCACAAACACCAGACTCGAGAAAATGTAAAAAAACGTTTTATGTTGACCAGTCCAGAGGTCCAAACACCTTAAAAATGTGTATATGCCACCAAGAAGGTCCTTGAATTACTGTGGGTTTGAAATAAATATTATTTAGTTCTCAATAAAAAGAAAATAACAATGGCTTACCCTATTAGTCTTTTACCGTAAACTTTCTCCCATTATCCCCTATTCATTGCACCGTCTTTTGTCGCACCGGTCGGATATATCGTACGACACGTCCGTTGTTTGTCGTACCATTGTGTGGGCGTCAGGTTCCAGCCATTAGGACGTCTGGAGGAAAACTAGCTTCCTTTGACATTTTATATTGGTATTTAGTGCTCTTTGTCTTTTATTACGTCATAAATCGCCTGGAATAGATGTGATGGCCTATATTGAGTTATTTTTCTTGTGCTAAATAAATTAGTGTTTAAAATTATTAGTGATTTTGCCAATTACTAATTTGCCGATATTATTGATCAAGTACTAAAAACCGTCGCAATTATTCATTCATCCACAGTCTGTACCGCCAACACTATACCAATGACGGTAATGAAATTGATAAATTGGTATATTAAAAAAAAAAAGTTGCGTTTATACCACATCTCTAATTAGGTTTACAAAGATCATTATTGTCATTGATCAGATTGATAGTGGCACATTTTCTTTATAATAAAATTCTTTTGAGAGTGGCAAAAACTTGCTGTTGGCAACCCTGGCGCATTGTTATTAATTTTATTATCCCCACTGCGCACTGGCAGCACCGCGTTGCTACGCCAAATACGAGAATATTCCATTGGTTTGGATAATTTATGCATTAGCATTACCTAACTCAATGTACATCATCATTTCATCAATAAACATAACATACTTATAACAGTACCTTCAGAAATTACGTAGCCAATCCCGCTACGCCTCGTAGCACCTACTTGCTACGGATTTTTTCCGCTACGAAAAAAGTATTAACTGGATCTTTTAGTACATACTACATCTACATAGGATAGCTCTTGCCGTGTGTTAAAATCCTGAAATGAACATTAATATTCACTATTTACGGAAATGAACCTTCCTACCTTGAAATAAGGATGCACTTTACCTGCAAGGATAATAATAAGATTGTTACTGATGACTTAGATAATATGTAAAATATAATGGAATTGATATTTTTCTTTACTGCGTGATAACATCAGTTTAATAAAACCTTCGTTTTGTTTCTTTAAATCAGTCCTAACTTTATGTACAAAATAAATAAATACATTCGTAAAACATACAAAACGAAAATGCCAAAAAAAGATTTACCTCATTACTTTAGCGACAAATCAGAATGATTGTAGAAAATCGGAAAAAGGCAAAAATCTCTGGCTTACAATCTGTGTGAGTTGTGTGTAATCTGTTTACCTTACCCTCGGGGCCTTTAGACAACACTCGTAAACCTCCCTTACCACGATATAAGAAAGTGTACAACCTTACTCGGGCTTGACTTTTCCAGTTTTTGGGATAATGGTCTCAGAAAATTAAATTGAAAGGACTATTTAATTTACGTAAAGATGCTGTTTTTAACCGACGAAAACGGAGGAGGTTCTCAATTCGACGCGTATATTTGTTTTTTTTTTTTTTTTTTGTTTTATGTTTTATCATAAAGATAGCGGTCAAATGAATTTGAAGCTATGATGAATACTTAGCTTAACTAGGAAAAGAAGATTTATTTTCATGATAAATCGTCATCGTTATTGTTTTGGTTTTATTTCCTTCTATTGTTAAACTAACTCACGTAATTTAAAAACAAATCCGCCATTTATTTATGTTTTCATTTGGATAGATTTCCGTTATTTTTTTCAATCATATTTATCCCATAATTATATTTAAGAAAAAAAAGCAATGGCATAATAAATGGCATTATAATATTTTTACCAAACCGATGTTTATTTACTATAACATTATCATCCTACCAATTTATTCAGAACTTTTTTATGTAGAAAAATAACATCAAAACAGCTCAAACGGTTTCCTAAACATCAACTTAACTAGTAAGGCTGTCTCGTCTTATCTTGAGTAGGATGTTATCATTTGATTCCCAAGGCCTATTGTATAAAGTTGTCCTGATGAAAGCCTTCGCCCACACAGCCTGCGACCCACACTGGAATATTTTTATCGCCGACGTTAGAACAGAGGTAATGTCTGTTATTTCAGGGATTTCGGCTTGTTTTGACTTTTACTTAATTAGTTTGTTTTGAGTCTAATTATACTGTTAAAATAAACGTACGTATTTCTGAAAAATACCTAGTATAATTATATTAAACACTACATATATAATTTATCTATTGTATTAATTTTTTTTTTTTACTATTTTAATGTAGTTATTACTTACCTATTTAACTTTCCACGTGCTATTACAACTAACTGCCTTTTATTCCTCAAAAATGTTTTTTTTACTGTTTAACTCAAATCAATGGTGCATAATTTAAAATCTAGTGAGTAAAATCGGGATGAAACCTAGACTAAACCAGAAATTATTAAACCTCATTATCAACCTCAACTAAAGCTCATTTCCTTTCTCCCTGAGAAGTGGCCTTTGCCCTTTACTGAAACAATCACAAGCTATATTTTTTTAAACGTCCGCCATTCGAGCTATCTTCACGGTATTATTATTTTCATTACATTCTGCTTATCGTTGAAATTAGTACTTGTAGTAAAACACGCAAACTCATAGTTAATGGTCGAAATAGCAATGTTTGTAATTTATGATAAGGCTTTCGAGGCCAAGTTTGCTGTGTAAGGTTAAGAGGTATAATATTTATTAAATTTAAGCCTCCATGTCAAACTCCGTGGACAAGTGATTTTTCTACGAGCAGTAACGATGATAAAATCACTTAAATGACATGAATGACATTCAATGTATGGAAATTACTTTCATTTCGACAAGTCACATGACTCAGATATGACACTATCATACATTTGAGCGATTCGATTATTGTAAAATGTCACTTAACTACAGAGACTATGGACTATTTTCATACTAATTTAAATGAGTATACAAGACTAGGCAAGTAGTTCAGGAAAAACAAGGTTGCGCAAAAACGCTGATCGAATCGCTAAATGAACGAATATACCAATTGAATTATAATTATCGATACGAAATGTAATTTCCATACATTGAATATCATTTAAGCGATTTATATCATTGTTAACGCTTGTCTACAGGGGCAAAAATCCTATGGATGTCTCCAAAATCCCACAGCTTGAGAAATGCTTTTAGCCTCTTAAATGTCTTTGAACTTCCTGGGCCCGATGCCGCCCGATTCAGATAAGAACCGTCACTTGCAATCCTACAATGACAACAGTGGCAAGTTGGTGTTCATTTGTCATTAAACTAAAATAATCTGAATACGAAAATTAGGCACAATAACAAGTACACTGGAACGTTTATTAACCCGCCACTCACTGACTTAAAATAGCGGCATCGCCCATCGGGCCCCTGATCTCTTCCACAAGCTTTTTCAAATACTAGCTAAAACGCTTTTTAAGATCGATATTAAGTGGATATGTGTGTATAATGAAACACCGAGAAAGTACTTCCTCGGTGTGTTTGATGTTCACTTAGTCTGCAAACTGATGGCCACGGCATGACAAACTTCATTAACTACTACAAAACGAGTTAACTATATTTATACAAAAATGAGTTTTAGCAAAAACTACCTTAATGCTTGCGTATAAGGTTCAGTTTGCGCTACAACTTCATATTTTTATGACCTTTTAAACAGCACTAGTTAGTCTGAAATAAACTTTATTTACACTCTTGTAAAGTTGATGTTTGTTTAAGCAGATATTAATACCAGAGCATTTATTGATACCAGAATTTATATAAACTATAGGAAATATCTATCGGTTTTTAAAAAAAGCCCTAATGTAACCTCCTTATTTTGTAAATCGTAAAAATTATAATTTAATGTAATACTTGAGTAGAGTTTCTGAAATTCGTGTTTGTTTCGTAAGCGAAGCAGGGCGATTACATTTTATACGTTTATGAGAAACTTTTTTCATAACCTCCGTTTTGGCAGAAGTTGTTTCGTGACCGAGTTTTCAACAATGTAAGCAGTATTCCAGGAATCTATGCATTTATATTTAAAAAATTAGACATTTATCTATAAGGTATGAATGATTGTACATATTTTTTATAAAGTAAGTAGTAGACCGAATAGATTTTATAAGTAACTAGCTGTACCCGGCATGCGTTGCAATGCAATTTTTTCAACCTAGCACCTGCACCTGCCTACTACCTATCTACTACCACTTAGGGGTATGAAAAATAGACAGTAGCCGATTCTCAGACCTACTGAATAGGCATATAAAATTTCATAAAAATCGGTCAAGCCGTTTCGGAGGAGTATGGTAACTAACATTGTGACATGAGAATTTTATATATAAGAAGATTATTTAGTACTTATCTACATCACGTTCACTTCTCTTATATTGACCAAATTCATCAATTTGCGAATAAACTATCACAGGCCTATGGTTTTCCTCGAAAAAGAATTTTCTTATACATATATTATTTTTCGGTGAAACCCCTAAATATTTACACCCAGCAATAAGGTGACTATACATTTGAGGTATGTCAGTGAACGGTGTAATAACACTAGAAATACCATTTTCAATTAAACAATACTATTTGTTGTACTAATTAGATCATTAACACGCTGATAACGTTTTAAATGCCAAAAAAAATATTGTATAAATCTTTCTATTATTATTCTCAGAATACTTATTACTCTCGTCTCACCCATATCAATACCCTACGTATACTTACACCTAACTATAGCTATATAATACAAACGGAGTCCTGTCTGTAAGGCTATATTACTCGGTTCCGAGGTATTTCTAAGGTCGTTCAATTTCGTTTGGGAACGCCACACCTTACCTCTGCGACCCCATTATATTTCCAATAACAATGGACAAATAAACGGGAGAATATTAAATGAATATATTCTGTATATACTGAAGTTATCAAATACGTAAATCAAAGTAATTTATTATTAACCTGACAACACATAACTTAGAACCATGTAAATAAACGTAATTAAATGTTTAAATAATAAACTAAAAGAAATCACTGCCTTCCTCATTTCAGGCCTTGATGCTATTTAAAAAATATATTAATGATTAAAAATGTTTTACACTGGTTGTTAGTTATCATAAGTCTCTAACTTCTTGCAGGAAAAGACAAAAAATGTGTCTCAATTTACCCCCTCTAAAAATATATCGCTTCGTATTATAGCTACTAAAGAGTCAATAAAAGAAAGGTCAATACTGTTCTGAAACCGTCAATTTGCTGGAACACAGCTTTCCTTATTCCAAGACCCTTGAGAGTTAGCGGGTAACTAAATATCCTTTTAGCTACCGAGTGGACAAATACTTCAGTATAAATACGTGGCAATATCGCTTAGCGAACTGAAACTATAAACACTGCTCTTTTAAGCTTTTCTAAAGAAGGAAAATTCCTTCATTCTTGCTTTCGTTCTTTGTAGATAGATATTTAACAGTTTTCTTTCAAGACATCTCTTTTAAAAGACCTGCGAAATGTGATTATTCTCGAAAATACACGTCGTGTGTACGACGCAAAATGTAGAAGGAATTTCACTGAACTCTGTATTAAAAGAGGTCCCTACCCTGCAAATCCTGCAATTTAAAACTCACAGACGAGATAACAGAAAAATAGCTTAAATCTCTAAGAATTCCTAATATTTTTCATTCTCTGCACTCCGGTCTTTTCATCCCTTTGTACCCGTTATGACGATCGTTGAAGCGAACAACACTTTTCAAGTGCAATGTAAAGAGGTACATCACTGGTATTGATCGGAACTCCGCGCCTATGTGTGCGTCAACACGAATACTATAACCAATGTTACTTGAGCTCTTGGCGTATTCCCCTTTCCGCCCCTCTACATACATTGTTATACGGCGCGGGAAGGGAGGGAGACCAACACAAACTGGTTTATTTCAGATTAATGTAGAATGTTTGTGTAATAATTTGTTGTATGTGTGCTTTGAAAGATGGCCGTTGCGTGCTGGTTTAATGTCAAGTTAAACTGTTGTATTAAATATACTGTTGTTATAATTAATGTTGTTATAAGGTAAAAAATTGTTATAAGGTCGTTTTAACGTAATAAGCTTGTATAATTCATCGTGTAGGTAAGGTTGTGTTATTGCACTCAACATTTGGTCGATATTTACCGCAATCGGTTGAATCTTGGCAGCGAACTCGCTCCAAATTGAAGCTACAGTTGCACCGGAGCGAGATAATTGCTAGCTTTGTAAAAAGGCTAAAGAAACACTGTTTGCCTGTTTTCCACTCGCTTTGAAAAGTATCATTTATGTTTCGGCCAATATTAGTAGGAATTTCAATGTGTTGTGTAATTTCCCAATTCTCAGTTATTAATACAACAAACAACGACAAGTAGTCTGGTATTCATTATTATCTCAGTAAATTGGAAGTGTATTTCAAATATTCAGTCGGCTTACGTAAACAAGCTAGTATTCTGGTGAATCCGGTGAGACTTGTAGCCAAGTCATGTTATTTACATAATTAGACGAAAATAATACATGTTGGATACTATGAATATACCTAAGGGTGCGTCCAGATCTGTTCAAGAGTTGGTCGTTCCGTGCACGTTCGCCAGATCTGGACGCACCCTTACCACAATATAAAAAACATACCCAAAACTAGAAAAAGTCTTAAATCACAATGACATAAACTCAGCTACGGGTATACCTCTCTACATCTTTGCGAAAAATAACCTCCTAATCCATAAAAAGGAACTCGTACAAATCTGGCCGAAAAAAAGGGAGCAGCGAAAATCACAGCGCAAAACGAACACATTGAATTTACTCGTGAGTCGTAGTAACTGTAGCGTGAAAGTGGCGCAGCCCGAGTTTGCACGCTTATATTAGATGTACATTTTGTGTAGATTTCCGACATTCCAGTGTATACTTGTGCACTGAATTGGAGCGTGAATTTGTAAGTTTCAAGTTACATGTCACACGTCACCGGGATTTTGACGCGACGTGATTGTGTAGTTTCGCTCCTGTTTAATATTAGTTTTTGTGAAAAAGTGGCACAATTTTAAGTAAATGAATAGTTCTGTAAAGTCTTAATACGTTTGTTGTTATGATTGTGGTGTGTGTTTGACGAAATTTCTCTAAAATAAACATTTTTCATAATATTAATATTCAAATTTAATTATATTTCAATTTGACATTGAGTGTTGACAGACAGTTTTTTTAAAAGAAGTTTTATTCTTAAATTATGGAAAGCGGTTGCGATGAGGAGGACGGTAGCAGCCGTCATTCCAGTAATGTGACGTTGCGTGCTATGGTACATAATACCGATACCTCTGATTTGGAATGGGACGATAACGATGGTCCATTGAGAAATGGCAACAAAAGGCTTAGGATTGAGTCTAGTCCAGACGATAGTGAGGAATTTACTACAGTGGGGAAACGTGGCAAGAAGGTGAAAATGATGACGCCTCCTTCAACTAACTTGCTTGACTGTTCAACTAATGCTCCAGAGTATACAGAAGTTTCAATTATTGCAAAAGAGGTCCTTCCTAAACAAATTGCGCTTGCAAAATTATTGAATAACGAGAAAATTCCAGACATAATGAGAATCGTGTACAAGAGTTCATTTAAAATTGTAATAAGATTTAAAAATCTTGATGCTGCAGAAAGATTTTTGTCGTCCGACATCATTAAACGTAAAGGTTGGATATGCAGAAAAACGAATGAAGTCAACGTTTCCTATGGCTTGGTCAAGGAAGTCGATTTAGATTTGGATGATGATACCATCAAAAACATATTTGAGAGTGACGTGGAGATTTTATCTGTCAAAAGATTAAGCAGGAGGACCATTGAAGGCAAATGGGTTAAGAGCGAAAGTATTCGCATATGTTTTAAGGGTCCTGTTGTGCCTTCATATGTTTCTACTTACGGGATAAGAATGAAGGTATTTCCGTTTAATTTTCCAGTTACTCAGTGTTCTAACTGTTGGAGATTCGGACACATTAAAGCTTTTTGTCCTGTTAAAAAACAGGTATGTCCAAAATGTGGAGGCGAGCATGAAAATTGCGAAACAGTTAATTTCAGATGCATAAATTGTAAAGGAGAACATATGTCGATTATGAAAAGTAAGTGCCCTGCATTTTTACGGGAGAAAGCAATAAGAGATATGATGGGCAAAAGTAATTGTACTTACAAAATGGCTCTTGAGAGACTTCAGGAACCTAAAAAGGTAGTGGTCCAGTCAAGTCCAGATTTATTCACTGGTGCTGAATCAACCAAGACGGAGATACTACCACTAAGGAAATATTCAGATGTTCTTAAGCAGGGCAGTTCAAGCAGTGATGAGGACAGAATGTCACCAATTCTAAATCAGCATAAAATTTCGGTAAGTCAGTCAGTGAAGAGTAAGAAAAGTAAGAAGAAGAAGGTCGTAAGTCAAATTCAAGTAGATGTGACGCCTGTATCGCTCGAGGAAAACAAGTTGACTTTTGATTCAATACCGAATGCTTCTGAATCAGGGAAAAATAAAAAAGTTAATTTTAGAAAATTATTGCAGAAAATTAAAGAAATTTTGAATTCAGAGGGTGACATAGGAAGCAAACTCACTGTAATCATGAAATATGTTCTGGCTGAAGTTAAGTTGTTCATTATGAGCTTTGTGAGTATGGATGTTTTGACGCAGTTCCTGGGTTTCATGACAAATGGCTAGTAATTTTAATGTGAAAACTAGGAATGCTAACATTTTACAGTGGAATGCAAATAGCCTTTGTCCTAAAATTTATGACTTCCAATGTTTGTTGCTTAGAGAAAAGATACACATTGCTGTTGTAAGTGAGACCTGGTTATCATCCGACAAAAACTTAAATATTGGTAACTATAACGTGATCAGAAAAGATAGATTGGATTCTTATGGAGGTTTATGTGTTTTTATTCACAAATCAGTTAAAGCCTTGCAGAGAGATTTTGTACATCCGAATTCTAGTATTGAGATGATTTTTATAGAAATTTTTAATGTTCCTGGAATAAATAACATTATTTCAATTTATTGCCCCCCGTCCTCTATTACTAACCAGTCTGACTGGCATAAGATTTTTGACAGATCTGACAAAGGAACGCTGATTATTGGTGATTTCAATGCGCATCATATCACCTGGTCCAACAAGACTGATCGACGTGGGGAAATGATATACAACTCTTGTTTTGATAAAGATTACATGTGTTTAAATAGTGGAAATGCTACGAGAATAAAACTTGTTAATGGAGTTCTACAACAATCTTCTCCTGATGTATCATTTGCTTCTACAGATATAGCAACAAGAATTTGCTGGCAGACTACAAATGAGTCGTTAGGCAGTGACCACATTGTTATCAAAATGAAGTATGGGTACGAATCCGCATACAATTTCATAAAGCGGCGCAACTTCAAAGAAGCACGTTGGAGTGAATATCGTGAAAAATCAGACGAGGTGTTTGGTAAATTAGATCAGTCGTTAAATGTTCAAGAGTGTTATAATATATTTACATCGGAAATTGATCAGTTGGCTGAAGAGACGATTCCGTGGATTAAAATTTGCCAGGACCCGACAGCTAAATTTGTGCCCAAACCATATTGGAATTCAGAGTTATCTAGAGCTGTGGCTGAGAGACGACTGGCATTGGCGAGGTTGAGACGTAATCCTACTCCCGATAATTATAATGTATACAAGACTAAAATAAATGCAGCCCGCAAACTTGTTCGTTGTGCTCGTTCTAAGGGGTGGAAGGAATTCTGCACGAATATTGATTCAGAAACTTCAGCTTCAGAGATGTGGAGAAAAATGAAATGGGTGAAAGGTGGCAGGTATTGTAACCGGTCTGTTGATTCCCAAAAATGTACTGAGTTGTTACAATCGTTAACGCCGGACTTGGTTGGTGAGCAACCACCTTTATTTATGATTAAGTCAAGTGCTATCGATCGAGAAATAACACTTTTCGAGTTAGAAAACTGTTTAAAGCGCAAGGATACATCTCCAGGTATAGATAACATATCTTATTCTATGGTTTTTAATTTATCTGTTTCGGGTAAGGAATTTTTGTTACATATATATAATTTAATATTGCACACTGGTGTGATTCCAAGTCAGTGGAGAAGCATAAGGGTTGTTCCTATTCCTAAACCTGGAAGAGATCCCAATAGTTCCTCTTCCTTGCGTCCCATATCTTTAATGTCCTGCCCATGCAAAATTTTTCATAGTATTTTATTAAAGCGACTTGAGTGGTTTGTGGAGAAATCAAATCTTTTGTCTCCTTCTACTATTGGCTTTCGTAGGTCACATTCATGCCTGGACAATCTTTCCCGGTTAATAACATCCATTCAGATCGCTTTTTCTAAAAATATGGCAACTATTGCATGTTTTGTTGATATAAATAACGCATATAATAATGTAAATATCAATAAAATGATTTCCATGTTAGAAAGTATTGGAGTTGGGAGCAAAGTTTGTAAATATATCTTTAGTTATTTAAGTCGAAGGTATTTACAAATTGATACTGGGGTCGATGGAATTATTGTAAGACAAGCAAGTGTAGGTTTAGCTCAAGGTGACCCATTATCCCCTCTTCTTTTTAATATTGCGACAATGAATATTTGTAAATTAATTTCCACCTGTAAAGTTTCACAATATGCAGATGATTTTGTTCTTTATGTGTCTTCAAATAAACATAATTTAGATTCCGCCATTGATGATTTGCGCATAGCTTTAGATGTACTTATTGAAAATTTGGGTGAAATGGGGTTATTTTTATCGGAATCAAAAACAAGTGTTTGTCTGTTTAGTAGATCTAGAAACTTAGGCAATGTTCGAATTTGTATTAATAATAAGCAGCTTAAGGTTGTTGATAGAGTTAAATATCTTGGATTGTGGCTTGATTCATCCTTACGGTGGGGTGTTCATATAAACGAAATTTGTGAAAAAGCTTATAAACATTTAAATATATTAAAAATTTTAGCGGGCAAATCATGGGGTGTGCATCCTAAACATTTGAGGAGACTGTACATTTCTCTTGTTAGAAGTCGTATCGATTATGCTAGTTTCTTGTATGGGAATAGTGCTAAGACGCACTTGAACAAACTTGATGTTCTCCAAAATCGAGCACTACGAATTTGTGGTGGTTTTATTCGTACCACACCAATTTGTGTTATGGAAAGTGAACTTTGTTTACCACCATTATATGTGAGAAGACATTGGTTGGCTTGTAGGTACTGGTTAAGGGTGAATTCATTTTCTCATAATGTTACCGTAGCTTTATTAAAAAGATTGTCTGCTTTGTGTACGAATACTTACTGGCGTAACAAGAAAAAGCCGATTTTAATTGATATTTGCAATAAGTTTGGGAACAATATTGTTCACAAGTCCCATATGTTAGACATGTATAATATGGATACATGGGTGACAAATATTAATATTAAAGATTGTATATGTTGTAATGTTGATGAATTAAATGTACCAAAGCGTTCAACAACCTTAACCAATTTAAGAATGTTAATGTCCAATATGTTAGTTTCTAGGTACAATAATTATTATTATGTTTTTACCGATGGGTCGAAAGATGCTCACGGTGTTGGAGCAGCTTTTTTTGATGTTCAGACAAATACTGGTGTTAAATTTAAACTGTGCAATGATGCTTGTATTATGAGAGCTGAATTGACAGCTATTGTTGAAGCTTTGTCTTACATTCAATCTTTGCCGTGCAAAGATGTAGTGATATTGTCAGACTCAAAAAGTGCTCTTCAACACTTGATGCGCTGTGTATCGGGAGTTCGAGGTATGCCTGTAGCTTATGATGCGCTTAAGATTATTCACATTTTGCAGAACGATAAAGTAAATATAAAGCTTCAGTGGATTACTTCGCATGTAGGTATTATTGGAAATGAAGTGGCGGATAAGTTAGCTGTAGAAGCTATCACGGACGGCATAATTATTCCTAGTAATCCTTATTTTACGGAGCTTATACCTAGCATGAGAGAGTTTTGTTTTGAGATGTGGAAGAACCACTTCAATATTATAACTGCGGGAAAGGGTTTGTGGTATAGAACTATCCAACAGAAGCTGCCTCGAATTCCTTGGTTCGACGTAGTTAGCTGTTCAAGAGAACTTTTAGTTTTAGCATTTAGAATACGGTCTGGACATGTGCCTACTAACAGTTTTTTACATTTGATGGGTGTGAGTCCATCCCCTCTTTGTCATTTTTGTGTAAATAAATTGGATGATTTGTATCACATTTTGTTGGAGTGTAGCGCTTTCAATGATTCGAGGCCATTCTTGGGGGGGATGCTCCGTGGCGATGTGTATAGTGGTGGGATTAATATTTTGCTTGGGAGGCCTTTTTCGGAACAGAGTATTGAAATTTATAAATTTGTAAGGGGAGGGTTTTCAAGGAGGGATACGTAATTTTTTTTTAGTTTTTATTTGGACGTAGGGTCTGTAGTTAGCCTGTGACCTGTAGAAGGCGCTACATTCCAACGGGGTGTCTAGTTTTAAATTATCTTAGGATTAGATTATTTTTACTTTTGTTAATTTATTATTTTATTTATTGTGGTACCTTACGAGGCTGTCTTGGCGCACCAGCGCAAAAAGCCTCATCAAATAAATGATTTAAAAAAAAAAAAAAGTTACATGTAAGTTTAAACTAAGGCCAAGGAAAATGTCAAGTTTCTTGTAACTTACAATGCAGTTGGTTAGTGTTAATGTTATTGACAATTGTTTTTTCTAAGTGTTTAGAAGTTGGTTAGTCTCACCAGATGTAGCTAATAGCAAAATTCTAAAGAAAAGACGATTATCTTCTTTCTCTAAGCTATTTTCCAAGCAGTAATTTCCCATTAGCTCCAAAGCAAGTCTGTTTTAGTCTTTAAAATTAAACAGCACCTGTGTTTCCTGTTCATTCTGGAGTATTACGTAACGATTTCTTTCTTTTGCTTATTCAGAACTTTGGAACCAATTTTAATGCTATCTAACGTAAACATTGTTTTGTAGTAATACCTAAACCGTTTATCATTACGTGTGTGTCATTCACTTTGTCCTAAAGTGTAACAACCCGCAATAAGCTTAATCTGTCCCCGGTGTGGTGTCGCGATGTATGTACAGAGCGATAACATGCTCAATCTTGAGGGCGCATGACGACTCGCTCTTAAAGTGTTACGACTCTACACGAGTATTAGGGATGGCGGGATTGAAAACTATGAAAAGTTGAATAAGCGAAGGATCTGAAGTAATTGATAACCTTAAATGATTGGGTTAAATATAGAGGTCTGTCTGATCTTGATTCTTATGTTTGTTTTATTAAAATTATTTTTAAATAGCAGGATTATTTCTTCGGTAGCCGCAGGGCATGAATAGGTAGTACATATTTACGTATTCTAAAAACCGTTATAAATAGATTGGTACTCCAAATATCGTTTCGCAAAACTGCTTTTCGACTACTAGTGAATGCCAACCCTACTCTAAGAACATGCTATGGTTATCCGCAGTTACGGGGTTATCATTGTTCGTTTTGCAAAGATAGTTTTTTTCCAAGTCTGACTATGCGTTTCCTTTTCGTCTCAAGAGAAAGCTTAAGAACGTTTTGAACTGCTCCAATGATTTGGATTTTTATGGAAAGGATTTAATAGTGATTATTTTTATTCATACGGCTTTTGAATATCTAGTTACGGTGACAGAGAAACGTGGAGTGAGAAAATTATACTCTAACATGATAATTGCTTTCACATTAAACAAAAGTATTTCTAATAGACATTATTATTTTAGCTGTCACACAATCTGACTGCCTCGTTGGCCTAGTGGCGCTAAGCGCGACTGCTACGCTAGAGGTCTTGGGTTCGATTCCCAAGTCGACCAAGGTGTTATTGGGTTTTTCTATGAAATTATCAGTAGCAGGTCGGAGTTTGGATTTGTGCCCGGTTAGTGGCAATAGGCTCGCCCCCTATTACATGGGACCTAAACATATCGGCGAACTGTGGGTTTACATTGGTACACCTCTGCCTACCCTTCGGGGATACAGGCGTGATGGTATGTTATGTTATTCTGTCACACAATTATTACTGCCAATTATTCTGCCGCTTACCGTATGTCAATCACTGCTTACACATAAAGTACCAAATAAAACCGTATCGAGGACCGTTTGAGATAACGATATTTATATCCCCTATACCCCATAGCATAAACATATCATATAACTCCATCCCTTACTGTAGCAATCCTCGAGGGAGTTACGTGGGGACAAAATATGGTAAACTGCTAACAAACGAGATTTAGGACCGACATCTGATTCCTTATTCCTTAAGAAAGGCACTGGTTACACGTGTGTTGTATTTAATGTGTAAGAGCTACAGTGACGAATTTTTATTTTTGTTTGGGGATTTTGTTTAATTTTAATTCTTAGTTATTGCTATAATCGACTTTTATACCCGGTTTTAGAAACGTTGATCAAAATATAAATTAGTTAATCACCTTGAAAATTTCATTTAAAGCTCTGTGATTGGATGTTTGTCTTCTGGTCAACCAATCAAAGTCGTGATCAGTAGATTTGAAAACAGATTAAATTAAGCGGCCTTTTAGAAACCGAGGGTTAAACTCAGAGTCATCATCATCTCCCGAGCCTTTTTTCACAAACTATGTTGGGGTCGGCTACCAGTCTTACCGGATTCAGCTGAATACCGCATTTTACATTGAGCGACTGCCTATCTGACCTCCACAACCCATTTTACTGGGAAACACAGTATCCCATATTAAGACTGGTTGTCAGAATTGACTTAACGACTGCCAAAGATCTAAGTATGACAGCCGGGACCTACTGTTTAACGTGCTTTCCGAAACACGGAGGGGCTCGGTATGTTATAAATGGTCACCCATCCACGGACCAACCGCGGAGAGCGCGGCTAAACCTGTATTATCGGTCAAACCGTACGGCTTACACTTAGCCACGAGCTCCTCTAAAGGGTCTTACTCAGAGTATACAGCACAATTACAGTATTCTAGCTAATATCCACAGATTAAAATACTTTTAAATACTTACGTACAGATTCCGAATATAATTGAATTCAAACAACAGTCATTTGATGAACAAATCTACACTAATATTATAAAGAGGAAAACTTTGTTTGTTTGTAATGAATAGGCTCAAAAACTGCTGGACCGATTTTAAAAATTCTTTCACCATTCGAAAGCTACATTATCCACGAGTAACATAGGCTAAATTTTATTTTGGAAAAAAAATAGGGACCTAAAGCTGGGTAGGCTTTTTGCAGCGGTAACCGACATCCACGCGGGCGGAGCCGCGGGCGACCGCTAGTCTAATATAAAATGGCTTTTCGGACAAAAGATTTCTTAATCAATGAGCGCTTTCACGCCCGGACGAAATTGATATCCAAAGATAATACTGCCTTATACATCCTTATAAGGTATATATGTAGGTACATTCTTATACGAAGAAATAACGAAATTAAATAGAACGTTATCAAGATCGGTCCATGATATTCGATCATGTTTAACGGCCTTGAAAGGACCCAACCCTGAAAATAATCAAACTGGTATTAACATGGGAGCAGACTCCTCATATACGATGATACCTTTATTTTAGTAAGTCATAAATGAAAAACCGCCTACCAAAGAGTAATATGACAAAGGGACAAAATATATAATAATTTATGGATCTATGCCTATCATAAGCCTAGGTATGGGTCTCTTTCAGCCAGGCCTCTTTCTTGTCTGTATTTCATTTTACTTTAAATAAATAAAAATACTTTTACCTTAACAAACATAAAAAAATACAGTCGAATTGAGTAGGTACCTCCTTCTTTTTTGAAGTCGGTTAATTAAACCTTCAAACAAATAGTTGTGTGAGCAAAACAACAATAATCTAATTACTTACCCGTTTCGCATTTAATTTAAACTTTCGCAGTATTACATTTGAGTAACAAACTTTTTAAAAGACAAAGGTCGTATTCAACAAAGTATTATTTAATTACGAGAGAATTTATACGTAAATTTGCTTCTCATTTTATGAAATGTGTTAAAAGTACATAAATATCTTCTTAAGAGATGTGTTATTTAAAATCTCTAGGCTCTAGGGACATTATATAATCAAAGGCTCTAGGCTAGTTTCTAAACAAAATTACTGTAAAAAATACCGTAAATGACACCATGAACGATAATGCGTATTTGCTTTCCTATTTCTTTAAATTGAATCGGTTATCACAAACTTTAAAATCTTTTTTTTAAGTCTAAGTATATATATATCTTTATCTTAAATAATCTTAAAGTTGTTCTGTCCTTGCCCTTAATCTTTTATCAGCGGCCATCTCCTCTAGAGTAAATATGTTCCTTGGCGGCCATCCTGCTGACGTCACTAGCTCTGTGATTGATCGCGAGGCAAAGGAAACGCCGCGTCAGCTCGACGTTCCCTTTTATACTTTGTTAAAGTTATTCCTTCTTTCGTAATATAGAACAGACAGTATTGTAACTGATTTTGTTTTTAATTAGGTTGAGCGTTGAGCGGAAATGATTTTAAATGGTGTCTGAGTTTTTTATGTGACTGGATTTTCCTAATAAATACACTAATAGAGATTAGGGTAGATGTCTAGGTATGAAAAGTCAAAATTTATTTAGTCCGCCATTTAGATAATCAAAATATAATAGACACATATTTTTTCTTTTCTCAAATAAATTACAAAATACGAAGATAAACCGCTGTAAAGTTCAGGAGTGGGGGCTTGTGACGTCACGGCTAGGTATAATTTGTACTCAAACGTGACGTCACGCAAGAATTGTACTCGCTGTATCTTCGTAATTCTTTGTTTACGGGACGAAACAAAAAATACGTGTCTAATATTTTTTTCTTATCTAAAAGATGGACATAAAAATAAAAATTAGTCATCATCCCTGAAACAATATTTTATTACATTATTTGATAAATATCTAGATTTTATAGCCACGCTATAATAATTAACATTAGCGTCCATACACCAAACCATACCAAATACGTGCAGCGCCCTCAAATCCTTAATTTCTCTTTCCCTATAAACACATAATACAATCAAAGACTCAGAGACTTTACTGTATTTTGTGACTCTACTATACACCATATACTTGTGTGTATGTTTACTTTACCCCACGTTTGGTATAATCGTGTTTATATGTCAACGTTAAATAAATTCTGCCGCCTGGCAACACCGCTGACCGTTATTTTAACCGGGACGCTAATTTCATTTTGTTTCCCAGTTATTTTCGTGCCAAAAATAAACGAATGCAAAATACATTTCGTGATTCCGTTTGACTTTCAGAGTATGTTTTAATATTTACACCTACCTACTATGATTTCGTATTTCATTTCTGCAATTTGTGAAAATTTCAAAATTGGTCTTAATTGTTTTATCCATTACAATTTCCAAGCATCCTCGGTATTTATAAGCAGCCTCCTATGATCACATTATATTATGTACCGTATTTGTAAAATTTATAAATAAGTAGGTACGCCATTTATTTTCCTGGCCTTTAATGCCTCCACAACAACTATTATAAGGTAAAGTATTACCAAGATAGTCTAGCAGCTAATCTATTGTCTAAACATTAATGATTTGTGTTCTAAAACATGGATCAATTGCATATAAATTAGTCAGAAACATGGTTTAGTTAGAGATACCTACATATTATAATGATTGGATTGTTTGCTGAAAGAGATTAGTACAGATGAGCGTCTGATTAATTGAATACAATGTATTTTATTGAATACAGACATAACGTTATATAACATAATAGTATATCTGTTCAATAAATCAATACACAACATAAATTCAGCGATAATTTCCCGCGCAATAAACTCGAGTTTATTACGGTTACAGTTTATGGGCTGATACCGTTAAAATATTGATTTTATGGCCATGACAATCTTCATTGCTGTATACCTTTCCACGCATTGTTATTTATTGCTTTAAGCTCATCGATGTACTACGAATTTACAATGTAAACGGTTATCATTTCTGTTTACCATACATTATTGATAAAGGAGAAAACAACATACAAAATTGATAATTTTTACATAAATCCAGTATGGATTTATGTAAAAATGGCAACAACAAAACTGAAACCATTTTCTACGTATGTTTTAATGTTTTTGCTAACCGACTAACTTCATGTTGCGGACACTGTATTAACTATAAAATGAAGGTAAATAAATGAAAATAAATGAAGTACGCCTGAAATACAAACAAAACAAAGTGTTTTACGTTTTTTGTTTTACGAAATATCCATTTCTGTTAATATTAACATTACACTGGCAATATTTTAGAACCTCCTTAGTATCGCAACCTATAAGGAACCGACTGTATAATAAAAAAAAGGTTTTATTTCGGCTGAATGACGAATTTCATTCACGTTCATTGGGGCATTAAAAGTAATAATGTCATATCGATAACACGTGTATGTCAAAGATTTATTCAAGAAAATTACAAAAAGAATCACAAAGAAGTAGAATGATTTTAATATCGTTGCGTGAATTCCTTTTATTTTGTGTGAATGAAGGAATTTGTTATCTAAATTGTATTTGAAGTACGCTTTTTCCTATGAAGGTATGACTCAATACAAAAAACTGATTATATATTATTATACTAGCAACCCGCCCAGGCTTCGCGCAGGTGCAATGCATTATGATATATCTACATATAAACATGCACATAGACCTTCCTCTAGAATCACTCTATCTGTTGTTGAAAACTATTAAAAGCTATTGAGTAGTTTAAAAGACCTAAGGAAACAGTCAGCGAAAGGGACTTAATTTTATACTATGTAAATATTATTTCATTAATTCGATTTTCTTTTAATAACGCCGCATTCTATGTTGCCAATTACTGGCCTTAAAAAATGTGGATTGGATTAGGTACCATCGAAATGAATGAAAGAGTAGTACCTATACTAACTGAACCTAACCGAATATCCTACTTAATAAAATTGTCACGTATTATGATAAAACTTCTAAACCCAGTTTAGGAGTGGACGCAAACTATTATAGGTCGCAATAAGCAACTCTGATTGACCCACTAAGTTTCTAACTAACTACAACTTTGTGTCAGAACTGCTGCCAGCTAATTGGCTAAGGCTAGTTTATAAACTGGACTCATAACACATGACAAACAGTAACTAAACTAGCCAAGTTCTAGATATAATATAACTTGGGACTCTAAGTTACGAATATATAGGCCTAATTGTAGTAACTATTTATAATTACTATTAATTATTTACTTGTACAGTATTCTATTAACTCGATATTATTATTATTGGCTTTAGAACACTGATTTTGTATCTAAAAATAATTTGAATTAGATATTATTTATTTATCCAAGAATAAACTGTAGTAATAAATAAGTGCAGAGAGGTGCAAAACGAACGAAAATAACGTCTCTCATATTAGTCTACGAGAAACAACTTGTTTGTTCTATTTATTTAATATTCATGAATTTCTCTATTAAGTAAAAGTTTGCAGACTATTTTCTTCTTTCGTCGTAGAGAGACATAATTTTACACATATTTCTCACGCACTAAAACCTCTTTTCTTCTGCAGAGGATGCGCCGCCCTCGCCGGCACAGATGGTTGACGGTCTCCGTCTTCTTCATCGCCTACTCCGTCTTCCAAGCTGTGTACAAACCCTCGAACGCGTCCGAACCCAATGAGAACCCTATCGAGGAAATACTCTCCATTGAGAAGCCTACCTTCAGGACGGAAACCGCGAAAGAGATTCTTGGCCGTAAGTGTTTATAAGGATATAAATTATAGAATTTAAGCTTATTTAATAGAGAAAAAACGTTAACCGCGGATAAAGTAAAAATTACTTTTGATCTTGCTATTGTATGTAAACGTAAAGAAAACTATGCCACTAGATATTTCCTTTATTACGAGTTGAATTCCATTTTTTTGCATTAAGGCTTCAAAATCATTAATGCGAGAAATGAACGACTAAAATTATATTGCCTACAAAGCAAACATACAGGAGAAAAATAATTTGGAAAGAACCCCTTTACTGTACTTTTTCTTAAAAAGTCATACAACCACATTAACTCAGCAGTTACAATTTTCAATTCTTATTAACTCAGCAGTTACAATTTTCAATTCTTCTATTTTATCTTTCCAGAACTCCCTATAACCATGCCGACGGTACAAGAGGAAGAGGAAACTCCTACTGGCTCCAAGAAGGAGATGAAGGGACTGGAAGACGAAGACGAACCGGATAAGAAGACGGAGAAGGATGCTGGATATGTTGAGGTATATACAACTGTAGCTCGTATTACTTATAGGTGTAAGGTTGTATTTAGAGTTGTGAATAAAGGCATAGAAAGGCATAGGTTATCTATCTCAAATGATTGACGACTAAACCAAAAGTTCATCATGCTTTTAAAGATACACTAAACTTTTACCTCGAATTTAAAGTAGCTATAAAAAAAATTGGCCAAGTGCGAGCCGGACTCGCGCACGAAGGGTTCCGTACCACCGTCGTATGAGAGCCCCCCTTAAATACTTATTCATTTTATGTGGTTTTTAGGATTTGTTGTTATAGCGGCAACGGAAATACATCATTTGTGAAAATTTCAGCTTTCTAGCTATCACGGTTTATGCGATACAGCCTGGAGACAGACAGACGGACAGACAGACAGCGGAGTCTTAGTAATAGGGTCCCGTTTTACCCATTGGGTACGGAACCCTAAAAATAACTTGGGGAAAATCTCTAGTAACTCAAAAAAAGGCATTTCTGAAAAAAAGAATGAAGAGATTATTATTAATCACTAATTATTATCTACCATATTTCATACGTGACTAAACTTGTCTAAGTTTCTGAGCATATCACTTTATCTTTACTCCTCGTGTATCGATCCTTCCAATTAATATTTCGATATATACTTTAGAAGCTCTTTGAAAGTAAAATATAATTCAAAGTTTCGAAACAAACCAATATAACAAGCGTTCTGAAGATCGAAGCTCCTCAGGGAAACATCTGTTTAACTTTTATCCGTCCAGGTTTAATTTAGATATAAATTTTTCTCTTTGACGAGACATCGGTTCTTCAACTTCAACTCAGTTGATGCTTGTTTTATTTCCGATTAGCTGTGCCTGCGACTTCGTTTGCGTGGATGACGAAACTTATCAATGAGTTTTTAACCGCAAAGTTAAGTTTGTTTTTTATTGTTTATACTTTTCCGGGATAAAAACTACCCAGTGTGGTGCCCAGGATAATAAAGAATAATTATACCAAGTTTCATCGTAATCGAACCGGTAGTTTTTGCGTGATACTTGAACAAACAGACAGACAATTTTTTTTTTTTCACACTTTTCGGTTCTGTTTCTGTCTAGTAACACCCTCCGCCATTTATTTTTTTGATATTTTCAATGTACAGAATTTTCACTTCTACAGATTTATTATAAGTATAGATAGATATCACAGGTAACAAGTTTGAAATCAACTTTTATACTATTTATCATAAAGAGTAGATCGTTTCCGATTAATTTCTCACTAGATAAAGAACCTTCTAATATACGTGACTAGCGCAAACATACGCATTTAACTATGTACCAAGCTGAAATCTTGAGATCGCAGTAAAAAAAAGAATATAATTAATACCTGTTTCTATTATTACAGGACAGTGAAACGTCCATACTTCGTGAAGAGGAGAGGAAGGAATGGAAGAGCAATCCCACCGTGAAACCCCTGCGTGTCAACTGCTCCCCGCCAGCTATAGAGCAGGTACAGTATAAAACTACATATTTTAAAGAATCATTGCATAAACCTTTCATTTTGAAAGATATTTTCAGTAGTCTCCACATACCACTTACATGTTTGTTGCGGGAGTTTCACACAAATACTAAATTGACATATTTACACAAAATCACTCAGACTTAAAATTAAAATCATTAATCAAACCACCGATAATATTGTTATGCTGGTGGTGGAAAACAGGATTTTGTTCCGTTTTTTTACATTGCGTCCGTTTTACGGGTAACAAATAATGAAATGCATCCTGTTTCAAAAATCCTACAATCTCCTTGGTTACATATTAAAAAATCAAAAATTTCTTGAGCAAATTTCAAAAGAACAACGTACAAATCAACAAAGTTTAAAATAACGATGGTCATTTGATCAAAAGTTCAGCTGACCAAAGTCTGGAATATCAATGTTTAAATTATTTTTTACACTCTTGACCAAATCGTTTAAAGGTCAAATGGACTACTGGATAAATTATTAATTATCAAATGGATTAACTGAAAAAGGTAAAAATAATATTAATATTAGCGAATAACTTAGATATATAATAGAACAGAAAGCCTTAGCACAACATGACCGGTTTGCTAATACAAATAATATAGGCGTTATACTAATGCGTAATTTATATACATAACATTGTTGGTTAAAAATTCTACATGTTGTGTTACAAAAGTTAGTGACAGAACCGAATCGCTGCAAAACCGACTTCACGTAGTCTTGTCTGCCCTACCCCTAGAGTGTTATTTAGAGTCGCGTAGGCGCGGAGGGGCAAGGCGGCCCGCGGGCTGAGGAGCAAGCGGCTGCGAGCGAGCCGCCGCGGCTGAGGCTGGCCGGTGAAGCCGGCCAGTGAGCCGAAGCTGCGGTGGTGAGCGAAAGCCGTTTGCGACGATTAGGACGCGTGGGGCCGCCGGAGGCCCGCAGCGCCGGAGCCGTGACAGAAACCTGCATGTTGCATGCTTGCTTGCATGCTTCATCTAGCTTGCGTACTGCTCTTTGGGATTTAATCCATCGGTACACATCATCGGTTTACATCTAGCAAATTTATTCGGTCGTCATTTGTGATTATGTAATTTGATTAGTAATGATTTGATATTTTAAAATTACATCTAGCAACTTTTGATCAGTCGTTCATTTGATGTCACATACATTGGGATTCTAAAATTTTTCTAAATAAAACATTTGGTCATTTAAATTTTGTTAACTCGTTTATTGTTCTTTTGAAATTTGCTCGAGAAAGTTTTGATTTTTTAATATGTAACCATTTCCTTTTAGATGTTTCGGTTATGTTAGTACACCCCGTTAACGTACGATTTCAATTTTTAACCCACCTAATATTTTATTAACAATTTCAGCTCCATTTCTATCCCACTAAGTTTTAAAATCCATCTCCTTCCAGTTCCCGAAGCCTTTGATGGGCCAGAACGCTCGCAAGCACGGAGGTCTGATCATCCACGTGCTGGTCGCGGTGTTTACCTTCATCGGGCTCGCCATCGTCTGCGACGAGTACTTCGTGTCCAGTCTCGATAGGATCTGTGAAGGTAAGGAGATATAAGTTGATTTTATGAATTAATTTTTGAAGTGTCTTCTCCGTGCTCTGTTCCAAATTATATAGGGTCTTTTTGTTTTGTGACTTTTATCCCACCTCATTACATACCCAGGATAACTTGATAGATGATTACATTTTAATATTTTAGATCATAAGACGATACATTAGTAACCAAAATTATTGGACATGGTAATGGTAAACGTGGGTAGGTATTTAAGCTAATTTTATGTGGATTAAGAAAATTTTGATATAATGCGAATATGATCCTGTATAATAAAAGTAAATAAAACTTAGGTGTTGTTACTTCTTATTGTATTTCTGAGAAAAAATAACGATTTTGGTTTTTAATTATGTAATTTCATATAGACAGACTCGTACTTTTGTAAGTACCTTACTATATCTATCGTCTGTTGTTTACCAGAACTGAAGCTGGCTCCGGACGTGGCCGGTGCGACATTCATGGCTGCCGGCAGTTCAGCTCCCGAGCTGGCGACTGTTGTCATTGGAGTCTTCTGCGCTCAAGATGATATTGGTAAGAATTTACGTTTTGGAGAATCCTGTTACACTTTTGTTATTATGTGCGTCAATAATTAACGTGACAATAAATGCCGTTCTTGGTACTTCGATAAAAAGCCTCTTCGATGAGAGATGGGGAAAAGGGAAAAATGTGGCAGAAACTAATAAATCATAAAGGCTTTATACCTTCGTATACTGAACCTATGAATACCTGAAAACGGTAGCTGGATCGGACTGGATGTAGATAGTGAAAGACCGAGTTATATGAAGCAACTTGAGATGGGACTAAGAAAGTTGATTACCAAACAAGTCTGTCTTCCTAAAAACTTCGCACACCAGAAAAACAAAACCCTCTCTATTTGCCTTATATCTTACTTTACTATAATATTTTTAATTTCTATTTAATTTTTATTTATTTATAATACTTTATCTGTAAGACTGTTTCTAAATACCCAATATTAATTATATTCCTATCCCGCAGGTGTGTCCGGCGTCATAGGTTCAGCGGTATTCAACATAATGTTCGTGATATCGGTGTGCGCGCTGTGCGCCGGCACCGTCTCGCACCTCAACTGGTGGCCGCTCTGCCGCGACTGCTTCTTCTACGCCATCTCGATACTCGTGATGCTGTGTACTATCGCCAATTCTATCGTTTCTTGGTGAGTTTTGTGAAACTTTGAGATGTTAAGTGAGCAGTTCTAATGACCAATAACGAACATTTGAAACTTCAAACTGTTTAAGCTCGAGTCAAGTGATTGGTTGTCTATTAATTGATGTAAATGCCAATTAACGTTATGGGTGTTCAATTGTTCATGTTGTTTTTATTTTTTTACGTAAATCCGAATTACTATCGGTTAAACCCAAAGAGTTTCCATTAATACATAGAGCGAGTCTAACGTTCTATGATCCGAGAGCACGGGTATGATCTCACGCCAAATTCAATGTCACGGCCAATTAGTGTCAAAACTGAGCGCGCCGCGTTTGAATCTCTCGGTATAAATGACAAACGTTTAAAACAAAAATGGTGAATTGCGTGGTGCTCAGTTGTAAAAACGATTCAAGAAGGAACAATAAACAAAACAGTGACATATTTCTTTTCATCGGTTAATAGTATGTTTTACGTATTTTTATCATTATTTAATTGAACCAGGGGGTGCGTGGGTTCGTGAGGGGGGGAGTCCGCTTCAGTCCCCCCCTCATAAATTCCATGAGACGAGATAGTGCGAGGCAGTTACGTTTAATTTTATGATAGTTATTTTTTGTCGCAAGCATTTTGTTTAAAATTAAGTTTGTGTTCCTTGAATTGATTTATTTATTTATTAAAAAATAGTTTACCAACAGCTCCTTTTTGTTCATGACATCATAAGTAAATATAGGATAATACGACTTGTACTTACACTGTTGCGAATTACGGGTTAACCAGAATTTACAAAAAAATGTGATAACAGGATAATTAAATATGAGTGAAATTAGAATAATAATAACAAAATCTGATTGACAAACAATATTGTTCAAAAGGTTTTAGAATTCTACAAAGACCTTTTGGAATTATTTAGTTTTATGTTTCTGATTGGTAAGTATGCTTGTATGGACTTTTTCGGTAACTTTTAATTAATTAATTTGATGCTGGTATCGGCTACATTAATTTATAAAGTTATATTTTTAGTTAATTTGTTTTTATAATATTACCTCAAAACCTAAAATCCATGACTCTGTTAATATTCACTACTATCGATATTTACACATGAATGTCTATCGTCGCACGGAACATCCCTAAGCGAGCGGAAACTGACAGCTCAAAAAGTGCTTTCGTTTGGACCAATAGAAAACTAGCGATAGTAGCGGTCTATGCTATACATAGACTTTGGATATACTATAGACCGCTAGTATCGCCAGTTTTCCTTCGTGTCAAGCGAGAGCACTTTTTGTCTGTATCTAGTACATTCGTTTACTGATTTAAAGTTATTTTTCGCGCAACGACAGACTTATATGCGAAAATATCGATGGTTTCGACATTGTTAGGGTAATATTAGGGTTTTAGATAGTTTTATTAAAACGGCGCGTTCCGTCTTGATACAAAATTTACGATAAAACTAGTTCATACTAGTGCTCACGGTTCATACACTGATAGGCTCACTGTTTAGTTTCTTATCTATACTCTAAGGGTCTATAGTATATCTAAAGTCTATGGTTAAACCTAACTTGATTACAATGAGTGTCAAACTAGTGTGTCTAGTGCTGAGAAAGAGTTCATTAAATCGATACTTCAAAATAAAACTGGACTTAGACTATGTAAATATTTGCATTTAAGAAAATAAATTAAAAACAATAAAATTTACAAATTGTTACAAATATTAAGAGCTTGTTTTTTAAAAAGGTTTTTTTTTTCTTTAATTTTATTTTTAACCTTTTAGTATTTTTATTAACTTTGTTGGAGTTGAATACTCACACCAACTAAGATACTCGTCAAGACGAATCAATTGAGCCGAAACACGAAGGGGTTGCGTTGCTTAATTACGGAGTTCCTTTGGCCACCTTACAGCTCCATCATCAGATCAGCTCTATTTCATAATAATATTGCATTGTCTTCCGATTTATACATGCATGCAAAATTTAAGCTCTATCAGTTGGAAATGTCTCCAAGAAAATTTGATTTGGTACAAAATTAAGTTGCAAGATTACACCCAGACAAACATACATACATTGCAAGTTGAATAATAACAAGAATATGGTAGAAACCTAATAAAATCTATAAATAATAATAATCTCTATTTCAGACTGTGTCCATAAAAACTTGTATAAAAATAACACTAAATACTCTATTGTTCAATCGATTTACATCTATCGAGGTGTCCCGTCCCTAACATTTTTGCAATATGACATGGCCTTTTACAAATTTACATACGTCTTGGTTAATGTTGGTTAATATTCTGACACATGTCAGTGAAAATTTCTTTAGTTTTAAGAAGATTTTAAAGAACTAATTGAATAATTTCGACTATTTTCTACTTTGAATAAAGTATATATAAGGTGCTATAAAATATCTGCCACGGCTGCAATGGGAGACCGTATTGTGTTTATAGATTACAATAGTAAAGATAAATTATTGATTGTTTAACATATTTTTTTTAATAGCTACAAAAAAAAATAACGTATAAATTTGAATTGATTTATTAGTATAAAACCATCCCGTGTCATAAGGTGTTGCCGCACCGCACCGAATTCAATCATTTCGCAAAACGCGCCGCCGGCCGTCGCCGTTATACACTGTTGCCAATGTTGCCATTCGGGGCCATTCCTATCAAAGGATGCCGCCGTGCGCGCCGGCCACTCGGTCGTCAAAGCACAGCCCCGCGCGCCCCCACTCTCACCCGCACTACTCCGTTCTGCCGCCTCTACACATAGGCCAACGCGTTGGCAAGCGCGCAGGCCGAGCTGGCCCAATGTGTAGTACGGGTGTTGGCGCAACGTTGGCTGGCGCGCTTGCGAGCTTGCTGCGCGGTGTCGGTAACATCAAAGGACAGTTGTCGTGAAAACTGCCTGTAGAACCCAAAAAATAAGTACCATAAAAATAAAAATTTACAAAGTAATTATAAGCTGTGAATAAATATACAGCTGCAGCTGTTAGCGACTCAACATCCATTTTGAATCCGTCCGCTCATTGGCCCGAACCAAACCATACTGAACGACCTTCCAAACGACGTTCAAATACCTACCGCCAATGCGTCAACGCCCGTACTACACATTGGGCCAGTGGCTCGGCCAGCGCGCTTGCCAACGCGTTGGCCTATGTGTAGAGGCGGCACAATGTGTGGATGGTGCGCCAAGCTTGCGACAAGTGTCCTTTGATGTTGTCGACACCGCGCGGCAAGCTCGCAAGTGCGCAAGCCAACCTTCAAATACCTACCGCCAATGCGCCAGCGCCCGTACTACACATTGGGCCAGTGGCTCGGCCAGCGCGCTTGCCAACGCGTTGGCCTATGTGTAGAGGCGACATAAGCTGGGGTTGGCAACACTGGTCGCACGCGCCAACATAATAATAATGTACTCTGTGGCGCCAACCGACCGCCGCCGGCGCAGCCCGCCGGTCGGCCCGGGCCCCGGTCGCCAGTTCAGTTCATAGCGGTTAGGGACAGGAATATCGCGCGCGCTGTCATTAAAAATGCCTCCCAGACGACGGTATTCCAATCAAGAATATCTTGAAATGGTATTGTGCTACCGCGAGTGTAACTCCATAACTGCGCACGCAGTAAACTTATACCAGCAGAGGTTTGGTGTGCGAGTGAGTCATCATACCATTCTGAATGCAGTGTACAGATTTAAAGAACACGGCCGCTTTGACCCGCCTTCGGTTGACGTAGGCAGGCCTTCATACTCGGCCAAACTCGAAGAGGAAGTGTTAGACTTCTTCCGGCGTCATCCTCTTGCGAGCACCAGGGATGCTGCTCGAGTCTTCGACGTGAGCGACAACTACGTGTGGCGACTTTTAAATCGTGAAGGGCTCCATCCTTACAACTTCACAAGAGTGCAAGAATTGCATCAACATGACTACGCGGCGCGCCTCGCGTTTTGTAATTGGATGCGAGAAGAACGCCGCAACATTCTGTGGACTGGCGAGTCCACATTCACACGGGTTGGTATGTTCAACATACACAATGCGCATTATTGGACTGACGCGAATCCGCGTGTAGTGCGGCCTGACCACTCTCAGACTAGGTGTAGTGTTAATGTGTGGGCCGGGATACTCGGCAACAGAATCCTAGGTCCAGTGTTCTTGGACAGACTGAACGGAGACACGTATCTGCGCTTACTACAAACCCGTGTGAGAAGAATGTTGGAACGTATTCCTCTTGAAGAGATAAGAGGGCTGCGCTTTCAACATGATGGAGCACCACCTCATTTCGCAACCAGCGTACGGGAATATTTAAGCGGTGTGTGGTACGGCGGTGATAGGTGGATAGGCCGAGGAGGGCCAGTGCCGTGGCCTCCTCGCTCGCCGGATTTAACCCCTCTAGACTTTTTTTTGTGGGGACGTGTGAAAGACCTTGTGTACGGCCAAACCGGACATAATATTAGAAGTGTGGTAGAACTAAAAAGGCGCATCAAACGCGCATTTACGCAAGTGAAAAGTGAAACGGACACATTAAATAAAGTGAAGAGACATGTATGCAAGCGTGCCTTCATCTGTATGCAACGCGAAGGCAGACTTGTGGAACAGTTTTGTAGATAAGGTAGGGAGTGTGTAAATAACTGTAAATACGGTGCAATTGTTGTAAATAAAATGATTAACTTTTAAACGCCAAGTTACTGTAATTTATCGTTATTGGATTTTAATCTAAGTACCTACTATTTATAAATAATAAGGAAAAAAAAATGCGATTCTTACACTAACTTGACAGTCCAAAGCCTGTTTCAAGCGTGATGGGAAGTTTATCATCTTATTTACCTACGTCAGTTTTTTTGAAGAATGCGGTAGCTGGTAAGTAGTTGCACTTTTAAAACACTTGTATGCCTGTGTATTACTGCGTATTGTAGTAGATTATGAAGTGAGAGTGACGAACTAGTCAGCTGATTACAGTTTTCATTCACAGAAAAGATGGAAAGAGATAGCAGTTGTTTTCATTGACGAAGCGTCACATTGTGCGTAATTTGTGAACCACGTTATGCAGAGTAGAGTCAATGTTAATTTAACTATTTTGTTTTGTCAAATTTAATTAACTGTTCCGGGAACGAAAGTACTTCACTATTGTAATCTATAAACACAATACTACCTCCCATTAAAGCTGTGGCAGATATTTTTATAGCACCTTATATATAAGTTATAAGTGTAAATAAAAATATATTGCTAAATATTGATACTGTGTCATGTGCCAATATAAATCATCCGTTATGACGACTGTCCTCTACAAAGTTAAGTCATCACTTTCACTGACACCTATCATTTTAATCAAGCTAGTTTTAACCGATAGTAAGTTTATGGGTATCAAGATATCATTTACAAGCATTACAAGAAATTTAAGGAACCAATCGTTCTGAAGCCAGGGGTTAATCTCAAGTAAAGATTTAATAAGAAATCAAATAAAACTGTTCTAATATTGTGCAGAATCTTAAAAAGAAAGAAATCCTAATGACAAATAACAACAAGTTTCTTAGCCTATGAGGTTATATAATAGCTTTATACTATTTTTCTACCATTCACAATTATTTCTAGGCCGGAAGCTCTGTTCATGCTCATCATGTACGCGGTGTACTGTGTGGCGCTGCGGTTCAACACGGCGCTGGAGCGGTGGGCCATGAGCCTGCCGCTGCCCTTCAAGCTGCCCACACGGGAGGAACAGGCTGCCTTGGTCACGTATAGGTATAACGAATTTATGTACTGAATACGAACTCTATTCTTAAAATATATTTTTAGAAAAAAAAACATAATAATATTGAGAGTATGTTTAAGTCGTGCTTATGAATAGACAAGAGCTTAGGTGGTTTTAACAGGTAGGAGCACAGATCGATCTATAACGACTGTCAAGAAAAACATGGCAATTTGGCAAATAACAATTCCGAGTTTTTATGCCAACTCCCACGTTGGGCGCCAATTTTAAATAATAAGAAAACTTTAATTAAAGACAAACCAATTTTCTTGTATTGTGATATTTAGGGTGTAACAGAATAAAGGCAATACCTTAGACATCTATATTAGTACATTTAGTACCTATATTAAATAATACTTCCGAAACAACATCTGTAAATAAATTAATTTAAAATCACTAGGTTTGGCCTAATGATTTTATACAAATTAGTTATCCTTACTAAAAGTAAAACGTTTGGGCCAGTGGCGCGGGCGGCTCAAAAGATATTTCCGTCAAAAATTAACACCTACTTTTAATGCCAGAAATCGATTCAGATCCCATTCTGAACCAAATACTTTCAGGAATTTGCGTTTATTCTGTTACACATTGTATTTATATAATAGGTACATAAAATGGTGCCTTATGGTTTCCAGGAGTGCAGGTGGCCAGCCTCCGGTGGCGGCCGCAGGAGACAGCACGTACGCGCAGATGGAGGGACAGACCAAGGAGACGCCGCTGCAAGACTCACGTAAGATATTTTCAAATATCGCCTTTTAGTATAGAAATATCCGCAAAATAAACGCTTGTTCTTCCTTTCGAATGGATTGTATGTTTCTATTTAAATTTGTGGCGCCCAGCAGTTGGCCACATATACTGCAGCCACGCTGAAGACCATATGACCTTAATATATTTTACATAATTGTGTTTACACTGAACCTACCTGGGTTCGCAATCATTTGGCATTTTTTTAAAGGAACCTGTTATGGCTCTCAATTCATCACTTCTAAGTTCTAATGCTTATGAGTCGTTCATGATGTTTTAAATCCTTGCCGGGGACAAGCTGGGATCTGTTGCAAATTACCACATTGACAAATTCTCATCTATTTTATCTATCTTCCATAGCGACTTACAACCCTGATGGAGCATACGTGAACGCGGCCTACAACGCTGAGCCAACCCCCGTGTGGGACCCCAACCAGGAGTGGGACCCCAACCGGGCTTGGGATGATACCGTGAGTCATACTTACTTAGTTTAGTAGAACCTTCTTAAATATGTACAGTTGGGAGAGAGTTAGTTTAATTTATAAGAAGAAGAACTCCTCTACAAACTTTTGGGACAGATTTTTTCGCCGCTCACAATTAAATAAATAATAAATCATTATAAATAAAACATTGTTGACTGTTTAACATTATGTATACTGAAGATCTTTATTTTGTTGGATTCGTCTACACCACAATAGCTGATTAATATTAACACATAGTAAAATTACCCGAAAAAGAAGTGTCATGGGAACGGGGACTATTATAGTATTTTTGTTTTAACATCTATATATGTATGAAGACCAATTGTAAATTTATACTTAAGTTATTGAAACAAACATTTATTATTATTATATATTGACCCACAGACGCAGAGTTACGGCCCTCCAGTGGTCCCGCAGCAGACCCAGCACCAACAACAAGCGTCTACCGGCCAACAACAGCAACAACAACAACAACAGCAGCAGCAGCAGCAATCAACTGATCCTCAGCAACCAGCTCAGGTAAAAACGAATTTTGTATTTTATCAAGCTTTGGAATCGTCCAGTCTTACCATGGGATACTGGATTACCCAGTAAAATGGGTTGTGGAGGTCAGATAGGCAGTCGCTCCATGTAAAATACGGTATTCAGCTGAATCCGGTAAGGCTGGTAGCCGACCCCAACACAGTGTGGGAAAAGGCTCGGGAGATGATGATGATCAAGCTTTGGAATCGTTCTGACCGTGCTTAAGTATTTTCCAGCAATCTTTATGTACAAAATAAAGCAAACTTTTAAAATAAAGGCTACTTTAAAAACTTAACTTACTTTTTAGTATTATTTCCACATTTACACAATCACTTATTTCCGACATACTAAACCGACTCCACCGCTGTGATTTATTTGATTTTGTGCTAGCCATACACATAGGCATCGTCAAGTCGGATCTACATCAGAAGACTGAAAATCCTTTAAGGATTGCTGCGTTGCTTACCTCTATTTGAGAGACTAGTTTTCTAGCGCTAACCAAAAGTTATTTACACATATTCTTTTAATTTTAACTGTACTATACTATTTCATTTATTTCAGCCCGCCGCTCCTGCATATTACAAAGCTAAGGAATACAATCCTGAGACGGCTGTGGACCCTCTCGTGAAGCCCATCGGAGCCAGTAAGTAGCTTGTTAATACTACTACTAACAATTCTGAGACATGGTTTACATATTTTAACGTACTCTTTGTATTATAGGTGCAAGTTGGTCGTAATCTATATATATATATGAATGAATTGCTGTTCGTTAGTCTCGCCAATTTTGCTAATTTTGGTATTTAATTATTTGTGAAAGTCCAGAGAAGGTTTAAAAGGTGAATAAATATGAAAATGTTCGGAATTAATAAAGAAACAAAAACAATTTGTTTTAAGTTTATTTTATACAAAAGTTTATTTATCGATTGAGACAGTACGAAGTCTGCCGAGTCAGTTATTTATAATAGGTATTTATAACTATTCGGATCTCGTAAAGCCGAGCAGAACGCATTCTTTTAGAATAACCATTAAAAAAAACGGTGTTCATAATGCATCTCACCTACTGTTTCTTTAACTAAACGTCAGAACATTATCGTTTAAAATATCAGCTTAGCAACAAACTACCATTATTCTGCAATTAAAAATGAATGCTTTTCTACAAGAACCGATTCCGTAATTGTTATATTTATCCTCCCATTCGTTTTGCAGACCATAATTAGGTAAATTTTATATTTAATAATTTAAAATGATATATCTTTTTATTCCATTCCATTTGCAGACCACTTCCAGCTAGCCTGGTGGTACCTGGTGTTCCCTATCCACTGGGCCTGCCGCCACACAATGCCGGACTGTCGCGGCCGCTGGTACCCCGTCACCTTCATGATCAGCATGCTCTGGATCTCCTTCTACTCCTACTTCATGGTCTGGATGATTACTATCATTGGTGAGTAGCGGTAGAAGAGAAGTGATGGTAGATGGTGAAAAAGAATAATGTCCCTTGGATGCGTTTTGGAACTTCCAAATACCTTTTAATACTTCTTACTGAAATAATAAGGGAGCAGAAAAAAAACCAACATTAAAAAAATATATGGTAATTTTGAAGTAAATTGTGCTTTATGGGCGACTTGAATATTTCCCAGTTAACTACAGTAATTTACAGTGAACTCAATGGTGAAACAAAAACTAGTTTTTGCTAAGTTCTGTTTTACCTATTGGAATTGGTAGCTTGCTTAGTTATATATCAATCACTAATTAATTAAGCTAAAATACTAAAATAGACAGCAAGGAATGTCGAAAAACCCAGTGTTTATACATTTCCTTGTAGGTAGGTATATCATCCTACGGTATATTTATCATGCGTTGTAGGTATACAAGGGGTCAGTGGGTCATCTTAGGGGCGGAGTGTAGGAGTTGGAGTATACGCTTAGGGGCACTATGAAAAGCAAAGAAAACAAAAAAAAAAATTTTAGTTAAAAAAAAAAATTTGGACTTAGCTAGTCAATTTTTCTAAATGGTTGCTACAGACAAGGTCAACCCGATACTGCAAAAAAATCGGTAAGATTCCGAAAAAAAAAAAAAAACTTCGAAAATTTGACTAAGTCCTTGCTCCATAGCGCCCCTAAGGCTACACTCCAACCATATGTATATCTTCCTGCAGTGTAAACACCAAATCTGAAGTTCATCTAAGTAATAATCTGCTATACAGGTTACACGCTCGGCATCCCTGACACAGTGATGGGCTTAACCTTCGTCGCGGCGGGAGTCTCCGTGCCCGACGCGCTCTCCTCGCTCGCCGTCATCAAGGAGGGGTGAGTAATAACCTCTTTAGGGAATAAGGACTATGATAAGTACCTTACCAGCTTAATTATTATATTTTATATTTATTTCTATTTTATATTTTATATTTTTCTATTTATATTTTATATTTTATGTTCATAAAAACGAATCTGATTTTGTTAAATTGTCTGATGTTCACTCCCGGAACACCAGGAACAAAAATAATTTAACAGTTCATGCTACTCGCCTCCATAGAATAAGCAACTCGTTCATGGGTCAATGTATACGCTTCTACAATAAACTTCCCATGGATGTTCGAAAACTACCCATTAAGAAATTTAAATTTTTTATTAAATCAAAATTATTAACAAAAGGATATTACAACATATCCGATTATTTAAATGATAGAAACGCCTGGGATTGAGCTGCTCGCTTATACAGCTATCGCTTGTGTTTATTTTTTTTAAGTATTTTTTCCTTGTTTTTTTTTTTTTTTTGCATGTTGTACATATTTACAAACTGACATGTTTTGTGCTTTTGCATATGCATTTTTTTTTTATATTCTACTGACATGTTTGTGCTTATTGCATATTCATTTTTTTTTCTACATTATTGACATGTTTTGTGCTTTTGCATATAATATTTTACACTTTGACATTCAATAACGTTTATGTTATTATTATTTTTATGTTTTTCTATTTTTTTTTTTTTTTTTTAAATTTCCTTGCTCTAACCTTGTATCCATTGTAAGTGTAAACATTATGCAGGTATATCATTATAGTTTATATTTATTGATATTATAGTTTATAGTTATTATTAGGCTGGCGATCTGAGTGAGTTGTTGCCCCACATATTTTTATGGTGCCACTGGCGGTATTGTTGTGTACCGGGTTGTGCAGCTCCCTCATAAAATGGTTGAGCTGCATGAGCTATTCGGGGCATGCTTGCCGTCTGCTGGCACAGGCTTGCTCAGATCGATCTGGTTCTTTCTTCCAAAGACCAGTCCAGTAAATACACTGCATTTGTTTACACAAATCTATAAATTTATTATTGTATTATTTGGACTATAAAAGAGACTAAGACCCCTGAGTTTGTTTCGACATTTCTTCTCAGGGTAGTCAGTTAGGAAATGTCGACTTCATCTAGCTTAGGAAGACATTGTAAAAGTGATTTATATAGTCCTACTTACAAGAATAAAATATTTCATTTCATTTCATATACCCAGCCATCTCTCATTCCTAGAATTGTATATCGCCAGTAACGCGATACTTCTGACTTCCAAGTGCAGTAAATGGAATCATTCCATTTTATTTAGACTACCTTTTTGTCATAGAACTATTAGTATAATCACCAATCCGCAATTGAGCAAGCATGCTGGTCAATGCTCGTGCCTTCTCTATATGGGAAGAGGCCTGTGCCCAGCACAGGTTGTTGTAATTTTTACAGAAGTTAAAAAAAAACTAATTTGCAATGTATGTACGTAAGTGTATATACTTATGTATGTTTGTGTAAATTAGAAATACTTCTCGACATCAGATTGTGATGAAAGTTTGCATACTTACGACCTGGTCTGATAATGGAGCCAGAAGATGACCTAAATATTTCTGTAACGAAACGACGCAATGCCATTGTGTTTGAGCATGTTTCATTTGTCTTTACTAGTACTTTAAGACTAGCTGATGAAAAAGCTTCTGTTTAAAAATAAATTTGTAATAATAACATTTTATTTTCAGTTATGGCGACATGGCGGTCTCAAACGCGGTCGGCTCCAACGTTTTCGATATCCTCGTGTGTCTCGGCTTACCGTGGTTCATACAGACAGCCATCATCCACCCCGGAAGCCACGTCAACGTTTATCATAAAGGTAAATAATACAACTTTATAAACGGATTATATCGCGGTTTAATTTAGTTTCAGACGTTTCAACGCCCTTGCAGACGTCTTCGAAATGGGCAACTTTATTTTGCTTATATTTTAAATGGACTTGGCCATGTAGCGCATTTATAAAAAATATTTTATATCAGAATATGCAAATTATCAGAGCGACAATGGACTAAATAAATTTAAGAAATAATCTATTGCTAACTTTCAGTTTTTTTTTTCAGTTTAAATTAACTTGCCTATTATTAACTTTGAAGTTGAATCTAATAGGGCTGTTTGAGATTTCGGAGATGTAGTTTTATAATTAACATCAGAACATAAAAATATGCTTATCCAATTAATATATTACAGGTCTGATCTACTCAACACTCTCGCTATTCTCGACTGTGGTGTTCCTGGTGGTGGCCACCCACGCCAACGGCTGGAAGCTGGACCGCAAGTTCGGAGCCGTGCTGATGGTATGGTACATCCTCTTCATAACTCTAGCCAGCCTCTACGAACTCAACGTGTTCGGATACTACACGCACCCAGACTGCATCTCTACTTATTAATTTTTATACTGGCAACTCTCATTTGACGTTAAGTTTTGTTAAGTTGACGCCTTGCGACAAATGTCAAATCATGACATTTGAAATAATTTGAATACGAAGGTTTCTGCTTAAAACATTAATTGAAGTTTAAATAATTGTATTTAATTAATTACAATGTACAGTATTATTCGTTTCAGTAAGTATTTTTAGTTAAAGTAAAATTAATTAAGTTCAATTTATTGATAATTATTATTGTGATGACTATTTGACAATGACTCGTGGCGTGTTAGATATTAATTGAATATCAGATTATTATTCTATTTATTAACAAATCAATGTACATTATAAGCTACAGCTAACACTGGAGTGATAGGTTTTAGTTTCTAACGACTCATTAGTTATAGTTTAAAATTTATTCTACTACAATTCAAAAATATTACGGTATCGTTTACTCTTTCTAAAATCAATTGCCGGCCTATGATTAAGCACTACTTCATTTACGCAGTACTAATAAGTTAATATCGCTATTGTCTTATGATTAATAAACCATCGATGTTAGCTTCAGTGTGTATCATAAAGTATTTAATATAACTGCTTAGGACTAGTAAAATAGTCCACTGTAATCACTTCCTCACAATAGAAATGCTAGGATACTTATAGGTAATTTTAAGCAATTCAGTAGTTTATTTAAACAGTTTACTTGCTTTAATTGCTTTTATCGAAAAAAGAAACATGCATATTAAAATTAACTGGAACATACAACACTAAGGATTCTTATCGACTACTTTTTAACTACAACACTAGTTGAACGCGTTTAGTTGACGCTGAGGACTTATTAACACAAGTGTGGGACACTTATTTCAAAACACATACACTCTTCAACCAAAAAGTCTCAAAGAGTAATAATTGTAGCTAAACGATTCTCTTTGAACATGCGTGTATGAAGGAACTAATAAATTGAATAAATACTCAATAAATATAGAATGCGCTGTAAATATTGCAGCGGTAGCTTTGTAAAGCACTGTAAATGCTTTTGCACAAAATGCAGTGTTCGAACCCTACGTAAACATAGCCAATGGGAATAGTTTATATTAATAAAAGTCGCGAGTTATCATGTTTAAAAACAAAAAAACCTATCTACAAGACAGTTCTTACTTCTTGTAGATTCTTTGCCGTGTAGGCTACCTATTTCAGTGTGACTAAAATCAAAAAAGAATAATTCGCTTTAATGTATAAATATCTTATGAATCTTTCCATAGCTATAGTATAACACATTTTGGTAAATTAATAATCTAGTCGGGAAAATTGCAATGAGTGTATCTACTGTAAGAGATTTTGTGTTTGTGATATTATTTTGTAAACTTATAAAAGAACGTAGTCGCATTTCAGTAACTGTATGTTTAGTCTAAATTATCTATTAGTTTTAATAAGAAAACAATTTTGTATATTATATTTTCTATCACAAATATCACAATACATCGATGTTTGACGAATTACTACAATAGTTATTTGAGAGTTTAATTTATATGCATTTTGTACTTTTTACTACAGATTCAAAATAGTTACAGATAACGTAGTTTTGTGGTAAGTAGATAGTACAATTATCTAGATCTTTAGGTTTTGATCTTCCACATATTCATGTTTATAGGTATTTTATTTTAACATAGGTAGTTAATGTTGTAAATACCCTGAATATAGCTAAAAGCCTTTCTTGCGTAGTATCTTACAACATATAGTTACCAGCATTGTCGTAGTTATCCTATCTTCCAAAGATGTTTTCCAATATGATCCTGAATACCTCCATTTATCCAAAAATAAGTATATCCATTACCCCATTCCAATTCTGTGATCTCTTTAGCTATAAAATGTATAATTAACATGTACTGTGTCTATTTTAGGAAAAATCTAATTACTGAAAAGTACTAATTCAAAAACATAAGTAGGTATATGTTTTAAATATATTTTTAATTTGATAAATAACTCAAATTAATTTCATGTGATAACCAACGATATTATTTTGACACACATAATTTCAATTTAATAAAAATATGACCTACAAAACTTGCAACTCCTACATTCCTTCGTAAAACCCAGTAGTTACTAATATGTAGAAAAAGCAATTAAAATGTTTTAGACCGAGCAAAAGTTCTATAATAAATAATTAGGTTTTAATGTTTACGTAAAGCTTATTAAAAGACTTATGACAATTCAAAAGAGCCTAACATCGCTCAAATTACCGGTCTTTAAAGTTGCGCATAATATTAGAAGATATATTTATCATTAATTAACTATCCATAATTGTTTATTTATTTCGAAACAAACGAGATATTGTATGAAGGCAAAAAAAAAACAACTGACGTATGTCCGATGTTCATGTCTTACTTATTGTCTATGTCAAAAGGTATTTAAATCAGTGTAGAAAAATGCACTGAGATTGTATGTAAATCTTTATTTATTTTTCTCCCAACTAAAAGTAAATAAAAATGTATATTTGTCTAGTCTAGTGTGTGAATTATGATTACTAAAAAAACTCGCTGTATCTAAAATATTTATGAAAAAGTAAAAGTATAAGAAAAAATTAAAACCGCTGTAACATCGACTATTGAATGAACAAAGTTCCATGTATTTATGTAATGTAGTAAACGTCAATTAATGTATCTTTGTGTAAAGTGTTGGTATATCCTTTCGACAATAATCACTCAATGTGGCTTCAAAGTTTTCATGCATTGCTAATGTAACAACAAGAAGGGTTTATTAAGGGTCAGCGCAGACCGAACTGCAAAATGCTCGCGCATGGTCGACCAAAATTTTTACTGCTCGAGCATGCAGGCGGCATGCTCGACAATGCGCGAGCCATCTCTGTTAAATATGGTCTGGGTTGCCCGGCGGCGGGTGTGCTTGATCAGTTTGATGCCAAACGTTGAAGAAGGCAGACGTATTCAACATGACAAATATTATGCCAATAAAATAAGACGTCATAAAATGAGAAGATCAGTATGGGTAGAAGGTTCCGTAGGTTGATAGTCATACGTCCGAACGGTTTCCTCGCTGCGACAACACTGACTTACTGACGCTCGCGCTCGCGCATGTAGAATGCATACTCGAACACGCAGTCGGCTTGCAATATTTTTCAATAATCTCAGTAAATGCTCTGCTCTGCTCTTGGTGTGCGCTGACCCTATCGCTTGTAATATAACATGCAACAAAAACTATAAGTTATAACTACGCATGTAGAAGAAAATGTGTATGGCTTTTGCATATCAATTAATACTTTTGATTGTATACATTTTAATTTCAGTTGCATTTTTCTTAGTAGATAATATTAATTGTTGTACACGTTTGTTGGCAGCAAAAGGGCCGAGTTCCTTGAGATCTTATTAGCTTAGGCACTAGAAATATCTTTGCAAAAAGCCGTTGCTTACATACCTACATCTTGTCTATGCCAACAACCGGAAATGAAGGTTTGGCGATAAAACCAACGTTTCCGTACACATGAAAATAAAGTTCTAAATAATGTACGCATCAATTAATAATGTCAATTTGATGTTGAATTCAATTATATAGATATTAAGAATATACATTATATGTGTGTAATTTTTCGGGTAATGCCCAAGACACAATTTATAAAAAGGCAAGTAATATTGCCATAAAACATGTTTTCACGTAAAAACGTGATTTTAACTTCTTATGTACATAGTAGTGGACCATTAAACATGTATTTAAAACGTTAGGATAATAATATACGCAGCCATGTTTTTTTTCTTGTTAGCTAAACGTATTGTATAAAATATGGTAGTTGCGAAAGCTTTACTCATATCAGTAATGTACGTACTACGAGTATCTTCAAGGTAATATAGTAAATTATGCGCACGTAATAGATGTTTTCCAAAAAAAAACTGTTTTTACATTTACTGACTTCAGTAAAAAAACTGTGTAATATTGTAACTAATTAAAAGCATACAGCCAAACTAATGCACTTGCTATGCATTAGGATTCTAAAATTAAACAGCCTGAACTATTTATCAAAGTAGGTAACTGAAAAATAGCTGTTAAATTTTGTAACAATTAAATTGAAGTCAAATGTTCAATGACCAAATAATTGGGCATTAACTTTCACGTCATAAATATCCCAATTCACTTTTTTACACTAAGTAAAAGGTTGCTAAACCAAACAGATAGGACACGTCACACGAAGTAATCACTAGCATCGAGGTAACTTATGGTAACTTTAACAAACAGTAGATAGCAATGTAACATGCTAGAGAACACCGCAAGACTTAATTGGGCCATAGGCCCTAGAGTTAAATTAAGGACACGAAAATTAGGTTATAGTTCAGTCTTTAAAAGCCCTTAAAAAAAACAGATTCATCGCCTCATTGTGATATAATACGATACTGCGACTTAATTTTATTGTACTTATGATAACATCTTCATTTATCAAAAATGCCAGTATTAGAAAGCAGTGTTGCCGTTTTGGGTACAATAAACGAGAAATGCATCTACCCCCCTTATCCTGATTGCAAGTTTATATTTTATTGAGACATCGCAAATTTAATGGTTATTTTGGAAAAAAGTTTCATGATACGACTAATTTGAAGAGTGAACTGTAATCTAAGTTAATTAAATTCACTGCTAAGGTTTATATCAATACAATTTTCACAGAACGCGTATTTTTACCTGTAAAAGCAAACAGCTTGGTATATCTACCTACATAGTGTTTAGATCACCTTGCTAGAAATTTGTATTCTAGATAGTTAATCATAGCCTTTTCACCTGTTAATCTTTCAAAATATATAGTTCGTGCATGTACCTATATCCTTGTGATAATATTAGTTTATGTTATTGTAAGTGTTCCCAGACGTTTACGAACACGGGTTGTATTCTCTCTTTTCAATTTGATGGAATATTTCCTACTGAACGAATTCCAAATAAATTGAAAATTAAAATTTCTTCTCGTGTCGATATTCAAATAACTCAATATTCTAGGTTTTGGGAACAGTTACGATCACTTGGTATAATATTTATGTGTAAGTATTATTTGTCCAACTTATATTTTAAGAGAAATATTTTGCATCTCTTATGTATGAATGAGACGCTATTTGTCAAAATACCCACATTCGTGGTTTATCTTTCTGTCATTGACATGGTCTCCTCCTGATTTACAAATTGGGAACCATATTCACCATTTTAAAATAGATTGCATCAATAATTAAAACTTCTAATGAGGTACAAGACAGCACTGACACAACATCAGCAGTTTCAGCAAATGTTTAGAAAATCATTCCTAGCGCGTTGGCTGCGTAGAAAACATCTAATATGGAAAACGCATACTTAGGTACATACTTAGAAGATGCAAATTATTTAAAACCCTTTAATGTTATTTAATCACAGTATTACGTACCTATCCTCTTTGTTACGCTGTTCAAATGTGTGTTTTTCTCGAATGTTACGACTTAGATTAGGTGTTCTGTAAATAGTCCGTGTGGGCTAATAACGATTATGTGAAAATTTATTGTTACTTACTGTAAGTTATATGACAATGTTGAATAAAGTGTAAAATGTAACAGTGGTTTTTATTTCTTGTGCATTAACATGCATAACCAAATCAGTCCCTAATCTGATGAGGTGGCGGTAGTTCTTAATTAGAAGTACCTAAAAAAAAATTTGATGCGGTTCATTTGCATAATCCAAGTGCCTGTCTACTAGGGCTGAAAAACTACTGAAGGTACTGAGATTTGCTTCCTTTATGGATTTTCCTTCTTTTACCAAACTGGCAAGAATTTTGGCAGTTTAGGGTAAACTGCTAACATGAGTAATAAGAAATGTATGTTTTTTGAATAATTAATCAACCGCATTACTTACGAGCTAGTAACAGATTAATTGCAATAATAGTATCAGTAATGGAAGCCGTAGGAGGACAAAAGATACAACAAATAGTTTATTACTGTTTATTAATTTATAGAGTGTTGACACACTGAGTATACACACAACTGGAGACAAAATACCGTGTCTTGTTAGTCCTGAACCAGTGTTACTGAGTCTCGAAATCAACAGGTTTTGCAAGGAATGAGATCCATATTATCACTCACTGTGGTCAAGCATACCAACATTGTAACTATACATGGTGAACTTAACGATTACAGTTTTGTCTCCATTTGTTCGCTCACACATCTCTCGCACTAATCATTCCAGGAAACTTATAGTTATGTCTTATAATTAAAACATGGTGTATTATGATACTTCTAGCATTCAAACTATGGAAGCATTGTACAGTTATCGTTTATAAAAATATTTATACGGCGTCGGCGTGTCAGGCCGAGACTACATGCAACCGAGTTTTCTATTTTAACGGGATTCATGTCTTCAGCATTCATAAATACATTATATGCAAAGGAAGCTTGTATAAAATTAGAACATTATTGAAGAGGTTCCGTGTAAGTCTTGTCAATGATAGCTTGAATGGTAACTGGAATGCTTTTCATTAGAAAAACTGAGGATATAACCTCAAATGAAACACATTCAAGTCACGAGTCAAGTGTAGTCTTGTGTAAAATATATGAAAATCAGAAAACGCAGCCCCGGTTCGGCTTTTACCAGGAATCTGCGAGAAACATCACGAGCCCTGAGCCAGGGCGTCCGGACCGTCTACATTCTATGACATACGGCACTTTATGTGGTACCAGTACTATCGACGGGCTGACACTTCTCGCGACCATCCCCGCTAAAAACCGCCGCTCAGTACATTACACGCAGTATCACAATACGCCACAAATCAAATTCAATTAGTGCTTTCTTAAAAAAATATGTAGTGATTAAAACAAGTTTACTAGCTTATATATTTACAATTTTATAATCTTCGAATAAGATATACCGCCGTACTAGAGTACCCTTGAAACGCGCCCTATCTATGTCTATTTACAATTTATAAGTGAAATATGCCAAAATGAAAGCCATGTAGTAAAGTAACCTTACATCTATGTCCGTTTAGGTTGACACGGTGCGTTTCAAACGGCAGGGAATCAATTCACTTATTTGCTACCACATGTTTCGTATCTTTTTTTTTTCGTTTTTACCATTTTACGTTTTGTTACACTACATTATTCATTAGAAATCAGCAAATTTAATGAACAATTCTAGCCAATATTCATTTATCGCGCCGTATCGCCGGTTGTATTTCAAACACAATTCACAAATGTACAGAGAACAGACTGAAATACAACCGACAGTAGGAATATGTGAACACTAGGCTAATTAGAAAACTAACATCAAAACTAAACAATCATTGAGTTACATAACTACAAACTGAATTATTAATGAATATTTTCCTAGTGTAATTGTATCAACATCTGTAATGCAATTTACAGTTAAATATCATACATTAAAAAAAGACGAATAGATCTGTGCTTACACAGAAAGATCATAATATGTACCACTCACTGCGTTGGTGGTTCTCGATAATATGTCCACAGGGTAGCTACCTATTCCATACAGCGGTTGTTGCCGTCATCACGACGGGCACAATAAATTAAAACGCCGTTAAAATGTCAAATGTCGATTACATTTAAGATTAGAACGCGCCGGCCTGAACGTCCATTATGTGAGTAGCAGGCTGTCAGCGTGGACCGTCTGTATGGAGTTATAGATAGGCTGTGGCTAACGAAAGGCCTCTATATCGAAACAAAGCAAGTCCGTTGTCATTGAGGCGTTCGGCCGCCGAGAGCTGCACACGCGGGCGCGGCTCGTCCGTCGCGAGTCGCGCACACACACACACACGCACGCACACACACTAATGCTATCGCGCTCTCTTCTTCGCCGGTCCACCCGGGGCTGCCGAACGTCGTAATCTCTTTCACTGTTGGACAAAAGACATATATTAATATTATATAGTATTGTCAATATAAACTAAAACTATTTTACATACAAATTAAAATGTTCCAACAATAAAAACAAAACCAACAGTAAAAAAATGTTGACCTAGTAACTACAAAATGAATTTAAATATCAACTACTACGAGATGTCTGTTTATTGTACTATGTTTCTCATACGTAACCGTAACTACTGACTGATGTTAACTAAACTATAGTAAAGTGTAAAATTACCGCAAAATCTTGCGTCTTCCATCTGCGCCATTACAAATTATACGCTTGTACTACTTGAAGGTTTTTTATTCAAATTATACAAAATTCACAATGTAGCCTGTCGTTATGTTGAACCTTATTTCACACATTACAGTATTTTTAGTGTTGGCAACACTCATTTTATAATTTATACAATTTTTTAGACAATTAATTAAAAATATAAAATTTGCGAAGTGTTATGTCGAAAGATTATTTATTTTAGATCGTAGCAATCAATTGTGTACAGTCAGCATCATCATCTGATGGTGCTAAAATGTTAAGGTTTCATTAAAAATAGTTGCTGGTTGTACACAATTGACGAATGTATTTAATATACTATCAATAATGTTTTTAAACCTTATAAAGTAAAAATTTACAGTGAACAAAACACACACATACACACAACGTTACATTCAATCACAGTTGTACACAAATATACCATAAAGTTAGCTATTCAAGGACCGCGACAATTTGATTGTACAAAGAGGAGTTTCCGAAATCATCCGTCGTGGCGACAACGGCGCGTATGGGCAAGAGTTGCATCAGTTTCACTGCTAATAATAAGAAAATCTCAAAAATTGCGTGAAAATACGTACATCTTCTCTATTGCCACTCACGTAACGTGGTAAACATAGTGTTCCTCGATGCAATAAATAAAGGTTTGATTGTCAAACATTTATTTTGTATACAACTAATTAGCGCGTCTACTAAAATTTACTACATCATGTCACATGAATATGCACCTCGATATCCTGACGATCCTTCTAATTCCACTCCTTGAAGAAAAACTCGAATTTTCGAATTTCATTTTACATTATTTTATTTTACATGTCATATTTTTAACGACGTTATGTTATAAAAATATTTTTCATTCTTCGTGAGTATATTTCAGTGGACACTTATTGCGTTACGCGACATTTTACGTGAGTCATACAAAAGTCACGTGTACTGCGCAATTTGTTACTATGGTTCAACTTATCAATAAACAGTTCCACTAATACTGCCCGATAACATGTTTATAAACACAATACACTGATTTCAATCTTTTAGTGACATTTTTACAGTGTTAACCACAATATGGAACGAATTGCTGAGCTGTCTAGTGCCAATAAACCTAAATTGACTAATATTTAGAGACAGAGCTAAAGTACAGACAACACGATACGCTACAGTCGTGCCTTTCTAAAATAGGAAATTAAGCTTAAAAAACACTATTGACGACAGATAGATTAATTATCAATAGGAAGACTTTGAATGCGTAAACAAAAATTTGTTAATTGTAGTTCCTATCTGAAATATATGGTGCACATTCAGGCAACAGCGTTAGGTGTAGGATAAAGGGGGACGTTTATGATATCGCCGTGAGCTTCTTCTTGAGTTGACTGACGGACTGGTGGCCTTTCAACGGCTGTTTGTTGGCTGCTGACTCGTTTGTAGCGTGCACGGATTTCACCTACGGAAGGAAGGACGTTAGGATGGGATATGTCGGGGACCGCGGTGTAAAACAAAAGCAAGACTACTAAACGAGAAATCTAAAGGATATTAAATGGGATACCTACAGTATTTTCAAAGGAAAAAGGTTGTTACCGTAAGCATTGTGCGACTCGGTGAATTTTAGAAACCGTGGGAAACTGTTATTTCGTTATAACAATAACATTGTTCGAGTAATTTATACTCATGTATAGTATTCAAAAAATTAGTGTGGTAATATTAAAAAAACAAACATTTGTCTTATAAAGAAATGTTGGTCACATACAGGAACGCATCAAGTTGAATGGTACCTAGTTGATATATTCGTTGCGTCCTACATTACTGGGCTATCCTTTTAGTCAGTGGCACCAGCCGACTTAGCCTACCCCACACGGCGAGGCGGCGACGCAACTCCAGAGCTACGTTTTATTTAGATCAAGTATGGGAGCGAAGCTGGCGCTACATAATCCTATTTTGAGCAGAACCTCTTGGCCACACAACGTCATCGTGTGCGGGCGATGGCAAGGCAACGACGCTCGAAAGACACATCTGTTACCAAGCAGTAGGTATGTCATGTATGTGAGTATGTGTAATACCATATGTGTTACCTCGTTGTTAGGCGGCGGCTGCGAGGGCTGCTGCTGGGCGCGACGCTGCACGGAGGGCGAGCGTCGGTCGGCGGGCGCGGCGCCGGCCTCCATGTGCTGCTTGCGTTGTCGCAGGATCGTCCAGTCGAACGTGTAGTCGTACTGGTAGTTCATCGTGCGGAACAGGATGCGGAACAGCTGCCGATCATTTATAACATTCCTTACTAAATCTAAGAAGGTAGCACGTGTCACTGGAAACCACAAGACTGCGGTACATACATAAGCGCTCGTGCAGAATACGCCATCAAACCACATGGTTTGATGGCGTATTCTACGTCTCGTCTCTATCGTACGTATGACAGTCGGAACTACGGTTTAACGTGCTTTCCGAGGCACGGAGGAGTCTCGGAATGTTATACACCCATCCACGGACCAACCGCGGCGAGCGCAGCTTAACCTTTATTATCTTTCTGTAATATTTTCAGATATTTTAATTCAATTATCAAAATATCCGATAGAGAGGTAAATACACCCATTAGTCAGTAACGTATTGTAACACATGGAATATACCTAATAAATAAATTACAAATGAATGACTCACCTGTCTCAGATACATGTAATCGGGAGCCTCGTCGAAGGTCAATCCGCGGGTGTAATTTAAATACATCGCAAACTCAGCCGGGAATCCCTGCATGAATAATTAATACATTGTAATATGATACACGGGCATGTTAGAAACTCTACTATACATTTCTCTAATGAGCACAGTTACACAAAATAATAAGAAAGTGCCTAGAGTACACCTATAGCTTTGCAACAACTATATAAAAAAAAACATAACTAAATCATCTAAAGGTTTATAATCAAGTTTTATTTTTTTTATGGTATTGTCTCCAAATTTGTAGGTATTGTTTAATTCAAATCCTTGATAAAGCAATTGAGATTTATTGGTGATGTAACAAAAGAGGTAAGATTTAAATTGGCGGCCTTATTCGCGAGGTCGACGGTTCAAATCCATTACCACGCAACGCCTATTCTGTCCTTAGGTGAGTAGTAAGGTACGACGCTTTTAAAATATTATAATAAGAGCTACATAAAATTAAATAGTTATTACGTTCATTAGCAATTAAGGCTTTTAATTTCTCGTGTTTTTGTACCGAACTGATATAATTTCATATCAATTAATGATACCTAAGCTAATACGATTGCTAATTGTCTTTTAATGACACATCATGCTTTACTAACCGCTACGTAAACAATGTTTTGTTTTGATTAATTAATAGTTTGTATCAATAATTTCGGGCGTGTTTAAAACTTGGAGAATATCTCACATAAGCTTAAAATATGAATTTATGCTCCCATAAAATTGGATGTATGATGTTCTGGTATGCAAGCATTGCCTGTAACTTATGTTTATTGCCAGTTCTTGGCACATATCAGTGCAATTTTCTCACCTTACAGAGCACTTCAACGGGCGTGGACATCTTTTTCTCACTGATTCGCTCGTACTTTTGCTTCTTAGTGATCGCCTTCAGCCCTTGCCATGGCAACGAGCCTCTGTACACAAAAAATAATGATTATTAAATGATGTAAATAGCGTCAGGTTGATTACACTGACGTAATATAGTGAACTAGGTCGTGGGTCGTAGATTAGTCGTCATTCATACAATGGGGCGAATGATGTGATACAAGTCACGTAACCAACTCTGGTTGAATCTTTATAAAGGAATGGACTGGATTTATAGATGATAACTCTTACGAACGTAACTCTGGACTAACAAACCGAAATGGCAAACAAGAAATCCGGTTTAATATTCATACTTTCTAGATAACTAAAATATAATATACGTAAATCGATCTATCATACAATGCTTATGGTCAAGTTTACCTGTACAATGAAAATCGATTCCCCTAATTATAACCTAAACTTTTCCGTATGAAGGTATAGGTTTTATGAGTCAAAACTACGACGAATCCAAATACACAGAATCGATAAAAGCCGATGTAGATAATTCAACAGGAGCTGTGCGTGACGTCACATTATTAACAATCGTATCACGCACGTGTTTGTGTGTCATATTGCTTAAAAATCCTACCGGTACCCATTGCTATACAGTAGTAAATGCTACATATTTCGAAACAACAAATGGCATTTTTGCCCTTATTTATATTGATGGTAAGTTTTAATGGTAACTGAAAAACGTAGTTATTGCTAATCTACTAGTCATAGTTTGGGCACTGTGGGTTAACTGATACCAAAAATGCATTACTTGTACTTGAAATCTACATAGAATATAGCTTGGTAAGGAGCTATATTGGGCTGTATTTTCGTGAATACTTAATACTACATCTAGATAAGGAAATAAGGTCGCTTACCTGTTGAAATACATAAGTACGTATCCGAGAGACTCCATGTCGTCCCGCCGCGACTGCTCGATGCCGAGGTGGGCGTTTATCGAGGCGTACCGAGCCGTTCCTGACACAAACAATTTCTTATTTAGAAAACAACAACCAAATTACTATAGACTTGGGATTTTTTCAACGAATTTGTGAATAGTTAGAGTAAAGCACGTAATGTTAGTAGTAAACGTTTTTCATGTGCTACCATTGAAAGATGGGTTTCATACATACAATTATTGAATAAGCTTACGTATTCTAACAAGCCACATATAGGTATACAGGCACGCATGAGCGATATTAAAGTGGTTCCCATGGCCGAAATCGGCTAGGATGTCATTATTATCATCAAACTTTTATATTTATAAAACACATAAAGGTTGATATTAGACATTATACAAGAAAGATACATAACTAAAAAAAAAATGAGAAACTGTCTATGTCAACTTAAGAGGTATGTTTCAGAGAACTAGCATAACCAGTAAGATATAAAGATATTGTATTTTGTTAGTCATTTGCAATATTTTAAAAGACAAGCGATGTATGCGTCATTTTTATCGACTTTATTTGTACGTATGTCTTAAATCTTGACAAATGATAAGAGTTTATTATTATACATGATTACAATAGATGCGTTTATTACTCAACTATATTCATATCAATGCGATGATATGATGATATTTAACATTATTGGCTAAACCGCTTCAACTCAAACTAAGGAAATGTGTCTCTAGTGGTAGATATTAAAATAACCAGTAAACGATGGTATAATTTTATGACAAAATAATTTATTCTATAGCAATATTTTATATTATATTCATACACTTTATATACCGTTAACTTAGCTTTAATAATTGTGTTAAGCTTCACGTAAATTCCACCTATAGCCTGCCGTTGATATTATATATACTTAATATAGTACTGCTGAATCTTACAGATAAATACCTTGAACTGAAGCAATATTTCGAGCCCAATAAAACTTGGCTACAATAATCTATATAAGCCATCGTTGGGCAACAGTTACAAACGCGGATGTCTGAAATACCGAGCACTCCTTATGAGTCATGGTATTCTGTAAACAGTGGGCAGTCGCACAAGGGACTCGCTTACGAATACGCGTACAACAGTAGGTATTATATGTATAATATATGACTAGGTAGACAATATCGTATGTAAGTTTGTTATTTCTGCTGTTTTGATAGATTTTCCCGTAAGTTTCTGCTCGTATAAATATCATTTTGATTAACTCTATCACGGAAACAAACACGTTTGTTTTTGTTGAATACTTTACTACTACAATGAATAATGATATTAAGTATTAACATTAGTTTATTTTTAGAATAATTGTTTGTTTGTATTGTAACAAAGGAAACAAATTAATTAACCTAATAATCATTGTTGCTGATTTAATAATTACAATAAATTATAAACAAAAGCATGTATTATAACTCATACAGGTTTTTATACGTTGAAGTGAATATGTAGTAAGTTACCATAACACATTAATTATTGTACTAGCATCACTCTAGCGAATCGTTATTAGCGAAATAAAACTCGACCTAAATACTTGACGTAAATAATGGTAACCTTGAGGAACATTGTAATTTGTAAGTGATAGTAATTAGCGTGTGTAAATCTTGGACAGACATTAATAGCCGAAATTACTAATCAAAGATTATCTCTACTGAGAAAAAGACGTCACAATTTTCATCTTAGTTTAAATAAATTCCTTCGGCGACGAGAACCTAAATGGATTAGGACATAATTATCTAAAATTGAACCTAGTATTTTTTTTAGGGACTTCGGCCACAGCTTAGCCTCGAACGAGGCTTTTACTTTTGCTACACCTAATTTTTTTCGGACAACATCACATACATTGCTCTGAACCCAAAGTAAGTACATAGCTAAAGCACTTGTGTTATGGAATTCAGAAACAACGAAGGTACCACAAACACCCAGACCCGAGGCAATGTAGAAAAGTTGATTTCTACATTGACCCGTCCGGGGATCGAACCCGGGACCTCAGAGCTAGCGACACCTTGAAACCGGTACGTACGCCACTCGACCACGGAGGTCGTCTCAATTAGCAGTAAGCATTGTAGAAATCAGATAGGATTTCCACAAAACCTTAAGCTGTTCCTTTTTTCTCACTGGATTTAGTACTACTATATCTAAAATGGCCTAAGAAGTTAGAAGTAAGTTAGGTAACTTACCGGTAAGATTCTTATCCTCGCGGTAGGTGATGTGGGCGCGCGTGCGCAGGTCCCTGTATTTCTTGGCGAGCCCGAAGTCGATCATGTAGAGCTTGTTGCAATGGCGCCCGATGCCCATCAGGAAGTTGTCCGGCTTTATGTCGCGGTGGATGAAGCACTTGCAGTGGATGAACTCCACGCGCCCCAGCATTTGATCTGTGTGCAATACATTTGGTATTCAGCAACATATTTGTATGTAACTTCCGTTATTATAGAAGTAGAATGGAAGTAAGTAATTTCTTTTAGAGTTTTTTTTTAAACTACATAAAATTCCGATTGACTTCTTTGCCATTGGCCTAATTTACGCAATCATCACGATATTTCTATTGACATAGACCTAGAAATCATTATTCTATATTATGACAAATTATTTCACGTGAAAAAACAAACGGTGAAGGAAAACATCGTGAGGAAACCTGGATTCCAAAATTTGGTATCTGAAATCGCCAATCCGCAGAGAGCAAGCGTGGTGAGCAATGCTCGTGCCTTTTCTATATGGCAAGAGGCCTGTGCCCAGCAGTGGGACGATTATAGGCTGGATTATTATTATTTCACGTTAAAAATTAGGTTTAAGACGGTCTAGATACCAATTTTATAATAGACAAGCATTTTCAACGCCTTACTTAAATGAATTTCGTTTAGTATAAATAAATGACATTAATTGAAAAAACAAAACACATAACATAAACTAAGAGAAAGCAAATAGATGGAACTGTTCATATCTTACATAATATCCAAAGTAAACTTTAACGACATTTACATTTAGGCCAGTATTACAGGACGCACAATAAAGTCATCATTAAAACAACCACAATAAATGAACAGTCCCAAATATAAGAACTATAAGTATGTACAAAATGAAGGCAAAAAAAAGTTACCTTGGTATCCCGATGTGTGTGCAAAAATAAATAATAGAGGAAATGAGTAGATGGTAAAAAGTTAACATAATAATTTAAAGTAATTATGATGATAGTGTAATAATATGAAACAATATCTTGATAATACAAACGAATTATGTGTAGCAAAACAAACGATTATCATTATTATTGTGACAATTATGGGCATGTTCTATTATGATAAAGGACATGATGATCATGGACAGCACGATTAGGGAAAACAATAAATTGCTCTTTTGTTCCTTTCACTCAATTATTGCGAGAACAACTACAATGAAGTAATATTCTATTTACTTTAATCAACTTATTGGTGTCCCCTTATTTATATGTTCCATCGTGTTTAAATTATGAAGCAATGCACTCATATTTCTGGGTAATATCACAAATGAAGACTCCATAAACTATTGTCAGTATAAAACCGTTTTGGGCTTTGGGAATGAGATTTTGTTTTGCTCAATAAAAATCAGGAACATAAGAGCAGCCACCGAAAGCTTAAATTAACTGCGATTTGATAAAAATGTGCAGCAACAACTCTTGAAAAATATTTGTATGAATTGGTAAATGTTTTTGCTTGTTTATTCTGATGGTCCCTAGCAACAGAGTTCGGTGAAAGTATAGCAATAAACACAGACCTGCCAGCATAAGAACAGTCTTGATCGTGAACTGGCGCGAGCAGAAGTTGAAGAGGTCCTCCAGTGAGGGACCCAGCAGGTCCATCACCAGGATGTTGTGGTCCTTCTCGTAGCCGTACCATCTGGAACAATTGAAAACTGTGTTAAAAGGACATCCTATAAAGATCTAGCTGCTATGGATAGCTATACAAAGAGTATCCGTGCTGTAAATATCCCTATATATAAGAAAACAATGAGGCGTGTGACGAAGTATTGTGGAGTTATGAGTCTGTTTTATTATTGTTATAGTGACCAAGTTAGTCAAATTTCAGTATGTCTATTTCACAAGAACTTAAATCGTCCATAATACGGCTACACTTCCTAAATAATGTACAATGTTATACCGTTTCAGGCGCTTTCATTATTACCAAGTGTAAATACCTAAACGTAGCTATGAGTATTATGATATAACACAATGGACTTATGCCTAACACCTAAACTTTCTCTGAACGCGCGATACAGAGCGTTGTTTGTCGCTCGTCCATGGGAACAAGTGTATGTTTATTTATGATTCTCTAGACGACATTATAGAAAACTCGCGATTTTCTAAACCGCAATTCTCAAAAAATAAAAGCCAAGGTATAGAAATGGTTGGTGGATAACATAAGGTATTCCTTCTAAAGATGGTAATTCATGAATAACATAGGGCGATTCAAGGTTAATAAAACATTCTAAAAATAGTCTAGTAAAAGAAGTGTTTCAGACATTTATTAGCACATCCTACACTACAAGGAACAACAGAAACGTGAACTTGAGATCTGTAATATTGCGCACTCGAGTAAAAGTCAGATAAGAAAGTTAAGTATAGAAAACTGCAAATGTTAGTTGCGCAACCAACAATAGTTTGATCTTAAAAGCCAGTAATTCGCTTCGGTATAGTTTAGATTGACAGCTAGCATAACTAATAGAAGGCAGTTCTTTTTTTTTTTTAAATCATACCATGCGTGTTGAGTAGATCTCGACACAATATAATTAGCATTTTAGAAAAGTTTTTTGTCAAATGCAATACAATCCCTACATACTATTGGAATTTTTCTAGCCTTGAATCTTAGCTAGCGCCTAGCAGAATGTTTTGTCTTGAATAGCCCTTGCTGATTTTTAAACATGCGATTTTTACGCAAATACGCTGTATAGTAAGCTAGTGCATGTAGCAAACAGATTTCAGTTCCATTATCCCAGCTTCTATGAGCGTTTAACAAGAGCTCTATACATTGATTGCAACAACACAATTTCACGGTAGGTGTTACGCGGCGCCGCGACGCGTAACAAACGTTTAGGCGGATGTAAAACTTTTCTCTGAAGACAATGTAATTGTTTAGGCTTTGCTACATCTGAACACTACAGACTGTGAGTTATATTAGTTACTCTTCTTTGAAAAAATAAATAGTAGAAAGTTAATTTGGTTTATAAAATGAGGCACCCGAATCTTCTGTAATGACATGCAGTTCCTGGGATAAGTTTCTAAGGATTTTTACACAAATAATCCATAATTATAATGTTTGAACATTGAGCCTGTTTTTAGGCCACATTTGTAGAAACAATTCAAATTAACGCAGCGGTTTCAATTCGCGCGACCTAGCCGATAAAGGTACCAATTATGGAACTAGGTAACTAGGACATCCTAAAATATGAAGGTATTGATTTTTTTTAATGCGTAGGTACCGTACAGAATCCAGAACTGGTGTTTTATAAGTCAAGTTCAATCACAAAAAAATAATTACATCCAAAATTAATTTAAACACTACAAGACACCCAATTAAAGTAGCATAATTGAATAACTTGTCCTAAATCGGAAACCGAGGCATTCCGCATGAATTATTTTTTTATTAAGGAAGTACACTTCATATAGGAAGCGGATAACCTAAATAAATTGTATGCTATAAAGCCAAGTACATGTCTATAAGTTTGATCGTAGTTTAGTCATTGACGCGTGGAGGTAAAGACGAAAATACTTCCATCACAAAACGTAACCACATTAAGATTTACGAAACCTCGAATATGAGCTGTCAGTTAGTGACGCTGTTTGCAATTTATTACTGACAGTCCCGACAGAACACTTGGAACCAAAACGTGATCAGCTTAACGTGACTAGTCTACTGATAGGAATTATTTGGAATGTTGTCATAAGATGATATGCTTCGTCTTCCGTCTTTTTTCTGTCTCATCATCATCATGGTACATAAAAAGAGCAGTCTCTCTCTTTTTATGTACCATACTCACAGGTACCGATCCAATGGCATTTTTGCATTTGGATGTACATATTTATACTCAGATCACTACATTAAGGCATGTTTTTGTCTCTTATTTAATAGATCTCATCCAGTAGTCATGTAAATCATAAGTGTAAGATTAAGAATATCTTAGACCATAAATGTAATATCACATTTGGGAGGTCACTAACGCAATCAAATGCATAACAGTAGACATATCTATAGAAACACGAAAGGCAAATGCGTGTAGGTAGACTAGACCCGTTGTATCTCAAATAGCAACATTACATCTGAAGGTTATACCCATGTTCAAGCGAAATAATAGTCTGAACCAGCTAGCTAACAATATGACAATGAATGAACGCATATATTGTATTTGACCTATGTAACATATCACTTTGATTTACAAGATAATGATACCTATAGCGAAATTGGCCTTCAAAAATGAGATTTTATATTATATCTGAAATGATGACCGTGAAAAAATATGTCAAGTATATCTGAACAATGTAGGATGTTACAAACGTATCTATTAATTCTCCGACCGTCGCAAAATTTCGCGGTAATTTAGTTTGAAGCTATATAATTTTCTCTTGTATAAAACACTTGCTTTTTCTTGACAGAAAATATTTGTTGAGGTTAAAAATAGTGTACCTTGACCAATGTTACTGATAAATATTACTATTAGCACGTGATTCACGCCCTGTCACCGTAAATAACGTTGATTAGGATTTAACCTTAAAATCGTCGAAGAATGTTGCAAACGAACCTAGTTATTTCAAAAGTTTCTTAATTGTGAAACGTATTCTTTAACGTTTTGTAGGTCGATCGATCAGTACAATAGTTACCCACGCTTCTTTAGTTCATCAAACTATGCGTATCAATAGATATAACGTATTTTACGTTATCAACAAAAAAACTGTGACTTTAACTTTTGTCTGTAGATTCTTTAGCATCATTATTTGTACACATCAGAAGTTAATTAATGACTACAAGGTTCAGGGACTATAAACGAAATTAGCTTCTAAAAACAACATTGATGACACATATTCTTGTTATTAAAAATCTATTTTTGATAAATTGCGATAATAATCTCCTACGTAACGTTGGTAGTTGATTAGGGCGTGGTCAACTCCTTCTGTTAACGGCTGGCCTTTTTGAAAAATGTATACTTAGTAAATCACGTGTAGTCGGATACTGCAAACCCCTTCGTGCACAAATAATCAAGTCTCGTCATTCATAACCACGGTTGCTAAGCAACAGACTACATAGTATAAGATCCCGTTAAGAACGACCTTCACCGAGATGCTTATTTAATGAAACGTATTTTATATTTAATTTAATATGTCAATAAATATAATGCATATGGGTTGCCTAGCAAATTTCAGTCCAGAGTATATTTAATTAATAATTAAAAAATAAAATATTTTTTTAAACATTTCACCGGTGTGATTATTAGATAAATTCTATACCAATCGAAAGTATGAAGCCCATAGAATAAGCAAACGTTAGGTTGCCTATTCTTTTCCGGTCACAACTATAGACTCGTAGATACTATGGCAACCCTATAGTTGTGGCCGGAAAAGAATAGGCAACCTAACGTTTGCTTATTCTATGGGCTTCATACTTTCGATTGGTATAGAATTTATCTAATAATCATACCGGTGAAATGTTTAAAAAATTTTTTTTTTTTAATTTTTAATTAAATATTCTCTGGACTGAAATTTGCTAGGCAACCCATATGCATTATATTTATTGACATATTAAATTAAATATAAAATACGTTTCATTAAATAAGCATCTCGGTGAAGGTCGGTCTTAACGGGATCTTAGGGCGCTTTCAATTTATGCGTTTCGTGTCGGACCGCTGCCGCACGCTTAACGTGCCGCTGGTTATATCTCGCTGTCGGGCCGCTGCGGTACGGTTGCAGTCCGACACCGAACGTCTAAATTGAAAGCGTAATTTACAGCCGTGCGTTTTTATCCCAGTGATGTGACATCAGTCAAGCCATGGACTCTGACGAAGAAACATTACTGTTAGTGCTCGTGTTGATCATGAAAGAGAAGCAAAAACGACGCCCCCGTAAAAGAGCAGCACCGATGTTTTCTTTAACATGTAATTTTGGTGATTTCCATAATCTTTACCCTAGGTTAAAACAAGATCCAAGCAAGTTTTTTAATTATCTAAGAATGTCTAGAGAATGTTTCTACGAACTACTTGAATTACTTAAAACTAGAATTCAGCGACAAGAATCTGTTTTTAAGCATACTATATCAGCTGAAGAAAGACTGATAAAATCTTCCACGTTTATATCATCCATTTTTAGCAAATACGTAAATGAATTTGATGCAATTAGCTCTAACGTCTATTCACTGCACTATTCAACACGGAAATGAACACGTGATGCTTGCGACGTTGCCGTCCTGTTGTCGAGCGTTCGCGGTACCGGCGCCGCACTGTTGCCGCACCGAGCATTTTGTATGAAAAAAGAGGATCGTCCGTGCGCAGTACGTCTAACGCACCGCTTCGGCACCGCAGCGGTCCGACACGAAACGCATAAATTGAAAGCGCCCTTAGACTAACAAAGATGTTTAATGCCTTTGAATTGAATACCGTTATAACCGGCGCAACTACCAGGTGCAGAAACTGGTTTCATTATCTTTATCCACAAAAATATCTCACTACGAAGCTGAGAGCAGTGCAGTGTGCAGCTTCATTGAGGTTGTGTTTCGACAAAATATTCAAATTGTATTTTAGGATTTAAGTAAAATACAATTTGAATAGTCTGTAGAGTCTACAACAGCATAAAATTTATATTTTTTACAAATTAAATACACCTTGGCCTCATAACTAAAACTTGAAACAAAAAAATTAAAACTTCGACATCAAAATGGTTGCCGAAGCCACATAAATCGTATTCGCAAACACGTAACACGAAATTGCAAGTTAGCTAACCGCTTTCTATGGCTTTAGTTATAAACTTATATACAACGGTTGTTATATATCGAAATCTGATAAACCTTGTAACGATTTAACATTGTATTGAGGTCAGACTTCTATTTGATTTTGCGCCGTAGGACCTCAATTGAATCAAGGACTTGTTACCTATAGTGAAGAATATTTAATTAAGTGAGGAACTAATTGACATGATGGATTGGTGTCAGTAATTAAGCGATAAATACCTAATCGTTGACAATGGTATTATAAATAGGTTTATATTCAGCTAATATCATTGTAGCTTTGCAGTTTGATCCAGATATATAACATGTTAAGACTTGTCGTGAAAAACAAACCTCACAACCTGTTTTAATGAGTTCTTGGACGCTGTTCGGCAACATATCAATCAGGAGTTCGGAAGTCTCAATCAATTCAATTTCTACATTTCATTTTCACACTGATCTCTTTGTTAATAATTTACCAAAATATTTCCTGTGGTACTTAAACTATGTGCACAAAAACTCACAGTACAAATTCACGTGATAAAAATTTCAGGCTTGTTAACTAAAACAGGAGTTTGACAACAAAATACAGTTGCGAACGTTACGGTTCGCCGCGTCCTACCGTGCGTTTATATTTAACTGATAGATACCGCTGACACTTAGCTGTATACCGTATTTGTCAAGTTATTTATGGTAACTGTTATCTTTCATGGACTAATTAGGTGTATATTGTGGAATAACTTCTTCGCAACCTTTGCCTATGGATTTTCTGAACTTTGCTTTACTATACATTATCGTTATCAATTAATTGCTATCACTTTTAACCTCGTTAAACCCACTGCAGTGCATCCTATCTTTGTTTATGCCACTCTCATCTATTTCTTGCTATTTGCATGCATAATATATCACGCACAATCTTTGCCAATACCAATATTATCAATGAACGTGATAATATCATTGGTACTCTTTCAACCAGGGTACGAAATGTTACAGATATGAAGATGTTCTAGCCCAGTATTTGAAAGGATAAATACGAGTTATGTTAAGGACTTGTGTTCCGAACCCTGTACGCATACTTAATCGACAGTTTTTTCAGCATCTGTTACATAACTTTAAGTGCAAAACTACAAACTTTTGTAGGAATGAATACTTACCTTATGTGTGGTATGCCGATGCCCCCTTGGAGCATCTTATACACTCGGCTCTCATAGAGAAGTTGGGGGTGCCGCGCCTTTATAGATTCTATCTTCACTGCTACCTCCTACAACAAAACAATCATCAGCATTAGGAATAACCAAAAACATTCCTTTTGCTGTCAACATAAGCACGACAGAAATGTGTAATAAAAAGTAGTTTAGCTCTAAATAAAAACTAATTTTGACAGTGTGCAAGCTTAGAATGATTCATTTGGCGTTTATCAGTTAAAAACCTGTAAAGAAAGCATTGTCTATCAAATCTCCTCGTAGGAACAGTTGGTTGGAAATATCGAGCTTTCGTACAAAATTTCGTATAGATGATTCAGCAAAGCACGAGTGCTTGTTGACTTTAACGTGCATTGACGTCAAAAACAGTTTCCTTAAGCTAATCAAGAAAGCTTTTGTTTCGAAACTCAGAATCAAGCAGTGCAGAGTGGAATGCAGTGCGGTTCACATCTGTAAGTTCTATAATGCTTTCGTACAACAATATGGCACCACCGTCTGCCACCTGTCACGGCATTACACAATTCATAATGAACATCCGGACTTTCGCGGCGGCACGGGAGAGATGCATTATCGAGTATTAAGATAATGAAGTTTTTAAATGGATTGCCTATATGTTGTGAAGCTAAGTTACTTAGTAGTTAAATGTAATATACAGGTTGCTTTTGACACTAGGTAGCGAAAACTATTTGAATGAAAGCCAGTAGTTTTCCGTATTTGTAGTCAAATAAATGATTTTATGAATTTGGAAGTGCATGCAATATACCTTAATAGTATACTTCTTGCATCTCTTGTATATTATTATACTTAATTATTAGAAAGAGGCCTTTAAATGTCCTAATCCTACTTAGAAAACTGTTTAATAATCCCCAAGGTCTACTCTTTACAATGAGCATGGCAACAATACTATTGTTAATGATACTTTCACTCATAATTCAAACAGGCTTTTTTCAGCTAGCCCACAGAAGACAGAAAATAAAGCTTTTACAATGACTGAACACAAAACAAATGTTGATTAAATTGTTTACTACTAAATAAATACTTTAAACAAGTTTATTAGCAAGTTGGGTAAAGACAGTAATTAATATATTTAGAAAACTAAGAGTTGAATATTTTGAATGTTGTGCACTCTACATGAGTTAGACGAATGTTTAGGTTATTGTTTTATTTTATTATCTGCCACACTCAAAATGCATAAGAATACTCTAAGAGAGGCAAAACAGATCTTCTTGATTTCTAAAATTGATAGGTTTAATTTGCCAACAAAGACTGTTTGCATTGTGTAAGGTATAATTATAAATCAGATCAAGATAAGACTGCAAAAAACTATGAGGCTAAATACTCTGACCCGGATTAGTAAAAATATAAACAAAATGTTACACAGTAACAGTTAAAACTTCGGCTGTGACCTAAATTATTACAAAGATTAAAAGTAAAATTTAGTATGTTGTAAACCAAGTACATAGAATTCATATTTGGGGCTAGAAACATGTATTTCAGCAATCACATAATAGCAAAAAAAGCTACAGCTAATGAAATAAAAATATGTTTTAATTAAAAAAAGTATTAAATTTATTTCTTCATCAACAAAAACATTAACTATGAATAAATCTTTGTAACTCATAATTTGCATGTTATTATAAAAACAAACATAGCCTATCAACCTACTATTTATATAATGGACATCAACTACTTTCATAATCATGTTTTTCTCTTGTAATGTCATGATCATGAACATTTAGTTAGAAAACCTGATTTACAGGTAAGGAAACCTATGGATAAATGGCAGATGTATTGAAACATCTTTCAATGGCCTTTCTACAACATCCAGCTGAAAATAATCAATTATTACTATGTCCACATAGGTAAGTGTCTATCAAGATAAATTGTAAGCTATGGAGTCATATATTTAGTATGTACTGAGGCTAACTGTCCAATGTTTTAACAACTTCACTGTTCCTACAATATACAATGGATGTTATTGTTTCTAAATTGACCAGTATTATTATAAGTGGTAATATTTGGTAAAAATTGACAAAAAAAAATATAGTTTTATGGTCATCAAATTTTCTAAAGGTTTATATTACACAAATTACTAGTATTATGTACATCATATTATGTATCATGTACATATTGATAGCATGCCAACTGATTTGAAATTTTTAGACCTTATTTTCGATTAAAAAAAAAAGACTGGTATGGTAAAGTGTGTTATTGCTGTTTTCTTGAACAACAAAGCTAGTACACAAAAGCTACAACTAAAACCCTAACACTATTGTATCCAAAAAATAAACTGAATAATTGGTTTTAAATTAAATAGGAATGATAGGCCTACAAAAATGTGAATAACTAATTTAGATAAGTATTAGCATTGTTGTATTGCAACATATTGCTTATGTGCTAAGAATTTTCTTTAATGAGTGTTTTGTGAGTACCTGCCAGACAATGACTCATAGTGACCTAAACAAAACCTTGCTTGGTTTTGACATAAATATAATTTACACAAGTATATAGTTAAGCATGAATAAACATGATTTAATGTTTAATTTAGAAAGTTGATGTAAATATGTAAATATTTACAAACAAATTCAATGTTTTATACAACTTACTGATGCAAATTACAATTCTAATGTAACAATGCATCGAAGTTAGCAAGTGCAAAGTAATATGCAATTATCCAATTAAGGAGAGCTCACAGCTGGTGCCTTAGTCGCAAATTACAAGCTTGTAGACGATATGAAACTCATCAAAAGAGTTTCGCAATCGCCACATAAGCCATTGTTATACAGGATTATTGCAGAACTACAGTTGTGTGAATACAAAAATATCACGTTAGATACGGCTATAATATCAAGATCTATACCACAATTGACTACTCGCATACAGTACTAACTGAAGGAGGATTATCAAGTGAGTCCTAATTACGTAAATCATCCTTTAAGCGAGAAATATCTAACAATATACACTGTAAGGTACATTTATAATGAATGCTGTCCTTAGTATTATCAATATATACGCCCAGACCGCCATTTTCAAGAACAAAAACCCCGAAATACACGGCCGTCTTGACACAAGCAATCGTTCCTCAAAATTGACCAGTACAAAAATCAATATCAGAAGCATTATTTACCTCTCCATCGTTAACATATATGGCTAAAAATATGTCTCCAAAGCTGCCACCGCCGATTTTACGAATAAGGTTGTATCTGTCATTTATCATTATATGTTTTCGGGCTAACAACATGCGTTCGAAGGCAGCCATTTTCTTTTTCCTTCATCACTCGTTGTCACTAAAATTATTGGTGGCCCATCGCACCGAGTGAAATTTTAACACAACACTGAGTTAATTTAACGTTTACGTTTGTCCAAAATCACTACAAACCATAGAAACACTACGAAATACCACTGAAAATTATTTTATTACGAAGTCTAAAAAGGTGTCGTCAGCCTATTTCATGTGACGTCACAATGGCAGTGTTGCCAGCTTTTAGAACAACTCGACTACCAAAGTGAGACGCGTTGATGTTGCCATTAAATTTAAATTGATAAAAACTGTAGAACATTTTTATTATCCCGACATAGCAATTTTAATAATAGTGTTAAGTATTAAAGATCAGTTACAATACGCGATTAATAAACAATTTATACACACGTATGTTACGATTTATTAGTCTGTGCGGGAAAACACCTGTCGTGGCGTAAAATGGAACTAACATTGTAATAGCATTAAAATTATTCCGATTATTATTAGGGAGACAGTGCCCAAGAATATTACGTCCTAATATAATTTTATAAGTATCCAGATTTTACAGACGCACTATAATAACACAACAACGTTTAAAACTCAACATATAATAAATTATTATGTGGAAATTAAGTACAACAGCGCCCTCAATTCCATGATTCTCTTTCCACAGATTCTACCTTATTTTTTTTGTAATTATGTTACTCATGTAGTATTATTTTTTTAGATTTGACTGAATTTAACTAAAGTTGCGATTTAGTAGATTTACATAGGGCATTAAAATACTCCTAATAGTAATTGATAATATAATAGACTCCATGATGTGATAAAGAAACAGCCCTTACTAGCATGATGAAATGCATAAACTATGCTATGGAAAAGGAATTAATGTCCTTATGTTCTATAACTAGGTTTAAGGTAGGCTTTGGTTATAAAATACTAGGAATTACCATGCTATTATTTATGAATTGTTTAGAAGGCTGATCTAAGTTTTTGTTTCTTTATTTAGGTTAGTGTTATGTATGCCATTCTAAGGGTGCGTCCACATCTGACGAACGAGCACTACACGAACCGTTCGCGAACCGCTAGTGGCGTGCTCGCAAACCGCTCGCTAGCATGCCGCGAACGCACTAGTGTCAATTACGCCGTCTGACAGACGTGCGCGCGCCGCTCGCGGCATGGTCGCGAGCCGCTCGCGAGCACGCCACGAGCGGTTCGCGAGCTGCTCGTGTAGTGCTCGTTCGTCAGATGTGGACGCACCCCTAAGATATTATGTTAGTAAATTATGTATTTAAACTGCACTTTATAATTCAACTTGTTCTCCAATTTCACTGATAGGACATTGAGTTAATCAACGTAAGTAGTCCATCAACTAGAGTCAGTAAAAACGTTTGAAAAGAACTTGGAAAGGCCTATTTGAAATAAAAATATTTTGATTTCGAGTGAACTGATATTTTTTTTGTTGTTTATCTATAATAACAAATATGTTCGCAAGGATTGAAAATTCTTGTAGTCACTGGAATCTTAGTTTTGCTTAATAAACAAATATTATTTACAGGAAAAGGTTCTTACAAAAAATGAAAAAAAATAAAGGCATAACATAATTAGAGGTCCAATAATTTGACTGGCCTGTTGGTCTAGTGGTCAGTGACCCTGACTATACTATACATATTATGTAAACTGGAGATTATGGGTATCCCTGGGATACCCACAATATCGAGTATATTTTAATAAAAACGTGCTATTTAAAATCAGATTTACCCCATCTATAGGTTATTTTATCTTCTGATGGCCAAGCTTTCCCGAGAAGCGGGACGGAGCCTGTCCCGCGCGGGACTTTAAAATTTTGATTTGAAAATCGGGACATCCTGCCATAATCGGGATGTTTGGCAACGCTACTATCCCATCCAGAACAAATGTTTGTGTAATGAGCATGATAATTTATTGCTGTGTGTCTGGGTGTAATTTATCTATAAAATGTATGTATTTAGAAATATATAAAATTGTTTATCAGTTGTCTGGTTACCATAGTACAAGCTCTACTTAGTTTGGGATTAGATGACCGTGTGTGAGTTGGCTCAAGTTATGATTATTATATTACGGACTTTTTTCTAGCAACAAGATATTCCTCTCTTTAAACATTGTGGCCAAAAACAATCTGATATAATACCTCATAATCTTAATCGTATTATGATTAAAAATAGCTTTAAATTACATAAATAAGTACCTCTTTGAAAGAAGCTCTATCATTGTTGATAACTTGATATATTATGATCAGATCTTTATTATTTAATTTGATAATAACATAGATTTATTTTTATTTTTTTCATTAAAACTTCTTATGCAATTTTAAGCTATACACACTAAACTTATAGCTCCATAAATAAATATCTTAATAACCCATCAATAGTGTCATTAGCTATTTGTTTATAAACAGCAACCAGCCTCAGAATAACATGGTATGCAGAATTTCTTAGCTATTCTGCACTATAATATACACATGTATTTTACATGAGCCAAAGAGCATGTATGAATGGAATAATGAAAGTGGACAAAGCAAAACAAGTGTGTAAGGATCATAACAAGTGGAAAGAAATGGTCACTGCCTACCCTTACAAGGGAAAGAGGTATGGATGTATGTATGTATTTTAAATATAAACCTTTCCCTTCAAACACTCTTATTTATTGCTGAAAACTGCATTAAAATCTTTCAAATAGAACCGAGAAGCTTAGGATATAACTAAGTGGTCAGCAATTGGAGAGGCCTATGTCCAGTAGTGGACTGCTATAGGCTGATGATGATGAATAGCTTAAAAGATCAAAGCAAAAAGATAGAAGGAGTATCTTCATTTTGCACTATGTAAAGATTTGTAGGCTTCACAGAATGTGTCTGTTGTCATAGTGGCTATTGTAAATAATGACAAAACTTGTGTAAACAATAGCATTGGGCTTGATGTGTGTGATCGATCTATGATGAATATGCCTTATAAATGCACATAATAATAATAACAATTTATAGCATGATTTTTTTCTAGTTAGTGTAACATTTTAGATATTTCTTTCATAAAGCATGTAATTATAATAATACCAGCCTATAACTAGCCCACTGCTGGGGATAGGCTTCTTCCCATATAGAGAAGGCACAATCATTGATCAAAACAATTGATGATTACATACTCCAATTATTACCTTTTTTACCACAAATAGTTACTATTTATGATTAGTTGAATACTGTATTGTTTACTGAAATCATTAATTGAAAATAAATTTTTTTTTTTTGCTCTTTTTTTATTTTATGTTGTTAAATGAGAGCCTGTCAACTGTCTCACACATAGGAAGATACACTACAGAGAAGTAACCAATATTGGTCTTGATGATTTAAAATTAAATCCAGGCTCTTGCTTTGACTATTATTTGTTTTATAACCAAGGAAAGCCTTTGGTTCATTATGGGGCTCTAACCTACAGCTTGATGCGTTCTAACATTGAATATCTGGCGAATTACATTATATACTAACAGTATCTATAGAAATGTATTTGTTTGTTGACTCTTTTCACATTACTTAATAATAAACCTCTAAAATATCAAAATGTATTCCTCTTATCTCAATTCCATGCATCAGTCATTTCTAATCTCTAGCAGTTGTCATTTTGTGTTGACAGATCACATCTTGAAATAATATTTTGGAAGCAACATGTGTCCCCAAGCGCTAAAGACATTATTCAATTTTACATACATTGTTCTAAATTAAGAATGTTCTAGTAATAGAGAGTGACCCGTTTATCTTATACAGGCTATTTATAAATTGGCAAAACTATTTCAGTATTTACACATACCTAGGTTACCTAGGTATAGTGTTTTCATATAAAAGGTTCAAGGATTCATATATATTATTTTGCCTTTTTAGGTTGTAAATTAAACTAAAATCACTCTATACATCTTATTAGAACATGTAGGATACCTTAAGTTTGAGTAAATGATATAATTTTAGTTTTCAAGGGCACAGTCAGCACAGAAAGGTAGGTTTCCATAAGGTAGCATGACATAATATTTACACAGATGTAATGATCCACTGACCTAGTAATCATTCAATATTTTATAAACATTACGCTTTTTCTTCAAAATAATGTTATAATACACAAGAATGCTGTGGGATGGTGTGCTTTTACAAAAAGGTGTATGGGCGCAATGTGGTGAAAGCTAGGAGCTATTTGTGGAGCTATCACAGCTAACTAATGCCAATAACATCCAAAAATAATATGATTTCACGAAACGAGACCATTTCCCACGACTCTGCCTATTGATTAGCCAAACAATCTCTCAAGACCCTAGAAATATCACCGAAGGCCAATCTTCATTTCCCTACAATATAGGTACGTCATAGAAAATAATCAACATGCACCCCTCTCCCCGCCATAACGTGCCAGTGATGACGCGTGGGCCTTCATTTCACTATGTTACGAAAGCAGAACAGAGACAAATAAAATAAACGTAATAAAACACATTACCTCGCCACTTGCGATGTTGATCGCTAAGTAAATATCACCAAACGAGCCTCCGCCGATTTTTTTCAACACCTTATATTTTCCAGTAATCAATGTTTCCTTCCGTAAATTCATAAAATTCGACATGGTTGCAGATTATAATTAATCGTCCCGGGGATTGTAAAAATATAACTCGAAAGCACAAATTACGCACTTTTTGAATAAAAACAATAATAAATTCACGGCTACATTTTACGAAACTGTGACTGAATGGAGGACGTAATGCGTTCGAAAAGTAGGCCACGCGTTTTTCTTGATACTTTCTTCCGATTAGAATTTTAAAAAATATTTGTGTCTCAAAGGTATTTTAAATAACACAAAAAATATTTTTAAAATTAGTTGTATTCATATGAAGTGCAAATATGCGTTTGATACTAATAAAACGTGTTTTCTATTTTTAAATGTAATAAAAATCAATAAAATATAGGCAAAGAGGTAAGATTATTTAGTTTCTAAACGTAGCCATTAAGAAGTTGTTAATGTTGCCAGATTTTAAAATACCCATTTATTAGTTGGTAGAATTACAAAATTGGGAGGATATGGTAATATATATAATAGAAAAATATTATTATTTGAATACATAATATTGCGTTCTTTGAACTATGAAATAAAATTTGAAACTATTCCAAAACGAGCTGACATTAGGTGATAATGTTGCAATTTATTAAGACTCATAAAGTGTGTCTTCGTAAAATATGTTAACTTGTTAATGAGTATATTAAAGACTATCTCAAATAATTTTTATAATCTATTTCAGACTAAAGGTATTTAAAAATAGTAAATAATCCATTCAATGTATGTAGTGATTTTGAAAACTTGAAAAATATGTTTCTTTACACTATTTATGTGTTTGTCACAATAATTAGGTAGGTAAAGTACATAAATAATATAACAAATCAGTATTTGAAATACAAGTGAACACTTTGTGTGATTTACCTATTTTGATGAAGTGTTATTCATACAAGAATACTTTATAGAATTATAGTTAGACATTCTATCCTTGTCAAAACTGAAACTCTGAATAAAATAGGCTGTATCTTAAAAAAAATTAGTTGCCTCTTTATACATAGTTTTGTTCTATATACCACCACGGTTTATAATATGATTTATTATACCAAGGAGCTATGTTTACTAAAAAAATAAAAAGCAATTTCAAAATAAATAGGATATGATTAAAACAAACTGCTTTGTATCATTTTTTAATTTGTCTTTTTATAAGTCTTCCTGAAATTCAACATATTCATTTATGAAAAGATGAAAAGGTAGATCTAAACATATTTTGACGACATACTATATGGAACTGGACAACATACCATGCATTTATATCTTATTATTATTTATAAACAATGGTTCAAAACAAAACTATTATTTACACTTTGTTCAAATTAACTTCGAAACAATATTCATTGCCACGGCCGAGGTTCTTTAGTCACCGATGTATTTGTGATGTAACTAAGAATATAATTTGATAATAGAACGATCCAAACTTATGTAGGTTAACATTCAGATGCCCTTTGCATATCAATATTATTACCGGGTAAACGACCACTTTCATAAATCGCAGGCATTTGAAAGTTTATATACATTATCAGTTAGTGTAGCAATTGATATTATTATTCACTTACATCACCATTTACAAGGCTTAAGCCCAAATAAATATCTCCAAAAGAACCGCCACCTATTTTTCTGATTATCCTATATCTACTGGCAATTAATAACTCTTTTCTAAACGCTAGTGCATATTGAAATGAATCCATGACTGGTTTATGTTCTCATAACTAATTTAAATTGTTAATTTTGTAATAATTTAACACAAAATAGTTCAAATAAACACTCCGACACGCTAACAGCTGTGTCGGTGTTGCCAAAATTATCAGACGTGATGACAGTTGCGTTTTAGATAAAGTAACAAACAAGGAAAATCGCAATTTATCGTAAAATAAAATAACCAATGAGCTTATTAAAATTGGCTTTATTAATTTAGCTAAAAAATAAAACAATTATAGTTTTTCATCAACGAAGTGATCATGTTTGCTTTAATTAAAAAGTAGCTGGCATGGATTAGTAGTCGATGAATGAATCTAAAAACTTACTTCGTTCGGATACAAGCCTTTTGTTCAGATCTCCAATATATTATTATAAAAATATACTCTTAGGGTGCGTCCACACCAGTAATTTCTCTGGGCTTAAGTGAGACTTATAAGATTCTTATAAGAACATAGTTTACTAACATGCTGCGGTAGGATACGAGGGGTATGGACTTATTAATCTTCTAACAGAATTAGTGTGCAACATGGGCTTTTTTATTTAGGAAAAGATCTATGAAGTTAGCATGACCGCAGCCTTTGACTGCTCGACTGGAATTTTGACGAGAAACGTAAGATCGTCCAGCAAGAGCAAGCTATAGAAGAACTAAGCCAGCTACGCTCACTTATGGTACCTGTGGAAAACTATCACAGCCTCCAGAAAATAAATAGAGCTTTGTAAAAATTTATTATTATAATTTTTACTATCTGTAGTATATATGCATTATTTTTTTATTTCTTTTTCAATTATTACTAGGGACAGGGTCTTTGAACATAAACACATTATTACTATAATGTACATGATTTTTATTCGATAATAACATAAGTGTACCTTTGCACAATAAATATATAACACTTAAATGACGAAAAATAGTCAAACAGTTTTAGTGTAGTAAATTCGAGATAAAAACAACAAAAATAAAATGATTTAAGAAATAAAATGATAAAAAATGCATTTATGCTTAATCTATGATATTGTTGCGCATGTTTATTTTATTTAACATTTCTTGATTCTTTAAACATAATTAAGGCATGTTGTTTCGTTTTCTACATCTATGTTACCGTTACGTGTACAGCTAGCAATCTAATATGCGAATGGAACACCTAAATAACCAAATGCATCGGTTTAAGATTCAACTAATACTTTCAATCTTTTTAGCACCTAAAATTACAGACATTTTAAAAATTACATCTAATGACATCTCCTATAAAAATGTGTAATACTAATTAAATTAGTGGAAACTACTGAGTAGTAGTACTATTCCATTTCTGGCAACATTTAAAATCAAAGTTCGTTCAATAGTCAAAAGAGGAGTTTTGACAGGTTGATTTTTTTCGTTGTTTTTTTTTTAAGGCGCAGGCATGCACTTGAGCCGTTCGAAGGCGGCCTTCTCGAGTGCCTCGCGGTGGTCGGGATGGGCCACCTTGATGAGTTCGTACGCGCGCTGACGCAGCGTCTTGCCGAACAGGTACGCGATGCCCTGCTCCGTCACTATGTAGTGAACGTGGGCGCGAGTCGTCACCACACCCGCACCTGGAATTACGACATATTTTATTATTACACTACATTATTACCCCTTCTTTTCTACATATTATAGGTAGGTGTAGGCAAAAATATGTATACAAGCAAAATCAAAATCAAGCGAGATTTGTTGCAACTCAAAAAGAAAAATATGTACATGATTGAGGAACTGTCTTCAATAATTTCTTTATAATTATGTAACACGTTTTATAATAGCAATCTAGATTTGAAAAAAATAATCATTTGGAAATTGGAATGTATACGTATTTTTGCTAGTGACTGTACATATTAAACAGGGTGTTACCGAAAGGGTTTATAAATCTAAAAGGGGTTAACAGTGCATCTATTCATAGAAGTCAGTATACGAAGTAGTCAGAAAACATCTCATCGTCATCAAAATCTGAAACGGTTTGACCTATCTACGAAAAATATAGTAAGTTAAAATTTTGTAGCTGTCTACCTTTTCCTCGTTTTCCCAATGTTGACTTTAGGTATAACAACGACATACGTAGTACGTACCAACTTTAAGCGTGGGCACGATCTTGGACTCTCCTCGCTTGGTGTTGGAGACGAGCGCGATGATGGGCTTGCCGCGGCCGTCCAGCGACTCCGCCGCGCCGCGGATGAAGTCCACCTGCCCGCCGAACCCGGAGTACATGCGAGTGCCTGGAATAGGGTGAAAAAAAATATGTAATAAAAAAATACTACAAGTACAGTAGTACAAATTTATATGGGATCGCCTCTGAGGTATACACTATAGAAGACAAAAAAATTGTAAACAACGACATGACTTAATGAAAAATCTATCAGTACGAAAAATGAATAAATAATCTTAGATACGTTTTTCACGAAATAAAATGCGCATTACCTCATGATTTTGTATACAGATTTTACGTGAAACTGGCTTAGTAAGCCCAGTAACATCTACTGTTTTATAACAAAACTCAACTTTAATAATCTTTATTTAGATATTTTACTGATGACTATGACTAAATACATTTTTCAATTTCAAAATAGAGTTCATCATGCCATAAATAAAAAATAATGAGTCAGGTGTTGCCACTACATAAAATCTTACCAATAGAGTCGGCACACACTTGCCCCGTGATGTCGACCTCAATGCAAGAGTTGATGGCTGTCATCGTAGGCTGCAGGGAAACTACGTGCGTGTTGTTCACGTAGTCGATTTCCAACATTTCTGGAAGAATCATGTAAATTGGTTAGTTGAGGCAGAATAGTTGTTTTATTGTAGTTAATGGTTTGCATAAATACGATATGATATGTATTGATTATAACACTAAATGCGTACTGATGAAACTTTGCCTGAAAGATACTTTATGAGTGTTTAAACTTAAGCTTGATTCGGACTATCCCTACGGACTTGTTTATATTGAAATGCTGATGTACAAGCTAAGTAAATGATACACTAATGATGAATTTATGAATGAAATATTTCTAAGACTTTGAGTTACGTGTTTACGATAAATATATGGGCATACTAGAAGGCATAATGTAATAAATAAGCCGCATACGAGACTGATTGTGACATTGTACAAAAGTATCAAAAGCTAATAAATTACAAATTGTTTTTACATAAATAATAAAAAAACTTCTAATTTAAAAGAAAAGTAACATAAAGAACCTGTTATCGACTAATATCACGGGCATTTTACTTTTCATTCTTGTTAACTTTGCCTACAAAATAAAATAAAAACATTAAAGATTAACAAATTTTCAAGTTAGGAATTCTAATGAAAACATGTGTCTAATATTTCACATAATAAGTAAATACTCTTATAAGATTGTCCAATAGGTATTTATTTTGGAACAAGATACCTCACGACCTATGTTTTAGTCATCTCTGCCAGTACTGTGAGCTCTGAAGACATTGCCAGTTACATTAATCAGACTCTGTACTATACAAAACACCATAAATAATGTATACGAAGTGCAGTACTAACCAATGAAGGGGTTGTTGTCAACAAAGTCATATAGCTCCTTGTTGCCGACTAGGAAGCTGCCAACTATACGGCCTTTGTGGTTCTTCTTCCTGAAACACATTAAAAATAACTATTAGAATATAATCAATACTTAGATCATAAAATAGTCTTTGTTAATAAGCATCGTTCAAAAGACTACTGCGATCAAGTAGTAATCGTCACTAAAATGTTTGAGGGTTCAACAATACTTTAGTTTTTAAAACATAACATAACATACCATCACGCCTGTATCCCCGAAGGGTTAGGCAGAAGTGTACCAATGTACACCCACAGTTTGCCGGTATGTTTAGGTCCCATGTAATAGGGGGCGAGCATATTGCCACTAACCGGGCACAAATCCAAACTCCGACCTGCTACTGAGAATTTCATAGAAAAACCCAATAACACCTTGGTAAACTTGGGAATCGAACCCAAGACTCTAGCGTAGCAGTCGCGCCTAGCACCACTAGGCCATCGAGGCAGTAGTTTTAAAAAAGTGCATAATATAGTGTTAGAAAGCCCCGGGATTATAAATACTGTCGCTCGTAAACATTTGTTTAAAATAGACTCTCTGTTTACTTTCTTACAGTTACTGGCCATTTAAATTACAAAAAAAAATATACATTAACATTAATTAGCGTTTAAATCATCATCATCTCCCTGTCCTGGCAATTATTTCGAGTCGGCGCCATGCGTATTTAGGTTCCATTCATCTATCTCTCCTACTCGTCATATCAGCATCTAATTATATTTTATAATTAATTGTTATATAATAATAATTTATTGAATTAAAATAACCGTTAATGGATTTCCTGAAGTCATTATAGATAGGAATATGATAAGACACGTGTATAATTGTGAATTTCCTATTCGTATTGATCAATGGGGTCACGAACTCACGACTCACGAGCTAGTTATACTCGTGATCCCTTAAACAGAGCCATTTACATTGATATGTGTTGCAAGCCTCCTAAATCCAGATCTATGGTAAGGCTTAAATGGTGGTTATAATTTTCTACTTGAAAAAAAGTCAATAAAAAATAAATAAATTTAAAAAATAAAAAAACCCGACTGCATACAAAAACACTTTAAATAAAAACTGAAAAGTAAAAAACAAGTTCAATAAGTCTAGAAGTGTAGATAGCAATGTTATTAGTACAAAAATTAAATAATCAATACACAATCAATCTAATGAGAAACATAATTGACTGTCACAGTCGGTACCCATAATGAATGGTTTTAGTCTAGCTTATTTAATGGGTCCCGACTGTGACAGTCAATTGAAGCTACGATGTCATAGGCAGATGCACCGACACTTTAAACATACATCATCGCACATCGTTTAAATTTTACTGGTTACTCACTTGTTATTAGTAACGCATCCACGCTTGACGAGGTCGATGACCCCGACGCTGAACATCTCAGAATGGATGCCGAGGTCCTTGTGGTTCTTCAGGCAGGTGAGCACCGCGTCGGGGATGTTGCCGATACCTGGAACGAACGTGTTGAGTTATAATGACAAGAGAATAATATTTTTGGTATGGATATCTAAACTCATTTCCTAAGGATTTGTTCAGAAAGGTAAGATAAAAATGTTGACCGATGTCAGGGATAAGAAAATTTACCAGAGTGCATATTAATTGGAAGACTTCCAGATTAAAAAAAAAACTGCACAAAAAAAATGTTTATTTATTCAGTGACTTGTTGACTTTAGTGAATATGTCTATTCTTGTTTTAATATTGTTTTTTGTTTTATATCTTCAGTCCCATGGTTGAAAGAGATGGCGGTGTCAGACTAGACCGGGTGCTATGGGGCCATTTGGGACAAGTTTATGCTGTGGATTTAGGATTTAGTTTATGCTGAAAGTCTTTGCTCGTAACCCTCACCCATCTGCAGCGTGGCACCGTCCTCGACCAGGTGCTCGCCGATCAGCTGGCCTATCTTGGTCTCCTCGGGGGTGGGGGGCTTGCCGCCGTGCTCCGGCAGCGGCGTGTTGTCCTCCACGGCGTAATCGATGTGCGACACGTGGATGATCGCGTCGCCGAACGTTCGCGGCATGTGCACGTTCACTTGGGCTGGGAAAGAACATTAGGTTACTAAAGTTGAGTGAAGAAAGGAACTGAGAAGTACTATCCAGGCTAACCACGGGAACAGTTGTAAAAGTTTTGATAGGTAACCTTACCAATAATAAGCTTGGAGTTAACCAGCGCTGACCGGACGCAGTCAACGGAGGTTCCCAAGCTGCAGTACCCGTGGTTGTCAGGGGGAGAGACCTGGAAACACAAGATATCTTTATTTAAAATGTAATGATTTAAACACGAAACGATGATTATTTGTATACATATATAGTGTATGTCTTTGTGAATAATGACACTTCCAACTAAAACAGTTGGGTCCGTAAAATCTATTTAGGGTCTAGTTATTCCGTCTAGTGGCCTGGAAGAAATTGCTATGCGCAAAAAGGCAACCCGCTGTATCACTGTTTTTTACACGACTGCCAAAAAAGGAGTGTTATGTTTTCAGGGTTCATGTATGTATGTATGTTTGTGAGTTTCTTTATTCTACCATAACTTCTAAAAGGCTTGACCGATTTCAATGTTTGTGGTATCATTAGAAGCTTTGAGTTATCCCGAGTGACATAGGCTATGTGGACATTAAAAAATGTTCAAGTGTGAGTCGAAATCGCCTGCATAGGGTTCCGAACGATTTTTTTTTGTGTTGTGTCATGTTTTTGTGTTGTTCACTAAAAGGTATTAAATAAAAAAATTATATCGGTCGGTTACTTGGAACAATTCATTACAGGTTGGTGACTGCAAATATTTGACTTGCTTTTAATTGTTTTAGTTCACTTTTTACATATTTTTTTGACATGGCAGGCGTGTTTTTTAATTTTTTTTAATTTTTTTTCCTTTTATATTGGTGTATAATAAATATGTATGTCTAACAGAAGGGACATAAGGTAAAAATACTTCCTTTTTTTCATGGCTGACATAAGGAAACTGAACGATAAAAAAAAAAAAAAAAAAAATTATTGCATAAGCTTGTGTAACTTTACAGTACAACTTACATAAAGACCTCCTTTTAAGTAAAGTATATACTTGTGATAGGAGATACACGATGAGAGCTATCATAAGAAAAGTACCATAGAATATGAATAAATACTGGCATCAACCGACTGACCTGAATGAGGGCGATGTCGGGCTGAATGATCTTCCTGTGGAACAGCTTGGGGATGTCCTGCAGGAAGATGGGGATGGCATCGGACCGGCCGTCGGCGACCGACTTGCGGACGTTGCCGCCCATGAATAGGGACACGGATCTGTATAAGAAAAATATATTATTTTAAATAACTTAATACAAATTCATTTATTGAACATAAAATAGGGTACATAATATTATGGTGTTAATTAAAACACTTTTCAGTCTATTTTGTCCTAGGTATTCAATTATATGTAATTTGAAAATAATTATTTATTGCTGTCATTTTTGTCAAATGTTGTCTGGAAGATGTTGTTATCTATTGTATAATACGGCCATTGTACCCTATTAGTGCTATTAGTATTATTATCGTCACTTGTATCTGTTGTTGGTTGTGTTTCCACAACCCTTTTAAAATAACAAATTCCTTAATAAGACTGATTGATAATTTAAACAATCATATCGAAGAGAAGACTGCGTTCTATACGAGGCACAGATAGATCTGTTTGTAAACGTACGGTCAAGCTACTGACCAAAATATCTAAGGGATATAAAGGATCGAGCAGAATAAATAGTATTCATATCCGTAGGAAACAGGAAACATTTTTAACTAAAAAGTATCCAAATAATTGAAGGCAAACGTAGCAACAGTTAAACTAGTTTCAAGATAACATTTATCTGACATCTCACGAGTGTAGTATTGAGATAAGATGTCGGATTATGTCTGATGTCACCGGCTGATGATGTACCAGATATGAAGGCTTTGTGGGTATTAGGATAGTTCACATAAGGCAATAAAGAAATTGTGAGAAGTTATCTCAGATACTTGTAAGTATCTCTATACGAACAACCTCGCACCGATACGAATCGAAATATTCACAAATAATATTGTATTCATATTTTTTATTAAAACAGTATCAAAAGGCGGATGACAAGCTATATTTTTTTGTTTCACACCTTTTGTATACACCATGTCTCTACCAAATAAAGATATATTCTAATGTATTATTGTGGTATTCCATGGAAATAAATACCTACATACAATTTTGCTATGATCTTTGATGCCCTTACCCTAAATTACTGTCTTGTTTAGGTACCGAACATATTTCGTTGGCACGTTGGCACCTCTTGCAGAATAACTAGATGAAAGCAGTATTTATTAATCAGTAAAGCAATAGCTGCTATCTTATCTGCGTTCATTCACTATTAATCTTCGCCGTGTTAATTGTTCACTCACATTTAACAATCACAAGACTTATAACGATTGCAGCAATTTTACTACACTGATAAATACATTGTGAAAGTCAGCTGATGAGAATGGAAGCTAATCCTAACATAGTTTAGGTAAAGCAATCTCACTTCGATACCATTTTCAGCAAGATGAACTTTAGTATTGAAGCTTAAATCGCCCCAAAAGTAACAATTTTCAGATGTTTCCAAAGAGTCTCTTTGTTTTTTTTCATTCATTTAAAGATAATCGACTCTCATATTGAGGAATTTCATGTGTCTCGTCAGAATATCACAAACATTCAACCCACATACTCATAGAAAAAGTAAAATTAAAACAGACTTTTAAGACTCAAAGGCTTTTCCTTCTAATCCAGACGATTTATGGCGTAAGAGTATATACGGGTGGCTAGTATGTATGACTGACTGTTCTTTGGGGATTGCGATTTCAATCACCAATTGGACAGTTTCATTTCAGTTAGCAAAAATCGTGCAGCTGTAGTCACCCATGCAAAGGCCTCATAATGTCTGGGAGATTGTCTCCTTGTTTCTGGTTTCGAGATCGTCGATTCTGCTTGCGACCATGGCCTGTGTAACCCGGTCGAGAAATCAAGCCCAAAAAGGTATTTCTGCATGTCTCGCGCTAATTCCCGTGTGTAATATTACTGTAAACACGCAGCGCGATAGTTGAAGTTAGTAATGCTTCTAGTTGCTGAACAATGTTAGATATGTTACGAACCTGAAGATATCCTTGCATTCAGGAGCAACGTACGCCGCTTCCTTCTCAGTGTGCATATGAACGACCTTGATGTCTCGCAGGGAACCAGCCTTGCCCACATCCGTCATGGCGTCCAATAACGGCACAGGGGTGGCCGCAGCGCCCTGCGCGTATACTGTCTGACCTGGAACAAGGGTAAACAAATATGCACTAGATTCCTTAAGAGTTATTTCAAAAGGATATTTAAAAAAATAATAATTGTACGGTAATAGATAGACCGATGTTTGTAACGTGTTAACATTTTGGTATCAAAACACAAAGGGCCTTATTACAAAAGATGGTTTAAACCAAGACTAAGGTAAACCCAGGTTTAAAATATACCCATCACTTTCTTATGTCATATAACAAAAAGAGACGGGGCTATTCTAAAACCTCGGTTTTTCTTAGACCATCTTTTGTAATAAGGGGGAATGAGACGTTATTACAAGGAACTAAACAGGCTATAAAGGATTTCTTCCAGATACTTTAAGGGATTAAGTATAGATAAGCATGTACGATGCAGTATGTTTAGTACTCAATGGAAATGGCAGCTTATTAATATTTCCTATCCCTCGCTTACTTAGCAAAATATTGAACCCACGTCTTTTGTACGTTTCAATCGTATTTCTAAACTACTCTTTACTATTCCGGTGGCATAGGGGTATCGAGTTATACGATAGAAATATTATTCTTATGGGACTACGCACACTTATTCAGCTTTTGTCCATAGGAAACAACAATTTTGTATGGAGATGTTTACGCGTCCATTCAGCTTTCCGCGTCCATTCTGCTTTCGCGGCAAACCATTATAAAATGAGGATAAATGTGTTTTTAATATGCGAATGCTATAGAGTTTAATAGAGATTGTTGTTTTCTATGGAAAAAAGGTGAATAGAGCTGAATAAGTGTGCGTAGTCCCTAAGTGTGACCAAAATCGTTCAGCGAAACGCGAATGGAGCTGAATAAGTGTGCGTAGTCCCTTAATCTGAGCTATACAACTGTATTTCCAACAGCTCAAAATACTGTTGTAACTAAAACTACGCTTACTCACTGTTACAATTAATATTTACAATACCTGCCTAACGTTTTTGCATAAGTACACCTTTACAGTTACAAATGACATGAAATTCAAATTGTATTCTAATGCGTAAATTTTGTTGAACTCTAAAGCTGACTCATTTATGTAATCAAAAGTAGAAGTTAAGGTGGGGTCGTTTTTATTTCTACACAAAATTAGTATACATATAACGCCTTCACAAAAAAGACACTTGCGAAATGGGTCAGGAGTTTTACCTATTTAAAACTGTGCGAGTCTCGCATAAGGTCCATTTGGGGCTCGAGTCTGCTATTTACACTCCGTGTCAGTGTGCTCATAGTTGGCTCGTCCGGCGGCGTTCGGGCCCTCTCGGGCGGCCCGAGCGCGCCCGAACCGGCCCGAACGCCGCCCGAACCGGCCCTAACGCCGCCCGAGAGGGCCCGAACGCCGCCGGACGAGCCAACTATGAGCACACTGACACGGAGTGTAAATAGCAGACTCGGGCCCCTGAAGTATCTATTAATTTCACTAATGAGGGACAAGCTACTGGCTTTTTATTGGTATTCCCTAAATTGGATTTTGACAGATAATATATGACATGCGAACTTAGCGGATTAGTTTAATCGCATAACCCCTTATTAACCTGAACTTAAAATTGATCCAATTTCTTGTAATTTCACATTTATATACACATATATAATATTTAAACTAAGAAACTGACACTACTCTTAAATATCTACAAAGAGCATAATAGATTTTAACTCTCTCAAAAAATATACAAGATAGCTGATCCCTAAAACATTAATACAAGTAATACCGACTAGGCGACTGTATCTGGGGGCACGGCAGTGCCCCAGCCAAGTCTCGAGCAAAACGGGCACGGCCGTACCATTCTTTTCTCGAAGCGTTTCGCGGCTATTTCACCCCCCCTGTATCATCGATACGGACAAAGCTAGGGGTTTAGGTTTTCGATGACCTAGAGTAAGTATTAAAACAAGCTCAGCCTCAAAATTACATGACATTTGAACCAATAGTTTACGAGTTATGAGCGATCAAAGTTACACCATTTTGTCACTCACTGACTCACTCACTGACCGATCATCAAAAATCTAAGGTACTTCTAGCAAACTTAGAACCTTCAAATTTGGCACCAAGATAGGTTATTAGCTACATGTAAAGGGAAAATTATAAAAACGGTAATAAATTATATACCTTAGTAAATAATATGAAACAAATTTATATTTGCGGTTTTACAAGAACATGGTATATGAATTTTGACTGCATTGTTAACTTTGTTTTTTGTTTATGTACAAAAAGCAAATATTTTTATGGCAATTTTGTTTATTTAAAAAAAGAAAAGAAAGAGACCTACAAAAAATAAATGAGATCCTACCAAAAACATTCAATGTAAAAAAAAAGCCAAGTCTCTCTATGCAATTCTTCCATCGTAAAAAGTTTTGAGATCGCATAGGAGCCAAGTCCTGTTCAACTTAATTTGTAATAATAAATCAATATTTTGTGACTATATCAATAGTTTTGTTTACATTACAATAATAGTGACTTGGCCATGAGCATAATAAGATACAAATATAGAACGGCATATTTGGAGGAGTTGAAAGTAAATTATAAATAATATGAGGACACCTAAACCGACAGTCGGTATCATCCAAGATCAGTGAACTGCACATGCACTATATCGCATGTTAAGTCCATAGTGATCTTAAATTCCAATCAGTTACAAAATCATGTCCATTTATATAATATATCAATTAAACGGTATTTGCATGTAATTACAAGGAGCACACGACCTTTAACTTGTGCTCATGGCCAAGTCACTGTTATTGTAATGTAAACAAAACTATTGATATAGTCACAAAATATTGATTTATTATTACAAATTAAGTTGAACAGGACTTGGCTCCTATGCGATCTCAAAACTTTTTACGATGGAAGAATTGCATAGAGAGACTTGGCTTTTTTTTTACATTGAATGTTTTTGGTAGGATAGAAATTAGCTTAACAATTGGAATATGTATTGTATTTAAATATACATTCTATTTTTATTTCTAATGTCTAATTTTGTATTAAAGCATGACTATTTCAACTATTTGGCATTAGTCGTTAGCAAGTAGGAACAAAGTACATGTAAACAACTTCATTGATTAAATTTGTTCCCACAATAAACACAGACATAAGGCTAAGGCCGCACTACGGCTAAACCACCGCGGATTTTAAACGCCTGATTTTGTGAGTAAAGGAAACTAATGGAAGCGGCCGCACTGACGGTTTTTTACACGACTGCCCAAAAAGGAGTGTTATGTTTTCAGGGTTCATGTATGTATGTATGTTTGTGAGTTTCTTTCTTCCACCATAACTTCTAAAAGGTTTGACCGATTTCAATTTTTGTGGTATCATTAGAAGCTTTGAGTTATCCCGAGTGACATAGGCTATGTGGACATAAAAAAATGGTCAAGTGTGAGTCGAAATCGCCTGCAAAGAGTTCCAAACGATATTTTTTTTGTGTTGTGTCATCGTTTTTTGTTGTTCACTAAAAGGTATTATACAAAAACTACACTTCTCATCAAAAAAATCGAAACACTTTCGTTTTTATTGTTTTTGTCCTAATTTTTTACAAAAGAGAATTAATTCCATGAAAAAAAAAACATTATTGTGTAGCTGGCAGTTTGGTCATTACAGTAAGAAGAAAAAAATCAAAATTCGAAATTAGAATTTCATTTGTTTATCCTATAAATGAAATTAATCACTGTTTTGAGACAAATGTGTATTTAGGGTTGGAGTACGTTTCTCGTTTAAAAACTAAAAATTAGCGCTTGTCTTTAAACTTTTTGTTTCTTATTTCATTTACTGTGACTTTGGGACGTCTGAAAAAACTTTTTTTTCTAAAACATATGGATACTTCGCCCGCAGAAGCCGCCCAAGTGGTGGCATTGCTGGATTCTGGACTTAGTCAGCGTGTTGTGGCTGCAAGATTGCATCTAAGCTTATCATCTGTTCATAGAGTCTACAAACGCTATCGGGAGACTGGTTCGTTCACGCGCCGTTCAGGATCTGGCAGGAATCGGGTCACTTCTGAGCGAGATGATCGATTTATTGTAACAACTTCTTTACGAAATCGACGCCTTAACGCTTTTCAACTGCAGCAGCAGCTTCGCGTTGTACGAAGAGTAGCTGTAAGTGACTCTACAATAAGAAGAAGGTTGAAGGAACGCGGATTGGCACCGCATAAGCCAGCGAATGGGCCGAAATTAACTGCAGACCATCGAAAAGCGCGCCTTAACTTTGCACGCGAGCACCTTACTTGGTCATACCTTCAGTGGAGCAAAGTACTGTTTTCTGATGAGTGTAAAATTATGCTGTATGGTAACGACGGAAGGAACAAGGTCTACAGAAGAGATGGAGAACGCTTTGCACAATGCTGCATTGAAGAAAAGGTCAGCTATGGTGGCGGTTCGTGGACGGTTTGGGGAGGAATCAGCGCCGACGGTAAGACAGAACTTGCCTTTGTGTCTGGGCCACGGCTGCCTGCACTAAACTCTCATCGGTACATCGAACAGTGTCTTGAACCTCATGTGATGCCCTATGCACATTTTATTGGCAACGACTTCATATTCATGCACGACAATGCTAGAGCTCACACCGCGGGCGTCGTACGAGATTATCTTACCGAAGTCGGTATCTCCATTATGGTATGGCCAGCAAGAAGCCCGGACATGAATCCCATTGAACATCTATGGGATGAATTAAAGAGACGAATTCGAGCAAGAGATCCAGCCCCAGAAACACTTAGCCAGCTGCAAAATGCAATCCAAGAGGAATGGGATAATATACCACAACATGTGATCGTGACTCTCATCCGATCGATGAAGAACCGTATGGAAGCAGTAATAAGAGCTCGCGGAGGGAATACAAGTTATTAAATAAACGTTTCTTACTTTTTTTTTTCATTTACGCGTGTTGTTTTACCCATTTCCTTCATATTCCATACAGGGTAAAAATTACTCATTATACAAAATACGAAACCTATGAAGACTTAATTTGAATTTAGAACATTAACATTAGGATTTAAAAACCTCATAGGTACTACTCACTATTAAATGACATTTTACATTTATTCCTAAATATACACATTTTTCTGATAATCCTTATCAAATCATAAACTGCGAGGTGTTTCGATTTTTTTGATGAGAAGTGTATAATTAAAAAAATTAAAATACACGCCTGTCAAATATTTGCAGTCGGGGTCGGTTACTTGGAACAATTCATTACAGGTCCCCCGACTGCAAATATTTGACTTGTTTTTATTTTTTTTTGACATGGCAGGCGTGTATTTTATTTTTTTTAATTATAGTTTTTTTTTCCCTGACTGATTTTTAACCGTAGTGTTGTCTCGGGCGGTTTTGCGGTTTCACGGTTTACCGCTTGCAGGAAAAAACCGTAGTGCGGCCTTAGCCTAAGGTAGTCTTTGTAGGTAAAGCGCTTACTATAATATCCGACTTGTAGGAAAATTAAATATATTAGGAATTTAGCAGCTAGAGATCACATACTAAATTGTATTCTAAATGCACCAAATAGGAATCTTTAATTACCTTTGATTATATCTTTAGAATTAGGTTTCCTACAAATGTATAAAAAATAAGCAAATAAGTCTTCACAAACATTTATATTGCAATTCTTATTTAAAAAATAAAAGGACCATACAAATGTTCTGGAAAATAAATACTGCAAAACTTTAGCATAAGAAAGCTTGGAGTTTCTTTCAACTTTTAAGTCCATTGTACGGAAAATGTTTATGGCTTGCTATTCATTGAAACCTCACAACTTTTAAATTGGAGAACAAAATTACAGTTAGGAGAAAATAACAATCCCACCAAAAACATTCTGTAAAAAACTAGCCAAGTCTCGATGGAGCTGCTTGTTTATCTCTAAAAAGTAATGAAATCTAGACAAAGTCGTACCAAGTCTAAGGTTCCTTACTGCGATTTCTTTATTATTATAGTTAATGTTGTGTGACTTGGCCGTTGAACATTCTTTATACGTGAGTGTGTACAAGTAAATTTTTTTACACGTAATGTTATATCTGTTGTAACTACCTATGTTTGTTAAGCGAGATAATATAGCCCATACTGGTATTGGTAATTGGACGCTAGTGTCTCATTTTAGGCTGTTGTTGATTGTGCAAAACATGCATTCAGCATTGACAATGCTGACTTCTGCTCTCTTCTTTTTGTGGCATCAAATCGACCACCGATCTAACATAAAATAGACGTACAGACGGACTTCTATCAATGATTAGAATTCCGACTGTACTGAAAATAATTTTTAATACTGTTTGTTTCGCGACAGATTGGTGCAATGGTGTCATGGAGCACCTGGTTTTGTACCCTTGTGTACCGTTCAACGGCCAAGTCACACAACATTAACTATAATAATAAAGAAATCGCAGTAAGGAACCTTAGACTTGGTACGACTTTGTCTAGATTTCATTACTTTTTAGAGATAAACAAGCAGCTCCATCGAGACTTGGCTAGTTTTTTACAGAATGTTTTTGGTGGGATTTCACTTCTTTTTGTAGAAACGTGGGCATATTGATTTATTTTATTAGATTTTCTTATTTGACACAGATTATTTTCTTTTTAGGAGTAGTTTTTTTATTATTACAAATCTTTCTTTATTATTTTTATAATCCGTCACTAATCATAAAATTCCTAACCTATTCAAATCTTCGAATTGTTATAATAACAACTTGCTAATCTAGTGACGTGTGCGGGTATTACCGCCACTCTTAGTCCAATGCATTATATTTTGACCAAATTTTGAGCGAAATTAATATTTTAGTGTAATTTAATAATAAAATAATAATAATATTCCGGGACAATTCACACACGGTTATCTGATCCCAAGCTAAGCAGAGCTTGTGTTATGGTAACCAGATAACTGATAAACATACTTATATATTTCTAAATACATACATTATTATAGATAAACTAGCTGTTGGTACCCGGCATGCGTTGCAATGCAATTTTTTCTACCTAGCACCTGCCTACTACCTACCTACTACCATTTAGGGGTATGAAAAATAGATAGTAGCCGATTCTCAGACCTACTGAATATGAATATAAAATTTCATAAAAATCGGTCAAGCCGTTTCGGAGGAGTATGGTAACTAACATTGTGACACGAGAATTTTATATATAAGAAGATTACACCCAGACACAGAACAAATGATCGTGCTCATCACACAAACATTTGTCCTGGGTGGGAATCGAACCCACGACCTCCGGTATAGCAGTCAGGGTCACTAACCACTAGACCAACAGGGCTGTCAGTTTATTTAATTTCAGCAATTTGTTTATTTAATTTGTGTAATGTTCGAGTAGAATAAAGTTAATCGTTCGATTATTTGTTCTTGTAAACTTGTAAGTATAAGTATAAAAGTCAGTCTAGTCTTATCCAGGGTTTTCCTTTAATTGTATTTATATGTGTATTAAGAGGAAAGGCGGGCGGAGAGACTTTTGAAAATTCGGTTTTTGAAGAAAGTAGTGCTGTCGCTCTATCGCAAGGTTTGTGAATGTGTGCGTAAGTTGACAGTGTGTGAGTGTCAAAGCGCGCTCGTTTCATGTAGTTTTCTCTTTTGGCTCCTACACACAGTGCCGCCGGGCGAGCCGCCGGCCAAGCCGCCGTGCGCCCGGCGGCATTCTAAGCCGCACAAAGGAGCCGCCGGCATTTGTTTGTGTGACGACGCGCGACGGCCTGGCCGGCGGCGGCTCGCCCGGCGGCACTGCCGCCGGCTCTGTGTGTAGGAGCCATAAGTCTACTTACTCACCAAAATCATTTTAAACATCTGCACACGTTAATTGGCATTATTGACGTATAAACAAGGGGTAACCATGACAGTACAAGGTAGCCATATGATGAACTTTTTGAAATAATAGCCGTAGTAGTAAACAGCTTAGTGGTAGTATGATTGGGAATTAATATTCTTGCTGCAAGTTCGAATCTTAGGCGAGACACCCTTTTTGAGTTTTAGTAACTAATCTTTTTTAATTAAATTTTGTTGCTTTGTACGACATAAGAATATATTTGATTGTTTATATTTTTGTCGTGCATTTTTCACACAACTCGACCTATGCATAAACAATGATTATTTTGTGTTTGTGTTTACTACCAAGAGTGAATTATGGCGTAAAAAAAATATGTTGATTATGTTATATCTTCCCTTTGACAAGGAATAATTTATGGTATATTGATTTGTGATTGGGTTGGAGTGTAGCCTTAGGGGCGCTATTGAGCAAGGACTTAGTAAAATTTTCGAAGTTTTTTTTTTTCAGTATCTTTCCGATTTTTTTGCAGTATCGGGTTGACCTTGTCTGTAACAACCATTTAGGGACTGAAAAGCATGGCCCTACGACGCACCGTTTCCGAGATATGAGCCTTCTACCGGTTTTTTATTTTATATAAAACAATTTATATTTCCAAAATGGTAGCTCGGATGAGATTTTTTTCGGGAAAGAAATTGTTGCTCTACTCAAAAGCCATGAGGTCATGTAAAAAAATTAGCAATAACTTCTAAAAATGTTTGTTTTTTAATCAGGGTCACCAGGTACTCTAGATCTTCGATTATCCTAGTTTTTATAGTTTTCCCTTTATGTGGCCATTAAACCCTAACTCTGTACCAAATTTCAGCTCTCTGAGTTTATGGGAAGTACTAGTTCTATTTTGATGATCATGAGTGAGTGTCTGTCGTAAATGCGAAACTTTGCATTCGCTGAACTTCAGAACTAAATGACCTACAGACTTGAAATTTTGGATTTTAAGTATATGATTACAGCTTACTGGATGACGAAAATTTCTGCGTTCTGGTCTTATCCAGAGGTTCTCAAATAGAGGCCTGAAAATGCGGCGAAATGGTTCCAGTAAAGGATGGTACGGCAGTGTTTGCTTCGCGCTCGACTTGGCGGGGGCACTGCCGTGCCCCCCGATAAAACAAAGGGACAGAAAAACAAAACAATATCAATAGCGGTTACAATGGGCTAACCACTAAATATTTGTGATCTCTTACAGAATTTGCTCTACTTAAATTAATTTAATATACATTCAGCACACATAAATATACCTAGTACCTACAGATAGCATTAACCTCATTCAAAAACATTGCAAATTTAAGCCAGACGCAATGCCTCTGTCATGACATTTGCAGTTACATAATACGCGAGGCCAACGACTGTTGCACACTTGTGCAGATCTACTTGTTCATATATTAAATATTGTATCTGGTATCTACACCAGCGTATTGTAAAGATAAGAAAGAAAATACAAAAAGAATGTCACTTTAGAGTTTAGAACATAACTTTCTATTTAACTCTCGATAGCGTATTTACTCGAAATGATAGTTTGTGAAGGCAGTCAGGCAGGTCCATGTAAATAATAGTATCTAGCTGAATCTAGTAAGACTGGAAGTTAACACTGACATAGCTTAGGGAAAAAGCTACGCTAAAGAAGGGCTTTTCATCTCGACAAAGAGACATACTCCTTGTAAAGCAATGTCTATTTCGTCCTTTATGCTATGATAACCTTCAGTTACGCAAAGCCGAGAAAACAAATCCTATCACTAATGTAGTTCTAAAACTATCTTTGTTTATTTTTCAATAAATAGACTAGCAGAAATACCTGAGTATCAGATAAACCGTCCCAGTAATAGAAATTTCCGATTACAATAGAAATTATCAGTGTGTCATTAACCGGAAGAATCGGTAAAGTTAACAACTGTTTATTATTAACTAGATAACGTTATCTGTTTACTTACTAGCTACACGCTTACTAGCTAATACGTTGACCCGGCAGTATCGTTATATTATTTTATAGAAAAATATAAATATTTGGTAGAGATATTTGCAGTTAGCCTGAGCGCAGGCTTTGACTGCTTCATCGGACTTTTGGCGAGGACCTTAAGGCCTCCAGCCAGAGCAATAGGAAAAAATAACTAAGTCAGCAACGTCCACTAAAGGCACCCCCTGCGGGGTTCGGACCTCGACTTAGTGCGTTGCTAAAAATCTTAATAAGGCAAAACAACAAGGGATGGCTGGATCTAAGTTTTTATTATTTAGGGACATATTTTTATTGCTAGTTTGGCCGGCTCGGGCCAGCTTAGTCTAGGGACGGGTAGATAACATTTACGTTACTATTATTTATAATACGCGATGGGCCTCGCCGGCGAGGACGTAATATACGGCGGTTGTGTTTTGTATTGCTAGTGCTAGCTAAATCGAATGCTTCTTGGAGAAGCGTTGTTTTATCGTCGGGGTACGAGATATAGAAAAATATTTTTTAGCTCAGACTAATTGGACGTTAGTAAGACGTGTCTGGATCAAAAATAAAATTACGGGACACGACAATATTGACAATCAAAATAAAAAAGAAACTATAACTTTACTATTTTACTATACTGGGAACCCTGGACAATCTGAAATCATTAACCAGACAGAAGCAAGAGTTGTCAATGATTATGACCATAGAAATATTAAAGAACGACTCGTATATTTTTATGCTTGTTCGTTACTCTCCAGTACCAGTACAGAATAGGGGTGCCTTATCGGTGTTCCTTCAATTTCTGTTATAGATAAGAATACAAAAAGCACGGATAAACGGACAATATGCAATAATTCGAAACAACAGACTATTTATAGACGGAAAACAAGTAACACTAAAGGATGACAAAGAAACCTATATAACTTCAACATTAACAAACCAACAAGGAAAAGAAAATAAACAAACCACGTACAAAAACTACAAATCTGAAAACAACGAAGCCCCTCCAAACAATACATTTCGGAACTACAGAACAACAATTTAAAATTCTTTACCAAAATATACAAAGTATAAACAATAAACAACACCTTCTTGAAGCTTTTATCAATGAAAAACCAGAATATAACGCCATATGTTTAACTGAAACGTGGCTATCCCAGGAGAAACTAGAGAACCTACACCTCAGCGGCTACACAACGGCAGCATCCTACTGCCGGCGCACTCGAGGGGGCGGCGGCGTCTGCATATTGTTACAAGAACATATAGAATTTAAGGAAATATGTGAAATTAAAGATATGTCTATAGAATATTGTATAGAAACATGTGCCATAGAACTACCTAAAGAAAATATTTTAATAGTAACTATTTATTGGAACAAAAAAGAAGAAGAAATATTTATGTGCCAAATAAAACAAATTATGTATTATATAAATAATAAATATCTTAAATACAATGTTGTAATAGGAGGTGATTTAAATATAAATATTTTAGATAATAATTTAAAAACTAACCTATTTTTAGATTTCATGTTAGAACACAAATTCATACAGCATATACAATCAGCTACACGAATTACTACAACAACTTCAACATGTCTTGATCTAATATTTACCAATTTCAATAACAAAAATAACTACACTACTATTGAAGAACTTGGTTTTTCTGATCACAGTGCAACAATTTTACATATGTTAATAAAAAACACCAATAACAGTAAACAGATAACCTGGTATGCTAAAAAAAGGCTATTTAACGAAGACAACATAAACAAATTCAAATTAGAAATGAGAAAACAAAAATGGCAGGACATAATAACAACCAATAAAAGCATCGATGAAAATTACACTGACTTTAAAAACATTCTATTAAAATACTTAAACTTGTGTATACCTTTACAAAAAATAAAATTAAAAACAAAACTTAAGAAACATTGGCTAACAAAAGGCATCAAATTAGCATGTAAAAACAAAAGACTTCTTAAAATTCTCACAACGAAATCTAATGAACCCATTCTGACGAAATACTATAAACAATACGAGAAAACATTAAAAAAAACCGTAATAACATCAAAAAAATTGCAAAATATTAACAAATTAAAAAGATCAACAAATATAACTAAAACAATGTGGGGTATAATAAATAAAAACACAAACAAAACGATAAAAAGAGAAAAAAATAATCTAAAACTTAACATAGACAATAACACAATTACTGAACCAAAACATATAGCAAACATCTTTAACAACTATTTTGTATCTATTGGAGAAAATAGCAACCCTTCTGGAACCGAACCAATGGGCGCTCCGGTAGTCTGCCCTACAGAAAATACTATGTTTCTGAGCCCAGTAGACGGATACGAAGTGAACCGAATTATTAAAAACCTACAAAACAAAAGAAGCCATGGTATTGACGAACTACCCCCATTGCTAATAAAACAATGCGCCGACGAACTTACACTACCCTTTTACCTTTTAATCAACCAATCATTTCAAGAAGGATCATTCCCTAAAGAACTAAAAATAGCCTTAATAAAACCTATCCATAAAAAAAACGACAAAACAGACCCCAGTAACTACCGCCCTATAGCGCTACTACCTACGGCATCAAAAATTTTTGAGAAGGCAATGTGCAACCGTGTATACTCTTTTTGCGAAAAATATAAAATATTGGACGATTGCCAAAACGGTTTCCGGAAAAATAGATCCACAACTTTAGCAGTTTACAAATATGTACAAGAAGCTCTAAATATGATAAACAATAGAAGCTATGCAGTAGGTATACTTCTTGACATGACCAAAGCCTACGATAAGGTGCAATTTAAAATACTTTTAAATAAATTACACGGGATCGGGATACGGGGAAATGCCCTAAAATGGTTCGAGTCTTACTTGAAAGATAGAGAACAAATTATAGAAATAGAATATTTTAATAAAAACAATAACGAAATACAACAAATCAGATCAAACCGTAAAGCAGTTAACGCGTCAATTCCACAAGGGAGCGTCATAGGATGCCTTCTATTTATAATTTACATTAACGACCTTCCCAAAACAATAAACGGACCATGTGTGTTATTTGCAGATGATGTCTCTATACTCACCTCGTGCGAAAAAAATGAGAATATAAACGAAAAACTCAATTCTCTTCTTACTTCAACATTTAACTGGATGGAAAACCATAACCTAGAAATAAACTTCTCAAAAACTAAATCCATTACCTTCCACCCCCACCAAAAAGCCCCGATAAAATTAAACTACTCCTACAATAACACAAAACTAGAACAAGTTAACGAATTCACACTCCTTGGTTTAACAATAGATACAAATGTAAATTGGAAAGCACATATACAAAAAATTCGAGCGAAACTTTCAAAATTTTCATACGCCTTACGCGAAATAAAAAAAACCACCAACCTACAAACAACACTTATTACATACTATGCCTACGCCCAAGCGTGGCTTAGCTATGGCATCATATTATGGGGGAATAGTACTGATTCGCATACCATCTTTACCTTGCAAAAGAAACTCATCCGGATAATAACCAATATTGAACAAACAGACAGCTGCAAACCACATTTCCAAAAACACAAAATTCTCACACTTACCTGTTTATACATCCTAGAAGTATGCAAATTCGTCCGACATCATCCTGAATTCTACACTACCCGACAAGATATTCAAAATAAATATAGCCTACGACACAAGAATAGATTAAATCTACCTACATCCAACCTAAAAATACATTCTTCCGGTCCGAAAATCATGTCAATAAAAATATATAACAACCTACCTAAAACAATCAAAGATGAAACAAAAACGACTGTGTTTATAAGCAAATTAAAGAATTTTTTACACTCAAAATGCTACTATACATTAAAAGAGTATATGGACGATAAATCAATAAAAAAATAATGAACACGTTCCTAAAACCCCATACCAATAAATACCTATACTATATATACTATAATACAAACACTCACACACACACACCCTCACCCTCACACACACATATACACACACACACACCCTCACACACACACACACACCCTCCCTCACACACATACATACACACCCTCCCACCCTCACACACACACATACGCACACACAACAAGAATGAATATAAAATGTTATTAAACTTATGTTTTAGTGATAAGCATAGATTTTAGTATTCTACTAGTAATAAGATATATGTACCTACTGCAAACCTCTCCAAACTCTTTATGCTGTGCCCTACCGGGTCCATATTGTTTCGAATATATTGTTTTAACTATATAAGATGCCAACTGTATAACATATGGAACGCAAATAAAGAATTGAATTGAATTGAATTGAACAATTAAAATTCTGACATGTAAGAATGTGTACCACATTATTCAGCATAGGTAAATAATATAATGAACGTCTACATCCATCAATTTTCAGTCAAAAAGTTCTGTCATGCTGTTCTGAACAAACACAAATATCGTATCACATAATACTTTAACTCGTTATCAATAGGTAAATACGTATAAATCGTAATATTGAAGATTGATAACAGTTAGGGTTCGTCTAGATTGCGCGTCAATTGCGATGACGCGATGAGGACGCGCGAATAAGCGATTAAATGTAAGGAAATAATCATCCTTATCATAATGCCGTTATTTCATACATTATTAATTTAGATTCATCTTGTTGCAATTGCAAATAAGTATAGTACTCATTTTGCTTCTAAGAACCAGCACAAATTACTGGATGCTATTTTCGAAGCTTCTCTATCATTATCTGTATGTAGTTCGTTAGTACACTGAGGATCACATTTGCAGAAGAGTTAGTATTGTAAGGCAATTAATTTTAATAGTCAACAAATATGTCAGTTATCCAATAAATCTTTATTGTTACTTTATAGAGGGAATATGGAACAAATTCATATGTACTTATATGATAAATATTTGGATCACATTTTCCAATCATTAATCGAAGCGCAAACGCGCCGCTTCTTTCAATTACGCGCAAGTTAGGACAAGGCCTTATCTTTAATCCATTACCTACAACAAGCATATTTATTATGCCATCAATCATATTTTATTAGCGAGAATACTATATCATCTCGTAAAATCAATATTATAGTAAACATTATACAAAACTTAAACCGCTCATATACATCACATGGTTATAATAAAAGCTGGTTACAAATCCACTTGCTTTTTCAAAGGCCCTATTATAAGACAATTTTGTTTAGGTAATAAAACCGAAAGTTAACCGTAAGTTAAATTAAGTTTAGTCTTACTTTGTGTTAACTACATCACGTAAATTTCTCTGATCAAAAATAAGTAGCTAAAGCAAGTTAAGTACTAGGGAATTCAGGGAGAACGAAGGTAACGCAACCACCCGTGACCCGTCTGAGGATCGAATCCGGGACCTAGGCTGGCGACGCGACACCTTGAAAACCGGCTCGACACGGTCGTCATATGGCGATGTCTTAGTACAATTACGCATTTGAATTGCAAGAGGGCAACAATATCGTTTGTGTACGATAACTGAACTTGAAATAGATACAAAAATTAATTTCAAGTTTATACACACGAACAATGTAGAGGGAATGAGATGTATGTAATGTTTTTCAAGTAGAAATATTAGATGCAGAAAGCTACTATTAAGTAATTATAAGATTTGTGTTCTGGGCAACCAATTTTAAATGAGCATTTCTTTCTAATTAAACACAATAGGGCATGATCTTCAACTTATTTCAGAGCAATATTTATTTGTAGACACATCAGACTAACTTGGTCGCTGACATCTTGAACCTACAGATAAAAAGAGCTATGACGCAGGAAATTTTTTATTCATTTGTTTGTACAAGCCCACCAGCAGATTACCCACTTATCAACCACTCCTCCGTTTAATTTATAACCAATTTACACCAGCATATTGTTTACATTCAGGAAAGTGACGTGAATTAAGACTTAATAAATCAACGTGGATAGCGTATTGTTATTATATTTTTATCATGTCGATAACTTTTTGCACACCCTTATTATGCAATTATTTGGAGTATTTTTTAAAATATACTCTCATTTGAAAGCCAGCAAGCAGGGGGGAGGCCTTTGCTCAGCAGTGGACGTCTTCCGGCTGATGATGAAGCAGTAATGATTAAACATGGTGAATATGGTGATCAATGGTCGGTTCTTGGCGATATAAAAGAATTCTTAGCTCTGTAGACGGAAAGATAGAGGTTGGTTTTATATCGATTCTGCTCTGCTGTCACCGCACAGGAGTCTAAATACGTTTTTTTGACAATTTGAGCTATTCAATGCCCGCACTAATCATCATAATATATGCAAATTAGAAAATCGTAAACAGTAAAGTCTTTACATACCAATTTATTTTATGCCTTTACGTATTTGTTTAAACCTTATTGAGTCAATGACAGAAGCTAATACATTCTAAGTTAGTTTTGCCCTGAATTCTCCGTTTCCGAGTTTTTTCAACCAGCTTCTTGAATGAGAGTCTTTTTTCGTCAGAGGACAGTTGCATGCTGGTATTTTTCTAACTGAAGTCTTATAAACTTTCATAATATTGTCAATTCAAGAATAGCTAGTAAATATATCCACTGTTCTACAAATGTTACTATTTTACAGTCACTTTTTACAGTTACTTCGGGCCATTCCTTGATTATTCCTTGAGCATACTTGACCTAAAGATGAAGAAGTAGTTCTACGCTTTTTTTCTTTCTGTTCTTGTATTAACCGAGGGCAAGAAAACAAAAGAGAATTACTTAGAAGTAAACCAACACAAGTAAAAATATTACTCATTATTTATTACTTTCAACGAAGAAACAAAACTAAGTGAGATACGTCTGCCGATTCTCCCGAAGCCAATAGAATTGTCTTACGTCATTTCGAACTTACGAACAAGTAACTATTTTTGATAAATCTATTACTATACCTAATTAATTATTCAATATTAACTTGAACACAATAAGCCAGTTTGAAAGAAAACAATAGTTAATACCAAATGCCTTTTTAGGAACGGTTTCTATGACTAAACATATAGCAAGAGTAAAATACTGTATGGGATTTAGATTTTTTGTCCGAAAACGTTAGTAGATAGATAAGGTTTTTTGCCTAACAAAAGGAAAACCATCGGAATCTTAAGACATGAAGACTAACCAAAAAGTAGGCCAAGTTAATCGATCGTTATTAGCAACGAGATACGATACGTATTGAGTCTAATGTAGAGGCGTCTTCCGTTCGCCATCTGTGACGAAGCTACAGATAGACGCAGTCTAACCCTTCTTGTTTTTTATATGATACTTATTTTTATAATAATTTTGAGCCTGAACTGTCCCACTGCAGAGCAAAGGCCTTCCTTTCCTCATTCCATATGTATATTTTGAGAGCTAGTTGTTACCAACTACCACACTGTTTGTACGCGTCTACCTTATCGCCCCATCTCCGTTAAATAATTAAAATTATTTACTATAAGTATGGTTTTTGGCATTATGCTATCATGTAGGTACCTATCACAACAAGGTATCCATTAAGAAACTATGACTGAGCCACTTTTATGCCTTTGAAAAGTATTCAGTGTTAAAAGCAATTCATTTGGTTAGATTAGAATACATTTTCGGCAGAAAGAGTGAGGCGCATTTATTTTTGGGTCTGGTAGGTAAAGAGCATTGTACCTTATGTAAATAACTCGATTACGACATTGCATTTTGAATTTGGAAGTCCCCAGCTACGAGTATGATTGGCTAAGAGCCAAAATATGCGTATCAAACCGCGCCCACGCATCGCAAAATTTTGTTATCTGTAGTCTCACATTCACATGTTGTTAAAAAAGTACAATTGGATTTATTCAGGTTGTATATAAAAAATACTTTAATGATGAAAAAAAAATACCTTATCATTGCATTGGCCTATCTACTTATACAATTTCGAGTGGCTACTTATAATCATACCAGCAATTGATGTAAATTACTGAAATACAAGTAATTTTAATTGTGAAGTACTTCACCATAAGAAAAATGTCATTTATAATCAATGTATTACTGTCTACTCGCTTTCGTAAAATGTCAGGTTTAATCCCAAAGCTTATGAATGAATTCTGCATCGATAAGCTATTCTATAAGTTATTATTAATTAAAAATACTCTAGATGTGTAAACGTTGAGGAAAAAGTTGCTTAAAAATGTCATTACTGGCAAGGCAATAATATAACCGATAATACACATTCTACGCACGCATGTTTAAACATATTTGTGTTGCGTTAAATAATAAACCTGTGTAGCATTCAGCCTGATTAGAGGTCACATACGATTGTTTTGTAGCATTTCGGTGTAAACACAAAATAAACATTAAGCAGTCAGGTTACAATTTGTAGTTGTTATTTTTTGTAATGACAAATACTTTACTACGTAATTATGACTTTCATGTATTTAGTCTGACTTTAAGTATTGTCTTTATGTTACTGAAAAAAGGTTCTTGTTTCTTAGCTTATCTCAATTAAATATACTACTACAGCCCGTGTGGTCATGCAGGATATAAATACTCAATAATATTCCTAAATCGTCGTAGAACCAAAGTAACACATCAACAATGTATTGCACCTAAAAAATAACAATTAGCTCGTACAAGCATTGTGTAATGAATAGATAAATGTTTTGGCAACTGCTTCCAATCGTAGATCGTAGCGACCCCGACCTGTGTCAAGGCGAGAAAAAATCTAATAAAAAGACTTTGAGAATACTGTTTTCTTCAATAAGTAAAGTCTACACACCTGACGATCCTACATAGATCTGCTGTCATACATAGATCTTTGGCAGTCGTTAAGTCAATTCTGACAACCAGTCTTACTATGGGATACTGTGTTTCCCAGTAAAATGGGTTGTGGAGGTCAGATAGGCAGTCGCTCCATGTAAAATACAGTATTCAGCTGATTTCGGTATGACTGGTAGCCGACCCCAACATAGTTGGGAAAAAAAAGGCTCGGGAGATGACACACCTGACGATCCTTACAATAAATAATCAACACATGATTGAAACTTGAAGCATGTTTGCAATGCAAGAGAGACCAAATATGTTCCTACCGTAAGCCACGTAAAATATGATTTGGTAATTTCCCCAACTAAAGACTATGTCCATCGTACATATACAGGGGAAGTCTAGAAATGTATCGATCGGGAAACTGTTCGCTAATATTACGGATGGGTTTTAGCCACAGAGAATAATAATAATAATATTTCGGGACATCTCACACACGGTTATCTGATCCCAAGCTAAGCAGAACTTGTGTTATGGTAACCAGACAACTGATAAACTTACTTATATATTTCTAAATACATACATATTATAGATAAATTACACCCAGACCAGAACAAATGATCGTGCTCATCACACAAACATTTGTCCTGGGTGGGAATCGAACCCACGGCCTCCGGTATAGCAGTCAGGGTCACTAACCACTAGACCAACAGGCCCGTCAAAAATAATACGTTCAATAACCCTGTGTTGGACATTTGCATGTCACGTATTGCGACTATAATGAAGACGTACCATACATACGACAACTGGCCCAGAAATATAAACTCTACAGTTTTGCATGTAGACTCTACAGACTCCGCCCCTAAGACGACCCACTGACTCGTTTTTTTTAATTAATAACTTTAATGTTATTTTTAACTTAGAAAACATTATGCAGTAAAAATGCGCTGTAGTAAGCGCAATTATAAAGTTATCCGAAGTAGGAGCAGAGCTTAATACACATACGTAGCGCGGTCAATATCCTCTTACGCGAATTCGACTTTTGCGCGGTCAAGGTCGTATTTAATGTTGATTGCTAACAAATATAATTATGTCCAAAGGTATATGTGTGGCCTACCCTGGGAAATCAAACAAGCTATAATACTTGTTCACTAGACAAATTATATTGATTACAAAAAGCTGCTGTTTTTAGTTAAGGGATAGCTCAAACTGGATTGCACAAAGTAACACAAAAAACTACACTATCTACTACTACTACACTAACTACACTACCTACAAATCAGAACGATTAACTTAACTAATTCAATTCAGTAACAAATACTTGACTACTTCAGTATTTATCACATTCCAACATACTAACGTATTTAATTATCATTTTTAAATGTATTGTTCCCTGTGTTTTGTGAATTTCTTAACAATCATAATCCAGTTATTAACCTTAGATAGCATAATTTTAATATGCTAATAAACCTGCTTTTGGCTTTATTGGTGAATAAATAATTATCTATAACATATTGTATTGTGTCAACTAGGGGCAAATTCCTTGCATTTATTCTTTTAAATGGAGTTATAAAAAACTCAGCCGATACTAGTACTTCCGCAGAGCAAAGACTATCGAAAAAAGGTATTACAAATTTATTTATAATTTTTAAGTTTGTTAGTTAGATTTTGCTTAATTTTCTTATTTTTGCAGAATTTTAAGAATGATGTACACTCAATCAACCTATCTGTTAGATTATAATATAGGCACATCACATTTAAACATGAACTTTGTAAATCAGAATTTGTATTACAATATTTTTGTATATAATTTTTTTTGTAGATATTGATGGAACATAAATTTAAAGATTGTACATACTTTTTATAAGTTTTAAATGATGTTAGTTCTTCCTCAATGTCATGTTTAGATATAGTACAGTAATAGAATAATTGTATTATATTACAGTACTAGCTGTGCCTGCGACTTCGTTCGCGTGGATGACAAAACTTATCAATGAGTTTTTAATCGCAAAATTAAGTTTGTTTTTTATTGTTTATACTTTTCCGGAAAAAAAAATACCCAGTGTGGTGCCCAGGATAATAAAGAATAATTATACCATGTTTCATCGTAATCGAACCGGTAGTTTTTGCGTGATACCTGAACAAACAGACAGACAGACAGACAACAATTTTTTTTTTCACACTTTTGGGTTCGGTGTCAGTCTAGTAACACCCCCCGCCATTTTTTTTTGTTATATTTTCAATGTACAGAATTTTCACTTTTACAGATTTATTATAAGTATAGATAATACTCCAACCAACGTGCAATTTACTTCCATTACCAAGTTTCATTTAACTGTTATTTAGTTGGATAAATAACAAGTAAACAAGAACCATTAAGGTGGTTAAACAGCTAATGTTACAAGCTCTCAAATGTATGAGATCTCAGTAACCTATTCTTATATCTAAATAATTAATTTTCAAAACATTGTGCGGACACCCACAAGTGAGTAAGGTGATTAGTGATTATTAATATTTCTTTATACTTTAGGCCTTTGCTGCAGTAGGACTTTATACAGAGCAGTTTAACTATTAAGTTTGTATACAAAAAGTAGCCCAAATATAAAAACGAGATTTAAAACATTTGTTTTTGTGCACTTTGGACATACAATCACAAAAGTTCTTTTATTTACAGGTCTTTAAACCTGACTTTATTTACAGACCTTGTGTATTACATAGTACTAAATAACAACTAATAAACTTGTAGAAAATGATATGTACATAAAAAACTCATAGTAAATTCAATGCTATTTGCAGACAAGTAAGGTTCAAGGTTGTGTAAACATGATACTCTGTGCACTTTGTACTACACACTGGTTGCTAGTTCCCTTCAACTAGATAATAGGCTAATGGTTCATTTATTCATTCATGCTTCCCTCTTGTTAAACTGTTACAAAAGCTATATTTCTTTCAGTGTCTAAACATCAACATATTATAATTTTTATTTACTAGAAAAAAAAAAACCACGGCTTCTCTATTTAAAAATATTCATGTTTTATTCTTTCATTCTTTGTAACTATTTTCTTCTTAAATATTTTAAGGACCTATGATTTGAAAAAATAATATTTGTGGTTTATTTACAGCCAGTATTTTTTTTAACAGTTTTGTTTGTTTTTTATTATTCTATATTCATAGCAGTCTTAATAATTATATTATACTGTAAGTTAATTAGGTAAGCATTATGGAACCTGTTATGAAAATTGTATTACATCCAGTTTCTATCATTATGTATTTCGTAATGTGTGAGTAGGTAGTACACAAATACGTATTTTCCTGTTTTATGTAAGAAGAGAAGCGGCTATATGAATAAACTAATAAGAATAACAAAAAAATAAAATATTTACTATACATACATATTTAAATAATGGGGCGTTGCAAGATTAAACAACAAAGCGCGATATGATCTTACATCGTAAAATAACGTTAAAATGACTCTGACCAGAATATTAAAATCACTTAACACGCAATATAGACACAGGTAAATTGTATAGGTTGTCAAATCAGTAGCGAGTAAGTACACAATTGACTTTGGCCAGAAGCCGCGTAAGATTATAAAATATTTAAAGTAATAAATTTAACTTACCGGATTTCAAACATTTTTGGAACGCCTCCTTAGCTGTTATAAATTCGGGCTTCCTGTCCAGTGGCTGTGATAACTCTTGCGTGTACGTAAAATAACTTCTGTTATACTTCGCACTACTTAACGCGGCACTTATTCTACCGAAATTACGACTAGAAACATTGGGTATTATTTTACCGATCGCAGACATTTCGAAGGGCTTATTTAATAATAAATATACTCAGCCTACAACCGACTATTACTATAGGGCGAGTTTATTAATAGTCTTTTATTAGATGTGTAAAACAACGTCCGATGCCAACCAACTCAATAAATTAAATTAAATCGGAAACACCAGCAGCACCCAAACAAACGTCACAGTTCACACACAAACGTCACACCCTGTTCTGTTGACAGCCGTGGCCACAGATTAACTAACATAACACAGCCATGTCATTTATAAACCTTAAGAATCCTACTATTATTTAATTATGTATTTAATTACACTAATGTACACAAAAGAAATAAATTTTAATAAGTGTAAACTACGTTAGAGTAGCAAGGTAAGAAGAGATAAGTAGTAGGTACATAATGTTAAATCAACTGAGACGGGATATAATTTTAAAAGTATTAAATAATAGGTACCAGGTAAATTACAGGTTACAGGTAAAAAACTAAATAAAATAATTACTATACTCTTGGAAATCTAGTTTTAATAGTACGGGCAGAATATTGTGAGTTTTGATAGTAATGCGCATGCCAAAGACAAAATGGACGACTTAAAAAAAGAGTTTGAGAAAAAGTTGCCATAAAAAACAATTTTCCCTATTTTACGGTAACGACTTTTCAAAAATGGAGGTCTTACGTAAGACTTTAAATGAGTACTTCTTCTTCTTAGCGTGTTGTTCATAGTACTAAATAAATAACTGTAAATTTCCGTGTGTCAAACTATTATAGCGCGTGAATGAATTTATTTGTATGTATTGGTTTCTTAGGTTTACGCGAATGTTAGACATTGAAATAAAACTACTTTTTACGGATTTTTTTAAATCTAAATATAAACCGCGAAAAAATCCGTAAAAAATAATTTTATTTGTATGTATTGAAGATTAGATTTAGTATTTTATAATAGTGCCCCACAAAATATTTTGTTATGTTTACTCTCAATCATTATTATGCCATATCGTGAAATAGCGACTATACTTAAAATAGGGTATTAAGCAGAACCCATTTTAACTAAAGGCCGACCTCAAAATTGCTTGAGGAAAAGTTGAAAGACTGAGATTTATGTGGCTCATAGCCCATTTATTTAAGTATTTGCTCTATGACTGAAGCATTTCATTCAAAAGGACATCTCTAAAAATATAGCAAAGAATACACAGGGATTCGATGAGCATTAAAATTTGTTGTGCCATTTTTCACAAGAATAAACCTTGTAATGGGTTTAAAGTAACTATAGGAATACTCTGCAGATATATTAATAAACTGAAAATAAGTAGCAAGGTCAAGCATATAGTCAAAGCATCAAAGCATATAATATAAAAATTAAAACCAATTGGCATAATACATTTTGAAAAAGAAAGTAGAAACCTTTAAAATATGGGAAATTTTTCAAAATTCAATCGATTTTATGGGGAAATGTTGCTACCATAGAGCAACTTTTGCCTTGTGATAGGTCACGTGACGGCACGTGAAGTAACATAGACAATACATCCATTCGTCAGTTTTCGGGCGAGGAGGCAGCGCAGTTTGCAGTTTTATTGAGCGGACTGCCTAAAAGTGAAAACTGTAAAATGGCTAAAACCCTTACGTCTCAACAGGCGGCCAAGGAGCATGTCTTGGCAGTATCCCGAGACTTCATATCCCAGCCCCGTCTTAGTAAGTACCCCAAATTTTTGTTCATCTATTTCGGCTAACGTCATTATTACTTGTCAATGAAAATATCGATTTTGCATTTGAGTTTCCATGTTACGCCTTTGTATTATTGTCTTTCAGCCCTTATTTACAATAACAAGGGTGATGATTTCGAATATTTTAGGGTACACCAGGCTTAAAGTTTCGAAATAGGCCATCCTTGAGATAATTATCTTACGGTAATCGGGAGACTGAATTCCTTTTATCATGGGATGTGTAAGACCTATATGAGCAGATTATAGCTACACTTGCGTATTGCGTCCTAGAAATCTTGCCGTAAAAGTATAATTTGTAATGTAATAATGTCACAAGTATGTTCCTCTGTGATCACCTGATCAAACCCTTGTTTCGTGATGTCACATCTTTCTCGTTTATTTCAATCTATAAACATTATCTACAAGAAAACCAACCATAGTACTTAGATTCTAGACTGATTAGATTTGATTATTTTGTGATTTTTGCTAAAATAAATGACTTATTTTGCCATAGTATTCTTATTAGATATTGTTTTTTCAACACTTTTTCTTATTAAATATACATCTGCTGAAAAGATCTATTAGGTGATCATGTGAATTTGATTATATTCTGTAAGGCTGTTTTTTCTCTATGACTTATGTGTGAAATGATACATGTCTATAACACTAGTCTAAGTAAAAGACAATATACTAGTACTAAAGATAAATGGATAAATTCATTATTCTTTGTAGATAAATCCACAAAAAAAGTGGATGAGAATTCCTTTAGAACATAATATATGTATGAAAAGAGGTCACAAATGAGGCACTTCCTCTATCAATGGGCCTACAAAATCAATATTGAGATCTTGCATAAGGAAATGAGATGAAACTATCATATAATGTTTCCTTTTTTTAAGTAATTTGATGACTATCTTAAGTTTCTGAGATAAGGCCTCCATAGCAACCAAATCAGCTGACTGGGAGTAACAAAAGATGCATTGCATTACAAATAATTATGTAACTTCACTATTTATATGATATACTCAAATGGCTGTTTGATACTGGTTATAAAAAAGATTTTATTAAATTGCAAGTCTTTTAAATGTACATTTTGTTTACCTGTAACATAAAAACTGTTCTTATTTATTGGGTACCATGTAAAATATCAAGTACATGTGATCATTTGCTAAGTAATACATGAAATTATAGTTTCAGTCAATCAGCTGATTAAAAAAGTTTTAGTAAATAGTCTTATAAAATATGAGTTCATTTTGATATTTGAAGTAGAATCAGCTGCTTCCTATTGACCAATGCCAAGTAGGCTTGTGAAAAAATAATCGATTTTTGTAAAAATCGATTATTTTTTGAAAGAAATCGATTATTAATAATCGATTTTTGAATTTGTAATAATCGATTGATAATCGATTTTAATCATATTAATCGATTTATTTTTATCAGACAAACAGAGGTAACAATAACGTTTTTAATTCTCTTACTGAGGGTTCTGAGGCTACTTCAAGTGTAAGTGATGAAGGTGACATATGACAATCCCACCAAAGACTTGTAGAAACCTCAAATTCTATTGGGAACATAGGGGCATCGTCAGAATTGGACTTGTACATTGCAGCACCACTGTCAGATCTCAAATCTGATCCGCTAGAAACATGGAAAGCATACATGGGAGCATTTCCAAAGTTATCAGCAATGGCTATTAAATATTTGCTAGTACCTTCATCATCTGCTCCAGCCGAAAGGCTATTTTCGAAAGCAGGTAATATCGTACGCCATTCCAGAAGCCGTATACTTGGTAAACGTTTACCAAAACTTCTTTTTTTTGACATTTTTTGCCAGAAAATGCGTAGTAGAATGATTGAGTGAAGTGTGTTAGTAGGCAATAGCCAGTTGATTAAATAATTAAGGTACCTCTGTTTCACACAATCAGTAATAAAAAGTGGTGTCATGATTAAAACTAAAGTTTTGTTAATAGTTCTTGATTTTGAATTATTGTAATTGAAATATGAACAACAAGTTTTGTTAAATTATTTTAATGTAAAATGAAGATTGATAAATAATTGTGACAAGTAGGTAGGTTTGTTTCACTAATCAATACTAAAAAATATGAAGATTTCCATGTTATGATTAAAATTATGTTGAATGAGTGCAATGAGTTCTGAAAATGAAGACTGATGATTGTGATTTAAGAAAAATAAATAAAATTTAATTAAAAATGGATTTATTTAAAAAAAATCGATTTTTGCTAAATAATCGATTATTTCTATAAAAAAAATCGATTTTTTGAAAATCGATTTTTATTGAATGAGAAAAAAATCGATTGTTCAAAAATCGATTTTTCATCCGGTCGGTCACATCCCTAATGCCAAGGAGGTTACATTTCAGTCAGCTGTCTATGATCAATCAAATACATAGACAATATAGGTACATTTTTTTTATCTGAGATAAGATATTCAACTGTTTAGGACAAGTATAATTTTTTATGGGTGTTACACTAAACTAAATTGTGTTATGAATGTATATTTCCTTTATTTCAATAAAATAAGTCAAAACTAACAAACTTGATTCCTATACACTCAAGTTCATGTTTTCTTGACTAATTTTAATGTCTAACTGCATTAACTGTGGAACATGGAGCTCTGAAATTTACAGAGAGAGATACACAATTCAACAAGAATTATTTCTAAAGTAGGTAGCAGTAAATAAAAAGACATAAAATCCCAACCTTTACTTTATTTTTTTTTATGCACCACTTACGTCAACAATGATACTTACATTATGACTTACAATAATGATATTTGTCTTTGTGCAGCTTACAAGACGGTGTCGGGTGTGAACGGGCCTCTTGTCATCTTGGACGAGGTCAAGTTCCCCAAGTTCTCTGAGATTGTACAGCTCAGACTTGCTGATGGCACCCTCCGCTCCGGACAGGTAAATTATACTTAATACAGCTTTTAATTATACAATATGTTAAGAACACCATGTAAACTTTGGGTAAAAACTAATTTGAATATTTCTGGTTTCATATTTTATTACACGACTGCCCAAAAAGGAGTGTTATGTTTTCAGGGTTCATGTATGTATGTAAGTATGTATGTATGTATGTATGTATGTTTGTGAGTTTCTTTATTCCACCATAACTTCTAAAAGGCTTGACCGATTTCAATGTTTGTGGTATCATTAGAAGCTTTGAGTTATCCCGAGTGACATAGGCTATGTGGACATTAAAAAATGGTCAAGTGTGAGTCGAAATCGCCTGCAAAGGGTTCCGAACGATTATTTTTTTGCTCAATATTGGTCATTATATCACTAAAAGGTATGAAATAAAAAACTAATAATTAAAAAAATTAAAAAACACGCCTGCCATGACAAAAAAATAGAACTAAAAAATTAAAAACAAGTCAAATATTTGCAGTCGGGGGACGGTTACTTATTCGGAACAATTCATTACAGGGGCCCGACTGCAAATATTTGACTTGTTTTTAATTTTTTAGTTCTATTTTTTTGTCATGGCAGGCGTGTTTTTTAATTTTTTTAATTATTAGTTTGGTCATGTGAATGTGAAAACTATTTCTAAGATTTTAGATGGGGTTTTCTTAACATGTTGTATGGTGTGATGCAATTGGCAAATATTCGGGAGTGCACCCAAACATGCTGAGAAGAGGAAGAGTATGATGTTGATGTTTCAAGAATGACTATTTCTGTGACGTTGACATGTTGAATGACGTTTCTTTACATAATACTTCTTATTTCTGTGATATTAAATTTCTTTACATAATACTTCTTCTTAGCTCGATATTACGAGATTATCCTAGTCTTTGTTGAAATAACCTTGCATATAATATTGAAGCGGTTCAGTAAACAGCAAAGAAGCAATATTTACTACATGCAGTTAAAATACATTCAGCTTTATTGAATTCCAACTTGATGGCGGCTCTGAACACGAGGCGAATCGCTGCGCAATAACCAACTCATGCGCCAGCGGGGATGCGGGGCGAGGTACTGCGCTAAGTGTGGCGCACTTCACAGCCACCATGTTTGAATCCCACTATACAAAAGAGGCTAATCAAAGGAATGATATCATTTGTTTGTAGGACAATTAAGTGAGCAATTTATGTTTAGTTAATTCTACGCCACATGAAAGTTATATCTTCCTATTGATCATCACCTGTCAAGAACTCATTCTCTCAGCGGCCGGACTATAGTGAAAACCTTAAGAGTTGTTTTAATTTGTTGTCTAGGTGCTCGAGGTCAGCGGCTCCAAGGCCGTCGTCCAGGTCTTCGAGGGCACCTCAGGTATCGACGCCAAAAACACTCTATGTGAGTTCACCGGCGATATCCTGCGTACTCCAGTGTCCGAAGACATGTTGGGTAAGTTCTACTTAAGAAGCTAACTCTTCATTGCTTTACACAGATACAGTAAATTTTCAACTGTCATGTATCACTTTAAGGGTATCTATTTAGCGAAATTATTTACCAATTTAATCTTAATTAGGATATGAATAAAAGTTATGTCACATCCCTATACTAACTCATTACAGTGATATACGTATATACATTATTATACATTAGTAAATAGTAATAATGACTTATGTAATTTACATTTGAATACTTATAGGGCCTTATTACAAAAGAGGGTTTAAACCAAGACTAAGGTAAACCCAGGTTTAAAACATACCCATCACTTTCTTATGTCATATAACAAAAAGAGACGGGGCTATTCTAAAACCTCGGTTTTTCTTAGACCATCTTTTGTAATAAGGGGGATAAAGTCTAACCTCATTTACGACATTTCATCAAAAAACTAGTAGAATTACATTTCTTAACCATAACCTTATAGAATCTTTTAGTTCATAGAAGAAAAATTTCAAGTTACACATTATTTATCAGTTAATTGTTACCGATATTTGAGAAAAAAATCTTTATGATACATACTTCCTATCCATATAAATTTCTACCTTCTTACTAGATAGAGGGCAATAGGAGATTATTTTACATCAACCTCTATTTATAGGTCGTGTATTCAACGGCTCCGGCAAGCCCATCGACAAGGGTCCCCCGATCCTGGCCGAGGACTTCCTGGACATCCAGGGCCAGCCCATCAACCCCTGGTCCCGTATCTACCCCGAGGAAATGATCCAGACTGGTAAGAGTTCTAACCTATCCTGTGACTCAAACTGAATATCATTGTTTGACTCTTGTATTTACTAAAGACACAGACAGTTGTACATTTACCTTCCTTATACCCAAAAATACCGAAATAATATGTCAACCAGATTAAAAAAAAAAACCGAAACCGTGAAATTAAGAGTTGGCCTTGCAATTTTTAAAAATGACTGTGTGTCTTCACTTCACAAAATTCAGGAGTTTGAATAATATTTTTTATTTCCCATCCCTTCAAACCAAGTCACAAGAAAACAGTAACTTAGATGTTCACAGTTTGTCAACAGTTTATAAAACAGAAAAAGTTTTCTATTTCACAAACATCCTGTGATTGACGTGAATTCGTATTATTTGTCAAGCTTATTGCTTTGCAAAGGTCACAATATCTTCAACTTTTAACCTTACATTCAGCTATTCTATTGACGGGCCTGTTGGTCTAGTGGTTAGTGACCCTGACTGCTATACTGGAGGTCGTGGGTTCGATTCCCACCCAGGACAAATGTTTGTGTGATGAGCACGATCATTTGTTCTGGTTGTCTGGGTGTAATTTATCTATAATATGTATGTATTTAGAAATATATAAGTATGTTTATCAGTTGTCTGGTTACCATAACACAAGCTCTGCTTAGCTTGGGATCTGATAACCGTGTGTGAGTTGTCCCGGAATATTATTATTATTATTATCTAAATAATGGTAACGTTATCCAGGTATCTCTGCCATCGACGTGATGAACTCCATCGCCCGTGGACAGAAGATCCCCATCTTCTCAGCTGCTGGTCTGCCCCACAACGAAATCGCCGCCCAGATCTGTAGGCAAGCCGGTCTTGTCAAGGTATGTAATAAACACAAGACTATTTACCCAATTTTGTTATTGCCAGCTTTTTATTCTCCTTTTGAGATAATATGGAACCCTAAATACAATGGTCTTTTGAAATTATGTTATACTTATATTTATCTCGTTAGTATTTTTACATGAAAGGAAAACATTATAAATACGAGGATGTGTAAAGAAGACACCTATTTCAATTTAGACAATATTTTTTATTCTAAAGTTGCTTTTATAAATACCTTTTGGGATTTGACAAGAACACTATTTTTCATATTATTTTGAACGATGAGTTTTTAGTTGGTTTGTCTACCTTTAATGTACACAATACGAAATCCATCCAACATCTAACCATCACCCATTACCGAATAGGGTGATTTACCCAGGGCATTACTTTCTTCACTCTTAATTATCCTTTATACAACATTTACTCTTACTCTACAAAACTCTACTCTTCACTCTACAAAAACCCCTTCCCGCCCAGATCCCCGGCAAATCAGTTCTGGACGACCACGAGGACAACTTCGCCATCGTGTTCGCCGCCATGGGTGTGAACATGGAGACCGCCCGGTTCTTCAAGCAGGACTTCGAGGAGAACGGTTCCATGGAGAACGTGTGCCTGTTCTTGAACTTGGCCAACGACCCTACCATCGAGAGAATCATTACGCCGCGTTTGGCGTTGACCGCTGCTGAGTTCTTGGCTTACCAGTGCGAGGTTAGTAAATTTTAGCTACTTAATATCAACTAGAGTTTTATGTTTGAACTTCTTTTTTAATGAGACAAACGATTGACTAATTTACTAAACACTTTGATATTTGTAACTTATTAAGAAAAGATTGACCTAATTGTTGTCAGTTAAACACAAATGTACAAGTTAAGACTTACAGTTACTGTTACTTCAACAGTAAATAATAAATATATATTATCTAAATTATTGTCAATATATTTGTATATATTTTCGTGAGTATTAGAAACCATGAATTTTCTCATGCGATGTTCAATGCAAAACAACCAGTCCTGACTGCATTTATCAGTTCAATTCATTACTTTATGTGATTCATAACTAGTAGGTTAGCTTTTATTCATAGCCTTTTTGAATAGAATGTTAAGCAATATGAAGTCTATATAAATATGTTGTTTTTAACAGAAACACGTGTTGGTCATCTTAACCGACATGTCCTCGTACGCCGAGGCTCTGCGTGAGGTGTCGGCCGCCCGTGAGGAGGTGCCCGGACGACGTGGTTTCCCAGGTACATATCACTACTAAACACTCATGTATAACACAAAGAAAAAAGCATAATAACACTATACACTAGGTATACCATCAAGTATATAAGAATGACAACATACGAACATGCAGCAGCGGCCAAATTAATACGCCAACTGCGGAAATAGCTCAGTTAATACACTACGTAATTAATTAACACATTCGCTATGAACATGCCTTGTTGTGAACTATGTTTTTATTTTTATTTATTTAATTATCACAATATGATTTTGGCCAAATCGTTGTACTAGCTACAACGATTTGGCCAAAATCATATTGTATAGACATAATTATATTTTGTATAGACATTATATGTACACGATCACATAATATGTAACTCCATGGTAGCAAGTAATGCAGACAAAAACCTTATAAATATGATAAAATATTCACTGATTCTGTTTAACGAAGATTTTGACGAAAACGGTAAACTAGTAATGAAGGTAAAGATATATTTATTCACATAACATTTTATGTAAAGTTCTGTATCTAACAGAAAATTAACAGTTTGAATAAAATATTCTGTATCTTTCCTCTCCAATAATATACGTCTATCTCCCCAGGTTACATGTACACGGATTTGGCCACCATCTACGAGCGTGCCGGACGTGTTGAAGGCAGGAACGGATCGATCACCCAGATCCCCATTCTTACTATGCCCAACGACGACATCACCCATCCCATCCCCGATTTGACTGGTTATATTACTGAGGGACAGGTAAGAGATACATTGAATAAAATTTAATCATTGGGGAATTTACTTACAAAAATGGTATTTTCTCTTTTACATTTATTACACAGTACAATTTATAAGACTTAATCATTGTGGAGAGTAAATAAAGTATTGAGTATGACTATCTTGTGTTTAGGCACAGGTTTCAATATGCAGTTATATAAAAAGTATATTGATTTAGTACACAATTCTAAATACTATATTAAACATCATGCAGGCAGGTAAGAGAACAGATAATTGCCTGATATTCTTACATTATAATTTTTAAATAAAAAGCAGCCAAACTGAAAGGATACTTCGATGACATTATTATCATCTGATAGTATGTCATATGAATATCCTTTGGCCATTAATTGCTGGACTTAAGCGTATTTAATTAGATCACTAACAAGAGTCCGACTAGCGCCATTCAAATGTTAAAATCTCCGTAAATAATAATTTAATGTTCTGTAAAACTAATACAACAACAAACACTTACAAATATACTAAAATCTTCATTAAAAATAAATTATTATTATATCAATCTACCTATTAAATATTAATTTCTCCCACAGATCTACGTAGACCGTCAGCTGCACAACAGACAGATCTACCCTCCGGTCAACGTGCTGCCGTCCCTGTCGCGTCTCATGAAGTCCGCCATCGGCGAAGGCATGACCCGCAAGGACCACTCTGATGTGTCTAACCAGCTGGTGAGAACTTTATACATTAAAAACAAAATAAAAAAATCAGAATCCAAAAAAGAAGACAGAATCCAAAAGAAAGACGTGTTTTATTATTTTTTTAATTGTAAATATTATAAGTTAAATAAGACATACACTTTACAACAAAAAAAAAAACGTGGTGTCTCTAAGAGTCATAGTAGTAAACTCACTGTATTGTATCCTTTCAGTACGCTTGCTACGCCATCGGTAAGGACGTGCAGGCGATGAAGGCCGTCGTGGGAGAGGAGGCGCTCACGCCCGACGATCTGCTCTACCTCGAGTTCCTCACCAAGTTTGAGAAGAACTTCATCTCCCAGGTAAGATGATCATTACAATGAACTAGTGATTTATGAATCAGAGTGATAAGTCATCCATTTAGTGCCACTTTTACTCTCTGGTTCTTATACATTGAGTTTTATCTATCAATGGAGATTTTTATGATGATGCAAGTTTCAGTTAGGTACCTGTTAACAAGTCTAATTCAGTTTTGATTGCTAAGGGCACTGCAGCCATCTTTTTATTAAGTCGAAAGCTATGCATATAGCTGGATTATGTTTGCCTAAAAATTTTGCTATGATAGCACTTATTAAATCATTTTGAAAATATAGTATTGTTCGCAGAATGTTACGACGAATACTAGGTTAGGTATATTGGATGAATATTAACGAATGTTTGTTTTCCCCAGGGTAACTACGAGAACCGCACAGTGTTCGAGTCCCTGGACATTGGCTGGCAGCTGCTGCGTATCTTCCCCAAGGAGATGCTCAAGCGTATCCCCGCCTCCATCCTCGCAGAGTTCTACCCGCGTGACTCCCGCCACTAAGTGCTCCTAAACCACGGCCGGCACTAACGAACACCACGGACACACGGCGTGGATAATGACGTCACTATACACGCCAGCGAACAACACCCTCGCTTATATGACAGTTATTATATCCACGTGTCCCCCAAGTTAGAATACCGACCATGATATTCTTGTAAGATAAAATACTGTTTAATAGTAAGTTGTTAATAGTTTATTATAATGTGTATTACATACATGTATTATGATCATGTGCAAAATTATATAAAATGCGTATAAATCGTAAGTTACAGCCATCGTAATGCTGATTAACGGAACCGTCTCGTGTATATATTTTCCAACATATATTCTAGAATGTACTCAGCGGTTAAATTATTATATTTTTGAATAGATGCCATTACTTTTTCTTTATTTTTGGTGCTTCGAACACAGTAGAAAAATATATTTAAAACTAAAAGAAGTTATTTTGTGTGCACAAATTGTTTACATGTGTTCAAATTATGTGTAATAATCAAAATCTGTTGTAAATCAAGATAATGTTACTATTTATTATGTGATATCGCTTGAACTTGTGGTGTGACAGATATTTATGTAAATATAACAATAGCCCAGTAACAAAGTGTTACATTCCAAATTGAGTTTTCTTGTTCACTGCGAAGCTAGATTCTGTATTCAGCGATAACAAGTGAATTAGGATACTGTTGTTTTCAATGGAAATAAAAATATAGAAAGTTAAATTTTTGTTTTATTTTGTATACGCGTTTCCTTTTATTTATTTAAGTAGGGTAAAGGTGGGAACAAGCCATCTGCTTTCAAGTTGCTTTGAGAATAGAATTTAAACAGTGACTTCAAACATGAATAAAGGGTAGTAGCGGATATGCTGCTGTGGTATAGGAATTCCCTTGGTACTCGTTTTATATTGGGCTGCGACTATGCTGGTACAAAATATATTTTGTCAGGATTTACAATTACTTGTTAGTCTCCAAAGAACGCTATTGACCATGTGAAAGCAGAGATGACATAAGCATTATAATAATAATATTCCGGGACATCTCACACACGGTTATCTGATCCCAAGCTAAGCAGAGCTTGTGTTATGGTAACCAGACAACTGATAAACATACTTATATATTTCTAAATACAATACATATTATAGATAAATTACACCCAGACACAGAACAAATGATCGTGCTCATCACACAACCATTTGTCCTGGGTGGGAATCGAACCCACGACCTCCGGTATAGCAGTCAGGGTCACTAACCACTAGACCAACAGGCCCGTCATAATTTGTAAACATTATGTCCAATATTTTTCTATAATTACCCACTAGTGGATCCTATTTCAGTAGCTTTTACATTTTTTGCTGTGGTTGAGTAGAGCCACACAGGCCACTGTCACTGGTTTACTAAACTATGTAAAAGGGAAGATAAATACTCCTGCTAGTAAAACAAGAATGCATGTAGTTTAATATATTTTATTTAAATTGTATCTGACACTATGTACATGCTCCGCGTAGTCATGTAGACAATTTTTGTTCAGTTAAGATGTTGATTGGAATGAAGATATTATTTCTCTACAAATAGGTACGAAAATTTCCCCATCGTTCCACAAATCTCAGGCGTTAGTCCAGTAATAAATACTAGTTTATAAAATACTCCAGCTCTTATACCTATACATGGGATCGTTCTGTGTATTTATTACTAACATTTATGTGATTAAGGTTATAAAAATGCATTTTCCTAGCTTTATAATGCCAGCTGATATATTTAAATCAGTAATTTTGCTGTCAAATATGCATTTTTTTATATGGCTTATAATTAATTTATCCCGCAATCCCGGCGATGGCTTCGGAGGCGAAGTACTTTACGTCCACGTCAGGGTCTACGTTTAGTTTCTCCAGCACTGGCTTCACTTGCGGCTGGATGACGGCGGGGTCTAAGAAGGGCGCCATTTTCTGTAAGGTCTTGGCGACGTTGAACCTCACATTGGCAACATTGTCGTCGGCCATGGACAGGACTGTGGGCAGGAGTACTCTGGTGGTGATGTCCTTGCCGCACACTTCGGACAGCACATTGATGCAGAACAGGTAGGTCATCCTGTGCAGGTAGTTCTGTTCGCGCGACATGGCCAGTACTTTGGGGATTACGTTGGTTTCGGCCCACTGAGATCCGTATTGTTCTACTAGTTTCTTGAGGTTGAGTGTGGCGGCTTCGCGGATAGCATACACGTGGTCGATGAGCCAGGACATGCAGAGTCCGGTGAGCTTCTCGTCGAAGAACTCTTGTCCAAGCTGTCCAGCGAGGAGTGGCATGTGTTCGATGATGGCGAGGCGGACGCGCCACTTTGTATCTTCAGCCAGCTCCACAATGGCCGGGAGAAGGGACTGTACTAGCTGTTGGATGCCTATGACTTCGTTGACACACTCGAGGTTGGATATAATGTTGAGCCTGACTTCAGGGCACTCGTCTTTAAGCTGGGTGAGGAACAAAGGCAGGAGGTGTTCGATGGTGTTCTGGCGGCCGACGATGGGGCTCAGGCCCATGATGACGGAGGCTAGCGCGGACTTCACGTGTTGGTTGGCATCGCAGACCAGGTCCTTGATTTGTGGGAGAATCATCGTCATGATGATGTGTTCCTGGTGAGCCTTGTCCAAGTTCATGCAGAAGTCTTTTACCTGGTTGAGAAATGATAATGATTATTAGTGTTAACAAAAACTTATTGTTCATTACAGTAAAATTCATAAAATACACACTCTTTTCATTACATGTCTTTAATTTTTATACATATCAAAAGTTTTTGTAATAAGTGTACTGAATGAAACACATACCTTTCCGGCGGCAGCGGCGCGAACCTCGGCCTCGGTATCCTTCAGCAGAGCCTGGAATATCTGGGCAAGGTCAGAGCGAGCTAGTTCGGGTCCTACGGCTTGCTGGAGTTCTACAAACCTAGAAACATGATATTCATTAACATTGTAGTACATTTTTCATGATGATCAAAACGAAACAAACAATTTATGTACAAGAATTTGAGACATGTAATTCACTTCATATGTGAAACATATCACAAATCTTACTGCAGAGTAGTGATTCACTACTCTGCAGTAAGATTCCTTTCCAGGGCAATAAAGAAAATACTAATAGTAGAGATATGCTATGCTACTAGACTAGTCCCAAGAGACAGGAAGTATTGTAAACAGTAACAATGTAGTAAACACTGAACATAAGTAAAATAACTGCTATTATTTACCACCGTTCCTTTCCCGGGCCTGCTGGCGAAAATGACTTTTGAAATAAGCAGTGCTTTTTAGTACATAATATCTGATCATTATTATTATTTTACTACTATGTGTACAATTGTACATAAATTATTAAATAAGCAAGTCTTACTTTAACTGGAACTAATTACATAGGCTAAACACTACGGAACTACATACTTAGGGTACAGCTAGTAGTCAAATAAAAACAAGTCTTACTTGTCAGCGACCATGTATCGCACCCTCCAGGACGTGTCTCCGGCGAGCACGCGCACCGTCGGCATCACCAGCTGCTCCATGTCCTCGGGCGGGAGCAGGGCGGCTACAGCCGCGCACGCTTCAGCGGCCAGCAGGCGGACTGAGTCTTGGTCATCCTGGTGATGTTATTAAAGGGAAACGAATATGTTTAGATATATGTAGGATTGATTTAAGCTTGTGGCTTGATTTAAAGGCAGTAATTGAACTTTATATCACAAAAAGAAAAGTTATAAGTGAACTGCTTGATCACAGAAAGTAAAAAAAGAATAGGTTCTACATTTTATTCTTCAAGTCATTTAATGTAGTTTGTTTCTGAAATACTGTCAACACAGGGATTATTTCTTTAGGCAATATCAAAAGATAATAATAAAATAATAGTATCAATGCAGGTTTCTTTCCTGTAGCTTCTAGATGTAATATAGACTGTCAAGTACACCAGTAGCTTTATTCATTAAGACTGGAAACTGCCACAGAAAGCAAAGTAAGAAGACGTATACTGCATTCGCCATTTATATGATAATTAATAAAATAATGTTATTATTTTTCAACAGTATTAAACTGAATTTATTCCTGAAATGAGTTGCTGTAACAGTGTTAACAACAAAAATTAGTCCAAGAATTAAGACTACATACCTCAGCCAGCGTCACAAACATGGGTATCAGATCACTCTTCACATACTCGACTTCCACAACCCTGGCGAACTCTCCAAGCTTGTAGGCTGCGGCGCGGCGCACCATAGGAGTGTCGTCCTGGCACAGCGAGCGGAAGTGCTGGCGGAGCTCCGCCTTGACGGGCGCTGAGACGCGCGGGTAGCAGACACTGAAAGGTATGCACTTGTTAGGGTGCGACCAGATCTGACGAACGCGAACGAGCACCGCGCGAACGCACCAGTGTCAATAACTCCGTCCGCCAGACGTGCGCGCGGTACTCGCGAGCTGTTCGTGTAATGCTCGTTCGGTGCGCGTTCGTCAGATCTGGATGCACCCTTAGACACGCTATACATAGGATAATAGTCTTGGGGGGGGGGGGGGGGCTTGTAGCTAGGTACGTACTTGTTAGGGTTAGCTATAGCTTAGAAAATGGGCTGTGGAGGTCAATTAGGCAGTTACTCCATGTATAATCCTATAATCTGGTGAAACTGGAAGCTGACCTCAATTAAGTTTGAAAATGGCTGTTGAACACTCTATATACATATGTTAAGTATTTGTATAGTTATCTTCACATTTTGTATGAGGAATAGCTTTATATTTACAAAAGTTGAACTTTGGCAATTAGCATTGCACCTCATAATAAAAGTATATTGACATTTCTTATCTCTTGTTTACATTATTTTTTGTCAGTTATTTTGCGCGAAAATTTTAACTTATCTATTTATGTGTAAAACAACCACCAAAGTTACTCAATTTACAAAAGAAAAATCTAGATTTTATATAATTGATTCAAATTGCCTATTTATTCAAATTGGAGTATTCAGTTACAAACATACTACATACTATGAAAAAATACAATACTAACTTTACTTGCACATGGTTACTATAAACATTGCTAAACAGTGTATCCATGTTCAAGGTTGTTTAGTAATTTCCATTGTCAATTGCAAAATATTAACAAAGTTTGCATTCACAATACAAGAATTCATATTATCATTTTAGAATGTCACTTTTACTAAATATTAGTAAAAATTGTTCCTATTGTTTTTTTTTTCATTTTTTTCAATCCTCTTTCTACATTGTGAAAAATTTTCACCTCTAATACTCTTAAACCAATAAATTATCTCTACTTATACTATTATTTACCTGAACAAGCCACAAGCGGACGCACGGGAAGTGAACCAGTCACCACCAGCTAGACGCTGGACCAGTGGCACGAAATGCTGTTCCAAGGCTTGTGGGGTGTGGTGAGCGGCTACAGCACGGAGGGAGGCAACCGCCTTGTCTCTGACTACGGTCTCCTCAACGGTGGCCAGCGTGTCCAGGGGTGGGAGTAGGCAGTGGGCAAATTCACCACCACCAACCAGGTTGATGAAGTTACCTAGAATGAAGGAGGTATAAAGTTAGGGAATAAAACCTTTTTTAGTGTAGATGAGGAATGACATTAGAAGTGATCAAATGGAGATTGTTTGTAAGAATTAATTAAATGGAGCAACTAGAAATAATAATCAGGTTCATTGAACATTTATTTATAAAAAATTATAATTATACATACATATGTATACTCCATCACTTTAGACCTAACCATTAAGTTAGATAAATTGAATTAAAACTGACAAATTTAATAGAGGGTACTTTCATAATAATTATGATGAAAACAAGACAGAATAGAAAATAATGTCATATAGGTTGTAGGAATGTTACACAGAGGTTAACTTCTAAAGCAATGTTCCAAATAACAAGGAAAATCATAAATTTATACCAAGCAATAAGCACGTTTACATCCATATTGTTATTATATTTTGTCATATTATATACCTTTAAATATTATGAAATGTAGGACAGGGTTTAACCAATGCAAAACACTTAAATTTTAACCAAAAAGCGAACAATCTGTGGATATTGTCTAATAAATGAGTGTTGTCCATTTGTCAGCAAAATACAGTCATCCATTTGAACTGTGTTATTAATTAGAATTTATGTAATGAATAGCATAACAAGTTAAATGTGGAACATTAAAATTCTATGAAGGATTGCATAATTTCAAATGTGAGTAAGTGTACTCATAATATTATTATCCGGTAAAAAGTGAGTGGTCAGTTAGTATTCCCTACATAATTGAGAAAAATGCTAAATAAGCATTGTTTTCTGTTTGATAACTCAATCATGAGTGCATTAGATAAACAATCAATAAAAAGAGACTTGTCTTTTGTTGACTATGCTATTTTACGCAGACCGATATGATTAAAGTATAACAATATTTATAGTTAACTTCATGATGTACTTGTATTTAATATGTTTATTAATGTCATTGGATAACAATAAGGAAATCTTGCATGTTCCTAATACAAGGCCTAATCAATCCTGCCCTGTATACTGTATTTTATCCGTGCAATTTTTATAAGTAAACCTTATGAGGTGTGAATATTATAAGGTTACTAAAAACGTCTAATTCGATAATAAATTTACTGCATTGCGTTGTACTTACCAAGTTGTTCGGCAAGAGCAAGAAGCACTTCATCTTCGTCGTAAATGGTCTCCGTCAGGAAGGGAATCAGTTCTGATCGAGTTCTTTCCACACCAAGGGCCAACGCGATGGTAGAGAGCTTCTTGATAGAATTCAAACGAAGTTGGACATCCTCGTTTTTCAACTCGTCTATGAGCACCGCAATAGGATACAGTGACTCATCCGTCCCGGAGTCGCTCGCTGCCATCTTTATCTTTGTTACGCTGCTTTGATTTCAAATTTCACGAACTTAATACGTATTAGGTTTGTTCTATGAGAGTCAAGTAATTATTTCCATAAAAACGAACGCTGTTGAACTCAAATGCAGCAAAATGGCAGCTTGTCGCTTGATGATAACTTTTTAATTTTAACTTGCCTTTTTGGTCGATACATTGGGCTTTGACAACATGTCATACAGCCAAAGGCGCATCTATGGTTAAAGATTTTTTTTATGTATTAATGTATTTTATTAGAAAAATATGATTTAGATCATTTTTAATTTAAAAGGAACAAATATAACAACAAAAATAAGTTTTATTAATGAAACGTCTTTAACGCCATCTAGTTTTGATAGTATACAACATTTCATGGTGTGTTTCTGTATTGTTTTAAAATACGTTTTGGTGTTTTTCTAAGTTGATGTTCGATTCATTCATAATTTACAAAATTGTTAATTAATCCAAGATAATTAATAGGAAGCTTAACTTTGAAAGAATAATTTATGTAAAGAATAAACAAATTACATTATCATTATTTATGGTGAAGGCATCACAAAATTAAGAGTAAATTATATTACTGAGTGCCAGTTTGATAGTAGGTTCGTGGATTAGGCTTCACAAAATCTAGCTTTTAAATATATTCTTCTCTTGATTTTCTCATCTTATAGGAAACAATCGCGTAATAGTTAACATACCTACTTCAGTAAATTATATACTGACAGGAAGTTCGTAACTATTAAAAGGCCTGTTTTTATTTAAATGCATGCGAATCTCAGCAGTTTTACAACAAAACTCATTAGAAAAATCTTGTTTGATGCCCTAAATGCAAATTGTTTTAATATTTTGAAGTCTACCAAAAAGTTCATAATTTAATGAATGACAGTGACATCTTTTTTCTTTGCACAAAACAATGTCAGACGGTGTACAATTTTATAATTTTTTGATGTACCTTACAATATTCGGCTATTAACATCGGTTTATAAATGCTATGGCCAGAGAAAATGATAACCTTAACGCGTCATTGGCGCACGTCGTTTTGTGTTGCGTGGCCGGGCGGGGGATCAGCCGAATGCAGGGGAAGAGTTTCACGCACCCTGGAATGCATGCCAACTTCTTCATACATGGAATAATGGGATTCCTACACTACCAAAGTTTGTATTTTAGTTCACTTCAACTTTTATGCCCTTATGTCAAAAGTAGTTAGGGTAGGTCTATTCTATACTTTATTAGTAATAGCTCATATTATCTACCTTTCTTCGAAAAGATGTAAATCTTCCAAATTCATAAAAAAAATTCAAACTTGTATCTATATTAGCTGCTTATGTAATTTAGCAGGTAAATAGTTTGTTATGTGAGTCTCGTTATGGAAAGAAAATAAGGCCAATTCTAGCAGCATCATCAGGCTGCCTATTGGCATAAAGCCTATACCAAAATTGTGATCAAATATTAGATATTGGGTGAACGGGATTTGCCCAAAAACTCTTACATCTGAACTAACATACAGAGCGTTACACCGATTTCACAATTATCTCTTCGATTACCACATGATATTTGTATTTTCATCGAAAGAGGCATTTACACAATGTATTTAAATATTATCATCCCCCTGCCCTGTTCCCTATTATATGTGGCTGGCGCTGTGCTTATTTACCTTTGATTCATCTCTACTACTCGTCATCTGAGCATGTCTTTAATCGTACGTCAACGATTTTCTCAATTACAGGTGGAATTCTCGACAACGATCTTAAAGAAATCTACTTGATAAGCCTGCGAGCATCGCGATACCTCGCTCTGCCGTGCTTGATGGCCGACCTGTACCGGTCCGACCAGGCCATCGCGACCCTCCACCTCGCCTCCGGAGCCTTACCCTTCGCCCTGGCGCTCGCCGGCAAGGACAACGTGCCTCTCGGAAACCTGATGATCGCTTGCAACATCATCTCCCTCTGCCACTACTCTATCCAGAACAACAGGGAATGGGGCTGGTACACCGCGGCTGCTGGGGTCCTGGCCTACTTCGTCTCTCCGCAGACCGGCCAGAAGATGTTCTACCCTCTGGCCCTCGCACTCATGGAGTATTGCGCGTACAGGGTCTTCCACATTCATTATGACGCCCCAGCAATTCCTCCACCGCGCTAATTTCACTCAATTGTGACGTAATTGATAATATATTGTTTTTTTTTGGAAGCATGCATTTTATTTTTAGAAAAAGAATGTTATGTATGAGATACTAGTAAATTTATCAAGTCTTAGTGATCGGGAGAATAAGTAAAAGTGTCAGTTTGGATTAGAATTGCTTATAAATGGCTTACTTAGAAGGGTTATTTTATGGACCATGCTTTGGCCTTCCTGTATTAAGTTCATTGGGCAATTCAAAAAATTGGAAAGCCCCGATGTTACGCTGAAGTATTTAGAATTACTTTAATTGATTAGTACATCTTCAGTCGTAGAGGTTGCCGGGGTTGCCTGACACGTTTGGGTCCCAACCAAAGCCCTTTGAGTATGAGCTTGTGAAGAGTTAAGAGGTCTCACGTAGCTAACTCAAAACACTTTCTATAAAAGTTCCCAGTGCGAATAAATTAGCCTGCATCAACGATCCGTCTAAAGGGAGTTTGAAATTAACTTCATTAGGCTTTTGCCGTATAATAAGAAGTTTCTGAATAATAAAGACAATAGAGCCACTTCGCAATGCGTCACGCGTGTTTTGTTTTGAAACAAGCGTCGCAAGAAACTTGAAGAACACGCCATATCCATTATACAATTATTGTTGTTTATTATTTCATTGTTCGACTCACAAGGAGTGAGGGTTATTTTGTGCTCCAGATTTTTGTTTTATAGGATGTTCAGTTCACATCGTTTACAGAGACTTATAGAAATATAGTGGTAAATGTTGAAATGTTGATGTGAAGTGGCAAGGTACCGCGCCAATTGCATCTAGGCATAAGAAACTACTCGATCAAATAAGATAAATAATATTTAAAAGAGCCGAACACATTATATTATTATGTGGTACCTCTTTTTTTTTGTAAGTCTGACATTAGTTTTTGTTCTCAAATTGAATATTTGTGAAACCCCCGTGGCTAATTGGTCCCAAAAAACGTCTTTATAGAAATAGAAAACATGCTTCGAGGAATCGACGCTTCAAAGACAGGTCAAACTTAGGTTATTATAATTTCGTGTTAGTTGTTTATGATATCCTCAGAATAGAACATGGCTATTGTCGAATAATATTTGATGGCTTTTAGTAACATATATAGCTCCACTTTAACTTAGCAACATCTTAAAGTCAAATGTCCTAAATCTGTTTATTATATAAAAGAAAATATATCGTATACATAACGCGTTCGCGATTCCTTTGTGAAGATCACGTAGCAACGCCATCCATTCTTTTGTCTCGAGAGTAACCAACCGCGGTAGAAATAAGAGGATGCCTAATGCTCGCTGCTGGTCCATTGTGAGACCCCCGCTGAGACAATCACATTAAAACGTACGCAAAGTAAATGTGATTCAGCTTGATAATAATATACTTAAGGAGAGGAATGGTTTATTACATTTTTTATTGAGTGCATTTTTTTTTAAGGAATTATATTGTGAAGTTAGAATATAAAAAGGTATGGAAATGTCGATTATAAAGCTTCGATTGCCAAGACTGGTTCCTGAATGGGTGAAAAATTGATAATTCGTTATGTAGTTATCTTTCTTGACAAGTTGCGTGTAGTCTCTACAGATCTATAACAATCTGTGTTGGGCACTACATGTTAAGTAAAAGAGTGGAGAACAAATATGAGACAAAATATACATTTACTTTTCTTAGCATACGCTCTGTCCTAATCTTGGAAAAAAGGACTCCCTAGATCCTTGCATATACTTATTCGTTTTCTGTATCATCTCGCAATACATTCAGGTAGTTTCAGCACTTCCTTCTGGGCCGGACTTGGTGACATCTTCCAACTTCAAGATCCCGTTGTGTTGCATATGGCCGACCGTGCACGTATAATAAGATAGGCGTGTAAAGAAAATAGCTGAAAATAAATAAAAAATATAAGTTGAACGATCCCAACGTTTTGAAAAGGTGTAATTGATATGGGAATCTGTCAGAAAGCTTTTTGTAACCGATTCTATTTTAAGTGTAGCACTCCTGTGAGATTTATATCTCACTTTGATATGTAACAGGTGATGTTATTTATTCTTGTGCGTGTATTTACGATATTTTGATATTCTACCATCCGTGGAGAAACAGTGTAAATTAAATATCGATTTTGTGTGACAATTTGATGTGATGTTGAAATATCAGACGGAATTGGAATTGTAGAGTCTTTCCATATAAATTAAAATGTATTGAAATGATATAGGAAGGGCTGCATATTTTTACTTATTCTGTTGTGTATTTCCCATAGTGTATACTTATTAATAAGTTTAGAGATCTCTTCTACAATGGCTATGCGTCGACAGAAAATAAAAAGAAGGAGTGACCTATCTGCAATGTCCAATCCAAAATACATAAGACAGCTTTTTCTCACTTTTAGTGCAGTGGTTTTCAAGACTATTTGATTTAATCTTTGCCAGTGAAAATACCTCCTTAGATTCAACTCACTGAAACAGAATATCTACCAGACAAAGGATTTCTTCTATCCATTAAATCAGTCATCAAAACCAAAATCTATGATCAAGTTACAACGATTACATTACTTCCATTGTTCGCAGACTTTCAGACGGTATTATACATTCTGCTAAACGATACAACACATGTTTCTTTTCCTTTCCATTACAGACACTGATACTTTATGTAGAAACAATAACGTGATTATAAAGAAATGCTATTTTTTTTGTTATAAGACTTTATTGTAAGGTGATAAGGTAGGTTTTGGAATAGCAAAGTTTGGTTGGGAAATTCTTTAAGTGGTTGTAGTTTCGTCCGTAAGGTAAGGTGTCAATGTCTGATAGGTTTGTTTAGTCTTTCTGTAAACTATTATTAAAAAAATCGGGATGTCAATGTAGAGCAATTACCTCACAACATTCAATGTAAAATAACTAGAACATTTTATAGGTTGTTTAAGAAGGCAAAACTTTATAAAGATGAAAAATTGGAACTGATAGCGTGAAATAATAAAAACAAGAAGTCAAACTAAGCTTTAGGCAATGTCTGAAACAGGACAACAAATATTTAATTAGCATATAAAATGGCGTCCCAGAACGAGGCATTTCTTTGACCACTTAAGGACCGTTAATTGTTTTTTTTATTCACGAACACAAAGGAAAGTTTTTACGAAACGAGTCCACCAAATTAAATAAAATGGTAATACGGAGCAATCGTTTAGCGAGTCCAATTAGACGAAGAACTAATCCGTAAGAAGATTCATTTAAACGGAAATTGGACCGATATTAGAAATTGAGGATGCTTACGAGATTTTACTTACTTAGAAATTCTAAGATACCACTGAAGACAAGAAAATCTCTTTAAGAAAATTTTAACCGGTTTTGAGTAAGCGTGGTGATGAGTCTCGTTCTCTCGTCCATATAATGTATGTAAAAGTACTCTGAAGTTTGACAAATTATTGGAAGAATGTTACTTTTGACCTACAATTTCTGCTCTGAGTAATCCTCATAAACTAGAAAAAGGCTAGAGTCCTTCAGAATCCAAATTCTATAGGTTTCTCTTTCCTTGACCGGGAACAAGACAATCTTCCAAGATATACTAATTTGATCCTATACTAAAGCCAATATGGAAAGAGAATTAAACGTTATTACTAATTACGCAATTATCAACTTTAACAACATGTGTTTAAGTTCATTTTAGAATGACAAATATTACCGAAAAGGGCCTAAAAGTAATTTGAATGTGATGGGAACTGAACTATTAGTCATTGAATTAAGGTTCATAATCCCAAAGCACGTTCATTATTTCTTTAAAGTGGCTGATGTATAGTTCATCCGACCTAGTGTCTTAGTGTAACAAATAAATTCAGGTGTATATCACGGACTCCCTAATGACTTAATTAGGCAGTTAATGACCTCAACTCGGCCTGATTCTGGTTCCTTACTGGAATTAAACAGAATGACCATACTAATAACTTAAGAGATAAGTCTTGTATTTAAGTTCTATGTGGCGATTGTCTGAAACACTTAATTGACCTAAGTGGATCGTCTAAAGACTGCAAATGGTTTTAATGTTTCCTAGAATTAGAGAAATGGGTTCGTGAAAGACGAAATAGTAGAAGGGTAAGAAATTGGCTCTTTAACGCGTCACGACTTGTCGACAACTTTTTGAAGACGAATAATATACTTTTACATAAAAAAAACAAGTAAGAGAAGACATGCTTTTGATTCTTTGTATTACTTACTTATATAGTAAGATTGTGTAAATGTAGGTATATAGGTAAGTAAGTAGGTTTAATTAAATAAAAGTTTCTACCAGGATAACTCTTGAGGCAATAAGAGTAAGGTCTAGTGTGAGATTAGCAAGAAAACATTAAGGAAATAACAGCGAAATATAATAAGGATTCGGATCATATCCGAAAAACGAAACATCGACTTTTAATTAAAACTTATTTTAGATGACACTTTATTGTAGACTTTAATTATGTTCTGAAGTTCCAAAACAAAAATAGGCCCAAGAAAAGCAATAAAAACATAATTTAAATAAGATGCGTTGCCAAGTGCCAAGACACAATAAAAGCCTATTTCCAAAGCTCTTCAACATTCCATTACCCATATAACAGAGAACAATAGAGTAATATTCCACAAAGATAATAATTGTAATTAATTCATGTTTATGATGGAACAGTTCCATATGTTTTATGTAGCATTATAATATTAGTGTTTCGTGTAGGGCTGTGAAATTGTAAATGAGATTAAAATTTAGTAAGTAGTCGTAACTATCGAACTGCTGAGCAAAGACCTCATTGTTTTTACAAAGAACACGCTAACGAACTGCCGCCATGCCGCTGATTTCTGAAATCTAGTTTCAATGACGTGGTCTCTTAGAATAACTTTTGAAGTATGTAATTGATAGCATTGATAAAGGTTTGATATTATAACAGGTTGACTTCCGCAACTTAATGCAAGTTTTACATAATGTAACAATCCAAATAAATATTTCAAAAATCCTCTTTTACCTCACTTTGGAAGAGTAGATAGAAAAATCTGTTATTGATTAGTATAAATACAATTCACATCATTATATGTAGTAAAGTAAGAGGTAGCCCTAACCTCTATAATCTAGGACAAACGGGAATAAAGACGAGAACATAATTTGGGCCATTTGGCCACGTTCGGTTACATTTGAAACCTTTCCTTACATTTGTAACTGTGTAATGGCGGTACTGTCACACTTAATTATTGGGACGTGGAGTATTTATTATGATCTATGTGACCTTGTGTGTAGTTAAGTATGGCATAACTGTTTGAATGTCGTTGTTTACTATTAGTTACAGTGGTAGGCACCAACTGAAATAATTAATTACACGTAAATGTAAAAAATATTCGACTCCGATTAAATTTATGTGGAACCAACTCTTTGATATACCTTATCCACAATGACCTGAAATATTGTGAAACAAACGCACAAAGAAATATGCAGTCGAATCGAGAAGTTATTAAAAAAGTTTAAAATGTAGGAACTTTTTATACCATAAAAAATAACAGTTATAGTTTACTGCTATATAATTAAACACAGTTAGTTAAGTTTAATTTGCTATTAGTGTCTTCGAATCTTTTTTCTGCATCAGAATTAAACAACATTGTTCCATAAAAATAAATTGCGGTAACTTCACTTAGTTCAACAAACACATTATATTCCTGAAAAAAAAAAATATATACCTTCGTAAATATGTCTTAGTATTTAGGAATACCTATGTCCTACATTCATCTTTGCTTTTTCTTCCAGCTTGCGAGTGACAACTGTCATTCACACCACTCCTTATTAAATGAGGCAACTAATCAAGCGTAATGTCTGGAAAAAGCCTGATATTCCGAATGCTTTGTGGGTGAAAAGATGATGTATGATCTTAATTTGCTAAACAGAACCTACCAATTTTGTAAGTTGCTAAATAAAGAAGGCCTATCGTAAGAAAGGTACCTACTTTTTAGAATAGAATAGAATATTTATTTTTGCCTAACTTAAGGTGTTAAGATCATACAAGTTTTGATGAAGTCGTGTCACTTAGGGCGGAAAATCTTACAAGTCTTTTGCGTCACGTAGGAACATATCCATTGCTGAGAAATTGTTTCGTTTCTCAACCAAAAATTATAAAACCAAAAAATTATAATCACTGTGACCGATCACCGATAGTTTCTTAGTCAAGCTTTTTGGATGCCCCGTTTAACAAGTCCAAGTTTATATTCATCAGACATATTTTTTTATAAAGATGTATACTGTGTAGTTTGTCTAAACTTATTAGCGTAGCTTCAAGGAGATAGTCCAAAGATTCATTTTCTTGTAGTGTTAAATATATATTTTTTCAATTGTGGTTTTTTCAATTTATGAGGTTAGTTTAGCATCCTGCGAGTCTGGTTAAACTTAACTTTGTGACGGTAATTTTTTAGAACTTGCGACAGTGTGTTTCAGGAGCTATAACAAAAAATAACTAAAATTTACTTAATATCGTGAAATATTTATCCTCTAAAGTACAAGAAGAGTAAATATACTCATCTGAATACAAAGTAATAAATTATGAATGTATACACGCACAACATTAAAAGCTAAAGCGTGTTTCCCGCCAATTTTTAACAAGATGGCGGAACGGAGTTATGTCTCGTGATTCGATCATTTGTTATGATGACAGTCAATTACATGGCCGTCGCGCGTCGTGGAGAATATAAAGAATATTTTGTCATCGAGAAACGGTTATAGATGGCGTTAATATAATTACAAATAGCTCTTTGAATCTAAGAGAATTGCTACGATAAGATAGTTTATAGCATTAGCTCACAAAGTTGATATATATTGGTGTAAACTGAAAAAAATTACGTGGGCCGCTTACTGTTTATTTAGGTAAGTTATTTGTTTAGTGTAGTTTAGTAATAAAGTTACTATTATTTAATCTATATATATTAAAATGAATCCCTATTTCCATTGGTCACGGCATCGCTCGTGAACGGCTGGACCGATTTCGCTACCTAATTCTTTTTTTGTTGTGTTTGTTATTGTCAGGAGAAGGTTCTTATTAAAGAAAAAGTTTGCAAAATTGCGCTGAAAATTAGGAAATTGAAGAATACTCAACTACCAAATTAAGTAATCCTGACTTTTGTTACGATAGTGATTTGTTGGATTCATCTCCACCCCTAATAATACAAAGGCACCGGGAACGGGACCTAGGTAATCACGCGGGTGAAACCGCGGGGCACAGTTAGTATTGATATAAACATTGACGTGTGTATGTAATTGGTCTACAAACCATGTTAAATAATAATATAAAAAAAATACTAACATACACAGTTTTGATTTTTGACAATTTTATTTTACATAGGCTATTGAATTAAGTTGTTAGCTGTCATTATAGTTAAATGTGTAGTGTATATTAAAAAAGTTTGCTACGTTTTTTGATGGAATCAATTTCAATAAAGATTTCAATGTAGGTTTTTAATCCTTTTTTTCCAACCTTATCTATGGATCTATATCGGTTTTATTAAGTTTAATACTGAATAGGTATAGAAAGGCTCTATTTTAATACTACATGTATTAGTATTAGTATAATGCCTTTGATGAGCACTAGGAATTCAAAGTAGCACATCCTATTAACAGTACTAACAGCACCGCAGTAAGCGCAAGTGTGATGTCGTTAAAGAAGTTAATCGTGCGATCACTTCTGCCCTGATTGTGACGAATAACGTCCGTCTCTCCTTTGTTTTAGCCTCGTTTTAGAGCAGGATTCTGAGAGTAAAATGATGATCTGATAAACCTAGAAGCTGATGTGAGTAGTAGAGTTACATAATGTTTATACGTTGCACGATATATTCTTGAGTTTATGGTAGAAAAATGTTTTAATAAAACTATTTATCTAGAATTCTTGTCTTATATGTTACACAAAAAACTATGCAAAACATATCTTTAAATAGTTTGATATTTAGTTAGTTTTATATTTAGTTAGATATTTAGTTAGTTTTTAGTTAGGATACATATTATAGTTTGATATTTAGTTAGTTTTTAGTTGGATACAAAGAACTGCTACCTAATACTTTCATGTGTGATAATTCTTCTTCTTTTCGGTCTTTTACCTCTTCTAAATGTAGGCTGGTTTGAGGTGGCGCGGGATAAGGTTGACTGGAAGGACTTGGGGGAGTCCTTTGCCCAGCAGTGGGACAGTATAGGCTAGGAAAAAAAAAGTATGTAAAACAAATTCAAATAACCAAAGTCATAAACATTAGAAGATTAGGTACTTTGATAAATTAAGTTAGTAAAGAAAAGCTAGCGTATTCCAAATAACAATATGTATTAAAATAAGATTTTAATCTACAAAGGATGTTATTATTAAAATATTCTTGTAATCTTGATTTGTATTAGTAATTTGTTGTTTGCTTGTAATTTGCATTTGATAAAACATGCAATTCTATCGTTAGCAAAAGTAGTCATATTTATTCTATAGTTTACTTAAGAAAATTGTAGTTGCCTTATATATAGGTACCTACTGTATTATATTGAAGTATGTATACCTAAATACAGTTGAAATTAATTAAATAAAGTTGTTGATTATATGAAAGACTAGTTTTATTTCTAGAAACTAAATACGTGAGCAGTAGTAATAGTATTTACTTCCTAATTTTGTTACAAATGTAACAATTATTAGTTTTATTGGTATTTTTATGGCAATCCGTAATTTGTTATCGAAGTAAACAGTTTATTGGTTAGTTAGATAATAAACTTAATTGTTTCACGTTATTTCATGTAAGTACTGTGACAGGTGTATCGGTTATAATGTGTTGTTTTTACTGTAGGCAACACAAGTCAATTAGTTTCTTAGAGGGACCATTTTTTTATTTTTACATTTTGTTATTCTGGCTTTTTTCATCTTTCTTACATTTTTCTCCCTTATATGTTATGAATTATATTAGTTTTATGTGATAAACACGCTTTGTATTTTCTAAGAGCAAAATATATTCTACTTAATCAGTACCTACATTAAAAAAAAAAAAACAAAATAACCATAATAATATGACGCTACTCAACTTCGATTCGGAATTTGAAAACATGGAAACAAACGGAGCATGGAAGAGTTCTCACGATCGAAATTCGAAAACTTTGCCAGCCTGTGCTGTTCGCTGTTGTTCGTAATAATATGTCTTCCTGACGTTTGAAAGAGCGTAAAATATTGAAGTTGGTATTTTGTACTGTATGGGTAAGTAGAACTTAGATAGGCAAAAAACTAGATTAAAATATACAGAATATCTAACACTACATACTAGGATTTTAGATATTATGATGGAGGGTGCCAGATGTAGGATTTTTTTTTAATTGACCACTTTTGGTTGTGTGTAAACTCCGCCTACATTTTTGTCTTTGAATATTGCAAACCACCTAGTATTTACAAAATTTCAGCATGTCCGTCTAAGGAGCTTCGTTAAACAACGATGCCAACTTAAATGGACTAGATGTCAGGATTTCAGGAAATGAAAGACCTTGTTACAACTGGTTACTATTAATGTGGAACAGAAGTTCCACAAGCCCTTTTTCGACACAAAACGTATACATACCGTAATGTCATAAGCTGTAATTTCACCTATATGCTATAGGGAAATTAGACAGGTACAATTATCATCTAGGAACTTTGATCAAGCTTGGAACCAATTTCCAAAATATATTTTTTACGAGGACTTTTTGTTTTACACTTCTGTCTATATAGTTTATTGTGTCACTGAGTCTGCATTTATACAAGTTTCTGTGCTGAAAATATAATTTCCTTTTCGGTAAACTTGCGGTCTCCTTGTAGAAACGGTTTAAGATTTTCGTGTACTTTACACAATATTATTATTCGTTTATAACTTATATTTTTAAATGGCTTCGAATATAGTAACTTTATCGAACCCTTAATTACAAAGTCACTACTGAGTACTATACGTTGAATCTCACGGTAACCTATCTGCAGCAAAGTTTTTACAGCAAAACACTTAATTCTTAACCTACTCACTGCACGGCTTTAATATATTTTCCGGATCCTCAATATTCCAAAACGGTTGGTTCGATAGAATTCTGAAAACAAAAAAACTATTGAATCAGATCTTAGATACTGAAGAGCACTCCTTATCCAATTGCATTTTGATTCTATCTACTGGACATCGCAGTGCTAACTAAATTCAACATAAAAAAAAAAATGTTTTTCAAATCACACTTGTCCAAAAAGTTGCGTCAATACTATTTCCACTAACCTAGTTACAACAGTCAAGTTGAAGAGCCCCAATAAAAAAGATTAATAACTCCTTCAGGGTCCACAAAGAATTTAATCAGAGGGTCCAGTGTCCAGTTTTATAGGATCAAGGACCTTCTTTGTAAGACTCCATATTGGCTGTAAGTTAGGGCCATAAACTTGAGAAAGGAGTATGTAAATATATTGCGGCCATTTGCCTTCACTGGATGACAAATTATGTAAGTCCTAACCAGTAGGTAGCTTAGGATTTTAAGGACTGAAGAGAGGAAACTAAGAACAAAAGTGATTTCGTCCATAATAGTACTTCATCATTATCTGCCTAGCCTTTTTCCCAAACTATGTTGGGGTCGGCTACCAGTATTACCGGATTCAGCTGAACACCGTATTTTAAATGGAGCGACTATCTATCTGACCTCCACAACCCATTTTACTGGGGAACACAGTATCCCATAGTAAGACTGGTTGTCGAAATTGACTTAACGACTGCCAAAGATCTATGAATGACAGCCGGGACCTACTGTTTGACGTGCTTTCCGAAACACGGAGGGGTCTCGGTATGCTATAAATGGTCACCCATCCACGGACCAACCGCGGCGAGCGCGGCTTAACCTGTATTATCGGCCAAGCCCCTCTAGTCTAGTCCATAATAGTACTTATTATTAGTCCATATAAAAGTACTGTGTGCTTTTTAATTCTTCTGTAGCGAAACAGAGTTATTTTCCAACTTTATTTTATTATTTCTGTGTTTATAAGTAAAGACAATACAAAACAGTACCACTTTTTGAGTCATAAATAGATGGGTTAGAAAGTGCCATAGATCGCAAAAAAATGTTTTCAAAGTAACTCATAGTAAATCGTGTTTTTCTACGTCAGTAATTGTGTTGTTGACTTGTCCAAAGTTAGGGCTTATTTATTTAGTTTCTATTCCTATAACTTTGTGTCCCAAAGCTAAGAAAGTTAAGCGAAGTACTGTATTTTGAACAGGATGGTTTGACTTCAAATCTACTTTTAACAAAGAAGGAAGTTCTCAATTCGACGGTATTTTTTTATGTTCGTGCGAAGTGTTCGTGATTTCAAAAAATCATTTGCTCATCGATACGGTATTTCAGAGGTGGTAATAACTTTATTGAATTTGGTTCTGTTTATCACTTACATTATGCCTTATTTCAAGTAGTCAGTAGTCATATATAACACAAGTAGATTGGTAACGACGGTATCTTTAAACATAGTAGTAATTTGTCAATATCTATAATTTACATAACCCTACGTAATAAAATAAAATACAAATCGTAAATGGTAATCTTGGTTTAAAATCTTTCCCTTATTTCTTAAGTCAAATCTATTTCCAGCCAGTCCATTAATAAAACGAACCTTATTCAATGGATTCAAAAAAGTTCTAAAAAAAAAGAAACTTGGTAGCAATGGGGCAAGAGACATAGATCGGCTTCCAAAGTTTCGATTGAGTGTATTTGGATAATTTGCTTCATAATGGAAAGAGTCGAGGGTGAAACTGGACCAAATGGGGCCTTACAAAAGTTTCTTAATGTTGAATGAATAAAAGGAAAGACGAATAGAGATCATTGGATTTAGTTTAGTTGTTGAGTTTTCTGCTTGTAGTATTGTTTTGGAATGTAGTACGTAATTTTATACGTTCTGATAACGTTGTAAAACACCATGAAATGATGCTCATCAGTGCTGCTGTACCTACCGCTAATTTAAACAAAAATACAATGTGGCCAGCCTAACTATGACCTCTCGTCATGTTTGTTTTGCTTTCATGTAATGTAGTGTTATACAAAAAGTAATCAATTTTATTTTACTGAAGTCATCATCATCTTCGGCCCTGTATAACCCTCTGCGAGGCGTGGGCCCTCCCATTTGTTTATGCCCTCTCCTCTATCACGAAAGTTATTAGCAGAGGATTATTACTAAGCAAATTATTATTTTTCAGAATTATCTGTTTATCAGTACCTAAGGGTCTCCTTCAAGCATTCTCCACTATCCGTCACTTATTATTTGGCTAACAAAGATAGGATCTCGAGGATACGGCCTCCGTCTCCGGGGTCACACTCCGCTGTCGGCCCAACTAATTAATCACTAGAAAAGTAAGGCCGACGGAATAAATAGATTTTGTTTAGGACATTTTCTAGGCTGTGTGGATTTTTCGTAAACAAAGGTTGGAAAACTTTGCAGATTTTTGTGTACGTATAATATTAAGAGGAAAGGGGAGCGGACATTTTTGTTTTTGAAGAAAGTATTGCTGTCGCTCTAATTCCCCCCGCCCTCTTATTCGTGCGATAAGGACAACTACAGCTCAGACCGAAAAACTGACGGAAAATCGAGGTTTGGCTCTCGTCTATTTTCTCCCCCAATTCTTAACCAATTTTAAAGATATTTCATATACTGCATGAGGAAAGAATAATCTGTGCCTCTATTTTTTTCTTTTTTCGATTATTGTTGTCAAATTCGAAAAAAACGCGTCTGAAAACTGCGGTCAAAACAAGCACTTTTTAGAAGGTTCTAGTTCCTTTAAATAAAAATTATCTTAAAAAAGGAAAAAATAGGGGCATAGATCTAGTTCATATTTATATTACTGCAAAAAATCATAGCCCTAAGTTCAGAAAACAGTGAGAAAACAGACGACAGAGCGTTTGTATGGAAAAATGGCCGCTCCCCTTTCCTCTTAATTCATAGCAATAAATCATAACGTGTTCTATGATATGAAGTAAATACAGACATTTACATTGAAAATCGAATTGCTCCCGTACCTTTTTATAGGAAAAATATTGAGTTTCCTGATGGCAAGAGGAAACTAACTCCTGCTGAAGAATATCTTCTATGCCAAAGGTCTTAAAGTTATCTTGCCAGCGTATGAAAGGGGTTTAACCCAGGATGTGTCCAATCACACAAATAAATATAAACGAAAATAATTGTAAAGCAAATGCTTGTACGATTAATGAATGATCTAATGATAGTATCATATCATCTAATTTTAGTCTCAAGAATACTGTAAATTATGTGCTCAAATAAACTGTAGGTATAACCTACTTCATATAAGTTTAAATAGCTACTGTTTACTTCCCTCCATTCAAAAATAGTCCTCTAACTCTCCTTGGACGATATCAATAAAACATAATCCGTTTATTGGCACCATTTATCCTACTTATATCGCTTGCCTAATGCGACAAACAGACAAACAGTCATACATCATACACTAGACCTTAGATGTTATTCCATGGAAGAGAGATTTTACTTTATAGATGATAAGAGACTGTTTATTTTTGAATAGTTTTTTTGGTTATTCTCGTTCCTGTTATTATTTTCAGAAACGAAAAGAATTTAGAATTTACTTAACTGTGATTCGATGATGGTTGTTTTTAATGTAAATTAGAGAATATGGTACAGTGATGTGTACTTGTTAGTTTTTAAGTAAAAAGTTTTAGGAATCCTCAATAGTCATGTAAATTTATGAAGGAGAGGAGATTTCTAAATAGCTTTTTAGATGATCGTTTTTTTCATTATCTATACTAATATTATAAAGCTGAAGAGTTTGTTTGTTTGTTTGGTTGAACGCGCTAATCTCAGGAACTACTGGTTAGAATTGAAAAAATCTTTTTGTGTTAGATAGTCCATTTATCGAGGAAGGCTTTAGGATATATAACATTACGCTGCGACCAATAGGAGCTAAGCAGCAGTGAAAAATGTCACAAAAACGGGGAAAAATATTCACACTTGAAAGCTTCCGTTGCGTGCGCTGCGTAAACGGTTCGAGTTACCCAAAATATATGTATGAAAGAATTGTTCCTCTTTAAATGATCTAAAAAAATGTCTGCGACAGTATATGTCTATCTTTTAAGATTGACTCACTATAACCTTTTTTAAGGTAATCATTTGGTCGAAATTAATGCATTATTGCCAATTATTTGCTACAGAGTATTCATATCAACATAATATTAACTAAAATTATCATTTACGCAGAAATACTTTTTTTTCAAACTTCTTAATCGCGGTCATAATAACAGAAATTGAAGCGGACGAAGTCGCGGGGATCAGCTAGTAGAATATAACACAGTAGATAATGTTTAATTCTTACATTAAAAAAATGCGTAATAACATTAGTACCTACTGTTTTATTGAAGAAGGTTATTTTTTACATCCCCGGGTATAAATACCAATGACTAATTTATCCGGGTTGCGGGATTTGTTCGCGGATTTTGTGTCCCTGAACTCAGTTATATTATTAAACCTTTTTGGATGTAAGTAACATGCGGTATAACTTACACTATCTATTGATAACTGGCACAAAGAATGCAACTGACGGCCTGTTGGTCTAGTGGTTAGTGACCCTGACTGCTACACCGGAGGTCGTGGGTTCGATTCCCACCCAGGACAAATGTTTGTGTGATGAGCACGATCATTTGTTCTGTGTCTGGGAGTAATTTATCTATAATATGTATGTATTTAGAAATATATAAGTATGTTTATCAGTTGTCTGGTTACCATAACACAAGCTCTGCTTAGCTTGGGATCAGATAACCGTGTGTGAGTTGTCCCGGAATATTATTATTATTATTTATTATTAACTAGAAAGCTTCTCATGCTGATAGGTATTTATACTGTATAATAATAATGTTTATTTTGTAGGATGAGGAACATGACAGTAAAAATAAAATACGTTTTGTATGTACCTATGTCTGGTGCACATTGGGCAGACAAAAAACTCTTTACTATACATCAGCCACTTTAAAGAGATAATTAACGTGCTTTAGGATTATGAACCTTAAATCAATGACTAATAGTTCAGTTTCATTCACATTCAAATTACTTTTAAGCCCTTTTCGGTAACATTTGTCATTCTAAAATAAACTAAAACACATGTTGTCAAAGCTGATAATTGCGTAATTAGTAAAAACGTTTAATTCTCTTTCCATATTGGCTTTAGTATAGTCTTTACCGTTCTCTCAAGAACATACGAGAACCACTTATTTCATAGTTAGTGTCCTGTTCCTTCGTTATAAATGTAGGTACATTTTGTAATCTATGCTTTAATTTAAATACTTATTTAGGTAAATAAGTCACATATGCACATGTATATTTATGTGTACGTAATTTACATACTTACTAAGAACTATAAACATACATTTACTACAATACTTCTGTATATCTAGGTTCATTAGGATCGTTGTCATCTGCAAACTCTCGGGATTGCTAACAAAGACTCCTATTAATTATAAGAGGCCTACAACCGTCGACAAATTAATGGTGTCTGGGTGAGACACCATAGTCTTTGTAGGAAAAACTCTATGTTAGATCATTATATAACTGGCATTAAAAAACAAGTAACAATTATAATTTTGGAGGTTTAGTAGATATTATCGACACCAACGTGCTTATTTTGTTTTGTAGTATATATATTTACAGACAAATAAAATTTAAACTACATGAAACAGGCTCAAAAAACTGACTGACAATATTTCCTTTTTTTTTACAATTTATTTAATTAAGATAACAGATATTTAAATAATAATTACGTAGAACATTTCTATCTTAAAATCAAGTTTTATTTCAATGACTAATACAAAGTAGTGTATAATACATCTCTACAAAACTTTTAAGGGCAACCACGCGAACAAATATATAAAAAAAAAACAGAATTAAAAATTACTTAAACCATTTCAACTCCTCTGCTAAATAAATCACACCTCTCCGCGGCTATACCCAAATAGGACATTTATAATTAAAAATGTCCGCGAGACAACATGACAAGTTCATTAAAATTCATCTTCAGATACTTGTCTTGTCAGCAGATATCTTAAAATCATTCAACTGTGCCCAAGGCTGATTGTAAGGGAATTTTTATTATTATTTTTAGCTTATGAAGATTGATTTCTTAATAAGATCGTGTTGGAAAGACTGTGTCTATATCAATATAAAAAAGGTATAGAATTTGTTTGAACGCAGTAATCTCTTAAACTACTCGTAGGATAAATTGAATAAACCTTTTTCATTTAATAGACCAATGCAACAGGAAGTTTATCTATAGGTTATTTTACATAACATTACGTATATGAATATTTTTTTTAGTTGAAAGCAAGACATTACTAAAAGCATCAGTTATATTATATGAGTATATTTAGAAACTTTATCCCAAAGTGTCTACTTTGCATAATAATTATGCAAATAGTGCATAGTTTCAATTAGATTTTCCTAGTTCATATTTTCTAAAATTTGTGTAGGTATATAATATTTTCACGTCTGTAAATAGGAAGACATCAGTCAGCCATATATGCATTATCGGCTGAACACAATATTAATGAATATTGCGTTTAGCTAAATTGTCCGAATGCTGAGCAAATGGTTCCTTTTCTTTCCATCGGTCCCGGTCTTTCGCTTCTTCTTGCCAATTTCCTAGGAGATTGTTCAGTTCGTCCTATAGATATAAGAAATAAATATTTCTACGGCTAGCCCTAATATCAGTAAGCAAAGGCAAGGACGGGACCGTCTTCTTAGTAGGTGCAAGTCCGACATATCCTCAACCTGTGTTTTCGTCAATGTCAGTAGCGTTTATAAATGGCAAAAAAGGTCAGTTATTCTACGAAAACCAGAAAACAATATGCATTGGTATAAAGGTATTATTTCTATTATAAACCCAAGGCTAGTGTGGGGAACTTCAGGTCTCGTATTGTTCATGTTTTATTCAAAGAAACTGAAAGTCGTTAAAATATTGAAATGTCATTCCGTAGTTTTACAAAGGGTTGTGCAAATGTGCTGTGGACCTTATTGTTGTTATGATTTTCTTAATTGAAAAATACTAGAAAATATACTGCAGTAAATGCGTCTTGCGGTTTTGCGTATAGTTCCCAATCTTATGAATTTATGGGGACACATAAAGTATCATATGTGCTAAAAACTACCACTGTGCCTAATTTTATCCAAATTAGTTTGATAGTCTTCACCTGATATAGGACAAACTAGTAAAATACAAAAAAATGGGTTTCAGTTTAAATTTGAGGGTCGACTAAAAAGGCTGTGATGGCAAAAAAGCAGAACACTAGTTACGTCCAACTTCGTTTGATAGTTTTCGAGTGAGAACAAACTTATAAAACATGTATATTTCTTTGTAGTAAATTCAGTATATTCGTTGATTAATTGACACGCTATGACAATATCAACACCTAATTAATAAAAGAAAGTCGTAGATTTATGGCCACCAGCTGGTATTGTCATATTTAATGTGGTTTCATTAATTTTAAAGGTTCTGACATAATTGTTATATTAATTGGTTCTTTATTATTTGTTATAGTTACACCTGTTTGATTAGTTAAAGTATTTTTATCCGAGATTATTTTGAGTGAATTTAGTTTTTTTTTTGTACATAGTTTTGGAACTTTGTGGAGATTATAAACACGATTCAAACATGGAACCTCTTCCATTTTGGAAATCAGTTAAAAATAGGTATGTATTTGCGAATATTGAATGAAATGTGTTCTTAAAAACTGAGGTCATTTTAAACTTATAAAATAGTATAAATGGTGCTGATAAATGGCCACAGATTTGGCAACTACATAGGATTATGAATTTCTTATCGTCTAGTGAAATGGGTGTTTACATTAGCAAACCTTAAGCAAAACGGATCTTAAATAATCCTTAAATACATCTTTGCACGAATTGTGATATCACTTAATGTGTAAAATGATAATTCGTGCATAGATTATAACAGAGAAATTGTTATCACAATGTTTACTGCGACAGACATGAAGGTTTTGTATAAATTGCATTTGACCACGGTCACGATTTCGCATTTAATACTGATTATCTGAAATAAATAGCCCCGATTTTTTTTTTATTACCAAGAATATTACCTACATTTTGTATGTCAACAAATACTTTTCGTTTCGTTGTAGCAATAAGGTTCTGGCACAGGACCGTAGAGAATTTCACGAGAAAAAAAAGGCCTATGCCCAGCAGTGGCAGGACAAAGAATGTGGATAACGATGATGATGGTGGATTTAAGGTTATTTTTAATTTACTTTCAAAAGATCATCCAATATATTTATACGCTTAACATTTCTTTATCAAAATTTACTAATATACTTACCTTTTTTTTTTTTTTTTTTTTACCCGGCGAAATCCTCATGGACTTCCTCCGCCCTGGGGAAGGCGGAGGGGTGTGCCGGACTCTTACCGGCTAAAACCACCGGAGTGCTTCACCCTTCCCTTATGCTGAAGACCAGGCGGGAAAGCCATACAAACTACCGCGATCTCCAGCAACTAATATACTTACCTGTACTAACACAGTTCAAGTTAAAATTCCGACGTAAAAACATACAAACATCCGAATTGAGAACCTCCTCCTTTTTTTTAAAGTCGGTTAAAAATCACATAAAATACCTTCTAGTGAATAAGTTGTTGAAGATTTTACTTTCCCCTTAATGGAGAAGGAACATTAAAGTTAACTCTTACCTAGGAAACAGTTCGGAGTGCAGTCTGTTTAAACTTTTAAAGTTACGTTAGCTATATGTTTCAAAGCTTGACCTGTTGAACTCCGGTTAAGGTAAAGTTTTTGGAGATCTTAGATTTATTTACTGTTAATATTTGTTTTTTTTTTCCTTTTATGTCATACAAATTACAAACATTTCATTACAGAAGATCGTTTCCTTTCTTAAAGCAAAACAAACTTGCATTATAAACAGCCAGAATTTTTATTTATTTAAAAGACAATCTACAACTAGAAAAATAAAACAATATTCAAACATAGAACACACAACTGGCCAGCCACTTCATAGCAGCAGTTGCATAGTACCATCTATTAAACGCGCCAAAACCATAAATAATTAAAAACAAACTAGGTTAGTTAAAACGTAAAGCTTGCCATTCATCATGTCAGTTATCGCTGACAGTTTTACGACATTCACGACAAATTATGACACGATTTCTTTTTAATTTCCTGAAATTAAACGCTTTCGTCCTATGGGGAAACGATGGGTGATTTATTTAGCATGATATATGATATGGAATTAGGCGGATTAGTAGGGATTTCGAAGGGTTTGCGGCTTAATGGCCGCCACGTAAATCAATGGAAAATAAATTTATTGATTTTTTAGTCACCGGCCAGTTGTTTTCTTAAGCCGAGATAAATAATATGATCAGGTCTTTGTTCAGCATAGGCACAGTCACTGGCTGGTATAGCTACTTTTTTTAACGCTTAATTTTGGACAAAACAAATTAATGTTCGTTCTAATAAAGTTTTAAATTTTCTTCTTTTCAGCAAAAAAAACGAAGATCTTCTTAATATAACTAATTAGAGAGCTTTTCCGTAAAGAAGCTTTTTAAATTTTTTCTGTGTTCATTCATGATTAAATACATCAACATAGCACAAATATTACTATTGCGAAACTAAATTTTAAACCTTTGTAACACTCAGGTCAAGTACCCAACTTGACCTGACTGAAAAAAAAACAGCCATATTTTTAATCAAAATCAATATTTTAACGTAGTGATGAGATATCGTGAATATTAAACAGTCACCTAATTGTCAAGGGAAATTTCGTGTGACATGTTTAAATAAAAATATACACGTGGAACATAGATTGAAGCTAGGGTTGCCATCCGTCCGGGTTTCCCCGGATTTGTCCTAGTTTAGAGGGCATCCGGGGAGCGTCCGGGGAAGGTTTCATTTGTAGACCGGGTTTTTAAATAAAAAAATTTAAAAAAAAATTGTGCCCACCCCTCCCGTCGTGGTAGCCACGGTCCGCCGTTCGTTCGTTCGAATTCACGACCCGCGTCCCGCACTCCGCAGCGACGGTTTGACGAATGCAGACATCGCGTCGTTCCAGTGAACTTACGTAGGTACATGTGGTAAGCAAAGAATATTTTTCTTAAATATCGTAGTTTAATTTTTACAGGTAGTGCGACACTGCTCTTCTGAATGCTATCCACATTTCGATTATACATATGAAAATAAGTCTATCTATTTTTGTAACCTTTTTACACGAACAGATTAGGCTGAAATTGCATAAATTATGTATGACTAGCTGTGCCCCGCGGTTTCACCCGCGTGAATGCCTATTCATACACTATCTTTATAAATTATAGCCTATGTGTTATTCCGATGTATAAGCTACACAATTGTAAAGTTTCATTAAAATCCATTCAGTAGTTTTTACGTGAAAGAGTAACAAACATCCAAACAAACTTTCGCATTTATAATATTAGTAAGGATTATATCCCCAGTAAGTAGGTACCTAAGCTACTTTTTATCCAAAAATATGGTAATATTAAGTCAAGATGCAGTATCATTTGAAAGTTTAATTTTTATTGCTTAGAATTTGGTATTCTTTCTATAGATTAGATTTTAATTCATCCTACTAATATTATAAATGTGAAAGTTTGTGAGAATGGATGTGTGGATGTTTGTTACTCTTTCACGGAAAAACTACTGAATGGATTTTAATGAAACTTTCCAATATTGTAGCTTAAACATCGGAATAACACATAGGCTATAATTTATAAAGATAGTGTAAGAATTGTCATTTACGCGGGTGAAACCGCGGGGCACAGCTAGTTAAATATATGTTTTTGTTTAATATTTTAATAAGGTTTTGTTTTCTTATTTCAAGAATTGAAAAAGCTGATTTATATTAACAATTTGTAATATGATTCTGTTTTGTTAAAATAATGAATGAGTAAAAAAGGTGTTTTATGACATTTCAACTGTTTTTTTTTTTACATTGAATATGTTTAAAAGATCTTGTTGACATGTCCGGCTTTCGGACTCTAAAATCCGGGGTTTTCACGCGTTTTGTCCTGTTTTCCAAAATTTAGAGATGGCAACCCTAATTGAAGCTAATATTGGATATTTTGCATTATTTTTACGATTGTCATTAAAAAATCATTGAGCAAGTCTAGAACAAACATACATAAAACATACCATCACACCTGTATCCCCGAAGGGTTTGGCAGAGGTGTACCAATGTACACCCACAGTTCAGAAGTAGGTACAAGTCTAGAAGTAAATAAGAAATGGAGTGTTAAGACTAAAGGTATTACGGTTTCCAATTATTTTCTTTACACTAACTTTTAAATTATCGCGCTGCATGTTTACAGTCAAGAAAATAAATGTCAAACCCTAAAAGGTATTTATGCATGTACGTGCTTATTCCCGTTGAATTATATTATTTTCTTTATGTTTTATAGACATGAGTAAGTAGAAGGTAGGCACACATAATAATAATAAATAATAAAAACGTTCTTCCTCCACAAATTACACTTAATAGTTAGAGCTTAAATATATCATGACAGTATACATTGTGAATTTGTGGGAGACTGGCACCTAAACTAAGCCGAAGCCTGTATTGTACATGTTGTAAAATAATCGCTTAAAGCTTACAAATGTTAACACTTCAGTTACACTTCTAATCAATGACAACATGTTTAATATCATGCTGTTATAAACAGTGACAATGAAAAATAGCAGTTGCAAGCTATAACTGTTATTTATAGCAGTTAAATGCGGTGTTAGTTGATAAATCTATTATTTATTAAAGTAAATTATAATAAATGTCGCGACGTGTAATCTTTATTTGAAAGAAAACGTCATTTTATTGACCGTTTGTCTTTCTGCCAGAGTTTTAGTAAATAGGTTAATTCAAAGTTCAGGAAACGTGTTATGGGGTTTTAGATCCATATTTTTTTCAGTGAGAGAGTTTGGCTAACTTATAGAGAAAAGGTAGCATTCCTTTTATATCAAGGGATTATGTTAGTTTTAACCTTTTAACAATAAACTATGACTCTTTTACACGTTTTTATAAAGAAGCCATGACAACGAACGAACAAACAAAACACAATTATTTTATTAAGCGACGAATTGATCGATAGAATATTTAGGTGCCTAGTTTATATATAAATTCCTTAGTAGAATTTAGTAAAGATCAGTAATCAATAGGCAATCCCATGACAAAATACTACTAGTAATCTTAGTACTAGAGATGCGCCGAATAGTGGTTTCACCGAATAACCGAATACCGAATACTATTCGGTTTAACCCAATGTTTAACCTTTACCGAACCGGATATTCGGCCGAATTATTCGGTTTACCATTTGATTGTTTTGCCGCGTAAACAGGTTCTTACATGAACGCTACGTGTTGCTGCTGGAGCGAGCCGTACCTCACCGCCCGCCACCCGCGCACACCGCGCTGTCACTTTGCTTCAAAACATCGCACGATTAGGTTACAAATAAAAACAGAGGAGCTTATTATTACAAAAATATTGTCAATATTAACTTTATTGTGTTTGCAATATGAGTGGGCGTAAAAGATCACGTGCTTGGGACTTTTTTGACGAAATGGGAGATGACAAAACAAAAGTTAAGTGCACTTTGTGTAGATGTGTTATTTCTCGAGGTGGAACAGGGCGCAGTGCTTCTACGAGTGGTACGACAAATCATTTGAAGCTGAAGCATAAAAAACAACTGCCAGAAACCACCAACCAAATGTTTAAAAAAAGGTTTGTATTAGTTTAAAAAATAAATGTTGATTTGAAATTTATTAGCTTTATTTAACTCATCTTTCATAGTATTTCTTTGACTTATATTATAACATGAATCTTACATAAGAAGTTTTGACTTTTAGTTCTATACCGTGTCATGTAGCCAAGAAAATAGAAATACTCGAACCGAAAATATTCGGCACCAAAACCGAATAATTCGGCCGAAAACAAATAGTGAAAAATATGCCGAATACACCGAATACCGAATACCAAACGAATATTCGGCGCATCTCTACTTAGTACCTATGTAGATGTCACTCTAACTCGCCTTAAAGACCCAATTAACACGTTAACCACAGCAACCGCGACTAATTGGGTACAGTAATATTATATATAGTACCATTAATTTTACCTTTACAGAACTAACTCTCAACCCTATACAACGGTTTCATAAGTTACGTAACCCATGAAAGATTTATACAGCGTCCGCCATAAACGTTTATAAACAAATCAAATGTTACAAAATATCGTTCATTGAACTCACAGACTGCATAAGGTAGATAGGGCACCTCGCTCTAAGAAATAACCAAATAAATAAAACAATATTAATAATATAATAATATTCCGGGACAACTCGCACACGGTTATCTGATCCCAAGCTAAGCAGAGCTTGTGTTATGGTAACCAGACAACTGATAAACATACTTATATATTTTAAATACATACATAATTGTAGACAAATTACACCCAGACACAGAACAAATGATCGTGCTCATCACACAAAGATTTGTCCTGGGTGGGAATCAAACCCACGACCTCCGTTATAGCAGTCGGGGTCACTAACCACTAGACCAACAGGCCCGTCAAGTCAATACAACAGTTTTAGACATGTTCAGCAATTGGAAAAACAGGGCGGAAGATTATGATGGTTATATGACTTTAAAAAGAGAAAAAAAATCAGTAGCAAGCAAATATTTTATTTTCGTAAGTACTCGTAATACTCGTATGTTACAATATAAGTCTTATCAAACATTAGGAATAATGTTTTATTCAGTATATGGGTTATTCAGGTCAGATAGGCAGTCGCTTCATGTAAATTACGGTATTCAGCTGAATCTGGAAGCTGACGCCGACATAGCTTGGGAAAGGATTAGGCAGAAAACTTTTGCGTACGTCTATATTTTTTTGGTCTATGATTTAATTATATAAGCAACAAACAGATGCTCTTTATCAACACCGACGATAAACTTATATTTCAGTATTCTCCCTTTGATGCGAATCAAAATATTATTGTTGCACCAATATTTGTTCTAGCCCCGCTTACTAAGAGAAAAACTATTGCCGTTGTGAAAGCGAGACACCACTATACCAGTGTAGAGCGCCGTCTCGCTTCCACACCGCCAACTGTCCTATATTATAAGCTCATGGTACATGCACTGATTTTTGATACTGTTCAAGTAATAAATTAATGGTTCTTTTATATCCGGCTCAAATTGGGTCAGTCTTCTGATGTATTTAAAAGTGTGTAATATTGATACAGTAATATTAGAAGGAACTGTAGGGTTCACACGTTTCGTTAAATGTTAATAAAAGTAGCGTCATATAATAATAATAGGTATAATAATTTAATAATTTTTGCGTATGTATACTACTTATTTATAAAAAAACTGTCCTACATAATCAGCCCTTTTTGACATTTCTTAAATTGATCTAGTCTGATAACCTAACCATGTCAACACAAGCGTGTAAATAGTTTACAAATAATTTTTCTTCCACAAATTCGTTTCGATTCGAGGTCAAGTGGCATTATTCCCAGTGGATAATGGTAAGTTGTAAATAAAATCTCAACTTATCTGGCAAGTCAAGTTAACCACAATAGTAGGCCAATGTGACCTCGCTAGTTCAGGAGCTTGTGTGTATAGGAACATGGGATAAATTCACAGGATTATATAATAAATAGATGTGGTATTATTGAAGGCTATTTATAAGTTTTTTTTCCAGCACTTTCTGTTAAACTGCAAGGCAGAGGTGTGATATCCACCTTCCATCTCTGTCTGTCTTGGTTTGTGATGTGCTGGTTTTTGTCGAAATAGTCTATCTTACCCCGGAATTGCGTTAATTTATTTAAATCAATATTCTACCGATTTAACCTTTCGAACAACATTTCTAGAAGACCTAAAGATTGTGGATAGTGGAAAGATGGATGTCAATAAGAAAAGATCATGACTTATCTCTACTTAACTCTACAGGGTTCCTTGACAAATCTTTTACTGTTCAAGGTGTGCGTTTGTGGAATAAGCTCCCTGTGTCAATAAGACAAGCTCAGACACAAAGTAGTTTTAAAAGACTGGTAAAGGAACATTTCTTGCAACAAAACTAACTTATTTTTAGTTGTTACTAGCTGTACCCGGCATGCGTTGCAATGCAATTTTTTCTACCTACTACCTACCTACTACCTACCTACTACCTACCTACTACCTACCTACTACCTACCTACTACCTACTACCTACCTACTACCTACCTACTACCTACCTACTACCTACCTACTACCTACCTACTACCTACTACCTACCTACTACCTACCTACTACCTACCTACTACCTACCTACTACCTACCTACTACCTACCTACTACCTACCTACTACCTACCTACTACCTACCTACTACCTACCTACTACCTACCTACTACCTACCTACTACCTACCTACTACCTACCTACTACCTACCTACTACCTACCTACTACCTACCTACTACCTACCTACCTACCTACTACCTACCTACTACCTACCTACTACCTACCTACTACCTACCTACTACCTACCTACTACCTACCTACTACCTACCTACCTACTACCTACCTACTACCTACCTACTACCTACCTACTACCTACCTACTACCTACCTACTACCTACCTACTACCTACCTACTACCTACCTACTACCTACCTACTACCTACCTACTACCTACCTACTACCTACCTACCTACTACCTACCTACTACCTACCTACTACCTACCTACCTACTACCTACCTACCTACTACCTACCTACCTACCTACCTACTACCTACCTACCTACTACCTACCTACCTACTACCTACCTACCTACTACCTACCTACCTACCTACCTACTACCTACCTACTACCTACCTACTACCTACCTACCTACTACCTACCTACCTACCTACTACCTACCTACCTACTACCTACCTACCTACTACCTAATTGTTTTTTTTTTTTTTAAATGTACAAAAGTATCCTATGTCCGTCTCCTGGCTCTAAGCTACCTCCCCACCAATTTTCAGCCATATCGGTCCAGCCGTTCTTTAGTTATAAATGGTGTAACTAACACGACTTTCTTTTATATATATAGATTACATGTATGCAAGTACTTCTTAGATTCTTGTGTATGTATGTATTCGTAACAGTAAATATTATTATGTTAGATATTTATTAGTATGTATGTAGTTTATCTATATATATTACTATATGTATATATAAATATATTTGTATTTTATTTTAGTACACTTGTTACTTTCATCTACCTCAGTTTTTCTATCTTTCCTGTCCATCCAAAGGTTGTCTGGAAGATATCGCTATAAGCGATAAGACCGCCATTGTATGCTTTACTGTACTTTAAATTCAAATATGTATGTAACTTTAATGGTGTACAATAAAGAATATTCTATTCTATTCTATTCTATGCTATCTCTTGGCTTAGCTACAAATATAAGAGAACGTATTACAAAAAAAAAAGCGTTAAAAGGAAAAAAGTTGTCAGTAAAAAAGTTTGTAGTAGACAAGTAGGCAGTTTTTAACTACAACCAGCTGAATCTGGTGAGAATGGAAGCCAAATCCAACATAGCTCTGAAAAAAAAAAACTTAAAGTAATCAATATAAAGTATTAGAACCTCCATGTTTCTTACATCCTGGATCGTATCAAATCCGTTACATCTGTATTTGTCGAAGCTCATTCGTTACAGATTGAAGGATTGTGTGTTTAGTGTTAGAGAGTGACCTTCCGTTATGGTAAGTATGTGTATGTTTAAGCTTATATTACTGAAGGACTATGCATGGATAAGCTAAGGTATACACAGTGATATATTTTGTGGAAATTTTTATAGAAAATACAAACTACCTAAGCAGCAATTATTTTACTCCGTTTCATAGGTGACCTGAAAGAGATCGCTATCTTAACCATTGATTCAAAAATAGAGGTGTTATGTTTAACGTTGATTACGTTTGCATGTGTTTCACATTGCTATTATGTGATCAATGATTAAATAAACTGAACACTTTCGAAACTTTTCTGTCGAAACTACAATAACAAAGTTAAATTTTAGTATTTCGTAACTGTTATAATAAGTATGTAACTACTAAAACTGTCCAGTTTTACTTTCGTAGGTAACTGTTATACCTGCATTCTGATGGTTTCACAAATTTTTCGTTACATTCAAGCAAAGAAAAATTTGTACCCCCTAGAAAACTAGTTGCAAGGCGACAAATAAAGGGTGTGACACAAACACACTGCAATTTACCCACTTTAAACTAGCGTAAACGATAGCGACTGTAAAACTATCAAATATGACCCACTTGTGGAGCTTAGTTCAACGTAGCTTGTCTACGAAATTGAAAATATACGTCTTGATAGTATGAATATAATTAAGTTTCTTACTTGTTCTATCGGCGCGTTTATTAGTAAGTTACTTTGTGACTCCTCAGTCTATGTTTATGATTTTTTTCGATTCAGAACTCTAAGTATTGAGTATTCAACAAGTTATGCTATAATGCTAAGCACATACGTACGTATGGTCAAAGTCCGGTGAAGCAGTCAAAGCCTGCGCTCAGGCTAACTGCAAAGATCTCTAGTCCTATCTGCTGGTGATCATATGGCATTATACTTTGTAATTTTCTTGGTTTATAACATTTTACCTCTACCACTTATTCCACTGGTCGAATCTTTATTTCATGTTCCTACCTAAATTGAAACTGTTTTCAGTAGATGTGTTACATATTACTTCTGTCAAAACGGTTGTGCTCGCAATATTCTCCCGTATGTATCCAAGTACCATAATACATTTGTAGAGGAAGGCGCGGGCGAGAAAACATATAATTTAGTTAGGTTGGTATAGCAGGCTGCTGCAGTGCGTATGTCGCTTTGAACCTAGCTATCTAACATACGACTAGCTAACGTATATCAAAGACCGTTGAATTGAGTGTTACATGCATTACATATATCTATACAGGGTGTTAAGAGAACCCTGTCCGACCCGAAAGGGTGATATAGGGTTCACAATCACATGCCCAAATAAAATATCAAATTTGGAATATTCATAATAGAAATAATAATAATGGATTTTGAAATGACCATTTTTTGCCCCGAAATTCCCTAAATTTGAGATTAAAACAAAAACTATAACACCAATTTCGTCGGTATTTTTGGAGACCTTTTTTTTTTGGTAATTAGGTAGCACCTGTGACTACGCCGACTCTCTCTCTAGACTTTTGAGAAAAAAAATATATTCTAGGTTATATTTTTTTTTTCTTTTCCATTTTTTTCCACATTTTTGTAATCAGATACCTAACAACACCTTCACGGGTCGGACAGGGTTTTCTGAACACCATGTAGAAGGACTTGTTTCTTGGCGTTGTTTCAAATAGTCAAGTCAGGATCGATCAGTGTTTTCAGATAGCGAAAGTATAAAATATACAACAATATACTGAAAAAATATAATAGATTTCTGTATTGCTGTATAAACTATTTTTTTGCTGTTTTAGTCTTAGCATTTGTGATTATTTGCTGTGAAATAAACACCGAATTTCCGGACTTACTGTAATTACAGCAATACAGTAAGTCTAGAAACACTGGGAACGATGTTAGCTAATCCGGTATATTCTGTCAGTGTCACCCACTTTCGAGACTTTTGAGTAGTCTCTGATAGAAGTAATAATTGTAAACTCTTTGCTCTACAAAGTACCTGCCATATATTTTTGAGGATATTTTACACAGTCATAATTAATTTGTAAAGACAGACAATGCCCCCACAGTCCAACTTAACATTAAACGTTCTAAAACACAAACCGATGAGTTTTTCTCTTAGTATCACAGCTCTGACCCCGACACATGTAGCTAGCGAGAGATTAATGACACTTCCGTTCCACGGCCTTTTTCATGCGCTACCCTATTCTGAAGGAATTTACTAACAAATTACGAGGCATTACGTATTAAAAGGATACATACTTTTTTTGGTATTTTCATAGATGTTTAGGTAACATTGTCTAAAAACGGCCTAGAAATGCAGAAACATAAGCTCAAGGCAGAATTTTACTATAATAGGTAAATGTGAATATCAGGTAATATTTGTCTAAATGTACCTTTATATACCTTTGAATATAACACTTAGCAAATAGGAACTAGAACATGTGATCACATGGTGAAAATATGTTTAAAAGGCCGTCACGGATAGTGATTACGTCCGATGCAGGATACTAAATATCCGGCGAACTTTTAGGCCGAAGCGTAGAATATCCGTCCCGGATATCCCACGCAAGTTATTCGGTGCAATCCATACGTTACTATGTCTATTTGGTCAAAAGTACTCTTGAGAAAATCCTTTTTAAAAGCAAAAACTAGTTTACATCCATTAAAAAAAATACTTTTCAGTCAAATCCTAATTTATTTAATTTAGTATATCTTTAGTTATTATAGAGCTAGTTAAACAGATTGTAGTTATTTGTTAAATCTCATATTGTATTGCATTGTTGAGATTAAAATAATATATACAAAAAAAAAGAACTGATACTTACCGTTTCATTTTTGTCACTTATCTAAATATCCTGCCGGATAGTATTCAACAGGATATTCATTTAAATAGCAGTGTCAATATATATATTGAAAACCGTACATTTGATACTAATCCGTTAGCTGAAACCCTTTAGAACTGTTTGTTCTTCGACAAGGGTTAGCGGTAATTATTTAAAGTGCTCATTGGTATAATAGTAGATTGTTTAATCCGAAACGTGACCTTTCCATTAGTTTCAGGATTATTTATAATATTGAGTTATGCCGATACACGGGACGGCTTAACTTGACATTGAATATTACTATCAATATTCAACTATTGATTGGGCTCGTTAATTGGAGGTGTCAGGAAATTTGATATTTGAAGGTCAGGAAGGAAAAATACATTACATGGCTATTTTTTTTCCCAATATTTCAAGTAGCCAATTTTCTAAAAGTATGTATGGATGTATTGTGTGAAAGATAATATAAGAAATAAGAAAAAAGGGAGTGAATGCTGAGATGGCCAGTAGTAGAGATGAATGGAAGATGAAAACGAATTGCACTGACCCAAATAATTGGGAAAAGGGCAGGGAGACGATGATTCATTGATTTTAATGATTACCTACGATAAAAAAATGGGAGACTTGTACAGCTCTTTTGAAAAATATCTACCCTGTTTTTTACTTTGTGCGATGTAGTCTCTCCGACCCAATTTTTGCACTTTTTCAGTCTTCTTTCAGATTTATTTTAAAGTGGGTTTCAAGTTAAATTGATTCCTTTTCCGAGTTTCATTGCGTCCTTGTTATTTCTGATTGATTTTCTTTGTAGATTGGAATGTGGAGGCGTTCGTAATATATTCTGCAAAGTTAAAATGCTCTAGTATTGCAAGGCTAAATGCCCTGTAATAGAACCTTAATTTTAGTAAACTGCTATCTTATCCAGATCAGATTTTTATTTTTTGTGAATGTATGTAAGCGATGACAGTAAATTTAACCTTATTCGAAATCATTCCTGGTATCTATATTATACTTTTTAATTAAAGTGTTAACATTTACACGGAGTCAAATGGACCTTTGCCCAGCAGAGGGACACAAAAGAACTCATATATAAAAAAAAAACATTTACAAGATGTAAACAACTTTTCACAAGTGATATTAAATAGTGTTTAAATATGTAGTATTTTCTTTAATCGACTCCCCGAATACAGAAACTGACAAGATATATTAAAACGCGTGTCATCTGCCCGGACACATATGCCACCGAACACAGCTGGGCACACAAAAACATTGCACTATACATTGCTGATATTATTCAGATATTACATAATATGATACGAAGAAAACCCGTAATGGATTCGCGGTAAAGTTTCAGACATTTATGAAGATAGATTAATTCCTTCTTGGAGTTTTATGGAAAAAATGTTGAAGATGAATAAGTAGTCTTTAATGGAAAAATATTATTAAGTATGGCTAAGTGGTTTATACTAGAAAATGTTTAAGTAGTACAGAAGTACCTAAAAGATAAATGGATTAATAGTGTGGGGAGTGATAAATATAATACGTATATTCATAGAAGTATTTTTTTCTGAGTAAAATAAATAACAACGATACTTAATAAAGGCCAATGTTTACCAGTTTTAGCTAAAATTCTTGATGTATACAGCTTTTTATAATTGAGTGAAAAGTAAACTGTTTCCAAATTGTATGCAAAACATAAAAATGCTTCTACAGCTTTAGTTAAGTTATATAGTAAAGGGAATATTTCAAAGGGACCAATTTATAAAACAGCAAACTAAAACTAATTATTGAATATTTTTCTGACGTTTCCCGATTCCAATTAAAAATGTGCAAAAATAAAATAAAAGGCGAAAGTTTTGCAAATTGGATTATGTTTTCAATTTACAGTTTAGATAATTATATGTATATGTAGGTAAAAGCTATGTGTTACATAATATATCAATATTTTGACCAACAAAGTATACTTTACCATAATTATATTTACATAATAGTTTTATATTCTTTTAGGAAACGTGATAGTATTTTCCGCGTAAAAAGAAATATGTCCCATATTTAACTCACACTGTTACAGAATACATTGTCAATAATTTCATATTACTAAGATATTACTACTACAAGAGTATTGACCTTTCTCTCTCATCCTTCATCTTAAATCTAGAATTTCATTTACGTCATATTTTGCGTCAAACTGCAAATTGGACCTTTTATGACGCAAGCAATCTTTGAATGATAGCTCCTAGATGCTTCTGAAAATGCAGTAAAGCAATTCAGTAATAGTACTAGGTGTGGATTGTAATATTACAAAGTATAAATTAAAGTTATAAACAATAATAATAATCAATTTAGAATATTATAGAATCTTTAGATCAATCAGCGTCAGTACATAGCAGTATATAAATGGTTTCAAGTCATCATCATCTCCCGAGCCTTTTTCCAACTATGTTGGATCGGCTTCCAGTCTTACCGGATTCACCTGAATACCGTATTTTACATGGAGCGACTGCCTATCTGACCTTCACAACATATTTTACACAGTATCAGTGTCGGTACATAGCAGTAGTATACAGGATGTTAAGAAACCCCTGTCCGATCCGTTAAGGTGTTGTTAGGTATCGATATCTGATTACAAAAATGTGGAAAAAAATGTTTTTTTTTTTTTTTCGAATGTCGAGAGAGAGATTCGGCTTCGTCACAGATGCTACCTTATTACCAAATAAAAGGCCCCCAAAAATACCGACGAAATTGGTGTTGTAGTTTTTCTTTTATTCTCAAATTTAGGAAATTTTGGTGAAAAAAATGGTTATTTCAAAATCCATTATTATTGTTTCTATCATGAATTTTCCAAATTTGATATTTTATTTGGGCATGTGATTGTGAACCCTCTATCACCCTTTCGGGTCGGACAGGGGTTTCTTAACACCCTGTATAAATAGTTTCTAGCAAGTCAAAATATAAGAGCAAGTCCATAGAAGGAATAACACAATTATAAACCTTTCGGAAAATAAACGATTTCGAACTAATGACGCGAATTATGTCTCAAAATACATTCTATTGAATATTTTTTAACACAAAACAAACATAACATAATCTGATGATGTTCCAGTTTTTGGTACATACATGTGAGTTCCAAAACATACTTCCTTGGGATATAAAAGCGTTTGCCCTATACTAAAGCACACATTAATGTCTTCTTCGAATGCGTCGATGATAGCGTTGTTATTTCCACGATCATTTCTTAGAAAGCCATCAATGCGCTAGCGGTTGTCGCTTTCGGAATACTGCGCTGAATTTATAAGGGGTTATGTTATTTTTGGGTTTATATTTCTTTAATTTTGTGAATATTTGTATGTAAAATTAATGCTGTTTTAATTAATTATTGTCTGTCCCCGTACAATTACAAAAGAGAAATAAGTCAAAAATTGCGGATAAAAGGGGAATTGATGATGGATGGATGAACTTATGATGATGATTTAATTTCATTTAACAATCGAATGTGTTTCCATCACAGATGATTGAGCATTGATTTTTGTAGCGATGGGGTGGAAATCATAATTTATTAGTTCCGGAAAGCTAGGCGCGCATTGAAAAAATGGAGTGCGCGACTAGTGGAAACTATTCCTATGAAACTATTAGTCCTTTAGTGTTGTAGGTATATATAATATATATTTATTGTAATATCACTAAGTTTATTTCTTATTAAAATACCGAAAATAACTTATTAAGAAAATAACCCATTAAAAAGTTGGTGATACTAGATCATAAAACTAACGGTCTTTTAATATCTCGCTGAATATAATTCAGTTCTAAAATAAACATCAATATAATTATAAATCAACGGAAATATTTTACGTAATGCTCGCATGATTTACTTTGGCCGCAGTGAATAAATGAACATCTAGATTCTAAAAACAAATGCGAAATACAGAAGGTTAAGTTTGAAATAAAAGTGTTTTAGAATTATGATTTACTTGGAATTGTTGAACAGAAGTAGTCAAAATAAGTGGTACCAGTGGTACCGTACCACTGAAAAGCTAGTGTCTGTACCATAAACGTTAGTGATGCCGTTAATTCATGACTCGACAGAAACTCGAATAGAATTGTTTATTACATGAACACCTTGATCTTAGAGAAAAATAACAGTACCTACCTAATCATTATTTGTTTCTTCGTCGAAGTAATCGAGTAAAGAAAAAATAATACGAATTTTATAGGGGGCAATTAATGTTCGCTTCTTTAGAAGTAGAAAGAAGTCTGTAGGTGCCTAAAAAAAAATATAAATCTCATAGCGGGTCGTCAAAGTTGATTCTCTGATATTATCTACGTTACAACATCGCGACCAGACACAGCGGCGGCAGGTGTGATAACTGTCTCAAACGGCCTAAAATCAACGAACAGGTGGCATAGAACGCACACAATCAACAACACTTTCTCCAACATTAATATCCATTGCAATATAAGCACTAGCCTTAAAGCATCTCAGCGGAAGAAAAGCAGCAATGTATCGCAAGGTGTACAAATACACGTGGGTAGGTTTAGTGGTACCTGAGAAAGCGCGGTTGGTTTACAAGCTAACACGTTGGCACAGTGGGCTATAATTCAACTATATTATTTATTGTACTGCCAAAATCACTACGGTAGGGCTCGGTATAATTATACCCTGTGACACGCCTTTCGTCTTGAAGGCAAGTGTTATTATAGTTTAGTTAGTTCGCGCGATTTGTGCGTTAGAAAATATATTGCTAAAGAAATTGTTATTGTACCTATGTTCCTTATCTACAGTCAAAATGATCCCAGTAGGAACGTGAACAGAAAAATCTGAACATTTGCTTGATATGAAAAGTTAAGTTTTGAATCTGTAGTTATATAGGTATATAGGTCTTTAGGTATTTTTATTTAAGTAGTTATTTTAGTCAGTAAGTTATATAATGATAACACTTTATTTCAGAAATTTTAGCCCATTTTGTAATATTCTCAATCAAACTATTATTGTTTAACAACCTTTTAATATAAATACGAGACAATTCATACTTTACTATGAATAATAAGCCAAGCCAAGACCGTCTGTGAACGACCCCTTATAAATTATGACAAATATTTATAACCGCCGCTAAACTCCCTTTGTCTCAGGAAAATAACAAATAAAAAATGTCGGCACTCATTTCCTTAGCATTAAATATGCTTTGTTTTCCTTTAATCCATATATTTACACTGAATAAGAACTTAATTGTCCGAATCAGTATGTAGCTGTTTGTTTAACCCCAGAAGCAAAAAGAGGGGTGTTTTAAGTGTGACAAGTCAGTCCATATGTGTATAGGTAAGTCTGTCTGTGGCATCGTAGCTCCAAAACGTACGATCCAGTTTTGACATGAGCTTCAGCATCTTGGAAATGAACAGCGAATTGTTAAAATTAAACGTTGTTTTTAAATTTCGTTATTTATACTTATTGTTTCATGTTAGTTTAATGGAAGGACATAACGTCAAAATATCTCGTTATTGTAAATCTTACATATTGCTAAGAAAGTATTATAATAAGTAGAAAACGTAACAGTGGACACAACCTAGGCACCATAAAAGCTGATTGTAAGACTAGTCAATGAGGTGTACCCTCTTGATAATGTACCAAGTACTATCAGTGTAAGTGCAATTGGAAAACTTTAAGTGTAAAGAAGTCTATTCTCGAAAGTATTCGTAATGACATGCCTTTTATTAACAGCGTAAGGTTACGTAAAGCTTATTTAAAAGGAATATATGCATACCACTATGTATTTAAACGATTTAGGTAAAGCCCTTTTCTCTAACACCAGATATTTTTAATCGAGAGATAAAAGTCACGTCTGGCATATTCTGCATTGAAGAACTGTCAACAATTCAAAATTATTCCTCTTGTAAAATTATCTTGCGTTGGAAAAACCGGCCCTGGTGGCCCCGGTAATGTACTAAGATCCATTAAATTCTTCCGATTTTGACAATTTTTAAATACGAAAATGAAGTACAGTTTTTCAATATATTTATTAAATACACATCAGTAAAACACGTTACTTTGATTGATTAGATATAGTCTTTAAATAATACCTTGATCATGAGCTCCAGGGTTCAATTTAATACATAGAAAAATACAAGGGAAAAGCTCATTATTCACATTGTTTCAAAGAATTGTGAGTAAAACGAGAAGAAAGAAAATCTCGATATCAATTTTCATCTTATTGAAATTCGATCAGTATCTTTACCGAATTAGGTTTTTGTCATCTTTATTCAATTAGGATTATTGATCCTATTGTCAGGCTCGAGGCTATCAGCTTAATTTTAACTGAGAATTCTTTTTTTTTAAGGTGAGTCATTTTCGCCCATTATTTTGTTTGAATATTAACGTTATTATGTAACGATGCCCTGCTTTCTAAGTGGCAGTGGTCCGACGTATGTATGTATTTGCTAAAGTTTTAGAATGCATCTTTTTAGTAAATTGACAGATATACAACATTAATTATATCTTTGCCTGCTGCCTCGTTGGCCTAGTGGCGCTAAGCGCGACTGCTACGCTAGAGGTCTTGGGTTCGATTCCCAAGTCGACCAAGGTGTTATTGGGTTTTTCTATGAAATTCTCAGTAGCAGGTCGGAGTTTGGATTTGTGCCCGGTTAGTGGCAATAGGCTCGCCCCCTATTACATGGGATCTAAACATACCGGCGAACTGTGGGTGTACATTGGTACACCTCTGCCTAACCCTTCGGGGATACAGGCGTGATGGTATGTTATGTGTTATGTATTATATCTTTCGTCTTTTTTAGCTCACCTTTTAAATCTACATCAGAAGTAGGAGGGTTTCAATTGGACGATATATTTGTTGCGTGATATGTCCGGCAAATTTTGGATCGATTAAGAAAAATATTTTTGTAATTTTTTATGTGTAATCATTGTAATCAATGATTAACAAATCTATTTCATTTCTTCTACACTGCCTTCTACAATTTTTCGGGCGTTAGCACAGCATAATATTTATGCTTTCCTACTCTACGATTGACGACATTCCTTCAGCCTACACCCTTGAGACAAAAGCATAACGTCACAATTATATTAATCCAACTGTGTCAAACAATACCAATTACAGAATCATGTGTGAGACTGTTTTATATTATCCGATACGATATCGGTATCGGATTCCGATCGGGCAAGTATGAAACATGAACATGTTGGGGTCGGCTTCCAGTCTTACCGGATTCAGCTGAATGCCGTATTTTACATTGAGCGACTGCCTATCTGACCTCCACTACCCAGTTTTACTGGGTAAACACAGTATACCATGGTAAGACTGTCTTTCGCATTATTCGATCCAATATCGAATATCCGCGGTGTCGTATCGGTATCCGATACCAATATCGTATCGAATATTGTGAAAACGCTCTGACGTGTGATCGCCGTCACGTATTCCAAACTTAATTAAATGGTACGTGACACATTGTATTGTTTAATTGTGTTTGACCTACTAATGGTTTACCGTATTGTTGGCAAGATCTTATGGCATTATTGGTGCTATGGGAAACCCTTAATGTAAGTAATTTGCATAACCACTTTGATTAATGGTGACTGTTTAACCGCAATCAATGAAGATTGTAGCATTTGTAGCGAAGGGTAAACGATAACATGCCAAGACTCTTCCTACGCTCGTCGTCGTCCGTCCGTCGATTTGCCCGCGCGCAGTATCTCAAAGTGCATGTTTTTGGTTTGGTAATTAAAATACAAATATTATTATATGAAAAACCCTGTCGATGACAATTTTTTTGGAACCGATCCACGAGTTCGACCGTCGACTTAAAAAGCTTCTCCTTTTGAAGTCGGCTAATATACACAGATAACGTCAAATCACATCAAATATCTTGATTTGATGTGTGTACTAAATTTATTCCTTGTTAAGTATATGGTAAAATTAGGAAATGCACATACTCCTAACTCTGTTGAGAACGTTTTAGTAACTGCAAAGAATTTATAATATGGATGCCTAATCACTTAAGTAGTTACAACGCGAATTGGGTTGTTATTCGTAACTTATGACTCATAACATAACTATTATTGTAACATTGGCCCACAACTTTTATCTGCATTCAGGATACATTGTAGTATTCTTACGACGTTATACTATCGTAATGCACTTAAAAGTACGTAAGGAAATGCTAATTGCCTACACTTTTAGTATTCTTTTTAGGGTTCCGTACCCAAAGGGTAAAACGGGACCCTATTACTAAGACTCCGCTGTCTGTCTGTCCGTCTGTCTGTCTCCAGGCTGTATCTCATAAACCGTGATAGCTAGAAAGCTGAAATTTTCACAAATGATGTATTTCCGTTGCCGCTATAACAACAAAAAATACTAAAAACCACATAAAATGAATATTTAAGGGGGGCTATCATACGACGGTGGTACGGAACCCTTCGTGCGCGAGTCCGACTCGCACTTGGCCAGTTTTTTTATTTTGTATCAACTTAATTTACAACAACCTTTCTGTATTAAAAAAAGTCCGATGAGTTTCAAAAATAACCAACTGCACGAAAATGCACGAAAGATTCCGATTTCCGAACAGGCACGATGACTTTGTTAAATACGTTTTTTTTTTCTTCGGGCTCTGGGTCGGCTTCCAGTCTCACCAGATTCAGCTGAATACCAGAATGACTGTCAATCTGACATTCACAACCAATTTTCCCCTTCGTACTTCTTAGTAAGACTCTTCGTCAGAATTTACACAAAATAATTAAACGAGAATAATTAAACGAAGATAAACGAACGGATACGAAAATGTACGAAGTCGCTGTTTTCAGATTTCAGCACATAACTTTGAAATATTGCCGAGTTTTTATTATGTTTTCATAAGTTGTTCATAAAAATATAAAGAATAAAACAATAATGTAAAACGTAACCTACCACAATAAGAATTCATGCCAAGAATTTGTGTTACGATGAATGACCTAATTGAAACTTTTTGCTTGAGTGAAATCTATATTTAAAAATAATGTGTAGAAAGTGCGTACGTATGTTTATTTATGTTTGTCCATGCATATCTTTAAAGCAGTTGAATTATAATAATTATTGCCTTTCATATTTTATTTTCCCTAATAGGGAAAAAATGTGCAAACATAATATACTAGACCTGAATCTTGTCTTTCACCTTAGGCATGTAATGCCAAACTTAAAGTTAATAACATAATAATAAAAAAAAATTATCAGTTTACAAAGTTGTTTAGTAAATATGAATGGTTATAACATTAAACATACCTTTTTTCCTTTACTGTTAATTAGTAGTGTTACAATAAAATTTGCACATAATAAATGTATTTATATTATCCTTATTCCTCACAAATATTGTTAGTGTCACTATACAAATAAACTTTTATAGAATATCGTTAGTCATTGGCCTTAAAATGAAACGCGGTAAAAACAAACAATAAAGGTAAAACACACTCAAGGAATAACTACTATCCCACACTTTTACTATGATTTATAGTAATGTAGGTATATAAATAAATAATAAAAAAAACATCATCGTTTTCTTAAGAAATGGAAGGGAATGAATTTATAGTTCGCTTTATTGACGAGGAAAACATTTGCTACTGGATTTTAGAACCCGAAACTGACAGTAATCATGAATCTATATTTTGTAGGCTTGCTACACACTTTTCTACACTTGGTCCATATTGATTCAACTTGACACTGACTGAGTCGGGAGTGGCCGTATCAAATTGAATAGAATGTAAGTCTATGTATCGTGTCTCGTATTTTTTTTAACATTCTATAAACCTAGGCTTGGAAAAAATGGCCTTTGAATTTTCAAAACATAATTGAATGACGAGTTTTATATGCTTACCTACTTCTTTTATTTATATTAAAGTTTAGTTTTAGACTAGCTTTAATTCTTTATAAATAGTTTTTGAATGTTTATAATAATTATAGAGTGTTCTTTTTGCATAAAAAAATAAAATGATCCTTATAATAACTATAACTTCAAGCCTATCTGTAGTAGGTAAAATAAATTATAGTTGTGCGTAGTTGCAGAGTGTGCAGAAGCCCTAAATAGGCCCAATTTTATAGGCGTCTTAAAATAAAATGATTGATGTTCGGAACATTTACGTTTTTATATTATACTGTGAATGAAGACGAACATGAATCTGTATGTTATCGATATATTGAAGTTTTCCTTCAGTTTTGCCCACGGACATAGGCTAAATGATTTATTTTCTGTTAATGGGTTTGCTAACACTGAAATATTTTTTAACCTAGACACACTTTTTTACAGAGCGATCCTCTAATTAAAATAAAACCTTCATTATATTTATGAACTTACAGAAAAACATTTCATCATGTAAGTCCATTTAATTTTATTGTATTATTATTTTTTAAATCCACTTTATGTCGTCGTAAAATCACTAAGTCCACTTTACCCTGAATACTTGTATCTTTGGATTTAGATTATAACCAATTTCGTAATTTCTACCAGTTGATCTTTCTGAAAATATCTGCTCGCTTACCTACTATGACGAACTCTTAAGCAGGACTATTGCCGTTTTGGAAGCGAGACGCCACTAGCCACAGCGTAGAGCGCCGTCTCTCTTCCGCAAAAGCACCAGTCCTTCCTTAACAGATCATGGTATAGGCACTGTAGTGTGATCGTAAAAAGATTTACATATTACCCTACATTTTCGATACGTTTGGTTTTTGTAACTTTTTTATGCGTTTCTTTCCTTGTCGAGTGGTTTTATAGTTGTAGCAAGTATTGAGTAACGTGGATCGAGATATTTACTATTTAACCGATTCGTAGCTTCATAGCTATTTGATCTCCGATGCTTTTAAAACTCTAGCAGCCTCTTTAGTCCCGACTGAGCTCTTTAATTTCTGCTCTATAAATGGAGAGTTCCTACTCCTTTGCGAACATATCTGTGACTAATTTTTTTTTCGAATATCTAAGCCTCTAAGGGTATAAAAATATATTCATACAAAGAAAAGTCCATGGAAATACACCACAAAAACCTTACTGAACCTTACTGCATCAACTGTTTACCTTAATTAAGTTAACAAGTTAGTTGGAACAGTTCAATAATAATCAATCACACTTGTTTGTTCGTACAAACAGAATTAATCTACGCATCGATCAAGTTGATATCAACATCAACAAAAGATGTTGTATGTACTTGTATGTAGTTCAAAGACTTGTACTGTTGGTTTATAAAGACTTATTTTCATTGGCCGTTAGGGCCCGTATTCGGGGTTGATTTGGAGATTTTAGTACCTATAGCATGGTATAGGGACCGCATGCGCGGCAGGCCGCATGCTGAAATCAAAAAACTGCCCGCCTGCTTTATAACGAATGAAAATGAAACTTAAAAGATATGAAGTACTTATACCACATAAAATGTAAGTTTAATTTTATATTCTTATCTTTTGCACTATAAAGAAGGTTGCTCATTTATCGAAATGAGATGTATATTGCTAAATACGTTAGAAATCCTAGATTAAAAGCGTGGTGGTCAATGCTCGTTATTCCACCTTAACAGGCTGGTATTTTTTTTTAATACATTAATTAGAAACATAAAATTTAAAAACACTAGTAACCTTGTTATCTGTAAATATTATTATTATAAAATGGTATCGTTAGAACCTACATTTCAGCAATTTTAGCTAGTAAACAGTCCACGCAAACGACCACAATATTTCACAAAAAACAATTGAAGCTAAAACAACAAACGAAAAAAATAAACAATTCCAGTTAAATCCAGTTTGATCCAGTTCCGCGCAGTTCCGACAAGATTTTCTTTTCTTTTGTCGTTTGAGTAAACAACGGTGGCCGAATTTGTTTTAATTTATATAAACGATGTGTTTTGATGTGTCAACGACCTAATAATTCTGTAAATTAAATAGTACATAAACTATGGGTGTTATTGTTTTATTTTCCTGTATTTTATGAATGAAAATGTTGACAAAAATGCTTATTAAATTCGCTTTTAATTTTAAAAGACATTTGTTTTGATGTGAAGGTAATATTAATTTTCTTTATTTCCGTGTTTTAGTTATAAGATATATGTTGATGAAATAGAAGAGCAATTTTTTACCCAAGATCTTACGTTACTATGATGCTGACTTTGGAAATATTCAAAAAAGCCCTTTTCTTAACAAGATGATAAACTACAAACTTTTTCCGAAAAGTCAAAAGTTAATTCAGGATCTTGAGTATAATATTGTTTCGCGGTAACTTCACATATTTATTAATGACAATTATGATTCTAGGAAACGTAGAGGAAAAATAGTATGAAACGTCATCGGCAATGTTGTATGTATGACTTTCTTAGTAGCTACCCTTGACCTAATAAAACAATGAATGGAATTTATATTGATGAGTTAGCGTGAAATTTTAAACGTACCGATGAATGAAGTGTTTTTTTTATAGAAGCTTAATTAATCACGTTCAACAGTTTATCATGCAAAGGTGCGGTTGCAAGAATATAACTCATATGTATTGAAAGATTTTTTCCATTTTTTTTAATTTATATCATGTTACAAGTTTACGTTTAATAAGTTACCTGTGTATTTTATATGTATATGGATATTATATTTATTAATTAAGGTAACCTGAATAAACTTACTATGCAAATTATGCTTAAAACCAGAATAAAAACCTAATAAACTGAGCGTAAAGACTAGACGCCTTAAGAAAAACAAAATTAGTCTAGCTTAATTAGTCTAGTGTTTGATCATGTTAGATTAACTAAACCGTGGACTGACATAAAATAAAAACCAAAAAAAAGCTCTACATTAAAATATGGGTGATAAATTCTTTTACCGCCAATAATTAGATCTCCTTTCAAACACCGAACGCGTCATAGACAATGTTCAACATTTATATCTCGAACGGCTTTCCCGCCCTCGACGCGTGATCCAAATGAAAACTCCGTGGGTGTGAAAATTCAGTAGGCCAGTCCACCAGTTGTCGCGCGGCCAGCGTCATGTGCAGACGTCTCTACGTCGCTCCTCCACAAGTTTCCCGCGCGAAAGTTTTATCGTAAATACAAGTGATAAAATAATTAATAAAAAGTGTTTTATCAGTGTCTGTATTTTATTAATTAGTGTGAATGTGTGTTTTCGTCGGATGAGCGGCTTTTCGATTTATGTAAGTATTTTTTTTAGTCCTTTTTTTTAGTTAATTTTAAGGCCTGAAAATAGGTTATTGGGGATGTAGGTAATGAGTAGTTTTTAAGAGGATGTTATGTATTTCAAGAGCATTAATGAAAATCTTCAAAGAACCTAATTGACATAAATCAGTGAATTTAGGAAGTACTCTAGTTAATGTTGTTATGTCCGCAATGATGTTGAACAAATTTTTAAAGCGTAATTTTTATTGATCACTTTGAAGAAAATATTTAAGAGATTTTATTTATAATTTAACTAGTCAATTTTGTTTTTTAATAAATTAAATACTAAGATTTTGGTTATTCTACATTTATCTATCATCTGTAGACTATAAATAGTTTTGGTTTATAAAAATATAGTTAACGCCTATTTTATATAGATACTCCAATCATTTAGGTACAAGATAATAAAAAAAAATAGTTTGGTAAATTATTTAATAAAACCTTTTATTGTAATTCTAACTATGTAATATCTGATAATAAGTATAGAAAAAATCACAGAAACAATTGGTATCTACTATTTCTTTTCGCATCTTGTAACATAAAGGTTAATTAGTAGAGTCCCTTTTCTTTCAATTTCGCACACATGACACATTCCCTTTTCTTATAATTACCTACTATGTTATTAAGAACTTATGTAGGAACGTTGATTTCTTATATTGACTACTGAATTTGAAGAAAATAGTAATTCATAATTGAATCGAAACCTTAATGAAACATGGCAGGGGAAATTTATAGTAATTAACATTTATCTTTAAATGGGAAATTACTAAATCTAAACTGTAAACGTTTGCCTTGAAACTATAGACTCGTCAAGAATATCGTAAGATTCGTTTTACAAAAACCATTGTGTCACATTAATTTTAACAGATATTTTTTACCATAAAACCTATTAGGCCTAACATGAGAAGATATCATTTGTCACATAGAATAAAAGGCTCACAATTCATTTAAAGACTAAAAAAATATTCTTGACACGCAAAAAATATGACAATACGCGAACGCCGATGTTTTACACAATATAATCTACAGAATTAAAAAAAATGTCACGTCTTTTAAACTACTCAACTTTTTATAAAAGGTTTGTACTGAAACCAAATTAAGTCATACCTCGTTTATATAAGTCGAAACTTTTTAAGAATCCGTAGCAGTTAAAATAAAAAAAAACTATTCGATTTTTGAATGTAGTCACGCGGGAAAAGCATAAACCACTGTCGTTAATTAATCTTTGTAACCCACACATACAATATATCTTAATAATGTGTAGACCTAAAACTAATTAGTGGTATATTAGTCAGAATATTGTCCTTATTTTTTTCCTAAGAATTACATAGATTACATAGATCAATAAGAAATTATGGGTTGACCTATTATAGTTATTTTTGTTTCAAGGAACGAAAAATTAAACTCAGAATTTCCTCTCTTAAAAGGTAAAACAAGCAATTAATCTGCTTTCCATTTTGATTTTTGTGTCTATTCCTTTTTTCCGCTTTAATACTTGTTTGTTCTTTAATTTATAGTTAGTAAACAAAATAGTTCTACTCTACTTTTCACTTTTAATCAGGCCATCAATAAACTGAACGCCTCACACCGATCAGTATTCGATGATTAAAAACAGGTTCTCAATTCAAATTATATCTGCCAATCAAAAGTCCCAGTAAGTCCTAACAAGATACGATGAAAAATCATTATCCGTGTCAAATATTTAGATCAAAGGAATCAAAAGAAATGTATTGTAGGTAATCCATTACCGAAGAAATGGAGTAATTTGATTGATTTACAGATCTTATTTCACTTTTATGTAAATAGACATCAGTTTGAATACTTATTGGTACTTGGTACGGCGGCGTTCAGTTTCTTTGTGGCCTGATTGAATGTGTGTTAATAATACGGCTAGAAGTTCTTTCAACTTGTTTTGCTAATTTGAGACGACATCTTGATTTATCTAAGAAAAATTACTTATATTATAAATATTGAGTGTCTTATGTTTAGAATTATAAGCATACCATACGTACGAGCTCTCAGAGCTAACTAATAAAAAGCTAATACATCGACACTCTATTTAAATCTTGGCACTTTCATTTTGAAATTGCGTGATTTTTTTATATTATACTTAATAATAATTATATCGATTTGTGAGTTAATTATAAAATAAAATAAAATAAAATGTATTTAAATTAAATGTTAATCCGGTATTATCTTTATAAAACCGTCTTCAATGTCGTTCATATTTAATTGGGTAATGTACTAAATGTGTAGTTTTTGGTCCCATAAGTGCTGGAGAGACTAGGATTATGATAAGAGGGTACAAGGTTACTTCCTTGTTATTTGTCTTTTACTACACACTGAAGAATACAAGCTTATTTATATTCCCATATTTCTTATAATCTACCTCAAACAGTATCCACAATTCAGCTAGTTCTTTTTAGTTTTTCTTTATAAGGCATTATGCTGCAATTTGGAACTAGCTTCCCAACACAAAAACTTATATGAATGAAACATTTGAGACTTTGTGACCATCTTTAATTAAAAAAGCCTTTGCCGTAGCTATTTTCATTCTCTTCGGATATAGAGCTATGAATATTTGTAGCGCTGAATATGTATGAATTAATCTTGTCTAATTATCAATAGCATCTTACTAAAATTTTAGATATTACGAAGAGTAGGTATCACTCTGGATTAATATTAATATCCAGACGCAATCAGACAATATTAATTCCTACATGATTGCGGTCTTCGACGCATTAGTAGAATAGACGATGGTAGGAAAATCATATACTGAAAGAATTATAAAATTTTCTTCCATCCTAATCTGGAATGGACAACCGCTCTGATCTACCGTTTTTATACTACTAAATCACTGATAGTATTTTGTTTCGCCAAACCCACACATTTATAATAATAATAATAAATAATAAATGCGGACAACATCACATACATTGCTCTGAACCCAAAGTAAGTAGCTAAAGCACTTGTGTTATGGAATTCAGAAACAACGAAGGTACCAAACACCCAGACCCGGGACAATGTAGAAAAGTTTTTTCTACATTGACCCGTCCGGGGATCGAACCCGGGACCTCAGAGCTAGCGACACCTTGAAACCGGTGCGTACGCCACTCGACCACGGAGGTCGTCAAATTTGTCTACCAGCTAACAGCTCATGAACGTAACTTGAACACATATTATCAGGCCACTTGGCCAACCCTCGCTCCACCCTCAGGGCCTGATGTAGCCTACAAATGTTATGCTTATTTCCTGAACTTTTGTAAGATTGTGTAATGTCGGCTTTTGTATTTTGTTTAGGTACAGATATTACTTGTGATTTCGGTCGGTTACAAAAACAACGATCTTTCCTTTTGTTTCACCAACCCCATACAATTGTCTACAGTATACTTTGCTAACAGCCCATGGATGTCACTTGAACATGAGCTACAGTTACCTTCAGGCCACTTGGCCAACCCTCGTTCCACCTTCCCTGTGATATGTGGCTGACAAATGTTATTGCTATTTCATGTACTTTTGTAAGACTGTGATTTTTGTTGTTGCATTTTCGCCATTTTAGCATTACAATGATGAGAACACTAATGCAAAAGAACCTAAAAACTATTGAATGAAACGTTATCTACTGTGTTCTTCCATTGGTTTAATTCAGAGATGATAAAATTAAGCTACCTTATTTGTAAATACGTAAATAAAAAATAAACAGCAATTAAAATCCACTAAAAGTCAGTTTAATTGTCGATCTCACAAATAAATTTTCTTACAAAATTCGTGTAAGGTATTTCAAAACCGGTAGCCAAATGAGTAATAACGACTATACTAAAGCTTTATCATTTAAATCGGTGCTAAAGCATAACTCAAGCGCCATAACTGAATTATAATAAATTACCGAGTGTTACAAATCCGTCGGCACCGGACAGGGGCCGTACCATGAGCTCTTAAAGCAGGTTTATTGCGGTCGAGTAAGCGGGACAGCGCTATGTGCAGTGTAGTGCGCCGTCTCGCTTCCACAACCGCAACAGTAATGCTCTAAGATATCATGGTACGGCCCCAGTGCGTACATAAAAACTGACCCCTCGATGTGTCTTCGTTACGATATCTCGAAACAAATGTTCTGTAATGGTTCGTTACGGTGGCCATGTTTTGTTAAAATGTAGGTACAAGTATGCCGTGGAATTTTATGTTAAATTAGGTGTTTGAAAGAGTTGTGTGAAGTAATAATAACCAATTTAACATTCACCAAACGAAAGCAAATCAGTCAACGTAGCTCACGACGTGCCAGTTTGCTAGTTTTACCAAAAATTAGAACGAACTACGGCAAAAAGACGCTTGTATTTGAAGGAGCACAGCTTTACAATAAAATCCCGTCATCTATAAGAAATGTACGCTCATTCAATGCATTTAAAAACCGGTTAAGTGAATATTTAATCGCAGACCACTCGCTTCTTGAATGAATGCATTGGGTGGGTACCAAATTCAAATCGCATCTGGTGTTGACGAACATTTCAGTCTAATGTATATTATTTAGTATTGTTCTCAAGTAAGTGACATACCATTGTTTTTATTGAGAATAAAGTATCTTTAAACCTAATAATGATGGAAAACTTGGAACAGGAAAATTTATACAATTTAGTTACGTAAGAGGTAAAATATTTTCAAATGTGATTGCTTGTAGGCAAGAGTTTTAAGGGTTTGTTGCTTAGCAACCATTTGTAACCTTTAAATTTACTCCCGTTAGTTTAGAGTTCTTTTGAGACTATACGACTATCTTATTATTAAATAAACATGAATAAAAACTGACATAACCATACAGACGACAAGTCCCAATAAAAACGTTCTCCAAATGTTAAAAAACCACTTTGAGTAGAATGGGCAAAACTTGTCATAAATCATTTGACGCGAACTTTTTGTCCGAAAAAAGGGGATGACACTGAAAGGATTGCAAGAGTAAAGAAAAACGCTTATATTCTTAAGGAAAATGTTCAATGGGACGCTTAAATGTGACCTTTTTTGTATGGAAAGAATACTTGATGTTTGGGAATGAGATACGTTGTGGATTTAACTTTGGAACTGTCAGTATTGTGTGATATAAATGTCTTTGTACAATAAAGTCGAGTGGTATGATGCTCGTACTCTTTTTAGTACGTAAAATGTTTTATTCTTGGAAAGGTACGGATTAGAATGTTAAGACCTTCGGTCTTATTGTAAGGGTTGTATGTAGTACAATGTGAAGTCAGTTTTTTCGTATGTTTTGTAGAAAAAACAGAATTAAAAACAACATTATCATTATTATTTTCCTTTAGCATCAGAGATGTAAAATTCAACTGGATATTTAATTTATTAAGTGGATATTTGGGTATAAAGGCGTCTCATCTTTTTATCGAAATTAGGATGAAAGGAAATTTTTCTATAATTTTAATAAATAACTCCTCCTACAAGCACTTATTGTAAAAGTCACTTACGAAAGTGCTACAAAAATTATCACTATCTTATCATTATTAGTATTACGCGTAAATATATATTATATACTTTTTATTTCACTTAGACAACCCACGTCAACATTATGTAGTCATATGGCATTGTGCCAAAAAGCAATTTTTCTATAATAACCTCAAATACGACTGATTTAAATGCCATTAACGATTCATTATGAGCTGTGAGTGAACTCTGTCTAGAATGGACGGAAATTGAAATTTGCTCAATTTGCTGATATTTATTATTCATAAACACATTATCTGAAATATATGTGGATAATTATATGTTAAAATATTTATGTGTTTAAAAGTAAAAAGTCTCTTTATTTTCGAATTTATGGCGACAATATTTTTTTGCTAACATGCGATTGGTTAGAAATACTGAGAAACATATAGAGTGACTAGTTTTACATTTAGCACAGACACAAACACATAAACCTATTTTCATGTAATAATTGGCGAATAAACAACATACAAATAATTTAAAATGTTATCTTTAAAATATTTTATTCTGAATTTCGTTTACAAGATCTAGTATCTAATTTAAATTATGTAAAATAAGAGCTTTTAAAACCAGACAAAAATAGGCACACGTCCAATAAATCATTGTTGGATTTAGTATTTTCTATATTTCTTGAAATTAAGTGGATTAAAAATAATTGAAGATTTACTTCTGCTGTAAAACTTGCGAGTTACTGATTTTAAATAAAACTTTATTACGCATAAACGTAAGAAAACAGGTAATTAAATAAATATAATTTACAATCAACAAGACATTTTTATAAAAAAAAAAACAATGTTATTTGCCAAAATATGCAAATTATAATGTCTCTTATTATGTTACACAAATCGTAAATCTGCTCGTGTAAACAAGTCATTAAAAGTTAATTGACCGAATTCTAGTTTTTCGTTGAAGTAAGAAGTGAAAAACAAATCCTAGACAAATACAAGCTAAGTTAAGGTATAGCTATTAAATATAATATTTTGACGGGCCTGTTGGTCTAGGGGTTAGTGACCCTGACTGCTATACCAGACGGTATACCGGTCGTGGGTTCGATTCCCGCCCGGGACAAATGTTGTGTGATGAGCATGATCATTTGTTCTGGTGTCTGGGTGTAATTTATCTTTAATATGTATGTATTTAGAAATATATAAGTAAGTTTATCAGTTGTCTGGTTACCATAACACAAGCTCTGCTTAGCTTGGGATCAGATAACCGTGTGTGTGTTGTCCCAGGATATTATTATTATTATTATTTTATGGGTACCAAATATAATGTCAGAATAAAAAGCTTTTAGTTCTTTGATGCGAAAATAAGAAAAGTTAAATTACTTTAAATAAATTAAATTATAGGAGATATATTTATACCTATTAAAAAAACTGGTCTTGGCATAAAAATCGTACCTAGTTTTTATTTTACAAAGCTTTTATTTATCAACTAATAATGAAAACTAAATTAAAATCTAAACAGCGCGATCCAATTTTATCTTACAAAATCATGGTGATCCTACAAGCGGACGGTTAGGCAACACCCTGTGCACTGAAGACGATAAATCTCGTCAATTGAACACAAAATTGATACTAATCGCTTGAACAGATCCGTTTTATGTGACCGAGGTACGGGAATAGCCGGTAGTTTACTATAGTATAGCTAGGGCCGGACTCCACCGAAGCATGATGGTTTACTCTCACTAGTCGTTAGTTCCCGTATTCGGGGAAAGCTGCATCCTGGTTAACTACTAGTGAAATTGCACCACTTGTTATCCAGCATTCGGCCTAACAACCAATGAAAGTCATCGGTTAGAGTTTTAACAAAAATCCCGCACCCCGAGTACGGGCCTTAAAGACCAATGAAAAAGTTATCCGCACGCGGTCCCAGTGGCATGCTTACTAGAAATATCCCGCACCCCGAATACGGGCTAACGACTTGTGAAAAAGAGTGAATGTTTTTTAAGTAACCAATAGAGACACGTTCGTTGTACAGTCGGGCCTGAATAACGAATGCCTATTGGTTATTTGAAAAGCTTCTCCGCTCCCTTTTCTCGTCTCTATTTTTGTGAAGTCCGGCCCATTTGCTATGGTTTATCTAGAGTAGCGCGATATGAATGGACGTTACCGTAAAAGTACGGAGTAAATTAAGATTTGCAGGTGAACTGTTATTAAGATTGTGTGCTAAGTGCTCGATATAATCCGAATTGATGGATTGGGTTCTTAAACGGTGCAGGCTAACTTGAGATTCCCTTGCATTTGCAGACGGCAATCATATAAGAGTATGGCTGATACTGAAAGAAAACTCTTACCCTATTGACGACCCCCACGGTCTAGTGGCCTTCACATTAAAGCTCTGAAGTCCCGGGTTTGATTCCTGGACAATCCTGGGTCAATGTAAAAAAACACTTTTCTACATTGTTCCGGGTCTGGGTGTTTGTGGTACATTCGCTGTCTCTGATAACACAAGTACTTAAGCTGTTTTGGATTCAAAGCATTGTATGTGATGTTCTATTTACTTGGAGCTAATATTTGTGGTGACCCTACTTCGCTATCCGTGAAATGATCCTCCGTAGCTACAGTATCACTAAGCTCATGAAATGCTAGTCCAATAATATCTGTTCATTGAGTTGTTAGCATCACAAACCTAGATTTCGGCTATGAAAATCAAAGGCGAACAGGATTTGTAAACTAATGAAATTCGGTAATCATCAATCCTTGCCAATCGGGGTGATAACTATCTTCAATTAGGTTAATATATTATATGTGTTAATAGTATATGGTATAAATAGCTTATTTAGAATGGTTTCCATCTATTATTACTCTATTTTAATTAAATAATGCAATCAATCTTGAGCTCATGACGCGACAATATTTCATGAAGAACAGTCAGTTCGTCACAGGACGTCGGCATCATGGTTCGAGAGGAATGTTGGCACTGGGATGGCGGTCTCAGATTCCCTTTTTGAATGTATAGTGATAGTTGCCATTGATAAGGTCTTTCTTCAAGATTTAGATGACTTTTGTACTGTATGTTCATAAAATTTGCAATTATTTTGATAACTTTATTATGACAAAATATTACATTAGTTAAAACAAACAAAACACAAATGCAATTTGTTTAACGATAGTTTGTATCATGTTTAAAAAAAGTAAAACAATATACTTAAAGTTTGGCAGTTCGCAGTACTTTAAATAAAAAAGTTTAATATTTTTAAGATAATTGAAGTTTTCCAGTAAGCATAATAAGCATGGTTAATTTGGTAAATGATCGAAATTATGACTTGTAAACTTGACAATATACAGAGTGGAATAATTGTAAAGTTTACTACCTATTATATTTTTTTTTGAATGCTAACCATATTATCTTTCTCAGAAACATGGGCACTGGAAGACTTGCCGTGGACACTATTATTTTTGAAAGCTTAATGGAGTGCAAAAAATACAAAATTAATTAATGCCATGAATTAGTTTTACTATCAATTACCTAAATATAAATCAAAAGCTATTACAAAAGTTTGCGTGATTCAAAACATTTTTATGGCAGTTACTGATTGGCACACATAAGAAAACTATAAAACATACTCTAAATATAATATAGAGCATAAAAAATAGTAATAAAATAATACGATACCTATAATTTATAAATTTACTTAACCTAATATTTTGTAAACTTCATTAGTTAGTTAACACGTAATGTCAACACGTAAACCCTTTATTCTTTAATTAGAAAATACTTAAGTTTTTTTAGGTAATCAATACTATTTATAATGTAAAAAAAATCTACAAAATATGAAGTAATTGAAATCTGATCCTGATCTGATAGTCCTGTAATCTGAACTTTTGTTTGTGTTAAAAAGTCATTAAAACATTATTCATAATATTTTCTATGCCATTTTTATAACCTTCTTTTTATATCATGTAGAATAGCCAAGTCTAGTCACAATTAAACAAATCTTATACATTTGATCGAAAAATACAGTCGAATTGAGAACCTCCTCCTTTTTTGGAGTCGGTTAAAAATAAGGCTCAAATCTTTACATCTCCACATAATATTAGTACAAAATTACTGGCAACATAAAAAAGTACAGTTGTAGGCAGTTTTAGGACATAAAATATTTAAAACAAACCAGTTTGTTTTCGCACGTGTTCACAAAAGCTGTCGTAACTTTAGAAAAATAAAAAGCCGAGTATATGAATGAATGTTATTTTATTTAAAACAATATTATGTAAAAATATAAATAAGGAGTACTTTGTGTATTTCTACCATACATACATATTAAATTGTACTTTTCTAACATACATACTAAACATTAAAAGTTATTTCTGTCGAATCCTATTGCCTTTAGTTTCAATGTATTTTCTATAAAATAAATTCTATGTAAAACTTAAGACCGCTACGTATGTAATTTAACTGTTATAACTAAACATTTATCTAATACCTACATCATAGCAAATACATACCAGCAATGTCTCTATATTCCAAAATTGATTTCGGAAATACGACACAGCACTAGTGAATCTGATTTACTTTTCAAATCTAGCAAACATTGCAAATCCTGACAGCACTCGACCTCGAATCCGATACAAATTCTACGTCGGTATAAAGTACGAATAAGACGACATCCTAGATTTTCACCAACACACCACATAAACATACAATATTTATTTTCTTTAGATACCGCAATTGACACAATATTGGTGTAAAATTCGAGTAATAGAATATAATAAATACCACTGACTGAAGGTCAAAATCACTTTTTAAACCAAGGTTTAAAAACATGAATATTAATCACTATTCCAGTAAAGGAATTAACTTTACCTGATTAGACTTATATGTGTAGTACGAAACTTTAAAGTAAGACGTTTTTTAACCTGAAAAAATATATAATGTACTACGACTATAATAACATAAGTATTTTTTTTCACTTACACCAAATTGTTATATACTTCCTTAGTTACTTTAATACGTACCTGTATAATTAAAATGCTGTCCAATTAACCCCAAAAAGTTGTTTGCGATGATCTAAATACAAAATAAAACAAAAAAGTATTTAAAAGTTCGAAAAGGGATGTATAAAAAACTGACAAAAGGAATCTCGATAGAATTTATGGCAAGTCTCCGGTGTCAAAGTTTGTGAATTTAAAAAGTAATTTAAAGTTTTAAAGCAGTTATTAACTGTAATTCCTCTGTCATCTGTGAAGTGGGAGATTTTAAACGTCGGATATAAATAGTCAACCCCTTAATGTTGGTATTGTATGTAGTTACTTACAATTTCTTTGTTTTATTTTGTTGTGGGGTGAAATTGGTTTCTTGTAATCCAAAAAACGTAACGTAACGTGTTTAGCACAATCAACTGTACTGTATGTCTATTCTGTAAATAATTTCGGTATCGAGCTTCACCTGAGTGACAATAAAGCTCACTTCAAAAGTGAACCCAATTGGCCTTGATTTAGAATTCAAATTCGAGAATACGTATTTGACATCTCACCGCGGATTCCGCTGTCGAGACATGAAAATAATGTTACAGAATAGCACTACTGTTGTGTTTAAGTATTTATCAACATTTGCTATAATATTTTTAACGAACATTTTTTTTATTCACTCGTTTTCTTCTAGTTTCGATAGTTTTTTGTGGTAAAATATAGTTATTTATATATATATAATTAGGAACTTTTTAAATAAGTTTACTTTATAACATAATAAGCATACGTCTTCCAAACATGACAAGTTTTAAAAGTAAGCATTCCAAAATCTTGTATTCGCAAATTTGTAGTACTTCTTACTACTTTGTGTTTATATAAAAAGTGGTTTCAGTTAAAATATAGTAACATTATATTTAAATAGTTTGCGAGCCTTTCGGCTATAACCAATATCGGCTATTGTAATAACTCAAATAGCGTGAGTTTGTATAAACATGAGTTTTGTGCGTGCTAATGTGTTGTGGACTTTAATTTTATATTTAATAAAATATAATTGTACACAGAACAGGCAAAAAACATTGATTTTTATTGAAAACCTAGAGATTTATTTAACATGTTTATTTATAGTTTGTCGACCTCCGTGGTCGAGTGGCGTACGCACCGGTTTCAAGGTGTCGCTAGCTCTGAGGTCCCGGGTTCGATCCCCGGATGGGTCAATGTAGAAACCAACTTTTCTACTTTGCCTCGGGTCTGGGTGTATGTGGTACCTTCGTTGTTCCTGAATTCCATAACACAGGTGCTTTAGCTGCTTACTTTGGGTTCAGAGCAATGTATGTGATGTTGTCCGCATTTATTATTATTTATTTATTATTATATTATCAATACGTTTATACAAAGATACTACATTAATGTGTGTATTGTAGATACGTAAGGTAGGAGGAATGACTTAGCGGGATGTATAGTTTGCTTTATTTAATATCAATGTATGAAAATGGCCGGTTTTGGCATAGATACCATGTCTCTAAAAAGCTGATGAAGTCACCGCTATCTTGGTCAGGTTTGGCCAGTGCATTTACTCTAAGGGCAACAAAAAAAAATACTTTTCTATCGTCGTCATTACTCGGGTCAAGTAAAAATAATTTAAACATTCCTGTTTAGAAGAACTTTAAAAAGGGAGAAGAACTCCTAATCACTTTTCAAGTTATTTGCTACTTAAGACATATGTTACTTAGCAAATACCAATCTGAAAATAGAACTAAAAATATCCACACTAGGTATTTTAGCTTGCCAACGATCTGCATTACAGCTTTTTTAGACTATCATTATCCTTCAAGTCAAAGTCCGTTTCATAGCTAAGCGCAGGTGACGCCCGGAGCGGTAAATGGGTGAAAAGATAACATTATCTCAGTGCTCTGATGTCCTAGATCAATGGACCATAGCTGAATAGATTATTTATACCTTTACGTCTTGCCAACTTACTTGGTGTTACCGAAAGGGTATATCTATCCTAAGGGGGTGAAGAGTACATCTGGTATAGAGACAGTTTACAAAATAATTTAAACGAAAAATTAAATATTAAATTAACTAATTTTGAGCTGAAAATTTGTAAACTTACTCTATACCAGGAGTACTCTTCACCCCTTTTGGAAAGATATACCCTTTCAGTAACACCCTGTATAATCTGGAACAGTTCGGTTTCTATAATATCGTGGTCGCATTTGTAAATGGCTGGATAAAATGATGCGAAGTACGGCTTTTAAGGTTGATTAATTGAATGTATAGATTTAATTAGTGGATAAGATTAATGCTTTTAATCAATCAATCAATTAACTCGGCCTGTAGCGGTCTACAATGTTTTACACGTTTAATTTTTAAATAGGTTTTAATACAGTTATGTGTCAATATATTCCTGTTTTAGCTATAAGCTAAAAAAATTAATTATTATATACATGCAATAATTGGATATCGCAAAAGAGAACTTTAGTCAATGACTTATAAAATAAAGCAGTATACTCATTTCATGTAACTCGTAAAATAAACTTTTTACATAAAATAAGCTTATTTTGTTGTTTCAAATAAAGTTTTAACTTTCAGCATTATTTGTAAACACAATAGCTACAGTTTTTTTAAGTTTTGTTTATTGATCCGTTCTTAAGCTACTAAATAATTACGATACATGGAACATCGAATGATGTGTATTAAAATTATTGAAGTTCACTCAATTAAGTAGTTGTAATAAAAATATTGCTGGTTATGTGAATAAAGAAATATAACAAAGTGTCTACATCTTAAACCCTGCAGGGTAAAATTTTTTCTCATACAGGGTGAACCCTGTCCGCTCCGTGAAGGTATTGTTAGGTATCGATATCTGACTACAAAAAAAGTAAAAAAAATCGGAAACAATAAAAAAAATATCAATTTTTTTTTCTCAAAAATCATTATAGAAATTCGGCGTCGTCACAGGTGTTGCCAAATAATCAAACAAAAGGCCTCCAAAAATACCGACGAAAATAGTGTTGTAGTATTTGTTTTATTCTCAAATTTAGGAAATTTTTTGTCAAAAAATGGTTATTTCTAAATTAATTATTATTGTTACTATCACGAATATTCCAAATTTAATATTTTATTTGGGCATGTGATTGTGGTCCCTAAATTACCCTTTCGGGTCGGATAGGGATTTCTTAACACCCTGTATAAAGAACGAACGGTCAATGATAGGTACGCTAGCACACTCAAGGTTGGCTATTTCAGATTGAATCAAACCATTTATTCCTACGATATTTTTCTTCACCGTTAGTTCAGTAGTTCTAAAAATAACTAGGTACGTACCTACCTATGACTTGAAACAACATTGGTACTAGCGTTTGCGGAATCTATTTTAAATAGGTACTAGGTCACCAAAAATCCTTTATCAAAATCATAATGCGAGAAACCTTCTAAGCAAACAAAAACACATCTATTTGGTTAAGGACACACATATGTAACAAAAAATTAATTTACATAATTATAATAATCCTCATTTAAATAAAATGTGACGACGAATCATTAGGTCAATGTTAAATTACGAAATGATCTTGCTAAACTACGTTTGTTTGCAAAATGACGGTCTTGATAATAATATTGATCATAAAAAATCTATTTTGGTATATTCAAGGCGGTAGGGCAATACCCTTTTTTGTTTTACGACTTTAGAACAGCATTTGGAAGTATAAACTATATTTTGACACGGAATAAAAAAGTTGGTGAGCATAAATGGGACGCCATGTTAACAAACTGGTAGCGAAATCCGGTGTGACTGGAAGCCGACTCCAGTGTAAATAAGATTATTTATACTTAACTATACGATACACGCCTACATTTTTATTACTTTTTCTAATGAAAATAATAAATTTGCGTAATCTTTAAGCTAACTTAAAATATATATATATTTTTTTTATACCTACCTCTAAAAGATGGGTTTCGATGGATCGCTCTTCCTACATAAAAGTACTTTTTTTGTAATTTCTATTTGGCTATGTACTACCTACTTAAAGTTATTTAAAAAAGTAATCTCTTGCTTAAGCTTTCATTTGCATAGTTCAGATAAAAACCACATTCCTATTACGGCTTAATGAATTCTAGTAGCAAATTTGAGCAAACTATTCCGTACGTGTCTCGAACAATGACAACAAGGATTTGTGTATGCTTTCAGAGAGTTAGTCAATATTTAGTATTTAAGTTCAATTGTAAAAAAAAAAAAAATTAAGAAAAAAAGTAAAAAAAAAAAAAAAATTGTACAGGCATCTGTTTAATTGTATTATATTAATTTAACGAAATGTACGAGACTAACGTTTTTGTGGGCATAGTGTATAAGAGTACTTAATTGTAAACTACTTAATAAGTAAATAAAAATAAATAGCATCGCACAGAACACGATAAGTTACGTTACGCACAGTCTGGCTCTTAAGTTTAAAATTAGGACTTAAAAAAAAACATTTTTTTTCCATTTTGATTCCTACACTGTTTTTGACCTAATTATGTATTTTGCTTCCCTCCTCTTAATTTCTTTGATTGATTCCCTTCAACTAATGACTATAAAACAAAGACAAGTTAACAAAACTGTTGTGATTTTCTCTAACTTGTTTTTATTCCTGTCGTTCCACTAGCGCCGTATAAAACTTCAGTCCATTGTAAGTTGTATAAACTTCTGGTTTTTATTGACTACTAATTAAGAAGTTTCCGATAATTATTCGCTTAAAATAATGGCGGCTTTGGCATTTTTGGCGCTATATTTTTATGGCGCGAGTTTTAATTGCTCAAATTTGTAAGGGATGGCTTTGATTTAAACGGATGTTTTCTTAGTAATAGTTCAAAGCGTTTAATGTCGTTTCCCCTTAAACCTCAATAAGTTTTTGAAGTTTTAATAGCTATATATTTCGTAGAAAGCCCAGTGTTTTGGAAAAATAAGTGCTATGTTCTAAGTTATGACCTATTTTTTCTTTCGAATCCTATTTTTTTTGCCTATCCTGTAATGCCCTAATGCTGGGCAAAGGCCTAAAAATAAATGTTTTATGGTTTAAATCACATTCACTTCTTAATAGAGACTGCGAAAATGTGTAATGTTTTGGAAAAAAACACCATTATTCTCTTGTCACAATCTCATAAATTAGATCACAATGTTACCATTTGCATCCAAATTGATGCAGTGTTTTCCGGGAATAGCATAAAGCCCCCTTCTTCCTATAATATCCCATTTTCCTTAATACCGTTTGTTTTGATTACAATAGTATTACAAAATTATGTATTGTCATGTTTTGATTTACTTCCAAAAGCTCTTTATTCCAAGTATTGATTACGCACAAAACTAGTTTATTTAATACCACGTTAAAAATAGTCTATACTTTTTGCATATGAATCTGGTCATTGAACTTGGTTACTAAGATATTAAAAAACTATTAATTATAGGATTTATTACCTCAAAGAATAATATTAATGTAGAATTTATTGACTAGATAGTAATCGTTTAACCAAATATACGGATATATTATACAAAATATGATATTACTAGCTGTTCCCCGCGGTTTCACTCGCGTTAGCCCCTGTTCCCAATGGTCTGTTGAAAACGAACTCAGCAAAAAATCCGTCCACCCGTTCTTTAGATTTAAAATGTGTAGGTAACTAATTTGCAACTTTATGTTATGGTAAAGTATACAATAGAATCTTAGATAAAATAATGTAGGACAAATTAAACCAGGTCCGGAGATTGCACCCACATTTTTGTGTATATTCTAGTACTAACTACTATTACAGTAACAGGATTACCCATAAAAATGTGGGGCTCACGGCAACGCTCTAGAAATTCTCTCCCACTTTAATTTATGGCATAAATCTTTAGTTAATCTTTTTAGTTTTTAATAAACTTGTGATATAAGGCACAAAACGCCTGGAGGCAGCAATTAACTCCGAGATTTCCCCTGACATCGGACAATTTTATTATAAGCTCGTTCCGATGCAGAAAAAAAAAGGAGGATCAAACGCCTTTGCCTTATTAAAGTTGACCTACTAGTTTTTTTTTATTCCGATGAGATTGGAGCTAGATCTGTCTCCCCGCTTGCTAGATCCCCTCTTGAATTAAATTGTTTATTTCGTGTCTGAGACAGGCTAAGTGGTTACACAATTACATCAAATACAGATACATACGAACTTATATTTATGTCACCGTATGTATGTAATATTCCTCGCGATTTTATAAACTGCCGATGAAATGTGAATAATTATTTTGGGTCGTAAGGTGACATATAGGTACCTATCTACAGAGAGTTTGACAGTAGCTCCACAATCACACAAGTCGTGACATTCATTTGTTTAAATATGAACGTATGCTGCTATTGTTCTACCTTCGAAATTAGAATTTTGTGAAGCGATAGTCATTCTATTGAAATGTAAGCGTAGTTGACATGCTATTTGATTGTCCGTCTGTGAATGTATACCAGTATTTTAGAATACTAATACAAAGTTTACAGTTTCAAAGTTGTATTGATACTTGATTTAATTTCTTAAGGAAAAGGAAGTACTCAAATGAAAGGAAGTGACAAAAACCGTGTGGTGTCACCAAATTTTGCACCAGATAACAAAATACAGTGCGCCAATACCAAAGAATATCACAATTTCCTTCCCCTTATTGCTATTAGTATTACCAAAACCTTTACGACTGTAAAAAAACTTGTAGAACAGGTTATAAACATTGCTATCGATAAGAAATTGTTCTGTTATCGACGTATTACGTATTGATGTGTAGTTAAAGGACTCTTTAACATAATGGTCGCGATTATGGCGCGTTTCGTAATAACATCCTACTTACATATTTAAGTGTCGTTGTTATGCAAGCCTATGCAGAAATGGGTTTTCTGTTCGGTTTCAATAGTTTCTAAGATTTCGTGAGAGACGTATAAGGATGTTGTGTGGTGGAGATCTTCGTGAGATAACTGATATTAAATAAATAAATAAATGCGGACAACATCACATACATTGCTCTGAACCCAAAGTAAGTAGCTAAAGCACTTGTGTTATGGCATTCAGAAACAACGAAGGTACCACAAACACCCAGACCCGAGGCAATGTAGAAAAGTTGGTTTCTGCATTGACCCGTCCGGGGATCGAACCCGGGACCTCAGAGCTAGCGACACCTTGAAACCGGTGCTCACGCCACTCGACCACGGAGGTCGTCATATTGGTAAGATTTGGTGCAATTTAACCATGTGGAACGTACTTTTTGACCTTCTATTCTATATAATTATATATATAAACTTTAATCTTCTATGACACTCTTTTTTTTATTTTTACATACTCTTATACTTGTAGGTATTTATTTATTTCTTACCAGAAGCTTGTATATTAAATTTTGTATTAAAGCACAGAACTTACTTCGAGTTTTTGAGCTAAATTTAGTTTGGTTTCAGTTACCTACATGTCGTGCCCATTTTGCCTTCTTTATGAGAACATCGTTGGTGTCTGCTAACAAAATACTAGATACGGCCTGAAAATGACAGGCAATAAATACAGTTTTTACCGCAGAGGTTTTTTTTTAGGTATATATACCTTTGTAGCAAAAGATGACCATCTCCATCACCGTTTCGGGTATATAGGGTAGAAAGGCTTTTTCAACCAGGATACCATTATCTTAACACACCGTATAGTAAAATTTTTCTCCCGATTGATTTTAACAGCTTATTTTGGTCCTACCTTAGCAGCGTTTTATAGGCTAGTCTTATACCTACCTACCTACGTTACAGGGATGTAATGTATTGTCTTTTCAGTACATTAAGTTAATGTGTTCCTGTGTAAGGCTGTAAACTGTTTGTAGGCTGACAAAATTCGCCCATAATATTGGAAAGATCGTTACGGCCCATAAAAGTGTTGTGCCAAATATTATGTTTGGTATAATGTAATGATTTTTAAGAAATTCGGGTTTTACTTTGTTGTTATGGTAAATTGTATTACGGTGTTTAGTTGTTGTCACATTGTGTTTTTATGTTACCTACAAGTAACACTTAAAAGATAGTAAAGAAGGTTAATGTTAGCTTTGATTAAAAATATATAGAAGGTCATCATAAGAATTAATTTAAATATTGATTAATTCTTAAGGCATTTTTTTGGCACACTAGACTATATCTTATTTCTTCTTTTCTCATACTTCCCGTCGATTCAGCGCCAATCTCCTTAACATGAAATCACCTCCCTGCCCAGTTCCCAAATATTAGCTGTCAGCGCAATGCGTATTTAGCTTTCATTCATCTCCACTGCTCGTCATCTCAGCATTCACTTCTTTCTTTCTCCTCAATATCTCACACAATCCATTTATTACACGACTGCCCAAAAAGGAGTGTTATGTTTTCAGGGTTCATGTATGTATGTATATATGTATGTATGTATGTATGTATGTATGTTTGTGAGTTTCTTTATTCCACCATAACTTCTAAAAGGCTTGACCGATTTCAATGTTTGTGGTATCATTAGAAGCTTTGAGTTATCCCGAGTGATATAGGCTATGTGGACATTAAAAAATGGTCAAGTGTGAGTCGAAATCGCCTGCAAAGGGTTCTGAACGATTTTTTTTTTTTGTGTTGTGTCATGTTTTTTTGTTGTTCACTAAAAGGTATTAAATAAAAAAATTATAATTAAAAAAATTAAAAAACACGCCTGCCATGTCAAAAAAAATTAAAAACAAGTCAAATATTTGCAGTCGGGGGACCTGTAATGAATTGTTCCAAGTAACCGACCCCGACTGCAAATATTTGACTTGTTTTTAATTTTTTTTGACATGGCAGGCGTGTTTTTTAATTTTTTTAATTATAATTTTTTTTTTTGGTCTAAAATTATATCTCTAAATCCTATAAGTTTTCCACAAATCACTCAGCGTTACCAGCTCTGTCCACTCAACGCGCCATCGCCACTTGTAGCCACCACGCGTGCATTATTCACTTCACGCGTTATAGCCTATCTTCCATTACTGATAAGGCTTTATACACACTATCGATGTTTAAGAAATCAATAACATATTTATATAAATATTTTGTTCAACTAGATATTTAAATGTTTTGACCTGTAGATTACTATCTGCCCTCGCGGTTTTACCTGCCTTATAAACTTTGTGCTCGTCTTATTAACATTAAGTTCCATCCAAATCTATTTAGCAGTTTTAGCGTGAAGGAGTAACAAACATCCTTTTTATTGAAACTTTCACCAGAACTTAGCCAAACTTGGGAAACATCAACCTGTAGATACCCTACTAATTTCGAGCTAAGCTACAATGTGACCAAACGAGAAAATCTATGGCGAAGTTATGTTGGATCGCTGAAATAGAAGGGGTTAATCTTTTTATCCCATAGGGGTAGAGGAGTTATGGGTTTCGGATCGCTTTTGACTGACATATTACAGGAGCGATTAATTCGGCATTGTAAGGGCTCCATTTAATTTACCAGTTGGGTCGGAAAGTAACAAAAAAATCATAGTTCCTTAAATTTTGTTAGGTTAATAGTAAGTTAGGTAATCCGAAGCACTATCTTATTCGATCATGAAATATTGTAGTTATAATATAAATATAAGGGTAGAACACTAGTTTCATGCTAGTTTCATGTTAATCATGTTATGGCTTTGTAGTGAATTCAAATTCAAAACTCATTTATTCAAAATATACTTATTTATGCAAAGTAGCTTTCTTACTCTGTAATCAAAAATAATTCATCCTTATTTTTAACAGTAAGTGTAGAATCTCTCCATTTAGTCGAGGTAATGGACCTCTTCTAAAGTGGATAATGCATTGTTTGGCAGGATCCGTTTACAAATTCGCTGGAGCCGCCGCTCCGCTAATTTATGTTAGTGTTTACTACTGCTGAAGTGCTTGTAAACGATAGATGATACTGTTGAAAACGTAATACTAGATGGATAAAGTAGTACGGTTTTGTCAAATAGTTTTTTTGGATATAATTTTTCAGAATATTATTATAATTAACAATATGAGAAAGAATGGAGTGAACGCTGAGATGACGAGTAATAGAGATGAATGGAAGCTAAATACGCATTGCGCCGACCACAAATAACTAATTATAAATAGGGTAGAGAGATGATAATTATCTTATTATAATTAACAATAATTATATTTTCAAATAATGATGTTATTACGACGAGGAACAGATCTTTGATCGTTTGGAAAAATGATGATAAATAAATACCTACCTCGTGATGTTTTATCTTTGCGTACATATTATCCATCTGCTTACACCCTAACATTTTAAATGTACAACATAAACAATATTATAACCTATAGCTTTATCTTAGTTTCTATTATCGTCAGTAGGTCAGTGTCACAAATGGGTTTTGAGATCTTTTGACCGACTGCGACAGAGGAATGACTTCAAACCGTTTGTGTCATCTCATTGTGGACCGATTTGGATCAGCTTAATATGGTCTAAGTGTGGTCATTGAGCAATATATTTGGCAATGCGAGAGAAGTTTTCGTAGAGATGTTTCGAATAGTTTTGGTTTTTATTTCACTGTGACGCCATTTTTGTTGTGAGTTTGTGCGTAGGCATAGGTTTACGTTAATGGATTTGTTTAGAACGATTTTGTTTAGAATTTGGGATAAAAGTAATAAAAAATAAAAACATGATTTACTAAGTTTTATTTTATGCTTTTTACTTAAGTTGTTATTTTGTTTCAGAATATTTCTAAACGCACTTAAAATCTTTTAACATCATATGCAAATGAAATTAAATGTAGTGTTGCTTCTTTAGCACCTTTGTGTCCCACGTTTTGAATCATTGTGTTATATTATAATTCACATCTTTTAGTTATAAATATGTGTGTGCCAGTCTCTAATGTAAAAGGCTAATATCGTTAGCAAATATGTAACATAACATACCATCACGCCTGTATCCCCGAAGGGTTAGGCAGAGGTGTACCAATGTACACCCACAGTTCGCCGGTATGTTTAGGTCCCATGTAATAGGGGGCGAGCCTATTGCCACTAACCGGGCACAAATCCAAACTCCGACCTGCTACTGAGAATTTCATAGAAAAACCCAATAACACCTTGTCGACTTGTAATCGAACCTAAGACCTCAAGCGTAGCAGTCGTGCTTAGCGCCACTAGGCCAACGAGGCAGTCTTTAGCAATTATGTTATCTATCGCAAATACTATAACAAACACTAAATGCACAAGGATTGAATTGAACCTTTTTATTTTACGCACTTATAAGCTCTAGACAGACAGCTAAACTTTTATCACTATCACTACATCATCATCACTACATAGTATAAAACAAAGTCTCTTCCCGCTGTCTGTCCCTATGTATGCTTAGATCTTTAAAACTAGGCAACGGATTTTGATGCGGTTTTTTTTAATAGATAGAGTGATTCAAGAGGAAGGTTTATATGTATAATACATGCATAATATAGTAGATAAACACTGATAATCTTAGAGTTTTTATGTAAGGTCGTAAATAAACACACTTTTTTGCGCTTACATTGCAAACGCTGGCTGAACCCTACGAGATAGATCAAAGTAATGTACTACAGTATTGTACACCTTAAAAAGGTCTACAAAAAAGTCCGCGATGGTATATGTCTATCTCTTGAGGATAACCCACAATAACCATTTTTATCCTTTATTTATTACTTATTAACGAAAAAGCGATTTTAAGCAATACAGCATTAATCCTTATCCAATTAAGTACCTTAAATACATTGTGCATGTAATAAAGATCAATATGGCCCTTTACAGCATGTAATTTAAATGAATATTTTCGAAGATATTACAGATTTAAAATGCAGGGACATAGCGGTTGCGGCGGTACCGGCCGGGGGGCCGGGGAGCGCGTGCCTATACCAAATAGTGCGTCGAAGGCCGCGCTTCGCCCTACAACACTTTATGATTATGTAGTATATTTAGTATCAGCAATGCACCCGTGCAAAGCCGGGGCGGGTCGCTAGTTTTAGATAAACAGCTAACATAAGTCTTAGAACAGATAAAATGAGATGTTTTTTTTATTGTGAGCTCTTGTTTGTCGTTAAATTGTATATTAAAGTAACTATAAAGTTGAGAAACTCCAGATATAGGATGTAACGGCTATCGTTTGACTGCCTCATAAAACAATACTTGATAAGGCTTGATAAGTGTCTGGACTATAAAAGGTTCTAGAATAGTCTCAAGGATCAAATTGAAGTTGAAATAGTATTTTCTAAGAACTAAAGAATTTGATGTAGGTATGACATGTTACGTTTGTTTAAGAGTAAATAGACAGGTTATGTCTTTAAAGGGTGCAAAAGACGTGTCTTTGCCATGGACTATGGAGGCAAAATTATGTATAGCAGTGCAAAAATAAAAATAACATGTGTTATGCCGAAACTGATGTCCAAATTGTGTAACTTTATGATTAAAATTTGTTTTTTAAAGTTCATAAAAGAGTTTGACTATATTTTTATAGTAGTAACTCATATTTTTCATTGACAACTTCAATTGAACAAAGTTCACTTGTGCCAATTTTTTGCTAGTTACAACATATTTCGTGAAAGTGAGTGACTATTTTGTCACGACCGACATTACAATTCAGCAAAAGTATGAAAAAGTAATTTCAAAGTCAAATAAAATATGGCATTGTGTGAACGGTTATGTCAAAGTTTGTGTATTAAGTTTCCTGAAGCGAATAAACTTTTTGTTTCTCTATTAACATGATATACAGGGTTTTATTTGAGTAAAAACACCATAAAATATGGAAATGCTTAGAAACATTTTTTTCCTTATTGCATCTTAGACAGCTGTCTGTTTTATTAGGGCTTTGAAAAGTTATACTTAGTTTTCATTTGTCGAATTAAGTTTGTGTGTATAAGTTGCATTATTTGACTGTTTTAATGGAGTCTATAAACATATGAGCACGATCATTTGTTCTGGTTGTCTGGGTGTAATTTATTTATAATATGTATGTATTTAGAAATACATAAGTATGTTTATACTTTGACGACCTCCGTGGTCGAGTGGCGTACGCACCGGTTTTCAAGGTGTCGCCAGCTCTGAGGTCCCGGGTTCGATCCCCGGACGGGTCAATGTAGAAAAACCACTTTTCTACATTGTCCCGGGTCTGGGTGTTTGTGGTACCTTCGTTGTTTCTGAATTCCATAACACAAGTGCTTTAGCAACTTACTTTGGGTTCAGAGCAATGTATGTGATGTTGTCCGCATTTATTATATTTATTATTATTATTTATCAGTTGTCTGGTTACCATAACACAAGCTCTGCTTAGCTTGGGATCAGATAACCGTGTGTGAGTTGTCCCGGAATATTATTATATAACATAACAAAAATCTTTCCTTGATTTATTTTATCTTGTAGTTAATAATTCTGTTTTAATTCAAAACATTATTCTCTATCAATATCCATATATTAATGAAAATGTTTAATAATAATATTGACGACCTCCGTGGTCGAGTGACGTAGGTACGCACCGGTTTTCAAGGTGTCGCTAGCTCTGAGGTACCGGGTTCGATCCCCGGACGGGTCAATGTAGGAACCCACTTTTCTACATTGTCTCGGGTCTGGGTGTTTGTGGTGCCTTCGTTGTTTCTGAATTCCATAACACAAGTGCTTAATAGCTACTTACTTTGGGTTCTAAGCAATGTATGTGACGTTGTCCGCATTTATTTATTATTTATTTATTTAATATTATTAATTTGGCCTTCCTACATTTATGTATACGTTTTGAGCTAGTCATATTATCTCTTTAAATCACTTTTTTCTAATCTTGATTACTACAACAATAATTACAATTAAGCTATGAATCAGCTTCCTAAAAAAAAAATTTCTGTTGTGTAATTAATTTTATTACTTCGTAGTAGTGACACAATTGATGCAATTTACTATACCTATATTTTATATGGATGTAGGTATTGGAAATAGGAAAAATGGGTTCAGGAAAAAGTAAAACAGCAACTCGCGTCAACCATATTTTATTTCAAGTGAAGCATAGTAATACGTTTTTAAGAACGTTTGAACAATGAAGTATTGGCTGATTATTGACTGCCAGTAAGAAGTCAACGTAATGAGGTTTTATATGTTGAATGAATATTTGTATATTCTAACAGTAGGAAATCCCTGTACCGGTAACGACCAGCCATTTAACGGTTATCATTTGAAGCTAATGCATTAATGGGATATTAAGTGTAGCTTAATGTGAGGGTTAAGAAGCAATGTATAAAAAAAGTTGTGTTCGAAATAAATCATCTTTACCAATACATTTACGGATGGATTGTACTTTTGAATTCGTGCTTCTCTTTGGTATTGTGAAAGTAGAGCTAAATTACATAAAATTTATTTAATATTTGATCTTCTTTGGAAAAAAGAATCCACTTTTTTATTTATTCCCCGTTCATCCTGCAAAAGTATTGGTAAGTATTAATTTGTCAGGGTTTGTAAGAAAACCTTTTATCATAACATATGGAGTGAACTCGGCTTCATGTGAAAATTAGATAAAGTATAGGTATTAATTCACATGTTCACTCAGGCTGTTGAGGTCTGCCCAAAAGGACAGATGAAGTAAATTGTACCAATTGGTTATATTCAACCAGGACAGATACTAAATGGTACATATCGACTGGCATCCGTTGCCAACTGTACCACTTCATGTAAAACTGAACGTTTGATGTATGTCGAGCGAAACTTGGATGCTCAATAAATGTATAATAAATGTATGTGAAGCAAGACGTATCGTGATACTAGATCTTATGCCTTGTATCTGGGTTTGTTAGGCTTCGGTTATGGTGGATGAGAGAGCGGGCTTGTTACAAAAACCTATTTATAGGCGTTCTGTTAGGCAAAGGACTTTCACAAGGCTTTCCGTGCCTATAAACTTATCATATTGAAAAACACGTAGATAAAAAATATTAAAAAAACAAAACGCTGATGTCTAAATCTCTCTATACAAAAATCGTGTCTTTTTTGTTTTATCATTAATTATTTGATTTAGTCACATTCATATCACAAGAGACTTTGTATATATTTTTTCAAGTTAAGAGAGTGGCATTTTTTAGTCACTCTGAAAGACTGAACAACATTGTAACCATCGTACCAGTTGGCACTTAGGTAAACACGCTACCTCTCCCGCTCCCGCTTACTCTAAAATCCAACCTTATTTAGAACACGAAACTTAATTCGTCTCTGCAAGCCATTGCATGGCTTATCCGTCATTTGCATCAGTTTCGTGCATTGTGCAATATTTACTGATGCAGATCGTTTGACGTGCAACCTTCATGTTTAGAAGTTTGCTATGCTTGTCGTTTTTGCACGGTATAATGTTTTTGTTGGTACTGAAATTTATGTTAGCATTGCAGAAATGCAAGTGACTATATTTAGAGAATAACAAATTTTGTATACCTACCAATATAAAAAGACAGTTGTATTGTTTCGTACAGAGGAATTTTCAGATATATTTTAAATTGTTTTCCAGTCGTAATAATCACATGAGAACAAAAATGTGAGTTATTATTTTTTTCATCACATACATACTATATTACCTAGTGGACCTATGAACAGACGAACTGAGTGTCAATCACCAGACTTCAAGGTTAAAACCAAACATGAAACAGATTTCTAGATAAATAAAATGTTTTAATCGATTTTCACCAAAGCATTTATTACTTTCCCTTATTCTGTATCTTCCCTACCACTACGTCATTCCAATCCACTTAACCACAAAAATATAACAATCATACTACAAGGAAGGCCCCAGTTTTGGCTAGATTAGCGAATCGGCGACATCAAAGCGTTGGCCGATCGCCAGTGCGTACAGTCGCGCACGATCGCTATCAGAGGAAACGAAAAACTATTTATTTCAATGAAAGTACACTGGAGACAAAAATGTGACTTTTAGCATGAAGTAAACGGTGTGCAAAGGTCGAGAGATTTTTGATAACACTTCTTTTGATCTTGCTAAGATGACAAGATTGTTTTTTACTTGTTTTTTTTTTGTGAAGACGGCTATTTTTGATCACAATGTGTTTGTAACATTTTAATGACACCTTTTATTGTTAGTTTAGAAAAAATGTTCTTAGATGTTTTTTTTTGCTTGTTTTTTTGTGTTAGACAAAAAAATTTCAGTCTTTTATGTTTAGCGTACCTACTTGCTATACAAATTGTCTTGTATAGAATTACTTGCTTCTACTTTGATTAACTTTTTAAGTTTCTTAGTAAATAAATATCTTTATTTAAGCTTATACTTTTAAACATCCTCGTTATCTTTTATGGGCCTAAGGGTCTACAAACTGGATGAATACAAAAGAGTGGGTGTATCTATTTTCAACCTGAATACATAAAAGAAGTATCTAATTTGTGAACTAATCTTGGAGGACCGAGTGTTCTGGAGCAAATTAGAAGAGACAAAATAAATAATTAGTCATAAATTACATTTTCTGGACACGATTGTCATAATAATAGTCAATATTTTAACAAGTACGCAATCAAAATAAAATTATAGTATAATTTGCAAAACAGTAACGATCTACGAACAAGTATGATTAATTGTGGTAAACAGTGTTTTTCAATATCTACTTTAATATGTTGACATGGAAAAGCAGAAGAAAAAATATTAATATGTCAACAAGCATTGAAGAAAGTTTAATATTAAATATTATTTATTTGAGGACAAAACATTACATCGTTATTGTAGAAGTGACAATTAGACTCATAATTTATGCAAAAAATAGGATGGAATAGGTATAATACTTACTGAATTCTTTCATGAGAGATATATCATAGATGAGAATAATGTTTTACTGTAATGAACCTTATCGCTTTAAAATAAAGGCGTTGTCAAGGTTTAAGAAATGCTGTTCATATGCAGTTGAGTATACTCATCAGTAGTTAAATTTAATCCATTAAAATAATAAAATAAAACAAAAAAGTTGAACGGCAAAATAACAGACACAATAAGAAAATCTATTATTTGTTGGTAACTAATAGGTGACCTAATAATACATATGTCATATATGTAATGAAATACTACAACACCTACTTCTACGAAGTATTGTATAAATATTTCATTAGATATCCATCCGTAAATAACTAAACCACAACGATATATAACTATCCTATAGCTAAATAAATAAAAAACAAAAACAAAAAAAATATACAAAGTATTCCAAAAACAAAATGTGACAGTAGAAATTGGAACATAAATTATTGGCAACACTTTTGCTGTGACCTGTACGCCACAGTCCATTAAAACTTATACATCTTATAAATATTAAAAGTGACATATGTCTAGACTGTACGCGACTGTACTGGGAATAAGATTATAATTATAATCATTATTGTATGGAATTTTATTTAGGCTATGAAAATCTATAATAAATAGAAGATTGTTCTTTTACTGTGTATGGTGGTTTATGTGGCTATAATGTGTGTTTATGTCTGATTGGTCTGCAGATAAGGGGTGCTTTAATGTTGGTACTTTATCAGACTTCTTAGAAAACATTTTTCTGGGTAGATTTTTGTTCTAAATTATTCTAGCTTCAGCTTGTATTTTGATTTTGTGATTGGAAACTTAAGCGTCTTGCTGTATTTTAGGAAAACGTTGGGTTAGTCAGGAACGTTTGATTTTGCTAATATCATCCTTAGGGCACTTTACGACAAGAGTTTGCATTGAGAACTTCTTTTTTTAATTTTTGGCATTTATAATAGCTTTTATTCCTTTTTAATTAAGTCCAATCTGCCAGTAATTATTGTGGTCACTGAAGGATAGATAAGATTTACGCAATGATTTTAAAACAGGTTTGATGAAAAGTGTCGGAAAGTTATAAATGATTAAAAATACCGGCTATTATCTATGAAAACACACTACACAACCACTTTCCTAGTTACGTCGCTAAACCATTTCCGGCTGTCATGTTTGTCTGTCTGTCACATAGATGAAATAGTTTGTTACATTTTACATTATTATCAGCTTGTTCATAAGTGATTGATATTTCAATGTTTAAGCTCTGGTATTTGGGTCAGTAGACGTAGTGTAACTATTATTTTGGGTATTGTAAAATAAATGGTCTGACGTAGATGAAATACCCTTTCATCTTAAAATAGACCTATATTTAAGTAGTTATATCAACACTACAATACAATTGTTTACGGGTCCGCTATTTTTATATACTTGGGCAAATTTTAAATTACAGTTTATTTAAGTTAACATAAACGTAACATAACATACCATCACGCCTGTATCCCCGAAGGGTTAGGCAGAGGTGTACCAATGTACACCCACAGTTCGCCGGTATGTTTAGGTCCCATGTAATAGAGGGCGAGCCTATTGCCACTAGCCGGGCACAAATCCAAACTCCGACCTGCTACTGAGAATTTCATAGAAAAACCCAATAACACCTTGGTCGACTTGGGAATCGAACCCAAGACCTCTTGCGTAGCAGTCGCGCTTAGCACCACTAGGCCAACGAGGCAGTTACCGTTATTTAAGTTACCGGTCACAAAAAATATCCTTCTTATTTTTATACCACATATGTACACTACACTATTATACTACACTGGACACCGTATTTACAAGTTACGTTTCATTTACAGATTTTGGTGCCATATAGTAAATTGTAATTTTTAACAATAAACAAGAAAACCGATTGAAAATATTTAGTAGACGCTTTATTTGCTTGTGATCCGCCATATTGCCTCCTTTCTATGAAGAGCTGTGCGTTTTACTCTTTGTATTTGCTCCGTGGTTTTATTGTCTATCAAGTTTTTACTTAAATAAATAAATGCGGACAACATCACATACATTGCTCTGAACCCAAAGTAAGTTGCTAAAGCACTTGTGTTATGGAATTCAGAAACAACGAAGGTACCACAAACACCCAGACCCGGGACAATGTAGAAAAGTGGTTTTCTACATTGACCCGTCCGGGGATCGAACCCGGGACCTCAGAGCTGGCGACACCTTGAAAACCGGTGCGTACGCCACTCGACCACGGAGGTCGTCACTTAATTATAAATTATGTATTGATGTATCGAATAAAGGTAGTTATAACCATGGTAATGGAGTTACACATAGGTTTTGTTTCCAGCAACTAATGCAATACTATAACAAAAAAAAAGCAACCGCCTTACCTAATTAAAATTCTGTCAAAGTTTAAGCAGCGACTAAACTATTTTATAATGACCTCTTTTGTTCAAACATTTCGTAAGGCAAAGCAAGTTTAAATACTAAACAGTTCGTTGAAAAAGAATATTTTTAGCCAAGAATTTCGCTATATTTAAAAACTTTAAGGATGTAATTCGTTACATGTCATCTAAAAATTTAAAGCAGTATATTAGACTCGACATCGGTTTATTTTTGTTCTGTCACTTGTCATTTTTTCTAATCATCGTGTTAACGCCAAGTCCTAACCTTTTTTTTAAACACCAATTTGCTTCGCGCCAAAACATCAATCAGAATGTCTTCGCCTCGTAAAATTTCGTTCGACGCTTAAATATTGACCAGCAATATTTTAAAGTATTTATCGGCAACCATTTTGAAGAATTGACAGCGCTTTGAATTTCGAATACTTTGTTAGTATCAATAGAAATTGGAACGTGTTTGTTTTTAAATTTTGGATTGTTATTGTGTTTTTTTTTTAAGAATAAATAAGTTTGAATGTTGCGTTTTTTTATTTCGAATAACTACTTTAGACTTTGATACCTAGTAAGTCGGCAACTGTTGTGTCAACGATATCTGAATGTATAAAAAGTCCAAGTATTAGAGAGTTTTATCACGTATCTCTGTTATGCCTGCCATCGGAAACAGCGTGATGTTACGTGTTTGACACTTTGACATTGAACTTGCTAAGAGTAACGAGTACGACACGTAGCACTTACTTATATAAACTTTTTCTGTTTTTATCTTTCTTTCAAGTTCAACAATGGGCAAAAAGGAAGAAATTTTACGTATTTTTTTTGGATACAGTAAAAATAAATAGAGTTTGACAAATCCAAATTTATATGTGTGTACGTGAGTACCTACATCTTATGTTAATTCTTTTTTAATTTTACTTTGGCGACTCGGAAAGCCAGTAATTATAATTACGGCATATTATGACATTGGAAAATACTTCAATCTTTAATTTTCTGCATAAGACATTAAGTAAACCCAAGATATTGTTCCTTTTTTAGTCATCTATACCATTATTTTTTGATCAGAGAAATTGTAGCTTAATAAAATTTAATGATTATTATGCCCTGTTATCAAAATTAATTGAATTATTTAAATGTAAAAAATGTATAGACGAGTGTACAGCATTTAAGGAGCGAACATGAATAACATAAAAGCAATAAATATCCAAAAAAAAACTATAACATCAGCCTACATCTTCTGGGAATAAAGGAATAAAATACAATCTCAGAATTCAGATACCTATACTAAAGCCAATCTGGAAAGAGAATTAAACGTTATTACTAATTACGCAATTATCAACTTTGACAACATGTGTTTAAGTTCATTTTAGAATGACAAATATTACCGAAAAGGGCCTAAAAGTAATTTGAATGTGATGGAAACTGAACTGTTAATCATTGAATTAAGGTTCATAATCCCAAAGCACGGTCATTATTTCTTTAAAGTGGCTGATATATAGCTAAATATTTATAGTCTACAGTTCTACACATTAAAATTTCCGTTTGAACTATAATTTACTGTTGATTATTCACGCACCGGTTTACTAAATGAACATTTTTGTATCATTGTTGTTCTTAGAAAAATAAAAATAAATTTTCATGAAGAGTGTGACGGGCTTGTTGGTCTAGTGGTTAGTGACCCTGACTGCTATTATATACCGGAGGTTGTTGGTTCAATTCCCACGATGAGCACAAAATTTTGTTCTGTGTCTGGGTGTAATTTATCTATAATATGTATGTGTTTAGAAATATATAAGTATGTTTATCAGTTGTCTGGTTACCAATACACAAGCTCTGCTTAACTTGGGATCAGATAACCGTGTGTGAGTTGTCCCGGAATATTATATTATTATGTAAGTATGAAAACAACACAAAATTCCAAATAGTTTAACACAATAAATGTCATTGAAAACTGTTATATTTTTCGTTACAATGACTTTGTTTACTTTTAATGGCTGTAAATCATAGTAATAGGCGGTTGTGTATTTGTTTTGTGAATATATCATATTAATAGGTCGTTAAATAGGCTAAAGACTGCTATGTGTTTTTATAGACGGTCTATGTCTCGCCTATTTTTCGGCAAAATATTCTAATGATTACTAATATAGGATACTAAATACAAATGATTCAAGAATTGTTGTTATCTCTTTGTATAGAATAAACTTCGTCAATTATATATTTTTTGTTTACTATTATTTTTGATTATTATTATTTTATTGATTATTGTCGAAGCTAACTGAAATTTACAAAAAAAAATAAGCAGTTTTTTTTTCTACTGTCTGAGACTTTTTTTGATGACAAAACATATATTTTACTATTCATTTATGTAAGTACAGAAATCTGAATCTTTTAAATAACCGATAAATGGTACATCTTCAAATATCAGCATTATCTGAATACAAACTTGACGGTTTAGATAATCTCATAAGTACATGTTGATTGCATAAAGTTTGTATATTAAAATAAATGTCCACAATAATAGTGTTATAATGTGTTCGGTCCATTGGGGATCGTTTTAAACTATCAGAGACAATGGCTGTTATGACATAACTAGAACTGTTAGATAAATGAACATTGATAATGTTATTACAATGTACATTGGTCTAAATATCAAGCCCTACTATACCCCTTTTCAAACGTTTCCGTTTCCGGCTAAGTTAGTTTTAGCGGGAAGAATGGTTTCAAGATCTCTCTTTAGGCTCTCCTTAGGGTTTTTGTTAGATCTTTAATGACTGATTTTTTTTTATCACAGAAACCCGTTGTTTAAGGGTTCCGTAATCAAAGGGCTAGTTCTATTGTCTGTCAGCTTGCAGTATTTCTTGAACTGACTCGCACATGACCGGCATTTCCTTGTTTAAAACAAATTTTAAAGCAGAGTTTTCTGTTAAGCACTTTTGTTTTCTTGAGCGTTGTCTTCCTATTTTTCTTTTTCTTGTATATAAGGCTAAACTTGCTGCTTAAGACTGAGCTTGAAAATATCTTAATCAATCTCAAAATAAAAAGCACCACAATCGACAGAGCAAGACACGAATATTCTCTCACTCTTTCTATACTGTTAACGCTTAACTTGTTACAGTTAAGTGCGATACTGTGTCCATCGTGTTTGTTTACACGTCTTGCCAACTAAATAGACCGCTTATAAATGTGTCAATATTTTTGGAAGCTTATTTTCCTTTTGATTTAAGATTGCTTTGTTTTTCGTTATATATATTTTTTTCGGTTCGGTTAATGTTCTGTTTCGAGGTATATTTATTTCAGCCGATGTTGCTTTCGGTAGCTCAAGGTTCGAATCCCATTTCAATAAAAGCGTTCCTATAAAGTACCTACCTAGGTTTCCCTCCATTTTTTTAAATATTGTTATCAACTTTAGCCAATTGAATAAAAAGATAATAATTGACAAGCTCTCTTTGTTTCCACCTAAATCAAAAATTTTGATGATGCATATAATTATTACCTACTAAGAGGAATAGATATGTATATGTATATGTGTGTAGGAGGGATATGTCCCAAATAAATAAATAAATAAATAAAAGTATTTTCTGTGATTCATTCGTTTATTCATTTTCGTGATCTTTGCCTTCAGTGATATTACTGTCAGAAATTATTTTATTAATGTTTCACAAGTCAATGTACTGTCTGAGTGTACATCATAAAATTATTGATCTTAATTGTAAGTCGTAAAGTAATTTAGTTTCTTATTGTTTTATGGTGATGGTGACACTAAAAATATTAAGACTTTTCGTCTGGCGTCGGTCATACTCTTGAACTTGCTCATTACTTTGTTTTTCATTTATTTCAAAACAAAAATTAACTGAAAACGTACAAAAACACTCCGTATTTTGGATATTTTCTCGAAACGGCTGAGTTTATTTTACCTTCTAGCAACAAGTATAGGTAAGAAGGATAATCAATTAGGGAGCTAAATAATGCGTCAGATTAAACTTATACCTAATAATAGAAAACTTTATTTTAAACAGGGTATAGAACTTTATACAAGTGACATATTTTTAATTATCTATAAATTAAATGATCAAATAAAACCAAGTATTATCAGCTACCCCTATTTTTCCTTCGAGGGCTAAATACAGACTTCATAACTCCCTACAGGTATAATTCATTTTAATTCAATACTTTTAGTCTTCTAGGTATGTCTACAGAAAGAAAATTTCATGAAAATATATACCTGTCATCGCGAAGTACACAACATCCCAAAAAAACAAATGTACTACGAAGATATGAATTCTTGAATAATAAATCTTTTGAATAACAAAATAAAGTCAGGACAGCAATATATTACTCACGACGAGATTATTTGTTCACGCGACATATTCAATTTAACATTTTTTCTATCTAATAGAGATAGAGTGCTTAATATTAAAATAGATTGTTTATTCAATTTGACCTATTTGGGGTCAGATGATACATTTAAAATGTAGGTCCAAATCCATGGCGTATAGGTAAGTATGTGCCTGTAGGATGTCAATGAAAGGAAGACAATATTTTTCGCGCATATTCCCACATTTCAGTTAAATTAGACGAATACACAAAAAATATTTACATTTTGTTTTTTGTCCTGTGTTGTCCCACTGCTGGTCAAAGGACTCGCCTATGTCCTTCCATTGGTCCTTTTCCCGCGGCACCTCGAACTAGCCCTTGCGGTATACGTGCAGGTCATCCAGCCACCTTTATCTAGGCTAGCCTATTTACATTTAAAACAAGTATAAATACACATTCCACTACAGACAGAACAATAATACGTTTAAATTATTCCAAAATTGTAAACGAACCAAGACTTAAAAATGTACAGAAAAAAGCTCTTGAAAAATAGTCTTAAGTGCCTACTCGAGACATTTCCAGAGACAACTATTTTATTCCTCCCATTCATTCTTTAGATGGCTCAGAACACAATTTAACTTTTCTAGGGATAAACTATTTCATTGTATTTTGTTATTTTTGTCACCCCTGTCTTACAAGGCTGGAATGGGGAACATTTTAAAAGTATTGTTAGACTTACTTTGTCGGCACGCGACTGCAGTAGTAGGGTTGTCGCACATGCAAATATTAATATGAGTAGTATGAGATTTTTTGCCGTTCTTGGTTGAGATTAGTGTAAGCATTTAGAAAAAAGTTTGGGAAATACCTATTCAATAAAAAAACGCAAATGGCCAGCAGGATGACAAAGGCAGATGAATAAAAAATGCCTGTTAACTGGAAGGTATGGCAAAGCTATTTTTGCGTAGAAGCTATGTAACACAAATAATATAATTAGTATTTACAGTACTGAATAAATTATTATTATACGACGGCTTCCCTGAAAATTAACAAAGCTTTGAAATAAATACATTTTAACCTAGATGTATTATTGTGATGTAGATGAATATTCTATTTGAATGTGAAATAGGAATTTCATCAGTAATCATAATTGAAATTCTGATAACTGTTTACATTCCATTATTAGTTCTGAGTAAGTTAAATGAGCTAGTTATAGTTTTACGAATTATAATTATTATTGTTACTTAATATTCATAACAAATAATACCTAGAAAGTACAAAGGTAATAACTTATCTTGTTTATGTATCTATTTTGAAAAAAGTTTATATATTTTTTGATAACAGTCATGTGTGAATATTGTAGTTTATATATATTAAAGATTTTATTTCCTACGCAATTATATACTACTATTTACATATTTTAACATACAACCACAGCTTCACGATCTTTAATAGGTAAACACAAAACCCAAAACATTAATTAACGACTTCACTAAAATTAGACATATTTCAGTTCCGTTTATAAATCATGTTTGTTGAATGTAAATGGAAAAGGCGTGTTCCTACACCGAACGCGATCAGCCCTTTGCCGCTTTGGTCTCATGGGATCAGTTGAGATTAGTTATTATTATTTTAGAACTATTATAGGGCTAGCAAACAAAACTGCAACTTCTAGTTAAATAAAGTTCTAAACGGAACGCGAGCTCACAGATATTTGCGATGCGATGCGAATTCGCAGTTGTTGTAGAAGCCCGTTCCGATGACAGAGATAATATATATCTATATTTTGTGAGGTAGCATATAGTTCGATGCAAAGGCAGGGTAGGTTTATTGTGCCATTGTATATTGTGTAAAATCGTCAAAATCTAGCCACTGGATAACATAGTTTCTACACATTCAAACATTTATCTGAGCACGTCTCTTACCAGGCCTTTTCTCTGAATTTTATAGTTAATAATAATATTCCTGGGGTTTTTATCGTTATTTTCTGTAAACTTAGTTTTATATGCGTAAATAATCCTAGTCATTGACCTCGCTAGTGTTATCGGTTTGATGCGCTGCCCGTGCGCAATTAACAAAAAATGTCGAATACAGTAAAATGTGCATCGTGTAATATTGTTATCGATGAGCTGTTAGCTTACATTCAAAATAAAGTATCCATCGCAGATGAGGCGAGTTTAGTGAAAATTTGTGCTTCGGCTTTTACTAGTGAGCAAATCCAAAGATCTAAAACGCTGTTGCTAGAATCTATGTCAACTGATGTGCCGAGTACAGCTCGTAAAGGAAAGGGAAAGGAGAATCGAGTGTTAAACGACATCATTGCTATCTTCAAAACAGAACCTGATGCGTTGCCAGTGTTTGTGGCTCGAGATCTAAATAAGTTACCGCCGATCACTTTCGATCACTTAGATGTATCGAAACTGCTAAAAGATCTCATTCTGGTACAGAATGAAATAAAAAACATCAAGTCATCGTACGTGACTCAAGATGAATTGCAAGATTTGAGGACAAAATGTGATCTAATTTCATTATCTACAAATCTTACCGCAAAGAAAGGTGCATATTGTTCAATGGAAGGTGGGAGTGAAAAACTTCCGCGATGTGAAGTGTCTGCCACCCGCGTTAGTGAGAATAATGACAACGCAGCGAGTAAACCTGGTGGGAATGATGAGTCATTGCTACCGTTATCAGCTGGCACTTGCATGTCCGTCGAACAGCTGAGTGAAACAACGAGAACTACAGCGCCGCCGCCGATCACACTCAGTCAATCGTATGCTAGCGTGGTTACGCAACAAAATAACGATGAAAATAACGATGGATTTACATTGGTCCAGTATAAGAAAAAACATAACAATAAATTTAAAGGCAGTATAGGTAGTGTAGTAGTGGAATCGACTGAGAAGTTTAGGTCTGCGGATCGGAAAACGCCTATGTTCATAACCAACGTTGACAAGGCTACATTAGAATCAGATATTACTGATTACATACTAAAGAAAACTGGAGAGAACGTGAATTTAGAACGTATAAATATCAAACGGCAATGTGAACACAACGCATATAAGTTTATAGTGTCACAAAGTAAGCTACATATGTTTTTGAATGATAAGGTATGGCCTGAAGGAATTATTTTTCGACGATTTATACATTACAGACCGAAACGTAATAATGAGACGTTAGTTCACGGCACACACAACACCAATAATGTGTGATATTTATAAAATAGTATCTTTTAATTGCAAGAATGCCAAGCGCTCCGTGCAAAGTATCCGTGATTTATGTAAACATTCGGATATAATAGCTCTTCAGGAAACCTGGTTAATGCCTGACGAAATATCATTCCTCGACACTGTGACTCACGAGTTCAGCTGCACTGGAGTATCAGCTGTGGATACCTCATCGGGTATTCTGCGAGGTAGACCACACGGTGGCGTCGCCCTACTGTGGAGACGAAGTCTGTTCCAGGATGTAGTGATAGTTCAGTGTGATAACCAACGTATTTGTGCTATAAAAGTTACATTGCAGGATAAATCTATTTTAGTGTTTAGTGTGTACATGCCCACGGACACGGAGGCTAATCTAATGGATTTTACGGACATCCTGAGCGCGGTGAGTGCTATTATAGAGAACTGTAATATTGACTCTGTTTATATAATGGGAGATTTTAATGCACATCCCTCTGAAAAATTTTATGATGAATTATCTGCATATTGTGATGAACAAAATTGGACATGTATAGACACAAAATTGTTAGGAATAAGATCTAGCACGTACACCTTTTTAAGCGAGGCTCATGGGTCAAAAAGATGGCTCGATCATTGTGTGGTTACAGAGGCTGCTGTGAGCTCGGTTGAGAATGTGTATGTGTTATATGATGTTCTATGGTCAGATCACTATCCTCTGGTAGTGGAATGTAGGTTAGAGAATATAACTGTAAGGAGATCTGAAGTTATAATTAAATGTAATAATGTTATGTGGGGTGAGAGAAGTACTCATCAAATAGAAAGTTATCAGAAAGAATGTCATAAAAGATTACGACTAATTGATTTTCCTCAAGAGCTGAGTAAATGCTGTGATAATGTGTGTACAGACTTGAGTCACAGAGAAGTGATAGATAAATTGTACGCGTACATAGTAAATGCGTTAAGTGAAGCGGCATTAGTCGGTCGGGAACGCGGAGTTAAACGTGCTAGGAGAGCAGTGGTGGGCTGGAACAAACATGTCGCCGAGGCTCACAGTGAGGCTAGGCAAAAGTTTTTACTGTGGGTTGACTACGGTAAGCCTACTTCTGGACATGCGTATAATGAGATGTGTGAAGCTAGAAGAGTTTTTAAATCTAGACTAAAATGGTGTCAAGATAATGAGAACCAAATAAGAATGGATATTCTAGCTTCACATCATTCTAAAAATGATTTTCGTGGCTTCTGGAAGCACACAAATAAACTTAAGGATAGGCCGCCAATACCTGTGAGCGTCGGTGGTGTGAGTGAACCAGAACAGATCGCTAATCTTTTTAAGGAACGGTTCTTTGTGTCTTCGCCGTTAGGACCGTCAAGGTCGGTGCTCGATGTTGAGCCCGGCATGAAAATTGGAGTAACATTTAAATCTAAGGACATTGAAAGGACAATTAGATATATGTCGCGAGGTAAGTCTCCAGGTCATGATGGGCTCAGCATCGAGCACTTGCGTTATGCAGGCGTCCACATGTCTAGAGTCCTCTCAATGTTATTTAATATCTGTGTAGGACATAGTTACTTACCAAGCGATATGATGCGAACGGTAGTAGTTCCGATTGTAAAGAATAAAACTGGAGATTTAGCAGATAAGGATAACTACAGGCCCATCTCCTTAGCCACTGTTATATCGAAGGTGTTGGACAGCATGCTTAATACTCAATTAAATAAATATGTAAGTCTGTATGACAATCAATTCGGATTTCGTTCAGGATTGTCAACAGAGAGTGCAATTTTGAGTCTTAAGCATGCTGTAAGATACTACACTCAGCGCGGAACAGCAGTTTACGCGTGTTTTCTTGACCTGTCTAGGGCATTTGATTTGGTTTCCTACGACTACTTGTGGAATAAATTGCAAAATATCAAACTGCCCACTGAAATAATCAACATCTTTAAGTACTGGTACGGGAACCAAATCAATAATGTTCGATGGGCCGGGGCTTTATCTCTTCCGTATAGGTTGGAGTGCGGGGTGAGACAAGGGGGGTTGAGTTCGCCTACGCTCTTCAACCTGTATGTGAACGAACTGATTGGCAAGCTCAGCAGTACCAGGGTCGGTTGTTTCATAGACGGGGTGTGCGTAAACAATATCAGTTACGCAGATGACATGGTGCTGCTGAGTGCATCTGTCTGTGGCCTAAGAAAACTTGTGTCTTTGTGTGAGGAGTACGCCAAATCCCACGGTTTGGTGTACAATTGCAAAAAGTCTGAAATCATGGTCTTTGAGACCAGGGGTAGGACACATGATAATATACCACCTGTAATACTCAATGGAACACCATTGACAAGGGTACACAAATTTAAATATCTTGGCCATGTGTTGACGCCTGATCTCAAAGACGATGAAGACATTGAGCGAGAGCGGAGAGCGTTGTCTGTTCGAGCAAACATGATAGCTCGCAGGTTTGCACGATGTTCACTTGAAGTTAAGCTCACTCTTTTCAGAGCTTACTGTACCAACTTTTACACGTGCAGCCTGTGGGCTGGATATACGCAAAGGACATACAACGCTCTCCGTGTTCAATATAATAATGCGTTTAGAGTGCTTGTGGGGCTGCCTCGCTTTTGTAGTGCATCGGGGATGTTTGCAGACGCACAAATAGATTGTTTTTATGCAACAATGCGTAAGAGGTGCGCATCCCTGGTGAACAGAGTATGGGTCAGCTCCAACAGTATTCTAAGCATGATAGCAAGCAGGCTTGACTGTGTGTACTTGGGTCGCTGTTGTGCGGTCTCTCATGGGATTTTGTGACACAAGCACAAAATGTAACTACTAACATAGATATAAGTCTTACTAACAATTTTTTGTATTAATTTTTGTATGGTTATGTTTTGTTTATATGAGTCAAAGGTACTCGAAATAAAAGGTTTTATTATTATTATTATTATTATTTTTCGATATTTAGTTGAAGAACAAGCAAATCGTTCCAAATAGCATTTGGCTTTATTACAGATCTGACGAAAATGTAGTAACAAGAAGTTCTTTTCACTCGTATAAAAAGTACGTACCAACTGAACCTATACCTACCGCATTTACTAGCATTCTTACATAAAACCCTATACCCTTCCTTCATATCAAACCCTAAAGTTTATGCCCTAAGACCTATGTGTCAACCCTCTTAGAGTAACGACACTTTACCGGTAAAAGTAAAGCTGTGCGTGTCAGCATTAAAATACTTGGGGGAAACGAGAATAGTGTTGAAAAAAGCCAAGTCAATAGTTGAGGGACTTGATTTAAACAAAATAAGCCTTATGAGCTATGGATAGCCGTGTGGTATAGGTCACCGCGCTAATTACCACAGTGCGCGATGTGCCGCGGGCATACCCGCATGGGACAACCTTATGTGTGAGACATTGTACATATATTATGTGCTTGTTCTTAGTATAGGTGTTCTTTATGTGTGGTTCTACATGTGGTTAAAATTTTCCTATATACAATAATTAAAATAGAAAAGCTTTTCGATTAGCGTTTACGCTTGTAGAAATTTCACATGGCTAGAGCGTAAATATATATGATAATAGCGTATCCAAGGTGATACTTTTGTATTTTCTCCTCTTTTGAAGAACACTAATTTGTTTATTTCACGATATTAAGTTTTTAATATAAAGTGGCAAATTGCCAAAGAATTTCAATTAAAGATTGAAAGCACAAGAACACAAACGTTAGTACTGGGTACAACAAGTGGGGCATGAGAACTACTAAAAAATATTTGGATATGGTAGATTGTAAAACTTTGAAATAACCCACATTCTTCTAAATTCATTTTTTGGTACACGACAAATCAAAAAGAGTTAATTTATTTCATTATTTTGCATTTAATGTTTATTAACCAGCTCTCATCACATACTAAACGTACAAATTAAAATTGAATAGTACTTTGTATGTTATTTCTAGAAAATTAAGGAATAGCGTGCCTACAACATTGAATACCTTATTCAAAGAAAAAAAAAATACTTCGTTTAAGGCTTTCGATCAAATAATTCTTCGCCCTTTACAGACATTATAATAAAAAGACATCGCTTGATTTTCAGCTCTATATAAATACACCTCCAAAATTTTTAGTACATCAACGTAAAACATATTAATTAAAGCAAGCGTCTGCAGTTAACAGCTCTGTTGCATTTGTGCTACAAAATATAAATAACGACCAACTTCATGACTGACGTGAATGAATGTGGACTTCTGTGTTAATTGTTTAGTTAAACCGGAACGTTTCAGGAGATTTTGTTGTTTGAAAAATTTGTCAGAAACGTTCAAAGTCATTTTTTGCATTTAGTAGACTAAACACTAACAAAGCAATGGAATTGGAGTCGAATATATCGAAGAGCCGAAAGATATACGATTAGGTGCAAAACAGCATATTACCGCAAAGCGAATTGTGAAAAATACCATTTAGGTACTAAATGAAGTTTAAAACGTCACCAACTAATAATAATAATTTGGGATAAACCACACATGACCATCTTTGCCACAATACGTAGAGCTAGTAATATGGCAACCAGACAACTGATAAACATACTTATATGTTTCTAAAAACATACACATTATAGATTTATTACACCCAGATACAAAATAAACCAGTTCACCGTTTTTCAAGGTGTCGCTTGCTCTGAGGTCCCGGGTTCGATCCCCGGACGGGACAATGTTGAAAATCACTTTTTTACATTGTCTCGGGTTTGGGTGTATGTGATAACTTCGTTGTTTCTGAATTCCATAACACAAGTGCTTTAGCTACTTACTTGGTTCAGAGCAATGTATGTAACATATTTATTAATTTATTTAAATCATACGAAAACAAAAAAAAAATATTAGTACTTATGCGTTACTTACCGTTACTTATCCCATAAATATAATACCATTGCAGCGTTTGACCTTACATGACCAAAATACCACCGCATCTCCTTTAAAAAATATCCTTATAACCGTCTACGAAACTTAAAGCTATTAACATTTTGAAGCTAAACCCACTAAAACCAGCTAGATGTTACAAATCTCATTAGGATTATCTGGAGGCACAAAATTAGATAGTTCCTGGGCTGCCTCGCTGACTCTGGTGGTGCAGCGATGCCATTTTATGTGATTACTGGCTCTAGTTAGGTGACTTTTAGCTACAGGATGGAAATATGCTGCTAAATCTTGTTATAAAATGTTTGTAAACTGTAATTATTATAAAATTCTGACAGAAAAATTTAATCTCTTTTTATTTTGTTGATGTGGATGTAGTAACCCAGTAAAATTGTTTCTCTCTTTCTTTCCATTGATGATGGTCTTTGAAATATTATTGTCAAACCTCGAAACTATATGCATCGGAAAATGCATGAAAAATGGTAAAGTTAAAACCCCCTGCACATACAAAAACTATAAACAACAGATGAACAAAATAACATATACGGCATTTTAATTGTGATGCAAGAGGTCATGTTTATAATTAAACCTTCTTCACACCTTCCATACCAAATTTATATGGTGTCGGGTCGTAAAACGTTTACAGGCGCTCTTATGTAACCGTCATTCTTGCCTTAATTATTACGTGCTTCAGTCTGAAAATGTTTACTTTGAACATGTGGAATTGCGCCTGTTTTTTAAATAATAAGTATCATGAACCAAAATGGGCGGGATCGTTAGATAAAACCTCCTTATATCTATTTGTGGTTTGTGAGATCCAGAGATCCAGAACACTCTTGGCAATGTATTTTCTAGACTTCAAGTGTTGTAAATGTCTAATGAGCAACGGTGTACATAATTATTTTAACCATAAGTTTTGTATTATTTCAATAAAAAAAGTCATTTATAAATCTACATTAGAACTTTTAATCCTATACAACAAGAACGTTGGCTTATACATACAATCAAAGTTAACTATACCTCGGTTATTTCAACCATTTCTCCCATTTATATAAAGTTATTTGCGTTTTATTAAAAGTTGCATATTGCAGGTTCAGTATAATTGAGCTACATCTTTAATACAGTTCTGAGCCCGCCCAATGAAGTGTAAAAGCCATAACGGTTCCGTAAAAACAGAGATAGAGCTATCTTCCTGTATAGCTCTGTCCTACTCTAACACTGATATAATAGTTCTTTAAATGTATTACGGCCTTGCTGTAAGTAAATGGTTTTAATCTGTTTTATTTTTAATCTAGTGTTTGAAAGTTTCCGTAGATTGTTTAACTTGGTTTATCTTGTTTGTTCAGCTCTTTAATTGTGTTTTACTTAACAGAATTCAGTTTCAAGATTTTAACCGGGATAATTGTATGAAAGGAATGAGTAAGTTGGAAGTTCATTAATAAAAGCTGACTTGAGGATGGCATGATCTAGATAATTTTTTGGCCTTATTTCAGTAATGGCTTTGGTGTTTGAAAAGTTTTTAGTAAAACAAAAATATATCATGATGAGATAATGTTGTCTTGACGAATAGAAAAAAAAGGAAAGAACAAGTTGTAAATTAAAAGTTTTTTTTTCCTAGCTTTTTCTGTCCCACTGCAGGGCAAAGGCCTCTCTACCCTTCTTCCATTTCTCTCTGGTTAGGGCTACGGCTAACCAGTCCTTATCAAAATTATACGTTTACCCATCTTAAAAGTTCTTTCGAGGTTCATGATATAAGAGCGCCATTGCTCGCTTTTAACATAAAATTACATCGGTAAAATGCTGTTACATTTGTGATACAATAAAGAAGATCATATCTATCAAACTATTATTTTTAGACACATAATATCTATTCGTCATAAATTCTGCAGAAAAGCGGCAGACAAACTGCCTTCCTCTCGATAAAAACCATAAATTTTAAGCCATAGCGTTGCAGAATTCTACTATTCCTACCATTTGTAGTAGCTTTATTTATAGACGGAGTCTAGACAAGTCGCCTACGCGTTCGTGTAGATTGTAGATAGTTAATATTTGATAGCCAATTCGATTTAAATTAAAATCAGCTTCTTTATTTTATAGTCGTTTTTCGTCTCTTTATTACTTTTTAATGGAGAATGAAGAAGCGTCTAGATTTTAAGTGAATGTTTAGAAGTTTGGTTTTTATTAGCAGGAAGTAAATTCTTGTTGAGGAAGTTTTTGAAACTTTATAAATGTTTGGAAGTAAGGTATTTGTTTGTCCTGACTTTTAAACATGTCTTTAAATAGTATTTTTTAAATTTTGACAGTAGTTTGCTTATGTAGTGGTTAGAAATGTGGCTTCCTTATGTCTTATTTCTTAGCTAAAGAAATCTAAAAAGTAACCAAAAAGTTGTGGGATTTTGTGTATCTTGTTTCATCTTTCAAATGTCCATAATCCTTCAGTAAAATAAGTAGCAATCTACCTATTATTAAGGTAAATAAGGTCTTGTTTTAGATATTTGAGTATAGTATGTGACCCTTACGAAACCGGAGCTACAGCTAGTATCTTACGAAACTTAACACGTGCTCGGATGATCGGGGCATCTTTGTATTAGTCCCTTGATCGAGTGATTTACGACCTCCCGCGGGGACGCTAGGGTTAGTTGGACCATTTAGATATATTTATTGCGTTAACACGCCACTCCATAAGGAATTGTGTATTCTTATTTGGTGATATGGGGAGTTTCGGGCAAATTGGGTCACCTACTTATTTCGGCTTTGTTTTACTCGGTGCATCGGATTTTTTTCGTTGTTTTGTTTGGTAGCCTGCAGCTGGGGAAAATTGGGATACAGTTTTTAACGAGATTGAAATTTAATTAATACATAGAATCCTAGGAAATTAAACGGCATACCTATTTTATATACATATTAACATTCAAGATATAGGTTTCTGGTAAGCAAACGTGTTAAATAGAGGATATGATGAGTATGGGAGTACAATAACATTTCTTAAAAAAATTGTGCTGTAAGATTATTTGAGATTGAATGTTCAACTGAGATTCAAGTAAAATCCAATTAATATTCAAAGTAAAAATATTGGGAATAGGTCTCAAGAATTTGAAAGTATTTCAGTGGAATTGAAAAAAAAACTGCGTTTTTAGCATAACCGAAAGTTTCTAAAAGTCCTGTCTTAATAAAGATAAGAAAAGATACGCGGCTTAGTTAAAAGTTATCAAAGAAACTTCAACTTATATCAATTCTTTTATAATAAAAGTTACAATTTAATGTAACTTGAGAATTTAATAAAAGAAAGTTTTAATGGGTTATCATTAACAGCAGTTTTTAAATTCGAGTTTAGAAAACAAATTTAGATTAAAACCATAGTGAGTGGCATTAGAGAGATAAATTAGATTGTTTCTGAATGTTTTTTAAAAGGAACTTCTTATGCGCATTTCATAAAAAAGAAGTTTTTAAATATTTTTTTTTTTTTTATATTAACTATTAGACAATTAGCTAAATGATTAGATGCCTCCAATAAATACAAAATTTTATCTCAATCGGATTTCTAAAAATGGTTCACCTTAAGCTTGCAAAATTTGATTTAAACAAACTTACTTTTAAACATATATAACTACCAACGAATACATACATACATACATACATACATACATACATAATACATGCATACAAGTGAAGCTAATAAAAGCGTGTTAAAAAGAGCTTTTTTTTCAGAATTTTACTTGACTATAAAAGTCAGAACCGAACAGCCCAATATTTGGGCACATACATCTATCAAACTTCAGCAAAAATCCCTTGTAACCTAAGATCGTGTAACACTAAACACATAAATCTTACGAGCACACAAGCCCAGACATTGTTCAAATGTCTGCAGGCCTATACAAATATTTGTTTTGTAAGAACGAACGAAGATGGCCGATAGTAGTTTGTAAGGAAAAACATTTGATGATATCAGTTCAACTGCAGGGCAATGACCTCTTGACATAAGGATTGTGGGAACGGGAACGAAATGGGACTGCAATGAGATGTGGTTATAGTTATACAGGGTGTTAAGAAAACCCTGTCCGATCCGTGAAGGTGTTGTTAGGTATCGATAATTGATTACATAAATGTCTATGAAAAAATTGAAAAATAAATAAAAAAATTATAAACTTTTTTTTTTTTTTCTAAAAATCGAGAGAGAGATTCGGCTTCGTCACAGATGCTACCTAATTACCAAACAAAAGGCCCCCAAAAATACCGACGAAATTGGTGTTATAGTTTTTGTTTTAATCTCAAATTTAGGGAATTTCGGGGCAAAAAATGGTTATTTCAAAATCCATTAGGTATTATTGTTTCTATCATGAATTTTCCAAATTTGATATTTTATTTGGGCATGTGATTGTGAACTCTATATCAACCCTTTCGGGTCGGACAGGGTTTTCTTAACACCCTGTATAGACATAAATATGTTTTGAGGACTTTTGTTGTCTTTTGTTTACCATATACTAAAAAGTTTTTGCTTATCTACTGAATAATATTATATCCACATATGAGTCGATACGATTATGAAATAAGTTTTCCCTCGCGTACCAAAAGCGATGTCGAGAGATATTAATTTATATGAAATACTGTGGTAATGTAGTTACTTTCTCTAGTGAATAAAGATATTATTATGTTCTATTTTTGAATTCTCGGTGTTATAAACAATTGTTTATGAATTGAGCCAATGTGACATAGCTCACTTGTTTTGATTTGTTTATTTCGGTAACTTCAAGTTTGTTAAAGTTAATCAGAATTTATTTTCATCCTATTTTGAAAAGACCTTTGAGTTTTGACGTCATTGCCTCCGAACTTTTGTTTGATAAACAAAATATCCGGTTGTTTTTGTAAAAATGTAAATAACATGGACAAAGAAACGGAATAACTCCAACGGACAGTCCAATTATAATTATTTCTGCTGCTTATCAAAATTCTCGTTGAATAATTGGTGAAAAATAATCAATCCTTGGAGATAATTATTCGTATGTAGAAAAACATAGGGTTATTTAAAGTACAAACACAAATGGAAATCTAGAAACAGAGAGTATTCCAATGTGTTTCTGTGTACCCTTTTAAATGAGAAAGAAAATGTGCCTTTGCCTATGGCTATTCTTTTGGTAATAAATGTAGTAATACAAGGTGCCGTTGTAAAAAAAATACTATGATAGTGGTTAATCTATTGTAATCTTAGACTATAGATAACTATAGACCGATAGTATCGCTAGTTTTCCTTCGTGCCAAGCGAGAGCACTTTTTGTCTGTATCTAGTACATTCGTTTACTGATTTAAAGTTATTTTTCGCGCAACGACAGACTTATATGCGAAAATATCGATGGTTTCGACATTGTTAGGATAATATTAGGGTTTTAGATTGTTTTATTAAAACGGCGCGTTCCGTCTTGATACAAAATTTACGATAAAACTAGTTCATACTGGTGCTCACGGTTCATACACTGATAGGCTCACTCTTTAGTTTCTTCTATACTCTAAGATTGTAATTTATCGAGTCGAATTTTTTTAGAAGCTAAAATTAATAGATGTAGAAAAACGTAGAAATAAAAACTATGGACGGAACACAAATAACTCCATCCCTAAAACCGGGAATAGAACAGGACACCTTTGTTCTGGTCTTTAATAGAATCAAGGCACCTGTGTATTCTCCTCCTAAATATTCCAACTAGTTTGGAGAGGTTGAGAGAGCTCTTAACACTGTTATGTGTTTAGTGCAATCAAGGATCAGCGTGTTCGGTAGCTTCAGTTATACAACTAAGTTTAGCCACCATAGCCATGCAAGTCGGTCACATACATGACAAGCAATATAATGTAGGAGCTAAAGACTGATTTATCTGACTATTTACCCAAAATATAGTTGCAAGTAAAATTCGATATTTAGTTTTTGCAAAAATCTATGGATGGCTTCAGATAGGTAATAGGTATTAGTCTTGAAAATAGACGTAAAAAGAATAATTCTCAGTTTCTGAAAATAAAGTAGTCGGTAGCGATTCATAATAAATGAAGCATGAACGTTGACCACACGCAGCTGAATAGACAAACTTTGTTTTCGCAAAAATAGGAATAAATTAGCCTCAAATATATCTAACTGTTGACTCGGAAAGGGGACCACTGAGTAGGATTTATTGAGCAAATCGAGTAGAAGAAAATGTTTTTAGGTGGAAAAGAGTTCGAAAAAATGTTGTGAGCTGTAGTTTGAATATTCAGTTGATTATATAGGCTTGAAACTTTAGCTCTGGAAAAACACCAAAAAATAAACCACGGTTATAATAAGATTCAAGAAATTTTCTAGACTAGGAAAGTTTCTAGTGCTATTCCGTCGAGTCTACAAATTTTGGTATACATTTAATCCGAGCATTTTGGAACCATGAAACTTATTACTTATTTAGTCATTTTTAGTCAAATTGTGTCTTTTCTTGTGCAAAATATTTTTATTTTTCATCCAAGAAATCAGTATTTCTACTGAAATGACAAATGTTTTCTTCAGCTACATGCTACTTGATATCATGCACTTAATAAATGAGTTTTCCTGTTACATTTACAAGTAGATTTAGTGTGTTTTCCTCATCTGTTACTCTTACTATGTTATTCTCAGTACGCATATATTTAACCGAATCAACGCCTTTTGGGCGGGAAACTGAATTAATATGCCGTCTTGTCCAGGTAGGCTTCTTTCATGAAATATGTCAACAACCCTTTTTATGTAAATACTGGATGAAAATTGCTGTTATTTTTCTGCAAGATGAAACTATATTTTTTTAGTTTGAATTTGAAGATTCATGTTGTTTTCGTAATTTTTTTGTTCTGACTAATATTTATATTTGATGGTATATGAGTTAAAAAACTGAAATATTACTGTCGCTTTATTGACGTCAGATTTTTTATTTCGGCAGGAGCAAACAGAACAAAATATTTTGTATAACGTGATCGTGACTCATATGTAATCTTAAAACCCCGGTAATAGTTTCATTCACATCTAAAATAATTACCACTTATTTACAAAGGAAACAGGATCTTCGTACAACTAATTAAAATCAAAGTTATCTTAACACCATCTTTTGCTCAAATTTTCTATGTAGATACAGTACATCGCACATGATAAATACAAATTACAATAATGAACCTTAATGCTTTGAAATAAAGGCTACAACATCAGTGTTACTACTGTTTCTATATGTTCAAGGCTTGCTATTAAGATAGTCTTACCAAATGTCCTCAGATCGTGGTAATTGTCCGAACATCCTGGAAGAGAGTCTCCAGACAGAGATAACAATCTTCACATTAGATGTTTGTCTCTTTCACACGCACTTATCGTTACCGCGAAATTTTGAAAATGATTTTGTTTTAAGAGATTTTTTCTATATTGTGTTCTCCGGAGGATTGTAGTAGAAAGACATATAGGTCATTGGCATCATCAAAGATTATGGTATTTACTTGACAAGTTAACCCTTCTCATTACAAGTATAATAATATAAATGTAAGTATAATAATAAGCTTACGCGCCGTAATGCAACATCGTCGTTTGCCGCGCTCTCGGATTTATATTCGTTTGTTGGTAAATTCGGACAATTAAGTGTTGAAACCATGTTGGAAGTGAACTATTAATGACATTGAATGGATTGAAAGTGACAATTGGTGTTATTTAAGTGGATTGAGTGATAATTAAGACTTTTTTCTAATTATAAACAAACTATTAAGTGTGGGTGAAGCGCATCGCGCGACGCGCTCTTTCACTCCTACCAAAATTAGCTAGCGGCGTCTCGCTCGCACGGCACGGTTACAATTCAAAATGATTTGTTTTGCTTGTAAACGTAATATTGAACTTGGAAGTCTACTGAGATGTACTGGATGTAAATCAGTATATCATTATTCCTGCCTTAACATCACCTCCGCAACATTTCGGGAGCAGTCAGTGACCTTGAAAAACACTTATAAATGTGATTCCTGCTCAAATGTAACACAGAGAGTTCGAGTATCTGATGAAACTCCAGTTCGTGGCACTGGCACGCAAATAGGAATTAAACCAATCGAAAAACATGATGCTAGTTGTGAAGATAATTTTGTTAAGAATAACATTACCTCGACAGTAAACAATAACATGGGGAGTATTATGGATATGATGAAAGAAGTAATATCGACCAGGTTAAATGCTTTTGAATCGAAACTTATTGAGGAGATTAAAAGTTCAGTAACTACCTTAGCGTTGGATAATAGCAAATTAAGAGAAGAATTGAAGGTAGCCAACAATAAGTGTAGGTCTTTGGAACAAGAAATTGATGTTCTTAAAACCGAGAAGAATAACATTATGCAACAGAAAACCAGCCGTAATCAACATGTACCTAAGTATATCAGCAAAAGCATCGACATTCAGGGCTCAGTCAAGTCATCCGACTACGAGCGCGCGCCGCGTCCACAGCCGACGTCATCGCATGCTGTGTCTGTGGCTGAGCGGGCGGAAGGTGCCCAGCCGGCGACTCCGGCGATCCCGGTCTCGGCGCCGCAAAGCTCGCAAAGCTCGTTGCCGAGTATTAGTTATGCGACGGTGACGAGAAGTACAGCGGTGATAGAAAACACAGATAATAAATGGATAGAAGTAAAAAGCGTCAAAAGAAGCAATCCGGTGAAAAAAGGCGGTAATGCATCAGTTGCGGCACTTAAAGCAGTAGAACGTAAGAAATTTCTTCATGTCTGGAGATTAGACAGGAACACAACGGAGGAGACTTTACAAGAATACATTAAAAATGTATTAGGAAGTGACGCGGATATAATTATACAAAAATTAAAACATAGAACCGAAAGAGACTATGCGTCCTTCAAAATAGGCATAACGGAAGGTAATTTTAATACACTTTGTAATCCGGATATTTGGCCTTTACACGTGGAATTTAGCGAGTGGATTTTTTTTCGACGCTCAACCGCAACAAACCAAATTCAAACATCAGACATATAACATTGAAATATTCTATCAAAATGTCAGAGGACTGAGAACGAAGTTGGATGAATTCAGAAATAATTTAGATTCATTAAATTCTGACTTGTATGCAATCACGGAATCTGGCTGCAATGATTCAATACAAGATCCGGAAATTATCCCCCCGGGATATCACATACTTAGATGTGATCGAGCGGATGGTCGTAAGCAGGGAGGCGCGCTTCTCGTGGCCACACACCGTTTCGAGCTGCGGCAAGTACGCATCGCGGACACGTCGTTAGATACCTACGTTTTTGAAATGGTTTGTGCAACGGTTCACTTAAAAAGTAGATTTCTGTTTTTATGTTGTGTTATTTATATACCTCCGGGTAGTTCAGAGAATGATTATATGATTTTATTTGGATTAATAGAAAAAATATGTGATAGATATAGAGAAGTAATTGTGATTGGAGATTTTAATTTATATTCGTCTCCTGTTAGTATTAGTAATTATTATGAATGTTTTATGTCCTATTGCGAGTTCACTCAAAACAACACAGTACCGAATTGCTTGGGTCGTCAGCTAGATTTGGTTCTGAGTACAGATTTTATAGGAAGGGTGACAGTAGTGGCGGCGGACGAGCCGCTCGTGCCCGTCGACGTGCAGCACCCGCCGCTCGCGGTCCGCGTGCGCCCCGGCGCCCCCCGCGACCCCGCGCCCACGCCCCTCTCGCCCGACGCGGGCTGCGCACGCAGTTGTAGACCACAGTGGAATTTTTATAAGGCCGATTTTCAGTTGTTGTACTCTTCGTTGGCTTCCACTGATTGGAAGGAAATTTATGATGTACAGGATTTGGAGGATATGTTAAATATTTTTTATTATAAACTTAACGATATTTTAGACAAATGTGTTCCCCGTAAAAAGCTTAATTGTGGAAATTCGCGGTACTTATATCCCGTGTGGTACACGGCGGATATTATTAAAAACATAAAGATTAAAGCCCAACTTCATAAAAAATATAAAAAAACTAAGCTCGATAGTGACTATTATGAATTTAAGAAATGCAGAGCCCATGTTAAAAAATCAATAGAAAGAGCACACATTCAACACAGAAATAAAATCCAGTACCAATTTTCAAAAGATCCTAAGTCATTCTGGCAATATATTAGATCAAAGCGAAGTAGAGGTATTAGGCAAAGTATCATAAAGGATGGTCAACATCTTGCGGATGAGGAGTGCGCGAGGCAATTTGCGGAATTTTTTGAATCTGTGTACAGCAAGGAACGGCTTCAACTGGACTTGAGGGCGGCGGCGGAGGTTGGCGCGACCAGTGCGCGGGTGCACATAGGCACTCTGAGTCTTCAAGACGTAAAGGATGCGCTGGTGAATCTAAAGCCGAAACGGTCATCTGGCCCTGATGGTGTACCAGCGTTTCTGTTCAGAGACTGTGCCGGGGTGCTAACAGAACCGCTACATCATATCTTTAACACCTGTTTAAAGAATGCGACTTTTCCGGATCGATGGAAGATCACTCGTGTCATTCCAGTTCCTAAAGGTAAGGCGGGGCCGGATGTCAGTGGCTATAGACCAGTAGCTGTGCTGTCTACGCCAGCAAAGGTTTTTGAATCTGCTATCCAGCGCAGTGTGCAGGGGCAGATGCGCACGCGGCTGTCGGATGCGCAGCACGGATTCAGGCCGGAGCGCAGCACGGCTACCAATCTACTCAACTTTATGGCGAAAGTAGTGCCGGCCGTCGATGCTGGGGTACAGGTGGACGCGGCATACTTTGATTTTAAGAAAGCATTCGACACCGTCGACAATGATGTCCTATTGACTAAACTTGCAGAGATCGGCTGTACACCACACCTACTGCAGTTCTTCATGAGCTACATGAAAGATAGACAGCAGTATGTGGACTTCAATGGGTGTGAGTCCGAACTGTACTACACGAGATCAGGAGTAAGTCAAGGTAGCAATTTGGGGCCTCTCGAATTTATCATAATGATAAACGACTTACCGGAGGTTGTCAAACATGGCATATGTTTATTGTTTGCAGATGACCTCAAATTGCTACACGAAGTTAGAGATAATTCTGATTGTGAACGCCTGCAAGAGGACATAGACAGAGTAGTGGAGTGGAGCCACAAGAATAAGCTATACTTCAATGTTGACAAATGCTCGGTGATAACGTTCAGTCGGGCGCGGACCCCGATGTGCTACGAGTACAAACTAGAGACAGCACCAATGAAACGAGTGTCGCAGGTACGGGATCTGGGTGTGCATATCACTTCAAACCTCAATTTTCGCGAACACATTGTTAAAATATGCAAGAAGGCATACAGGAATCTGGGTTTTGTTCTGAGACAGTCACGAGGGTTTACTAACATTACCGCACTCAAAGTGTTGTATGACGCACTAGTTAGAAGCCATCTTGAACATAGTGCTGTCATTTGGGCACCACATGAAGCCAAATACAGTGTCATGCTGGAGCGGGTACAAAACAAGTTTACAAGGCACTTGTATTTTAAACTGTATGGGGTGTATCCGTTCTACCCATTGATGTACCCCACACTATTTGTATTAGGCATGGTGGGGTATAACGAGCTCAGGGTGCGTCGAGAGTTTAGTCTTGCAGCGTACGTAGTGAAGCTACTGCGTGGAGTAGCTCACAACCCGGGAGTGCTGTGTCAGCTGAAACTTTGTGTTCCGGACCGGTACGTATGGAGGCGACGACGCCCACAACTACTACAGGTACCTGTGACTAGAACCAATCTGCTGGCTAAAACTCCTCTCACCAGAACAATCCGGGTGGTCAACGAAGTCCACGAGAAACTTGATATTTTTGCGTGCCATTTGAGTGAATTCGCAAGAGTTCTTTTAAATGTAGTTAGTTATGTAAGGTAATTTGAATTAAACGTGTATTGTAAATTTGTTGTAGATATGTAAGGCTTAATTTGTTATTTTTAAGAGAAAAAATGGTTAGTCGTATGTAATTAGTATCTTGTTTTGTTTTGATATAATTAAGTGTACATATTAGCTGATAACTACACTGTCGCATTAGGTTAAGTGGCCTGTAATGACATGTGTAATTTGAAATAAATAAATAAATAAATATATTATCTCACTTCTGGGCAGAGGCTTCCTTTTAATCCTTTGACGACCTCCGTGGTCGAGTGGCGTACGCACCGGTTTCAAGGTGTCGCTGAGGTCCCGGGTTCGACCCCGGACGGGTCAATGTAGAAAAATCACATTTCTACATTGTCTCGGGTCTGGGTGTTTGTGGTACCTTCGTTGTATCTGAATTCCATAACACAAGTGCTTTAGCAACTTACTTTGGGTTCAGAACAATGTGTGTGATGCTGTCCGCATTTATTTTATTATTATTATTATTATTATAATGCTAGAAAGAGATTTTTCTAACTATTGGAAAAATTGGAAAATAAACAAAATAATAATTTATTTATTAAAACATACCGTCACAATAGGAACATAAAGTAAATTATACATATAGGGAGGTAAGTTCAACATAAACATGTCTTGCTGTCTCCCAAACTAGGCAAAGCCTGTATCTTGGGAGACAGGTTGTAATAATAACATTATCTATGCACATAGCCCGTGTGATATAATTAGGTGCATTTTAAAGATTACAAAAGAGAACTCTACCTTCCAGGTTCAGAATAATTGATTGAGGTGTTAAATTGTAAAATTAGATCCAGTAGGTCTTTATTTTGCGAGACAAATGAGACCCACTTCTTTCCTTACTATTTTGTCGGACAAGGAATACTAAACCTAAACTAGTTACTTCAAAACAACCTAAATTGCCTACATGGGATCGCTTTTGTCAAGACAAACTCGAACAAGACCTAAATCCGTGAGTTTGCTACACACGAATATGCCATCTAAATGAGTTAACGTTATGTAAGTTCCCAGTATTCCCACACAATTCTGGAGAACCCAAATTATATAAGTTTAGCGACTTGTAACTTTGAATGAGTAATTTGGAAGGTCATGATGTAATTAATACGTGGTTTGGATTTACAGGAAATGAGGGGTTTGTTTTCTAATTCCAAAATGAAAGATGTATAATCTGAGTAAAAACCTATTAAGTACTGGCCTATGATTCCAAGATTAGACATTTCACCTATCCAAAAATGGACTACAGAGGCTTAGAACAAAAAATAGAACATCGAACATCGGAGGTAGTTGAAGTGATTACATATTGAGTTTGTTACTCGATGTATGTGCTGTCTTCTGTACCTATATCACTTATGTAAGCGGTGATAGGTTGGTTGACTCAAATATGATACCTAAAAAAGGTTATACTTTTAAAGAGTCATACTAAAAGAGATTTAAAGACCTTAAAAAGCAGCATTAAGTTTAATGTAAATGTTACTTGACTTATTATTATTGGATTAAATAGAATATCATTTTGGGAATTGTTAGCTGCCTATAATTATAATTAAAATGATATTCATCACCAAACAGCAAGATCGAATCAAGCGTTATTGTTACCCCAAATATTCCCACGCATTCTATCTAAAATTACACTTCAGAGTTAATTCTAAATTATACAGCCATAAACAGGACCAAAATACTTCCGGTGACGTCATCACAGTGTCTGGGCCGTCATCACAGTAGCCGTACCATACTGTTGCGGTTGAGTGAGCGGGACAGCGCTATGCGCAGTGTAGTGCGCCGTCTCGCTTCCACAACCGCAACAGTACTGCTTTAAGAGATCATGGTACGGCCCCAGGGCTGGTTATTAGTAAGATGAATTTCTCCATAATAATGTGTTTAATTACCAAACTAATTTGTATGATAACGTTTCACAGAAATTTTGGGGTTATACCTACTGTAATTTGCTTTTCTAATTTACAGTAGAATTTTGTAATATAAACACTTAAGATAAGTAATTTACTTTTAGGTGGGGTTAAAATAGGAATTTTAGGTGGATTTCGGTTTAAATTTGGTTAGATTTAGGCTTAGATATTTTGATGAGTAAGCTCAAGACCGGGAGAATTGGAAGGAAGAAAGGAGGGCCTTTGCCCTGCATTGGGACGATAATGGCTGAAAATAATAATAATAAGCGTAAATAAGTGTACTTAACAAGCTCTCATTTCATTGAAATAATTTATTTGTAATAACAAAAGTTGTATATTAGTTTTAGGCGTAGACAACTTCATATTAATGTTTGAAACTAAAACACTTGCTATTTACAGCCACCCTAAAATTAAATATCTGTAAAACTATTACCAATTATTATGTTATAGCTATTCTAATAATATTCATTCTAATTAAATATAATATACTTAGCAGAAATGAAAGCCTATTTAGTGATGATTAATCTGATTTATTTTTGTTACAGAAACCATCGACTTGAAAATGCCGCCGTCATAACCAAAAACTCACCAAAAAGGAACAATGTGAAAATATGAATTGACACACATGATTTCAACAACCAACTTCACACACACACCGACAGATGTGAACACACTACCATACGACTGTAGAAATATAACATTCAGCTTCAAAAATGCAACACACAACTGTAGTTACGAAGGTTCGGATGATTACGAAAGTTCGGGTTTTGGGAAGGCGAATTTCACGAACGCGTCGTACGCGATGCCGAATGACAATTTTACGGAGTACGCTGAGATCCCGTATTACATAAAGGCGACGTCAATGACCTTTTGTATTGTGATAATGTGTCTTGGTGTGATTGGGAATGTGATGGTGCCGATAGTAATACTAAAGACTAAGGATATGAGGAACTCGACGAACATATTTCTGGTGAACTTGAGTATAGCTGATCTGATGGTGCTGTTGGTCTGTACGCCGACTGTGCTGGTCGAGGTCAACTCGAAGCCGGAGACCTGGGTGCTGGGGAAGGAATTATGTGAGTATACTTAATAATTGACCTTGTTTAACCTTTTAATAAACATTTATTCACGTATATGGCTTGATTTTCATAGTTAGGATTAAACAAAATATTTGTTAGTTACACAAAGTTAATGTTCTATCTAATGATTTATTTTTTACTGCTATTTAGTTGACATAAGACATTATACCGTGTGTAAACACATAAAAAGGAGTCCTCCAGGGTTGTATCTTTTGACCCTCTTATATTTTTCCTTAAATCACAAATATTTCACTGTCAAGCATATAGCGAACACATAACGAGTCTCGATATCTGCACGAATGCTATCTTAATGCGTCTGGTGCAACTAAACGCAACAGGTTTGATAATAAACTAAATTGTACTTGTTGCTTTGCTGTTTGTATACGTTACTCGTAATTAGTGTTTGTGAATACGTATATTTGATGCTGACACGTGACGTACTTACTGCACATGATAAATACCTGACGTATCGAGCTCGATAGGTATTTTGTTATATGTATATAAAGATGCCTGTAATATGAAAGTATCGACAGGTCCAATCAATATCCAGCCATATAATTGGTTGCAGAAAAGTTTAACAAAAAAAAAAATCTGTACCAATTTCAAGAAGAATACAATTTACCTCCTTTCATTCTTTATAGGTTTAGTTTTTGTAAAGTATTCCTCTTCAGAGAAATATGGATAAATACACCTATGCTTTAAATACTGTAGAATACATAAGAGCCATATATTTTGCTTCTCGGATAGCTGATATCTATAATGGGTACTTTCAGCTTCCATTTTAGAATACGTATGAGTTTGATACGAGATATGCACGAATATATCAATATATCATGCTATTCGCGAAATGTCATCCTCCTTAGAGGTTTTGCAGATACCTTATATTTATTGAGAACAGTTTAGGAAGACTGTGGGAGTTTGAGACTTAGTGAATATATTGCAGATTCTGTTTGTGGTAAAAAATACAAGGGATAGTCAAAGTCTGCTCATGACCATTAATCTTATCTTAACTTGATCTTGCTCAAGTGTACAACTAATTGTATTATGATGAGAAAATGTTAGAATGTAAAGGATAATGACAATAAAGAAATCTGTTCCTTCCTTCTTTGGTGGTAGCGACAAGATTTATGACTTAATTTGAGCTAAACTTATGTCACTACTCGCCTACGTTCAAGAAAAATATTATAACACAGCAAAAAAGTTGTACGACAATTTTGTCCATACAGTATTCCAAAGTTAAGTAAAATCATTCCTTTTTTCATTCTTTTTTTTTGTTAGATATCTGTGCAGTTAGCCAGGGCCTCGATTCAGCTATTTTAAATGCATGTCAGTGGTCGGTCAGTGTACTTGTCATTGTGCCTAATTTTCGAATTCAGATAAGTCTACGATAAAATTTCATTGAACTCTCGAAGAGGGTGATCGTAATAACCAATTAATGATCGCAATGTAGTTAGCAGAATGCCAATTATCGTTAAAATGACCAAATGAAGCAGGTCATTAGGTCAATTCAAGCAACTCTTAAATAGCTGAATCGAGGCCCAGAGCTTTGACTGCTTCACCGGACTTAATCTTTTTTTCATTCATTATTAAACACAATAATGTTACTTGTTCTTAAGTGAATTCCTTTCTTTTTTAGTCTCGTGCCAATCTGAATAAGATCAGATTCGATCTTTTGATAATATCACTCGCTTTACTTGTCATAACATTTTGGGTAAAACATTTAAATAACGGTACAAGATCCTGTATCGTTATGTTTAAATTCAATTTCTTATGCTCATTGTGGGTAATGAAACGACCATTATTAAAGTATTACACCCATTTATGGCTAATTTGATTATATTATGGAAGCCATAATATAGGTATACCACCTACTCAGTATTGACATCCCAAATGCGTCAAATATACCTACAATACTTCCCCATTTTGAATGGAATTGAAGCTAATCTGTTTGGAAATTCTGAAGCATATTACCTACCATTGATCTCTTGTCTTTCTTTGGAAATTAGATGTAGCTAATGAAACCATTTCAAGATATTATTGGCTACTATCCAATTAATTCTCGTATTTAATAACAGAGTTAAGTTAAGACAAACTATTCCATTCACAAACAAGTGCCAGTTGCTATTATTATAACGTTATCCAAAGATAAATACCGAGTTGTTCTTAATATTATTAAATTAAAATCGTAATCTTTATTCTTGGAATGAACAAGTCTTTTAAAAGAACTTCGCATACATTATTTGGTCGAAAGTTTAAATTGTCCATCTTATACCTATATTTTATAAATTCCGACATCCAAGTATTATTTTATTACGTTTAAACATTATATTACCGTTTAAGGTTTGACTTAATTATGAGTTTTGTGTTAATCGCGGACTCAATTTGATGTTTCCTTTTTGAAGAAGTAGCGTTCTGAAGTTTTTTGGTCGGCTTTAATGGGTAACAGTTATGTGCCATCAAGATTTTATGGTGAATAACGATGTTAATATAAATATTGTTTTGGTTATATTATCACTGTCTCAGCTGCAGTGATAATTTAGATAGGAAGAAATTGCGAACAGATTTTTACGACCTCCGTGGTCGACTGGCGTACACACCAGGTTCCCAGAATGCCTAATTTTGGTTACACGGAAGATTTTAGGTTTGGTTATTCTGTTATACAGAATTTGATTAGGTTATATCTGTCGATTTTATCAAGTGGAAAACTTTGTAAGTGCTATAGTACCTATTATTTGCACTTATACCAACAATCATTCCAAAAAAATGAGGTTATCAACCAAAAACCATTTACAAAACCTATCTCGAATCAAATACCTAACTGTCCTAAAAATCATATTTGCGGTGGCAAAAACCTCGCTCTAAAAACAAAACCATGAGCCAAGTAGGCCAAATAAAATAAATAAAGCACTTAAAATCTATTATCCATACAATAGAGGTTTTCATTAAGTGCACTTGTTCTGATAAACTTTGATAAAAGGTCTAATCAAAAGAGGTTGTATTATATAATAATATATATCAGACTTTTTGTAGGTCAGATAATCGGGCCGATTTTTCCGCCGATTCTTAGTACCGAATTCCGACCAACATTTTGTAGGACTTTTGCGTTGCACTATTGCTTTCAGTGTGTTCTATTTTTCTCCTACAAATAATTGGTCACCGATTATCGGACGTGGGTGGGCAGCCTAAGGTTGTTCTATTGTTTCACAGAATTTCCGATTGCCGAATTGACATTTAGCAGAACGAATTCAGGTTAGATTTTTATGTGTTTTGCCGCATGTTTATTGAGGTTATCTATTTATTACTATGTAGGACTTTTACCTACTACGCAATCATAAATATACAGTACATAAATCAATCAGTACTACGGGAGAGTAATCTTTTTGCGGAACATATTTTAGAAATAGAATAGCGATTGGATATTTTGGAGTTTGGAATATGAGGAAGATAGAATCATATAGTCATGTAGCTATAATGTCTCGTCTTGGCCGTAACACTACCGTGCATCCACATGTGAGAATAGTTAAATAATTAATTGTTATAATTATAATTAAATAATTATGTTAAGTGGAATAGAAGTTTCATATTATTCTTATTACAGTCTGAACCTTTTTTTGTACATATTGTGCATGCCATTTCATGTACGGTAACTATTGCGATTTATTTTACCCACAAGTTAAAGTAAATTATTAATGGACAAAAAGTCTATGTATTACAATATCACTTAAGTAAAACATATTTTTTTTAAATGCGGACAACATCACATACATTGCTCTGAACCCAAAGTAAGTAGCTAAAGCACTTGTGTTATAGAATTCAGAATCAACGAAGGTACCACAAACACCCAGACCCGAGACAATGTAGAAAAGTTTGTTTCTACATTGACCCTTCCGGGGATCGAACCCGGGACCTCAGAGCTAGCGACACCTTGAAACCGGTGCATACGCCACTCGACCACGGAGGTCGTCAAAAATTATGTATATAATTCTAGGATGAGACTATAGTTATGACAGATATGTATTTTAGATCTATAAAAACAAACGGAACTCCACCATAACTCCGAACAAACACAACAATCTAACCGATGCCAAAAGTATTATTAAATCCAAAAACAATACATTATAAATAGCTAGACGGTAACTAAGACTGTATCAACGAAACCATTGTATTCCTTGCCAAGCCGTAGCATTGACACTGTTGTCCCTGTTTCTTATTGGCACAAGATATATGGGGCAAGCCCGGTATTATATTAAAGTAGCTTGATACGATAAAAATTATAGTAATACTTCTTGCTGTGGTGAAATTTTTGGTTCTTCTTTTAAAACTTTTGCAAAATCGTTTCCTTTTTTTCTCTGTTGAATTAGAAATAGAGTTGATGACTCTAACTCTAGCTAGGGAATTTCGTTTTAAGGTTTGCTACGCCGTTATTTTTAGGAATAATAATTAAACAAGTAAATAAACAGGTACACATAAGAAAAAACCGACTTCTTAACAATATATGAGACCTGCTTTGAGGTGACAATTGATTGGGTGGATCCCAATCAATGATTTTTTTTAATGGATCCACATTACCGGAGAATCGTTGAATTACTCTTTTAAAGTTAGTAAAAAATGAATATGTTCTTACATGTAGCTTCATTATTAATCAACGCTTAAACGCAAATGGGATATAAATGTCTACCCTAATCGTTAAGCAATATTACAGAACATAACGCTTCTCTAAGCAATATCCTTTACATAAGTTCAATATTGACATAACAAAGCTATTGAACTTTCTATTGGTTAGTATTGGTAGTGCATTGCAGCTGCAGCGATGAATATGTTCATAGATACAGATTGCAGCGGATTGTGGTGGAGCCCGCGATTTACACGTACAGGTCGGGTGCCAATGTTAGCGAGAAAACTTATACGATGTTTCAAAAATCTGCTAATAATATAATACATTAGCGGTTGATTGCACGCGCGCAGTTGAATATACAAGCGCCTTAAAAAAAAAATTCCCAGTATTTTTTTTTTATTTTTATCGACTAATTAAAAACAAGTTTAATCTCACACATTTTATCCTGAAAGAATGGAACCTATGTCTCTAACATGCACGTTTAGTAACGTATCAAATTAATTTTAATTACTATTTTTCTTATAATAACTCCTGTGAAGCAATACCAATTCAATTATATATTTTGTACAAAATGGTTTTTGGTAGTTGTAAATAGTGACCAATAGATTATTATATCGAAACTCAAAGCAAAAAGTATTAATACACATCGCTTGCAAGGGAGACCCACTAAATAGGTGACCATTCACAGCACATGCCGGCTTGTATTAAACGACCGATACAAACAATAAAGCAACGAATACCACCCTTGTTTCACTACAAATAAGATTTAAATTCCTTTAGCGGTAGCTCGGGATCTGAAAACCACTGAACGCCCCAATTAAGTGTTATAAAGTTCGCTGTAAAGATTGCTCCGACTTTTTGTTTTGTGCGCGATTATTAATCGGCGGTTTTTTACGCTATTCTTTCGTAAGTTATTGCTCCAGATGTAGCAAATTAATTATGATCTTGATTTTATAGACAACATGGTCATTTTATTGGTTATATTAGGACATGGTCATTTTAAATACACAGAATACTTGAGATCTTTTTTTCTTTTTAAATGCGGACAATAGGTATGACATACTCGTACGTTGCTTATCAAAGTAAACTACAGCCCTTGTGTTGTGGAATTCAGAAACAACAAAGGTACCACAAACACCCAGACCCGAAGCAATTAAGAAAAGTTGCTTTCTACATTGACCCGTCCGGGGATCGAACCCGGGACCTTAACAATGTTTCAGAACACTAAGTTAGTGACTTAAACCCGGTGTCAGTTAGGTCAATTAATAAAATTAACTAATTACGCAATCAACTGTCACAAGTTGCGAATGGTTATTAGTATTTTATTCAACAAATCAAATTAGTTTACATTCGATTTCAACAAAATTAAACTTAAATTGTAAACAATAAAGTCTAAAGTGGTTCTACAATGCGCTAATACCTCATAACTTTAAAATCAGATATCTGAACAGTTCTCGACGTATCACGTATTTGGTATAAGTTACAATCATTGGCATGCCAGTGCCACTTATATTAAAAACGTGGCCAGAGAGCATGCCAAATGCTCTCTAAGTTTCTGCTAAAAGCGACTCTTGTATATAATCATGTTAATAGTTTTAGGATTTTGTATTTGCCTAGTGGGACAGTAAATACTAAAATTTATAAGCCAACACATTTCTACAATATTTCTGATTTATTTTCAACAATAAACATAATTATGCCACTGTGCGCACAATATTTAGTCATGTAATAGTTTTTCTTTTGTTTCATTCGGAAAAGGTAAAAACATCAATCATCTAGTTTATTTACTGGCAAAGCGTACTCACCAAACAAAAAAAAAACATGTTTTTGTGACAATTGTGACAAAAAATGACGTCACAATATTTTGTAAAAAATAACAACCGTATCGAACGGATTTCAAAACGCATAAATTCGAATTTCGTCGTTTCTCTATAGCTTTTTCATCCGTTTGTCATAACTTTTCTATCATTGTATGACGCATAACTCTTTCAAATAAATAAAAAAAAAACGATTCACAAGCACAGACTAAAAATGTATTATATCATACACCCATGCCATAGATATAAGAATAATATGTCTATGGTGTATGTAAACAAAAGCATGCAAGCAAAATAACGAAGCCACTGTCGTAAATGTGATTGTAAATCCTATTTGCATAATAAATGATGTTAATTTGGGAATAATGGTAAAAGAAATAAGTACCACCTTTTTAAATCTGGCATATTATGTTGTCATAATACTTAGTCAGTGTGTACATAAAAAGTTAAATAATAAATAATAAATAATAAATAAATTGTTTATTTGTACAAGTTTACAAACATAAGTACACAATAGATTATGGACATGTTGTACAATACTGTCGAATTAAGAGCGAACTGCTGCCTCCTAAACTAGGCCAGAGCCTGTGTTTTAGGAGCCGGTGTTCCTCCAGAATAATGACACACAACTAGTTTAAGACTTACATGCGAGTACTTATAAATAAGAATGATTTTACACATTTGTACATATTGCGTATAAAGATAAACAGTTATGCAGAAAATTCATGACACACTAATTATCAAATTTTCAGTTTCGTCATACGAAAGCTTTAGTAACCACTCGGCGAGCTCATTTTTAAGACGGTGTTTGGTTAGGGAGTATATAGGAATAGTTTTATTAATTTTATTATAAAGTCGAGTACTTGTAGCCTCAAACTGTCGGTTGGCAAATGAGCAATGACAGGGGGTTGAGTTGCACATAGGGATACCCTTGCGCCTTTTTAACTTTTCAGGGTCAAGGTGTAGCACTGAGTGCTTGCGCAGGACAGCACGGAGAACAAAAAGCTGCCTAACGGTAAGGACTTCAGCTTCTGAGTATAGTTGAGTGGTTGAGAAGTCCCTACGCTTATAATGCATGACTTTTAAGATAGCTCTTTGAGCTCTTTCAACCTTAAGCAAGGAGGTTTTGTAGGTGCCACCCCATATAGGGATACAGTACATGATTATGGATTGACATAGGCACTTATAAACAAGCATGGCAGTATCTCGATCAGCAGAGTGTCTAAGCTCTTTGAAGATGTAGATAAGTTTCCTGATACGAGCGCAAAGGGATTCGATATGGGGTTGCCAGCTTAATTTGTTATCAATGTAGACACCTAGGTATTTAATATCTGAAACCAAGGACAAGAATGGACATCTGCAATTTGGGTCAGCACCGGAACAGATGTGGGCTTTAATTAGACCTGAATCTAGTGGTAGAGTTGAAGTGTTTGGTAAGGAGAATCTAATGACCTTTGTTTTATTTACGTTTAGAGTTAGTAAATTCTTTGAGAGCCATACCATCACTAGGCGAAGTGATAGCTCTGCCCCCTTCTTTGCTTTAATCCAGTCGGTATCATACACTATTAATGCTGTGTCATCTGCATAGGTAAATATATCACAATTGGGTATTTGCATTTGACACAATTCATTAATATAAAGCAAGAAAAGCGTAGGCCCAAGAATACTACCCTGTGGAACGCCGAAACTGATAACTTTATCATCGCTAGTAGTAGAGTCGATCCTAACACACTGGGTACGATTAGAGAGATAGTCTTTAAATATGTCTAATGCTATACCACGGATCCCCACGAGTTCCAGTTTAGAAATTAAGATGGGGACAGAGACCGTGTCAAATGCCTTGGATAAATCAAGGAAGATCCCATAGCATTTCATTTTTCTGTCCATGTTATAAACTAAAGTTTTGGTAAGATCTGCTACGGCATCCTCCGTTGAGACTCCAGGTCTAAAACCATATTGGTTAGCCGCAATTATTTTGTGTTTAGTAAGGTACGCGACGAGACTGTTATTCAGAATTCTCTCAAGGATCTTAGATATAGAACTTAATACAGAAATTGGTCTGTAGTTAGAGACATTGGCCCTGTCCCCACCCTTGAAGATTGGGTGCACCACCGCTTTTTTTAGAATGTTGGGGAACGTTCCAGTTTCAATAGAACGGTTGCAGATGTGTGTGATAGGTGATGTTAAGATGGACTTTGATGTCTTGAGTACTTTAGCTGAAATGTTGTCACAGCCAGAGGCACAGTCAGCACGCAGTGAGTCAATAAGCGTATCCACCTGAGACTCATCTACTGGCAATAGGACGAGAGAGTGGCAAGGTGGTGGTAGTCGAGAAAATATTGTACCTACGGTAGATCTGCTAAGTGGTGAGACTTGGGAGGCTAGCGTACTTCCTATATCAGTGAAAAAGCTATTGACAATGTTGATTGCGGTTTTGGGATCATCGGACAATTGAAGGAGATCTTTGGAAGATTGTGATAGAGAAGTTGAGTTAGTAATGGCCTTGATTGCTTTCCATGTGGCTTTGGGGTTATTCCTTGCCTTTTCTAGTTCATTTTTATCGTGTGCACGCTTTAGTTTTTTTAATAAGGTATTAAGAAAGTTACGGTATCGTTTGTATGTAACCTGAAGGATAACGTTTTCAGGATGTTTCTTCAATCTGAGGTGCATCCCATCTCGATTTCTTATACACCGAACCAGCCCTTGAGTCATCCAAGGTTTTAAAATACGGATCTTATTTTGAATACGGTTACATAGGGTATGTGATGCAATAATATTTTGGACCATAGTTATAAAGAGTTCCGCGGAAGTGTTAGGGTTCATCTCATTCAAAACAGGACTAAAATCAGTCTTATCTATGTCACATTTAATAGCTAAAAGGTCGTACCGAAAAGAAACAGAGGAGCGGTTGTTATTAATGGGACCTTTGGTCTTCAGGAACAGAGCCACTGGCAGATGGTCAGTTATGTGAGTTTGAACAAAAATAACACGTGCTGTACACTTCGTTTTTAATAGAATGTGATCAAGGCAGTTTCCAGACCTCGTTGGGCGAAGGTGTGCTGGAAGCAACCCAAGGGTGGCAGTAAGTGTAAGATAATCATTTGAGTTCCGATCATGGTTACTTGGTTTAATGTCCACGTTTAAGTCTCCGATTACCACAACATTGGGGAATTGATTCAAAGTAATCATTAAGTTGTTAAGACTATTGTAAAATAACTCCAGATTTGTATATGAGGGGGAACGGTACAAACCGATGATAGCCGTATTTCCTATAGTGCAAACAAGGCAGTTTGCATCAAGGAAAGGTGGTTCCTGTATTGTGCTTAGCAGGGACGTTTTAGTATAAATTACAACACCATCGTTTTGAGATCTGTTATTCACAGTAGTATGGTAGGTATATCCCGACAATATTGGAATTGGTCCCGAAACTTTAAGCCAGCATTCGGATAACACAATTACATCGAAATCGGTTTTAGTAATGGACAACATAGTGATAAATTGCTCGTAATTCTTCTTAATGCTTCTAATGTTAATATGAATAACTTTCAAGTTCTCACTAGGGTGTTCGATGGGATCCAAACATTTTTCAGGCGGTAGTTCAAACGATTGAGCCAGGGAAATATTATCAAGTTCATTGGATATTTCACTAATATTAGCCATTAAAAAAAACTAAAAGGTATTAAGAACAGTTGCACTTTGAGAAAAGAATCAATTATAACATTTTCGTAAAATCCCGTGACAACTGATACCCACAACAAGAGCTCAATTCCTGATTTCAGATCAGCCGTGCTATTCTGTAACATTCGACAGCGGAATCCGCGCTGAATCCGCGCTGAATCCGCGGTGAGATGTCATATACGTATTCTCGAATTTGAATTCTAAATCAAGGCCAATTGGGTTCACTTTTGAAGTGAGCTTTATTGTCACTTCACTCTCACCTGTCACCGAAATTATTAACAGAATAGACATACAGGGCTGCTAAAAACAAGATGTATTTCCAATGATTTAACAGGCAAATAGTCATACACCAAGTATAAAATTAATTTACAGTAAGTGGCTATAATGAAGAACATAAAATCATTTTGCTTACATATTTGGTGGCTGTACAAGGTTGCATATTTTTCTGCATATACTTTAAGTGGTGTTATATTATAAAGTAATACGTAAGTAACTAACAAAAATAAAAATGGGAATTTAGCCCCAGCAAAAAGAAAACAGATTATGGCATGCGTAATAAAGGTAACATATAGAAATATTATAAACAAAAAAGTGTGAGTAAAATATAGTCATTGCTTTTTGGCTATAGAAAGCAGGCATTTTTCAGACTTTATCAGGATCGGTTTCTCGTTAGGATCCTTTCGGAGGAAAATTCTACCATTCGACGTCCAGCATGAGAAGTTGTTGACTTTTGCTAGTGCCCGAGTGTCGTAAAAGAGTTTTTTCATCGATGGCAAAAGATGTTCATCTATGTAAATTGGCTTTTTCTCGCCACCCAAACCTGCCGTGTGAGTGTTGAGCTTGTTTACCAATTGACGTTCTTTGTTAAAGCGGCGAACATTTAAGAGAAACTCGTTCCTTTTTGTCACTGAGCTAAACTCAGCTACAACAGGTCTAGGTGTACCCGACTTGCCGGGCAGGCGATACAGGTCACGTAAGTTATCCTTTAGGACTTCCATATCAATTGCTTTTCCCACAGCTGCTACAACAGAAAACAAATACTCTGTATTTTCTTGAGCTTTCAGTGGAATGTTCCTGAACTCGATACTTGCTGGGCGCGACTGTAGCTGAAGATCCTGGATGTGCTTTTCCAGTTGGTTAATGTGATCGTCATTTTCCTTTTTTTGTCTTCCCAGCTCGGCCAATTTGTTTTTCATATCCTCATAACACTCATTCGTAAACACTAAACTTCGATCCATCTCAGAGTATGATTGTTGTATTTGTGCGCATTGAGTTTTTAGCGCACTCACATCTTTTACTAAACCTGTCAAAATCACATCTTGCTCTGCTTTCCAGGAAGCGATTCGGTCATCATTGTCTTTTTTCCACGAGGCAAGCATATGCGTGATTTCAGTTTTAAAATCATTAAAGGTTCTTGAGAATTGATTTGATTCAGTGTCAGGGGGGGAGCCTTCAATGCGTTGACGCTTGTTTCTTGTTGTTATGTTTTGATCCGCAGTGTTCAAAGTTCCCGGGGTGGAAAACAAATCAGGTTCAGATATCGATTTCCCTTGACAAAGAGTAGGGTTTGCTGTTTTTGGCGGGGTCCGTTGAATATTCATTATTTATTTGCAATTCTTTAATTCCCCACAGAATATATTGCATGTAAATATGAATTAGAACACGAAGGCCAACTCAAAACAAAAGTTAAAAAATCCAAAAAAAAGAATGTTCGCCTCGGATTTGAACTCGAATACTGTTGCACGGTAAACCGCTCGTGATCGCATTAGGTCAATTAGACTTTGAAGTACTGTGTTGAAATTTGCTTCTATATAGTCAACATCGCGCAGTAACTTAAAATGGTGGGGTGACCTTTTAAGATTTCAATGTCACGACACCAATAAATAAACAGTAGCACCCACAAGTTTTAAAAAGTATTTTTGTATTTTAGCACTGTTAATTAGTGTTTCCAGGATTGCCTTTATACACAGGGCTTATGTGTAATACTCAACGTACGTTAAGCTATATTTCACAGAACTTTACGCGGGTTTACACCACTTTTCGATTTTATAAATACAGAGGCGGCACATATATGACTGACTCGCACGGACGCTCAATGAGGGAAATAATAAACAAACAAAAAATTAACGCATAAAGGTCTCTTTTTTCTAAACGAACATACTTCAATCGGCTATGAAACTTCAACACCTTTATTTTGTGTGTGGTCCGTTTAAATACTTTCCTGATCTTACAATAGCAATAAAGTTTTCTTATGAAGTGTACTCAAAACTCCACATGGCCGAATTAAAAGTTTCCAGGAAAACCCAAAGTGGTTTACGATCGTTTCATTAAGTGGCTGTTATAATGTTCAGCTGTAGTGATGATAATGACTCAGTGGAAAGACTTAGCAACATTATCGTTAACTTAATGATCTGAAGGCATTTGTTAGTCAGTTGCTATCATGATACGTAATTAGTCAGACTTTGTATCAAGACTTAAATGTAGACTGAAAATGACTGACTAATTCCTTAAGTATGCTGAAGTTTGTACTTTTTTTTAATATAATGTTATACTGTTTAATAAATAGTTCGGATTTGTTATTACTGGCTTGTTGGTCTAGTGGTTAGTGGCTCTGACTGCTAAACCGGAGGTCGTGGGTTCGATTCCCACCCAGGACAAATCTTTGTGTGATGAGCATGATCATTTGTTCTGTGTCTGGGTGTCATTTATCTATAATATGTATGTATTTAGAAATATATAAGTATGTTTATCAGTTGTCTGGTTACCATAACACAAGCTCTCTTAGATCTTAGCTTGGGATCAGATAACCGTATGTGAGTTGTCCCGGATTATTATTATTATTATTATTAAAAGCTATTCATATAGGTTAGCGGTTATTGATACCTAATAGGCCTTTTACATTAATTACTAAATTCTACCATGTAATAATAGACAGTAACTACTACAAAACGAAACTGATAGTACCACTACCTAATATTAGTAATCAGTTATCAGTGGTACTATAGAAAAGCTTCACATACTGATTGACACAAACAAACAGAGTGACATGAATTAAACTGTAATTAAAATTTCCCCCCTTTTTTCCTATTGCTCTGGCTGGAGGCCTTAAGGTCCTCGCCAAAACTCCGGTGAAGCAGTCAAAGCCTGCGCTCAGGCTAACTGCAAAGATCTACCAGACCAAAAAAAAAATAAAAAAATAAAAAACAAAAAAAACCCTAAATTTCAGTTTGACTTTTAGAATAATATCAATACCGTTTAATAAATTGGTCATCAACTCATCAGTCAAAACTAACTAGACCAATTCTCAAAACAAACACGATTCCCAATAACCTATTAATTGGGACCAGCAAACATTACATAGCCCAATTATTTAGGCAATCAAGGATATAAATCGGGCTATAAACCAATCCGACTGTTTTTATATTATCCGACACGATATCAGTATCGGACTCCGACACGATATAGGCGGCAAGTAAACTATATGAAACATGTGTGTCTTTCACTTTATCCGGTCTGATATCGGATATCAGAATCGTATTTTGCACACATTGTCTTTCCCTCGATATCAGTCAATCTTCTTCTTCTTCTTCTTCTCGAGTCTATGATAATAATATCTAAACTCTATTTGACCAGAAAGTCGCCACTTGAATGGATTTGTCGTTGGCTTCCATTAAGTCCTGCAGGATGGCGGTGGTGGTGCAGGACGGGCAGGACAGAAGATGCGCCGTGTCTTGAGTTGGGACACCGTATTCACATTGTGTATGCGAACATTCTATCATGCCCCATTTGTTCAGGTTGTCTCTGCAGCGGCCTACTTGGGTCCGTAGTCGGTTGAGAGATTTCCAAATGGGCCACTGCAGTTCGTGACCTGAGGGCAGTTGTTGTTGAGGAGAGACGAAATGTGGAGGAGTGGGATGTTTAATTCTCCACAAGTCGTCCCTCTCATCGTCTTAATCAATCTTAGTCAATCAATTTACTCTCATTCTTTATTGTAGAACACAAGTAGGTGCAAATACAGATGTTATGTGGTATAAGGATTAAGGCTCTGTCGTCCTAGGCATCAAATAATTAAGTTTATTCACATGTTCGCATTATATAGTAAGTACTATTTTGAACTGACTTCAAAAAAGGAGGAGGTACTCAATTCGACTGTATTTTTTTTATGTTTTTACCTCAGAACTTTTGACTGGGTGAACCGAATTTGATGATTCTTTTTTATTTGAAAGCTTTTGCTAAACGTGTGGTCCCATTTTGGCAGGGGGATACTTATTTTGACGTCGGTTTTTTTTGTTAGAATAATCATAATTATTATCGTGTCGCATAATGTAAAAACAGTATCAGGAAGACCCAAATGTATTGACTAGGTATCAGATTAATACGATTCCTGTCAGACAGACAGTCTCATTTCGTCGAAAATATTTTGATACATTGCTCTCGCTTCACTGGTCACGTGTTCATACTTGTGTGTTGATGCTTGATAAGGTACGAAATCGTTTTTAGATTTCTTTATGTAACTGGTTATTTGGGTCTTTCGTAGTTACTGTTAAAGACAAATACTCACCACTCTGTATACATTGGTGGCTGCAACTGGGTGTAGGAATTTATGGCTCCTACACACAGTGCCGGCGGCATTGCCGCCGGGCGAGCCGCCGGCCAAGCCGCCGTGCGCCCGGCGGCATTCAAAGCCGCACAAAGGAGCCGCCGGCATTTGTTTGTGTGACGACGCGCGACGGCTTGGCCGGCGGCGGCGGCTCGCCCGGCGGCACTGCCGCCGGCACTGTGTGTAGGAGCCATTAGAATACACCAAGATTTTTTTAGTTGACATCAATATTTTGTTTTTCTTGGATGGAAATATATCGACTGAAAGTTTTGTAGGTATGTTTAAGTGTAACACCAGTGAAAGAAAAAAAATATTTAAAATTTTAGTCATTCGAATCAAAGTTCTACTAGATACGAACACTTTAAAATACTGTTACTGACAATTTTTGTAACTACATTCTGAATTTAAGATTTTTTAACATAGTTTTTACCAATTTTTATGTATTCAAAAATCTATAGTATGTTTAGCATAAATAGAGGGTTTAAATTTAACTCGTCGCGTTATTCCGACATCAAATAACAAATATATGGGGCCCTTATGACATTTCCATAATTGGTATTTATGGGAAGGATCAAATACCCTTCCTTTGACATAGTTGTCATAACATGCGTCTAATAATGGCATTTTTTGTTGCTGTGTTTATGTTTAAATATGTTACTTAGTTGTAACATTCGATTAGAGATGAGGTTCTCAAGAGACAACGTTACTACCGTTTGCTAATTAATGAAACTAATTTAAACTGATTTGTACACTAGTAAACACACCATCCATCCATTCATGATTTCTAAAATGATATCGAAATATTAACATAATAAATATAGAGCTGCCTCGTTGGCCTAGTGGTGCTAAGCGCGACTGCTATGCTAGAGGTCTTGGGTTCGATTCCCAAGTCGACCAAGGTGTTATTGGGTTTTTTTTCTATGAAATTCTCAGTAGCAGGTCGGAGTTTGGATTTGTGCCCGGTTAGTGGCAATAGGCTCGCCCCCTATTACATGGGACCTAAACATACCGGCAAACTGTGGGTATACATTGGTACACCTCTGCCTAACCCTTCGGGGATACAGGCGTGATGGTATGTTATGTTATAAATATAAAGAAAAAATACGATAAAACACACATACAATAGTAATTAATATTTAAATTTATAAGATCACACAGATTTAATAGAAATCTAAAGTCAAATCATTTGTAGACACAGGAAGAAAATAGCCCAGAATTTTGATTACTAAAGGGATATTTTTTGGCTTATCTACGCCGACTCAGGTGGCGACGTTGACAGCAGAGTGAAAACAATTCCATGGGGATTACAGCTAACTGTAATGAGAAATACGATTTAAAGAAGGAAAATGAATTATGAAATTTATATTTGTTTAAAAATAGGGTAACAGCTTTAAACTTTTACCATGTGATACGGGTAAATAGGCCTGAAGTTTTGGTATTTTCTTGTAGCTGAAAAACTTAAAACACGCAGAACATATATTTACATAACATAACATACCATCACGCCTGTATCCCCGAAGGGTTAGGCAGAGGTGTACCAATGTACACCCACAGTTCGCCGGTATGTTTAGGTCCCATGTAATAGGGGGCGAGCCTATTGCCACTAACCGGGCACAAATCCAAACTCCGACCTGCTCCTGAGAATTTCATAGAAAAACCCAATAACACCTTGGTCGACTTGGGAATCGAACCCAAGACCTCTAGCGTAGCAGTCGCGCTTAGCGCCACTAGGCCAACGAGGCAGCCTATTTACAAACAGTACATATTTACAAAACTATCTTTTAGTAATGATATTCAGTGATACCTAATTTATTTTTAAAAGTTACTGCTTTTTAAACTGTGCTGTGATTTTACCAAATATCGGACTTCATTATAAACCTTTTGCTCGTTTACCTTTCTACTTCTATTCGTATTTTTTCACAAATCTTTTATCTTCCTTTTTTCTCTTCACAACAATATTATGTGACACACTTAGGGAATCTTATAACGATCTTATTACAATGATAACGAAGCCAAAAGATTTACAGTTGGCAACACACCATATTTCTGAATAACCTAATAAGTATGCAAAGAGTATTAAATATCGTTCTCTCTAAAATTGGTTCGCAAAAGGAATTTGTTTTATCAAAGAATGGGTTCCACTTAGCTGTTTTTGTGATGTTAGAGAGTAAATATTACGACTGGTTTGTAAAGGGGTAGGTAGTTACTACGAATTATTATTTTTCTTGATATATTTTTCCCTTTCGGCTTATAAGAACACCATAGTCCATTGTTTTCCTGTAAGAGTGCGAGTGTTTTCTTATTTTATAGCAATGTTGTTATGGATATCCATATCCGTAACCGAAACTATCGGATATCCGAAATAAAAAAATATCCGTAACCGTAACCGAATCCGAAATAAAAGTTTTGGATAGTTTCGGATAGGGCGGAGTCTAACTAAATACTACACTCGTACGAATTAACTGTTCACTCCGCTGGAATGCGACACTTCTCTCGCTACCTAATGACGTCACAGCGCGAGATGCACAGCTATTCGTGCTTACAGTTCCATAAAAAATGAATATCCGTAACCGAAACTATCGGATAATCCGAAATAATTTAATATCCATAACCGTAACCGAAACCGATATTATATTTTACCAATATCCATATCCATATCCGGATCCGAAATTATATATCCATAACATCCCTGTTTTATAGATATGTCTTATACAACCTGTAACAGAATAAACGCATTTCCTTTAAAGGGGTCATTGTACTCATCATTATGAACAACTTTCACTTTGGGACAACCACGAAATCGCGAAAAAAAAATCAGCTGTTCAGTACATTTTGCCAGGCAAAATGTACTGTACTGTGTACTGTGAAAGTTGTTCATAATGATGAGTACAATGACCCCTTTAAAGGAAATGCGTTTATTCTGTTACAGGTTGTATATAGATGGAGGAGAGGTAAATAAAAAAAAAACGCATTTTTATTGGCTTATCAAAAAATTTAGGTGAATAAAAAAATAACTGCGAAAAAATTATGTCGATATCTCCAGTAGTTAATTTTTTATAAATTTTTCAATTTCGTATCCCCCGATAACTTTTTGAGCCGGCCGAGAACCTGTCGTGACGTCACGCCGCAGTACCGCAGGCGACGGGCGCTCGGGCCGGCCGGTGGTTATTTTAAAATTATGATACCTCCTAAGATGTTGATGGAAATCAAGTAATGTCAAAGACAATTTTGTTCACAATTAAATACTTGTGATTAATATCACATTTATTTAGATAAGGATTAGTATAATTTTGACAAAACGCCTTCGCAAATAATTCATAATTTAAAACAAAGTTGATTTCCATAAAAATGCGGTTATAGTATTAAATCTTGAAAGATAGCCATATGTTGTCGCTGACTTTTTTTTAGAACTTTTAAAGAGGAACAATTTCGTCATACATGAATTTTGCCTAACTTCAACCGTTTACGCTGCGCACGCAACGGAAGTTCACAAATAGGGATATTTTTCCGTTTTTGTTACATTTTCCATTGATGCTTCGCCCTATTGGGTGCAGCGTAGTGTTATAAAGTCTGAATCAGTAGTTCCTAAGATTAGCAAGTTCAAGCAAACGAACATACTCTTTAGCTTTATAATATCAGTATAGATAGGTAGATTTCTATGTTGAACATTTTACTCATGTTCGAGAACATGAAAAGCAGCGGAATGCTAAATATTCAGTAGTATATGTGCCCCAATGTTTCACAAAATCCCCTTTTAAAATAAATAAAATTTAAACTTCCTATTGCATTATCTATCTGTGACTGAAAGTTCTGTCAAAATCGGTCCAGCCGTTTCAGAGATTTCGTTTCAGAGCCAAACAAAAAAATTAAAACATGTTTTTTTACGTAAGTATGTACCGTATTTGTAGTTAGTGTAATGCTGTTAACCTAAAGTGTGTTTGTAATTTCATATTAAGATATCTATGATAATATAAGAAAGAGGCAAGATTTGATTGATTGTTTCTTTGGTTGCATTTTGAATAGGCTACGAAATTATTATACCTATTTAAAAAAATCTTTCATTGTTGATTAGCTACACTATCGTTGCGTGAAGTAGCCTATATTATATTAAAATAATAATAGGGATCCTTACTAAAACTCCAATAATGCAACAAGTGTTCTTTCATTAAAAAAAAAATACAATGACGTCGCTGGAAATGGCGACCTTGTGTTTGACCTTGGTCTTCTTCTTCTTTTCGTGTCGATGGTAGATTTACATTATATTACATTGGCCCAGTAAGCTGCGACATTAATGGCAGCTTCGTTAGCGTGCCTCAAGTCATCCAAAGTGCAGGTGTACGGACAATTTGGGCAGCTTAACAAATGGGACATAGTTTGGTTGGGAGCTCCACATTCGCATTCAGTAAGAAGGGGATCGATGATTCCCCACTTTGCAAGGTTGTGTTTACAGCGGCCTACCTGGGTTCGCAGTCGATTGAGTGCTTTCCAGATAGGCCACTGCAAATCACTACCAGGTGGTAAGTGCTCCTTGCAGGAAGTCAGGTGGTGATGGATAGTATTCTTCCCATATTTTAGTTCTTGCGTCAGGTGGTAGGTCTTGGATGGCCTGAGTACAACGAATGAAACTCTTACGACTTTTAAGTCTACCCGTGGTGGTTGTGCATTTGTACAGCGTGTTTCGTGGATCTCTTTCTTGACTCTGCTTTTCAAGGGCACACGCCACTTCTCTTCGTGCAGGAGGTGGAGCAATACCGGCCAACGGATAAAGCTTATTGAGTGGGGTCGGTTTTAGACAGCCAGATATTACTCGGCAAGTCTCGTTCAGTGCAAAATCGATCTGTTTCACTTGAGCGGATCGGTGCCACACTGGGCACGCAAATTCGCCAGCGGAAAAACAAAGAGCCATACCCGTTGTTCGAAGAACATCTGGAGCAGCACCCCAGCTGGTGGAAATAAGGCGGCGTAGTAGGTTGTTCCGTGAGCCAACCTTCTGTTTGGTTTTGTAACAATGTGACTTGTAAGTAAGGGCTCTGTCCAGTGTCACACCCAGGTACTTAGGATTGGAGCAATGTTCGACTTGCGTCCCTCGCCAGGTAATGTTGAGCGGCCGGTTGGAGTGTTTATTGCGAAGATGGAAAGAGCATGACTGCGTTTTTGACGGGTTTGGCCGCAAAGCATTACTATCATAGTATTGACTTAGGGATTCAAGTGCCAGTGATAGTTTGTCTTCTATGTCCTCGAAAGTCGTCGATTGAACTGCGAGAGCCAGGTCATCTGCGTATAGGAATCGCTGAGTGTGTGGGGGAGATGGCTGGTCGTTGGTGTAAATGTTAAAAAGTGTAGGCGCCAACACGCTGCCTTGTGGAAGGCCGTTCTTTTGTCGCCGCCACCTACTCTTGCCAGATTGGAAACATACCTGGAAACGACGGTTATGAAGGAGTTCGCTTAGGATATTAGTGAAACCTTGGTCATTAGTAAGGTTGCTAACTTTAACAAGCAGTCTCCTAATATTTATTGTGTCGTAAGCAGCGGAAAGGTCTACAAAGGCGACTCCCGTGATTTTCTTGGATTCATAGCCATCTTCAAGATATTGAGTTAGTCGAAGGACTTGACTTGTGCAGGACTTGCCCGGTCTGAATCCAGCCTGCTCAGGTATTAGCTCTGGCTCGATGACTGCAGTTAGACGGTTCAATAACATTCTTTCAAACAGTTTGTATGTGTGGCATAGTAAGGATATAGGTCGGTAACTTTTTGGGTCATCTGTGGGTTTACCAGGTTTTGGCAGAGCTACTATTTTAGATTTGCGCCAGAGTTTGGGTATTTTTGTATTAACCATACATGAATTGAATAGGGCTAGTAGCCATGATACCGCTATAGGCCCAAGGTGTTTGATTTGTTCGACCGTGATGTCGTCAACTCCTGCCGCTTTCCCATTTTTAAGAGACTTAATGACTGTTATTATGTCTGTGAGTGTGAAAGGCTTACTAATTTCAGTTGAGTCACCAAGAGCGTTATTAGCTCTTTGGGTTCTCGGTAGTTTATGGGGAGGTTTGCCGTTAAGCAACAACTGTTGAGCTATTTGATTGGCTGTTACAAAACCTTGATTTGATGGCTCCGGTGGGTCTCCAGTAAGTCGTTGAATAGTTGCCCATGCTTTCTTGCTGTTGTGGGTCATGTTAGTACTTGTGACCGTATTTATCCATTTTTGCCTGCGGTTTTCACTTACCATGGACATTAGCTCTTCCCCAGCAGTGAGTGTATCAACCGAAAAGGGGTCATTTTTATAGAGTTCCTCATAAGTACTCAGTTGATTTGAAGCTTCTTTGTTGAGGCCAGGTACGTATGATGTGCGGCAACCTCTAGGTATGCAGCAACGTGACACAGTCCAGATAGTTTTAACGAACTGTTCGTAGTTGGAATGTAGGGGTTCCATGTCGCGCAGCTCTACATCTACACCATCAGAAAACTTCTCCCAATCTGCTTTAGAAAAATTAAAGCGGGGTTTAAAGGGGACACATCTAGGTTTTATAGCAGCTCGTATTTCACACGTGATAGGTCTGTGCTGAGTGTTTGGAATTGGTTGACAAACAAGTTTTGAGCAGAGGAAGTTAATATTGTTGCTAACGAATATTAGGTCTGGATTATAGCCGCGGTGCCAGCGCCGACTGTTAAACGATGCTGGTTGTTTAGCATTATGAACGAGGGTTAGTTCAGAGGCGTCAGCCCATTCTTCAACAGCATTACCATCAGCGTTGCTTTCACGATATCCCCAGGTTATGCTATGGCTATTAAAATCACCAACTATTACTTTGGTGTTTCTGCTGTCGAAATTAGGTGTTTTACTGAAAACAAAAGGCTGGTTTGGAGGCTTGTAGATAGATGTTATTGTGGAGGTGCCTATGTCAACCGTAAGGGTTTCTATAAGCATGTCGTTCCGCCAGGTTGCAGACAAAACAGTAACTCTGGGGCTGGTAAAAATTGCACTGCCATATTGTGCGTGAGGTACCTCTAACGCAAGAGTCATTCCGTTGATAAGTGGCCTTGGATGTTCAGGGCCGCGATGTGTTTCTTGGACGCACAGAATGTCCCAGTTATTGTCCTGACACAGTTGTGATAACAGTTGCGACTTAGTGTCTGAAAAACCTTCAATATTGATTGAGGTAACTGTGAGGGCTGGCTTTGAAAGCTGGTGGTGTGTGCCCTTCGACGATGTGATGTGGTTTGGCCCTGAGAAGGGCCGTTGGTTATGGCTCTGATAAGGGCTTTTTGGGTCTACCATCGTGGTGAAAGGATTAGTCAGCTAGACTCTGCGTTACCGAGTGCTAGCTGTCCAGGGTGCGCCGGATGTTTGGAAATCGCAATATGATTTGTATTAACACCGCTCGTGGAGGCTCCTTTCATGCACCCCAAGTCCAAGTTCAAGTTATATAATACCATTATATAACTTGAATTTTTCAATTTGGACATTACATTCGAAAGATAACACGAGTTCAAAAGTGTAAATATTAGAAAAACGTCGCTTGGTTAATGGTGGCCGCTCTCTCCGCTCGGCTAACTATGCGATGTAGACGTCACTGGAGTACGGGAGGGGAGTAAACTAAAATAAAATATAAAATGTAATAGAAAGATTCATAAACAATAATAAAAAAAGAAATAACAATCCCATTTTCTTTATAATGAAATTTAATGTACGTACTCTTTTTTTGTACCCCATTCAAAAACGTGTTTGTGTGAGTGTTTATTAAAATTAATATATTTTAAAATGTTTGTTAAATACTCGTGCGAAGCCGGGACGGGCCGCTATGGATAGAAATAAAGTTTTAGCATTATTTTTCACATTGAAACGATCTTTTCAAGAATGACGACTTGTTCTTCCTTTTCATTAATTTACGACAATATAATATACGAGCGCATACTTTTTTTTGTCATTTCGGGCACAAATCAGTTTTCAGTTTCTAATATAAATTAATTTTAAACACAAGCTTCAAATTAAACTAAGCTCACAGCAATAGTGTAGACTTATCAAACAAGCCCAAACGCGATGCGATTACGTCATTTAGTTAGAGAGTTCCTCGGGCCACCTTTTGGCGCCATCATCTGATCAGCTCGAAAGTACTATAAAATTATATTGTCATCCAAACTTAACAGATATACAAAATTTCAGCTCAATCAGTTAAAGATATCTGTTTCAAAATTAAGTTGCAAGATTCCACTCGTAGCTGTAGGTACAAACGTATACATTGAATGTTAAATAAAAGCTTGTAAAGATATATTTTTTGGCGTGCTAACTGTTGTTTTAGTACAAAGAAACCTATTCAGTAACTTTACGCTACTCTTTTTTCCATATTTAGCAAAATCTAGAAAAATATGCGAGTAACATAAAAATACTGCACGAGATCGTATGTACGGGAGCGGAGGACGGGCGTTGTGACGTCACGCGTTGATCGGGCGAACCAAAACTAAATTTAAGAATGCCCGACTTTAAAAATTCGTAAAAAATAGAGTTTTTGAGATATCGCTAAAATTTTTTCACCATTGTTTTTCTAATTTTTAGTTTGATTTTTCTAGATGATAAAAAAAACATGCTCATCTTCCTCATTGTAATTTTTTTTTTAGAGTTCTGAATTCTTTATTTTACATCAGAAATTAAACTTAAAATATTTACAATAATATAAAAACTAAGCCTACACAATAAATAAGAAAAATTATAAACTAATTATTGCAATTTATATACATAGTTGATTTTATTCAACGGATTACAAACACAAACATCCAAATTCACATATTGTCTATAGCCAGCATAAAAAGTTTGTAAACTTTTTCATAAAACATTCATTATATAAGTGTTCCTCTAAGTGGTTAAAATTGGTGTAAAAAACAATGTACCTACGTCACCTAAGTAGTTTAAATTACGGTTGCTTTTACGCCAGTTAACTTTGAGCTTTCTTTATACTAAACACTAGCGGTCGCCCGCGGCTCCGCCCGCGTGGATGTCGGTTACCGCTTCAAAAAGCTTACCTAGGAAAGACACGGTCAGCAAAATGATTCCCAGGTCAATTCACAGACACCGACACTAACATCGGCGAAACTTTTCTGGTTGATTTTTACACCTTGTGTCCGAAAAACCCAAATATCTTACGGAACCCTATTTTTTTTTCCAAAATAAAATTTAGCCTATGTTACTCGTGGATAATGTAGCTTTCGAATGGTGAAAGAATTTTTAAAATCAGTCCATTAGTTTTTGAGCCTATTCATTACAAACAAACAAAGTTTTCCTCTTTATAATATTATATATTATTATTATATATTATATATATTATATATTATATTGGTGTTTTTGTATTTTAATAAATCAATATTTTTATATAGATAAATAAAACTAACACGCGTCAAAATACTCATCGTCATCCCTGTCAATGGCGGGAAACGTGCCCAGAAGGCTGGCAGCATTGCCACGTTGAATGGCTATGCCGATTCTCTGTGCAAGGAACAAACCAGCTCTCTGATCACGAGTAGAGTCTACCAAACGTTTTGACAGTTCTTTAAAAAGATTTCGTGCACTCGGACCCCATGACCCGAGCGTTTCAACCCCAAACGGCTCGAAAATATAATTACCCATTAGGTTATTATACTTTCGCCGTTTAAGGGTCTCCGCTGCTCCAGCAGCAGCTCCAGGAGAGGCCGCCGAACTTAGAACGTGGGATGGCGCAAGGGTGTCGACGCACGTTGCGTCCCACACCAAAGGCCGACCCAATTTCCAAGGCAACAATGACATACCGTCAGGTCTCTTACCATCGCTGCGCACCAAACCATTGGGTTCCAAAACAGCTGGTACACCGGCAATGACAAGAGCACGACGAATAATGTCATTAATATTTGCGTGACGGGATATACGTCCTGCGCTCCTGCTGCAGGACAGGCCATGGTGACCGAGGCAATCGACTGTTTCACCGCATTGACACCGATGACATGCGACACAAGGTATACCTAAACGTAAACTGATGGCGAGCCGGAAAGTATTGTCATCCAAAATCGTACCAAGAGTGGTTGACGGAAGTGCCTGTAACCAGAGGCCCGATTCCCATTCTCCCACAGCCAGGAGACGCGCGCGCTCTGCAGTGTTGATTGACGTATTAATTAATTCTTTCCGTATCAAACTGCAAAGCGGCTCGTCCCACTGCCTCTGAGAAGAACGTCGCTCGGGTAGATCTGTGCCCGGGCAGGACAATTCCCAACTATTTATTGCCTCAGTCATGCACAGAATCTGAAAATCAACCAGAGAAGACCCTAAGATTTGCCTGGTTAATTTTTCAGCGCTGTGGACCGAAGACAAAAATGCTGGTAGGCCTAGACTGGAAACTTTACGTACACCAAGCCCACCAAATCGGATCGGCAGCGTGGCTTGGGTCCAAGCTCGGTCATCCAACGTTACGTTAAAAATGGACGTTAACGTGGACCGAATAATTTTATCGACTTTTTCCAAAAGCGGCAAATGTTTCCATAGTCGTGAAGAACGAAGAAAATATGTAAATTTTGGACCAAAACAACAAAAACGAATTAAAGTAATAGCAGAATGTAAAGAGATTTTGAAAAGTCTATTCGAAATTGACTGAAAATTTTCAATTTTATCATCTATAAAATTTTCATATGATTCTTCTAAAATTGGGGACCCTAGAAGGCGAAGAGAGGAGTTATTGACTATGTTAATTTCAGGGGCTATTGTTTGGATTTTTTGTAAAGCTAATTTTTTATCTAAATGTGTATCTGGAAAAAGTCTTTTCAAAACCTTTTAAGTATTTGTGGCTGGAGTGTCCACCTCCAGACTTACTATCGTTATTTAACTATCAGCTTAATCAATACTTGGCACTCAGCAATTTAGCGCGGCGCCAAACCTCACAAAAAGGCATGACTCCTCGTTGCATAGTCAAATGTGCGGTATCGCTGAGTGCACGCTGCAGTGGACGCCAAAAGGCTGTTTACGTGCGGTTTGGCTGGATATGTCAAAGGATTTTTGATAATTACATTTTGAAAGGTAACTATTTACCTAAACCTGTACATATAACATATCTAAACAGTGTTCTTATTTTGTACCTAGAAGGAATTATATGGTAAGTAGTTATTTTGAAAACATTTGAGGTGTAACAATTTGCAGACGAGTGAACGAAGTAGAGCGAACTTTGCCCAGAAGAAATTCGTGTATGTTTTTTTGTTTTTTGGGCATCATAATTTTCAACAGAGATTTATATGACATTTCTAAAAATCTACAGTCCCAACTGTTAGTTCAGTCTACCAACCACATGTACTTGTGCACTCTCTTCATGCATTGCAACCATGAATCTCTCACAGACCAATATTGTCCGCTACAGTGCTACCGAACTGGTACGTTTGCCAATATCGAGATATTTCCCTATTACTGTGTCGGGTTGTTTGTTACCGCATTCAATTGGGAGAAGCGACTGGGTGATGTAGGTGCTCTGATATTAGAATGTGTGTCGGCCATTAAATTTGATTTGTGTACCCGATTGTACCCTCTTGCTTTGTTTCTGATAGTCGTAGGAGTTAGAGAACCTGACATCCTAATTCAGTAGAGTCCGAAATAAGTTATTGCAGATCTTATTTTTATTGCTGAATGGAAAGAGTTTCTTTAGTGTCAAGATTGATCGATATAAAAGGATGGTATTGAAAAACTGAAAGACTGCCTCGTTGGCCTAGTGGTTCTAAGCGCGACTGCTACGCTAGAGGTCTTGGGTTCGATTCCCAAGTCGACCAAGGTGTTATTGGGTATTTCTATGAAATTCTCAGTAGCAGGTCGGAGTTTGAATTTGTGCCCGGTTAGTGGCAATAGGCTCGCCCCCTATTACATGGCACCTAAACATACCGGCGAACTGTGGGTGTACATTGGTACACCTCTGCCTAACCCTTCGGGGATACAGGCGTGATGGTATGTTATGTATTGAAAAAGCGGTGTATAAATAATCATTGTAGTACATACCTACTGTTATGGGAAAGTTGTTTTTAAATGAACCTGATGGATCAAAGAAGAAAACAATGAAAAGTTATGAAAGATTAACAATTTATAAAATTAGTCTTTGAAAATTAATATACTAGTATAAATTACACAGAAATACGTTCAAACTTTTGTTTGAAAACAAAAAATGGCGCATTAGTCTCCCTAGCAGTACGCTGTCTCTTATTTCTTATTTAAAATACCTATTTTGTTGAACTATCCCTAAGCAGCAATAAACAAGATATTTTAGCCTCTAGAATCACATTAGGGCTCTATCTAGGTATTTCGCTTCTAGACTATTATACAATCTTAATCTAAGACTTTATCTTAAACGTTTAATTTGAGTAAATTAATTCAGAATTCTCAAATGATATGTCTAAAGCAATATACTTAGTTACTAAAATACTTGACATGACGTCTTATTTCAAATTATTTTAGGGTCTAATACACATTGTGTAGGAGTGCTTGTATATTAGATGGTAAATTAATTCTACTTGTAAATGTTATCGGCCTTACTATTACAATTTACATACCTACACTGAAATAACTATCTAAATGACGGCTTTGTATAATAAATGACGAATTGTTTAAATCACATTTGTTTTCTGTTGTAAGTAATAAACACTTCTTAACTAAAGTTATGTTGTCTACTACTGTTTATTATTTAAGCTTTTTTGACAATGACCATTAGGTATAAGCCTTCAAAATATTTAAGAAAGCGAATACAAAAAAAAAAACAAAAAAAAAGAAATATTTTAGTGACAATCAATGTTGAAACGCCCCAAAACATCATTTGCGCTTCAAACAGCATAAAAAAAAATAACATTACATACAAAAAAAATACATTTAGTTCCTAAAAAACTTCATGCAAAACCAAACAATCATTAAGTCAACAAAAACACGTTATCTTCCTGCTATAAATCACTGTAGAGCCTCTATTTAGCAGATAATGTGAAAACTATTAGGCCACAATACGGGCTAGATTTATTACCCCATATCAAAGTAGTTTGGGGCCATTTAAAATCTATTTTATCGGTTTCTCGGTATGGTAAGCGGTATTTGACAGTACAACGACGTTGACTATGTAATGAAATGAGAAAACGAAATGTGTTTATGTATTTATATCAGGACACTGCTAAGTAAATAAGGGTATTGGATAACGGCCTGTAAATGCCCCACAGTTCATATGCCTTTTCCGAAATAGAGAAGGAAAAAGCAGAGGAAAAATATTAATTAGTCTGTACCTCTTACTAACTATCAGTATTAGATAGATACATAAGAATAATATTAAAAGAGGCATCTTCTTATCTGTTCACGACTTTCAGTCTAACTGACTTAAAAACTATGTTGGCACTATATGTATTTAAGATTCATTGGCCATTGTCTCAAGGCCTTGACAAACGCTTTTTTACCGTCCACCTCTGGCCTATAATTTATTTGTTTTTACCTGCCTTAATATTGATTAAACAAATTTTGTGTTAAACATAATTCAATAAATAGATAAGACATAACCTCTGACTGTTTTTATATCTCTCTAATACACTGTATATGTCAAGGACTGAATATACATTTTGTATAACATTTGTAAATGTCAGTGTTTATGAAATCTGCTGAAAACGTTCGGGATAACATATTTTGTGTGGGTTGAGTAGACCCGAAGGCTATATAAGTGGTTCTGCTTTGATTCCCACGCTGGATGGCCTTTGAATAGTCTGTGCAACTTTACTTATTTAAAGGTAATTTTGAAATCGAAACTAAGTAGTGGACCTATAAGGTGCTATAAAAATATCTGCCACGGCTTTAATGGGAGATAGTATTGTGTTTATAGATTACAATAGTGAAGAACTTTCGTACCCTGGAACAGTTAATTAAATTTTAGAAAATAAAATTGTTAAATTAACATTGACTCTATTCTGCGTAACGTGGTTCACAAATTACGTGAATTCGGTGCGGAGCGGCAACAGCTTAGGACACGGGATGGTTTTATACTAATAAATCAATTCAAATTTATACGTTATTTTTTTTGTATGAAAAAAAATATGATAAATAATCAATAATTTATCTATACTATTGTAATCTATAAACACAATACTACCTCCCATTAAAGCCGTGGCAGATGTTTTTATAGCACCTTATATATACATACGGTGGTTTTTGTCATAACTTATGTCGAAAAAGGTGAAAAAAAAAACAAATAAAAGCTTGGGACAGTGTGGAACATGAAAAATAAAAACAGATTGTGATATCCTATTTGATATATTAAAAATGTCCCACGCAGCCATTTGTTGAGAGCGTATTTAATAAATAAATTAAAAATGTTATGTCATTAATACACATTTCGTGAACACCGCCACACAAAATTTACTCAAGTCTTTAAAACAACTACCAGAATCAAACCCAACATTTACACTAAAAGCCAATCACTGAACTACTATAAAAATATTATCTCACCTCAAAACCTCGATTTCAATTTGTGGCTTCTCCAACTTGCCACGAAGAAAAGGACCGAAAGCTGTTTGCCCACATTTTCTTTTTACGATGTCCTTTGGCGCCATCTAGGCAATAAACGACAAGTTTTTACCAACCAGTGCTAGGCAGTACTTAGAGTTAATAAAAAGTAGACAGAACGTAATGCTCTGAAAATGTAGCAGGAAAATGGAGACTAAAACTGGAACATGTTTCGCGAAATATACTAGTGCGGCACGATACATTAAACACCAAATAAAATACCTAATTGTATTTGTTCTTTTAGTTTTTTCTTTAAATTTTTAGTAATTTCTGGTTTCAAAACTTAAATAATTAGATCGTATGGAACGTGCTCTTGCGTCCAAACAATTGGTGGAATATAAAATGCAAGACTAGCAATCGACATACAAGTTCATATAAATGTATGTATGTATGTATACGACCCATGTCATTGATACCTTTTTCTGCTTCATACACATGCTGTGCATATAATAAAATACTCATCTAAAATCACCAATCTGCAATGATCAAGAGTGGTGATCAATGCTCATTCCTACTCTATATTGAGAGAAACCTGTGCCCAGCAGTGGTAATGTTTATGGGCTGGTATTATCATTTTATTATTGTATACGCTGTCTTTTGTTTATTTGGTCTGTGTTAACCTACCGTTGATACATTATAATACCGAAGTATATTTCTGCCCATTCTGTTTCCTGAAGTCGTCACAAAACTGGACTTTTTATGGCTAGCGGACTTTAGCTGTCTTTGTAGCCTATATGTTATTTGTTGATATTTTTGTCAAAGTTATGACGTCTGGGAACGGTTAAGTAAATCGGTTTATTGCTGTTTTTCAGTTGTTTTGTTATTTATAAGATACTTTAATATATTTGTATTGTGTAGATGTTTGATTTACTTAAACGTTATGGTATGAAAAATTGTACTTGTGAGATTTTACGATTGTTTGTCTGGATTCAAGTGTAATGGACCCTACTTGTAGATTTATAAGTTTTTTACATATTCTACTGAGCCTATTTGACATGGAGCGACTGCCTATCTGATATCCACAATAAGTTCAGTCTTAAGTTATATATTGACCAGCGACTGACTTTCTTATCTTAATATGTTGAATTTATAGTTACAGGACTTTGATATTTATCTTCTTATATATAAAATTCTCGTGTCACAATGTTAGTAACCATACTCCTCCGAAACGGCTTGACCGATTTTTATGAAATTTTATATGCATATTCAGTAGGTCTGAGAATCGGCTACTATCTATTTTTCATACCCCTAAGTGGTAGTAGGTAGGTAGTAGGCAGGTGCTAGGTAGAAAAAATTGCTTTGCAACGCATGCCGGGTACAGCTAGTTTATTTATAAAACACTTACCACTAAAATTACAGGTAGTAACCCAATTCGTTGGTGAGGCACGATATTATATAAAAGTGCATGTCGAACTCTGTAGTAAGACAAACTTAAAAGAGTAATTGTTCGTTCAAATATAGATGCTTACACAGTATAGAAGGTTGCATAAATGACGTCACTACGAGCAATTCAGAAACATCCTTCAGAGCTTTCTACCCACACCTTTTAAAGTGTGTGGGAGGACTCATCAGAAAAACATAGACTACAACGTATTGCACCGTTTTTGCATAACATTTACTGTTTATGCAGCTCTTTCGTATTATTTGACAAAAAAATTGTTAATTTTTTGTATTAAAAATATGTACATAACGGATTTTCTAGGACCCCCAGACGATTTAGCACCAGTTAATTAGAATATGTATTAGTTAACGGAGGATTAAGAATATAAAAAACTGTGTGATTATAGCGAATTAAATACATTAAAAATACCTACACTGTTAAACAAAATTAAATTATATGATGCAATAAATAATATTAAAAATAAAATATAGGATGAAACTCCCAGCTTTGTAGATCTTGTATAAATTCTACGTGTATAACATAATCTTTAGACTCATAAAACGCGGTATCAAAGGTAAAAATAAAAAGATACCACCAAAGCTCTTTCATTTCACTTAAACAAGCTATTAAATACCCGAAGAGCAAGCTTCAAAAATATGAAAAATATTTCACATCGCCTGAGGCAAACTAAATAAAAAATCCATTTCACACTAAAAATAAACTGGTATAGCATGATTTTCCACTAAAATTAGTTTGGATTTAGACGTTTAAAGAAGAAATAAAGTAAATAAACAATGTGGGTATATTCTATTGTTGGATAAATGGAGAGAATTTCTTTAAACGGTATCATTTTCATGACCTTGTGAACGAATTATAGTGGTAGAAGCCAATTTGGACGGAGGCTGGAAATGTAAACTACTTGGAATCTTAATTGTTGTATGACATAGTTTGTATAAGGAATCTTCAGATTATCGTAAAGACTATCTATTATGTATGTCGCATATACTAATAGTTATACAAAACGCTTCTCGTACATAACATAAGATAATAATAAATAATACCAGCCTATAAACGTTCCACTGCTGTCCCACAGGGCTGTTTCCATATAGAGAAAGCATTGATCACCACGCCTGCTCAGTTGCGGATTAGCGATTTCAAATCCCAATTTTAGAATCCAGGTTTCTTCATGATGTTTTCCTTCACCGGGATAATTAAGAAAAACATATAACTTTGAAAAATTTGAACTTTCGTTGCTCTAAAATGTTCTTAAGCCTTAAGTTATCTTTTTAAAACTATATTAATCAAAATATCTTTGTCACCAGGTCTCGCAGTACCATTCGTTGAGCTGACTGTGACGCACGCTTCAGTACTGACCATCCTCGCGATCAGTTTTGAGCGGTACTACGCGATCTGCGAGCCCCTGCGCGCCGGGTACGTCTGCACAAAGACCCGGGCGACGCTCATCTGCGCGCTAGTGTGGTTCTTTGCGGCGCTGTTCACCAGGTACTTTTAAGTGACAAGTGGTCAGAAAATTTTAAACTGTGTTTTTTGGCTAAACATTTCAGTGCGAAATGAAAGGGGAAATTGTGAATTGTTTGTAATACTTTTTGCAACGGTTGGTTGATAAAATTGCATTTAGCAAATGACGAACCAATTTTCGAGGATTTTGCGATATTTTGTGCTATTTTTCTTGCATCGTGTAGCCTTCAGTGATTAACAGACGCGGCGTTTGACTGCCGTTTGGACATCGGGGAAACGCTAAATGGTGTCGGCTTTCTTAACCGATTTCGACTTTACTGCTATTAATATAACGCCCAAAATCGACTGTGGGTGTGTATGCTTCAGCTAAGGACTTATGGAATAACAATTTCGTGTAATATAAATTGATTTCAAAACTGATATTCCAAGGCAATTTATCATTTTGGAAGCTGATCCTTTTCGCGTATCTAAGGACTTTAGGAAAGGCCGTGGTTATCTAAAATAGAGGTTTTATATCGTTTAGGGTAAAAACACATTATTCACATGTCGATCATTGTGAAGGGAGTTTGCCACGTCATGTGGATGCGTATTTATGCTAATACACTTTCCCTGTCTACTTAAATGCCTGAATTCTTCATAAATCATGATTATTCAAGTATTTTTAGAGTTACGCAGCATAAAATCTATAAAATCATATTTTAGGTTTTAGTACATAGCCCACAGCAATGGCTGTTAAAGAAAAACTTTACATACCACATTTCTCTAAGACTATTTTATGTTAGGCTTATATTATGCCTACAGATTCCCAGAAACTAAAAAGTTACTCCCTAGTAAACCTAAAGAACACAATAATACAAATCATAACAAATTTCTTAACTGTGAGCGTAAAAAAAGAAGGAATTTACTCTATTGTTAATTAATGTTCAAATCAATAAGTTAAACAGAGACACATAAAACAAGATTATCGAGCAAAGGTGCATATAATATTTTTTTTAACAAAGAAATGAAATCTGCCATAGTCACTTACCGAATTCATTATCTGTTGAAAGTGCAAGATTAGTTAAACATAGATAGAAATCTTGCACAATATATCCCTTCGTTTGCCTTCATAAAAACTTTTTCCAACTTTCCTAGCTAAGGATGACTTTCACGGGTGAATATGAACGCGATTAGTCGCAGCTAATCTCAGTAACTGCTTGTCGATTCTGTAAAATTCACACACCAACTCGCAACTCACTTCACTCTCACACTCACTTCGAATCTGACCTTCCGTGCTATTCTGTAACATTATTTTCATGTCTCGACAGCGGTATCCGCGGTGAGATGTCAAATACGTAATCTCGAATTTGAATTCTAAATCAAGGCCAATTGGGTTCACTTTTGAAGTGAGCTTTATTGTCACTTCACTGTCACTTCACTTTCACCTGTCACCGAAATTATTAACAGAATAGCACTACTGATTCCAATGCATTCCAACAGAACTCAACACAGTTTCGTCAAAAACATTCGACATTCCTACTTCAATATTTGAAAATTTAAAACTCGATTATGTAAAACCTCGTTTATAAGAACGCAGTTTTTGTTTTAACTGGTGAAATTATCCCTTAGTTTAACAAAGTTGGAGGTTTGTTCACACTGAAATTCTTCTGAAGTTTAGTGGGATATTATTGATGCCTGCGTTTCATATTCTTGAGTGGCACTCGGAAGCTTTCTTGCAAGCTCCATATTTGATTCAACCGGATTTCCTACGGATATATTTATTGGAAGATTTTGAGATCTCAGTGCTCAGAATCTGTTTAAAATATTTAGGTTTAAGTGCGGTACTAAGATTTTGTGTCGTTGGTTTTAGTTTACATATTTATGTGAACATACAAACAAACACACATACTGAGTCCACACCTGCAAAACACTCGGATTTAATCAATTATACTTTTTATACATTATGAAAAATTAATTATACATTATGAAAATTGCATTTTGAAATTCGATAAAATCACAATGTTTTGTGAAAATCATAATTACAAACTTAATTTAATTTGTGTGATGTTGGTAATTTGAACCAATTACAAAATAATATTCTATTAATACGTTCTGCATCCGCTATTTTACACGGTTGGAATAATCTAATTAATGTATACGTCCGTTATCAAAGAAATTAAGATGTCGAAGGAAGGAAATCAGTCATTAAATAACTCTCAAAACATGATCATTGCTTAAGAAGCTCTAATTTTAACTACTGTTTTAAAACTATCGACATTTTTTATCAAATTAAATTATCAAATAATTTATAATTACAGGAATTAATATCATTCAATTACCACATTGAAGAGGCCGTAATAAATCTATCTTGTTCATATACAGAGAAGCAGAAGAAGAATAAAAAAACACTACTTTGATATTTTATTTAAGACACATAATTTATTTACTGAAACCTTACAAAAAGATTTTCGTTTAATACCATGCACTTTGTTTTGTAAAGTACATGCAGAGCTCCTGATCTCTCGTGTCCTGCCACCCTGCTGTCCTTTCTGTTATTTAACTTATTGAAAACTATAAAGTTCAGGCTAGATAAAATGTTTTCCATTAGGTACATTATACTATAATGGCGTAAAAAATACAACAGTCGGAATAGACCAGTAATTTATAATGTGCTCTATTAAACGATTTGCCAGTAGACTAGTCAATCAATTTTGACAGCCACAAAATTTGGACAAACAAACCTATAAAACACGAAACTTTCAAATGGATACCGAAATTCCGAAATTAAGAACCACAGACAAGTTTTCTTATTATGGTAATCATTGTTTATGGTACTTGAAGTTACAGAACTTAGTACTTATGTCCGGTCATAAACAAACCATAGTGAATTCAAGTCCCAAATTAGTTTATGATTCCTTGAAGGTGTTCTCAAAGTTTTTGACGTATAACCATAATGTTGACTTGAAATGTACTTCGAAGTTATTCAGGAAACATAAGTAGGCTTCTTTTGCTTCTTTGGTTATATAAGAGTTATGTTAAAAGCTGTGGAAGTTGCCACATTAATTACTGTTCCAATTCCGTGTATGGGATTTGGGATTTGGGAAACAAGTTACGTTTTTGAAGTTATGAGAGTGATGTCTAAATAACTTTGAGAGCTTGAACTTTCGATGTTAGGGTAGACATATGGAGACGCAACATTAAGTAGCATTATAGCAATAATGGCTTTAGATAAGTTTTAGGAACGGTACCAAAAACTGATCATGGTTCAAAAATTTCAGCTCGTTCCATTTTGACCTTTTTTGTGGTCAGTCGAACCTTCTAACTTTTATTATAATAACCTTTCAATTATTTTAAGTACAAATCTAAAATGAAACCAAAAGAAAAGTATCTTAATTTACGTAAATCCGTGCTATATTGAGTGAAAAACACGAATATATCTTTATAGCAGGTCGTGAACCGGCTCACTCCATATTATGTCGTTGCTCGCATCCTGCTACTATTTGCACTCTAGCAATTTCCACGTCCAATACGGAATGGATTTCTCGTGACACCGTTTAGATTTCTTCTTAGCTTCGTTTGATATTATTAGAATCCTATTTTTCTTTATCAAGCTGAGTTTTGTGCTCGGTAAAATTTTCTTTATCTTTTCTAATAATAGAAGAAGTGTACTTCTTCCACCTAATCAATTTCGAAATTATTGTCAATGCCTTTTTTGATGATAGGATTTACTAAATTTTATGGTTTTAAATCCGTGATCATTGGTAAATCTTAGATTTTCATAGCTGACTGTAAAATACCAAATCTATCCAACCGTCCAAATATAGCATGAAGTACATAAATCTTATCAAGATTTCGTACCATTGGTTACAAAAATAGCCTACTTAAAGACCACATTTATATCAAAAATCGTGTCAATATCGTAATGTTATTTGTCTTCCTCAAATATGACTACTTCTGTCACAAGTCTGACGCTAATTCTATTTCAGATAGAGAAACTTATTCGGGACATTTTGAGAGCCTCTTATAGCTAAAAGTAGGTTTTGCAACACTTTGATGTCTCAGTTTGTGTGGAGCTAATCTCTTATTCTTTGTCATGTTCCGGGAAACTTTTTTGGACTGTCATGTTCACTGAGAATAGCCGCTTTTGCTTGAAAAAAAAATACATGTAAACGGTTTTCTAATCATTTAGCATGGCAGCTCTAATTTTTAAAGACATTATGTATATTTCCTATTAAATGAAAGATTATTCGACAGTTTTATTCAAGCAGGTATGTATAAATGTACGGATTCATGCATTTCCTTATAAATCCGCAAATAAAGTACGGAAAGCCGTACACAGTATTCAATGACAATTATGAGCTGAAAGTCGCAGAGATTGCTCAATCGCTGAAAAAGATTAATGAAAATAGGCTGTGGAAATGGAAATGTCAAGATGGAATAAATGGCTAAGACGCTATGGATTATTACCCAAGAATGTACTACATTACAGTAATTTATACGTATTAGGAAAATGTTTGGGTCCACGCTAGTGTGAATAATATAACTAATAGTGGAAATGCCTACGCAACCTCTAAATATTTTTGGACTTAAAGTATTTAGATAGAAATGTCTCGAATCGCCTCTTGACCATTGAACATGCAGAAGTATTTATTAAAGTTGAAAAGTCGAAATGAGGACGGGAAAGGATTTTTTGGAGTGTTCCTCAAAGATACGGTTATAAGCTTGTTTAGGATTTCAAAGAGTGTTTTTCGTTTGGTCAAGTTGATAAGAATTTTATTTTCGATGGTAAACCTTTTGGGTCCTTTCACACAGACCGGCTCGGAGAGCATCGGCGCGCATTTTTCTTTTCACACAGACCGGATCGTATACGCTTGGAGTTGGTCGGAGCGGAGCCGCCAACTATTTCACACAGACCGGCTGGAAGCGGATGCGCATGCGAAGAGCACGCAATCGGAGCCGATCGGCTGCGTGAAGCGCGAAAGAGCATGCAATCGGAGCCGAACGGCTCCTCTTATTATTTCACACCAAGCGCGTTCAAGCATTCTTAATGTCAAAAGCAGTGCACACGCAAAAATAAACCTTACTACAAATACTAAAAACTCTGTTTTCAATGTGATAAGAATCTGCTCTCCTCTCCGAGCCGGTCTGTGTGAAAGGACCCTTTGACGGCATTCGTAGTTTATAATTTATGCTTTGGTGTTTATAGTGAAAATATGACTCTCAGAAATATTCATATTAATTAAACTATAATTATTTTAATAGTCTGCCTCTTTAAAAACCAAATAAAGTGATCATACTTGGATTTGACATTGTATTCTAAATGTATCATAATAGGTGTGACTGTATTAGTTGTTATTGTAAATTAAATTAAAGTCGTAATCTGAGAGTGATAACATACCGTTACATTTGGAATCTCTAAAATCCAAAACTTAGATCACATAATAAATTCGATCCAAACTTCAAACAACCAAGAAACAATTATCTCAACAAATAAAACACAGCAACAAACTCGAACCGTCGACATTTCTCCGAAACTTAAATATATCTCACCGACTTCCACAATAAGGCACCCAGTTCCTAGTAGTTGGTCCTTTAACATATTTCCCGAACATAAAGACCGAGTTTCATTATATTTGGTCCTTATGAACATATTTCCTCGACTTTAGGACCAAGCTGCTTTATAGTTTTATAGATCAGTGAGCTGACTACATATTACTAGCTGCATGAGCTGTAAAACCTAGTTTAGTCAAACGTTACTCGCAAGTTTCTGCGCTTTGCATTTTATTGGCTGAGAAACATAAAAGTAAGGTTTCGCTATTCAGTGAACGAATTCTTAGTTCTGGGTTATGATTTTTTATATTTTTATAGTTCATTTGTAAGGTAAATTCAGGTATAAATTGTATTTTATTACCTTACTTAAATAAAAAAAAATTGATGAAATGATGAAAAATATGGGACGTTGCTAGGTGGAAAAATGTCCCGGTATGCGTAATAATTCACTTTTTCAGTTGAAACATGATTAATAATAGTCTTAACAAAAGAAAAAAGAGATATTTCATATTATTATAACATTAATATCACAATCTCAAAGGAAGCCATAACGTCATCACATAAACTCATACACATTCCAAGAAACGGCTTTGAATCTCTTTTATCTAAAAGCTATAATAACAGATTCTTTTCACTAAGAATGCTTATAACAAGAACACCAGTTTCTCTAGTACCTACATTATTCTAAAGAATTTTTAATACCGCAGCTTATTGGAGTCCCACATACGACGTTGTCCTCCTATATTGGTTCCGAGTTTAAATAATAGATGGCGTTTTGCAATAAATTCTTCGTTCAGTGGCCATATTGCCGGGCTGTCGTTCTTTCGTTCATTGTTTGGAAGTTAAGTTCCGTTCGAGTCAATGGAACGGTTTTTAATTTAAAATTCCGTTGTAGTTATTGCTGACTTTGAAATATAGTGAAGAGAAAAATATTAATATTTCAATTAAAATTAGGTTATCGTCAACAATCGCTGTAAAATAAAATTGTATTTAGCTTCGGTTCATCGAATTTTTTAGAAACCTACTATACTATTTTCTTCAGGTAACATAGGTTCTCCCCTATAGGCTGTAACCCAACATTTAATTAAGCACTGTTTTTATTTAGCACGATTTGCAGCACTTGACTAACATCCAAATTTCTTCGTTCAGCCATGTTTAAAAAAAAGTACAAAGAGTACATGCGTTTAAGGTTGTATACAACATTAAACGCATTAATTAAATTTAAATTAAATAAATTGTTTTTTTTTATATAATCGGTATTTAATACAAATTGTGAAAATGCTACGTCAACAAAAAACCGTGAACCCTTTGAATAACAAGGTTCGTACAGTTTTTAGCCTTACATTATAAATGTTTGTGACAGCCGTGTTGTGTCCCGCTTTCTGTGTTTATTTGTATATACGAAAACATATTTAGAATACGTCATTTTTAATCATAAAGTATATAAATTTGCGACAGTTCTGTTCTAAAACTGGTAATTGTTTGAGTTTTTATTTGAGTTTTAGCCGTAGTTATTTTAGCCTTTAAGAAATAAAGATACCTATATCCCACTGCTGAGTAGAGGTCTTTCTCAACTGACTCCAGAGTTTTCTGTTCCAAACCAGTTTACTATTTACCAATCCTGGGAAGGGAATTGTATTCCATTAATTTTCTAAGATAATATAGACTGTAAAATTCACGACAATCTGCCTAAATTATTTTACCTTTAAAATATTACTAAACTGATATATTAAAAAGTAAATTATTCAACTTTTTATCATGCGCCACATGGTTTGTCAAGTTAGTGACCTGAAAACAAGTTAAAATAGTGCTTGCAAGCCGAAAGTTCGCGACCTGCCCCATTTTGTGGCCAACAGCGATCTTATAAAGAGATAACGAGTTTTTACAAACATTAATTACGACAGTTTTTTATAGCAGTCGACAAAACTGATTTTTTAAATGATAATTATATCTAGTTTTATTTCTTTTGAATGGTATCATTTACTTTATGTCCCTAACTGGTTTTAATTAAGTAAAAGAATAAAATCAATTGCTCATTATTTTTATTAACTGTTAAAAGTTTTCACGTGACGTATCCTAAATATGTTTTTGTTATACTCTAACTGCTTGTCGCACTTGTATATTTTTAATGGGGTTTTATGCACATGTATTGGACATTATTAGTATTATTTTAGTAGTTAAGATTATAAATAGATTTACATTATTTATTTTATGTGTATTAGGATGTTAATTACAGCATGTTGTATCTATTATTTTGTGTCTAGAAAAAATTCTCTTACAAATACGCTCATCAAATCAAAGAAGAAAAATATAAGTATACAATAGCCATTTGTTACCCAGCTAATTATTGGATACCAAATAAATCTGGCCAAGATCTAATAGCCACAAATGAAACGTTGGACTGACAGCCAAATTGCTCTCGACCCGCCAAAATACAATCATAGACAACGGACCGCCATTACAGAAAAACAAAAACATGGCGGGAAAGCGGGTTAGAGCGGTCTGTCATATTGAATGAGTTTGAAAAACGAACGGCTTCTGTAGTCAATGGTGCTTGACGAACTGATTTATAGCACCACACTACGTGAAATAAATACCAGTAGAAATAGTAAATCAGTATTTTATTTTAGCAGTTAGTATTTTTGTCGTTGTTATAATAATAAGATGAGAACCTTGGGTGCTCTACACTGACTGGTTCGATTTATTTTGATGATTGCAATCAAATATAAATTAAAAGACTGATTGATTAAAAATGGTATGTAAAAGATCTTGAGTAAATAAGCGGTATACGCCACAAAATCTATGACAATGGTGACATTTTAATAATAAAATTTTAACTTTTTGCGTGCCATAAGTTACACAGTTCGACATAAGACAAGTAACATAGTCAGAGTCTTCTAAAACAACGTACCAATTAGGCATATCCGAAGCATTTGATTTATACACAGGCCCACAATTAATAATAATAAAATGAAACGTGTCATTTAATTCTGAGCTTTAAATTAAATGAAGAATTTGATCATCAACAGGAAATTACATATCATAAATGTCTGTATGATTTAAGATTATTAACTAAGCATAATGCTCTGGTATGTAGGTTGGTTGCATAATACATACATATTTATAAAACGACAGTTCATTAGATACCACCTTTTATGTTATTTTCCAATGTAGATAAATGTAGATTTGTTGTGCAATCCAGAGATCGTATTATAAAGACGTCAAACTATAACATTACTGTGGAAAAGATCTGTTGATAAGGGTCTAAACGTTTTTGACATAGTACTATTTTTTGTTCTTAAATGTCATAATATGATTTCTGGTTTTATGTATCTCTCTGTTTAGAATCACCTGCTTTGTAGATATCATGACCGTAGGTTTTGTTGTTTCCAGCCCGATCCTGGCGATCGCGGAGCACCACTCCAGCGCCCGCGACGACGGCACCACCGTCTCCCAGTGCCTCACCCAAGCCGTCACCTTCTGGCAGATCACCTTCTTCATCGCCATCATCATCCTCCTCTACGTGCTACCTCTCATCATCCTCATAGTATTATACAGCGTCATTGCCAAAAATTTAATCACAGCAGCTTCCAAAGTTGTTATGAATAAAACTGTAGATCCTTACAACACTAGAGCTAGGAAGCAGGTTATTTTAATGCTTGGGACTGTCGTGTTATGTTTCTTTCTGTGTTTAATGCCGTATAGAGCTTTAACTTTATGGATTATAATGGCACCAGCGGAGTGGTACGATAATGTAAGTCCAGAGAAATGGTACAACATACTGTACTTCTCAAGAGTGATGTTATACATAAATTCAGCGATTAATCCAATACTCTACAATTTAATGTCTTCGAAATTCCGTATTGGGTTCTGTAAGGTGTGTATATGTTATAAAAGAAAGTTAGAAGCTAAGACGAGACGAGCTCAGAGAACGATTACTAATGGATCGACAACAAGCAGTAGTTTGACTCGAACTACAAACAGTTTGAAGAAACTGTTCAGCCACAGAGGAAGTATTGACAAAACCGACAACGAATCTGAAAGTAAAGATGAAGCAGAAAAGGGTATATTCGACAGGATATTTCCTAACAGAACATTTGTAAGACAGCAATCGGCGCCCGTTTGTTCAAATACAAAACCGATAATAAATAGAATGAGGAGCGAGGGGCACATTGAGATCTCCGAAGTGGTTGATGTTGAACATAAAACTGATGCCGATTGTGGGGGAGGTGATAGTACCAAGTTTATCGGTCATTCCAATAGTAAAAATATTAGGTCAGACATCGAAGATAATCCGGGTCGAAGCCACTCTTTGCGACGGAGTGTGTTAATAAACAGTGCTAAAGCTAGAAGTATGGACTGTGACAAGAAGTTTGTGTCATACCAAAAGATTAAAGTCGACTGTGTGGTGGCCGTTCAGAAGTCGAAAAGTATAGACTATGATTTTCCAGAGAGTTTTGTTTGAAATGTGTGTTTGTCGTAAAGGATAGTTTTGTTTTTTATTTGCCTTAGTCTTGCGATTGTAATGAGACTAAGCAGCGAATTTTGAGTTGCTTGCTGTTTATACTGAGCCAATGATTTTATATTCTTGTATTCAATGATTCTTGAATGATTAACAGTATTTTGCTAAGCATTCAGAAGCATATGCTTATAGTAAATGAAAATTATCAAAAGTCTAATAATTGGCTTTTTATACGTATAAGTAGGTAAGTGTTGTAGAGGTTCTATTTATTTTAGACAAAGTTTTATACGGTATTATTAAATAAGTAAGTGTTGTCAGTAAAATACTTAGGTGACCAAAACATACACGTAATATTTTTGTAACAATATTTTCATAACTATTTTGGACTTAATAATACAAACCTAGTTTCGCTATCCATATTGATTTTTAGAAGCCAATTTTGTAACGTTTTTCAATAAACTCATGTAATTCGTTTTTCATTACTCCCTTAACTTATTGTGGTTTTAAAACTCAGTATTACTATTGGTTTATTTATATGTGTCGTACTTACTTATACCTATTACATTTCAAAATTATTTTGGTTAAGAGATGGTCATCATCTTATTGTGTCAATGACGGACCTGTTGATCTAGTGGTTAGTGACCCTGACTGCTATACCGGAGGTCGTGGGTTCGATTCCCACCCAGGACAAATGTTTGAGTGATGAGCACGATCATTTGTTCTGTGTCTGGGTGTAATTTATCTATAATATGTATGTATTTAGAAATATATAAGTATGTTTATCAGTTGCCTGGTTACCATAACACAAGCTCTGCTTAGCTTGGGATCAGATAACCGTGTGTTAGATGTCCCGAAATATTATTAAGATATTATTGTTATTAAGAAAATTATCGTTAGTAAAAACATTTATAATATTAATTTGTTTTGTTTTGTAATCTGTTATTATCGTTTTCTCATAAACCTAGAATAATGAATGTTGCGTATTTAAGAACCAATCTTGTCATAACTGCCAGTAGATAATTAAATTAGTTATAAGTTATTTACCAATAGTAAATATTTATATGTTGTATATTTCTAGTTTTAATATTATTATGTTTGCCGAGAAGCGGAGTGAAAATTGCTCTAGGATTGTAATTCATTATTATTATTAAAAAAAAATAACCGGGTAAAAATGAAATAGAGAGCGTTGAAGTAGCTTTTATAAATATTTTTGTAAGTCTACATTTTTATCTAGTCTTTTAAATAGGCTTGTATATTGTAATTCAAATGAGAAAAGGAATAAATTGCCGCCATCTTTGCTGTAAAAACCAATGGAACATCTAATACTTTTTGGTGACAGTAAAGAATAAAAAAACTATGTATGAAACGTGAATTTCAGTAACACAGTTTAAAAAAAAATGACAGATATAGGTCATTGACTTTCCTTTTATTAAAATTATGAACCGCAAGTTATACTCTATGTTTGAATATTTAAATTAAGAACAAAATGTTAATAAGTATGTCCCAAGCTACTGTGAGAAAAACTTGCCTAGCGAAAAAAATGAGACGTCTTGTCTATTTAGAGAAAATTAAAATATTTTGAATTATAATGTATTTTAACATTTGCCAACTGTTTTAAATGTGTTTGAAGATGCGAATGTCTTTGTTTACAAGAAAACTAATTAAAAGTAAGTGCCAAAGTTGAAATTTTGTTGTTATTTTACCTTTTAATTTAGTGATATTTTAAAGATCTTTACCTAAATACAATATTTTAAATACCAAATTGAGTATAGTGTTTAGCAGTTGCTTTCGCCGCTACACTATTGCAGCAAAAAGTAGCCTTTGTCATTTCTAGGAATTTATGATATACCTAATTAATATATTATTACCTAATTTTATCAAAATCGGTGGTGTGCTTTCACTACTAAAGCTATAACACACAGACAGAAATTGCATTTGTTTATAAAATTAAGCATTTATATTATCCAATTAGCTGTGCCCTGCGGTTTCGCCCGCGTGAATGACTAGGTCCCGTTCCCGGTGCCTTTGTAGATGAATCCAACAAATCACTATAGTAACAAGAGTCAGGATTACTTAATTTGGTGGTTGAGTATTCTTCAATTTCCTAATTTTCAGCGCAATTTTGCAAATTTTTTCTTTAATAAGAACCTTCTCCTGACAATAACAAACACAACAAAAAAAGAATTAGCGAAATCGGTCGAGCCGTTCACGCGTGATGCCGTGACCAAGGGAAATCGGGATTCATTTTTATACAATATATTTTTATATATATATATAGTTATAGATAATAGTAATCTGGCTCATACCAGTACATTTGAAGCAAAAAGTTCCCACCATTTAAAAAAAAATACTAATAACTGGCTGAATAGTCAGAGCCCTTGAATTTCACATGGGCGCCAAGCCATAAAAATTATAGCGTTCTGTATAATAAGCTGTAAAACCCGTAATTATTAACAACTGCTACTTGCTCATAAAAGTTTTATTTGTAGGTATTAATTAAATCGACCGCCTAATTGGGCCCGTGGGCCCGTGGAGCGCAATCTTAACGTTAAGAGGCTTTGACTTTATATTTTTCTTTAGAAAATGTAGATGTTTTGCTTGTCGTAGGTACCAGTAGAAGAAAATAAGATTTTTGATCAGAGATAAGAGCCTACATACACGGTGATTTATAAAACTTAAAAGTGTTCGGTTGTAGTTCTAAATTTCGAAATTCTTTCATTTGTTTTTGAATGTATAATCCTATCGTTTTTCAATTCAATATATAGGTCATAATTTTCATTTACAAACAGAAAACAAATCACATTATAGTACAATACAATCACATAGTATGCCGTCTAATTATACCAAGCATGATTTACGTAAAATAATAATTTTATTGTTAAGAGTTTGACTTTTACCAGTTCACAAATCTTTGCTCAGTTTCTATGTTGATCGGTCTTTATTAAAGCTCAAGTTATTAACGAATGAATGCTTCATTAAACTCAATCTAAGACAATACACCAAAGCGGTAACTAACCAGCTAGGTAATAATTCGGGTCAGTCTACAGGCTTTGGACAATGCTCTATCAGGCAGCCTGCTGAGTTATAGCAAGATGTTTAAGTTATTGCACATTGTCTGCGCACAATAGATAGTAGGGCTGCCAGGGATTTAGGTGCAGTTGAAGTGAATATCTCCCTTCGAAATCTCAAATTTATCGATATATACTACTCTGTGTAAAAAGTATCGGGAATATGTCAATAAAAAGACCCGCGTAAAAGAGGTCGTTCTAATTTTTTTACTGCATGTTGGTAGCACTGTACTGATTTAGCGCGCAAAGTTTGAGCGGGATCTGTCATTTAATTTGTTTTAAACTACACTTTTTGTTGGTCATAGTTTTGAGATCCTCAAAATCTATTTATTGCTACTTGAAAAAATAAACTGTCTGTGGTAGAAATATCGTGAAAGTTGCAGAACATTGCAGTCTATGATCGAACACTTATGTAACCATAGTGTGCGGACCCGCAATGTTCCGCACATCGCATGATATTTCACGCATCTTCTAAACTAGGTTTAAGACATAGTTGGGTGTCAGTAGTCGGCCCTTAGATCGCTTATATGTTTTACTCTTAAATCAAGATCATGATTAAAATCGGAAGAAGATGTGGCGTTTACTTATCTTATGTTTTGTTTTTAGCTATGCTAAGTTATCATTAGTATGATAACTTTACATTACACAAAAAGAATATAAAGCTAGACCAACGACAGCTTACATTACATCAACTTGACACATTATTTAACATGTTGCGCAACACTAAAGAACTCTTAAAAAACAAACAGACCGCAACAAATAGTCGGTCCAGTATAAAAACTAATACACAACAGTTAGAACAGTCCAGCTTTATTTTATTCAACACTAATGCAGAGATCCTTTTTACATTGACCTTTTTTGTCCGCCATATTGTCTCTACTTTATATGGCTACTGTTCTAAATTCGAACTGTTGCAAATGTCACGATTGTTACCGAGTAATACCGAATAGAGAGATTGAAAAAAAATAGATAGAGGATTGGTTATGAGAAAATAATAGCGATGTGTAAAGTTATTAAACTCAAGAACTCATTTCAGGAATTTTGTCTTTGACAAGTGCTGTACTAATACATATTTTTAAAACTCAGCTTTGTGAAATATAAAATAGGAAAACTAAGCTAAATAAAGTCTAATCTTGCGATATGCCATCGTTTTTTTCGAGATTCGCTATTATAGCTAACCCTAATATTTCTATTAATATTAATACAAATCCAAAACTACTTTTTAAGTCTTTCAGTTTCAGTAGTATGGTGTTCTAACCAAAATTACTCACCCTATGAGAATGTCCAAAGTGATCGGATACTTTCACGTTTATAAAACCTTAAACACGCTCTGAAGCCCCAAATATTGGTCACATACTTGGTCCATCTAGTTACTGTATTATCTCTATAATATAGATTCAAAACAAGACTAAAGAGAAAACATAAAACATGGTCCTAAAAACAACAGTGAAGGGTGGGCGAATTGGGGTCGGTTCATGTCTGGCGGAGGTGGCGGCGCGTGTTGTCGGTCGCGCGGCGCTTGGGCGGGCGGGCGCGTGGTGGAGCGTTCGACCTTTCACACCGAACTGATGCGAGGGTGCGTCTGGTGTGGTAGATCGGATGTTTTATCGTGTGTTCGTTCGTTCTGGCGTTGCGCGACCGGTATTGCGCGCTGCCTCTTCCACCGGATATGAACCGGCCCCTAGGGTGCTGTCGTTTTTGTATTTTTGACGTTTAATAAGTGCTACTTTGTAGCCTAAGTTAAATAAATGATTTTTGAATTTTGAACATATTTCTTAATTAAAACCCGTGTACACATTAATTCGACAGCCCTAGTAACGTAGGTGTTGAATATGAAGGCGCTCACTGTATTAAATAATTTGTTTGCCATGTTAATTTTATGGCTGTTTGTATACCGAGGGTTCAAGGAAGGACATACTTACACATCCCCTTTATATACCTACCTCTACAACATTTGACTCATAACTAAGCCGAAATTTATGAAAAATATCTTTAGACTCGGTGAAAATGATTATAAATCCATTACTTTCACAATGGAACGATCCCTAAGATTTTAGATTCTGACAAACTTTGTCAGTAGATTGTATATTTTTACGACAGCTTGTTTCCTATGACAAAATCGTTGTATACGGTACTTAAGGTAAAATCAAAAAACTTTTTACGTACTTCCAAGTTTGTAGAAATAAGTGCAACTGTCTAGTTAAAGAAGTAAAAAACAGACTGATTCTTTATAATGTGCAATGGGTGTATGTCCTATAAAACGCGTCAAGGAATATGTCCTAAAGTTCAACACAAATAAAAAAACAAACGAACGTCCAACGCACAAGTAAACTTCATTAGACTTAGAATTGCGCGGCCATGAAATATGAAAGATATTTACATAATTAAACTTTTTATTCCGACAAGACTCATCTCTTGTGATAAATTAATTTAATTTGCACAGATAAATAGAGCCAAAACTGTTTGTGACACTGTATTTATACGAAAAAGGCAAAGAAAATAAGATTTCTTATTACATTGTTGTTATATACAAAAAATGAAAAATAAAAAACTTTTCGGAATATCAAACAATGTTTTCTTTTGAATTATTTACTTTTCCCTTTTCAAAATTTCATTATATATTTATTTATAGTTTCTTAAGACACATAATTTAATTTAAGTAATTAATTATTATCTCATTTTTCCATTTATTTACTAGGTTATCACTTTCAACGAAAATTTCTGTAAGCTACTCAAGTTTAATGACTGTATAATACATTTTAAAAAATATAGTATCAAAAAGTAATACCATCTGTGTAATTTAACCACCTCCCACGCATTTTGTTTATTTTTAATTTGCCGGCTGAATGACCTACTATCAGATTCCTCAGCCTTTGAGTTAAAAAAAAAGTCTTAGAAGAAAAACGTTGGAAACCTTTTTCAGATGTTGACCTTAATTACAAAGGTATCAGGATTACGACTGGATTGAAGGTCCTCCGGCGATTATTGATTCCTGACAAGCCTTGATGGAAAAAAAATCTGATATAAAAGATTAATACTCTTCAAGTTTTGATTGGGAAATATTAAATGGGGTTACAAATATAGATTTTCCCAGTAATTTTCGTCGAACTTATTTATATAATGCGGACAACATCACATACATTGCTCTGAACCTGAAAAGTAAGTAGCTGAAGCACTTGTGTTATGGAATTCAGAAACAACGAAGGTACCACAAACACCCAGACCCGGGACAATGTAGAAAAGTTGGTTTCTACATTGACCCGTCCGGGGATCGAACCCGGGTCCTCAGAGCTAGCGACACTTTGAAACCGGTGCGTAAGCCACTCGACCACGGAGGTCGTCAAGCGTCGTCGTATACCCAAAATATACGCATTAACATAAGTAAAAGGCACTAATCAATCAGAAATTACGTTAAATATATCACTGAAGGTAAGGTTTACGTTAAACAGCCACTTTAATAAACTACCCGATTTTCCTTTCATTACCACCACCATCATCATCTTAGCCGAAAGACGTCCACAGCTGGACCAAAACCTCGCCCAAAAATTTCCACTTAGACGCAGGCAATTAAAATCCTTGAAATAAAGACCTCCCCACAATCATTATCTTATATATAAAATTCTCGTGTCACAATGTTAGTTACCATACTCCTCCGAAACGGCTTGACCGATTTTTATGAAATTTTATATGCATGTTTAGTAGGTCTGAGAATCGGCTACTATCTATTTTTCATACCCCTAAGTGGTAGTAGATAGGTAGTAGGCAGGTGCTAGGTAGAAAAAATTGCATTGCAACGCATGCCGGGTACAGCTAGTTACTTGTAAAATAAACTTCAGACATAGAAATAATAGGTAACTATTTAATCATAGACTGACAATGGTAAGCTTTTCCTGTAACACAAATGCATTTCTCTCAAAGGGTTTATTAAAATGCGAACGGATATAAAGAGCTTTTAAAATTTGCATCGTTTTGTCTCTATCATTTTTCCTCATCCGCGTAGTGCATTTGTATTTCATTAGGGTATTATAAAAAAGAGGATTCACTTTATTTGGACCCAGTGTCCTCGTTTACTAATCTCGGAATTTGTTGAAGAAAATGTAATTTATCTTTTCTTGCAAATATTATACTGCGAGAGCGTAATAGGATCTATCTACTACTTAGTAGTATTTAAATCTAGATTGAAGCATATTTGGACTTTTATATTATATCTTTACAAATACTTTTAAATGAATTCATAAAACCAAACTATTTTTCCTGTACGATGGGTCACAGAGGCCAGATAGGTCTAGTTACAATACTGTATTTAGGTGAATTTGTTAGACTCGTAAGTAGTTTGTCGTCGTCGTAAGACTGGAAGCCGAAATAACCGAAAAGAATTTTGTTTTTAATTCTACTAAAATGTATACTTATTCCGTTTCTTCTTTTTCATTGTACCCCAATACAGTCTGTACCAAATATATGACACTTCTCATCCAAAATTCAATTTTATAAAATCTTACTTTATGTACATTAGTAACTGAAGCAATCAACATTGATTTACATAAGTAACAAGGCGGTATGTTAACGTGACTTTTGATCCATCAACACCAGCAATCTCTAAGGACCAACTATTTGAACCAAGTGAACTGAGATGATAACCTCCAAAATAAAGTTATTTCTGGCAAGGCAATCATCTTTGGCTGATTGGTAACCTTTGGTATGTTAATTTTCCGCTACAATGATTAGTATCCGCTAAGGATTTATAACTAATTTCTTGGTTTCTACGTAAACAACTGAAACTTTTACCGAAATGGTTATTGGAAAACAAACCACGATACGCTCCAAAACAAATAATAAAGCAAATATTAATACAGGATACAATTATGAAGTCGCGACAGCCAATATACTTAGTTACTTAAAGTGAACAAATTCTAAAAATGTTACCAATGTCTTTATACAGGGTGTTACCGAATGGGTATATTCATCTAAAAGGGGTAAAGAGTGCACCTGGTATAGAGTCAGTTTACAAAATTTCAGCACAAAATTAGTTAGTGAAAAATGTATACCCCATTTTCTGCATTTTTTCAACCTTATCGTTGTTGATAGTTGACAAGAACTAACATGACTTAAGACGTCTTTATAAGGTCTCAATAGACCAAAACAAAAGTGTTCCGAAATTAATTATTTTCGTTTGTCCACAGCCCCATTCTCGCCGTGGCTACCTTTACGTACGAGGAGTATGACGACGGCACCCAGGTCCCGGTCTGCCTCACTCAGGCCGACACCTTCTGGTCAGCGATGTTCTTCATCCTAACCATCGCCGTCTTCTTCATCGTCCCCCTCGGCGTTCTACTCGTCCTCTACAGCGTTATCGCCAAAAATCTCATGGAAAACCCCATCATCATCGCACAGAACACCAAGAACACTAACAATACCGGCAATGTAGTGCGTTACAGGAAACAAGTCATTCTCATGCTCGGTACAGTAGTACTATCATTCTTCCTCTGCCTCTTACCATTCAAAGCACTCACGCTATGGATCATCGTATTCCCACCCGAGACAATAATGTCATTAGGTATAGATGGTTACTATATACTTTTATATTTTTGTAGAGTTATGCTGTATTTAAATTCGGCGATAAATCCAATATTATACAATTTGATGTCTTCGAAATTTAGGGAAGGCTTTGTTAAGTTGTTGAAGATAAATAAGCTGATGAGGTGTAGCAGGACTTTGAGAGAAACGATGCAAAGAAGGGACACATTCAACACGACCACTTCCACGGGTTTCTCTAGCAGTCAGAACACATCTGATTCATTTTGGAGAAGGTACAGTAACAGAACTTCGTCCCAAAAAATATTTGTTAAGAGAGAAAGCAAAAAGGTCAAAGAGGATAACGTCCAACAGATGAAAGTAGGAGAAATAATAAACGTTGAAAACACAAGACGAAATAGCATGAAAATGGTCGCAGCTATAAACGAAACGGAAAATGATATTTATGCTGAAGTACATGACAATGACAACTCTAACGAATTAGCAATAGACACTGCCAATGAGAACAATAAACAAATACAAATATTAAACTTAGATGTAAAAACTAATAATGTTTATTCAATAACTTTAGATGTTAGTGAGACGGTTGAGGGTAGAAACAAATTTGTATGTATACCGACACTTGATAGAGAGAACAATATATTTATATACGACTACAGAACTAAGGAGAGTTTTGTATGAGATGTTTATTATGTGTTTGGCTGTTAGCCAAAGAAATCAGTGCATTTAATTAAGACTTTCAAAATAATTTAGGATCAATTCATACATCACTGGCGCATATTAAATCACTTTAGACTGATTTGATTTCTCTCAAATTATAACACAAAGTAAAAATTTTCATTACAACAAAATTATATTAGTTTTAAAATTGGTTTTGAATTAGATCATTAATTAAGCCTTTATTAAACACACAATTACCAAGCCAATTAATTAAAGTCAAAGTAAACCTTTCAATGGATGGTGATATAAATTAGGCTCTTCTATTACAAGACCATCTATAACTCATGTTTAGAACCGATTGTCAAAATTCTGCCAGAAATGGGTAATGACACTTAAAATATATTGAAGTTAACGAGATTTCAGAAGAGTTCTGATATAAAGACTTTTTTGTTACTGGATGCATTTATAGTGTTTAGTGTTATTATAATGTAAATCAAATCGTGTTACTAGACTTATGTGACAGTCTACGTATGTATTGAGTGCTATTTTTCTTTGTAAAATTATTTTCTTTTTTTTAGTGATGTACATAACATAACATACCATCACGCCTGTATCGCCGAAGGGTTAGGCAGCGGTGTACCAATGTACACCCACAAGTCGCTGTTCCATGTAATAGGGGGCGAGCCTATTGCCACTAACCGGGCACAAATCCAAACTCCAACCTGCTACTGAGAATTTCATAGAAAAACACAATAACACCTTGGTCGGCATGGGAATCGAACCCAAGACCTCTAGCGTAGCAGTCGCGCTGAGAACCACTAGGCCAACGAGGCAGTTTTTTTTAGTGATGTATGATAGGATATTGTGTTAAAGTTAATGTAAATCAGGTCGAGTTAAAAGACTTTTGTTGCCGACAGTTTCTACCACAAGTTTTCTTTTGTTTTTCTACTATCCAGTGATGTATGAACTTAAGTCTAAATATTACAATTATATATAATAATGAAAGTGAAAGCTTGCTTATCTCGTTAGTATTTGTTGTGTACGACAGGAAGATAAACATGCCGGTATATTTGTCATATCTTTGATATATCACCTAACATGAGAATAGTTTTCCTTACTTTTCCGTATTGCTGAATCCGTAAGTTTGTTGTTCTTGCTAACTTTATGTGTAAGAAAAATTAATGTTGGACAATTGACTGTGAGAGTATGCTCTTAAAATCAAGTAGGAATTAGGATAAAGAATTGTGGTACTTGCGTTTTTCTACATTATTTTGTTGTTGAAGCACGAAGTTTAAATGTAAAATATTTTAGTTTTATTTCTAGTAATTTATTTGGTAAGTTTTTAAGAGATTGACGTAATCGTATTGACCTCAAAAACTAATATAATATTACTATATTATTTATAGTTTTTATTTCTCGATTAGTTATCCTTCTTTGATTTAAGTAATCATATTTCACAAATAAAATAACAATGAAATATACAATGGTATTCGACAATGATTAGGTCCTGTATTTACTTATTCAAATAAGTAGGTACATAATTTCATGATCCTTAAAAAGATCAAACAAGAAATAAAGAACCCTTTTATTCGAATCCAATTCCACACGTTTTTAGAGATCAAAGTTTACAAACTATTAGCATAAGTCAGTCATCTCATTTTCAACAGTCTCAGTACTTGTAGTAGGTACAGTCACGAGCAAAAATATATAATTTTAGAAATAAATAAAAATTTGTAAAACCATTTTCAATAATTTCTTCATAACACGTTTTACAATATCAATCTAGAATTGAAATAAAAATTAATTAAAAATTGGAGTTTGTGTACATAGTTTTGCTCGAGACTGTACCTACTTGAACGAAATGTTTAATCTACTAAATCCAAGTAAAATTTTACACACGTATTCAATTTCATTTTGTTAACCTGTCTGGTTTTAAACGTTTATTGAAAATCCCGATATTTGTGAAGCTTTTTAAACTGGTTACTAAGGTATAGTTGAAAGAACTAAACGAATCTAGTCGGTTTAGACATATATATAAATAGACTGTTTTATATCTAGGGTTATTTGCATGTTTTATGTTTTCAATGTTTATGTTAAAAGTTGTTATTATTGAATTGATAGTTTATTTTAAGATTATTTTGTGTAAAGCTTTGTGTATCTGAATGTAATTAATGTTTCTATCCGTATTTTTTTTATATACTTTTGTTCATTAGTAAGCAATAAGTATTTTTTGTTCAGGTTATTCGACACTTTTCATTTTATTTTTTATATTTCTGTAATAGTTACTATGTAGTCCTAGTATTATAAGCAAGCTTTCATTTCTTTCAGTAATTTTATTAATATTTACGTATAGATGTTTTACTTTTTTTTTAATAAATGTTGAAGAAGAAGATTGTTGTATTTTAATAGGTTTTAATTTTGTATGTATGTGTTTGAATGTAATAAAATAACCAATTAATATATAATCGCCATGTTTGTATTTAGAAAAAAAAAACGATATGTCTAAAGGAACGAATTATTGAAAGAATGTTAGGTAAAAAACCTATATGGACGAACCAAGTCGCAAGAAATGTTAGTTAAATTGTAAATATTATAGAATCAATAATATATTTTATTACAGTAGTATTACAATTGTCACACATTAATGTTAGGTCAAGTACTTAATGTGTACTGCCCCTGTAGCCAAGTGACATTTCTACAATTAGTGTTAACGATGACAGAAAGCACAAAGGACATTTCATTTTGATAAGTCACTTAATTAGACTTGTCACTTCCATACATTAGAGCGATTCTATCGAATCGAATGTCACTTGACTAAATAGAGGGGCCGTTATAAAATTTATACGTACCTTATATGTAGAAAAAAGTAATAAATAACTGTTCGAATGCAGCCAGCATTCAATATGCCTATCGAAACCAAAATGTGTAACACAGAAATACAATTCTGACTAGATATAACTGGTAAGAACACCGCGATATATGATCATCTTAGGCCACACTTACACGGACTACTTCAAGCTGCGACTGCTTGGCGAACTATAGACTTCCGGGGCTGCGATCGACAAAACAAAAAGCAATCATGCGGGAGGCGCACGTCACGCGCGAGAGCGGTCGACAGCTCGCGCAGTCCGTGTGCGTTGATTACTAACTCTAAGAGCAGTTTGTCTACGCGCGGTTTTCAATAAGAGTTTGAGCCTGATTTAATTTTATTCACATCTAAATCAAACTTAAAGGCATACTGTGTAACCAGTTAGTAGAACTAACTTCAAATGGAAAGTGTGCCAAAATAAGGGCTATGTAAATAAACTATTAGTGAGCTGTAACATGACATACAATAAGCATACAATAGAAGTATAGACGATTGTTGATCACATTGTTTATAAACAAAATGTGACAGAACTTACTTATGTACCTAACAGTTGTAATAATCAAAAGAGAACTAATTAAGATGAATGTAATAAAATTGTATTCTCTTATTGCCTTGTTTGTGTGCAAAGTTGGAAATACATGTATTACATATTTATTTGTTGTTTTAATTCTATAAGCCACCTAGTATATTTTTCTTCTAAGACATCAAATAAGCCTGTGGTCCACCTCATAGTAGGCGGAAGGTAAGCTATGTTGATATTACCGTTGATGAATGACATGAAATCAAAAAAAGATTATTAACACAACTTGCATCCAAGTAATTAATTGTACAATAGCTTGGTGAATCTTGTTCATACTTGATACTTTTATGGCCTACAATAAATACCATAAATGGCTCAAAAAGAAAAAGAAATGCCGCCACCAATTTAGCTCCAAAATCTGAAAGCTTCGCCATAATTTCCGATAATTTCCATAAAAAGAATTAAAAGATAGCTTTAATTAAACTCATTTGCATAATTTCCAGTAGCACTTTTATATGGGTGCATTAAAACCACAACTTAATGATTCAAACGACCCGAAAACGCTATAAAGATTATAATCAAAAAGTTTTGATACAATAATTTCATGACTCTTTTTCAATAAAAGGAGTCCTGTATGAGGTACAGTCACGAGCAAAAATATGTATACACATAGCGAAATTCTAAAACAAATTTAGCGAGATTTTTGTGTAGATACTAAAAAAGAAAAATATGTGCATGATAAAGGAAAGGAACTGTTTACAATCATTTCTTCATAACACGTTATTCAATATCAATCTAGAGTTGATTAATAAAATTTGATAAAATTTAATAAAATTGATTAGTAAAATTAATAAAAAATTGGAGAGTGTATACATATTTTTGCTCGTGACTGTACCTACATAATGTTCAAGTATGTTATGTTCAAGTATATTAGATTAGACATTACAAAGCGACCAATGCAATGGGCCAAACGAACGACCCAATGGGTCCCTCTAAATGGCAAAAGACATCGCGGTAGGCCCAGACGGAGATGGCGGGACGAACTGGAGTCCTTTTATAAGGAGTGGATGACCACGGACCTAACCAGAGAGGAATGGAATGACGGTAGAGAGGCCTTTGCCCAGCAGTGGGACAGAAATGGCTAGAAAAAAAAAGGTTTTACAAAGACTAACTACAGATTTTTTTGTAGTAAAATATAAATTGAAATGTAAAGTAGGAGGTAAAATTTAAGGAAACTCCTTGCGAGACTAATTATGTTATGCAATGGAGTCTAATTAAGTAGCCTGTAGTATCATAGAATTCCCTGTAGAGAGGGATTGTGATATACTTGTAAGATCAAGTGGTGTTCTAATAATGTACTCATTTAATCTATTTTTAGATCACGTATAATAAAGATTTCAAACGAAGAAACTTATATGGAACAATGAAGGCATATCTTGTACTATCTCTAACTAAACGTGTAGGCAGATAATACAACCTTAATAAATCTATTGTATAGTCTTTAAATATAAACAGGTACCAATTTATTTATCTTTAAGTTGGAGGACAGGATTAAGTTGGACATATGATGGCCTTTTTGAATGTGTAGTTAAAAATACTGTCTGCCTCGTTGGCCTAGTGGCGCTAAGCGCGACTGCTACGCTAGAGGTCTTGGGTTCGATTCCCAAGTCGACCAAGGTGTTATTGGGTTTTTCTATGAAATTCTCATTAGCAGGTCGGAGTTTGGATTTGTGCCCGATTAGTGGCAATAGGCTCGCCCCCTATTACATGGAACCTAAACATACCGGCTAACTGTGGGTCTACATTGGTACACCTCTGCCTAACCCTTTGGGGATACAGGCGTGATGGTATGTTATGTTATGTTAGTTAAAAATAACTCTAACAAAAAATAACGCCTTCAAAATAAGTCTTATATTTATTTCTTTTGGATCCCACTGTCAAAATCGGTCCACCCACTCAAAAGTTCTGTCGTAACAAACATAATAAAATAAAGTCGAATTGAGTACCTCCTCCTTTTTAGAAGTCGGTTAAAAAGAAAAACAAAAGACGTAGGTACACATCTCATTCATCCAAAACTTTAACATAAGATAGATTACAATTAATTAGACTTTGTATCAAACCACTGCAGTTTAAGTTGTCTTAAGACTGGACTCCATGTAAGAGGTAGTTTAACAAAATGAAAGATTAGTCTCTAGACCCATTCAAATCAGTCCAATGTCCACATAAGTTAACTTTAATCAAGACTTTCAATTAAAAAGACTTTGAATCAAGTCACAGACGGACGAAATAGTTACTCATTTTAACCAATTGAATTAAGAAATCTAGGTAGAATTCTTTATTTTGTAACAATAGCAACAACCTTTATCGATGATAGAATAATATTGAAAAGACATAAAGAAATGACATTCCATTTCGATAAGTCACGTGACTTTGTATTGTCACTTTCATACATTTAAGCGATTTGATTAGCGTTAACGCTTGTAGAAATGTCACTTAGCTAGATTGGCTTTCACGCTGGACATCATTTTAAAGTGAACTTAACTATGTTCATACTGAACTCTGACGAACAACTGACGACCTCCGTGGTCGAGTGGCGTACGCACCGATTTCAAGGCGTCGCTAGCTCTGAGGTCCCGGGTTGGATCCCCGGACGGGTCAATGTAGAAACCAACTTTTCTACATTGTCCTGGGTCTGGGTGTTTGTGGTACCTTCGTTGTTTTTGAATTCCATAACACAAGTGCTTCAGCTACTTACTTTGGGTTCAGAGCAATGTATGTGATGTTGTCCGCATTTATTATTTATTTTTATTTATTATATGCCACGTATCATAAAAATAAGCCCACAACTTCATACAATCTCGTCAATAGTACAATTTATTGTGTGATCTTATCGACATTAATTTAATTCAAAAGGAACAAAAAGAATCCTGTTTTAATATGCTCTGTCGATTCGTTTCTTAATGAATATTCATTAGCATATTTGGCGGCTTTTAAATTGGTAATTAATATGAATATGATTCTTAATTGAACGATATACATAAGTGAACATACAAGTTGTTTCAAAAAAGGTTTATGTTAAAAGTTTCAGAATGTTTCAATGATGTGGTTTTACTTTAAACGTTGATTAAAAATAAGTGTTTTCAAGTAAAGAGTGATTCTTATTTTGTTGAATGTTAGTAACTGTCTTTTTTTATAGATTATTCAAAAATAAATATTTTACGTTTAAAAAAAAAGATTATGTTACCTGTCGTTATCGTAGCCAAAAGCAGCCTATGTTTTTTCTGGGATTCAAGACTAATCCATACCAATGCTTTATCAAAGTCAGTTGATCGGTTTAGCCGTGAAAGTTTAACAGACAAAGATAATTTTACATTTAATATTTTTATGGATTTACTTACTTTATATTTTTTATTTACTTTATTATTATTATTATATATATATTTATTTTACTTACTTTATATTTACTTTATTATTTTTATTAAATGACTTCATTTTATAAAATTCCATTTAAAGTTCAGTATTGTGTGTATATTTTTTTCTAAATATATTCAGAGCTTTTCGGCAACAGCCTGTATAACCATGAACTTAATTAAGTAATTTTACAGCTAAGAAGCCGACACGATACTATCTTAATATGCACTTTAAGACTTAAATCTGGAGTACTAAACAGGTTTGTTATATTTGGTAAGCTCACATTATGCGCTAAATTGTACCCATAAAAACGTCTGCGGTTAAAAGAAAATAATAGAGTCACAAAATCGACTTTCAATTGTTTTTTTTGTTGCTTCGGTGAAATAGTTTTAAGAAACACAAAATAGTCTTAAATTATACCTATTTCATATACTTCTGAAAATACACTCGTTTAAATAAAATATAAAGATTAAATATCACACAAAAAACTAAGCTCAAAAGACTCAAAGTAGTAGAAAACATATTCCACGCGAAAACAACGGTTTTTTTAAATACCCATAATATAAATAAATAATAAACCGGCCTATATACCGGCTAAATACGTCCCACTGCTGGGCACAGGCCTCTTCCCATATAGAGAAGGGACGAGCATTGATCACCACGCTTGCTCACTTGCGGATTGGCGAATTCAAACTCCAATTTTTGGAATCCAGGTTTCCAGAAAAATATGCCTAAAAATACGTGTACCATTAAAACAGGATTTAAATAAGCAAGTAAACAATTATTTTAGACAACCATTAATTCACTTAGCCATTACCTAAAACTTGAAAGATAAGCAACATCAAAACTTATTAAAACGATATATATATAACTTATGAAAGTGCCCAACTTACTCATTTAAAAGTTAAAATCCCGCTTCGCCGTATAAAAAGTTTTTCAATAGTCTTAGCCATAAGTCTCGTTAAAAATATCACTTTAGGATTTAAGTAATATTTTAAGATGGCCGACAGATTATAATAAATCTCCAGATTATCTCTGACAGGTAAACGTATATTTTCACGCAGACTTTTGCAGATGTAATTGTTTTTGTTACAAAAGTACACAATTTATAAATGATTCAATTAAATTGTCCTTAAAAGGATTTTAAAATCTTTAAAAATAATCAAAACATGTTGTAAAGTACAAATTGTCGTAAATAACAGATATTCTATAAGAGAAACAATGCGTTTGTACTTATATTTATAGATTGCATACTTGTATTTTCAGACCCTTTTATTTATACCGTACATAAAAAATAAGAGACAAATGTCTATAATTCCAGCCTTTAAACGTCCCACTGCTGGGCACAGGCCTCTTCCCATATAGAGAAGGCACGAGCATTGATCACCACGCTTGCTCAATTGCGGATTGGCGATTTCAGATCCCAATTTTAGAATCCAGGTTTTCTCACGATGTTTTCCTTCACCGTTAGTCAGAAGTGTCTTAGATTAATTAAGAAAGTACGTTTAACTTTGAAAAGTTACATTGGTTCTTGCCCGGGTTCGAACCTGCAACCTAGTGCATACAAACCACGACAAATGTCTAGACGCAGGAAAAATCTCACTAACAACTATGAAATATGGAACCAAGCCAATTACAAACTTAACCTTTTGTACAAAACCAGATATGTAGTGACAAATTATTTAACTGCCTGTAAAAGCTTTGAACTTTAAGTTTGAACGTAATACCACTAACCCTTACCTTTATTTGCATAATTAATTAAGACAATGAAGACAGGAGTTAAGCTAAACAGCGTTTGTCACTAACTGACAATGACAGATGCGGGCTAACTCGCGGTTTCATGCTGACATAAGGGCTTTTTCATTCTGGTCATTTCAGTTTTGGCTTAGGTAAGGATTTGTTATATGAGAGACTAGCTGTACCCGCGACGTTGTTCGCTTATATACCTATCATTCATCTTTATGAATAAATATTTGACTGTGATATAGAGGGCCACTAACACGAACTGCCTGCTGCCGAGTAAATTTTGTCACAAATGTTGCTGTTTGTATAAAGTCTCAAAATAAAAAAGTACCATCGTCATCTTAATATATATAAATCTCGTGTCACAATGTTTGTCCTCAATGGACTCCTAAACCACTTAACCGATTATAATAAAATTCGCACACCATGTGCAGTTCGATCCAACTTGAGAGATAGGATAGTTTAAATCTCAAATTATAGTCGCAATTTTAAGAAATTGACGCGGACGAAGTCGCGGGAATCAGCTAGTAATTATATAATTAGCTTACCTCTAAAAATTTTAAGGATTGGTTTTGATGCTACTTTGTTTAAAAATTTTAGATTTATCTTCCAAGTCCAGAACCGTGAGAAAAAATTATAATTTTCATGGTGGCTTTCGATGTCAATGTCCAAAATATGTCTACCTTGGGCAGTTTTGAACTGACTCTTTTATATATGTAGTATGTTTTCTCTTTTGTGCTTTACCCAGTTGGTTACAATAATTGAAGGTCAATGTTTTGGTATTGAGTCTACTGGCAGCGCCAACTCTGAGTTAAAGTGAAAGCAGCTGTCGCTCTAGGCAGTAAATGGCAAAGGGCACCCAAAAACCGAATCCATAAAAACAAATTAGTCCATTTTTTATGCTATAGTTCTCGTTGGTACCGTAGTCCCTAGTGAGACTACAGGACGCGAGGTTTTGGTGCGAAACCTCGAAATTGAACTACGCCGTTAAATTGAGAGTGGATATCAGATAGGCAGTGACTGACATGAGACCCATGAAACTGAAAGAGGAGGTAGTTACAAAAAGTTGACGTACGGTTTGAGAGGCGCAGTGGCAGAATTACCAAAACTGTGTTTAAAATTATTTGTTTGGAAAGATTAAGTAATAGCTGTCCAAGGACAATCTCATTCTACCCTGATTAAAGTCAGAGGCTGTATCCTGTACAATTCGCTTTATTAAGTGTAAGGTGCAGCATAAGGTGATGGGCTTAAATACCGTACGTAAGATTAATTTGATGTACAAAAAGTATTGTGAAAGCTATTAGTCAGCAAGAAAAATGGAAAAGTCTGATGCAAGGTAGAAAATTCTAAAATTTTTGAAAATCGATTGTTACTCGAAACCTGTAAATTTTCGGGGAACATATGTTGTGTTCATTTGATAGGACCTGACCTAAGGTATCAGCCACCACAGTTTGTCGGACTATTTACCGGACACCCTGTATATTTTAAAATGTAGAGAATGCGATAGAAAGTTTATTTTATTTAGGGTTTTGGCCCAACCTTCCGGTAATAGGGTACAAAAACTTTATGAAATTTAAACACATAAATAAAATATCATGTACGCATAAAAACCTACATGAGAAGCAAGCTACCTTTTAAAGAATATTAAAGAGAGACATACTAAAGATTGTGTGATAAAAATATCATTGGGTTTTTGGGTAAAAGAAAATAAATAACAAATACAAAAAGATCTTGTCCATGGAATATAATATAGATGACCAATAGAACACATTACACATTATGTTGGAAAAATAGTTTAAAAGTGGATTAAAGTTTTTAACCAACTATAAAGTGATCTATGGGGAAGCTTACGTTTTCAAGTCAGCGAATGCGTAAATTTCCAAGCAAATGGCCAGGACATTTACGCCTGAATCACTTTACGGTACATGCCATGCACGTTTGTTCCTCCATGATCAGCAATGAGGAACAAACTTACCTACGGAGATTAGTAAATACAAACACTAAATAATTGTAAGTTTATATATCGTTTATAATATAAATTCACGACTTAAAGATGTCGTTTATTACACTAAAAATACAACAAAATGTTACAAATATTTTTTTACTTAAAAAAGATACGTTAGTAAAACACAAAAAGAGTTATCTCTACTGAGATTTGAACTTGGGTATCAAAAAATTCAAACTTATAATAAGAAAATGGACGCATGAAAAAAAATACAAACATTAACAACCGGATTTGAACTTGCAGCAACATCACTCATTTCCAATCGTTCAACCGCCAAGCTGTTTACCTCGATAGCTAGTTCACTAAAATATAGGTTCTAATCAAATTAAAGATTGCTATGGCTACCTCAGTCTGCCATGGTTACCCTCTTGTTTATCTTTTGATCTGTCAATAATGCCAATTTATGTGTGCAGTTGAGAAAATGATTTTGGAAATTTAAAACTCCTCCCCTTATCAGCTAGATTCAATAGCATGTTTCAACATAGCTAACAACCATCTACGATTTCTTGAAAACCACCTCTCAATTTTTTACACCATTCGATTAAGTAGTTTATGTTTGATACTGTAACATGAAATCTGACCCCCGGCAAAAGACAGTTGTAATGCAAGTACTGTACTGAATTGCGTGTTGTAATATTTTACTTCTTGAACTCACTAAATTAATTATATCTTTTGATAGAGTGAACCGATTTCGATGAAACAAAAACTAAGTTATACCTCAAGTTGTGTATAATTTTTGTATTTAAACATTGTCTGCATTCAATTCGTAGATTTTACGTGATGCGTGCACAAACAAACATATAAACAGACAAACAGACAAACAGACAAACAGACAAAAATTTCAAAAATGATGGAAATGGGTTCTGTTAGTTATCCTTTAACACGCTGGCTATTTTTTTTTTTTATTTCTTCAATGTACAAAAATGACTTTTCTACAGATTTATTATATGTATAGATAGATAACCCCATGATACTCAATATAAAAAATTAACTCATGTTCTAGGCTACAGACGTTCTAAGAATTTAAAGATTTGAACAGACGACATTATGAATTTTTTAGATATTCTTGACGATTAAAAATAAGGACACTTATTTACTTTAATACATAATTTTAATGAGACTAATCCCACGCTATTTACTATTTAGAGCACAGTAATATTACTGTCACATACATACATAGTAATTTACGGAGCACTATCGATACATATACTTAGCTTTTTTACAGATTGATTGTTCTAAATTAAATAACTTAGATGTAGTATACCTTTTTGTATTACTAAAACCGGCCTAAAGAGACAAGAGCTACCGTTTCCCAACCTATTTGTTAAGTCAACAAACAAATTGTTTCCAATTACTCTTAGTGTTAAGAATCTTTAGTACGTATATAACTTGAACAGATAAGGTTTTGCGTTTTCTCAAGACTAGATAGACTAGTCAATCAACATTTTAACTATCTTATATAAATAAATAAAACAAACACGCATCTAAAAAATCATCATCATCCTTGTCAATGGCGGGAAACATGCCCAGAAGGCTGGCAGCATTACCACGTTGAATGGCTATGGTGATTTTCTGTGCAAGAAACAAACCAGCCCTCTGATCACGAGTAGAGTCTACCAAACGTTTTGACAGTTCTTTAAAAAGATTTCGTGCACTCGGACCCCATGTCCCGAGCGATTCTACCCCAAACAGCTCGAAAATATAATTACCCATTAGGTTATTATACTTTCGCCGCTTTTACTATATTTAATTACAACTTAGGTTAAACGAAAGAAAACTGAAACCATTTAATAATGTATAGTTGTATACTCGGAACAGTGAATAATTCTCGGAATAACAATAATACAATGTTAAAATCTCAATTTCTAATCCTACAAAAGAAAATTTGAAACTGAGCTAGCTAAATAATGTATCTCTTAATTTTCATACTACGCCCAGTTCTCTATATATTTTTTTCAAAGATATAAATATAATCGATATGAGTGACATGACTGCCGATGAAAGTTTAATTAAAACGAAAAATCGAGGTTATGACATGTCAATGGACAGCCTATCAATTGCTATACAATGCAGGCGCACTGCAGTTTCCATTGACATGAGTTATGGTGCATACTGTCATCACACTTAGCAATGATAACGTCAGTCAATCAAATGAATGGCCTGTGACGTCACTGATAACAATACGGAAATAGGAGTGAGTATGCAGTTCTAGTGATAATGCTGTTTTGTTAGTAAATGGAATGACCAGTACCTACTAGAGGTCACAAGGTTAAGGATAAAGTATAATTTAGAGGAGAAGAATATGATAATATCGTTACATCATACTTTTCTGCCTGGTCAGTATTAAACATATACACACAGTTAATATTACAACGATTTTTAGCTGTTTTTTTTCTATTTACATAGAATTCTATTTACATTTACATATCAGCAAGGTAAATTTGAAGAATGACCAAAATAAATCTGTATAAAAGCCAACTCAATCCATTTTAAAATCGAGTTAAAAAACCATTTCCAACAAATACCGGAGATAAATATTAAACTAAAAACTCTATAAAATAAAAGTGATGTATTTCAGTTAACTTTTAGCCAACACCCATTAATTTGTGAGTTTTCCAAAACGTGCTGAAATAAAAATCTCCGTCGGGCTTCCAAAGCTCGCTTTTTCTCGTATTTCACCAACCGTCACACACCGAGATGCGTAAAACAATGTTTAAATGGCTAGTGTTGTACGCTGTTGTTATCGATAGAATTTTATCGATTCATTTAAAAATGTAGTGTTACTGTTTATTTTTAGGAATCATATGATACTGAGAAGTGTGTTTTGTTGAATAATTTTGACGTATTACCTATATGCTATATTATCGATAGGTAGGTATAGGTCACATAAGAAAGGCGTCGAGATGAAACCGATTTTATACTCCTTTTTTCCGGGCCGTTAGAAAACAACTAAATAGTAGTAGCAACATATTCGTATTATTTTCTCATACTTTTATATCTAAGCAATATTAAAAATCTGTATTATTATGTATTGTGAATATATAAGCCCCTAGATAAAACCTATAACAGCACACAAAAAGTATGTCAATGATAAACGATGTGCAAAGATCGGAGCCTATTAAAAGATTGATGAATATTGTGGCGAATGAATATTCATAATATGGAGAAAAGATTAATATGTATGACGTTGCATACTGGGGCACGGGATAGATATTTTACGCTGAGTTGCCGTTTATGAAGATTAAAAATCAATCAAAACTACTCCCGGGGCCAACGCACCGCCGCGCCACCGCACTGCCAACGCTCCGCCATCGCACCGCCATCGCACCGCCACAGCGCCACTGTTGCGCTGCCGTAATTTTTTTTTATTTCCTTCCGCGAACAAACATAACTATGGATGTATGTACTACAAACAATCGTATAGTGAAGATAAAAACAAAAGACGACGGCGCGGCAGCGGTACGGCAGCTGCGTTTTGTGCGTGGGCGCTTAAAGAATTTAATCCCTGAGTCGCGGAAGTTTCCTAATTCAAATTGCATGCACTTAGAGCACCTAGACTTAGAACAAATATTTGACCTAAGTGGACATCGAAGTACATTATACAATGTGTGTCGGCGCACCAATGGTCATCCGTGCATACGAATATTTTATGTCTGGGTCTCTCATAGCATATAATATTAATATAAAAAGAAAGCCCCATCCTTGGGGCTTGACGTTTCGACCGGGTTACACCGGCCGTGGTCGCAAGCAGAGTCTGCTTGCGACCACGGCCGGTGTAACCCGGTCGAAACGTCAATTAAAATAGCTTGTAATTAATTTAGCACCTCATGATGCCAAGCTAAATCGAAGTCTTAGGAACGTAAAAAATGCAATTAAACAAGCAGTAAAAATAAAAAAAGAGCATTTTTATTGAAGAGTGTCCTTATTGCCATAAAATATCCTTCAGTATTATAAATCACAGTATTATACTAGCAACCAACTATACCACACTAGAACTGAATACTGAAACTGTTTGTATAGAGTGATCGATAAGTCTTTGACACGTTGAGTGCTTGCAACTCGAAACGAGAAAGCTTATGATGATCAATTAGGTCCCGTAAAAGCAATATTGAACTCACATCAAGTAGCTTTAAAGTTGTTTTTTATTTGCATGAGGAATAAGAAGTTCAGTTTTTCACAATGCGAATAGAAAATGCTGTGAAATGTCAAGTGATACAACCAATTAGAGGTGCTGAATGGTTCTCGACCCAATTGGCGTACTATTGTCGTATTCTTTAACTTGGCTTTTTGAAGTTGTAGACTGGTGTTAATGTGGCTTACCTTTTAATTGTATGTAAAATTGGGTAATAGGTAAGTAGGTAAGTGTAAATTTTATTTAAACGTTTTTTCGACACTAATAAAAACGATTGAACAAGCATATTTATTTATATATCTTTTTATGTTTTTATATTGATACTGTTGTTTGATGCTTTTTTTTATTTACGTTTTTTTTCTTAGCAACACAATGAGTGAAATAAATAAAATAAAACCATAATTGTACGCCTGTGCCAAAATAAACTTTTTATTTAACACATCGATATGGGCATGTCCCATCCCTATTCCCGAAGGTCATTGTTCTGGTCATTTCTCTGAATCCGAAGCTTTTTGCCCGACAATAATACGCAAAGCCCGTATTACCCTCTTATTGAGCCCCGTAATGTATATGTTGCTATTATTTCCAGTTTTGGGGTAAACAGAGAAACATTGAGTGGAAATAAATCATTGACCGCGATATTATTATTATATTATTATCAATACTGCGTCTCATTTAAAAACTGTCGAAATCTACAAGTTCGTCGTAAGTGAGTGAATAAGAATTTGACTTTAGTCCAGATACATTTTGCCGTACGGCATGCAAATTTATTTAATAGTTACACATTGACATAATTCAGGTGAAATCTTACAATCCAGTCACTAAGCAACATTGTACAAGACATAAAGTAATACAAATATATTATTATGAAGTTATACCCTTTGATTGCCTCAGTTTTGACGCTCTAGTGCGATATCTACTCGGTTTTTTTGTAAATATATGTACAACATTGATTAACCCGGTGTTTTGGCGAAGCTTGACAGAGGCCTATGTCCACAGTGGACCTTGATAGGCCGAGTTGATTAATTGAAATAATAAATCAGTCTCTTAGTCCTGATTTAGACGGTTCGAAAATATCGTGCGAGATGCTGTACATTGCCGTCTATGCTCGATCACTTATGACACCATAGCCTTGTGGTCCAGCAATGTATCGCCTCACATATATCGCATCGTATTAAGGCCTTAGCTATGCTATTCATAGTGAGTGTTTTAAAAAGGTTTGATAATTATTTAAAAACCATTTGATGTTTTACTCGTAAAATTAACATTGATTCAATTTGAGAGCCCATTTCGTTGTAATGACTTTCGACGGATTTCAATTTAAGCGATTTGATCGTAAAATCTCATTTGTTGAAACCATCTTATTGTTAAGATCGAAAGTCGTTTTAGTGAGAATAACCCTTTTTTATTTAACTGTGCGAAGCTTAAAGTAACCGTTCTATTTTAAATAACTTTTTTTTTTAATAATTAGTTTAGTCTCATCTGCCTAGCCATTTCTTAATATGTGAGGGTCGGCTTCCAATCTTACCGGCCTCAGCTTAATACCGTATGGAGCGACTGACTTTTTGACCTCCAAAGCCCATTTTACCTGACTAACACAGTACCTATGTATATATGTGTATTCGGGATATTGGTAGCATCCCATTATTCAGGCTAAAATGTTTTTATTTCAGTAAAATTGACTATACAGTATTTTTCATGCTTTTTCTCCAGGCAGCAAACAATTTCGCCCTGTATGCAACTAAATCACGGGCCCTTATTTCTAAACATGAGTAGAAAAGTAACCTCACTAATTAAAGTTGTCTACATTTAGCTCAGTGAGACCAAGCAGGCTAAATATAACAGTGCATTCCCGGTGAGATTTGCATATAACCTTTGACCTTTATAAATGCAGCTACCTTACAGTAACTACTAGAGTAGGGCAACGTTTGACCTTTGCTTTAAGGTCTAGTTTTCATTACAGTTTGATGTATTTGTAACAAAATGTATGTTGAGATAGGAGATCTTTCAATATCTATTACTCGTCCTAGTTTTCTTGCTGATATTATATTTTACCTCAAAAAACGAAGCCAGAAAATGTACTATTTAGTTGTGTTCTTCGCACAATTTTTGAGCAAATATCCCAAGTCGCGTTAATACAAAATTTATAAACGAAGAAGTGGTGTACCCATTTTCATGATCTTTGATTTATTGCTTGTCTCCGTCCCAAACAGAATATATAAAAACAACGAAAAAAAGTAAGCGGGGCACCGCTAGTTCATTATAAAAAACCTTTAACAGCCGCATTGCCGAGAAGATACAAGCATCAATCACATACCCTTCACATTGACATAATAGATAGAAGTACGTACGCGGGATATGGGAACAAGGACGAAAAAATCGCAAGTCACGAGGACCAGCGATTACGTAACGTCAGGTTATTTGCCCCACACAGTCACATCAGTATTCTACTGTGGTTGGGAGTAAATTTGATTCACGCCAACACCTCAGGTCATTGACCCTTACCTCTGAATAAAGTATATAGAAGAGTTGACGTATGTACAAGTTGTTCTAGTCTTTAGGGACGAAGATGTAGCTGTTATGGTAATTTTGGTCTTATTTTTGGTTGGCACTGTTATTGAATACTAAGTGTGGTTATCTATTTGTGACGCTTTAAGCCTGTCAAAAATAATCTAGGAGCCAAATGTAAGACAGAGGCCGAGACTTATAAAGAAAACTGAACCGACTTCAAGAAGAGGAGGTACCCAATTCGACAGTCTTTTTAAACTTTCGTTTTGTGGATGTGTAATCAACTATAACATATTTTTTGTAACCTTTTATGTGTACTACTGCTAATCAATCTGGCCCAGAATTTTCTGTCTGGACTATAACATTAAAGAAGAAACATACATATAACAGGAAGTTACACTTATCTCGCTACACTACCTAAGTACCTACTAATGTAACTCAAAAACTTACCGTACAGTTAAACACTTGAGGCAGTTAAACTTCTCACCGACAAAGTTAACTAGACTAAGTTAGACGGCACTCAATGAGAACTATAATTGTTGGCAGTTAAATTAGTAGAGTATGTTAAATGGGTATACAATTAGCACTTCTTATTTACCGTTCATTAATATGTGATTGTCATTTTTTTTTTAATTGGCACGTTTACAAATAATAGAAATGAAATTTAGGTTAGTTCCGTAGGTTCCGCTAGGTTTACTTCCGTACGAAAGCACGTAAGTTCCTTATAGTAGGGACAAGGTTTTTAAAAAATGATATTAAATAAAATTATGATTAGTTTTAAAATCTTACACTACTTTTGCGAAATTAATAGTTGATATTATAAAGTTTTGACTTATTCGTCGAAATAAATATATAAAATAAATAATTTTAAGCTTATCTAATTTGCCTAGCTTTTGTCCAGGTTTTGTTGGTTCCAGCTTCCAGTCACAACGGATGTGACTATATTTTACATGGAGTGACTGCAACTTCTGATAAGCATCTAACCATCATGACTAATGTTTGTTAAGATTGATATACCTGCGGATAATTAATTTAATATTATAATAATAATATAAAACTTAGGAAACTAACCTAAAAAAAAAAAATACTTTCTCCAGATCAAAATCGAACGCCTTTAGCTAGTCTGTCGACCGTATAAAAATATTAGATAACATAAGTACAAATATTACAAAATTCAGATTACATAAAAACTGAAATTTAATCAAACAATTTGTCTCTAAATAAAAACAAAAGCATGCTAAGTAACACCGTACACAAACGACCAAAAACAAGTGACGCACGTTTTTATATCGGCCCCGTTCCGACCAAAATGATCGCAGGAATTATCAAGCACCAAAATGACTGTCTTAATTGCTTTGACTTTTAACAGGGCGTAAAACTGTATACAGGCGCCATCGCGGTCTGTGACAATACATTGTTAAAAAAAAAACAAGGTTATTGTTTATAAAAATACGAAAAGAATAGTAACAAAACTCTTCTTTTTTAAGAAAATTACGCTGAAAATCCTACTGCTCATTTAGTCCCGAAGAGTTATTTAACAGTTGAAACCTTTCTCTTTGAATTTGTTATAAATTAGTTATTCAGGTTACAAAGAAACTATAGAGAGTGGTATCGAAAGGTCATACCCAAAAGGGGTGAAAAGTGGATACATCTGGTATAGAGTCAGTTTACAAAATTTCAGCTCAAATGTACATACGGTTACCCTATCTTTATAAAATATATGTGATTATTTAGGTGTCATTAGGCTTTATTGAACCCGCTGGCATAGACTTTCTCCCCAACAACAACACTTGTAAGCTCTTTGCACTTAGACCTTGCCTTAAAAAGCTTTAAACATCAGTCCATTTCATATTTCCAGCAAACATATTATTATGATTGCTGGAAATGTAAAAAACATACCTATATTTTCTAGCACAGGTACTACAAAACCTAAGCTAATCTACGTCACATCACCATCAAGATCCAAAGCAGCGCTTAGATACCCATAAAGGCAAACTTCCTGACTCCATAAGCCTTTGGTCCCATCGTAAATGATTTTCAATCAAGTCCGGCCGTTGTGGCGAGGACCTATCGGGGGCAATGTAAGGCTCAACGCTTTGTCCGGAACTTATAGATCTATTTTATGGACTATATCTAGTCTACAAATGAGTAAATTGAATGTACGGAGTTTAGGACTTTGGTAAAGATGATGAGCTGGGTTCCGTGACCTATATTTTGAAACACAAATGAGTGGATTTATGTATGTGATGCGTATATACTTATGTAGAGTGTTATCAAAAGGTTATATCTATACGAAAGGGGTGAATAGTACATCTGGTATAGAGTCAGTTTACAACATTTCAGCTAAAATAATTGATATCCATTTTTTCCCATAAATTATTCGACACTAAGAATCATAACAAACGTGTCGCCGCGACTACAAGGGTCAATATCTTATTACATCACTTGCTAAATGTTAGGAAACATCGCTTCAGCGGTCTGCTTATGATTTAAAATTTACGCAAAAGAATTTACGCAAGCAAATCGTCTTTTTACATACATTTATTTTACCAATCGTATATTCACCCTCAGTTATATTTACGACAATTACGACAATTATTACCCATCAGCGTATTAAACCAAATCTTCATAACGTTTGTCATCACACCCCTGCTCACACCTGGTGTGAAAAAGCGTGATAATTTTAAAACAAGATGTGTAACGCATTTGTACTGGCCACTGTGATTCATTGGCATCAAGTTATTTTTGTAAAAATAAGAGCACAAGCGATATTTAGCGGAGTTAGTCGTGGTAATGACGGGATGTTAGATACTCATTATTTACTTAACATAAATAACATCCATTTAGAGTACTTAATGGTTTGAGGCTTGAAATGGACCAAACTACAATATGCTGAAAAAAATAATAAGGCCTAAATGTAACATTGAAGTGTAAGGTATGTAAAAATACACGCGTTTAATTGGTGTCTTCAAAAACAATTAAACGCGTTAAAGAATTAGGTATTTACTAAAGAGTCATGAAATTAGAAGTAAATAACAATTTATTGACTATTCTATGTAAAAATAAAATTGACCAATAATAATCTTTACTCAGACAAAACCACAAGCAACACTAGTATTACAGAAACAATACAGACGAATGTTACCGATGACAACTGTGATGAAGTGTAAAAGGGCCAAATTTATTTTTAATTCTCTTGAAGTGAATAACATAACAATAGCGAGAATTGGCACACATTGTTACGAGCACCTACATAAAGTATTAAAAAAAGTCTGTCTGTTTTTACAAACTTTTTATTTAGTCAGAAACTCTAATGATGTCTTTACACTGTATAATTCCTTGTATTTTGTTCATGTTGTATAAATAGTTGACCTAATGAAGTATATGGCTCGAAGTAGTTTATTCACTGGATTTTAAAGTACGTATCATAATTAGACGGATCAACAGTTAATTTCCACCAGACACGAACTAGAAGCTTGTCTCTCATTGGTTAAGGGAAACTGGGGAATCCTGAAAACCCTCGTTCCTCATATAGATCCATGTTTTTTTTTGGATTAGAAAGATTACAGGTCCAATTCCAAATAAAGAAAACAATTGCAATACGATCACAACACAAAAAGAAGAAAATTAAAAAGGTCTCATCTAGCTACCCGAGTCCAATTTTAATACAAAATTTGAACAAAACGACCGTTAAAATTTCTACAGCTTATAAAAAACTTGAGCTCAAAAAAGGAACGCCCAATCCTGGCTGAAAAGACCGAACTTTTTTAATCTTTCGTTCAAAAGCGCCGACAATAACCCGAGTTCCCTTGTTAGTTAACCCAATTTGTCCGTCTGTACGTGTATACCATTTTGATCGCACTTATTGTGCTCTTGTCCACAAATAAATTATATTGTTGAATGTCGGGAGGTAATTAGTTGGCTGTCGCAAGCTTTTAGTGCTAGTTAGTTTAGCTGTCGTACCTAGTATTATGTGAGGTTGTTGTTAAATACAACAACAAGATTCTAACAAGCCTTTTCCCAAACTATGTTGGGGTAGACTTCGAGTCCCACCGAATTTAGTTGAATACTAGTATTTTAATTGAAGTATCATACATACATACCATCGCACCTGTATCCCCGAAGGGTTAGGCAGAGGTGTACCAATGTACACCTCCATGTAATAGGGGGCGAGCCTATTGCCACTAACCGGGCACAAATCCAAACTCCGACCTGCTACTGAGAATTTCATAGAAGAACCTAATAACACCTTGGTCGACTTGGGAATCGAAACCAAGACCTCTAGCGTAGCAGTCGCGCTTAGCGCCACTAGGCCAACGAGGCATTGAATGAATGAAAAATGAGATTTGAAGTATCTAACCGCCATATTCCGAACAATATAATACCATTACCCTTACTAATATGAATTGTAGGGTTATCAAAAATGACGGGGAGGAAGTTTGTTGATTCATATTTGTTCAATCTATATATAAGGAGGTCTATGCCTACAGTGGGACTGCAATTTAGGATTGCAATAAAAATCTCAATAAAAACCTGTTTGTAACCAATAATGTCAATTAAAACTCAATTAATTATTTAGTATTCATTTATCAGAAGTTTTATTCAATTAGCATTATTTATTTAATCTTATCTGACACATAAAACAACAAATGAGAAACAATTTATTTATAAATATTTATTGTAACACAGTCAACCACATAAGAACCAACACTCATAATGTTTACAACTTTATTACAAAGGTTTTAAGGATTATTTTTGTAAAGTGTTGCATTTAAGTGCAGTGTACAGTGTACTGTACATTTTGGCAAACAATTTAATTAAGCATTCAATCTTATCCAAACTTTTACGAAGTGCATTTATTTTTGTTTTTGATGTAAGTGAAAACATTTAAAAGAATCTCCTTATCCTTTTGTACGTAGAGGCGACAAAAATAATCAAAATATTTGGTAAATTAGTTATTTAGGATATAAAGTATTTTACGTCTCAATCACTACTAGTACTTAAATTTTTATTTTTATGTCCATCTTTTAGATAAGATAAAAATATTAGACGCGTATTTTTTCTTTAGTCCCGTAAACAAAGAATTACGAAGATACAGCGAGTACAATTCTTGCGTGACGTCACGTTTGAGTACAAATTGTACCTAGCCGTGACGTCACAAGCCCCCACTCCTGAACTTTACAGCGGTTTATCTTCGTATTTTGTAATTTATTTGAGAAAAGAAAAAATATGTGTCTATTATATTTTGATTATCTAAATGGCGGACTAAATAAATTTTGACTTTTCATACCCAGTCATCTACCCTATTGCGGATTGGCAATACCAATATTCATCATCTCCCGAGCCTTTTCCCAACTATGTTGGGGTCGGCTACCAGTCTTACCGGATTCAGCTGAATACCGTATTTTACATGGAGTGACTGCCTATCTAACCTCCACAACCCATTATACTGGGAAACATAGTATACCATAGTAAGACTGGTTGTCAGAATTGACTTAACGTCTGCCAAAGATCTATGTATGACAGCCGGGACCTAATGTTTAACGTGCTTTCCGAAACACGGAGGGGTCTCGGTATATTATAAATGGTCACCCATCCACGGACCAACCGCGGCGAGCGCGGCTTAACCTGTATTATCGGTCAAACCGTAGCTTACACTTAGCCATGAGCCCCTCAATACCAATATCAATGCTAAAGTAACTCTATCTATTGTTGTCTCAGTTTATAAATTAATAATAAATTTACTAAACAATTGACCCGATATTACTGAAACTTAGTAGAACAGTAGCCTATGTTTTATCTCAAGAAAGAACAATACCACAGGCTTCTTTTTGCAGCGTTTAACACCCACGCATAAAGCCACGGGCAGTATCTACTGTTCTATTGAAAACCAAACCATATAAATACGTTTCATATTTCTAGGCTCCACCACCCACATAGCTCGGTATTTACATTCATAGTATAGGGTAGGTACATACGCATGGCTTCAATCTATACTACAAATGTAAGCCGATCTCCCGCCCACTCAAGAATCCTTGCAACGTCACATGAAGCTATTAAAATAGTTCAGTTGCTCATACTATAGTGGCCACAGCTCTTAATTACAAAAGAACGTATCGATCTAAAGTATCGATACTATAGTGCTGTACAACGAGCAAATTGCAACCCACTGGTATTTGAAGTTTACTTTTAGAATTTGTGGCCATAAGATCTGAGGGGTTATTTTTTAAATTGTGAGCAAATATGAAAAGATAAATGTGAATGTAAAAAGCTTGTCATTTTAATAATGAGTGCGGCTTATTAGCTGTTTATTCTCTTTTTTCTCTATGTTATGTTAGTGTGAATCTTACCTTTAAATGGATAGGTAATCAAATGCCTGCAAACCGCAAGCTATCTAATATTAAATAGGTGCCAGGCAGTATTATTTTCATCACTATTATCAATTTGTTATAAGCATTACCTACGTCCAAATGTGGTAAAATTGCGTTGCTGCATCATGTTTAACTTTTATAACACCATAACCATTTTTTACCATAAAAATCATAATCTCACAACAACTTATAACTACTACTTTTTTTGAACTTCTGTATCTGAATATGTTTATGTCAGACTTTATGGCCCCAACTGCATCTGAGCGCCCGCCATTGTAAATCGCCGCAAGTTAGAAGCACGCAACTTTTGATGGCCCCCGCCCGACACTGAAACATTCTCGTCAAGGCAGCTGCTATCATTAGTGGCATTCTATTGATGAATACAAGCTTAAACTTTACAGTTTTATAAGTTTAAAATTAAAAAGATGAAACTTATATTACGGCAAACCAATTATACATAGATAACATATTAACTTTTTTCTTCACAATAATTTAAAGTTTGTTCACAAAATTATAATGTAGGTGTAAAGATCTATTAATAAGTCTTTTCATACAAGTAAACTTTATTAAACTTTGTAAGTAAGAAGTATCTCACAAATTTAGGCTTTTCTACAAACATATTATTATATTATTATGTCAGACACTTGATGTTTCGCTTACTTTTAAAACATAAGTGCAACAACCTTAAAGTATAGATAAGAAACTAAAGAGTGAGCCTATCAGTGTATGAACCGTGAGCACTAGTATGAACTAGTTTTATCGTAAATTTTATATCAAGACGGAGCGCGCCGTTTTAATAAAACTATCTAAAACCCTAATATTATCCTAACAATGTCGAAACCATCGACATTTTTGCATATAAGTCGGTCCTTGCGCGAAAAATAACTTTAAATCAGTAAACGAATGTACTAGATACAGACAAAAAGTGCTCTCGCTTGGCACGAAGGAAAACTAGCGATACTAGCGGTCTATAGTATATCTAAAGTCTATGGCAACAACACATTGTGACTTGTTAAAAGCTCAAAAAAGAGTTTTAAATAGAATCACATTTTAAATTAAGAATCCTTTTATAAAAGACATTGTATAATGTCGATAAAGGAATTTGAACGACATAGCTTGGAAAAAGTGCAGAAGAAACATCACGGAATTTTAAGTGATATTTTTCTGGTTTACTTTTAACATTTTAAATCAAATATTTTTAGTGGAAATATTTGAGAAATTAAGATAGAAAGAAAAGTATAGGAAGGAATAGGAATAGTATAGGAAGAAAAAGAGTTTTAATGTAAAAAGTAGGTATAAGAGTACTTGTGTTCATGATTAATATTTTGATGGTCGTAAAAAGTTTCGTGACATAAGGATTAAAGTCGTTCAATGATCTAATAAAGGTTAGGACAAACTTCGAGGTAAATTATAACATAACATAACATACTATCACGCCTGTATCTCCGAAGGGTTAGGCAGAGGTGTACCAATGTACACCCACAGTTCGCCGGTATGTTTAGGTCCCATGTAATAGGGGGCGAGCCTATTGCCACTAACCGGGCACAAATCCAAACTCCGACCTGCTACTGAGAATTTCATAGAAAACCCCAATAACATCTTGGTCGACTTGGGAATCGAACCCAAGACCTCTAGCAGTCGCGCTTAGCGCCACTAGGCCAACGAGGCAGCGAGCAAATTATAAAACCGTTATAAATGTTATCGCGACTATTCGTTACTGTAAAACATTTCATTAAAATGTATTTTATTGTTTGGGGATAGTATACATTTTGTAAATCTGACTTTTACTGTTTCAGACTTTCAGCAGTGGTTGATTCCCGAAAGAATACTGTAACGCTAGCTGCAGTAATTCCTTTCAGAATATTTATGCCATTTTATGCCTATTATAACATGTCGTTCACCAAAAGTGGAAAATATTCTTGACGGGCCTGTTGGTCTAGTGGTTAGTGACCCTGACTGCTATACCGGAGGTCGTGGGTTCGATTCCCACCCAGGACAAATGTTTGTGTGATGAGCAGGATCATTTGTTCTGGTTGTCTGGGTGTAATTTATCTATAATATGTATGTATTTAGAAATATATAAGTATGTTTATCAGTTGCCTGGTTACCATAACACAAGCTCTGCTTAGCTTGGGATCAGATAACCGTGTGTGAGTTGTCCCGGAATATTATTATTATTATTATATTATTCTATTATTTATTTAATAAAATACATAATAACTAAGTAATAAAATAGTAGAAATATTAAAACTTAATAAATAAAAAAGAGTTTTACACAAAAATATAATTCAATTATTAAAAACAACTTTAACTAAAAAGTAGAATAGGCTAGTTAAAAGCTTTGAACCTAAAACCGATTTTAATACGAACATAACATCAACAAATGACTATCAATATTCACTATAACAACAAAATAGTGACACAACTTTTGTTTTTTATTATTTTCAAAATTGAATTTTCATTTCAACTTCTAACACTTGGAACTTCGGACAAGGGAACCGTCCCGATGGTCAAAACGTGTCTGGAATAATGTTACAAGTTGTTCAATAAAAAACTAAAAGTTTGGAAACACAATTTCTTGTGTCGCAACGACGACGCTTGCTTTATTATATTGGCGAAGTTGCAAGTTTAAGTGGTTGTTTTTTTTTAAATAATAACTTTATTTTGAAATTTCGTTTGCCTAACACAGGGACGCAAAAAATAAATTATAAAAATATAAACTCGTCACGCAATTTTTTTAATTACAGGCAGGACAACTGAGCAAGCCCCTCGTCTGAAGGTAAGAAAACTTTTTTTTAAATAAGAATTATTACTTAAGTAATATAATGTCTATTTATCTGTGGCATACCATCTCTAAAATTAATTAACGGAATTTGATGCGGTTTTGTCAGTTTGGAAACTAATCTAGAGTGCTCTTAGCTATAATAAAATTTTGGAAGCGTTTTTCTAAAATATATATAATGACGAAATGTAACAATGTTTTTTCTTTACATATATCTGTAAGTAGTATCGTCATTTTGTGTTATTTAATAATAAAGAAAACATTCCCTTTACATATTCCACAAAAAACCCCAGCAAGCAGATCTTTTCACGAACTTTAATTAAAATCCTTACCCAAAAAGATCGTTGATACAACCTTCGATTTAACATAAGTTGGATATTAACCCTACGTTATTGACTCGGCTTTGCTCGGCTTTATTCGGGTTCACTCGGCTATAAGAACTATGGAATAACCAATAAAAGAACGCTAGGTATTGGTAAACGATATCGTTGTTGGCTTTATTATAAGTTATTAAAGACACGCTTGAAAACTATGGAAAGGCGAAGATTGTCATCTGTTCTTTACGCTTATATTATATCTTTGATCATAATATTTGACTTATATTTGAAATAGCAACTGTTATTTTTATGTAAAAGTTTAAAAGTTGCATCGAAATCCTTTCAGCAATTTTCTCGGGTAGCATCAATCTTTTTATATTTTTTTTTTTTTTTTTTTTTTTTTGTTCAGCCCTTTACGGGTGTATTAGGGTACAGTTTAATTAAAAAATTAAAGAAATTTGAACTATGTATTCTGACTGTAAATAATTTCATTTAAAACATGTTTTATTCACTAGCTATATCCACAAAAAAAGGTTGGTATACCTTTGTAACCTTGATTAGCACCTAACAACACAAGCCCTAAAGAGGCGTTCTACCAAATTGCACTTTACCAAATTGCGAGCAACGGGTTAAGAGAAAACAGGTTTTGTTAATACGCGGCTTTTATATGTTTTCGTTTCGTTATTTATTTTGGAGTTAAGGTAGATAGAATAGAATAGAATACAGGTAGATAGAATAAATTACTCTTTCTTTCTAATAATCAGTGATCCACTGGCGTAAAAAACGGTCTTAACAAAAGTAAAAGGGGCCTAACTAGACAACTTATAATAAGGCATTAGCAACAACAAAATTTTGAAACAGCCATCTCAAACGAATCGCCTAGATTAAACCTGACCAAATAGAATGCGCAATATTAGAAGATCAAACAGGTATTTTATATAAAAAATTCTTCACAATCATAATTCCTCACCGTATGTTGCAGTTAAAACGTATAAACGTTAACATCAGTAAGCGACGACGCGCGGACATTCTGAGTTATGCCCGAGACGAAACTAACAGACGCCATATTTATAAACGTAGGATGGTGTGTGGTGCAAGCGATGAGTGATCGCGTTTTAATGTACCTATTGTTTTGTTCACTTTTTTGTTCGTGATTCTTAAACATTATCTTTTAGATATTATTGTTTTGACAGTCCGGTTTATTAATGTAAATGCCTTTGAATGGATTATGTATGTCTGAAGTAATACACTTCTCATCAAAAAAATCGAAACACCTCGCAGTTTATGATTTGATAAGGATTATCAGAAAAATGTGTATATTTAGGAATAAATGTAAAATGTCATTTAATAGTGAGTAGTATGAGGTTTTTAAATCCTAATGTTAATGTTCTAAATTCAAATTAAGTCTTCATAGGTTTCGTATTTTGTATAATGAGTAATTTTTACCCTGTATGGAATATGAAGGAAATGGGTAAAACAACACGCGTAAATGAAAAAAAAATGTAAGAAACGTTTATTTAATAACTTGTATTCCCTCCGCGAGCTCTTATTACTGCTTCCATACGGTTCTTCATCGATCGGATGAGAGTCACGATCACATGTTGTGGTATATTATCCCATTCCTCTTGGATTGCATTTTGCAGCTGGCTAAGTGTTTCTGGGGCTGGATCTCTTGCTCGAATTCGTCTCTTTAATTCATCCCATAGATGTTCAATGGGATTCATGTCCGGGCTTCTTGCTGGCCATACCATAATGGAGATACCGACTTCGGTAAGATAATCTCGTGCGACGCCCGCGGTGTGAGCTCTAGCATTGTCGTGCATGAATATGAAGTCGTTGCCAATAAAATGTGCATAGGGCATCACATGAGGTTCAAGACACTGTTCGATGTATCGATGAGAGTTTAGTGCAGGCAGCCGTGGCCCAGACACAAAGGCAAGTTCTGTCTTACCGTCGGCGCTGATTCCACCCCAAACCGTCCACGAACCGCCACCATAGCTGACCTTTTCTTCAATGCAGCATTGTGCAAAGCGTTCTCCATCTCTTCTGTAGACCTTGTTCCTTCCGTCGTTACCATACAGCATAATTTTACACTCATCAGAAAACAGTACTTTGCTCCACTGAAGGTATGACCAAGTTAGGTGCTCGCGTGCAAAGTTAAGGCGCGCTCTTCGATGGTCTGCAGTTAATTTAGGCCCATTCGCTGGCTTATGCGGTGCCAATCCGCGTTCCTTCAACCTTCTTCTTATTGTAGAGTCACTTACAGCTACTCTTCGTACAACGCGAAGCTGCTGCTGCAGTTGAAAAGCGTTAAGGCGTCGATTTCGTAAAGAAGTTGTTACAATAAATCGATCATCTCGCTCAGAAGTGACCCGATTCCTGCCAGATCCTGAACGGCGCGTGAACGAACCAGTCTCCCGATAGCGTTTGTAGACTCTATGAACAGATGATAAGCTTAGATGCAATCTTGCAGCCACAACACGCTGACTAAGTCCAGAATCCAGCAATGCCACCACTTGGGCGGCTTCTGCGGGCGAAGTATCCATATGTTTTAGAAAAAAAAGTTTTTTCAGACGTCCCAAAGTCACAGTAAATGAAATAAGAAACAAAAAGTTTAAAGACAAGCGCTAATTTTTAGTTTTTAAACGAGAAACGTACTCCAACCCTAAATACACATTTGTCTCAAAACAGTGATTAATTTCATTTATAGGATAAACAAATGAAATTCTAATTTCGAATTTTGATTTTTTTCTTCTTACTGTAATGACCAAACTGCCAGCTACACAATAATGTTTTTTTTTTCATGGAATTAATTCTCTTTTGTAAAAAATTAGGACAAAAACAATAAAAACGAAAGTGTTTCGATTTTTTTGATGAGAAGTGTAAATACGTCTCATCAGGAATATTGTCAACTTGTTTATAGCAATCTGCTGATAGATAAAAACGTCTTGCAGCATGCAAAGTAATGTAATTGAGTACAATATATGACTTAGCTAAGATAGGTATTTTGTTACTTATCTGACGGATAAAAGGAAGAGAGACAGACTAAACTTTAAGTCCATTATCATAGATATAAAACAACTTAGCTGCGCTTCAGTTTGAATTGAATATAAAATTAATTCACCATCACCTGTAACTTGTACCACACCCCCTGCAATGAGTGATGCGCGCACGTAAATATTTATATGAGAAATGTATTTTTGCCACAACTATGCATATCCCGTGTGTTGTTTACACACATAACTGTCACAACATACACTATAAATAATACACGTGTAAGTTATCTAAATAAACAACTTATTAGTTTGAATATTTACAGTATTTTTGTATGGTACATTTATAATATTTATGTATAAACATTTGGTTCACCTGATTTTTTAACTGCTCATAAACTTCTCACAAAATCTGAGCCATCGAAGTCTTAAAGATAATCCGGGACAACTCACACACGGTTATCGGTAACCAGACAACTGATAAACATACTTATATTTCTAAATACATACATATTATAGATAAATTACACCCAGACACAGAACAAATGATCGTGCTCATCACACAAAGATTTGTCCTGGGTGGGAATCGAACCCACGATCTCAGGTATAGCAGTCAGGGTCACTAACCTCTAGACCAACAGGCCCGTCAAAAGATATGTAGATATAAAATGGTTTTGTGCTTATTTAGTACCTTTGCCAGAAATCTTAATCAAAATGACCTTATTTAGCGTCACTAAAGAACATTAGATATTTAGGCTAAGTACAAAAGCAACATCTTTTTATTTCCAGCATATGCTGACTCACTCCCACTGCTGGTCAAAGGCTACCTATACGTTTCTTCTGTAAATCCTTATCCTTCGCTACCTCGAACAAACCCTCTCGCCCAAACGGTATACAGGCTGTTAAGGAAACCTTGTCCGACCCGAAAGGGTGATACAGGGCTCATAATCACATGCCCCAATAAAATATTAAATTTGGAATATTTTTGATAATAACAATAAAAATGAATTTTGAAATAACCATTTTTTGCCGCAAATTTCCCTAAATTTGAGATAGAAACAAAAATTACAACACCATTTTTGTCGGTATTATTCGCGGCCTTTTATTTTGATCACTGGGCAGCACCTGTGACGACGCCGAAGCTCTCTCTCGAGTTTTGAGAAAAACATTTTTTTTTCCATTTTTTTTTATTTTTAATGTAATCAGATATCGATACTTCATCATCATCATATCAGCCTGTTGCAGTCCACTGCTGGACATAGGCCTCCCCCAAGGAACGCCACAGCGCACGATCTCCCGCCCTTTGCATCCAGTCACTGCCAGCTGCCTTCTTCAGGTCATCGGTCCATCTAGCCGGGGGGCGTCCTACACTACGTTTGCCTAAACGTGGTCTCCATTCAAGAACCTTCCTGCTCCACCTCTCGTCGGTTCTGCGACAGATATGACCAGCCCACTGCCACTTCAGCTTGCTACATTTTTGGACAATATTAGTCACCTTGGTCTTATGTCGTATGATCTCGTTCCGGATCTTATCCCTTTATGAGATCCCCAACATAGACCTTTCCATAGCACGCTGAGTGACGTGCAGTCGGTGGGCCAACTTGACTGTCATGTTCCACGTTTCGGCTCCGTAGGTTAAAACTGGTAGGACGCATTGGTTAAACACCCGGCTTTTCAGGCACTGCGGCAGTGTCGACGTCAGGATATGACGCAATTTCCCAAATGCTGCCCAGCCAAGCTGCACTCTTCTGGCGATTTCCCGCTCGAAGTTGTCTCTACCGAGTTGCAGTATTTGCCCAAGGTAGACATACTCTAGGACAACCTCGAGCGTAGTGCCCTCGACGGAAATTGGTTCCGGGATGACATGTTTGTTGAACATTACCTTTGTCTTGTCCAAATTCATCCCAAGTCCCACACGTCTCGAGGCAGCGTTAAGACTGTGCAGCATTTTTTGCAGATCCTGCAGCGATTCTGCCATAATAACTATGTCATCGGCAAAGCGAAGGTGCGTAAGATATTCGCCATTTACATTGATGCCCAGTCCGTTCCAATCCAGCGTCTTGAACACATCCTCCAGTGCATTGGTGAACAGTTTCGGAGATATGACATCTCCCTGTCTAACACCTCGGTGCAGCTGGATGGATTTTGTTCGGTGGTTTTGTACTTGGACGGACATTGATGCCATACTGTACAGGCTTCTTAGCACCTTCACGTACCGCCAATCGACTTGGCATCGCTGCAAGGATTCCAAAACAGCCCAGATTTCGACCGAGTCGAAGGCTTTCTCATAGTCCACAAAGGCCAGGCACAGGGGCTGGTTATACTCTTCGGACTTCTGTATAACCTGCCGCACCGTGTGAATGTGGTCTATGGTACTGAAACCTTTGCGAAACCCAGCCTGTTCCGGTGGCTGGAATGCGTCAAATCTTGCGGAAAGACGGTTTGTGATGACCCTCGAGAACAGCTTGTAAACGTGACTCAGGAGCGTGATTGGCCTATAGTTTTTCAGGAGACTTTTGTCTCCTTTCTTGAAAAACAATGCCACCACGCCCCCACTCCACGCCTCCGGAGTGGTCCCATTGGCTATGACGGAATTGAAGAGCCTCTTAAGTTCGCCAAGCACAGGTTGGCCTGCAGCTTTTAAGAGCTCAGATGTGATTCCGTCTTCGCCGGGAGCCTTCCCATTACTAAGCTGTCCGAGGGCCGCCTCAATCTCATCTTCCTCCACGTCTGGGAGATCTTCGGTGAAGTGGCGGGTAAGCTTGGCCCTTGGGTCGTTCGCGTCGGGCTGCGGCTATAGGGAATGCAATGCGTACAATCGGCCGTAAAAGCCTTCGATTTCGGCCAGAATCTCTGGAACCGATGAGACGATTCTGCCATCCGAGGTTTTCAGCTTTGTCAGGTGACTTTTTCCCAGCCTTTTAGTGAAGACCTTCGACCCCCGATTCTGCTCAATCGCCTCCTCTATGAGGCGAGTATTGTAGCTGCGGAGGTCGCGTCTCACCAGTTTCCTGATCTTTTTATGGGTACCAGACAAAGCTTCCTCTGGCATTTCCCGTCGACGTTTCATCAGTTCCAAAGTCTCGCCCGAAAGTTTGGCCTCTCGGCACGCTCGCTTTCCCTTCAGGTGCCTGTTTCCCACTTCGCGTATGACTCCAATCACACCATCAAGGTCTCTGTCCACGTCCTCAGTAGTTTCCAAAGCAGCGAATCGGTTTCGGAGCTCCAACTGGAATATTTTGGAGTCTTGGCCGACCTGGACCAGTGTCGGACGAAGAGTCGACCTCATCATGCGGCTTCTTTCCAGCTTAATATTGATATTTAGGGTGCCTCTTACCAGTCGGTGGTCGCTACCGGTGTTAAACCTATTTACCACAGAGACATCCCTAAATATATGCTTCTTGTCCGACATTATAAAGTCTATCTCATTCTTCGTCTTACCATCGGGGCTTAGCCAGGTCCACTTTCTCTGGGGCTTCTTCTCGAAAAAGGTGTTCATGCAGAAGAGCCCCTGCATACTCAGAAAGTTTACCAGCATTCGCCCCCTGTGATTCCTGGTTCCATAGCCGTGCTGTCCTACACACGATTCGTCGCGTTCCTGTACTCCTACTTTGGCGTTGAAGTCGCCCATGACAACGGTGAAGTGGGTCTTGGTTGTATGGTGTATGGCCTTGGATATATCTTCATACATGGCCTCGACCACATCATCCGAATGCCCTGTCGACGTCGGCGCATATACCTGTATGACTTTGAGGGAGTACCTCTTGGTCAGTTTTAGTACAAGGTACGCTACCCGGGTCGACACGCTGGATATCTCCAACACGTTGTCACGGAGATCTTTGTGGACAAGGAAACCTACGCCACCTTGGGAGAGTTGGTCTCCCTCTCGGAAGGAGAAAATGTGGCCAGATTCCAAGGTCATCGTGTCCTCCCCCTGTCTTCGAACTTCTGACAACCCTAGAATATGCCATCTGATGTTTTTAAGCTCTTCCTCGAGTTCGACCAGGCCTTCATCCAGCCGTAGACTGCGTCCGTTGTACGTTGCCAAGGTCAGTGGTTTGTGACAGCCGTCCGTAGCCCGGGGATTCTTCGCACCCCCTGCCCTACCGTAACCGAGGCCGCTGCCGTGACCCAGAATAGTAGGGCGGCCGGGAACTAGGGGCCGTGGTTTTTTTCTTTTATTCATGGGGGGTACATGCCCGTACTCACCACGCTGGGCAAGCGGGTTGGTGAGCGCAGCACAGAGCCTCGCATCAGTGACGCTGCTGCCCGCCACTGGCCAGAGATATTTGGCTCTGCGTTTAGTTGGTTATACCGCCAACGGTTCGGTCGCCAGAGCCTCGTCCGTTATCCAGCAGGGTGCACCACGGGCAGGTGAGGTTGGCACTTGGGGCAGAAGATGTGCGTTTGCCCCCTTACACCCCACCCCTTACACCGATATCGATACTTAACAACACCTTAACGGGTCGGACAGGGTTTTCTTAACACTCTGTATACCCAAAAAATACTACCATCTCTTCCTAGCCATATAATAAGAATTTGTTATTCTTTAGTGTTGATAACGAATCGATCCGAAGGTAGGTAGATCTAAAGCAACCTTTATGTCAATTATTGGTCAAAGCTGAAATGGAATCCTAAATTCCAAGTGAACGGGTTTAAGACAATTGGCAGATTGGTCGTTGCTAAGCGGCTTATGTACTAAATTGAAAAGCTCTGAAGTTTTCATTTCGTACGCAAATCCTGCAGAGATTTTTTTTACTTGATTTTGGGACATAAGTGCGCTTTTTAACCGTTTACAAAGGTTTTTTTCTTTTTTCGAATGTTATCTTAGCGATGTGCCCGATAAAATTTGAAATAATATTGTCTTCAAACATATACATATATATACACCTATACTTCAGTGGTGGTCTCATAAAAATTGAGTTGAAGTCGGTCAACATCTATCTCCAATTTTTTTTTGTCTTTCGTTATATATTTCCGTCTTACCCTTTCACAGGAACCTGCAAAATCAATAAATTCTGCTCAAAGGTTTCATCCTAAAGAAGCCATGATCCAAACCATTTTCACGCCTTTAAAAGCCTATTCCCTATTACCCTTGACGGCTATAGGCTTCGTAAACATTCCCAAGTTCATCAAAACGAAGTACGAAACATCTGCGAATCGAGGGCATCACATAAACCCTTTAAAAAGATTCCTTGAAGAGTATTAAAAAAACTCTCATCATAAATATGTAGAGAGACTTATCTTCCCTTTATAGAGGTCTTATTACTATCCTATAAGCTACATTCACGGGATTTTGATCATTATATGACCTCAACATAAAGGCCTTTTTTCCGTGTGGTAATTTTTTTAGGATGCAGGGAAAGGGTATGACAGTTTATGGTCACTTCACGGTTACCCAGACATTCTAGTTTTAAGGAGCAAACAAATTGGGAACGAATTTGTTTCTCTGTTAAGTATCTAGATTCTGATAGGATAATTTAGTAGGCTGTAAGATGTTCAGTCAGTCGAAAGCACTTATTCTAGTTTAAAGTGCGTGCCCGCCAAGGATCAATATTATCACATAATTTATTTATCACCTACAAACAACAGTGTAGAGTGTAAATAATGTTTAATAATGTGCCATGTAAATAATATTGAATAATTGGTAATTTAATTGTGTATCATTTTCTTTTCTCGAATTATTTATTTAATAGTGAAACTAAATTTGTTTGCGTAGTGATTTAAAAACTGTGTTTTGACCAGCTTCTTACTTCACTTCACATCTATACTAATATTATAAAGCTGAAGAGTTTGTTTGTTTGTTTGGTTGAACGCGCTAATCTCAGGAACTACTGGTTAGAATTGAAAAAATCTTTTTGAGTTACATAGTCCATTTATCGAGGAAGGCTTTAGGATATATAACATTACGCTGCGACCAATAGGAGCTAAGCAGCAGTGAAAAATGTCACAAAAACGGGGAAAAATATTCATACTTGAAAGCTTCCGTTGCGTGCGCTGCGTAAACGGTTCGAGTTACCCAAAATATATGTATGAAAGAACTGTTCCTCTTTAAATGATCTAAAAAAATGTCTGCGACAGACTCACTATATATAACCTTTTTAAAGGTAATCATTTGGTCGAAATTAATGCATTATTGCCAATTATTTGCTACAGAGTTTTATCAACATAATATTAACTAAAATTATCATTTACGCAGAAATACTTTTTTTTTTACTTCTTAATCGCGGTCATAATAACAGAAATTGACGCGGACGAAGTTGCTGGTATCAGCTAGTAAGTAGATAAATACCATCTTAATCTTTGAGGTTTAAGGCCATTTCACTGTTTTCCCCAAAAGCATCTTGATTTCTTTCCCACAAACATTCTTCAGAGTCATCAAAAGTATACATTTGACAAATCCCTTTTCCCACAATGCCGCTTGTAAAAGTTGTCGCATTTAACATCGTGCTTCTTTTGTCCCGGATTTGAATTACTGTCCGGTTAACGACAAGCCTTGACAGATTTACGGGCTAACATATGTTTAGATTTATGGTAGGATCTGGACTTGGGCTTTTTCAGAGGTTTATGAATTGGTAAGTATGGAAGTGTGTATTTAGTTCCTACTTTCTGTTTGTCAATTTCGACGGAAAGCAAAGATTTGCGTCCGACTTTTGCAGTGGTACATAAATAAACATAAATTTGATTGGCACATCTTCATTTCAAGATCATTTCTTGAGTAGCTTTAAAACTTTAAAATTATCTTGCGTGGTTGCAAAATTTACTTTTGGCCGAAGAAAATCACAGGAAATAATTGCCCAACTAAGCATACCCTTGACTGGCGTCTAGCAGACTAAAGTAAATTAACCAAAACACATAATATACTTAGCTTTTATACCTATCTTTATACGTATTAACCAAGTCTATTCAATTACACAACAGCACTTTGCCAATACCAAATCGATTCCACCAAACCGATTTTCACACATCGATACTACGATTATCAACCGTTTGTCCAGAAAACTAATTCGCACGACGAAAACCCCGATATCGGTTTCTCATAACCTATTTCGCAATATAGAGCTGGAACTAAAATAATAAGAGTCTGAAGGTCACGGGATAATGTTCCTTTGTATTGTAAGGTCAAGTGCGACGACCCTTGGTTACTAGGGATGGACCGAGTTTCAGTTACATGTTCAATATGAAAATAGAGGGATCAAAATTTGAATACTGGCTTGGATAATTCCTTGTTTATGTGGTGTATTTTTTTCGATTCTAATATGTTTTTCAATATTAGGACCAATTTAACCAAATATTTGTCGTCGAACATTTTTAAATACAAAATTTGACACCAGCTTAAATTTCTTTAGAAGATATCGCATAATTATGTTACTTTTTGGTAATTCGAGATATATCTGAAAAATAAAATTCTTGAGGTGTTTTTTTTTTTATCTGTCGGCCTTGTAATTACATTTCGTAATTTATTTTCCATATTTTTACTGTATAACAAAGTTTTAACTTTTAAATACTGATCCTGCTAATAAATATAGGAAGAAATCTTTCTAGTTATTTTAGTATTGGTCCTACCAAAAACTCAAGTTCATATTTACAACATCGTGCATTGGTCAAGCTTCTATCCCGTCTCTAGCAAGAGCCTTAAATACGGAAACGATAAGGCGTTCGGGTCACAACACGACATTCCTTCTAATTGAGGTCTTTAGCGGCAAAAGGAAATATTGCGGGAAGAGACTGTAAAAACATTTCATGTTTGTGTTTGTGTTTTGTTTTGTTTGGTAAGATATGAGTTTATCGGCTCAGGACAGCCGACATCGGTAATATTCATCGTGGACGTGGTCGAGGTTTCGAGAAGATCAAATTTATTAAAGAAACATCGAAAGAAATCCATAGTACACTTTCAATCGATCGTTAAAACACTTTGCAATAAGGGTCTAATCAAAACTCGACGACCTCCGTGGTTGAGTGGCGTACGCACCGCTTTTCAAGGTGTCGCTCAGCTCTGCGGCTCCAGCTCTGAGGTCCCGGGTTCGATCCCCGGACGGGTCAATGTAGAAAACCACTTTTCTACATTGTCCCGGGTCTGGGTGTTTGTGGTACCTTCGTTGTTTCTGAATTCCATAACACAAGTGCTTTAGCAACTTACTTTGGGTTCAGAGCAATGTATGTGATGTAGCCCGCATAAAAAAAAAAACTATCAATGATTGCATCGAATTTAGACGATTCGTCGTAAATGTGGTTCGCGGACCGTCATGGGACCGTCCTTTCTTTTCAAGTGACGTCCATCTTCCGCCGCGCTGCCAACTTCCCGACGCACGCTCCGTCAGAATGACTGTTGTATTTCGACCTTCATTGAGCGGCGCCTTCAAGATTTTGTTTGTTTGTTGTTTGGTGATGTATTAGTGTATCTGCCAAATTATTGCCATTTTAAATAATAACAATGTCAAAGAATTTGATGAGATGGGGATAGAATAAGCATTCGCTCGTTTGATGTAAATCTTATGCATGGAAACCATCAGTTAGTTATATAGAAAAAAATATACTAAAATATTTCTTTAATTTATTTGTAGCATAGCTATTTTAAAACAGATTTACTGTTTCAGTATGGATAGATAGTATCATAAATTCAGTGAAATTAAGTTATAATGACATTTAGATTATCATTATTACAGGTAAACAAAGAATGTATATTACGGTCAAGTAAATATGCCAACGTAGCTCTGCCTAATTATCTACATTATATTCATGGTTCTTAAATCAATTGAATCTTAGATCTCCCACACAATAGCAGGAACTTTTAGTTCAATAAAGTTTAAAATGGAAGGCGAGCAAGCAGATATTTGCAATGCGATGCGAATTCGCATTTATGTGTGTGAACCCTTATTTAAAATCAGGTCTAAAAATAGTCAAGGATTACCTAAAAATTTGTAGCATTGCTTTGTCATCAATCAGACCACTTTTATTGTAAATTGTAATGTTAAATGTATGTGATGTGGCTGTACTTTTATTATTAATCTATCTGTATATATAAAAATGAATTGCTGTCTCGCTATAAGTCGAGAACTGCTGGACAGATTTGGGTAATTTTGGTATTGAATTATTTGTGGAAGGTCAGGGAAGGTTTAAAAGGTGAATAAATATGAAAATAGTCGGAGTTAAATTAAAAAAAAAAACAATTTGTTTTAAGGTTATTTGAGGCAGTACGAAGTCTGTCGGGTCAGCTAGTAAGTAAATAAATAAATAAATAAATATTTGACCATCTATCTCTTGCATTTTGTTTAGCCACTCAAGTAAACAGTGACAAGCAATTACTTCAGAACTAAATGTTAAAGATAAGTCTACACATTTCCTCTGGCTAAAACAGGCTTTAAGGGAGTAATTAATGACATCGGGAGCTTAGCCAAACCAGACCGTTTACCCTTTTGTGGTGTCATTGGACAAGGAACTTAAGAAAATTAATGGATCCAGTACTTAATTAGGGTATTATAGTAATTTTGAAGCTATTTTGGGCAGTTTTATCATCAATCTAAAGTTTTTCATTTATGACTGTAATACTTTCGAGGAGTTTGAATTTTTTGATAAACTTCTGTGTCGCACATGTTTCAACCGCGAATAGTCAAATACAACTTTAAGACGTAAGTACTTTTATTTATATCCGTTGCATAATTTTACTTCAAAATGACAGAGTCAGTATGATACTTAACAGTGACTTGAGTTGTGTTGAGTGATCGACCATAAAGGAACAACTTTTAATCCAATTTAAATATTTTATTTGCTAAACTTCACAGAAGATCAAAAATCCTAGTGTAGAACAATGTTTTCATAATTCTAACAAAAAAATACCGACTTCAAAATAAGTCTAATATTTATTTCTTATGGATCCCACTGTCAAAATTGGACAAAAATACCACCTTTCTAATAAAAAAAGAATCATCAATATTTGTTCACCCAGTCAAAAATTCTGTGGTAACCAACATAAAAAATACAGTCTAGTTGAGTACCTCCTCCTTTTTTGAAGTCGGTTAAAAATTGCAAGAATTCCAACGTCCAAAGGTAAAAAAGTACCAATTATACCCAGTAATAAAATTTTAAAAGAGCTGTTATGAAAACTCCAATCGCTTGCAATGAAAACGAGGCATTCAAGCGACGACCATTAATAATTTCACACTGGGTCTCGTCACGTTTGAATTGTGTTCTTTAATTACTCGTGTGATGATTGCCCCTTTTTACTTTTTTTTTATTTGTATGTATTTAAATTGAAATTGTCTTATTTTTGAGTATGTGTAAAAGGTTTTTTTATTTTTTTAAATTTAATTATTTTTTATATATAATTCATACTATACTAATGTTTTAAGATGTAGGTAAAAAATGTAAAACTAAAAAATAGTGCATGTGGTGTTAGCCTTTAAGTAATTGTTACACTTATAAATGTATTATTCTTGTGTAAACTCAACGCAATAGTTTTGTGTAAACAATTGTTGGTTAACCTGAACTAAATAAATAAATAAAAACTGAGGCAGTTTGGTTAATGCTAAGTGTATCCATACTTGATTGTAATTAGGCATAACATGGTTTCCTGGAATGGAGAAAATTTGGTATGCTTAATGGATAAGCGGCCTTTTTACAGCCCTTCAGTGAATAACATTACTAAATGTGAGACACATTTTTAAGTTTAATCGAAAACATACTTTGCAACAATTCATTGCAAACATACAGTCAAAATGGCCTTATGTTTGTAGACAACTCTCTCATATATTAGTAGTTTCATATAAGAACAAAACATATTGAGTTATCGTATAACTTTCGCAAATAGTTAACAATTCGGTCGGTTTAGTTGCCGGTCGTCAGATTATCCGTGTTCGTAACAAGACTGTTAGCGGGTCGCAGGTGGTTATCCGGAGCTTTGAGATGCCAGGGTAGCGTCAACACGGCAAACACAATTGTTTTTTTTTTACAATTTCATATGGCCATCCTGGACTTAGTTGGCCCGAGACAAATGAATAGGACCTACAAAGTTGCGCATGTTGTCCTGACATTGATCCCGTCACTATCGCATAACTTTTTAAGTACAGGTGATACAAACACGACTTAAATAGTGCTTATAAACAATCAACTCAGCCCAGGTAGCTAAGGTTTAATATGCTTGATGGGTATATGTGACTATTCTAAAAGAGCTTGTTTATTTCATTTGTGTTGCTTAGTTGCTTTCAAATAGACCTAATAGTTCGTGTAAATTACGATAAGTGATGTCACTTCTTCTTCTTTATAGTATGCAGAACTAAATGTTTGCAACTGCTTTAAATAAATACTTTATTTATTATCAGCTGTGTTTGCTATCGCTACAAGAATAGAGACAGATGGAGTTCCGAAGCTATGTATTAGTCGTTTAGAGAGGCATCCTACGTTCCGGCTTTGTTTCAAACGATGTTAGGTGCAAACTGATAATACTGCACTCATTACTTCACTCATACTTCAATAACCTTACAGTTTGAAAACAAAAGAGAATATAGACATCCTTGTTCATATGTGTTTGTGTGTGTGTTCAATACGCCAACTAAATAATTAAAATATACATTAAAATTAAAAGCTAAGGTTTATATTCAATTTTAAGAAAATTTTGATACTTACGGCAGTCAGACTGGTTGAAACGTAAACAAGTAAATTCGAAGTAAGCACATTTATTTTATTCAAAATAAGAAGATTTTGACATAATGGCGAGTGTTGGCATAGTATTAAGGTAATGTAATATAAACTTAGACCAACAAAACACCCTCATTAAATACTTATCAAATCTAGCAAAGGAAAGAAGTGCGTGAAAAAGGAAAAATCTAAGGCTTTTCCTGCAGTGCTATAGTAGGTACGGACTTAATAGGTTAAAATAAAACAAAACCCGTAGCAAACTGTTAAAGGTAAATAACAAATGAAGGGTATAAACCTGCCAAATAACGATTTGTTAACACTGGCCCAGAATTTCGGTAGACAGTGGATAGATGTACTGTATTCTATTAAACATGTTTTATTGGAATGGGCGTTGGTCACAGGAAGCGCGTTTACATAAACGCTACAGGACAGTGTTTCGAAGTAGGATTACTTATTAGTTTTAGACAGGCACAAAGGAATTCTATACCTACAGCCCCTACAGGCATCGTAGCAAATAACAGCCTTGACTGTTAAAACAGGTAACAATTTGAGATTAACTTATACGCTGAAATATTAAATGACCAAAAAATTTAGTTAATGAAGAGTCGCCAAAAAGCAATAATAAAGAGTTCTAGAAACCCAATCTAGAATGCTTTTCAATACCCATTCATTTAACTATGAATTTTCGAAAAAAATGCAATTTGCGTTTCTCAATCATTGAATAAAATTTTGTTAGAAGTACCTAACTTCCACATATTTCAGAGTTTTACATGCTATAAGCTTACAGTGTGACCTCACCTCACTAACGGACATTACCGCCAGTAGGCTGTTAGTAACCTTGTGCCACGTCACTACAAGTCGTTATGTCGCAGCACTACTGTACACATGTAACCTGTTTAATGGGCGCAGATTATTGTCTATGGCGAGACTATGGACCATCCGAAAAGGGTATTAAAGAGGGTAGGATGACTCAAAATCGTTGTAATGTTTGTATGATTTAAGATTATTTTATAAGGGACCTTCTTACTGAGAAATACTGGAAAGAGCAGCGCTGCAAGACCTCAAGACACAGTGAGCTCAAATTGCGTAGGCCGGAACACAAATTAATAAAAAGATGAAGGGAGAACGAGCAACATCAACCGTCAAGACGAACGCCACCTCAGTCTGCCCTTGTCCATGATACCTGTAAAGGTGCCGAAACGTCGGGAATTAAAATCTAAATACAAATCGCGATAAAATCCGTAAAAGTACTTTTATTGCAAAATACTGTAAAATAATATCAAATACCGTATTTTACAATTAGCATAAATTAATAAATAAATATGTTTTTTTTTATCTTCCGAAAGCACCTACCTATTAATGTTTTAAGGAATCTATATAATATATATATAATATAATATAATAATATAATATAATAATAATATAATAAAGTATTGTATATACTATATAAAGTATTGTATTCAGCTAAAACTAAATACTAGAAACCGCCCCCAAACATAGCTTAGGAAAAGGATAGGCAATAGAAAAAAGCATTTTGGGTTAAATAAATCATAACTTAAAGAAAAAAAAAAAAAACTTATATCCTTTTTGTCTCTGCCTGTGCAAAACCTTATTTTCAGAGTAACGTTATTTTTTCCGGTCAATAACTGGTAAACACTTTACCTAAGTGGTCTTCTGACCTTACTACTAACTCACATGTTATTTGCTTCTAAATAGCCATATATTAACTTTGATTCACATTTATAATACCATTAGCAAATAAAAAATAACGAAAAAAGCCCGGGAAAAGTAAGAGAACATTATGTCAAAACTGTCAACGATGCTTTTTTGTGCTTGAAGGTAATGTACCAAACAGCTTTAAGAAATAAGTTTTGTGTGTAAATATGTTTTTTATAGTAAAATACTTTAATACGAGTTGTTTTTATAAAGTTCAAATAAAGATTAAACCTTTGCTCTCGTGCAATCGTCAGTTAATGTGTAAAAGGGAATGTGCAATTTTCGTTTTCATTTTGTTAATATTCGTTTTTTTTTTTATTGTAAACTCCATAATGCTTGACCACTTGGTATTAAATTATAATAACATGCCAGTTATGCACAATTTAAATGAACGAGTGGAAGTCAAATTCACCTAAATGACAAGTCCTTATGGCCTTCTTAATTCTGAGAAAGCATTGCAGCTTAGCATTATACAATCATGGTACTTAAGCAACGGTCATTACAATACTACCGCAGGGTTAAAAGTAAGCTCGTTTGTTACCATAAAAAGTATGTAACTTAACATAATAAATGTAATAACGGACACCTTTTATTAAATTGATTCGCTTGTTCACAGCATTCTTTGTATTGTTTTCTTTTTATTCCTTAGCTGTATTTGCATCCAAATCAAATGACGTTCTTTATTCGAATTCGAAACGAACGAAGAACGTTGTGCTGTTGATTATTTAACTTTTTTTAGTATCAAACTTGAATTCTTTTTTTTAAACGGGTCGCGTTTGTATTTGCATTTATTCTTCACAAATATACAAATGAGTTTTTAATGTTCACTTGTTCACTCTCGTTTGACTGTTACAGTCTTAATGTAAGTTTAATCTTGTTTTGTTTTTCTGGCAAAAAAAAGGAAATGTCATATATTATATCTTTTATCCTATGAGTTATGTTAACTTACCGGATTTTTTTTATGACAATTCGTATGGCTTGTTTTATGGACAATCCAGTCTGATTGTCCATATGTGGTTTTATGTGACCATAAATTGTTAATATCTTAAATTGACTAATACATTACGACGTTTTCGGTCTCGACCAATGCAACTGCAGGGCAACTAAGGCAATTCATGAGCTTACATTTTTGGAGGTATTATTAATCTATAAAAAAATTACAGCTACGTTTTCAGTGACCAAAGTAAGAGTCTAGACAAAATACATTCTAGATAAAATTGAAAATACGTTAGATCAGAAATCCTGGTTTCCTTATTATGTTTGAAGTAATTAATACATCACGGAAGCCTGCAGGTAGGAATAATACTCAAAAGTCGATTTCTTTATAATATGTCTTTGTTGGCTAACATGAAAAAATCTAAATATACCAATTTTTACCAAATAACACAAACGTGTCTTCCGTTTTGCTCAATGCAGCAGTTTAATATTGATTAACAACGCTGCATACTACTGATCAAATCGTAAAATTAATTTATTAGCTATAAACTAACGCTACGAAACTCTTTTGTAATTTATAGACAGCCAGTGCTATTTACTATAATATTCATTTTAAAAATACAACACATCGTTTTATGAAATTCAAAGACTATTAATGTGTGTTAAGATAGATTAAGAACTTGAAAATATTCACGCATTTAAGTCATTTCTTCATACATTTGTTTAGAGTCCCCGTCACGAGAAGCTATAAATTTTGTAAACACACATCAGGGGTTTGCAATCTTTGGGTAAATTAAAATAAAAACAGTTTTGTACTATTTTTTTTACAGGGATATAATTATATTAACACACACACCTAATTACTGTCTTTAGACGATTTTGAATATTCTGTTCATAAAATTCATACACTCGAAAAACCAAACTTACTTCAAAATCTTGGCCCAAATGTTTACGTTCCATGAATCAGATGCGTTCCAGTACCACAAAACCTTAGACGACAGCGCTTTATATCGCTTAAATATAACCAGATCAAGTGAAATTGCTCATTAGTTTCGTATAACACGTACGTCACTTTGACTTTATTGAATTTGGGATTATTTGTTGTTGATTAAATTGTCGCTACGTAACTTGGTAGAAGTTCTTTATTTACAAAAATTATAGCTTCTCGTGACGGGCACTTTAGTATCACAGAACATAATTAGGTTTGTATAGTAAAATAAGGTTAAAAACTTAACTAGCCTTGTACTTTAAGGTAAGAGCCATAGTAGCTATATAACCAACACCAAACAAGATCAGTTCTTTTATTGCATTTCTTTATTTCTTTTTATATTTTTTCCGGGGGATGCCCTGCTGTCAGAGACTTTATATACGCCACGCCACACCACTGCTACAATACAAATCACTAACACTGCTACAAATCATCATTATAATAATAATAATAATATTCCGGGACAACTCACACACGGTTATCTGATCCCAAGCTAAGCAGAGCTTGTGTTATGGTAACCAGACAACTGATAAACATACTTATATATTTCTAAATACATACATATTATAGATAAAGGAGATTGCCCACGGACAGGCCCACTTTGTGGCGCCGTGTCTAAACTTTATGATATACAAAATTCATATCTTATTTTTTTATGTATATGTGTTTCTTATTAGCATTTACTTTACGCTAGCAATGAAAAACGTAAAAAAAAATTATTTAATTGAATCTCGGTACCTACATCCGCACATTTGTACTTTTACATACAAAGAAAAATAAACTAAAAAGTAGGGTAGATTTATCTGTCAAATAATTAGCCGGTTATTCGTAGGTATATATTGTACTAGCTGATCCCCGCGATTTCGTCCGCGTCAATTTCTGTTATTATGACCGCGATTAAGAAGTTTAAAAAAAGTATTTCTGCGTAAGTGATAATTTTAGTTAATATTATGTTGATAAAACTCTGTAGCAAATAATTGGCAATAATGCATTAATTTCGACCAAATGATTACCTTAAAAAAGGTTATAGTGAGTCAATCTTAAAAGATAGACATATATTGTCGCAGACATTTTTTTAGATCATTTAAAGAGAAACAATTCTTTCATACATATATTTTGGGTAACTCGAACCGTTTACGCAGCGCACGCAACGGAAGCTTTCAAGTATGAATATTTTTCCCCGTTTTTGTGACATTTTTCACTGCTGCTTAGCTCCTATTGGTCGCAGCGTAATGTTATATATCCTAAAGCCTTCCTCGATAAATGTACTATCTAACACAAAAAGATTTTTTCAATTCTAACCAGTAGTTAGATTTTTTCAATTCTAACCAAACAAACAAACAAACAAACAAACAAACAAACTCTTCAGCTTTATAATATTAGTATAGATTATAGTCCTCCGTATTTACTTCTGTTACATTACGTGTTATTGGAATCGAGTTGAGTATTTACGTTCCTCAAGTGGTTTCGTTGTGAGATATCGGACTTTTGTTTTGTTGTTAAGTGTGCGAATTGACTCTAGTTCTAACGAGAAAATGCCTACACTGGGTCGATATCGGACAAACCGACCACTCTCTCGCCGGTGCGTAAATTGTTGTTTTAATAATAAGATGACCCACTGACCTAAACCTGTGTATTAGGATTAGTTAAAATGCATTTTAACATAACCACCCCAATGGGATGGCACTTTGATTCGATGACCCCATTCACTTGGTGGCGGAGATTTTTATTAACATGAAAATGTCTGTAAAGGTGGGGGCCATTAGCATTAACCACAATACCAATTTAAATAGTAAACAAATATCTATTTAGAAGTTTAAAACCTTGAAGAATTTAACTTTTATAACCTCAAATTCAGCAACCTAAAAAAAGATTTCTCTTGAACCAGGGTGAATAAATGAAAATCGTTTGCATAACAAAACAAAATGAAAATCACCCTGACACGACAATCTTTTATGGGGGCCTAAACCTCCTAATAAAATGGACAATGTCCTTACACCCAGAACAAATGATCGTGCTCATCACACAAACATTTGTCCTGGGTGGGAATCGAACCCACGGCCTCCGGTATAGCAGTCAGGGTCACTAACCACTAGACCAACAGGCCGTCAATATACCTAGCTAGTCCTAAAATAAGTATTAAGTAATTCCTTTTGAAACAATTAATTATATTTTATATTCCATACACGTGACTACAATTAGCTTAACAAAGATTATCCTCACAGTTCACAGACCGATCTCTGTCTGTTGATTAATCCCAATTCTCTCATTCCATTCACTTCGCAATCATGATAAAACATTAACCTGATTCCATTAACTTCACAAATTTTATTCTACCCTCCTTTTTAGCTTTGTTTTTTTGTTAAATTTGCCTCTGAGATCTCTTGTTTGTAATCAACAAATAGGATAGAATTACGGAAGGAAAGAAGTTATATTTAAATAACTAAATAATAAATAAATAAATGCGGACAACATCACATACATTGCTCTGAACCCAAAGTAAGTAGCTAAAGCACTTGTGTTATGGAATTCAGAAACAACGAAGGTACCACAAACACCCAGACCCGGGACAATGTAGAAAAGTGGTTTTCTACATTGACCCGTCCGGGGATCGAACCCGGGACCTCAGCGCTGGCGACACCTTGAAAACCGGTGCGTACGCCACTCGACGTCATATTTACTAAGCTATTTTGTATCTAAACGTAATGCTTTAAATACATTGCTTGGTTTGTATTGGTTTGATATACATAATCAATCGAAATAAAGCAATGGATACGGACATTTATTTACAAATAAATACAGTTTAAAATATTGCTTTGTTGTGTTCAATCAGCCTTTAAATGTCCTACTTGCAACTTGGAAAAGGCAATAGATATGTCCAGCTGTGGACCAAGAAGGCCGAATGGATTGATACTGTATGGATATATCTTTCAATGAAGATTGTGTTCGATAGTGGATGAAATACATGACAAGTAGAAATTTTCTTCGTATGTAATGTCAAAATCCTTTGTATAAAATGGCTACGACTTTACTGAAAATACCAATTTTGAGCCGTGAACTTTTCTCTACTTTTCAGCACCTTGAGTTAATAAAGCAATAAGCATAGTTCAAATGATCACGACCTCAATTAATATGTATCAAATAGTCATCCTCGTTTTAAATGTAGGATAAACTTAGAAGCCCACGCCCCGGCAATAAAAGTCAAATTAGTGGGAATGTGGGCGTTGGAATCTATTTATCATTCGTAGTCTACTGGGCCCGATGCTGCTATTTTAAGTCAGTGAGTGGCGGGTTAATAAACGTCCCAGTGTACTTGTTCCGGTTTCAAGGTGTCGCTAGCTCTGAGGCTCCCGGGTTCGATCCCTGGACGGGTCAATGTAGAAAATCACATTTCTACATTGTCTCGGGTCTAGGTGTTTGTGGTACCTTCGTTGTATCTGAATTCCATAACACAAGTGCTTTAGCAACTTACTTTGGGTTCATAACAATGTATACTTGTTATTGTGATTAATTTTCGTATTCAGATAATTTTAGTTTAATGACAAATGTACACCTACTTGCCACTGTTGTCTTTGTAGGATTGCAAGTGACTATTCTTATCTGAATACGAAAATTAGGCACAATAACAAGTGCACTGGAATGTTTATTAACCCGCCACTCACTGACTTAAAATAGCGGCATCGGGCCCCTGTTGTGTGCAACTAACAATAGACGTGTTTGATTGATTTTATAGTAATGTTAGGTGTTAAGTGCCACACACATTACTGGAAATATAGAGTAACGAACATATAGAAAAAAACTTGTTGAATTGAGAACTTCTCCTTATGTAGTCGGTTCTAAATTTATCTCAAATTGATTTTGTGTAAGGGCTGCTAACAATAGCTCAAGATCATTATAATTCTAAGATGTAAAGGAAGGCCTTTGCCCTGCAGTGGGATGATCATGGCTGAAAATAAATAATAAGTCATATGCTGGGCCCAGAGGTCATCGGAAATCTCCAATAGCCTCGTGTGGGTGCATTCGTTTAGTGTTTTTAACAACTCTGTCTACATTTCAAGGGACCCCAGCCTGATAATATCCAGACAATTAAGTAGTACTTTCAACGATGAAACATAATAATAAACATGTCAATAACATGATTGATTAGTAACTGGAAATTTTTATAAACATATTCTAAAATAATCAATAAACATCCAATCAATCATTCACTACGTCTCGATGTTATTTTTACGCCTATAAATATATTTAAATAAAAAAAATACGAAAACTGTGTTTTTACATTGTTTGGATAGTGCAAAATATGAAATAACTTAATGAAGTTAATAAACTCGGATTAGGTTATCTGAGTTTAATCAGAGTATCTGAATCAAACAAATTAGTTAGATAATATTATGACTAATCGGGTTATACGAATGAACAATAATTGTTCATTCGTATAACCTAAACAGCAGGGCTAAACAGCAGCATAATTATTACGCTGCTGTTTAGCCCTACAAGAATATAAGCTATGTTCAAGAATAAAAGGCCTTAAAGGAACTATGTGATAAACAAAACGTAGGGAAAGCCATAAAATAAATTAAAAAAGTAATAATCATCATTTAACAGTTCAACTGGCCCCAATAATCAAAACAGCGTCTCAGTTAAAAGAATCCGTTGCAATTCAAATTTTAAATAAAGAATATAAATTTTAAAAAGTTGCCGGATTTCCCCAAGTCTTTATTCATTGGACTTAGTCCAAGATTTAAAGGTTTCCATTGAGCAAATTAAATTAAAACGTAAGTATAATATTCTGGAAGTTGGTTCCATTTCGAGTGAGATTTTTTCTCGTTCTGTCTCTGGCATCCTTTATTCTTTAAAGAAAATGAATTTGACACTATTTTAATTAAAGTTTTCGTCCAAATAAGGACCTTTTATTATTTTATACCATAACATAACATACCATCACGCCTGTATCCCCGAAGGGTTAGGCAGAGGTGTACCAATGTACACCCACAGTTCGCCGGTATGTTTAGGTCCCATGTAATAGGGGGCGAGTCTATTGCCACTAACCGGGCACAAATCCAAACTCCGATATTATAGTTATTATTTTATTACAGTATTTAATGAGTAGGCGACGAGTCCTTTACTTTGCAGAATGTTACTCAGATACGCTACAACAAGATTTGCCCGTGCTTGGCTTGTGCAATGTGCAGGCCAGATAAGTAACTTAATTTGATAAATAATTATGTTTGTTTTTTATTGTATTCTGAAGACTTACGACGCTGCCGAGATCGGCCCAGGAAGAGGAGTCGGACTGTAGGACAATTTAGGGTAGAAAAAAAACCATATTTAAATAAACAGAATAGTATGTCCAGTAACTAAGAACAACCAAAGAAATTCAGGTATTTCTTATAAAGATACGTACTCTTCCACTCTTTATATAATACTAGCTGTACCCGGCATGCGTTGCAATGCATTTTTTTCTACCTAGCACCTGCCTACTACCTACCTACTAGCTACCACTTAGGGGTATGAAAAACAGATAGTAGCCGATTCTCAGACCTACTGAATATGCATATAAAATTTCATAAAAATCGAATAGCCGTTTCGGAGGAGTATGGTAACTAACATTGTGACACGAGAATTTTATATATAAGATATTCTCACTACTCACACTTTTACATTCACAAACCTTCACACAATCTATTCAGTTCTTTACAGCCCATTTCCGTTCGTATCACCGCATGCAAATAGCTCTGCACCTCTTTTATGCAACTTAAAAGTAGTTTAAAATAGAATACTTTACCTCCATAAATGTTAAGGCCATAGTTCCGTAGCTCAAAAGAGATGGTACTATTTAACTGAATAGCTCTATCCCTCTTTGTCAGTGAAAACATAACATTTCTGAAAGTAGAGTCAAAAAAAATGTAAATGGCTTCTCTTTTAGACTAAGTAGAGGTCCAAAATTCTAAAACGATTGCAATCGGCAGTCGCCTTCTACCTATATATTTTTGTATTTAAAAATTCATTTGTTGATTAACAAGGAGCAATACTGTAACAGTTTTTTTATAATTCACGCCATTATTTATGAATACGGAAAATGTTGTGTTTATTCCTGAAATTTCTGCATACAATCATAATTTTATAACAACGCAGTTAAAATCATTTTTCCAACAGCAAAAGTAAAACCGCCATATCTGGGTCTAAGCTTGTGAATAAAAACAAGACACTCCCGATCAATCGTGAACATTGGGGGGACATTGAATGACAACCGACCTTTTTATTATACAATGTTTTTATAAGCTTCCGAACGGATGCCCGCAAATTGATTCGCTATTTTTGTGTACTGCGTTTTTGTATTGAAACCTATAGAATATTGCATATACTTATGTTAATATAACATAAAACATAACTGTTAAGTTATATGCTATGTTATGTTAAGTTTACTCTAATTATTTATCATTACAAATAAGATTTCTTAAATATATTAGTTACAAAAAAGACTAAATTAAGCTGCAAAGGCGATTATAGAAAATTATTTAAAATATGTAACATCTTACCGGTTTATTTAAAACATTCATACCTTTTAGCTACAAACCAGCATAACAGGAAGGAGCATGACTTACCTATTGTGACAAATAACCACAGTACACGGTCTATGGCTGCCGGTAAATTTAATGTTCCCAGAGTCAACAATTACTTCGGCGATAGAACTTTAAAGAAACGTATACCTTATGTGCTTAATAGTTTACCGGCAGACATTAGACAGGAAAGTGATAAAAGAATTCTTAAAATTAAGTTAAAAAAATACTATATATAAATAATTAAGTAGTTGTACTGGTACATACTATAAACCTACCTACTTTTGTGTAACAATGCGGCGCAACACCCACAGTCAAACCGCTAAACCGGTTTTGTGGGAGATTGTTTTAAATAAATATTGTATCTTTTTTATAATAATAAATAAATAAATAATTTATTACTTGATTATTTAATTTATACGTTTAGTCACTTATTGTAATGTTACAAAAATGTTTCGTATTAGTAGCCTTAGGATAATAAGATCTGTCTTACAATCTTCACATAGCATACTGGACGTAAGTTTTTTTTTTAATTGTACTAATAAAACACATAATAAAAATAATTGTAAAGTGTGTACAAATAAAATTGTCACTTACATTAAAGGTAACTAGAAACTAAAGTTACGTAATTTTCTTCACTAGGTATTCTTTTCATAACCAAATCATTTACACATTTACTCCTTTTCTACTTACTTTCAGCCAGTCCAGTATGTAACTGGTTCTTATCTTCTTATATAATCCAGCCTATAAACGTCCCACTACTGGGCACAGGCCTCTTCCCATATAGAGAAGGCATGAGCATTGATTACCACGCTTGCTCTCTGCGGATTGGCAATTTCAGATCCCAATTTTGGAATCCAGGTTTCCTCACGATGTTTTCCTTCACCGTTTGTCAGAAGTGTCTTAGAATAATTAAGAAGTTATAATTAAGTACATTTAACTTTGAAAAAGCCACATTGGTACTTGCCTGGGTTCGAACCTGCAACCTTGTGCATACAAATCCGCTCATTGAACCGCTAGGCCACCACGACATACATGGAATACATCTTCTTACATGGAATAGATAAAGTATGCTGGCTTTAATAAACAAGGATTCGGCCCTTCAATCAAATACGTTTTCACTTATTTCCCGTTGATTGCACGCAAATACGAGTATATCAAGGTTTTCCCCAAGATTAAGTAAAACTTTTTTATTTCGCGTAGTTTTATCTCTTTGGTATTATCCTTTTTTGGTGTGTGTTAGTGTATCTACATGGTTTTGTTTTTCTTTTGATGAAAGAAGCAGCAATTTTGTTAATTAGATGTATTGTTGTTTGGGTTTTCAATTAACTAATAGATCACACTGTTTTAGTGTTTGCCTAAGCAAAATGCAAAAAAAAAAATACAAATGTATGTATTCTTTTTTTTACCAATGAGCGAACGAGATTTTCTAATTCATCAATATTCCTCCTTCTTTTTGCAAAAGAAAATAAAACTCGTCTATATAAATACGTATGGAGTGGAGTTAATTGAATAAACTACCTACAGATTTATATTATACACAGTTTTGTATACAGATGTATATATCAGTGTTGTTATGGATATCCATATCCGTAACCGAAACTATCGGATATCCGAAATAAAAAAATATCCGTAACCGTAACCGAATCCGAAATAAAAGTTTCGGATAGTTTCGGTTAGGGCGGAGTCTAACTAAATACTACACTCGTACGAATTAACTGTGCACTCCGCTGGAATGCGACACCTCTTCCGCTACCTAATGACGTCACAGCGCGAGGTGCACACTTGCACAGCTATTCGTACTTAAGTTCCTTAAAAAATTAATATCCGTAACCGAAACTATCGGATAATCCGAAATAATTTAATATCCATAACCGCAACCGAAACCGATATTATATTTTACCAATATCCATATCCGTATCCGGATCCGAAATTATATATCCATAACATCCCTGGTATATATGTAGCACCCGCAGAGCGATAACTTTTCGATCCTTCTCTATAAGAGAAGCTCTGATAGGAAGAAAAAGATTTATAATTTTCGGTTTGGCATACAACCTTATCTCATTCCTAAGGCTAAGGTCGCACTACGGCTAAACCGCCGCGGATTATAACCGCCTGATTTTGTGAGTAAAGGAAACTAATGGAAGCGGCCGCACTGACGGTTATTTTCCGCACATATTTTTAACACTAGTGTGCGTCTCGGGCGGTTTTGCGGTTACCGCTTGCGGGAAAAAACCGTAGTGCGGCCTTAGCCTAACATAGTAGATGAATGAAATATGCAAATACCATAAACCATACCCATTCAAGCGGTTCCGAATGTTCAAAATTAATATATTTAGCCTAATATTACTAGCAACGAATTTTCACGGACAACCATAAATCTAATCATATGAATCTATTCGACAATCGTAAATTCTAAACATTTGCATAATTTATTGGTCTACTCTGCCTTTTGGCGAATGGAATTTATCATTAATATGAATGAAATGAAAAAAAATCAGAATCGGAATTCCGTAGAGCGATCGTTGATCATGCAAAAAATAACCGCATTCCAATTTGAAAGAATTTAAATGTATCATTTTTATTTGCATATAACATGGTCCAAACTCCAAAGCTGTATTTAATACACATACTAGCTCTTCCCTGTAACTTTGCCTATATTTTAAGCTTCCGCAATGCGTTAACATGGACTAAACTTACTACTTATTTTAGTATCTATATCCAAAGTCTTAACAATCTTTGATAGGATCATTGATGAGAAAATTCTGGTATTCCAATAATATATGTAGTCAATAATTCAGTTGTAATTCAGCAAAAGCAATTTTCTCGACACGTTACCTACTTACCATAAATCAAATAACGCCCCCAACGGCTTACCACTGTAAGGATTACTTTTCTCTGGTGTTAGTATGCTATTAATATCTTTTTCGAATATGATATATTATTAGAGTATCCAGCTTGTTTATAAGTCACAGAAATTTATTTAAAAAAACATCTTAATAAAACGGGGTTGATATTACCCCACTGCTTAATTGAAGGCAGTTTTAATAAATAATGGAGAAAAATATAATCAAGACGTATACGCATTTATTAAGTAACTATGGCCCGGCCGCTGGCAGAATACCTTCCTGGCACATGTCAGTTCGTCTTGATTCGTAAGGTAACCAGGCATAATGCATAGTTTTGAATGATAGTATTCGTTTATTGGATAAATAAGTGATTATGTTTAGTAAATTCTTCGCCAGATTAAAGTTTCATCTTCCTGTTGACCACAACGAACGTCAGGAACGCACTCTCAGCGGCTGGAACATAGTTCTCATTCTACTTTCTTATTTTCAGTGTAGATACTTGTCTCTATATAATATTTTTCCTTGTCTTTAGTTCCATAAAGAAACGGCCTTATCATACCATTGAAACCAACTGTTCCGCCAAGGTGATGATAACTTAATCTCAACCTCCTTGCTTGAAATGACACATATCGTTACAGGAACCTTATAGGATCCGACAGATATGAAAGTACAGAGTGCGCATATATATCAGGGTATGAACCGTGAACATTGGTATGAATTAGTTTCGTAGTAAAAAGGGTATTAAAACAGAGCGCGCCAATTTAATAAAACTATATGTCTATATGAAAACCTAATTTTACCCTAATAATAATGGAGCCCACGATAATTTCTCATAAACGTCTGTCGGTGTACGGAAAATAACTTAAGCTACTTACATAGCTACAGCCAAAAATTTGTTTATAGTCGGAATAATGGGCTTTAGCGATACGTGCCTTCTATGGTTTTTACTTTTCTTACTCTATGACAAAAACCGTATCAGGCAGTTCACATTATGCGGAATATGAAATGATTCAAGACAAGGATACTTGTACGTCAGACCCGAATCATTACTTCAAAGAGTATAATAATGTAACGGGTACATTTGTTATTTGAGGGGAGTGACAAAAGCAAGGGCCTTCCTTTTTAGAATGTGTGATCAAAGATTCTTCAATTAGCTACCTACATTGAAACAGTCGATTGTCACTTCTAAATTTATTATAAGATAAATATTTAGGAAATTCATTATGGCTTTTCCAATTGCCACGTGCGATGTGCCCTACAAAGAAGCTAGGACCTATAAAAGTCAACCCTACTGCTTATCATAAAGGATACTAGCTTGCTATTTAGCTAAAGTTAGCCTAGCCTTTTTTTTTTTTTTTTTTTTTTTTTTTTCGGGGGGAAATCCTCATGGACTTCCTCCGCCTGGGGAGAGGCGGAGGGGCGTGCCGGACTCTTACCGGCTAAAACCCCCCGGTGTCTCCTCCTCGCACGTGCGCGTGGGGCCGCGGGAATCCGGATTCTTCCGCAGCCCCACACTGGTGCCGGCCCGGTCTGTCCGGGCCTCAGCTCCTGCACGGGGTAGTGAGGTGTACAACTACCCCGTGCACCGCCTCAGGGGCGCGCGCCGACACCCGCGCGCGCCTCCGCCTCGGGTCCATCGAATAGGGGGCGGGGACTTCCCCAAGTCCCTCGCCCCTGGACCCATTCATGGGGGGCGGAGAAGGGCGTTGTCCGCCCTTCCCCTGCGCCCGGTGCGTCTTCTGCGGCCGGGGAAGGGAGTCGAGATCTCCCTCTCCCGTTCCGCAGTCTCCTTCTGCGACATCACGTCCTCGCAGAAGGACACCACCGCGTCCCACGACTCTGCGCTACCGACCATACTCCGCACTACGGCCGGCAGCGACAGGTCGCCTCCTACTTCATTTGCGAGGACACGGCGCTGCTCCTCCCAAGCTACGCACTCGGCGAGCGTGTGTTGCGCCGTGTCCTCCCCGCAATGGACGCAGTGGTGGCACCGAGCGTCCGGCTCCCTGTCTATGCGACACAGGTACTTGCCGAAGCATCCATGCCCCGACAGCACCTGCGTCACCCTAAACGACAGGGAGCCGTGCCTTCTCCCGAGCCAGTCGTTGAGTACCGGCCGGATCGCCTCGACGGTAGCGAGGCCGGCGGCAGGGCGCAAAAGCCTTTGCCGCCATTCCGCCACCAAGACCTGAAGTTAGCCTAGCCTAGCCTAGGTCCTTACTGCCTAATTACCTACCTACTTACTTACTTTTTAACTATAGATAGTTCTATCTCTAATTGAAGTTATGCCTTGACCATAATATCGGTTTTCTAACCGAATTGATACTCAAACAAACCTCAGCCCATATTTCTCGAGTAAAGATCATCTTAAAACGGCACTCCTAGCGCCATCTGTTATTAAAGCGCGCAGTTAAGAGCAGCGACACATCACAAGCAAAGGCATCGCAGCCATAAATCCAGCTCATGTCAAGCTGTATAAAACAGCATAAAATGTGTCTGTGGCCACACTCCACAGTAAATCTGTCCTCTAGTCCAGTGAGTGCGCCTTGCGTATTATAACTTTGTAATGGATAGTTTTTATGGTGTGAAAAGTTTTGATAGGGTATCTATCTACTTATATAATACGCTCGCATTTGAGCTGACTACGCTAAAATAATGTAGCTAACTATTCATATACATACATACATAGACATTTTACTCTTACTTTTAACATACACAAAAAAATACCTTATGGATTAATTACCTACTTATTTATTTATAAACGCGTGACGGGTTTTGACCAGGGCCTGGATTCAGCTATTTAAGAGTTGCTTGAATTGACCGAATGACCTGCATTCAGCTAACTGTCATTAGGATCATTAATTGGTCATTACGATCATTCTCTTCGAGAGTTTAATGAGATTTTATTGTAGGATTATCTGAATACGAAAATTAGGCACAATGACAAGTACTTACACTGACCGACCACTGAAATGCATTTCAAATAGCTGAATTGAGGCCCAGTATGTATGTAGGTATCACTTAATAGTCTCATTTACCTCCAAAGAATATTGACCTCTAACACTTATAAATAAGTCTATTCTGAGTGCCTGCTTCTACCGTATCGAGTTAAGATAGTCTAATAAACACACCTGAGACATACTAGCCTGTTAAAACCCGTGTAAGTGCTATAGCCCCCGGTTTGGGGGCATTCTGGCTATTTACGGCCATCCAAATTGCTTGTCTGAAAGGGAGCTTAATTAAATAAAACTTACGATATTGTTTTAGATTAGAATGATGAGGTGTTTTATTTCTCTTATAGTCGTTGATAACCAGATATAAGTTAGCTAATTAAAAGAGTGAACCCTGGCTTTTGAAACGTTGATCAAAAAAAAAGTTAATTACCTGTCAAACATGTTAAGCGCTGTGATTGGCTGTTGGTGTATTCATAGTCGTGGTTTTGATTTGACAACAGATTATTTGATCAGCCCTTAGATCAGCCTTTCAGAAACCAGAGGTGAGAAATAAATAAACACAGTCTCATACACCGTTACGAAAGCCAGAGAGGATTGCTAAAAATAATGAAAATAACTTCGTAATGACTATCAGAAACAAAACCCTTTCAAGCTTATTTTGCGAGAAGTTTTAATTATCTACATTAAGCCCAAAAAGGGGTTCACTTAGAATTGAAACTTGTCAAGTGAGGTCATTAACATTAGGCTAAAAAATGTCTACAAACACATTATTTATGTTGATGAACCCACTTTATAATTTCAAACAAGTGTCATTGTGAAATCAAGTATGTAATTAATACTTTCATTTGGGAACAATTATTTGCTGTTCTGGACCAAACATTTGCTTCGCTCTTAAGCGCTCGTTACGTAAACATTCTCGCTATTTGCTGGTAGCAAGAAAAAGAGTCATTTTAGTTCAATTAATTGATTTCTAGATTAAAACATTTAAAAAGTTGTGTTTTTAATTTAATTTATATTTGAACCTAAATCGTAAATCTGAGTGCCTTAAATTAAATGTATTTCTCTCTAATTTTGTTCTTGTTTACGGTTTCCCTAAAGCTAAAATAAAAATACATCGTGTATTTATGTACATCGTCCTTATTTAGTTATTAATTTAGTATATGATGAATTACATTAAACTGTATTACGAAAAAATCTTTCTTTTTAATTAAACGTCTTAGGTGCCCAGTTAGAATCATTAATCTCCAAGCGCAATACCTAAGTAGCTACTTTAACTTTACTAACCTACAAAATATAGGGGTGGTAAATAAAAGCACTATCCCATTTAAAAGCTAACCCAATTCAATCAGTTACAGAAGTTGTTAGCGTTAGAACGCCGGCAATTACCGAGCTATCGGCAGCAGATAGACAACTAATAGCTGCAGACTAACTTCATTAAAAGATGTGGAGATGTAGGGCGCGATACGATGTCTATCTGAATCAATTATCGTGCTATGAATGAAAGATTAATGATCCTTTGGAGAAGTAACTTGATCTTTTAATTTAATATTAAGTCAATCTGAAAAGGAATCACGCTATCTAAAGTTTTGTAAAACGATAATTTGGTTCGCCTTCGTAAGAATACGACGGGTAGGCAGCTTGGTTATTGGCTGCAGACTAGAAGACTTGAATATAAAGATAAGTATAATAAGTATTGCTTATCAATGCAAAATCCGACGATTATTATGAACGACTTGACGTTAGAGGAAACAAATACTAGGCATTGCTCGACTCCGTATATCTCTTAAATCTTGCTGTGCAATAGAGAATATTCTACCCCTTAATGAGCTCATTACGCATTGAACATCTTCGAAATCTTATAAGTGAATGGTTCGTTTACTACTTTTCAACTGTTTATACAGGGTGTTAAGAAAACCCTGTCCGACCCGAAAGGGTGATATAGGGTTCACAATCACATGCCCAAATAACGTATCAAATTTGGAAAATTCATGATAGAAACAATAATAATGGATTTTGAAATGACCATTTTTTGCCCCGAAATTCCCTAAATTGGTATTTAGGTAACATCTGTGACGACGCCGACTCTCTCTCTAAACTTTTAAGAAAAAAAAATTTTTTGGTTATATTATTTTTTGCTTTTTTTTCAATTTTTATTCCACATTTTTGTAATCAGATATCGATAGGTACCTAACAACACCTTCACGGGTCGGACAGGGTTTTCTTAACACCCTGTATATCTCAAATATTGTACAAAATTATTGTCAGTTTTAGTTGCTTCAGTGAGCGCACATACAGCCACTGGGCTCCTGCTATTATTATTTTATGATTATTTTGTTACACGAAATTTTTAATTTCGTAAGTTTAAATATGATACAGCGCCATCTCTTAGACATAAAATGAATTAAAATAAAAGACAATATTGTATAATACATGTAGCCACTTTATTACATTATACTATTATAATAACTTAATAATAAATAAAAACATACTTAAATGCTGAAGTTAATTCAATAACAAAGTATATTTTCTGTCTACTGATTAAACACATAAATATTTATAACAATCCCTACCTTAGTCCAATAGAATATACATTTCTGTAGTACTATTTGAAATATAAAGAGTTTGTAATAGGTACCCCCCTATGCCGCTATTTTAAGTCAGTGAAAGGTGGGTTAATAAGTGTTCCAGTGTCCTTGTAATTTTTGTATCCAGATAAGAACAGTCACTTGCAATCCTACAATGACAACAGTGGCAAGTAGGTGTACATTTGTCATTAAACTAAAATTATCTGAATACGAAAATTAGGCACAATAACAAGTACACTGGAACGTTTATTAGCCCGCCACTAACTGACTTAAAACAGCGGCATCGGGCCCCAGAATGATGAAAATTGTAAAAACAGGTATTTAGCTATATACAGTGAACACCATCTTTTTCACAGTATAGCAATGCGAAAAAATAATTAAACATTAAGCCCACTTTTTTATTCTTAAGTATGTTAAAAATAAATAAATACACACTGTCTCACATTTACTTTGATCCCCAAATAATAAATTCAAATAAACAATGAAGGAATAATTCAACTGATTTTACAGTAAGTATTGTATCCAAAACATGAATATAATACTAATTTTGTCTAAATGAAATAGGAATTAACTGTTCTAGAACACTTAACAAACAAAAATTTGTCGTGAACTGAACATAGTAATTTGGCAAACTGCAATGATTTTCACTATCCCAACCTCATTCTGCTTTATATTTCAGTCCTTAATTACAATATAATTACTTACAAATATTACCCTAACATTAATATACATGAACCATTCCATAAATGAATGTCCAGAACAAAACATAAGTGAATAATGCTCCAAAGAATCCGTTGGTCAATAGACTCTGTCGTGACACATAGTACTTGCTCCAGTTCGGCCCTGTCTTCAACATGAACATAACCCATAGGCTAACGACTGCGAAAACGTAGAATATAAATCCGTAGAGGCCTGTTAGACCAAGAACACCTGAAATAAAGGGAAAAGATATTTGTTTATTGTTGGCAGACATTTTGTTTAGAAATGTAGCAATATGTTGGGTCAGTGGGTTGTCTTAGGGGCGGGTAGATTATAATACCCAGGATAGGAAAGGTTCAGGTCAGCTAAGCTCAATAATTAAAGATACAAATTTAAAACACACTTGCATAATTTACAATAATTATTCAGTTAAACGCCATTAGAAAGACCTAGTTCTACAAGCCAAGGGATATATATTAGCATAATGTTAGCAAAATAATCCTAAATAACAAATACAGTAAAGAGTATTAGAGAAAACAAGGTTTAAAAGGTAGAAATTACCTGCCGTGGACCCCGACAACGCAGCCATCGAGGTTCGACAATACTCGACGACAACAGCATTGTTCCTGAGAGCAGCGTCACTGTACGGCGTAGGCTCAGGTTTATTATCTTTCAGTTTAACCACCGACATTTTAACTTATTTTGTGGTTAAATTGAGGAAATTGAATTATATTGACGTTTTCTGACTCGTCGGTAAAGTGACATTCGAAATCTCAAATTGACAAATACGACAGTGTTGTGATAGATAACTAAAATAAAAAGCGTACAGCTGATTGTCATTGTCAATAGTTTTTAAAGTTCGTAACGTTGATTCAAACAATTAAAGGAATTTATTTAATAATTTAAATCCAGTGCAAACGTAACATTTAAGAAAACGTAAAAAATATGGACACAAAATTTGAATATTACAAAAATTTATTATTTTCCGTTAGTACTTTGTAAGAATCCATAGACGTAGAATTTGACATTTTGTGTACAAAAATAAAACATGATCAGTTTTTTATTTCAATGGTTCAGTACGTAATTATTTGGAAATTATTTAAAATGACTTAAAATTTATCATTTTATAAAGCATTAAGCGTATCATTTTATCTTATTTTCTACCTTACCAAATATTTTTACAACATTTGCATCTAAAATAAATTAAATTAACTTGTAGATATATTACCGTCTTGCGAAACATTTTGCACTTGCTGTGCTCATTCCGATGAGTGACCTCATAAAAGATAATAAAAATGTTTTTCTACATAATATGTAGAAAAACTTATACAGAATTCTTGATTGACAATTTGTTGAATATATTATGAATTTATTTCGTTATTTTCTAATGTGATATGAATGGACTTAACGATGATATTGATGATGATGATGATCTTTTGGATGGAAGTTTTAAAAACATTAATTAGTATATACTAGTGTAATAAAGTAACAGATGATTTCAGTATACGTTTTTATTATATTTCTCCTTTTTAATAATCCATCAACACTTTAAGGGTTAATTTCACACGGATCTCTAAAAACGAACTATTTTGAAAGAGTCGGTAAAACAGTTGTGATAAGCGAAGCCATTGAACTGTGTGAAACTACTTTAGATGTGTGTGTCCTGATACAAAAATTCTCGTTGTATTTTCACGCACACATTGACAACATATTCATGTGTTTTCGCGGCACTGAGCGTCGGTATTTCTGTGGCGGAACTTATTTTCATTTGTAAATCTAAATATAATACGGTTTTAATTAAAGTTTATAGTTTTATTTGTTAGATAATTAGTGATAGCGTTTGTGGAAAGCATAGTGATACTAGCGGTGGGCTGGTTACGCCAATATTCATGTATGAAATTATGATGGCGCGTGTTTGACTGTGTTACTGGGTGCTTTCTCGTAACAAATTAGGACTTTGCTCATACGATATTCGAGCGCTGATGATTATAGTTAATATTCCTGTTTCTGCGTTATAATACCTATCTGAAACTAGTGTTGAAACAATTATATCTTGAAACATCGTTGTGAGAAAAAGGATATTAAGTTTTCGATGTACTGTGGTTCAATAATGCACCAAGGAGACCGCCAATCTGACGATTTGTCTTGTGCAAATTGCAATCACTGACGCGACGGAACAGCATAAAGTGGAGGTGAGTCGACATTTAATATTTTAATTCATAAAATTTTCCTTTTTTATATACAAATAATGTTATTATGTTCAAATATTGAATTAACCTATTTCAGTAGAAAAACGAAACTTCATTTCGATTCTTTTGTTTCAGAAAATCAAGTGTAGCATATGCAAACGGCTTCTATCGATAAACATTGACTTGCCGTAACATTGTGCATTGTTATTTTCTCATAATTATGAGATTGACATAAAAAAAATCCCTGTTTTGCCTGATAGTTACGATGTTTTATTTCGTTACGTCAGAGGCATAAATTGGGACTTAAATTAATTGGAAATACATCAGAATGGATGAGTCAGAGGATAACTTAAGTTCTGAGGACCTGAAGTCAGCTATAAGTCCTCTAAATGTGAAGTCAAAACCAAAGAAAAGGTCACTGATTGAACGTGAACTTGAAACAAGTTTAACAGCTAGAGTGACTTCACCGGCCTCTCAGGGTGATGGGACCAGTACTAGCCGGTATGGCCGAGCTCGCCGTTTAAAAAGTGAGAAGGAGTTAGCTGATACTAAAAAAGTGACACCCGATCTCAAGTCACCGTCATCCGATATGTCACCAAGTCAACAACCCTCTCAGTCACAATCACAGTCACCAGTCTACAAGATGCATGCATCCAATTCTCCATTGAGAACGGAAACACCAAAAAAAGTTGGAGCAGAAACTTTTCTAGAGAATCAAATTGAAAGTATATACCAGGAAACTATATCTTTGAGCCGTTTTGGCAGTGAAGAGAAGAAAGCGACGGTGCCTTCTCCAGCTAAAAAGTTTCCTAAAGTCTACATAAGGACGGATCTGATTCAGACAAGGGAGGCTGATGAAAATGCCAAGTTTATTAAGAACATGTTCTCTCTTGTCAAAAGCACTGAAAAGTCTTCCAGTACACACTTAAACAATATTTTGGAACGGTCCTCTGAACGATACAGCCTAAATAGTAATACTAAACAGCAGAATGGGTATCTGGACAATTCTTCAGTAGTAAAAACTCTGGACTTTGACGGCAAAAAGAAGAAGAAAGAAAATAAAGATGTAAAGGTTCCGTCTAAAAGTGACCTGTTTGAATTGGAAGCTAAATGTGCTTACCAAGTTGGAGATTTGGCTTGGGCTAGAATGGGTACCTACCCATTCTGGCCATCTATAGTAACCAGAGATCCGTCAAATGGAGTTTTTGTTAAGAAAAAGTGTGAGTATATTATTATTATTATTATTTAAAGCCTGAACTGTCCCACTGCAGGGCAAAGGCCTCCCTTCTTTCCACAGGTCTCTATTGTTTGCTATTATATGTGAATATATATATAGATTATTAATATATTATACTGCTGCCTCTGCAAAATGTTACTTTTATAATTTGATTTGTTTTTTTTTTTACAATGCAAAATAGTATAATACAAAAATTAATTGTGATTCGTAAAATATGCATGCATTTATTAACATTACATATTTAATAGTTTCGTTTTATAGTTCTATTGCTGTAACTAAATGCTTACATTAGTAATGTGATGCATTAAGGTAAATAATACCTACATAATCTATAAATATTAATTAAAATAACTGGTTATTAGCAGTCTCAAAACTTTATAAATAATTTTTTATTTACGTAATCTCATATAAAAATAAAAAATTGCATTTTAATCTACTTCCCTTCGTTATGTTATCAAAATTAACTTATAGTTAATAATGCTTATCATATTGCTTTTTAATCTTATATAATTTAATATGTTTTCTGATCCTGTATTTATTTATTACATGGTCATGGTTTTAATAAATAAATTATAATTAAAAAGTAATAATACCAGCATATAAACGTCCTTCTGCTGGGCACAGTATTATACAGTGTATGGATGCTCACTCTCCGATTGGCAAAATTATAATTATTACTTCAAAATAGTTTCTAATGAAATGCAGTTACTTACCAAATTGCTTTTGCAGATTAAACTATACATTTCAGTACTTTTTTTGGCATGCTATAACAATTAATTTCGAACTTATAATAAATAGACAAATCATCTTGTCATACATATATTTTAACCTTTACAAATTTTGAAATACCCTCAAAACTAATTATAGATTCTCCCATTCACAGTGTTCGGGCGGATAGAACGCGACGTCATTCACGTGACGTTCTTCGGAGACAACGGACGTCGCGGCTGGATCGTCGACACCATGCTCCGGAAATACCTGGGGCAGTTGGAATTTGAGAATACTAGGGATAATTTTACTCCAGAGGTACCTATATTTATTTTATTACTAGCTGTACCCGGCATGCGTTGCAATGCAATTTTTTCTACCTGGCACCTGCCTACTACCTACCGACTACCACTTAGGGGTATGAAAAATAGATAGTAGCCGATTCTCAGACCTACTGAATATGCATATAAAATTTCATAAAAATCGGTCAAGCCATTTCGGAAGAGTATGGTAACTAACATTGTGACACGAGAATTTTATATATAAGAAGATCTTTTTGTAAAATAATAAGCAATAACAGTAGTTAATTAAGAGTTCCATACCTAGAGGATGTTAATGAAACCCTATTACTACCGGCATATGTTTGTCCATCTCAATGTCTTAAAAATAATATAGTGAGATCCTGGTGCAAATATTAATTAATCTATTTGATTATATCTCTACCAATAACAGCACAATATAAGAGTATTTCTAAATGTGTGTAATTGTAAAACTAAGAATGTTACTGAAATATAACTTTATTGTTTTTATTTTATTTTATTGGGACAATAAACAGCAGTATATTAAGGTTCACATTTCAAGTACTTAATTGCTATAATAATAAACAATTTGTTATGTTTTGTTACTACATACTCAGTATTTTTATAATTTTATCATTAATAATCATCTAAAATGCTTGCTGACAGTAAATTTTACTAATTTATTTACATGTTATATTGCAAAAGAATATAGATGCAGTCATAGCAAACTTGATTTAACCTATGGTTTTGTTAATTTTAGGATAAGAAAAAGGACCCCAGACTGTATGCAGCATACTTTGTCTCCGAGAAAAAGCAAGCTCTATGGAATGCGTCAGTAGAAGAAGCAGAAATGTTACTAAGAGAACCAAAAAGGTTGAGGATAGACATATTTAACGATATGCTGGAAAAGTCTAGAACAAAAGCCAAACCGCAAAAGAGCGGGAAAATCAGCAGGACAGACAGTGACGTCTCCTTAAGTGAGAGTTTGTATGATAGCTTATTCTCAGAAGAAGATGGTAAAGCAGAAAACAATGACCGATCGAAAAATAGGACACGAAACAAGTCTTTAGACGTGTTTGAAGTCGTCACGGCTTGTCTAGACAATATGGCTGCCAAGACAGGCATCACTAAAATCCAAAGACAATCACACATGGACCGGTGGCTCCAAAAAGCCAAGTCTAATACACCAGAAAAAACTCAAACGAAACCACAAGTGCCTTCAAAACCAGACGAAAAAAAAGACAAAGTTAAAGCGTCTAAAAGTAAAAAAAGTGTTCCAAAAGTACCGTTAAATAAGCCTTATAGTTTAAGAAAATCTATGACCGAATCTCAGAATTTGTTGCCATTTCAAAATGAGCATGATTATAGTAAAAATATACAGGAAATAACAGATTCGGATTACACTTCTACTGATACTGAAAGCTGTAAAACTGTTGCTTCAAAGAAATCTAAAGACTTATGTGTTATAGCTAATGTTGAAAGTCTGTGTGATAAATTTATTGACAGTGATAATGGAGATGATATTGAAAGCAAAGATAAACCTAATGTTAAAACTTCTAAAGAAACGGTAGTTGTAAATGGGTGTGATTCTTGTGAAAGTGAAGTTAATGACGAGAATAGTCAAGACAACAGTATATCAAGCTCAGCTACATGCGGTAGCAATAATACTAGAGACGACAAATCTCAGCAGTCTGCTAGTGAAAACCAAACAGCTCAAGACAGCTCTGAAAGCCAAGATACAGTCATCAACAGAGATCAAATGATAAGCCCAGTGTATGAAGATTCTTATAGCGAAGACACACAAGACAGTCAAAGTACAGTCTATGATGATGATGAAAATAAAGATGAAGATGATCAGAATATGTCTGTTGATGAGGATATTGATTCTCAACATGCATCTGAGGATACGGCTGATGAAACTGAATCTGAAAGCCAGACTGAGGATAATTGTAGTATAAATGGTAGAATAGCTGAAGACTGTTCTGAAGATAGTCAAGACACTGTAACGGATAATCTAGATCCTAATATAGTACCTAATATTACAGATGAAAATACTGTCAATGATGATTTTAACGAAGGTGACAATGACAGTGAAAGTAATACGGAAAACACAGAACAAACTAATGTTATAATGAAAAATAGTTTGGATGACGTAATGGATGTAGACACTAATGATAGTTTGACAGATATTTTAATAGGGAAAGAATTATTTAAAAATGATGAAGGAACAAGTAATGAAGTACACAATTCTGATCAGACTAATGATTCAGAAATAGAAGAAAATGAAGTTTCAGAAAACGGAAATAGTGAAAATTTTATTCCTATTGATAGTAATGAACTTATTGCAAAAAACGACGATGTTGTTGATCATATAACTAATGATTCGCCTGTACATAATCATAATAACGTTAAAGAAATTGATATATGTTCTTCTGAAGAAGTAAATATACCATCTATATATGAAACCATCAAGGAAAATGGCTTTCACGAAGAAAGCAGTCATATGAACGGTGATATAGATTTAGACACAGTATCTATTCACTCAGAAGACAGTGTGACGTCAACGAAATCTGAAAGTAAACGAAAATTACGCTCAAAAGCTAAAGAAACAGAAGATCCGTTAGAAAATCCAGAATTTTTGAAATTTCTAGAGTTAAGACAGGATGCTATAATGGATGAATATCCAGATTTAACTCAGGCTGAAATTGTAGCGTATCTACATAAAACATGGCTATATGAGGAAAGCGTAAAATCTGATGATAAAAAGAATGATGCGCTGAGAGAATCTAATTTAGTTAAAGGACTGAATTCTGAGCCGGCACGTAAAAAGAATTTAAGTTTGAATAGAAATACTATGCAGAAATATATTCATCGAAAAAGAAGGATGGTTAAAGAAAGAGAGACTTTCGTTTTAGATGAAAATAGCAGAGAAAGTAGCTCTAGCATAGATTCGTATACTAGATATAAGTCGCCTGATAGAAACGAATCTAAAGAGGTATCTAGTAACAAACAGGATAGTATAAATAACACTATTGAGATACATAACGATGAGGAAAATATTAATAAAAATAGTCCAGTATCTAGTGAAATAAATGAAAGTAGAAATGAAACAAGCGAAATAACTAATACAGAAAAGGATTCTCAAAAGGAAATAAACGAAATATCTAATAACGACAATGATTCTCCAAAGGAAATAAGCGAAATATTAAAAAAACAGGATAGTGTTACTAACGAAACAGAAATTGCTTTAGGCTGTAACGCCTACAACGTTGAAGAAAGTGAACCACAAACATCTAAAATAAACAATACAATACCAAGTGATACTGAAAAAGTAATAACTGAAGCACCAAGTAATATAGACGAAAATAAAACTGACAAAACAGTTATAGACACATCGAATGTCGTCAAACTATCTTTTCTACAAGAACCAGAAAAAAACACATTTACTGAAGATTTTGAAGCAGATTCCGTTGATTCAGAGGATAGCGAAGCACCTTTAATTAGATGTAAGTTACGCTCCAAATCTAGAAAAATAAACGTTTTCAGAGATGATGACGATATCCTTCCTAAAAAGATTAAGGAAGAAGAACTGGACACAATATCTATTAATTCTAATGACAGCGAAATATCTTTAACAAAACGCAAAAAGAAGTTTCTACCCAAAAAGGTGGAAAATGCTATGGAAGATCCTGAATTTGTTAAATACTTAGAGCTTCGACAAGACGCGTTAATAGATGAAAATCCTCAGTTAACACAAGGTGAAATTGTCGCTTATTTATACCAAACTTGGTTGTACGAGGAAAATACGAAATCAGAAATAAAGAAATGCGATGAAATAGAACAATCAGGTTTAGTTAAGGGTCTGAAAGATGCCGTTCAGCAGCAGCCTAAGAAGGTCAAACGTAAAGTCAAGACTGAAAAGGAATTTGATGATGACATCATACCTAAAGAAAAACCTAAAAGGAAAATAATTAAGCCATATTATAATGAAGAATTCTCAGATGTAGAAGAGGAGCTAGAAGTTTTCTCTATATTCAAGACTAAGAAACCTCCCGGTACTGAAGAAAATGACAACCAAGAAATGGAACAAAGTCAGGAAATAAATAACATTGATGAAATAGAACTTTACTTCGAAGAACTAACATTACCTAAACCTAATATCTTCAAAGGTCTTGTCAGAGAAAAAGTTTGTGAAATATGTCACAGATCCGGCCATTTAGTCAAATGCAAAGGTTGTAATGGAATGTTCCATGTAGACTGTGTAAAGAAAGAGAAAGTTAAAGTTGAAACTCCTATACCGTCCCGAGGTAGAAAACGGAAAAAGAAACAAGGTCGTAAGCCTAAAAACCCAGATGACTCCGACGACAAATCTCAAGATGTATCCGAGGAACATAACGCATCTATAGAAGAGGTTTTAGAATCTGAATCTATAGCAGTCGATGCCGACACTTTCGAAGCACAATTAGAAGCTAAAATGAAGGACATACTTCCCGACGCAGAAAAATACGAATACGACTCATACTCGAGTGATGACGGAATCGATTGGAGCGAGATGGTCCCCGGCAAATGCGAGATAATCGATGTCAAACTAAAACCGAAACAGAACTACGGAATCGATTTCGCTGATTTCAAGTGCAGAGACTGTCAAAAATACGATACGCCTGTATGTTTCGTTTGCAAGTCAGCTGTGTCTAAAAAAGAGACGAAACGAAGACAAAAATGTCATGTGGCCCACTGTCACAAGTATTACCATTTGGACTGCTTAGATCATTGGCCCCAAACGCAATTCAATGGGGGTGAACCTTCGAAAACCAACAAGAAAATAGATGAATATTTCGAGGCGTTGACTTGTCCAAGGCATGTTTGTCACACTTGTGTGTCGGATGACCCTAGGGGCTGTAAGACGAGGTTTAGTGGGGACAAGTTGGCCAGATGTGTGAAGTGTCCGGCCACTTACCATTCGTTCACGAAGTGTTTGCCCGCGGGGACGCAGATACTGACGGCGTCGCATATTATATGTCCGAGGCATTATGAACATAAGTAAGTAGTACCATATATTTTTGAATGATATAGGGCGAATTGTTAAAGTTGCCAATTGTAGTATTTTATTTAATTAATTATTATTGTGCACTTTATCTAGCAATATTATAACTTCTGCCTTCGAAAGCCTAGTATCTTAATTATTTTCATTGCTCTTTAAAAATAAAAACTAGAACATTTATTGTTCCAGTTTTTATGTGAAAAAATTGAGCAGTTTTTTATATATCACAAATTATACAACCTGCCATACGAAATTCAAGACAATATTTGTTTAACTTACTTAATCAGTAATATTTATTTATCTGTTCCTTTAATTCAGGCAACTAGGGCCCATAGAAAATACAATACTTATATAACATAACAATATCTATAAACTAATACAATTATAAAGCAAAATATAAATAAACGAATGCACACGAAGTGTCGGCATCGTGTTACGCTGCGTGGTGTCTCGTATCCTTCCTCTGAATTTTCGATAGACCTCAGAGTAGACCTCAGAGAATTCCTTGAGGAAGGTCTCGACGTGGTGAGTGGTGAGTTGGAACTCGCACCATGAACGACTTGAAGTTTGTGTTGTGGCGCGACTCCAACCTCTCCACCCTCAAGGTCCAGTTGGTCTTGGACCGGACATACTCCACGACCTGCTCCACCTATAATAATCCTTATACTCATGTATCCAAAAATAATATGTTGTATTTACCTTCCAGGCCCGGCAAAGTCCCTTGCCACGTGAACACCGGCTGGTGCTTCATCTGCGCGCTAGGCGGCTCTCTGATATGCTGCGAGTACTGCCCGACCTCCTTCCACGCCGAGTGCCTTAATATAAAGCCGCCCGAAGGTAAATATTTATGTTTAACTACCTTTATTTATTTATTAAACACAAACCAACAGCTTCTGTATACAGCATTCTGTATACCTTTCGATTAGATGTCGGTTATCGTGGTTAAAAGTATAGGCTCCTATCTTGGCACCCAAGCTAAAACCATTAATTAGAATCGGTTCAACGGTTTATCCGTCAAAGCGTAACAGACTATGCTACTTTCAGTCTATAATATAATTAGCTTAGACACTCCATCGTGTCTAGCGTGAATTATATTGATTACTTTTCTAAATGTCCCGTCCCATAACGTAAATTGCAGATACAGATAGCATTGTCAGTCTTAATGTACAAGTTGTAGATACCAGCGTGTACTGGGCGTTCTTGGTTTTTTAACCGACTTCAAAAAAAGGAGGTTCTCAGTTTGACCTCTATGTATGTATGTATGTTTGTCCGCGATTATTCCGCACCACTGAACCAATTTTGATGCGGTTTTCAGAAAATAGTTTGTTAGATCAAGGAGAAGGTTTTAGTATTTATTATCTTTAATTTGCAACATACTGGAAATTTAAAAAAAAAAAACAAATGATCGAAACAAACGCTGGTTAGTCATTAACTATCAAATAATACTCTTAACGGGAATACAACTAAAATGTCCTTGACCGTATTGAGAAGTTTCAAAGTCGGGCTCGTCGTCAAACATCACTAATCCATTATGCAATTGTATTCAAATGCGGGACGGTTTTGTATAGTAGCGCGAACACGGTATAAATTATATTTAAACAGATATTTGGGTTGTCCATTGTATGTATGTACTAGGAGATAACCTTACTACCTTGGCCATGAATGTATGTTTATAGATTATAGTCTACTAGCTTTAGCCCGTGGCTTTGCCCGCTTGGAAATCAGTTATCGCTGCAAAAAGTAGTCGGGTCTCGTTTCACGATCACCATCGGTTGTATGGTTTAGCCGTGAATGCGTCTGAGTAATTTTCCAATTAATAATAATATCAGTTAGGACTGTAGAAAATTCAATTATCTAATTATTGTTTAATTTGTTCCTTAGGTGGCTATATGTGTGAAGATTGCGAGACGGGACGACTGCCGCTATACGGAGAAATGGTGTGGGTCAAACTTGGGCATTACAGGTTAGTGTTACCTACTTTGTATTTTGTTTTATATTTAAACTGCCTCGTTGGCCTAGTGGTTCTTAGCGCGACTGCTACGCTAGAGGTCTTGGGTTCGATTGCCAAGTCGACCAAGGAGTTATTGGGTTTTTCTTTGAAATTCTCGGTAGCGGGTCGGAGTTTGGATTTGTGCCCGGTTAGTGGCAATAGGCCGCCTCCTTTTACATGGGACCTAAAAACATACCGGCGAACTGTGGGTGTACATTGGTACACCTCTGCCTAACCCTTCGGGGATACAGGCGTGATGGTATGTATGTATGTTTATATTTAAATGTCGTACTTCCGTATACTCGATGGGAACGCAACATTAAGACGTATTCAAAAGTGTGCATATACATAATAACTTTAAGAGACCCACAGTATAAGGCCGCGTGTACACTTTCTGCTGTCCTAGTTAGTCACTGTTAGTGATCAACGCACACGGACTGCGCGAACTGTAGACAGACCGCTCACTATTTATGATATCTTTTTTCTAAAGCAAAATGTAGTTTGCCTGTGTTTGGCTAACATTTTTCGACGACCTCCGTGGTCGAGTGGCGTACGCACCGGTTTCAAGGTGTCGCTAGCTCTGAGGTCCCGGGTTCGATCCCCGGACGGGTCAATGTAGAAACCAACTTTTCTACATTGCCTCGGGTCTGGGTGTATGTGGTACCTTCGTTGTTTCTGAATTCCATAACACAAGTGCTTTAGCTACTTACTTTGGGTTCAGAGCAATGTATGTGATGTTGTCCGCAATTATTTATTTGTTTATTTATTGTTATTTACCCACATGTATTGGTCCACAGATGGTGGCCCGGCATAATCTTGCATCCATCCGAGATACCAGAGAACATTTTCGCGGCTAAGCACAACCACGGCGAGTTCGTGGTGCGGTTCTTTGGCCAGTACGACCACTACTGGGTGAATAGGGGACGAGTGTTCCCCTTCCAAGAAGGTTCGTTTACTTTAAACACATCCTACCAAAAAATATAATTTATTTTAATTATATTTTCTGTTTTGCCTTATCGTGTTGCGAACAGCATCCAGTCTTTCAAGATATGTAACAAATATTACTCATATTAGAAAAAGGTAAATCGGAAATCAATAGATTGTTTCTTGATAGACGGGCCCGTTGGTCTAGTGGTTGGTGACCCTGACTGCTATACCGGAGGTCGTGGGTTCGATTCCCACCCAGGACAAATGTTTGTGTGATGAGCACGATCATTTGTTCTGGTTGTCTGGGTGTAATTTATCTATAATATGTATGTATTTAGAAATATAAGTATGTTTATCAGTTGCCTGGTTACCATAACACAAGCTCTGCTTAGCTTGGGATCAGATAACCGTGTGTGAGTTGTCCCGGAATATTATTATTATTTATTGATAATGATAGAATTTGCAACAAAACGCAAATATGTTTTTTAAATATCATTTGCACATATAACCTCCAAAAACAGTCCGAAAATAATATTTTAAAATAATTAAGTTATATACGCAAATTGTAGAATAATAAATTAATATTCTTGTTTTTCACCCAGGTGATTCCGGTCGTGTTTCAAGTCAGAAGTCTAAGATAGATGCTGCCTTCACCACAGCCATGGAGCATGCGCAACGAGCCTGCGAAATACTCAAATGTATGTACTATGTATATTTGTTATAACATAACATACCATCACGCCTGTATCCCCGAAGGGTTAGGCAGAGGTGTACCAATGTACACCCACAGTTCGCTGGTATGTTTAGGTCCCATGTAATAGGGGGCGAGCCTATTGCCACTAACCGGGCACAAATCCAAACTCCGACCTGCTACTGAGAATTTCATAGAAAAACCCAAAAACACCTTGGTCGACTTGGGAATCGAACCCAAGACCTCTAGCGTAGCAGTCGCGCTTAGAACCACTAGGCCAACGAGGCAGTTCTAAACTATTATTATTTTGATGATGTTTAAAACAACTAGTAATATGGATACAACTTTTCCCAAGCTTTGTTAAGGTCGGTATTAAGTCTCACCGCATTCAGCTCAAAACCGTATTTTACATGGAGCGACAGAGTATCTGACCTGCACTACATAGTTTAGGCGCTAGGTAACACAGTATTACATAATAGTAAGGCTGGTTGTCAGATCAACGTACGACAGTTAAGACTAACGGCATAACGTTCTTTCGCTTGAAGTACCAAGACTACAAAATATATTTATAATAATAATAATAATAATCCAGCCTATAAACGTCCCACTACTGGGCACAGGCCTCTTCTCATATAGAGAAGGCACGAGCATTGATCACCACGCCTGCTCGCTGCGGATTGGCGATTTCAGATCCCAATTTTTGAATCCAGGTTTCCTCAAAATATATTTATAATCTTTATTTATTCATCTCACTATTTTATAATGAAAGGCAAATAAATGTAAATTTAACGAACACAAAAACGTAATCAAATACAGTGTCATCATTTTTAAGCCTATATTTGTATACATTATGTACATACATAGGCTGACCATCAAAAGTAATCTCTGAAATGTGCTCAGAGATATCATAAAAATAGCGCCTTAAAAATCAATTTTTAACCAGTTTTTATTTATTGTTAAAAAAGCAAAAACATGATTTGTTCAGATTTTCTTTGATTGAAATAAGTGTAACACTGTGTTAGTGTACTCGTATTTTATTGCATCGAATTTGTGTAAAAATAATACGTATTTAATATTATGTTATCTGAAATTCTAATGCTTCTAATACACAATAGAGTTGCTCGTTTACATAAAACATTAATGGCATACATTCGGCTTAAATTAAAAAAAGCATCGGCTGTCAAAAATCCAACCCCGGTTTGTATGGCCTTTGCTATATTAAGTTCAAGTAACAGAATTTTTATATAAGGCTACCACACAATAGCGTCGTTCTTGCCAGCTGCCGCAATACTTCGACGCGGGCGTTGGGCTAGCTAAGCGGCTCCCGAACTTGGTTGACGGGTGTGACGCGACATTGGCGCTGTGTAATGCTGCGTTACACAGCTGCTCAGTGTTGACGTCTTGGCGCCGTGACGTCAGCTCTGCGTCGACGTTGCGCGGGCTCTGGCAATACGACGACTCTTGAAACATGTGTGAGAGGTCTTCTCAGAGACCACATTTAACGCTGACACTGACACCAATATTTGTTGTAGCAACTAGCTTAAATGTTAAGTATTGTAGTCAAAATTTTATTGATTTATTTTGTTGATGTACTAAACATGCTGCTTATTTTGTAGCGGCTCGACCAAACGATGAAGAATCTCAAGACATAGCACTCTCCCTGCTGCCGCCACACTACGTGAAGCTGAAGGTGAACAAGCCGTGCGGCTCGCTGTGCGGGCGGCGGCTGGACGACCCGGAGAGCTCGCTCACGCAGTGCGAGTGCAACCCGCACGACGACGACGTCTGCGGACCCTACTCGCAGTGTCTCAACAGGTGACTGCCTTACTGTACGACATTGAAAGGCAAATTAACTTTAAAGCGTTTGATCGTTTGGCGAGCTTTCATCGTGCTTGATACAGGGGCGACACAAACTGTTGTTTGCAGCGCGTCGCGCTCAAACTTCAGACATGCGTGACGACCCACGAGCCTGGCTCCGTCACCAGATTCCCAGACTCAGATTAAAATTGATTTTCATTTAAGTATTTGGTCAGTAGAGTATAAAAAACTATGGAGTGCTCATAACAGAGTATGAACTGTGCGTGGTACGCATAGCACAGAAGTGAAGTGTCGGGATCGCCGTAGTTTTCAATGTTTGGTTCTCGTCAAAAATAAACTAAGAAAGCCAGTAGTATTACCTACTATGCGAAAGCCAATAGATAGCAAAAAGATAGGATATGGGAGCGTAAAATTTACTGGTCCTATAAAATTACATATTGCATGCAAACTTTCAGTTAAAATAAATAAAATATACAAAAAGTAGGTATGTTTATTCATGAGCAATGTAACAAAAATGATTTAACTATACTATTGTCGTAATAACATAATATTCTCTTCCCCGCAGAGTACTCCTAACGGAATGCGGGCCGACGTGTCGCGCGGGCGAGCGATGCAACAACCGCGCGTTCGAGAAGCGTCTCTATCCCAAGCTCGTGCCATACAGGACGCCCAGCAGGGGCTGGGGACTGAAGACATTAGAGGATATTAAAGCTGGTATGTTGGAAATTATTTAATATGTTTTTTGTTAGATTTCTGTTTAAAAACAAACGTAAAAATGGTAAGTTAGCGTCCGTTTTCCGTTTGTTTTTAGTGTGTCCTGTATTTTTGAGGTAAATGGTTAAAATATAGATAAATTCGACTTTTTAGGTATACCAGCCGAGTAAAATCAAGTTGCAATACAATATGTAATGTATATATGAATTTTATGTAACACAAGACATTTAATATACATTATTCCAGCAAGCTTTAGTCCAACAGCCGTTAAAAAGTGTTTATTTTTTCATGATTTTATGAATTTATATTAATTCGATAACATTATTTTATCCTTCACATACGTTTTATACCAGTATTTTAAACAACTTCTAGTACAGTGTTAGCACGGCAAAGTGCAAGAAATTCTCATTTGCCGCTTTATACACACACCATGTCTCTTATGACGTCATCACACAATTAAAATGTCAGAGAACAATTAATTCTCTTTTTCCGCTTTATACACACCATACTTCTCATGACGTCATCACACAACAATTCTAACTTTCCAGGTCAGTTCGTAATAGAGTACGTGGGCGAGTTGATCGATGAGGAAGAGTTCCGTCGCCGCATGCGAAGGAAGCACGAGATCAGAGACGAGAACTTCTACTTTCTGACGCTGGATAAGGAGAGGATGATTGATGCTGGTCCTAAGGGGAACCTGGCTAGGTGAGCTGTATAATAATTTCTACTTTTTGCCCGCAGTTTTGTCCGCGTGGGTGACGGTATTCCCCGGTAACTGAAAACATCAACCAAATGATAATATTATTATGTAATCAGTACAAATTGTTCGAAAATTTAAAATCTTTTCTGACTTCTTTGACTGGCCTGTTGGTCTAATGGTTAGTGACCCTGACTGCTATACCGGAGGTCGTGGGTTCGATTCCCGCCCAGGACAAATGTTTGTGTGATGACCACGATCATTTGTTCTGTGTCTGGGTGTAATTTATCTATAATATGTATGTATTTAGATATATATAAGTATGTTTATCAGTTGTCTGGTTACCATAACACAAGCTCTGCTTAGCTTGGGATCAGATGACCGTGTGTGAGTTGTCCCGGAATATTATTATTATTATCTATTACTTTTTCCTCTCGGACGATTTTTATTTATTTTTAATATAATTTGGCCCCAGGAACACAGGTTGATTAATTTCTGGGAAGCACAGGATCCAAATAGCTTATTCTGCTTTTAAATAAAAAAATATATTTTAGTGAAAAACTAATAAGCGCTATTTGCAAAGATAAATCTGCTAGTGATCATGGGATTTGATGTACCCAAAATGTAGATAGTGATCTAGGTATTAAACCACAAACAATAACAAGAAATCTTATTTATTTAATGCTGCAAGTCCATTTGTCACATAACTGTCGTTTATTTCTTTGAAGCACACAACTCGAGAGCACACAACTCAAGACACGTCATGTGTAGTCATAGACACGTATTTGTTTATAAACCTTTTTTTGCAGGTTTATGAATCATTGCTGTGAACCAAACTGCGAGACACAAAAGTGGACGGTGCTGGGCGACGTGCGAGTCGGTCTGTTCGCCTTGTATGATATACCAGCTGTAAGTTTATTATTACCTTCATGTCATATATATTATATTATGAGTGTTTAAGATTTTGCGAGATGATGAATGACTGATATATATATTATTATATAAATATATTTTTATGTTTTGTATGAATATTTTGTGTTTGTAAATATTTCACTTTCTGTTCTTTACATGTTATGTATTTCTTTAACTGTACAACGCCTTAGTTTAATCTGTTATGCTGTGCATGTCTTTGATAATAAATAAATAAATATCTTTTGTAACTTTGTCTTACCTAGTGTTCAATAAAAGCCTTGTATACATGCTTAAGTAATGTTTTCAAATTGCATATTTTTATACGTAAAATAATGATTCTCAGGTACGCATTTTAATTCATTTTGATACCTTTTAATAACTGTAAGACGATAAAACAACATAAATAATATGCAACTTTATTTAAACTGGGTTTTTTGACAGTAAGTGATTTAGTTGGCATTCACTCTCTCTACTGTTATGCCGACTACTAATAAATATATTATTATGACTATGTACAAAACGGTAACTAAACATTTCCAGAACAGCGAAGTAACGTTCAACTACAACCTGGAGTGCGCCGGCATCGACAAGAAACGCTGCATGTGTGGCGCCAAGCGGTGCTCCGGATACATCGGGGCTAAACCTAAACAGGTGAGGGTCATAACTCTAGGAGACAAATAAATATGGGTACTTGATGAGAATAGAGAATCCTCCCGTCCCTAGACCAAGCTGACCCGAGCCGGCCAAACTAGCAATAAAAATATGTCCCTAAATAATAAAAACTTAGATCCAGCCATCCCTTGTTGTTTTCCTTTATTAAGATTGTTAGCAACGCACTAAGTCGAGGTCCGAACCCCGCAGGGGGTGCCCTTAGTGGACGTTGCTGACGTAGTTAGTTTTTCCTATTGCTCTGGCTGGAGGCCTTAAGGTCCTCGCCAAAAGTCCGGTGAAGCAGTCAAAGCCTGCGCTCAGGCTAACTGCAAAGATCTCTACCAAAAAAAAAAAATGTGTTTAGAGACAGGGACAATTAAATATGAGTACCAAAGGTGAATAGAGGCCTTTGAGAAGGGTCATAGCTTGTCGCCAACATATTGATAAAGTATTTTGGGTAGCAGTGGGAATTCGGGCCCGGTATGATCATAATTGCGTCGCAAGTGCTTATTATAACTTGACAGTTTCATAATAGTATACAAAATAGTTAAATATACTAGTAATCAACATCTTTGATCTGTTGAATACAAAGAAAACTTAAATATAAAGTCCCCGGAACTCTTACCATCTAGAAACCACCATTAACCGCAAAGCGAGACAAAATATTATGTATTTGATACCAAATCGTACTTACCCTTGTTATTAATTTGTAATATTTCGTAATAATATAGGAATACTATTATTTTTTTTATTTCTAAATACAACTCAAAAATGTATTACCTTACCAATATATCTAGGCCCTGACTTAAACTTCTCTTCCAATCATTTCAGGAGGAATCTCAAGCAAAGAAACAAAAATTCCCCGGAAAGCGGACATACAAGAAAAGAAAGACAACCGAAGAATCGCCTTCAACCAAAAACAAGCCAAAACGTCCAATAGGCCGTCCGCCAAAACCGAGGGAACTAACGGAAATAGAGAAAGACCTACTTATAATACGGAATGCGACTAACGGCCTCTCAAGTGACGAGTCTTCACGAAGCATGAGTTCGGAATACGAAAGAAATTTGAAACCTTTAAAGAGAAAAAGAGTGAGTTTCTCCACTGAAGAAATTATCCTATACGATGGTTTAGAGTCGCCCAATGTTAAGAAGTTAAAGTTGGAGGATAAATGCGAGGTTGGGGATTGAAGTATGTCGGTATGTTTGGCGATAGCTAGGGAACAAGTTTAAAATTCAGTCAACAATACATGGTTATTTTGGTAACCAATTACATAATATTTTTGGTGAAATTGAGCAGTTTTCTTTAGCTATTTTGGTGACTGTGACATCAAAACTTATGTTGATAGAAAAGCTATTGTGTTTTACCAATATAAAAAATAACACCAGTGATGCAATGGTTGCCTCGAATACAAAAAAGATCGGATTCAGATAAAAAAAGTTTTATGTCAAAATGGTAGACTACATTAATTTTTAATCTTGATGTTAGTACTTTATATGACATAAAAATATATTCTACTTATCTATAGCATAGGCTTTAATATACAAACTATGCATAAAAATTTACCTATTTAACCATCATGGTCTACTAAATTTCATAATAAAAGATTTATATACGCACATAACTTAAAAAAACTCTGTACGGTAAACTAAAGTTTTAAAAAAGAGGTTCTATATGAAACAAAATGGCGTCCCAATAAATCTTACGCCAAACATATCGCCATAAAAAATGTAAACGAAAATTATATCAAAGATTGTGTTATTGTATATACTTAGTTTAGTAATGGCAATATAAAGCCTTATAAAATAAGTCAGAGAGACAAACGTAGTCTGAATGCAAATATCGCCTTTATTGTTAGACTAATTAAGTCCATAATAGTACGCGAAGATGTATTGATTAAATGCCAAATTTTCATTTGTTGTATGGCTCGAAAATGCGACAAATAAGTGATTCTGTGATGCGAAATTTTAGGGGTTTTTTAAGGTAATCATAATTTTTTTTTTTTGTCGCTTTGTAAAGGAAATTGGATAGTCAAGTAAAAAATATAAATAAATAATGATAGCAAAAATATACAATAAGTTAGCATTTTACAAAATTTTTATCATAGACAGACGTTTTTAGTCTCAGCTCAGTTTTTGTCTGATAAACCAACAAAACTGTCCTAATTATTGACTGAACACAGTTCATTTTATTTAATATCAAATTGGTATCCGTTTTATCTAACAATTCAAATAAAAGAAGTAATAAAAAGGTATAAACGGTATCTTTATAAGACCACTCATGCGTCTACATAGCTAATTGCTCATATATGACTAGACGATTGTCAACTGCCGAATTACAGACTTACCCGATCAAAAATGTATAAAAACTTTAAACCTTCACTTTAATTTGTCAGTTTATATTTTAAATGTGGATATAACGGTTTTCTAGACACGTCAGTGGTTATAATACATAAATAAGCTTTTGTAATAAAAATGTTTAGCAAAAAATTACCACTGATGACTTTAGTAATCATACCCCCGATTTCTGAAGAGCTGATCAATTTAATCTGTTGTCAAATCTACTGATCACGACTGTGGTTGGTTGATCAAAAGACTAAACAACCAATGACAGAGCTTGACAGATGATTTAACTAACGTTTATGTTGGTTAACCATTCAGAAAATTGTAAGAATCTTGATCACAAATCCGGGTGTTGCCATTATAATTATGTTAGGCGCGGTATAGCTCTTCCATTGTATAAATTTTAGTTATTATGACTTTAAGAATGTATATTTTTATGGTAACATTGGGACTGTTCTTTGTATCTGAACATAATATTGTTATTTATAGTTTTGTAAGATTTTGTAACTAATATGTGATTAGTTTTTCTTCTTAATGTGTTAAAATTGTTGATTTTTTTCTATTGTTTCTTACTTAACGATATATTTTAAATACTAGCAATGTACATCTTTTCTTTTTTCGCTCTTTCTGTCAACAATATAACATCATGTTAATCCACTATTGTCCTACGCTTTGTTTTTTAAAAATTTCAAATAAACTATGACACAGTTATCGTACTAAAAAGTACTTTATTTGTTGTTGTCATTTGGATGTATGTTGTAATAAACTAAATTGATTTTTAACTTATTAACACGTGAAATTCGTCTGACGAGCTGTGTTATTAAATTTACCTAAGGATTTGATGTCCTCTTGCTTATTATACTAAGATCTACTAATCTGTTATAAGCAAATTAAGTTCTATTTTACTAGTAATAAAGCACATAATTATGTTAATGTTGCCTTGCTGGTTTTAGGTTAAAAGTATAGAAAGCTGTTTGTGTAACCAATAAAGAGAATGATCCCATTGTTATTCAACAAGTTACTGATTGCTTGCACTCGAAATAAAATATTGTACATTATTAACAGTTTCGTTTTATTTACTATTACCTATAAAAGAGTGGTAAGATACTCCCCTATTCCCTACACACACTAAGAAAACAGATTTGTTCAATAAAGTAAACAAAAACTCACAAGTTCTTTGATTACGACCTATTTTTACACGACTGCCCAAAAAGGAGTGTTAGAAAAATATCCGACAACTATCGAAGAATTTGGGTAAGTAACACTATGTAAGTATCTACACGCCAGCTGAAGAAAGAGTTACAGAATACAATTAAGAAAAAGTACTTTAAAATAAACTTTATTTTATTACAAAGCTCTGATTGCATTTTCTAAAGAAAATCAACAATCAATAGTAACTATTTTGTAATATAAAGGTACTACAACTTTAAAATACCAACAAGATACAGTACAAAACAATATGTACATAAAATTGTATTGTCTATAAACACAGGTGCATGTAATTTGAACATCGCGCGCAGTGTAATAATATGCCAATCGAATATCGCCGGGATAGTGCACTTTAGTACCATTTCCTGGCGACAGGGCGCTAGAGTTCATTCCAGATCCTCGCTTCAACATGGCTGCAGCTTTTTGCACCGAATTAAATATGATTTTAAAAAATAAATTTAATTTTAGTGGTGAGCTCGCTGCAACCATCGCGTTATACGCAAATTTTAGAGAAGAATTCAACAAGAAACTTCTGCAGTTTGACCGCCGATTCGACGGTAAATATTTAATATACATATGTATTTTTATTTGTTGTACCTACTCCATTTCTACATGTCCTAATATTTTGCATTATATTATAGGTACTCTAAATCAATTTTGGTCGAACGATCGAATTGCGAAAGTGATCAAATACATTAAGGCTGGTAGGGCGGCCACGAAATCTGGATATTGTCGGACACCTACCGAAGTTTACTGGATGGGCAAATGCGACATAATAAAGAAAGGTAAGGAAGAAACCTTGATATATTTAGAGCGTTCGTCAAAGAATGAATCGCTACATATTGTGCCGAAAGAAAAATATTTCGATATTCTATCGGAAATTCATATATCGTGCAATCATGGCGGCCGACACAGGATGTGGATTAAATTGAAAAATAAATGTTTCATTCCAAGAACCGTTATCAATCTTTTCGTTTCGATGTGCCCTGGGTGTCAGGCAAAGAGAATTGTGGAAAAGAATGCCACAATCACGGGCCCAAATGATGTAGTACAGTTAAACGTAAAGGGAAGAGTGAATTTGATTAACTTTAAGTATTGCCCTGATGGCGAATACAAATGGCTGCTGACTTACCAAGACGATGGAACTAAATACTTGAACCTGCGTCCGCTAAAGACAATTATGGCGCCTGAAGTGGCATACGAGTTGATGAAGATTTTCCTGACGTTCGGAGCACCGAATATTTTGGAGCTTGACATGGATAACTATTATATGGCGCAGGTTAAGCAAGAAATTATTGGGATGTGGCCAAACTGTCAAGTTGTGCCGAAGCGTAACTCGAAAGTCAATGAGTGTGAGAAACAGGAACTGGAGTACATTATCCAGACTTGGATGGCAAGGAATGATACTACGAAATGGACGGTCGGCTGCTACATAGTCCAATACAATAAGAACAACGCCATTTTCCGCGTTCTTGGAAACACCCCGTATAAAATGGTGTTTGGTTGCGAGCCCCGGGCTGAACTATCTGCCACTAATATACCAGCTCGTATTCTCGGAAATCGTGATTATGGAAATGACAAAGGCAAGATAAAACAAGAGCCAGTCGACCTTACTGATCAAAATCCTGATGATAAACAGTGAATTACACATTGCTGTTGCGTCATTGTTTTCGGATTGAAAGAAATATCGAAATTTTCAATTTTAAAAGCGGTGCTGGATACATTTGAATTTACTTCGAATTATTTAGTGTTTTGTTATTTAGTTTTATGGGGTTGTGATTATAAGTATTTAATTTCGAGAAAAGGAGAAATATAAATGGTAAGTATTTTTCAAAATTGTACTGTTCACTGTTCTTATTTCAATTGTTTGGTACGTTCCGCTTAAATTTAATAAATTATGGGGTGGTTCTATAATATAGCCACGTTTTAATAACTAACATTAAGTATATAATAATATTAAGATTGTAGTGGCCAAAAAAGGCGTAATTTATAAAAATAATCTATTTAAAAACATTGCTTTACACCGAGATTTTTTTGGAGTAATTATGGGTTGATTACCCTTTCTTTACCTTAAATTAACTATATATGAAGAAGGTAGTGGCCAAAAATGGCGTTATATATAAAAAATAAATGTATTAATAATCGGTGCTACACACCGAGTTTTTTTTTTAGTTTTGTGGTAAGCTCCAATTAAATATAATCATGGAGTGTTTTAATATTATAACCCCCTTAAAATACCTAATATTAAGTATATTAAGAAAGTAGTGGCCAAAAAAGGCGTAATATATAATATGTGTGTATTAATAATAATTATAATCGGTGCTACACACCGTTATATTTAATGTAATTATGTGGTTGTTCAATAATATAGCCACCCCTTTAAGGGTGCGTCTGGATCTGATGAACGCGCACCGAACGAGCAATACACGAACAGCTCGCGAGCTGCTCACGAGCGGCGCGGCGCGCGAATGTCTGGCAGATGGCTTTGTTCGTCAGATGTGGACGCACCCTAACATGGATGTAGTACCCAAAAACGGCTTTATGTACAATAATTAAATGAATCAAAAACGGTGCTACACACTGGGATTTTCATCGATTTCTTTGGTACTTTGTACTGACAGTTATCAAATCCATTGTGTTGTAGTTCTCGCGTGTTTCTACGCATTTCTGTCGTGTTTTACGACAGGCCAGTTTTTGAAATGTTGTCTCTTTGATAAACCCAATTGGGATTTTAAACACTGTAGATGAAATGAACGTGGCTTTAAGTATTCAAAGAAAATTTTAATAAGATGTTTCCCACAGAACATACTTTGTATGTTCTGTGATGTTTCCTGTAGTATTAAATGTTTCCCTATAATAATGTAGTAGTGAAATTAATGGAAGGACAGTGTACATTTTATTTACATGAAAAGCTTTACGAAAACGTATCTTTAACTGATAAAGACTGCGCGACTATTCTGAAGACTATACCATTAATTTTTTGAAGTCTATCTGTCTTACTATTAGAAAAAGGGTTGGTGGTGTGTCCAAAATATTTTTTCATGCATTTTTGACGTGTTAAAGGTTGCTTCGGCTAAACAGGATTTATTGATTGTTTTGTAGTAAAATCGTTGTCTATTATACCTAATGTAAGTATTATAGTTATAATTATAATATCTGTTGTCTGTTTTCACCGGGCTATTGTAAAATGAAAGATTATAAAGGTTGTAAAAAAAAAACTTTTGCGACTGGCTGTTTTTTCTGTATCATCATGGAATTGCGTACTACGAATTGTTTTTAGATTAATATTATTAGAGAATGATTACAAATAACGAAGATCCTCATACTTTAGCCCGGTGATATTGTAATTTTAATATGATGTTAATAATAATCTTGTGGTGAACAATAAATAATATTGTTTCTCTCTGTTACCTCTCTGTCTTTATGTGTAGTGGTAATCAAGTTATTGATGTTACTATAGTAATAAACGTTTAGACGTGGTATTTGTGTTATTTATTTATTTACCAAATTCACCTAAGAGTAAAGTTACTTGGAATTCTAGCCAAAACAAATTTACAGATCGCTTTTTTTTATTAAATTTTTAAGTAATATGATAACGTTTTATTAGTTTTTTTTTAACTTTATACATAGAATGTTCTTGGCATTACATAATTAAGTTTTTTTTTAAACAAACAGTTAAATTATCCGTATTTTTCAAACTCATGGTTACCCTAACAAATCAATTTAATTTATTCGTTTTATGGAATTAGAATAATGAAGTACATCTTGCAGTTTGCTAACTTACTGATATTAATTGCTCATTAATTAAGATCGTGGGAAGTATCTTGGAATAGGTAGATACCTTATTAACAAATAGACTGTGAGGTAGTAAGTTTTATACGGTAGGATGTAAAAAGTGGTTTAATTCGATCTTTTTTAAATTATATCAGCTGGCGTTTTGATAGTAGGTATCTATTATTTATAACTCTTGTTTTAACTTGAATTAGTGATTGAAAAGAATTATAGGTAGGATAATAAAGTGAAAAGCTTATTTATTAACTAAAATCTTATAATTAAATTTAAAAGATATTTAGTATTTCAAAAACTAATAAAATACACAACAGTTTTTTTTTATACTTTAATTAAAAAATACTTTTGCCATCAAAACACCTATCTACATATAGGTACCTATAGCATATTTTATAAACAACAGAAATACATAAATTTTTTTATTTCACTTTAATAAAAACCTTTTGCAATCAAAATGGCGGGAAACACCTATCTACATTATAATACACCTATTGCATATCTACCTTTATCGTATGCATTACCTCCCATACACAAATAGTGAGATAAAATCGATAATTTCGAGCAGATTCCTACGCAGCTAGGTATATCTAGGTACGTCCATTTTTAATTAACTTACAGCTGGGCGAAAGCCGCCCCCGCCACAGTGGTGCACTCTGTCTGTATTTCATGAGTGAATCGATATTCGACACAGATGTAAAGATATAGACACAACACTAATTTGGTTGCGCTTGTAAAAGGTATTTGTTTACATACACACCTACACCTACATGCATACATATAATCACGCTTCTTTCCTTTGTAAGGGTAGGCAGAGACCACTTCTTTCCACTTACTACGATTCTTACACACTTGTTTCGCTTTGTCCACTTTCATTATTCCCTTCATACATGCTCTTCGTTTTAGGGTACTTAATTCACGTTAGTCTGATGATTTAACCGGAAGGCGAATTATCGTGATTAGGCTTAGTTGGTTTGTAATCACTTGTAGGTACTGTGAGTTTAGCTGATGTAAAGGTTGTTAAAAAAAATAATTTTATCAAAAACTCATTTTAGTGCCATGAAAATATGATGTAGGTTAATTAGCTGGCTATGTGGTTTACATAAAAATATTTCATTCAAACACCAATCCAGAGACTTTTACTCTCAGAAATAAAGCGTAACCCTTCGGGCCAAAAGGACCAAAAATAGAGCCATTCATTCATCCGAATGGGTCCTTTAATTAGCTGTCACGGGGTCGTTGACCGTGAAGAAATCTGGTCCTCTTTAAATATTTTGTTATTTATTTATAAATTACATGAATATAAATGTCTGTCTATTAAGGGGCAGATAGAAGTGACCTCCATAGTTAAGTAAGATTTCGCCTATGTCTACAAGTACAAATACGTGTTGTAAATCATGTAGGTATTATGAAAACAAATGCGATTATACAAAATTTAACGCCGCTTGCTTAATGCGTGGACCAGGGAACTTGCATTCGCGCTTTAGTTGGGGCGAGGGTTGGGAGTTGGCCGGCGCGTCTGTTTTATCAAAGGATTCTACAACGCTTGCAACCCATCCACACTATCGACCAACATTGGTACTAGCATTGGCACCAACGTGTGGAGGCGGGGTTACACTTTTTAGAACCTACAACTATGATGTTTTAAATGCTAGCGTATATTTCGACGGAACTCACCGCACCGCAACGCAAAACAAAAGTACCTGATTCACTTTCATACATTTAATATGACCGTACTTTCGTAAATGATATAGGTAATTATGTGTGGTGCTGTGGCTAAAACGTCCAATTTTTTAAATTTTTCTTGATGCACTATAAAATATATTATTATAAGAGGTAGATTTACTAAACAAGTAAAAAACATAATATCTGGTAATATGTATAATAAAGGCAAGTAGACAAGTAACGTATAAGCAGAAGACAACCGTATACATCACTCTGTGCCTGGCTTCGTTCACTAAAACTATGATCTTGTAACGTTTGTCAAATAATATGTCTGAGCACCATAATAGCTGAAACAATATGAATAAAAAATTAATTAGATGATCACAAATATAATGATAGGTTAAAATTGAGGTGTTCGAACACGATTGTGAGAGTGTGGGACATTTCTTGTGAATCACCTACTTATATTGAATGCACCTGTATTTAAAATTTTCACATTACCGTGACTTTGAGACACAATATTGTAAAATCAAATTTTCTTGACGTTCATATTATTTGCTTAGTACTTGTTACACTTTTTCGTTTAGAGTATCGTCTTTGTGTGGTGCATGTTACTTACGATTACCAAGAGGGTGAAAAAATAAATTATAGGTGCATATTGATTGAAAATTTTAATTGTTTGATCGTATCCCACATCCTCACTCACATGAACTCTCATCCCTCGCAAACATCTCTATTTATTTATTTATGCAATAAGTACTACCTACGTTTAGCTAGCCTTATTCCACCAATGCTGCACTTAGTAAGGCTAGGAAAATGAAGTTATAACATTGATGCACACATGTCTGGTGGATAAACGCAGCATTTTAAAGGACGTTTTTTGAGTAAAATTTATTTCTATATACTTACAGCACCAAATAATGCAAAAAGTATGCAACCAGTCTTCAAACCAAAACAGTAGTTCAGTGTATCAGGGTTGTTCACATCTAAAAACTTTTTTAACATGATTCCGTTATTACTTTGATCGTACTGAAAATTAAATTTTCTGTTTATAAATACCAAAATGTCAAGAAATTTTTTGATGGATTATTTTATTTTTAATTGTTGTAGGTACTATAAAGAGTATTTATATCGTATGAATTGAATTACTATTTAGGTTCCTTCTAGGATTTGCGCAAAATACATTGTGACATACTTGAAAGCGTGTTAACAGCTGTAGTGTAGGTGTAAAAACTATAAGTATATTATTATTGTGTACATTTTTCATTCATACTTTTCTCTCCTTCCGTTCTCAAATAAGTTAGGCTCGAAGGAAAATACCTAGATTTTTAAATATGTTTTACACAAGTCAAAGGAAAATTACATCCGTGCCTATATTTTCTCTTCTCCTTTCAGACTACCAGATAAATTTTATAGAACCTAAAAAGTCTCCAAAAATATTCAAAAAATCAAACTAAAAACCTAAAAGTGTGTGCCACAAAAACAAAAAAATAAAAGTAAAAATCCTCGTCTAAAATCACAATTCCATATAATTTCCTTCAAAGGCCCATAACATAAAAATCTCAAGAGGTTCTTGATAGCACAAAGAAGACATAATAAATCATTGCCCATTTTTTATCGTAGACATTCAATGTCAGGACAAACATTGTTCAGTAAGGATAGTCGTGTTCAATATCTTGTAGATATAATGCCTTTATAACCTTACTTATTATAGGCTTATTATGCAATATAGATACAATATATAGGTACATACCTATGCAGGTATGCTAACTTATATGATTGTTAATTAATAATATTAAAAATGTGAAAGTAACTCTTATCTATCTGTCTAATGCGTTTTTACGGCCCAAAACGCTGAACCGATTTGGATGAATATTGTTTTGGAAAAAGTTTAAATTTCAAGGAAAGTAACAGAGTCTATATGCTTTTTGTGGATATTTCTATTAACTAAACGTACATACTGTCTTTATTTCGACAACCACCTTTTATTTTCAAACAGTTTTCAATATCTTCGTGACTTAAGCACATATCTAATTTTTTGCAGCTCAAGAATTAAATGTGCCCGTGAATAAGTATTATTCTTCAATTTTCTCCAATCGCGACGTTTTTAATATAATTATACGTACACATATGAGGAAATAAGGACAGGATTGAAGCACCCAATTTCCGGTAACTTGAGTTCGTCTCAAATCTGTCGGATCCAAAGTTAAGTAGGTATAATAAGACAGCCCTGTTGGTCTAGTGGTTAGTGACCCTGACTGCTATACCGGAGGTCGTGGGTTCGATTCCCACCCAGGACAAATGTTTGTGTGATGAGCACGATCATTTGTTCTGTGTCTGGGTATAATTTATCTATAATATGTATGTATTTAGAAATATATAAGTATGTTTATCAGTTATCTGGTTGCCATAACACAAGCTCTGCTTAGCTTGGGATCAGATAACCGTGTGTGAATTGTCCCGGAATATTATTATTATTATTATTGTAATGGAAATCGTATTTATTATCGAGAGATCAATTTTACTGTCGATATTGTATTTTATGTAAAATTATTGTGTTCCACTAACGTTATTGTTATTAAAGGATAAAATATTTATCTCGGATGAACTTAGCTTTGAAATCAGCGTCTGATTTCACCAGATACAGTTAAACACTTTTCATCAAAACCAAATTATGTCCCAGTAGATAATAATTAAATAAATGAATAATAAATAAATAAATGCGGACAACATCACATACATTGCTCTGAACCCAAAGTAAGTAGCTATTTAGCACTTGTGTTATGGAATTCAGAAACAACGAAGGTACCACAAACACCCAGACCCGAGGCAATGTAGAAAAGTGAGTTTCTACATTGACCCGTCCGGGGATCGAACCCGGGACCTCAGAGCTAGCGACACCTTGAAAACCGGTGCGTACGCCCTCCGTGCGTACGCCACTCAACCACGGAGGTCGTCAATAATTGTTTCATATTATTTTGTAACTATAGGTATGTTCTAGTTTGGTAAGGTTATTCGACCTATAATTAATGATGTTATTAATGCCGTCCATTTGTTTCAATCTGTATTTAATATCCATTTAACACCGATCAATCTCTTACCTGCTCAATGCCTATTATAGTCCAACCTTGTGAATAATCTAGCAGCAACACCAAATAACTATAATTTAGTTGTTCGTAACATAGTATATGGCAAAGCAACCAAATTAATATTTAAATAATAAATAATCCAGCCTATAAACGTCCCACTGCTGAGCACAGGCCTCTTCCCATATAGAGAAGGCACGAGCATTGATCACCACACTTGCTCTCTGCGGATTGGCGATTTCAGATCCCAATTTTGGATCAGAAATGTCTTAAAATTATTAAGAAAGTACATATAACTTTGAAAAAAGCCACATTGGTACTTGCCTCGGTCCGAACCTGCAACCTTGTGCATACAAATCCGTTCATTGAACCACTAGGCCACCACGACAAAGAAATTAATATTTGATTGCTCGTAAATGTAAAGACAGAAGATCTATTGGATCGATTTTGATGAAATTTATATGGGTCAACTTCTAAAGTACGTAAAGCCTATCGATTAAAAAAAAGAGTTTTAAAATCATTATTCATTACACAATTACCGTAGATATCGCGTAACATAATTACATAATATTTTTTTATTGTTCGCGCATAATTATATTATAATTATGCGCGAACAAAAAAAAAACAAAAAAAACATACAAGCATCCGAATTGAGAAACTCCTCCTTTTTTTTTAAAGTCGGTTAAAAATAAATTTGTTTGTCCCTATATTAACCTAGTTATTTTTACATTAATGACGATACCAATTTTCCTTCATTAAGTAGGTACCATTAAAAACCTAGCTTTATATTTTTAGTTTTGCTGGCGTAACTTCCGCTGCAGACTGTACACAATGTGACAGACACTGAATAACTTAGATTTACGATTCTATAGAAATACTTAACTTGTTATTGATAGCTTATTTACTTATTCACTCAAGTTCACGATCAAAATAGGTTTAGGAGGATTGTTTATTTGATCATATAAATAAATAAATAAATAAATAAATGCGGACAACATCACATACATTGCTCTGAACCCAAAGTAAGTAGCTGAAGCACTTGTGTTATGGAATTCAGAAACAACGAAGCTACCACATACACCCAGACCCGAGGCAACGTAGAAAATTGAGTTTCTACATTGCCCCGTCCGGGGATCGAACCCGGGACCTCAGAGCTAGCGACACCTTGAAACCGGTGCGTACGCCACTCGACCACGGAGGTCGTACTTTGAGTAGTGTGAGTTCAATAGTATGTGAGTAGAGATCAATAACATAAGTATAATAACGACTTGAAACATAATAAGAGCTAAATAGTAAATTCTAAAAAACAAGAGCTCGAGTATGTATGTATTGACTAGATATGTACACCAGGGGCCCGATGCCGCTATTTTAAGTCAGTGAGTGGCGGGTTAAAAAACGTTCCAGTGTACTTGTTATTGTGCCTAATTTTCGTATTCAGATAAGAGAAATGTTGTCATTGTAGGATTGCAGTCACTTGCAATCCTACAATGACAACAGTGGCAAGCAGGTGTACATTTGTCATTGAACTAAAATTATCTGAATGCGAAAATTAGGCACAATAATAAGTAAACTGGAACGTTTATTAACCCACCACTCACTGACTTAAAATAGCGGCATCGGGCCCCTGGTACATACAGCAGATATGTAGGCCAGATACATAGGACTTCACCGTGACATGTGATGAGATGATTTCACATAAATGTAAAAAATAAAAATTCAGTAAAAAATACTACTAAATCGATTTTGATGAAATTTATATGGAACCACTTCTAAAGTATACACAATAAATTAAAAAAAATGTTTAAATCGGTCCATAACTGAAGTAGATAGCGCGCAACATATATACAAAAAAATACAAAAAATATACTTATTTTTGATTTTTGATTGAGAATATCCTCTTTAAGTCGGTTGAAAAAAAATTGTAATTGGAAGATATTTACTATGTATAAGTTTTACTGTAAAACTACTTTTGCCATACTGATATTATGTGAGCGGCGCCGCGAGGAAAACCAGTGATAATTTAAATACGTTTTGAAAGCATGCGTTCATCCTAAGTGCGTATAAGAGCTAAGAGGTTGGGCGGGAAAACACTAACCGGTTGAGAGTAAACCCAACCTTTTACCGTATACTCAACCTTACATATATTATAATATCGTAGTTAAGTATACTTATGTTGGTAAGAGAACAGTTAAAATATAGCACAGATTTAGTTAATAGTACAGTAGTGCTATTCTGTAACATTATTTTCATGTCTCGACAGCGGAATCCTCGGTGAGATGTCAAATACGTATTATCGAATTTGAATTCTAAATCAAGGCAAATTGGGTTCACTTTTGAAGTGAGCTTTATTGTCACTCAGGTGAAGCTCGATACCGAAATTATTTACAGAATAGACATGCAGGTAGCCATTGTTTAATATTTAGAAAGATGAATTTCACGCTTTGGTCCGAAAATATTTTTTTTTTCTTCTATGAAAAGTTTAATGTTTGTAAATCTAGTTCTCTTTTTATTCATAAGTACATCGTAATGCAAAAACAGTAAATTAAAAAATAAAGCTGATAATATTGTTTGTTAATACAAACAGAATTCAGAGTTTTCAATTATACAAGTTGAATTGATTGCTATTTGAATTATTGCATTCTTGTATTGAATTTATTTTTGTTTTAAATATATATATATTTCGTTTCTTGATCTATTTCAAACGAAATGCATGAAAGTAGTTCCTAGTTTCCGCTCATAGTGTTTTATGACTACTCTGCTATTCGGGGCAAAGATGAATCCAACAAATCAAAGCTTATGAAAACCCGTTCACCCGTTCTTGAGTTATAAATGGTGTAACTAAATTAGTTTTATTTATTTATTGAAAAAGGTTCACCAACAGCTTCTGTGTACATGAGATCAAAAATAATAGGATAACAAGACTTGGACTTACACAGTTGCCAATAACAGGTTAACCAGCATTTACATTAGAAAAGTGATAACAATGGAAATTAAAATAAAAGGAAAAGATTTGTTTTATATATAAAAGACTTCTTCTTACGTCCGTAAGCAGAAATCTTTTATATATCTTTTCTCTTGCCTTACATTTTTCCCAAGCCACACCATGACCCACAACCTATATAAATATAAATAGGGTATAATAAAGATGGATGAGTGTTGAATTTTCCAAAATACTTTCCGGAAGGTTCCCGGGGGAGTGTTCAATAATAATCGAATTATTTGGCGCTCCCGCTGTTCCTGCCTTCAGGCTTGTCAAGTATTAGTGTACACAAGACATTAATAATAATGCGATGTGTCCTAAGATTGCTCTGATGATATGAAATCAGCATCTGAGAATGTAGGTTAGAATTTTATTTTTGGATAAAGTTTTTAAATATATATTATTACTGCATATGATTGTTTTATTTAGATAAATATTTGATGTCAGTAAGTAGTAGTCTCGTTAAATAACTGTAATTGTTAGTATGGAATGTAGTTTAGAAAAGGCTTACTATTACTACGAAAACATCCTGATGAAATCTGGATTCCAAACAGCCATAAGAAACATTCAATTCAGCAAGAATGCAAAGCCTTATTACCATGTAAAGAAGCACTAAATAAAAAATAAGGAACACCGAGTGGCTTGCGAATTTTGTCATATCATAATATACGAAAACGAAGTTGCGAGTCGGTACTGGCCATGACATATAAATCGTAAGACTAGTCGCTTGATAGATCGTACATCGTGTGTCGTTTTGGTAAAAGCTTAACAAGATCTCGGGAGATAGGAAAACAGGCAACCCGCTACTTAAATAGGTTATTAGGTTACTTAGGTTCAGTAATAGCAACCATAATAAACACTTATTGTTGGGAGAGCGTAAAGTACTTGTTAAGTGCGTTAGAGGTTGAATTAGATGGTTTTGTTCGCTGAAGTGAAGTTGTTTTGTTATGTGGTAATTTGTTTTTTATTAATATTTTATTTATTAAACTTAGTAATGACATAATGAAATTATAAGAATGAGAGTATGATAATTTTAAAAGGGCAAAGGATTTTTTTTTTGTTGAAATTATTTATTTATCGTCCATAAAACTTGAGCGGACTGCAGTTTAATATAAGTAAATAAATAAAACTTTGCAAGGACATCTTGGATTTGTTTTTTTATTATTTTAGATGTTTCTTGGAATGTACCATTAAAAGAGAGATAAAAATGAATTTCTTTTGTTTGGTTTTAATCTGAAATTTAAATGCCTCTATATTGTGATTGAAAGCGCACTTCTACGCCATATATATTTCAAACTAAAATAAAAAAAATATATAACGAGACGACTCTACAAAAGCATTATCTTACAAACGACGGAACTTATATATAAGTTTAAAAGCACAAGTAAATACCTTAAATAGGCTTCTAAAATGCCAACATATTCTAAGTTAGAAGTAACTTAATATGATAATGTCTTTTAAGAACATCTGTCTAAGGCTGGGCGTACACGAACTGCTTTCACAGTTAGCCAGTGATCAACGCACACGGTCTGCGCGAGCTGTCGACCGCTCTCGCGCGGCACGTGCGCCTCCCGCCCGCTCGCTTTTTGTTTTGTCGACTGCTTGAAACAGTTATGGCAATAGAGGTATAGTTTACCATGCAGTTAGAGCTTGAAGTAGTCAGTATCGACTGCTTCAAGCAGTCCTTGTGTCGCAGCCTTAAAATACCACTACGAAAGATTAAATTTCGTCTTACTAAGTAAGGCTTAGATGAAAGTATTCTCTCGGGATTTCTATCATAATATTGTACGAAAATTACAGAAAACAAAAATAGAACTTACTTATTATTTATGTCAATGTGAGCTATAAATCTCGTGGGAACGTCTTGTGACGTGGTAACTATACCTACTACTTGGTTAGAAAGGATGGTACGCTGAAGGTGGAGATTGAACGCTGAGAAAACTTTTCCAGCGCCAATTCTCGTTTCTATAATTGTTAACGTTACTATCACTCAAATGTACAGAAGTGACAATTTCATTTTTAAGTCGCGCAAACCATAATAATATGCTTGCGATTTTCAGGGCTTCGGCTTAGGTAGAGGACCGAGGTGTTATTAGACCGTAAAAGTTCGACAGCGATTCCAGATATGTTTCAATCTACTATACGTATTATAAAAAACCTGTCTGAACGCGATGAACTCAATTCAATTCAATTCTTTATTTGCGTTCCATATGTTATACAGTTGGCATCTTATAAAGTTAAAACAATATTTTCGTAACAATATGGACCCGGTAGGGCAGAGCATAAAGAGGTTGGAGAGGTTTGCAGTACATATATCTTATTACCTAGTATATATATAATACTAAAATCTATGCTTATCACTAAAACATAAGTATAATAACATTTTATATTCTTTTCTTGTTGTGTGTGTGTATGTGTGTGTGTGAGCATATCTCAAAAACTAGCCATCGGGTTTTTTTATAGTATAGGTACCAATGGTCAGAGCTATTCAAGAGAAAGGTTTGTGTGTGTACTTCATAATGTTTTATCTAACCGTGCATCGCTTGTTGCATTTTTTTCATGCCGGTTCAAAGGTTCATCGCCGACTATGTTGTAGTTATTATACTAGTTCTCTTGTAATGTTCAGTAACATTCAACGAAATTATTAATAAATGTTATCATACGATGGCCACTCTTTTAACATTCAGTTTTAGCACACGGTTTTCCCTGTAACGTAACATAATTAATAACAAACAGAAACCAAATCATTGAATAGAATAAATTGGAATTCTGTTCTCATTCGCCACCGGAAGGGACCACCTGATAAAAGACTTTCTATTGTGCGTATTCATGATGTCAAATTAAATTCGTATCATTTTGTAACAAGGAGAGGGAGACAGAAACATATATTAAATAGACTATGCTACATACAAGACTATAATAATAAATACTTACTTATCTGGATAGGAAACTACATAAACTTCTACTTACTAATGAATATTCTACATAATAATTAATTATAGATAAAAATATATATATCATGTATATATATGTACATATTATTATATAAATTCAAAGCTATACTTACTGTCATATATTCTACCTAGATACTTTAATAATAAATAAAGATTACTTACCAAATTAAATGCTATAAGTACATACTTACCATTGTTCTTCCTCTCTCCTAAATTTTGCGTGCCCAATAGGGTCCACGATGTACTATAAATTCTTTACTTACCACCTATTAATACCATTGTGGAAAGCAAATAAAAGTTTTGAGTTTGAGTTTGAGACACACGCAAACAAATAAAGGTAACTGGGTTTGAAAATAAAAAATCAATTTAGCTCATATGTTAGACAATAATAATATAATTGATTTGCTCATAAATGTAAAAAAATACTTTATTTATTTATTTAATACTTTTTGCACACTGTTGCACAAAGGCGGACTTAATGCCAGAAGGCATTTTAATTAAAATAAAACAAAATTGCTGGATTGATTTTTGACGGGCCTGTTGGTCTAGTGGTTAGTGACCCTGACTGCTATACCGGAGGTCGTGGGTTCGATTCCCACCCAGGACAAATGTTTGTGTGATGAGCACGATCATTTGTTCTGGTTGTCTGGGTGTAATTTATCTATAATATGTATGTATCTAGAAATATATAAGTATGTTTATCAGTTGCCTGGTTACCATAACACAAGCTCTGCTTAGCTTGGGATCAGATAACCGTGTGTGAGTTGTCCCGGATTATTATTATTATTATTATTATTTTGATCAAATTTTTAAGGGATAATCTCTAAAGACTTCAAAAAGAGGCAGTTCTCAATTTGTCTGTTTGTTTTTTTTTTTTATATATTTGTCATGCGATATCTACAGCAATTGTGGAACAAATTAAATATTTTTTTTGTAGGGTATACCTCAGAGATGTCCATCTCTACCTAGATACGTATTATACCCATATATTATATGGGTCCCCATATAATTTTTTCTAAATAGACCTGTCCTTATTGGCTTTTTTTTAATGGATGTCGGTTTTTTACAATTATATTCTACAGTCTGTATATTCAACATTAACACATTAAATGAAAGTCCAGTGCGCCTTATAACAAGCTGTACATAAAGTGAATTCCCTGCACTTGTGGCTCCTGGCCTGAGTAGGAGTCGAACGAACAATCTGCATAGAAAGCGGAACCGGGGTGTTTTCAGCTGGGACTTATATTCCAGTTAAGGTTAAAATATTGGATCTTATACAGAGTGAGTTTTTATTTAAACGTTTCTCACCTGCAAAGGTGTCGAAACGTCGGGACTTAAAATCTAAATACAAACCGCGATAAAATCCGTAAAAGTAGTTTTATTTCAATATTAAACGTTTCCACATTGGCCGTAGAGTGGATATTAGGAATAGACAACGAATGTATAAACAAGAGAAGTTTTTATGTCTATGTTAGACGAAGGTTTTTGCTAATTCTTAATCAATTTTAATATTGCTATTACGTTTTGGAGTCCAAGAGTCAGTTTTAATATTAGGTTTAGTAAAAATAAGTGCGGTATATGTGGAGAAACTTATATGTTCTTACCTGACTACGGCTAAGCCAAAAAGTAGGAGTATTTTTAATTAAATCATTTGTCGTGTGAAAAAAATGGGGGAAAAATTTCGCACTAAATGTTTAATAATATGAAATTGGTTTTTAAAACATTTATTTATGGTACCTATTTATTAATTACTAAACTACTAACTAATGCGAAAAATAAGATAAATATGTATATTCAAAACATTATAATACATCCTAGCGAACTCATTTCCACATCTAAATATGTGTATATATAGAGATGTTTACGTCACACAGATTGGTAGGTTAAGTGGGCCAAGTTAATCTCATTACGTCGACGAGTCGCGTCGGATCCATTTCGGGAGTCTAAATGCGGACTCATGATAGTCGATAGCTGTTTATTTATCACTTATTCGCGTTTATAGGTTTATTTGGTTTATAAATTTATTTCTCTGAAGTTTGGTGTGGAGGCTAAAAATATTGGAATACAGAACACCTTTCCTATTACTTGAATTATGAATGGTATGCGATTTCAGGTACTTAAATAATTATAGACTTCAATGGAATTTAAACATCAGACCGTGCCTCTAAAGTGAAGGATCTAAGAATCTCTCTAAGAAAACCTTTTTTTTAATCTATACACAATTGCTGTAGATCAGTGGTCTCCAATTAGTTTCGCTCGGGGTCCGTTTTAAGAAATAAAACGACCATCGTGGTCCACACATTTTATTTAAAAGAAAAAATATTTATTAAACAAATGTAATTGAGGAAATAACAAAGGTATTTTGTTACATAGGTATCAATGCGAAAAATGACATTTTTTGTTGCGAATTATCTAAAAGTAAAAGTAAAAGTTATTTATATCGAAAGTAGTCTTTAGTGTAAGTTACTGTGTTCTCGCGGGTCCGCACAAAATGGGTCAGCGGTCCGGATGCGGACCGCGGTCCGCCATTTGGTGATCCCTGCTGTAGATGTTGCTGAAGAATTGAGAACCTCCTCTTTGAAGTTGGGTAAAAAGTAGCACTATTTTTTGTTCTTGTTTTTTGTGTTATGACTATGGTATTTAATATTCATTTTTATTTGTGTAAATGACTAAAATACGTAATTAAAATTAATTACTTTAATATTATTGAAATACTATTGTTATAGAGGTTCAAATACCTGAGTGAGTGGTATGTGATTTCCAATAATCTCAGTACCTCGAATTTGATGGATTATAATTACAGAGAATTTCTGAAGCTTTAACGATAAACCTTTACAATGAATTCCAGGAAGATTTCATTGAATTAATTAATTACTGTATATAATTAAATCCACGAAGACGAATAAATTAATAATGCAGTATATTGGACATGCATCGTATACTTTCATCATCGTTAATTAATTAATATTGTTTGAAGGAATTTATAGGGAAATACTTTTTTGTAATGTGTAAAGTTAAATAGGGTGGAAAATGCCTGTAATTACGAGTTAATTTTGTAGTAAAACAAGTTTAAATTTACTGTTGGGTTCGTAATTTTTGTTCGAAGTATGTATTATTTGTGGTTGTGATTTTAATGTATGTAAAATGTCCCGTAACATAAAGAATAGAGTGGCAGTTGTTATATACAAACAAAATATATATTAGTATTTTATACTAAACACTACTGCCTTATAGCAAAAAATAAAAAATAAAAGTATAAATTAAAAATATTTAAAAAACCTCCGCCACAAAATCTAAGTTCCCTTTAAAAAGTAAAAAATAATAAAAAAAACTCAATTTTAAAGTACCTAAGTATGTTTTAATAATTCTAAAAAACACAGACACGTCAAACTTATAACACCCCTCTTTTTGCGTCGGGGGTTAAAAAGGAGGTTTATCTCAAAACATGACAAAACCTGGTTTTTTTAGCCTTCGAAACATACGTATAGAATATACCTAATCTTAATGATAATTTCGATTACACCCAGATGCAGGTATAATAGCAACACCTACTTTCATTGCAAAATCAATTATTTACTTAACTACACAAGTATCAAATTAGCTAACCTTACCGTGAGCTCACAATATTCAAAACACGTGCTAAGTGTCGAAGTCACAGGCCCGAATAAACGTAGTTCGTAGCTCCAAAGTAGAATCGGTGTCTTATATAAAGTACCGTAAACCACAACTATAATGTAAGTAAGTGAACCTTACCGCTTTGAAATAAGGACGATTGTATTATCAAAGGATTGCTGCTGTGTGGTGGATTGTACTCAAGTATATTAGTGTAAGTTTTAAGTTCAGTAGGTTGTAAAAGTGAACTTTACTGCTTTGGAATAGAGACTATATTAGTATCATTGGATTGCTATTATGTGGTGGATTGTACTTAAGTATATTACAGTAAGTTTTTAGCGCGGTAGGTTTTAAAAGTAAACCTTGCTGCTATGGAATAGAGACTATTATTATCATTGGATTGCTACTTTATGGCAGATTGTACTCAAGTATATAAGAGTTAATTGAAGTGGGTGTTTAGTGGTATTTGTTTGAAGCAATATAGCAATATGTGGGAGCAAAAACGTAGGTTTTAAGAAGAACTTCTTTTATATTATTATTGGTCTGTATTCCCCGAATGAGTAGGTAGGTCTTTAGAAATACCCACACGGACGATTTTCATTTGGGCATTTATATGTCCATATCAATAAGTTGTTTAAAAAGGTATTGAATACAAATATTGAGTACAACATACGAGTATATACATAAAGCTCTTTTCATTCACACGACCCTCTTGTAAAGTTTTTTTATAGATTGTTTTTGATGTAAGTTTACCTGTATTTTTTATTAATTAAAAACACTTTTTTATGTAATGTACTGAGTGTCCCACTGGTGGGTAAAGGTCTCCCCCGTTTGCCTTCAGACTTTTCTGTCCTGAAACACTTTATGCAGTAATCAGTATGATATAAAAATACTTGACACGCTGAATATGTTTATATATGTATATATCTTCTTCTTTCTCGGTCCCTCACTGCTGAGGATCGCAACCACATGTATGTATATATAGCTAAAGAAAAAAAACTATAATAATGAATATGTTTCCTGTTTTGACGACCTCCGTGGTCGAGTGGCGAACGCACCGGTTTCAAGGTGTCGCTAGCTCTGAGGTCCCGGGTTCGATCCCCGGACGGGTCAATGTAGAAACCAACTTTTCTACATTGCCTCGGGTCTGGGTGTTTGTGGTACCTTCGTTGTTTCTGAATTCCATAACACAAGTGCTACTTACTTTGTGTTCAGAGCAATGTATGTGATGTTGTCCGAATTTATTATTATTATTTATTATAAGCTTTAAAAATAGGAAATAAAAAGAAAAGAGGACCCAAACATAACTCAAAACTAAACTTATCTACTATTTAAAAGATATGTCACTTATAAGAATGAAACTGTATTATTTATCCTTCCCTTATGTTTTCTACTCTAATCTCAGCGCAAAGGTAAAAGATATGCCGTGCAATTTTCATATCTTTTTCCTGAAGCCTCCTGAAGGCTGTGTTGAGTTATGGCCGCATTTGCGTCAGAACAGCCATCTTTAATTTATTTTGTTATTACTTTAGCGGATAGGCTGTTATGTATAGTTAATGCATTTACCAAATTGTTAGTATTTGCATACTTAAAAATTACGTGCTACTTGTTTAATAGATTGTGTGATTTGTTAATAGTGAGTATAGCAATTTTGTTGAAATTGTTTTTTGGAAGTTAGGAAGGAAAATATTTAGGATCTGATAACTAGTTTCGGAGATATGCCTAACAAACATCCTTAAATTTTCATTTAATATTTTTTTAATAACATCGTGATTTTTTGTTGTCGAACTGATAATTATTTTTTTTCTTTTAAAGTCGGTTAAAACCAGTCTAATTAAACATCTATCAATGTCAAAATACCTAGCTCCATCAAGTAAACCCGGGTGCATATCACTGTCATACATAATACGCCCGGGTATTTATTCAGTTATCCGGACTAATTGGCTGAAACCTGTAGCGTGCTATTGTACCCTTTGTGTGATTCGTCGAATAGCGAAATTCTGTTCGCCCTTTGTTACAATATGGATGCAGTATTGAATTTGAAGCCTGAAATATATTTTCATGTGAATTCAATATTTTCAGAGTAATTAATTTGATGTCTGTTTCAATGCGTAATTTTCTTTTTCTTTTAATGGGGATTGCAGAAATCAACGAAATATAATAATTTTATTTATATAAGTTCTCCGTTATATAGTACTCGTATTTCCTATTTTAAAACTGCCTCGTTGGCCTAGTGCTGCTAAGCGCGACTGCTATGCTAGAGGTCTTGGGTTCGATTCCCAAGTCCACCAAGGTGTATATTGGGTTTTTCTATGAAATTCTCAGTAGCAGGTCGGAGTTTGGATTTGTGCCCGGTTAGTGGCAATAGGCTCGCCCCCTATTACATGGGACCTAAACATACCGGCGAACTGTGGGTGTACATTGGTACACCTCTGCTAACCCGTCGGGGATACAGGCGTGATGGTATGTTATGTTATGTCCAATTTTAGAGTCAGAATTAGGTAATTATACTGTTAAATAAATCGAAATAACTTCGTCCAATATAAAGTTACAAATACTTACTTAGCTTTATTGATTTATATACATTTAGTCAAGATGTAAAACATTTTAATAACTGATAGTTCCAAATATTTCATGTTAAATCGCATTACTTAATAAAAACAAAATTTTTAGAGAAATTACGTTCTCTGCCTTTATCTCCCAAGAAAGACGGTTAGTCGAAGGTCCATACAAATTTAATAAGCTTGTCTATACTTAATGACTCGAAACTCTCATAGAAAAAACTTATTGTGAACTTATTTCTTGTTTCATTTTCCGTGTCGTTATAGAAAAGTTTTCCAGGTAAAGTTTAATAAACACCTCGGAATAGACCCGGAGAAAACCCCTGCTTTCATTAAAAAAAGAATTTCGGAAAAGGGAAACGTGTAATAAGATTTTTTATAAAGTCTTTTTATGTTTGCTAAGATCAAAAGAGGTGGGGAATATTGTTGGGGGTTTTGTTTTATTAAATACTAGCTTTTGCGTGCGGCTTTGCCCACTTTTCGTTTTTAATATAAACCCATATAACGCTGCTATATCTTTAAGTAAATACCACTTTTTAGCGACAAATTGAAGGAAGACTAAATCACGAAAATAAGTAAAGATAGGTAGGTCTATAGTCTAAGATCTTCACTTGTTCCCATTTATAATATATATAGCCTGTGACCGTACCACTGCTGGGCAAACCCTTTCAAGCACGAAAGAACGAGTATTGATCAAATCAAATCCATTTATTTTCAGAAACGTGGGTACACATATCACACTATGAGGTAGCGATTTCAAATCAAATATTCCATGAATAAAACTAAGCTACTTTTCCTAGTAACTAGCAAATATCAATAAAATTATATACTCAATATTCCCGGTACTTTAGGTACCAACATTGTAAGCTGTCTTGTACCCAAATTCAGTGAAGAGTAGAGTTAGTTGTAAACTGTGAAGTTTTCGCTAGAATACCTCAAGTTTGTTACCGGCGAATGATAGCTAGGATTCTGAGAAAACGATCAATTACAGAGGTTCGGAAGTTCTGCCATTTTAACTAAGAAGGTTTCCACTTAGAATGGTTACCTTGACTCTATGTTAGGTGATTTTATTCATTGTGATTGTGAGCTTAAAGTAAAGTTCAAAAATATTAAACAGTAGTATATTTTTGGAAATATTTAGTACTAATAATCATTACAAAAAGAAAAGAAATATAAAAAAGTGTAATGAAATGGGGTTGTATTCAAATAAGTGGGAATCTCGCAATGTAAATGTTACAGTTAAATTATTATCAAAAGATGTGTTTTCTATAAAACTATGTCTGTTTGAGTGTATTTTTCTTTATTAAGAACTCGGTGTATAAACTAGCTAGTTGTAAATATGACACAAAATTACACAAACGTTATTGGCAAAATAATTTCATTCTTAAGTGAAGTTATTTTAGGGATGGAACTAGACGAGTTATAAGCATGAATGTGAATGGGTATACATGCAGAGGAAGACCAAAAAAGAGAGGAGTGAATGCTGAGATGACGAGTTGTAGAGATGAATGGAAGCTGAATACGCATTGCGCCGACCCCAAATAAGTGGGAACAGGGCAGGGAGATCATGATGAAGTTACTCTATTTCGCCGGAAGGTAAATAATGACAATAATAAGAAGCGTATTAGTTTTTTTTTTTTTTTTTTTGCGGACAACATCACATACATTGCTCTGAACCCAAAGTAAGTAGCTAAAGCACTTGTGTTATGGAATTCAGAAACAACGAAGGTACCACAAACACCCAGACCCGGGACAATGTAGAAAAGTTGGTTTCTACATTGACCCGTCCGGGGATCGAACCCGGGACCTCAGAGCTAGCGACACCTTGAACCCGGTGCGTACGCCACTCGACCACGGAGGTCGATAGAAGGTCGAGGAGATAGCGGTCAGTTTGTTTAATTTGGAACCTAGTAAAACTCTAATTAACAGCACTAGACTCACTTGCTCATTAAAACCCATACCTATTCCCTAACACTGAAGCCATCAGGTCATAGGGTAGCCATCGATTGCGTGCCAGCCGTTAATGAGACCGAAAAGCATTAATGAGTCGCCGCCATGACAGTTATTAGTTACTTTTCGTATTCCTTTTAATTACTGTCGAAACCTTACAAATACAATGTTGGTTTTGGATAGATATTTCTACGTGAAAATTAATTGTTTTGGTAGCCCTGAATATTTGTTTCTATTTTTATTTTCTCTTGCTACTTTATTTATTAGGTGGTTTTTATTTATAAGAAGGTTGTCATAAGCGATAAATGCTGTTGATTGATCGAGTGATTGATTACTTAAGCGTATGTGATGATAAAGTTACTTGTAATAACCAACGTGTAAAACGTACATCGATTTCTTGAAGAAAAAGCAATTATATTCACCTTTCTATTCATTTAAGTCTCATGTCAAGTTAACAAGTTTTTTTTTAATTTTAGTTAGCTTATCTTGCTATTTCATTTTATTTTGGATTAAACTTGTTAGTTTTAAACATGATTAAATGTAATGGATGCTTTTACTTATAATTTGATGTATAAATATATGTATATTTAATACATACACGCAGAAACATGTGTTTAGGTATACGTGTGTGTATGTATTGTTCCCCCCGTCCCTAGACCAAGCTGGCCCAAGCCGGCCAAACTAGCAATAAAAATATGTCTCTAAATAATAATTAGTATTTAGATCCAGCCATCCCTTGGTGTTTTGCTTTATTAAGATTGTTAGCACCGCACTAAGTCGAGGTCCGAACCCCGCAGGGGGTGCCCTTAGTGGACGTTGCTGACGTAGTTAGTTTTTCCTATTGCTCTGGCTGGAGGCCTTAAGGTCCTCGCCAAAAGTCCGGTGAAACAGTAAAAGCCTGCGCTCAGGCTAACTGCAAAGACATCTACCAAAAAAAAGAGTGTATGTATTGTGTAAAAAACCTGTTATCAGATTCAAAGCCAATCAAATATCAATCGCATTTACTTACCATCTAATGTTCCTACTTGGGAATAAATAAACGGTATTTTCTTAAATAAGTGAGATGTATTGTAGCGAGTAAAAGTTTTTCCGTGTTACCTCATAAATGTGCTAGATGGAGGGTTTGTACTTACATGTTATATATGAGGTTCTTGTACGCAATTTAGAAATAATGTGTAAAGAACAGTGGTTTACTCCTGAAATTAATTCTGAACATCAATATGTTGGTATTTTAAGTTTTCTCTTGAATTAAGACTAGCGCCAAATTGTTTAAATATTATGATTGGAAGAAAGTTACTGGGATCTTGCTGTTCTTCTTTAGAATCAATTTTATTTTCAACTAGCTGTGCCTGCAACTTCGTTCGCGTGGATGACGAAGCTTATCAATGAGTCTTTAACCATTAAGGCTGCACACGCGACGGAAGCTTAAAAAATTGAGTAACTTCTCCCGTTTTCCCAACATTTCTCTTCACTGCTCTGCTCCTATTGATTGTAGCGTGATGAAAAGTATAATATAACCTGCCCAGGAGTATGAAGAATAATTGTACCACGTTTTGTTAAAATCCGTCTAGTAGTTTTTGTTTCTATAAGGAACATACAGACAGACAGACAGACAAAAATTTTACTGATTGCATTTTTGGCATCAGTATCGATCACTAATCACCCCCTGATAGTTGTTTTGAAAATATATTTAATGTACAGAATTGACCTTTCTACAGATTTATTATAAGTATAGATTTATAATAATTAATAAACTGGCCTTTTTTTGAATTGAAACTCGATTCAAAAGCATGCTTGCTGAATCTATTATATGTTATTCAGAATTCAGTTTTCAGTATTGTAGTGTGTATTCTGAAATATCAGTTTCTCAGAAATACAGGAGAAATATTCTACTAAATATCTGGTTGAACATAATAATGCTTATTACTCGTACTGTTAATAACTTGCATATTGACGGCATACCACACGGTATAAAATGAATCTTACTCCTTTGACTTAAGGTTGAGTATTGTATACCAGGTTTAGTTTCAAAATAATTTAGTATCATATGTTACCTAAGTACCACGTCTAGTGCACCCTAAGTGGTAGCTTAGCTGAAAGCCTTATAGAGAGGACAATTTCTACGTAAAGTTCTACTGAAACTGTGTCTAAGTTACTAATGTAAAGTAAGGTAACTAACATCAGTCTGCTTATAATAATATCCTGGGACAACTCACACACCGTTATCTGGTCCCAAGGTAAGCAGAGCTTGTGGCATGGTAACCAGACGACTGATATACATACTTATTTATTTCTAAATACATACATGTTATAGATAAATTACACTCAGACACAGAACAAATGATCGTGCTCATCACACAAAGATTTGTCTTGGATGGGAATCGTAATCACGACCTCTGGCACAGCAGTCAGGGTCACTAACCACTAGACCAACAGGTCAGTCAGAATGCTTGAGACAACGGCCGGTGTAACCTGGTCGAAACGTCAGGCCTAATAAGGTATTTATGTTCGCGCTAATTCCCGTTATATAATATTACTATAAGATAAATAACGTTTATAATGCATATTAATAAAGTAAACACAATAATTGGTATAAATCGATTTATATTTACAAGAGTACTTGATAGAAACATAGCTATATCCAAACTATCCTGAACTTGAAACTGTTGACCACGCTTAGGAAGTAAAAAAATACTGCAACAAGAATATTATTTGTCAGTTTTTATAAATAAGTACATCAATAAACGGTCCAGCATTTACTCAGACAGATATCACTGTGGCTTGTAAATATCTAAGTAATGTAATGCGGTCTTGAAGATGCATTACTGGCCTTTGCAATGGATTTGGACTTTCATATAAACTTGGGGCAACTCATACACGGCCAACTGATACTAAACTAGGCAGTCTATATTATGGCAGCCCAAAACATCTGATAAACAAATAAAAATCATATATTTCTGTAAATACATATATATTATTATAAATAATTTAGACTCAGACACTATACAAGTAATCCTGGGTGGGAATCGAACTCACGACCTTTAGCTTAACTATCACTAACCGCTTGACCAACAGGCCAGTCAAAAGAAGGTACGTTTAAGAAGAGCAGTTGTTTAACAACTTAACTGTCCCGCCAGTGGACACAGTATTTTAACAATGAGAAAATTAATTTGGGACTCATTGGACAGGGAAGTGATTAAATAATTAAAAAAATTGAAGGTTACTTACTGCAATGCCAAACAACACAAAAGGTCATGTTCATGAAAGCCTTCTTGGGGATTGTTTCAGTAATTATCACTAGGATAACTATAGACACCACGTCTAACGCTATACCGATGCAGTTGAAGATGAATCCGGTCCAAACGAACACATGGATTGGCATGCGTTTACGCTGAAAATAAAAAATACCTTATATTCGTTTTTAATTCCTAGTTGCAGTTTTTAAAGGACTTTTTGAATTTAAAAAAGGAAGAAATAGAAGTTGGGCAGATAACCATGCACAACATACTAGGATTTTTTTAACCATAAATCAATTTAAAAAAAATGCAATGACTACTGTGTAGAGCAAGCAAACTAGTTATACAGACTAGCCCCACAATTTTCGCTGAAAGAAGGCCGCTGAAAGTATTTAAAAATATAGAGAATACTGTCATCATCATCTTCCGCCCTGTATAACCCACTGCTGGGTATGTGCCATATAGAAGTTATAATTATATACTAAATCATTTTGTTCATTTACTCACAACGTAGATCCCCAACATCAAAACTCCACAGGAGATCAGGAAACAAGTGATGATGAACAAATGAATGATCTTCGCGACTTTAAACAGAGTGTCTTTCTTCATGAATATTGATGCAATAAACTTCTCTGATCGAGTCAACTCGAATATGGCCCACATCTGAAAAAATATTAGCATGAGTTTTTACAAGTCCACTGTTGGGCAAAAGGATTTTCCCATTTTTCTTTAATGCTTCATTGGATTTTGTACTAAGCTACTGAAAGTATGTTTATATCCTGTTTTGTTTACGAGACTTCCTGTTTATACAATTACCATACATAGTTATTGTATAGCTTATGTTATGTATATTTATTTGATGATTTTCTTGAACTAAACACTCATGTATAATTATTAGTTTGACCATCAATAAGTAGTTAAAGCAAGGCAGTAGTTCTACGTCAAAGGAAAAAGACGAAAGATGGTTTCTCTTTATATAAGAGACCGTACACATCATTAGCTTACAGTTACAAAATCATAATATATATTTCACTAAAAATGTCGCATTAGTATGCATTTACATGCTCCCTGCACGAAACATAAGATATGTTCAGTATGTGAACAGCAAATAGGAAAAATACTAAGAATACGGAGCTCCTGCATCCAGACATTATTCAATTTATTATTACTCTCTGCATACAAATGATATCTTCAGAAAGCGCGGGCTTGCTTTTAAGATCAGAATGTTTTGTTTCTAAAACTGAAGAGAAATATTGAGATTGTTGATGGTATATAGAAAAATGATAATATGGTTTCGAGGGGTCGTTTTAAATCTAGATAAGTATCATCGTGGTGACCAGACATAAAAACTTTAGTAACTTTATCAGATTGATAAAAGGTCCCTAGTCACCTTAAGCGGGTAGCCGCATCGCAGTGTGCATAGAAATGAATATTACGTACATAATTGTGCTTGCGGTCAGCCGGACGGCTAGCCGCATTGCGGGTAACCGCATAGTGCGTATGAACCCTAAAAGTGTTTCTAGCCGTCCAAGGTGTTCAGATATTTACTGACAAGTGGACCATGGTTTAGTAAGGAGCTAATTACTGTCATCGGGTTTCGGAAGATTTAAGTTATCCAAACATCAAATATTCATCATTTCCTTAAAGCACAAAATCATCCTGTCGTTAAACTGTCCACGACCATATAGGTACTGTACCATATAGGAAACATAAAATGGGTCAAACATTATAATATAATATTTACTCTCGACTCAAAAAGAAGAAATAGAACAAGGTTTCCCTAATTTTCGGTAGAGCATGCTAACTAAATCTCTATATTAAAATAAAGGTAATTGGAAAATCTATAAAAGCAAATGTTCATTTACTTACAAAAGATAACATACAAATAAGTATAACAGCAATTTTCAATGGTATGCAGTGGCAGCACCTGTAGGGGTAGCCGAGGCAGTCGACCGGGGAAGGCTTCACGGGTATCACGGGATAGTCGTCCTCCATCGTCGGTGGGCATGCGCAGACCGCGAGACTAGGAAAAAAAAAGGATAAAAGAAATGCATATAAAATTACATCAATTATAATAATATCACGTAACGGGAATTAGCGTGAACATGTTTAAAATATGAAAGAACCAGTATGCTTATGACCAAGACAAGTGTAAGCTTATATACCCTTTACAGGTATTCTAAAGTTCACGCTTATTTCCGTTACGTAATATGATTATAAATATGTAGGTCAATATTTTTTTCAGTTTACAATTTAGTATCACATACATTTCTCTAAAATCAGAGTAGGTAAAAGTAGGAAGGCACTTGTGTTTCTGAATCCAAGGTAACAAAGGTACCACAAACACGTCACAAGAAACGATTTAGAAAAGTGTTTTTTTATATTGACCCATCTGGGGATCGAAACCAGGACCCCAGACCTAGCACCTCCCTGTATTGCGGAAGGTTTCACAAGCATTCAATTAAGACACACAAATAAAATATACTTACCCTTCAATACACATAGGTAATTGAAAAATAAATGCAAATATAAAAAACACAAAACGTTCAACAAATCACTTTCCATATTCACTGATTAATTTAATTTTAATACATAATTTACATTATATTTACAAAGATATTTGGTTTTTTACTTTGACAGTTAACTTTTTAATACAGATGAAACATAGTCTAAAAAGAGTAATATGATTTTCAGTACCTATTTAATACTTTTTGAAAAACCTTTTAAGCATTTATATAATCTATACTTATAATAAATCTGTAGAGAGGTCAATTCTGTACATGAAATATATTTTTAACCGACGAAAACGGAGGAGGTTCTCAATTCGACGCGTACATATTTTTTTTTTGTTCAAAATAACTATCAGGGGGTGATTAGTGATCGATACTGATGCCAAAAATGCAATCATCATTAAATTTTGTCTGTCTGTCTGTCTGTCTGTCTGTATGTGCCTTATAGAAACAAAAACTACTCGACGGATTTTAATGAAACTTGGTACAATTATTCTTCATACTCCTGGGCAAGTTATAGTATACTTTTCATCACGCTACAATAAATAGTAATAAGTTCGTCATTCATTGATAAGTTTCGTCATCCACGCGAACGAAGTCGCTGGCACAGCTAGTTATATATATAATATTATATACATAATTATAATTGATAAAATAATAGATTGTACAATGCACAAATTGCTCGTGCCTTCACTATAAAATATGGGAAGAGGCCTGTGCCCAGCAGTGGGTCGTTTATAGGCTGGTATTATTATTTATTATGACAATGTACAAAAGCTATTGTATGCATATATACCATGACATAAAAATAAATTTTTTAATAGGAAATCGATCTTGTACCTACCTATTAGCCACCACTTTGGTTTCATAATACTTATAGTACATATTTTATGAAGCATAAGTCGTAATCCTTATTAAGGGCCTCTATATAAAATTCATGAGACAATCAAAGAGATTTTCTAACAATAGAACAAAGGTAGGCCGAAATGATTTTATCATTCTTAACAATTTGTAAGAAATTAATTTGTTTAATTGAGTTTTAGAAATTTGTTAGACAAAAATCATAAGGATGATATCATTCAAGCAATAATAAGACTAAAATATACCTAAAGTAAGGTGTATTTTAGTGTGTACCAGTAAAATATTATTTGATGAATGAACAGCATTGCTGTTCTCTATAATGGATAGATAGAATAGATATGGATAACATAAGAAAGCGTTGATTGCTTAACAAATTCTAGCAGAAATAGATGGCACAGCAAAAACTTTTTTTTTATTGTTACTCAACGGTTTTCCTTACATTTCATGAGTGGCTTCGACTTGACAATATACAAACTACAAATGCGAAATATTGTAAACAAAATAAGAGAAAAAAATACATTGCGGTTATGGAATTGGCGATACTTATCGTACCAAATTTCTTTAAATAAAACATAGCTGTCTTTATATACCTATGTATGTACGCATATACGCCGGAAGAAAATTAATTTTACTTCATCCAGGTAAGGGTCTAAGCGTCGAATTAGTTGAAAAACAAGCTTCCATATGACGACGACCTCCGTGGTCGAGTGGCGTACGCACCGGTTTCAAGGTGTCGCTAGCTCTGAGGTCCCGGGTTCGATCCCCGGACGGGTCAATGTAGAAAAATCTCATTTCTACATTGTCTCGGGTCTGGGTGTTTGTGGTACCTTCTTTGTATCTGAATTCCATAACACAAGTGCTTTAGCAACTTACTTTGGGTTCAGAACAATGTATGTGATGTTGTCCGCATTTATTATTATTTATTATTATTATATGAGTCTAAGTTTTCCACACATCGTAGAATCATAACAAAGTTGTGATCCAAGAACAATAGTTAGTTGTTTCAAGTTTTAACAAGTTTTATATGAGTTCTGAAAACTACCACCTACTACCGTAGTTTAGAAGTTATAGAAAACTTATATTCTAAGACTCTAGGTAACCATTCATACTAGAATTATGAATGGGGAGGGACTTTAGTTTTGTTAAATAATAATTTTATTGAAGCTAGTCGAAGAGCTGAATTAGAATATGATTTCTTTTTTTATCTTTTGGAAATCTTTGTGGGTTATTCCTACCGTGAGTGGAGAGGAGGGCTAAAACATATTTGGCTAAAACAACTATAGTCCGGCCGCTGAGAGAATGCGTTCCTAAAAGATCGTGGTCAATAAATACTATCTCTCATTTATCCTAAAAGGAATAATGTCATTGAAAACTAAATTACTATTAGGTTTATTTATGTATTACCAACAACATTACATACAGTAAAAAATTAAAAGAATTAATAAAATTTATTCTTACATGTATGCCTATTATAGGTACAAACAGCATCACAATAAAGGTGAATTAAGTTTCGTGGTCTCATATAAATGTTGATTTATTTACATAAATTCTGCATTTTTAACTTTTGAGCTTTTAAAAAAACAACTTTAGGTATATCTAGCAATATACCACAACGCCCTGATTCTGTCCGAAACTATTCGGGAATCTCCTAAAACCTTCCACAGTATTTTATCACAGTAAGTTTAATAAATATATTCCTTTGTTTATGAACGAGGTTACAGCCTGAAGCTATCGTATTACTTACAAATTGCTGGCGAGCTTGTGCTGCGCCCTCCACCGAGTGGCACTCACTTGACCCGCATCTTGTATGCGACGCCGGTAGGGCTGGGCTAATCCATATTCAATTAAATAAATAATAGGAATAATCGACATATGATAGGGAAAAACAAGTGATGCAGACATTATCGTACGTAACTTTATTGTAATTTGTGTAGAGAAGAAAAATGAATGAAGAGAAGGCTTTTAGCTATTAGTGAGACAGTTTAGATTCCAAGTAAAATAAATAAGAAGATACATATACATCTTAAAAGAATGACGGTTAAGTGTAATATAGTAACACCATTTTTAACACTTCAACTGTTAAATAATAATGATCTTTGATTTTATGGATTTGTTTTACTTCCTAATAGAGTTGAGAGGATTGGTAGATCTTAAAAATCGACAAGATTAACAAAAAGAAGTGTTAAATAATGAGAACTACCGAGGAAATTAACTAGTCTTTCATAATCTCCTTTATTTCATTGGAATTACTATATCGAAGCCTCTTAAAAACTATAAATATCATATGACTGAAACTACAAAATAAGCCTTTCAATGCATTTAATGATCATAAATGTAAAATTCATTTTATTGAAGTACCCATGCTGACGATATTTACAAAGAGCTCTTTATATCCCATTGAAAATAGTTCTGGGAAATGATTGTTTAATAAATATTTTGTGATGGTTGGGAATTTAATCCGTATTTGTTATAATGGTTCATTTACTTTATTTACAAGAACCGTAAAATAGTAGGCATTAAAATATAATAAGACCGAATATTTATGTACGGTAAAATTAAAATTATTTCTAAAGCTAAAAAAGTTTGCAAAAAAAAGCCTTTGACTATCAAACCAATTTTTAATTGATCTTAATACACTGAAACGAGACATAGTTAAAGTTATACATAACATAACATAACAAACCACCACGCCTGTATTCCCCGAAGGGTTAGGCAGAGGTGTACTAATGTACACCCACAGTTCGCCGGTATGTTTAGGTCCCATGTAATAGGGGGCGAGCATATTGCCACTAACCGGGCACAAATCCAAACTCCGACCTGCTTCTGAGAATTTCATAGAAAAACCCAATAACACCTTGGTCGACAGTCGACTTGGGAATCGAACCCAAGACCTCTAGCGTAGCAGTCCCGCTTAGAACCACTAGGCCAACGAGGCAGTCAAGTTAAAGTTATATCTATTTCAAAACGATTTCGTAATCTGAAATTACTTATGGTTTGTCACGTTCATTATTGTAATAAAATATTATTTATGCTTAACATTTGTTTTTCGATATTATTTAAAATGTTTTGTGACAACCCTAACCCAGCCTTCTCACAAGTCGGACGTGTGAAGAGCTATGGTTGCCACTTCTTTGTTTTCTTTGGTTCGTTCCGTCTTTATAAACTTTATAAATAGAAACTGCTTTACCCTTACCGGATTTCACTTGTTTCGATACGTTTACCTCCTTGTCGTTTTTGAAAGGTTTGGAATAAAAAAAAATGTTACGTATAATTTTGTATTTTTTATTATTATGTTAGTTGTGTGGAAGGAGGGAAAGCTTTTGTCCTTTAGTAATATATAAAATAAATAAAATAAATAAATATATAAAATTAAATTAAATAATAGTAAAATTTTACGCAATAAGTCTTGTACTGTATTTTTGTTTCATTAGTACCTACCTATTATTTTTATAATTTACTGTGTGTTTTGACATACTGTCGGAATGGGTCCTATAATAGTTATATGAATGAAATTGGCGTAGGACCCATTTTATGAAACATAAAAGAAAGGCTAAGAAGTATACTATAAAATAACACAAAAAAAATAATAGATGTATAATGACTGTATGAATATGGTTAATTTCTTCTTAAAACTGAAAAATGAAAACAATAAAAGTTTTCTTTTAAGACGACATTTAAATGTATAAAAGGGAAACGATAAATCTTCATTTAATCTAGATGCAGTTAGTAGATAAGTGAAACAAAAACTTGTCCTAGAAAAAGTTGCTAGCGCTACATTAAGTTTTCTGGTTAGTAAAATAACTTTCAAATTTCAATTCGATATAAGTGATAATGACAGCCATAAAGACATTAATTGCCATACTCAGAGTCATAAAGGGTTATTCTTTAAATGTCTATTGATGTTTCTAGTTAGCGATACGCTGTAAGGAAAAAAAAATGGTGGCAAAAATTTTGTATTTCTTATTTAACGAACTCATTTTGATCTGAAATTTTGTAAACTTACTCTATACCAGGAGTACTTTTCACCCTTTTTGGATTGATATCCTTTCGGTAACATCCTGTATGGTAGTAACTCAAAACTACTAAAACCTCCCACAAACTACTATTTTCAATCAGTAGATACGTAGGTGCGTACCTATCTACTAAATGTACAAAAGTAAATGTGATAATCATATAATTATTAACAAAATAATGGTTTAAAATTTACTTGTAAATAATGTCGTTATAAAAAAGACAATATCAGATTTTTGTATGTGAAGATTGAATAAATAAATACCCTAGACAGCTGATTTCCATTTAATTAGAATCTCAAACCGGATTAAAATGATTTGTGGTTTATCAAACGTCAGAACTTAGTTATAGGTTATGTAAAGTTGAATCGAATTATGTATTCCAGGTTGTGGCACGTGTTACCAGTTTGAAATTGTTGGTAAATGTTATGAAAATAGTCAGGGGTTTGAGTATTTTGTGTTATTTTGATGTTCGAAAGGTATGATAGAAAGATTTATCTGTAGATAATGTGGTAATAATAATAATAAATGATGGTATTATTTCTTGAAATATACGTTAACAGTATTTACGTTTATTCACTTACAATTTAATATCTTTACCTAGTATAATGTAACAAATGACTACACATTTATAAACAAACTCATAAATAAGTTATTTTTTTTGGTAAGGCTGATGTACATTTAATTAATTACTTTTTAGATTCAATAATACCCAATCCCATAGAAAAAGAGTGATCTTATATAGTTGAACGTAGCGCTAAAAAATTTGAAAATAAGAGAACTAAAACTATTATTATTCTATACAGTAATTTGTATACCTCGATTATAAATCTAAGACACATTTATAAAGACCAATACTGCATCATTATACAAATAACCGAACACCTCTTTCACTTCAACCTTATCTTTCGAAATCGGACCCATAAATAATTATAATAAATAAAAATCTTAATTTTCTCATCATTTCTAGAAAGTTACAGATAATTTTTTATTCACGTTTTATAGAGACTGTTGTCTGTAGTATAATGATTTCCAAGTATTATTTTCGAGACAGCTCCTTTATCAATCAATTTATATTTACCCACGTTACACTGTACATTTCCTACTCGTCACCCACAGGTGACATACACACACAGAGACATACACACATCTTTACACACACTTACACAATTGTATATTGTTTATAAAAATATACTTATTCAATACTTATAACATGTCTTTACAATCACTGTTCTATTTTTGATATACAAAATCAATACGAGTTTCTGTTGTTTAATCTTACTAATATTATAAATGCGAAAGTTTGTTTGAATGTATGGATGTTTGTTACTCTTTCACGCAAAAACTACTGAATGGATTTTAATGAAACTTTACAATAATGTAGCTTATACATAGGAATAACACATAGGCTATAACTTATAAAGATAGTGTATGAATTGTCATTCACGCGGGTGAAACCGCGGGGAACAGCTAGTGGGAATATAAGAATATTTTTTACTCCACTCAACTTGATAACTGGCGTGTTTAGACAATTTTAATATGCCAATAAGTACCTGTAGTAGTGACCTAATTTATAGCTTCTGTACATAAACAAAAAAATCCATTTCTAGTAATGGCCCAGTATAAAATAATGTTTTTTCTAAAACTGTCAACAAGAAAACTTCGGTGAAACGATTAGATAAAAATATCTGACACAAATAAACACACAAATCATACTTGATTAAGTTTCATACTATTATAGTTTATCTAAGTAAAGGTACAGGATGAATAGGTGAATACATCAAGTTATAAAAAGAAACAATAAATATGATAAAAAACAAACGTCGAGAAGAGAATAATTGTAAAAATAGATTTTAAATATTTTACTTGATGATTCTATAAAGAACATTTAAACAATATACCTAGAGTAAATCACAACGATAATATAAATGATGTATGCGACTTTCGACACAAACTATAATACTATTTAAATAAATATTAGAGAAATATAAGGAAAATAAATAACTTTTCCTCATTGTCAAGACTCAATCTTTGTGTTTTAAATTGCTTAAAACTTTTACAACTAAGTATAAACATAATTTATATGCATACAAAATACATTTCATACATGTCGATCTGTTCTTCAACTACACCGTAACAGTTTGATATTTTTTGAACGCGATCGATTCAAACACTCTGTATAAAACATTTTGGCGTAACCTCATATTTACAGTTCTGAAACATTTGGCTCATCTCGATTACCTCGCGGTTGAAATGAGGTTGTATCTTCGTACTTAAGTGGCCTCTAAAGAAGCGTGGGGTCAAGTTACGTTCGATTCCCGATACCTTTGGAAAGTAAAAACAAGAAGCAATTATTTAATAAGGTTAAATTCAATAGCCCTACAAAACATTTTGAAAAAGTATATGATCAACAAAATGGATTATATCATGGTATAACATGAGAAATACAAGTTAATCATAAAACTAAATATAATAATTACGAAGCATGTAGGTACTCGCAAATACTTGAGCTAATTTGTTGGAGTTACAATTTTTATAATGTTGTGGGTATACAATAAAATGATAGTTCAAATTACGTATCGTTTCGAAGGCAAGTCGATGGCAATTACATTTTTTTTTTTTTTTTTTTTTTCACAATACTGGTTATTCTAAATTACAAAGTATGTACTCAAGTTATACACATGAATTTTAATATTCATATTAATTGCGTGAATTATGTTTTTGGTTATTAGGTAAGTATTAGTTACAGATTCCTAAAAGATAATTATTTGATAAAATTAAAACTATTGAGCAGAATAAGGATGTGTCATAAAACTACATTATAATTTGTGAATGATTTTAGCATACCCCTTTATTTCTAGCCCTTTTAGATACAAATATTCATATAAATCATTCTTATAAGATCTGTTATCAAATTCATTGAAAAACACTTCAAAGATGCATACCCAGCATTGCAACATAACTGCAACACGTCATCTTTTGTCCCAACCTTTTGTTATGTCACATCCAAGGCCACATGGCTACAAGGCCACAACTCCAGTCCTTCAGGATATCGTTGATAGATGGCCAGTCCAGGGTTAAGGTAATCCATTCGGATTAGTTAAGAGATAAGGTAATGTATTGTGGACTTGATGAAGATATTTGATGGTTATGACGGGGATGAGATATGGATGTTATGTTGAGATGTATGGTGGAATAGGGTGTGTAATTGTTTGTGTATTAATTGGATTTATGAGGCAGTGTCATTGTTTTTGGGTGTGTTCTGCCGGTATAAGACATAATATAGTAATTGTATGTGTTCTGGTTATTAAAATTCACTTTAATAAGTAGAAAAAAAAAATGCATATTAAAAGAATACTTTCAGAGTACATACATTTTTATTTCTTCTTTCTATATGCTGGTATTCAAAACATTAAAAGGCGACCAAAAGAGGTTTACATTTGAAGATTGTATTATGCAAAAAAAGATTAAGTAGACTACAAAACGCACGTTTCACTTTCATTTAGATAATTATATAACTACACACTTCTGCAGTGTGTGTATTATCATAACATAACATAACATACCATCACGCCTGTATCCCCGAAGGGTTAGGCAGAGGTGTACCAGTGTACACCCACAGTTCGCCGGTATGTTCAGGTCCCATGTAATAGGGGGCGAGCCTATTGCCACTAACCGGGTACAAATCCAAACTCCGACCTGCTACTGAGAATTTCATAAAAAAAACCCAATAACACCTTGATCGACTTGGGAATCGAACCCAAGACCTCTAGCGTAGCAGTCGCGCTTAGAACCACTAGGCCACCGAGGCAGTGTATTATCTATCTAGGCATAATTTTATCTGTTTTAATAAATAACGTTGTACCTATCAACAAGTGTATTTAACTTGTTAAAAACACATTGCATATCAGTATTTTATTTGTTGAAACCGCAGTTTTAAAGGCCACACTCTTAAAGGTTAATTTACAGATTATTTGGCGCTCATAAAAGCTTGTGTAAGCGAAAATTGAATAAATTAACTTTTGTTATACTTTTGAAATATTCATCGAAGTAGGTATATTACGGAAAAGTATTAATTGCTTTTGAGATTAACAAGAGATTATAATCGTGGCCTTTGTAGGTACCAGAAATAATGTAAGCAACCAAAATATAAGTAAAACAAGGGATCAGATACTGTTTTAGAAACTTCATATTATTGTAGTTTGTCTACAGATAGTTTTTTTTTATTAAAGTGTTGTAAATTAACACTATATTTTTTTCAATGTTATGAGTTCAGTTACTATTGACATATTTGTCAATAAAAACCAAACAATCGTCTGAAAAAAAATTAAAGAAAATTTCGCATTCCCAATCAAAATTAGTCCAAAGTAAAAAAATCGAAATGTTTTTTTTTCAAGTAGGCCTTTTTAAGCTCTTTTAAAACGTTAAATTACTGACACTAGTTGCAGGTTCCAAAATGTCATTCCAATGAAGAAGAACCGGCAAATTACTCCATGGGTCCTGGTGCATTTAGCTTTCAGTTATATAATTCTAACCATATATAACATAATAAATAAACACTTAAATATGTCAGTATTGTATATCGTATTCCAGTATAACAAGATTACCTACTATTCGATTCCCAATCCGCCTGTCTCACTCCGATTGACACTGACTGGCGTAGCGCTCGTAGCGGTGTAGCAGCTAGCGTCGTAGCACAAGTGTGTCGTAGACGGCGCGTAGCTTTGTAGCGCGAAATGCTTTTATCTGGGAAGACAGTTAACGAAGTAGGTGTGTTTTATACCTTTGGTATATTATTTAAGATGTTTCAACACAGCTGTATATTTTCTTTTGAGTAGAATTGTATTTACCCAGTATGATACATCTCATAATATTAATGTACTAATGACTGGTCTTGACAATCAGAGTATTTGCAAAAGGTCTCATAAAAAAAGTCGATTTCAAACATAAATAATAATAATAATAATAATATAAAATCTCCTCCTTTTTGAAGTCGGTCAAAAAGGTTTCCAACATCAAAGTGTTACTATTGATGTGTCGCTCTAGTTTGAAGGTAATGAGGGTGTCTAAGTATAGTAAGGGTGTTAAATAATTTAAAAATAATTGTTACTGTTACAAGGTTCTTATTTATAAATTCTTAGGCTAAGATATACGTGTTAGAAACTACCATTTATTTTCATGGCATACAAAATCGTTTTTTTTTTACATGAAAAGACGCTTGTGCCCAGCAGTGATACATTTATAGACCGATGTTAATATTATGTAAATGTCATCTACAAAGAAAAATATAACACTTGAGTCAAAGCACTACACTAAACTTTTATTTTATTTTCCCACTGCTGCGAAAACTCTCAAATACACAAAGAAAGAGCATTGATCAAAGGCATCGTTATAAAACACAAATAAATAAAATCTAAAAATAATAATATTGATTTCGTTCGTGTCCAGAAGTACCGCTTTCTGCATCAGACTCTTGACCCGGCTGCCTAACGAGAACCTCTTGGTTGAAGACTCTTTACTATTAAATATTTATTAATACTGCACACTAAAATAATTTTAAACTCTTTGTAAGGAGAAAAATTTATAAAAGATAAGATACATTAAGAATTATTTTTCTGTTTATGTTTAACGGCTGTCTGGTTGTCATAATACAGATTCTGCCTAATTAGGGATCAGATGGCCGTATGTGTTATGTCAGAAAATAGTATAATTATTATTTATTAACAATTTTTGAACATACAATTATTGTCATAGTACATAGCATAATATGATTTGATATTATATCAAAAATAAATTTTGGCATGGGAGTGGCAACATGATGCATTTATGTTATATTTGCAGTAATTGAATATGTAGATACTAAGTTAAACAATATTACAGTAATCACTTTGATTCCTCTTTAAGTATCTTGAGGTTTTTCTTTCAATAGAGTGTTAAGCGTGAAACGTTGACATTATTATATTATCTCAATAAACATTGTTTGACTGGCCTATTGGTCTAGTGGTTAGTGACCCTGACTGCTATACCGGAGGTCGTGGGTTCGATTCCCACCCAGGACAAATGTTTGTATGATGAGCACGATAATTTGTTCTGTGTCTGGGTGTAATTTATCTAAAATATGTATTTAGAAATATATAAGTATGTTTATCAGTTGTCTGGTTACCATAACACAAGCTCTGCTTAGCTTGGGATCAGATAACCGTGTGTGAGTTGTCCCGGCATATTATTATTATTGTTTATATAAAACGTTTTGTGGTAACACAGTTTATTAAACACCAACAATTTAAGCCTTCAAATTTATTGAAATTAGTCGAAAATGAGGAAGTGGCTTTATCCGTTAATTACGCGGCGGCAAAGCTAATTACTGGAGATTAATTATGTACGAAATAATGACTGAGTGTCCTTCTGTTTTGTAATCACTTGGAATAATGACGAAACAGTTCATTATAAGTCGTTGGGATATATTTTGAGTATTTGTTTCGGTCTTATTTTTTTTTTTATTTACTGATTTGTATTTATTTTGGTCTTAATCAATGTTTTCTTTTTATATAGAGTTTTTTGCTGTTGTCTTTGAGATAGGGTTTCACTGATTCACTGTACTTAGTTGGTTAAACTACAAATGAGCTTCCAGCCAGATCCTTAAAAAAAACTTCGAAATTCAATCTTTGAAAAGCGAAGATATTTTTTGTGTGTATTTGTTACGTCATCATCTCCCGAGCCTTTTCCCAACTATGTTGGGGTCGGCTACCAGTCTTACCGGATTCAGCTAAATACCGTATTTTACATGGAGCGACTGCCTATCTGACCTCCACAACCCATTTTACTGGGAAACACAGTATCCCATAGTAAGACTGGTTGTCAGAATTGACTTAACGACTGCCAAAGACAAGAAGACTGTGTATTTGTTACGTAATCTATGAAATTACTAGTCTGATTTAAAGAAAACTTTGTACTCTGTAGGCCTATTCTAGAAAAAGTTTCTAGTTAGCAAGAAAGATAAAAATATCAACATAATATTGCATTTATTCAACCTGGGTAAAAACTTATATATTATAAATAAAAATCTGATTCAATTCACAACCCAACCTCCACCACTAACCTAAAAACTAAAAAAAAAACACTAACAAATACACGTTTCCCACTTCCTACTGAAATACAAAACAGCACAACATTATACCCCAGAGGTCTAGTTATTTATATCTCCGATGTTCAATTTATTCATCTACCCACAATACCTATTCACTGATATTAGTCCCTTTCCGGACATCCATCTCTGTCTGCTTCCTATTCAGCCAGGTACAGCCTGAAATCTTTGTACGGACAATATATCTAGGATGACGTCATATATGCTATGTATGTAGATTTAAATGAATAAAAAAATGAATAAATATGGGCAACATCACATACATTGCTCTGAGCCAAGAGTAAGTAGCTAAAGCACTTGCGTTATGCAATTCAAAGACAACGAAGGTACCATATACATCCAGACCCGAGACAATGTAGATGATTTTTAACATTGACCGTCTGGGCATCGAACCCGGGACCTCAGAGCAAGTGATGCGATTTTACTCGCATCGTTTAAACCACGACGGTGACTGTCCTACACATAAAACATCAAATCACGACTTTGGTGTACATCTTAAACATAAAACATAAAAATCATAAGTACTCATAATAGCTGACCCCAACATATTTGGGAAAAGGCTCAGGAGATGATGATGACTCATAAAAGGAATTAATATCGAATATAATGTAGTGTTTATGTTATTTTAATACATTTGTTAAGTTGTTAACTTATGTAGTCTGTCTGCGGTCGTATATTCTCACTAATAATTATAATCACACTATTAGACGCGTCTAGACTATGAGAAATTCAAACTTCAACCTTCAAATTATTAAGTTTTGAAGACAGCAATTTTGTACGAAAAAAGACGAGGCTGAAAATAAATGCAATTATGTATATTTAACTAACTTATTTATGAAACTTTTATAACTACGTGCAAGAATGTTCGGCGCTACTTAATTGGACTAAAATGATTTGATGTTCAAACGATACCAAAATAGATAGTCCTACGAATGAATGACAATTTTGGTAGACTCTACTCGTGATCAGAGAGCTGGTTTGTTCCTGGCACAGAGAATCGGCATAGCCACTCAACGTGGCAATGCTGCCAGCTTTCTGGGCACGTTTCCCGCCATTGACAAGGATGACGATGAGTTTTTTGACGCGTGTTAGTTTTATTTATTTATATAAGATTAAATTTTAGTCTTTGTTTGTTCTTGTATTAGATTTAAATATTGAATTGTAAAGAATGTTATTTTATAAATAATAATAATAATAAATGATGACAATTATTTCTTATACGGCTGAACTGTCTTAATATCGTCCTATAGGAAAAAACACAAAGAGAAAACATAAAATAAAAACGATGGATTCATTTTCATAATAGTATTTAACCACCATTGATTCGAAAAGAAGAATTAAAAGTTACAACCGCAAATAATAGCAAGAACGTACTGTTTTAATTAGAAAACCTAAAGAGCTACCAAAACTATCGCTTTGCGTGTTTATTAGAATAATAAATCATAATAAATAATAATAATAATAATAATAATAATAATCATAATCATATAATCATAATAATAAACCTATTATTGGCGACTGTGTAAGTCTGATGCTTTTGCTATTTATTCTCACTAATGTTGTATACAGAAGCTGTTGGTTTGCCTTTAATAAATAAATAAATAACGGTGATTAGCGTGAAAAACTATGCAAATTGCAACAAAGTCAAAAAGTCAAGCCATAAAGGACCAATTGGATTGGTATACGAAACTGACTTTATGCTTTCATTGGCTAGCTCAACAGCATAAATGACGATTGACCAATGAATGTCCAGCTTATAATGCCGAATGATCGGGCTTCCCGAAGATATTCTGTTTGCAGTTAATTAGCCACCGTAATTAACGTGAAAACATCCAAAAGGGAAACTGGCCAAAGAGTCAAGTGTCAAAATTGCATTTTTTCGCCTTAAAGGACCAATCTCATTGATATAACCAAACTGACTTCATGCTCTCATTGGCTGGCTCAACAGCATAAATGACGATTGACCAATGAACGTCCAGCTTATAATCCGAATGATCGGGCTTCCCGTAGATATTCTGTTTGCGGTTAATTGGGGACGTTGGCTTGTAAGCCGGTCTAAGCCGGTAATATTGCGTTCGGCATCTTTAAATCGGTAGCTCATAAGTCGCATGAGACTTGGTCGGTACTCGATAGAAATTGTTTTGGAGTCTTGCAGAAATTATCTAGTTAATTTTTTTTGGCATCAATTCTTAAATCTTAGCGATTAATGATGGTGAGTCATCAGTCTATTTTTAATTTTATAAGTGGGAATGGTTTGGGGTCCTATTATACGCAGAAGAAAAAACTACCTTTAGATTTCTTAAGCTATTATATTACTTTTAACTAAGTATTTAATTGAACATTAAAATTAAATACTTATATCGTTGAAAGCGGAAAATAACACACTTAAGTGAGCTCACGTTATGATATGGACGAACTTGCAATACGACGTACCATATAGGTAACGAAATAAACAGATATGATTGACAGAGCCCAAGTTTCCCATATCTCTGCGTCATACAAGGTATAAGTGCACTCAGGCATTGAAGTTGATTGTTGATCGGATTCCTACAATACGCCCATATTGCCTTTATCATCTTCGAGTATGTATTGTCTCTACAATTCTAAAAGTCCCTTTAAACTCTTTCAGCATTAAGTAATAAGAATAACTATAAAGTGGGAAATTATTACTCAAAAATTATTTTAAAATAACGTTATAAACATAAACCTAAAGAAAGCCATCATCCTTAAAAGTAAAAAAAAAACCGTTAAACCCCCAGCTCATATAGAATTTCAAATCATTCTAAAAAGGTTCCAACCAAAACGAACGAAGAAAATAATCACAGGCTATTAACTCTGCAATTTCAAAAAATAAAATCACACGTGGAAATTAGAAACCGTATTCTCAGAAGCTTGACTGCACTAAGGCGGCATGCACACGGTATGTTCGAACCTGCGCTAAGCGTAAAGCAATAACTCACTGCAGAGCGTTTAGAGTCTGTCTCCAGTTGGTCTCGCGACGCGGCGTGCGGTGGTCGCGTGTCGACCCACCTTTACTTGCGTACCAAATTCAAAAGTGCTCCTTTGTGTGAATACGTGTGTCTTTGGTTTATTAAAGTGGCTGTGTGAGTTTTTCCTGTGCATGGATTATTTTTTTATTTGATTATTGTGGTAAGTTTGGCGTTTGTTCATTAGTTTATTAAGAGTATATTTCTAATAAGAGGAGGATTAAGTAGGTATTTAAATATACCTACTTAATTTAGATAATTAATACCACATTATTTTAAAATTTAATTAGATAGTTTTATAGCTAGGTGTGAAAATTATAAAAAAATTTTTCACCACATTATTAAAACTTAATTTCAAATTAATTCAATGCGTAATCGTACCTAATAAGACTTACTAGTAAATAAATATCAAAGTAACGATTTGTTCTACAAATTATATTTTTGCTGAATGTATGTAATTAATTACTTATACTGCTACTTAGTGGTAATTTTAACTCTTTAAATACATTTTGGTCCTTTGAGTCTTTTTGTCACATTATTTATGTCACTCAGATAATAGATTAAAATGTTTTACTTACAGTAGATAACGCAATAAGCATTTATCTATTTTTGCAGTATATTTCGTTATACATCATTATCATGAAATGATAGTATCTATATACAATACTTTATACTACGACTACTCAATGTCATTAAGTACTTTATAATTAAAAAACAAAATATTACACAAAATATTTTAAATCTGTACAAATTTTAAATAAAATTTCGCGGCACGGAATAACCACATTTCAGTTATCGCTATGTTATGTTACATAGCATATCATAACAAAATAATCACCTCATATATCCAGCAAAAATATTATTTAACTTAAAATATTTTTATAGTGCCTTATTATAGCCTTTACAATCTTGATGAGGGATATATTATAAACCTGTTTTTTCGTTTGTATCATCAAGAAGATTTCTTTATTTAATACAAAAAAGACTATAGACTAGTGTTCTTTGACTTGGCTTTAACTCCATATCTATTTAGGTCTTTTACCGAATTCAATTCTTAAAAACACAGCTAGTTCTAGGTACAATACTCACTAGCTGAATTGATTGAGTATTGGTTGAGAACTGCAATAAACATGAAGTTTTTTTAATATTCTTTTGTTTTCTTCTCTAATATAAGGTCGCAACTTTTCGTTTAGCTACCTTTCTCCACATATTGCTGCATTTTCAAGCTGCAAGTATGAAAATATACTGTACTTAAAAGATTCTGGCACAAATTTTCTTTGCTATAAATTTCAGTCCATTTTCTCATAGCAAGAAAAGTACCTCAAGAAAGAGTATTTATTAAATATTTTAAGTAATATTAAATTGAATACTTAGGAAACAAATAACTTTGTTTACTGAATAAATAGAAACAGCGAGTTCCTCTTCCGAGTAATTTGGGAACTCGAAAATATTTGAATATGAACTTAATTCATTAACATCAAGTATTTATCTTGGTATAAGTTGATGATGAAGAAGATTGGTTTAAAGTAATTTTAATGTTTTATCTACTTTTAAAATTTTGACTGGTAACCAGTGTAACACATAACTGAATAGATTAAAAATACTTACTCTGGTCCTTAATCCCGTTAAATAAAAAATCGGTCTGATGACTGGTTTAACAGAAACGCATGGACAAACGTCTTTACATACAAAAATACTAGAAATAATGTGTTTGGAAGATATTGCAAAAGTACTTAGCAATGAAATATAACAGCAATATAATTGGTCTTGCCTTTATATAATTATTGTACTAAGACGGTATTATTCGTCTTACGTTCTTCCGTCACTTGGGAAGGCTCTTATTGCACCTCGGGAATTGTTAAACTTGGCGTGTACTAGCTGACTTTCCGCCCCAAAGGACCGCTAAGCAATTACTTTTAGGTACATACACACTTAGGTATTACGTCAATAAGTGTACAAATGGAACTTCAATATAACAGCTCTATTTTTAAATCAGCCGTAAATCGATCAGTCAAAATCATTTGTTTTTGAACAATAGCTTATTTTAACATTCCATTAAAATTTATGTTTTAGTAATTACGACTTTTGTTATGAAGTCATTTACAGGTTTTGATGGCACGATAAAATCGAATTATTATACCACTCAAATTAGTTTCTTTTTTCATTACATTAAAGAAATACGTTTTTCTCTTTAGCGGTTGCTACTACGGTTGCCTACTACACCCTGAATATTTAATATAAAGTTTAACAGATTTTTGATGCACTGTCTCTAGTTGTTTCTAGAAAGGACCAATTTCATTACTTGATATAAATGGCTCTCAAAACAGTGTGAGTTGTCGTCACACCGTTTAAAACTGTCACTTAGATTTTGGTATGATTAGGACTCTTTCACACATTACCAGCGCGTCATGAGCTCATGTTTAAGGACCCTTAACTATTCAGGCGTCTCCGATAATCTCAACTAAGAACAATCCTTTAATTTTCTAGTACATAATAACAATACAGTGAAACATTATATTTTTGTTGTGCCTCTATAGTTACTATAAAAATAAGAGAAAAGTGCCAGTGTCAGTGTTAAACACAGTCTACCGTAAATGAATACGTTCAATTGGAAATCAATCTGATTTGATTAAGAGATAACATGAAGGTCATCGAACCGATCGATTACCGGCTGTTACATTATTGACTAATGAGCGAGAAAAGGACTAGGGATGTTCGGGTAAGATAGTTAATATACAGGGTGGAAAAAGTAGTCACATCCAAAAAGGAAATGTAGATTTCTCATACTTTTGGGTATCCAAAAATACTCCCCGTATTTACCGTGATTCTTTATATTTTAGGATAAAGAAAATACTCATATGTTTTCATAATTTTTGGAGACAAGTTTAAAAAATTATAACTTTTTATCTACCAGCTCTTTTTAAGATAGTTTTAGGATGAAATCCTATTGGTGTTACGAATCAAAATGTTCCGTGTAAGGACCACGCATAAACTACGTTGGTGACTCAAAGGACTACAAATGGGATACGAGATGCATAATTCCGTATATAATGCGCATTCGTATGTTTCTTTATGTCAAGACTAGTAAATATTGTTGAGTGATTGATTTCAAGTTATTTACGGTCTTCCGTGATGCATGATGTAGTTTTTTCCACATGAAAGTAAGATAGAGACCAGATGACGAAAATAAATTCTTTATGCTTGATGCAAAAAGTGGGGTATTAAAAATTTTGCGTGTCCGTCTGTGTAAACTAGGGTACCGATTAAAATGCGTTTCTTTTTTTGAAATCTGACGTAATCGATATGGTCCTTAGCTAATAGCGGATGAAATTCTGTTGATCGTTTCAGATGAAAGAATATGCCAATATATAATTATACCTGTTCTAAATTTAGCATGCTCTTTAAGTCAGAAGCCTATACTATCATATTTATGTCTTGAGCCTAGCATCCATTCAGTCTAGAAACTCTATTAGTAAATTCTAGACAGATCTAATATTAGACATGAAACTGAAGCAAATCTCAAGTGTATTTATAGTAGACGCTTTAAGAAAGCACTTTGAGGGAAAGGTCGTAGTTTATTTAAACCTTCTTGAGTCGAGAAAAGCTAACAAATGGCGGTGGTTTATCTAATGCAAGGATTTATTGCAACTATGAGAAAATAGAAAGTCAGAAAAACATAGTAGGTACTTTGGAAGTAGTTGAGAATACAAGTCAGAAAAAATACTGTTTTAGAAATAGTTACCAATACAGTTATTTATTTTATGTTATTTAATTTTACTTCGATTTTAGTCGAGCAGTAACACCTATTTAACTATTTATTGTTCTGTTATCCGGCTTGGTTAGTTATTTTTTATTTTTCTACTTATAAAAAAAATATTTTCCTATAGATTTTCCTCCTAGTCATTAATCTATACTTATAATAAATCTGTAAAAAGGTCAATTCTGTACATTAAATATATTTTCAAAATAACTATCAGGGGGTAATTAGTGATCGATACTGATGCCAAAAATGCAATCAGTAAAAATTTTGTCTGTCTGTCTGTCTGTCTGTCTGTATGTTCCTTATAGAAACAAAAACTACTCGACGGATTTTAACGAAACTTGGTACAATTATTTTTCATATTCCTGGGCAGGTTATAGTATACTTTTCATCACGCTACAATCAATAGGAGCAGAGCAGTGAGGGGAAATGTTGGGAAAACGGGAGAAGTTACTCAATTTCTTAAGCTTCCATCGCGTGTGCAGCCTTAATGGTTAAAGACTCATTGATAAGCTTCGTCATCCACGCGAACGAAGTTGCAGGCACAGCTAGTTATATACATAAAAGTATCTATCAAATTATCTCGTATCAAAATTGAAAATGCAATATTACAGCAAAAAAATATGATGTAGGCACGTTGGTAGCATGAGGATTCTGAACATACTGTGACTCAAAGGCCTTTGTAGTCTGCACTTAGCCTTCTACCTTACATCTAATCCTTCCTTATAACATGCATATCTTGTCTGTCCGTTTGTTATCTATATGTCTGTGAAATATCTAGTTTCAGGAACCATCGCGCACATATTATTTAGGTTACAGAATACCTATTATTCAAACTGCCTCGTTGGCCTAGTGGTTCTAAGCGCTACTGCAACGCTAGAGGTCTTGGGTTCGATTCCCAAGTCGACCAAGGTGTTATTGTGTTTTTCTATGAAATTCTCAGTAGCAGGTCGGAGTTTGGATTTGTCCCCGGTTAGTGGCAATAGGCTCGCCCCCTATTACATGGGACCTAAACATACCGGCGAACTGTGGGTGTACATGGGCGTGATGGTATGTTACGTTATGTTATTATTCAAACATATTATATTCATAAATATGTGATTAATGTGAATTTAATTCCGACCCACATTTTATTTAAATTCCTCAACATTTTGAATTAGGGATCAAAGTAAAGTACAGAAGTAAAAAGGTACTTTTAAAGGTCTGAATTTTCTCAAGTATTTGAAAATTTTAATTGCTTCGTCCATTGGTTTGGATTCTCAGTAATTTATGTTTCGTGATTATTTGGCTACACTTACTAACATTTGTTCGGAAATCGTTTAAGAAGTAAATAAACAGCTTTGTATGTTTTCGATTTAGAGGTTTTCCTTATTGGACGTATTTTCTTTGAATGGAATTAGTTTTGTGTTGGTAAGTTTGTTTTTTCAAGCAATGCTTTATTACGATTTTGTACGCTGTTTGTATTAGTAAGCGCGATTAATAGCGATTGTTATTGCTTAGGACTTAGACTCAATCATTTTCCATTAATATATATTGCCATATGCAAAATTCGACTCGCCTTCCTAGTTTATAGGTTTGTTGACACAAATCTTATCATTAACATTTTTCGAGATTAATATTTTGTAAGGGCTGACAATGGGAGCCAACAGACGGACGGCGTCGCCGAGGCCGGCCTAGGTGGTGGCGGGATGACTTAATCGCATACCGCGAGGGCTGGTTTAAGGTGGCGCGGGATAGGATTGAATGGAAGGACTTGGGGGAGGCCTTTGCCCAGCAGTGGGACAGTATAGGATAGTAAAAAAAAAAGGTCTGACACGACATCATATTCGTCTTATAACAGTACTCTTTTTATTTACTTTAATTGAAGGCACCTTGAAGCACTTTTCAGTTACAGTCCCTACCATACAGTATATACAAGTAACCTACATAAAGGTACTCATAATAACATGAAGGACGTACTGTAACTAAGTGGGAGTGCGGCAGGTGGCTCGCATTTGACAGTAATTGTGGCCCTCGACTCTACTTTAGGACCCTAAACGATCCACCTGCGAATATTCCTACAGGCTTTATATTTGAGCCGACTGTTCTACCATTCTTTCTAGGAGAACTCTTTTGAGAATATGATACCGAAGTGATTGGAATTCCAGGTAGGAATAGGATTGGAAGTCAAAGGTGGAGTTCTATTTTTAGGTGATATTAGAAGTTTCAATGGTTGTATGAAACATAGAACAAGTCGTCTTGCTATTTAAAATATGGCCACTTCTCACAAACAGAAGGAACGTGAATGTTTCTTCGTGTGAGCTATGAAGTATAGATTTTTAGGTGGATATAAGATACTTATCAATGTTTGGACGAAACATAGAACAAGTTGTGTTTTTGTGCTATACTGAAGCTATGGCCACTTCTTAAAGAGAGAGGGACGTATATGTTTCCTTTTGTAAACTATCGAAAACAGGTTACATTGTAAAACATGGTTACCACTAGGCTCAATTATAGTAATGGGTTTACGATTACAGTTTCCAAAACCATTACGATTGAGCCTACATCTAACACGATATGTATGTATACTTGCTACTAACAATACTTGAATTTACCACACGGAAATACAAATCTAATCACATTTATATCTACTTAAAATGTGTTGATATTAATAATCACTGTGTTAGTAATATTGTTAGTACATTTGTACCTACATAATGATATCATCTTCCTAATTTTTATTTATCAATTAAAGTTCTGGGGTTCCGTAGCCAGAGAGATTATTAATGTTTTGACTTTTAAAATATTGCGTCTTACATTATTATTAAACAAATTGTGATACAAATTATTGTGCTGAAGGATTATTATGCCTTCACTGCCTGTCCGTCCGTCTGTCAGCGGGCTATAATATATTTTGAGAGTTCTCATAAAGCATTATCTTGTGCCTATAGGAAATCCAATATCACATCAAAAACTTTGACGAGTTTTGTAACAACCCTTTGGTTGACAGACCGACTCGCACTTGACAGGATTTTATTTTCAAGTTGATCCTCATTATCAAATCTCTATCATTATTTCCGTTATCAAATTCTTATCAAAAATTGTATTACAAGATTCTTTAAATCAGTGAATTGTAATCTTTATACTAAGATTTGAGTTTCAGTATATAGCTTGTTTTCCTTTCCTTCGTGATTACATAAATGCGGCAGTAAATACAAGTATGTGCTTATCTTAATTGTTTGGCCGTGAGAGATTACGAAACTGTGTGTTTTAGTGAAGTGAGTTTCATTATAAAATTGTTGAATGTAGAAGGAAGTGTTTGCATTATTCATATCCCGAGCCTTTTCGAAACTATGTTGGGGTCGGCTACCAGTCTTACCGGATTCAGCTGAATACCGTATTTTACATGGAGCGACTGCCTATCTGACCTCCACAACCCATTTTACCGGGTAACACCCCATGGTATGACTGGTTGTCAGAATTGACTTAACGACTGCTAAAGATCATAGTATGACAGTCGGGACCTACGGCTTAACGTGCTATCCGAGGGGTCTCGGTATGTTTGGAAATGGTCACCCATCCACGGACCAACCGCGGCGAGCGCGGCTTAACCTGTATTATCGGTCAAACCGTACGGCTTACACTTAGCCACGAACCCCTCCTCGAAGTGTTTGCACTATTATGGAAGGTATAAGCGGTATAATGTAATAAGAAAGTGTGCTGTTTAGTGTGGAGCCTTTAATCATATTTTTATTGGATAGGATATTTTCTGTTCCGGAGACATTATGTGATGTCGTGTTCTTTTGTCTAATGATATCGACCTTTGATTAGAATTAACCTAATTAAATTAATTAATTATTTACAATCTATTAAAAATATCTGTATTTATTTATATTTTAATCACACATAGTTTTTTGTCATAAAAATCAGAAATGAAATACACATAATTCATATTGCAAAGAGAAACCTATGAATTATTATGGCGTTTCTTCTCCATATGAATTAAATTTTGAAACCAAGTTACACTGTAGTTAAATCTTCATTGATATTGTTATCCCTTCTGAATTGTTATTGGAAATTAACATTGCGATTTTAGCCATGATTTTAACGCTGTTTTTAAACACAATGGTATGATACGTCACACCTATTATACTTCAAAGGGGTAGGTAGAGGTGTGTTACACAAACACATTTAGCTAATCAATATAGCCATATAACAGGGCCGGCCCCTATTGACATTTTAACAGATTAAATATGTATGTTCCTGGCTTCCCGCTGAGTAAGCAAGTGGGATCGTGGGTTTGATAACCCTATTACTAATTAGTGTTACATTTTTACCTCAGGCGAAAATAGAGGGGTATTATAAGTTTGACGTGTCGGTCTGTCCGTATTTGTGTCTGTCTGCGGCATTGCAGCTCCTAAATGAACGGACCAAATGTGAAATATTGTGAAGCTCTATTCAGTACTTTGAAAATTCCGGGGTTTTTGATTTTTTTTATTTATAGTGATTCTAAATAGCTTTCAAAAGCCATCATACCATTCAACAAAAGTCATAGATCATTATGAAGATGAAAATATTCAAAACGTCTTACAAATTAAAAAGACAACAATAATATGCAATGTATAGTTTCCGCTGTGAAATTCTATCGCTTTGCTTTTGCAAGATACGTAATACCGCCCCTACTTAAGGACTCGTTTGCTCCGGCTTACGAACTACACATCAGCCACTTTAAAGAAATAATGACCGTGCTTTTGGATTATGAACCTTAATTCAATGACTAACAGTTCAGTTTCCATGACATTCAAATTACTTTTAGGCCCTTTTCGGTAATATTTGTCATTCTAAAATGAACTTAAACACATGTTGTCAAAGTTGATAATTGCGTAATTAGTAATAACGTTTAATTCTCTTTCCAGATTGGCTCTAGTATACACATAATATTTTAGATCGAGTTTTGTAAAGGTACATTGCAAAAGCGGTTTATACAAACCTGGGTCCTCTTATAATAATATAAGGTTTCATATTTACGCCACACAGCTGGCGACCTTTATGTATAGAAACAAAAAGATATGTTACCTTTTTATTTCGACGTTACACACAAGAAAAGATAACAAAAAAATGTGGACTGGAAACAAAATAAACAAGGTCTTCAATGAAAGGAGTTTTGTGTACTTATTTGAATTTGGATTTTGTTCTGTTTGCAAAAATAATTTTAATACTGTATGTCAAAAAGAAGTTCATTTATTTTCATACTATTTATTTATGTTCATAATTTTTCGGAAAAAATGGATTAATGTTTATTTTGTCTGGTCGACAGGATATTGGCTTCGGTCATGATGTTACATTTTGTCTAGAATACCTAAGTACATAACTTATAGGTAATAGGTAACAAAAAAATTGTCTAAATCACATTCTATAAAAAAAAAACATTGTAATATCTACTGCTACCATGTTGGGCAAATACCTCTTTGGCACTTTCACACAGACGTAAATAAGATAATATATGTTTTGTGTTCCTTATAAATTTATATCTCATTTCTTTAACAAACAAAGTGTCATCTAGATTGACTCTATGAAACAATGAATGTTGATAGAGGGTATAAACTTAAGATCAGAATGCAAATATTTAAAATATATTTCTTACAATAAAATATACATCTTATTGACATAATAATAAAGGAGGCTTTTTGAAGTTTTAATTACTTTTATAATAAGTGTAATAAACTTTTATAAAGGTTTTATTTATTCACAATGACCTTGTAAAAGACCAAAATTTAAAACAGTCTTAAAACATTACATTTACAATAATTATAATTATGTTCATAAACAGCGACGACTGTTTGTCATAATAAAACCATTTCCATGATGAAAATCGAAATAATTTCGTAAACTTCAATATGTTAAACAAAATTAATTCTTATTTATTTACAATTCAATACTTAAATCTAATACAAGAACAAACAAAGACTAAAATAAAATCAATAAATAAATAAAACTAAGACGTGTCAAAAAACTCATCGTCATCCTTGTCAATGGCGGGAAACGTGCCCAGAAGGCTGGCAGCATTGCCAAAACAAAATTGAATTGTGTTTAACAATACACACAAAAATACAATAAAATGCACGAGTAAAGACATTTAAAAATAAATAAGTTACATATCATACATTCACGTCTATTTAGAATAATGTTCAAATGAACGCAAATAACATTTTTACCAAATTATTTATTTATTCACTCTGTTTATTTGAGAATGGAACGTTTAAATTGAGTTTATTTATTATTTATTTAAAAAACGAATGTCATTCTAAATTAACTTTTTGATGCCATTTTTATTCATTTCAAACAATGTGCCGCCATTTTAAGTTGAGCCGCTTTTCTGAATAATTTTATTTGAAATACAGGTTTTAATGTTTGGTCCTTTAAAGAATAATAAACGTGTATAGAATTTAATTTGAGATTGGAACGTCAAGGGACTCCATTTGATTTGATGACAGCTGTCTATTTTGATTTTGTTTTGTTTTGTTAGACATTTTACGGCATGCGTATTTGAATTACAATTTAAATTGAGTATGTTTTAGGTTATTCAAGTAAGTATTTAGTTTTAAATATAACTATCTCTTGTGAAATTATTCATACATTTCTGAATCATCGTTATTATTATTTTAATAAACATAACATAACATACCATCGCGCCTGTATCCCCGAAGAGTTAGGCAGAGGTGTACCAATGTACACCCACAGTTCGACCACCTTGGTCGACTTGGGAATCGAACCCAAGACCTCTAGCGTAGCAGTCGCGCTTAGCGCCACTAGGCCAACGAGTCATTATTTTAATAGAAATATGAACGTCATTTCGCACAAACCTTCTGTGTCAGATTTGGGACTATTACTATCCTAGTAAGAAACTTATTTAATAGGTATACTTTCTTTCCATCTGAAGTATAAAATTAATACATTATAGATAACTGAAAATAACTAAAGAGAATATATTTTAAAAATATCTAAAGTAAATAACTTTGTTGTATTCAAGGATTCGCCATTAAGAAAGCACTGTAGCGCATGCGCGAACCAACGGTCAAGACCGAACATGTACTATCATCAATCATTCTGAGGAACAAATGAGGTTTTGCAACTAATTGTAAATGGACAATAAGACCTTCACAAACTAAAACTCTTTGTTGTGAACGGGAGAAGTGCATTCCAGAAAACAAATGACGATACATTCTGAATTGACATCCTTGTGGGCTAAGGTCACTTAGTCACTAGACCTTACTTAGTGAGAGAGAAAATAAATGAATCGCATCGAGTAGTGTTGGCGTATAAATTGAAATTATACCTACATATTCGCTAGGTCGATTGTCATTTTTTAGATGATTTATACTCCAAGCACAATAGGCTTGTTTCCATTAGAAGCAAATTGGATGGTTAAGAGTTTCCATGAATTACTTTTGATGTGAACATTACAAACAACACAGTTGTTATTAATAAATTCAAAAGATTATTCTTATTTTCTTAAAATAAATTCAGCAAAATTAGGTGTTCAGTCACGTGACAGAAAACACCAATCAGATGCGTGACGTCATTAAGTTCGAAACATGTCCGAAACGTCATTTGTGTTGTTAACATTTTAGCTAAATAATAGGATTATTTTGCACTGAGTAACGTCATCCAAGACGCCATGACAGTTTTGAGCATTTTTAAGCTAAATTTAAATCAACATTTTGAAAACGAAAAAACATAATGTAAATTATGGTTTTTCTTGCATTTGTATTGTTTTTTGTTCAGATCAGGCACCATGGTAAGGAAATAAACAGTGTTTCAAAATTAGTCAACTAGCCTATTATTGTTATTTTTGGAGTCGGTGTCGGTCCTTATAATATAGTACCTATTAAAATTTGCTATTAGCGGCTGATACCGACTCCAAAAATAACAATAATTGTGCTTGGAGTATAATTATATTTATTATCCAAATATTTTGGTTATTTGATAAGCAGTACATTTAAAATTATTTCATACTTTTCAGTGAATCGGCTTTTTGAAGGAGGTTCTCTTTAAAAAAATTTTTTTCTTTTATTTATTTCTTCTTTTTTTATTTCTCTTTGATTATTAAACTAGCTGTCCCTCTCAATTTCACCGTCGTGTTTTAATTTAATGGATTTTTCATTATTTGTGCGGAACTATGTATATTCTTTTCTACGAAAAAATTTAGCTTTATTATTTCACATTACTTTAGCTATCTTCTAGTAAAAGTCCCGTTAAAATCGGTCGGGTGTTACTACAAACAAAAAATCTCATCCAATGTATTTTGTCCGTATAGATTTTCATAATGTTACAATTTAACTGTAAACAAATAGCTTGTATTAAACCTACACAATAATATCCACAATAATAAATTAATTATTCCCATTAATTGTCTATTAAACTTTAAAACACCTAAACTATTCCAAACTCCATAAGGTGGCCTTAGATAGTAATCACCTAAAGTGCTGTTTAATAGCCCCGTGTAATACTCGAAGGAAATGTTGAACAAACTCCGTAACTTAGAAACTTCAGAATAAAGATAGACGGTCATCAATCATTCAGATGTAGGTCAAGTTTCAGATCGTATAGATTTCTTGCTTCTAAATGTTTGGTAGAGAAAGATGTCTTTTATAAGTCACAATAGGTGACGTATTTTGGTGGTTGTGCTGTTTTGAAGCATGCATTATAATAATAATAATATTCCGGGACAACTCACACACGGTTATCTGATCCCAAGCTAAGCAGATTAAGCTTGTGTTATGGTAACCAGAAAACTGATAATCATACTTATATGTGTTATGTTTTCATTTTTATAACGTTCTTACATTTGTGTTTTAGTTATCCCAATGCATTGACTCGATGAAATGTACCTGATCCCACCTTCCAATTCTCCATATAAAGAATTTAAGTGCCCGAAACGTAAACTTAACTAAAAAAATCAAGAAACAAATATATTCAAACCAATTTTATTAAAATGTTTACATTCCTGTAAACCTCCAAAATTATCATAAAACTGTGTGGGTTATTTTGTATTTCAACAATACCAGCTTAACTGTCCATAACAAACCCTATAATTTACTTAAAAGTTTATCTGTTAGGGATTATAATTTAGGTTATAATTTAGGTACAAAAGGTCAGATTATGATTTGGGCGTATAAACCTAACCATCTAGTTAATGGTTACAATTAAGTGTTTAACGCAAGCATTGTCCGTATATGATCAGTAATTACGAGATGTTAACAGTACTATGTTATGTAAGGTATGGTTAGATATATATATACAGAACACTTAGTATAATTAAATAGAATATTTTGGTGTAAAGTTATGGTATTATGAATTACTAGCTGTTGCCCGCGGCTCCGCCTGCATGGGTGTCGGATCACCGCAAAAAGTCTATGTCCGTTCTGAGAGTCCAGACGAGATCTGTACAAAATTTCACTTAAATCGGATCAGTAATAATAATAATAATCCAGCCTATAAACGTCCCACTGCTGGGCACAGGCCTCTTCCCATGTAGAGAAGGCACGAGCATTGATCACCACGCTTGCTCTCTGCGGATTGGCGATTTCAGATCCCAAATTTTGGAATCCAGGTTTCCTTACGATGTTTTCCTTCACCGTTTGTCAGAAGTGTCTTAGAATAATTAAAAAAGTACATATAACTTTGAAAAATTATATGTATTATTTTACTTGCCTGGGTTCGAACCTGCACCTCGTGCATACAATTCCGTTCATTGAACCGCTGGGTTATTCGTCAACTCGACACACGACGCTGGACACACGTGTGTCCAGTTGGTGAAACTCCAAATTAGTATCACTTATTATTTCGTCATCTGGACACGCCAAGTTTTTTCGTGTGTCCACATAGTGTAACTTAAATTAAATCACTTTTATGTTTACGCCAACTGGACACACTGCAAGAAAAAGGTACAGTCAGGTTTAAAAACATTTGAAATAAAACAAATATTTAACAATCAAATAATTTTAAGATTTATTAATTTGAAGACAAGCACATATGCTTAGTTATTTTGAATTCCTGTAGGTATTTTCAATACAATAACGTGAAAATATGTAATATATTCTAATTATTTAATAATTAAAACAACATCACTTCGAGTATCACAGAAAAATCACATAATTTAACTCGGTTCTTTCTTGTATTTTTCAAGGTTAAACGCAATGAAGTTTTAAATCTTGAAAGATACACTCGACTCCTGTACAAACTTGAAACGTTTGCTTGATTACAATATGTAGTAGCAGTAAAGTTGCTGTTAAACTGCCTCGTTGGCCTAGTGGTTCTAAGCGCGACTGCTACGCTAGAGGTCTTGGGTTCGATTCCCAAGTCGACCAAAGTGTTATTGGGTTTTTCTATGAAATTCTCAGTAGCAGGTCGGAGTTTGGATTTGTGCCCGGTTAGTGGCAATAGGCTCGCCCCCTATTACATGGGACCTGAACATACCGGCGAACTGTGGGTGTACATTGGTACACCTCTGCCTAACCCTTCGAGGATACAGGCGTGATGGTATGTATGTATGTATGTTATGTTTTAGTAAAGTTTGTACGAAAGTGGATTCGAAACGTTCAATCTTATTTAGCAATACATATAGGTGGCACAAAAGAGATATCAAAATATAATCATCAATAGAGCATACTTATGAAATCACAGTTAAATAGGTTATTTTACAAAAAAAAGAAAATAGGTTATTTTCCAAACAATAATTATTCTACATAACGCTTTAACAACAATATTTGAAACTTTGTAAATAAAGTATTTCAGTCTTAAGTAAGATATATAATTATCTCACATAATTTTACTAAGACTAGGATGATAGTAAAAAAAGAGATCAAGAAGATCAATAGTAAAATGTAGAATGTTATATTATGACAATAAATTATAAAGATATTTTGGTTTACTTCAGTGTTTCGATACAGTGACCGATGCTGATTTCTCCGGATTCAAACTCTCTAACAGTGGTTGCAATCGTGGTATTCATTCTAATTCTTATTCATCACTTTTAAATAGCATAAATACTGCACTTAATGCGCACACGAAACGAAGTAAACTGATAAGAAGTTATGACCAACCAAAGGGTTACCTGGTTGGGATTAATTACCAGCTCCAACCAATCAGAGCAGGCTAAGTACGCCATTGTTGGTCACTGGCCGGCGGGAAAACAAAAAAGTGTAATAAAACTGGTTACATGTTAAAAATCATTGACAAGTATCATTGAAATAGTGACTTTCGAATACTATCAGTGTAAAAAATATATACTAAATTCAGAAATGGTGAATAATTTTAAAATGACATATAAAAATGATCTTAACACAGAACATTAATCAGCGTGACTGTACTTTCTCATGATTTCAAGTAAAATATGAACGTGTGTCCAGTTGGCGAAAACATAAAAGTGATTTAATTTAAGTTACACTATGTGGACTCACGAAAAACTTGGTGTGTCCAGATGACGAAATAATAAGTGATACTAATTTTGTGTTTCACCAACTGGACACACGTGTGTCCAGCGTCGTGTGTCGAGTTAACGAATAACCCGAACCGCTAGGCCACCACGGATCAGTAGTTTAGGCGTAATTGCTTAACACACGGAAAGAGTTACTTTCACATTTATGATATTAATAATAATAATAATAATAATCCGGGACAACTCACACACGGTTATCTGATCCCAAGCTAAGCAGAGCTTGTGTTATGGTAACCAGACAACTGATAAACATACTTATATATTTCTAAATACATACATATTATAGATAAATTACACCCAGACAACCAGTACAAATGATTTTGCTCATCACACAAACATTTGTCCTGGGTGGGAATCGAACCCACGACCTCCGGTATAGCAGTCAGGGTCACTAACCACTATTAGTAAAGGTATTTGAAAAATAAATCTAGTTTTTTTAAGACACTATTGACTGAGTGTCCTTTAGTGGTTTTAAATTTGTTCTTAGCGTTTTGAATAAATAAGTTTAACTTTTGAAAGTTACGTTTCGGTAAAAGGCTTTTAAAATTTTCTTCTTCCAGAAAGCTTTTCCTTAAGAGAGCACTTAATTTAATTTTAGTTCTTAATTGCTGGAGAAAGCTTTCTTTGTGAAATGATGATCATTATTATAATAATATCTTATTGTCGTTATTTGTAAAATCTGTTCCACTTTACCCCACAAGAGAACATGTTTTTAGAATATAATAATAATTAATTAATAAATGCGGACAACATCACATACATTGCTCTGAACCCAAAGTAAGTAGCTAGAGCACTTGTGTTATGGAATTCAGAAGCAACGAAGGTACCACAAACACCCAGACCCGAGGCAATATAGAAAATTTGGTTTCTACATTGACCCGTCCGGGGATCGAACCCGGGACCTCAGAGCTAGCGACACCTTGAAACCGGTGCGTATGCCACTCGACCACGGAGGTCGTCGGAATATGTGCCCATACGTCACCTTTTTTGTGTTTTTTAATGTTAGACTTCGTATTTGCGTAGGTTTTTGAGTATTTTATGTATTTATGATTTGATATAAGAACGCAAACGGATTATCTAATTGTTTGAAATGGTCGACTGCAGTAAGAGTCTCAATATGTTTACAAATGGCCACCCATCTACGGGCCAAGGCAGCGAGCGCGGCTTAACTTTAATTATCGGTCAAACCGTGCGGCTTACACTTAGCCACGAGCCCCATTAAAGTATAACTTAGGTTGAAAATATAAAAAGTAATAGTTTATTGTAAAATAACTTAAGTATCTGTCAGGTGTTATGCTTTCAAACTAGCACTTAAGAAGTCACTTCTCTGCCATAGCGATTAACTCGAGACTATACCAACGCTATAGTGAGTGGGTGCGAAAGTGAACTTTATATGCTAAAAGTTAAGGGTCATAGTAACCAATAGGTCGAATATTTGTTTGAGCCGTGTGGATAAGCATTAATTTATGTTAAAGCACCCAAGATGATTTTTATTGTTCAAATTATAAATGTGTCTGTGAACAACTTTTATCTTTATAAACATATTTTAATAAAAAGGATTTTAAACATAAGCTTTTAAATCAACTAGGCCTAAAATACCAGTGACAACAAATCAAACAAGCCCAAATACGAAGCGATTGCGTTGTTTTGTTACAGAGTTCCAATAGCTACCCTCTGGCTCCATCATCAGAGAAGCTCTAAAGTACCATAGTTTTGTATTGTTACCGAATTTACGTAAGTATGCAAAATGTCATCACCTCGGATGTGAAAAAGTGGTTATAGTTTAGCTGGCAAGATTTGACGTAAACAAACATTGTGTACATACTTTTTTATTTTTTTTAAGTTGCACCATAACACTAGATTCCCCCGGATTCATAGCACAATATTGCGACCGAGCAAATTGTTCGCTTCTATGCAAACTTGAGTATTACGGCGGGCCTGTTGGTCTAGTGGTTAGTGACCCTGACTGCTATACCGGAAGTCGTGGGTTCGATTCCCACCCAGGACAAATGTTTGTGTGATGAGCACGATCATTTGTTCTGTGTCTGGGTGTAATTTATCTATAATATGTATGTATTTAGAAATATATAAGTATGTTTATCAGTTGTCTGGTTACCATAACACAAGCTCTGCTTAGCTTGGGATCAGATAACCGTGTGTGAGTTGTCCCGGAATATTATATTATATTCTAAATTTAAGCCAGTCTGCTAGTCCAGTTACTGACGCCAGTTACTAACTAAATGTAAACAAGCCTTAATACAAAATCAGGTTTCTCGTTTGTTAGTTGTCCAGTTTCATGTTATTAATTACAGATGTAGATCAAAATGTCGTTATTGTATCAAAGTCGGCAATTTGTGGGCTTGACGTGTAACTGAACATTATAGATGCGAATACGTTTATCAAGTTTTGATCGATATTTATCTACTGGTTAAAGTTTGGGATTTAACATGTTTATATGACGTTTGACTAGCTTTGATTTCGAAGAACTGGTTGGTACTACAAAGATTTTCAGTTTTATAATGTAACTCATAACTGAGTTTTAAAAGCAATTTGTTATATTGTATGTCGCACATTATATTATACAAAAATTTAACTAATGTTGTAAGTTCGCATATTCGTGTTCTTGCTTACCTTTTTAGGCGATACTGAACGGGTGGTTTTTGGAAAAATTAGGTCCACATTTAGTCCATAGCCAAGTTTGACACACTTTTTATCCTAGTTGACATAGTAAGTTTCCAAAGATAAAGATAAATTTCCGAAGACATTGGCAAAAAGTCATAGTAAATAAATTTTTCCTTTAGTTAGGTACATCCTTCCATATTTTATCTTATAATACTTATAAAAATGATATAAAAGGAAAAAATACTGCCCAACGCAATCAAAATGAATGCTACCCGTTGACATTTTACCTTTTAAAACCAATTGCCGATATTTTCACGGCTGAAAAACAGACGAACATTTCGAGCATATTATTTTCAGTGTATTCACCGAGAACGATCATTTTTCATCATGATTCATACCGTCGACGCCTGAAGGCCGGACCCGATAAATTTTGGCTATAATATTATGCTAGTTAGTCCAGTTGCCAGTAATATTAAACTGTGGAAGCCTATATATTTTCGTTCTAATTATTTTTAACCTCCAAAAACGGGGGGGGGGGGGGGGGTGTTACAATTTGTCGTGGTTTTATAGTCTTTGGACGTGTCGGTCTGTGTGTGTTAGTGTGTATGTGTGGGGCATTGTAGTTGGACCGATTCTGATGCGTTTTTTTTTTGTTAGAAAGCTGGCGTGATCGAGATAGTTCTCAGATATCAGTTGTGGAAATAGTTTGTAAGTTATAATCAGTGGCTTTTGTTTTGTTAAGTTTTGCATAACGATGAATTAAATTGACAAAATAGCGATTGATCTGCCATACTGATGTAGTCTGCTATAGTTACTAAATTACTAAAGGATAGAAGTAAGTTTGAGGTTCTACCCCAGATCCAAACCTAGTAACGTGAAATATAGATGTATGGGGCGAAAATTTTGGGAAAAAATCACGGATATTCAGTCAACCTGTAATCCTATTCGTGATTAGAAACTCTTTGTGACCGAAAATGTCTGTTATTAAAATGGCTTTCCCAGTATTAATTAATAAAAGCCATGACGTTTTCCTGATATATCCATCTCTTTTTTACCCATTTCTTTTGTGTATTTCCATCTCTTTCTATTATAACAAATTACCGTTTTTTGTACAGTTGCGGTCACAATTAGTTGACACATTAATCACAGGGACTTATACTAAGAGTTTTTATTATATATTATAATGCTTTTTATATTGTCGTGTTGGTCATATATAATAATATGTTATGTATTGTTAGCTGTTTAAATATAATTACCAGTCAAGTTTGAGTAAAACTCCAGTGCGCTTTTGTTCTACCATTAAATTAGCCATTTTTCTCAGAATATTTTTATGGCGTAAATGTATTTTTTTTTGTTGTGGCCGTCATAGACTTTTACACTAATCGAGAAGACATACAAACACAATGCACACTCCGACACAAAACACGACTCAACCTACCAACATCCCGATTAAAAATGCATTCTACAAGTCCTCTTGTTATGTCAATAAAAATATATAATGTGTTACCCGAATCCATAAGAAAAGAAAAAAAACTACATTTATTCACAAAAAAGCTAAAAAAGTTATTATTAAGCAAATGTTACTACAGTGTCGACGAATATTTAAATGATAAATCTTTAAAATTTGAAAAATAATGTTTATGTTTATGTTAGGAATTTAATAATGTTTATGTTAGTAGTTTATGTTTATGTTAGTAAAATTTCTTTGTTTTAGAATAAGTTAGATTATAAGATACCTTAAAGATAAGCCCTCTCCACATACCTTACTTTTGCTGTGCCCGAAAGGGTCCATGATTGTGTCCTATTAAATGTTTACCACCTAAGCCTACATTGTGGAATGCAATAAAGAATTGAGAATTGAGAATTGAGAATAGAATGTGCCATCTTATTTTTAAATTATGAGGAATGTCCTCATGATTTAAATCATGAGAACATGCGGTCAAAACTTCAACCTTTCACTTAAACTGTTTAAAAGAGAGGTATGAAGTCTAAAGGTTAAATGTCATTAAATAACATCAAGGAAAAAAGGAGACTCTTAAATAGGTACCTATTTATTTAGGTCTGACATTTTCTTCCCAATATTTTTCAGCCTCAATAATTCACTTTTACAAAACAATTTTATCATCTCTTAGATTGGCTTAGAGACTTAGAAAAACAAATCAATGAATTGGAAGAGAAACTTTCTTTGACGTCCAAAAAATAATATAAATTATATATTTCTATCTAACCTACAATAAATGTGAAAATCTGATCTGTCATTCAAAGGTAACATAGGGTTGACAGTAAGTAAACCAATTTTCTATTTCAGGGTATAAAATTTTGTTGTTTTATGTTTTAGTTGTCAAGGGAAAATAGACCTTATTTGTTTTACAACTACTATACGACTTAAGCATATGTCTATAAGGTTCAAATGGTATGTAAAAGTGCTTTAAGTTAGACTTAGTTGCTAAGCGATTTTAGCCTTTGTATACAAACTGGTTTTGGATTGACAGGTGGATTGACGTGGTGGCAAGGCCGTTTGTGCACGTGAAACTTTGGTTAGCCAACACATTGTGTGCTATGTATTACACAAAAAGCAGATTTAAAATGTAGCTTTAAGTTATTGATATAACATAAATTTTCAGCTGCCCAAGCAGAAGGAGAAATATGAAAAAGTAACATCGTTAAACGAAGAGACATTAAAGAAGAATTAAATAAGAAAAAAAATTAGGGACCAATCAACAATTTTTGAAAATGCCTTCGTACTTAAAAGATCTAGGGTGTCTCAAAGATCCCGACCATGTCATAAAAAAAAACCGCATCATAATCGGTTTAGTGGTTTAAAGTTATTCATGGGAAAAATAAAATCATCTTTACGTACAAAATAAAGTCGGGAAATATACATGAATTATAACTGAAGAAATCGAAGACCCATATTTATGGCAGAATAACTACCGAAAAAATGGGAAAATTAAAAAAAAATATCTTTCATGAACTGGAACTACTTATGCGGGTGAAACCGCGGGGCACAGTTAGTTTTTCTATAACACGAAGTATTTTATGTTTTTAATAGTGTACTGTTAGAGAATTTAATCCAAACATATTGAAAACTAGGTAGGTCTCGAGTATTCAGTACTGCGGTACCTACTGCAGTAAAACGTAGAAAGAGTTTGCTTAACCTTTTTCTTTAAAATACGGAACAAATACGGGTCGTTTTATTTACTTAAACGCTTGTATTCTCTGTATTTTTATTTACCTGTATAATAGCGAGCACTTACACTTACAGTTTTCTATTAAAACCATGGCATCTGTAATTGTTAAAAAAACCGTTTCATGCTTAAAATTTCTAGAGCCGTTTACCCGACTGCGCCAGAAGGAGGGTTATGTGTTTAAACGCCATATTACCCGCCTTTCTTGCATATTATAGTAGTAACAGGATATTAAAGACTATGATGGTATACTTAATCAAAAACGATATTTCAACCTTCCTTCAGGTAATTTGGTCATTGGTCAATAAAATGCACAAAGAACATTTTAAAATTTCCAAAGATTAGCGAACTCAAACAAACTCTACAACTTTATTATATTAGTACAATTAAACGTGAGTACTAGAACATACCTATATGGGAATACCTCAGTGATTTTTAGGGTTCCGTACCCAAAGGGTAATACGGGACCCTATTACTAAGACGCTGTCTGTCTGGCCGTCTGTCTGTCTCCAGGCTGTATCTCATAAACCGTGATAGCTAGAAAGCTGAAATTTTCACAAACGATGTATTTCCGTTGCCGCAAATACTAAAAACCACATAAAATGATGATGAATATTTAAGGGGGGCTCTCATACGACGGTGGTACGGAACCCTTCGTGCGCGAGTCCGACTCGCACTTGGCCAGTTTTTATTATCATTTACAATGATGAGCCTAACACTACCGTTTACAAAAGGCTTAAGATTATCACGTTATCAAAGAGCAACAACAATCGGAAAACCCTAACAACATAATCCAGCTATCTTAGCCAATGCAAACTCTAATTAAGATTAGCTAAGGCTCAATTTACGTTAACACAACCTTGTTAATTGACTTAGTAATTAACGTCGGTAGTGTCGATTACATGAATGTTTTGACACGTTATAGCCTTGTGTTATAGTATTAGCTTTAAACGTTGTTAAAATAGAGCAAATGGGTTGTTGGTTGATACATGTTCAACAATTTTGTTGTTTTCGTATCGTTTTCTTGAGCAGTCAAAATATACATGTGGTAAGTCACGCATATTTTTGGGATTGCCCGAGTCATCAATCAAGGATTTTGTTCTGCCCGACTAGTTATGGACTTAAACAGACTCCTTAATTTTGAACAAATTATGTCGGATGGGACTGCACTCCTTTTCTATAGTACATTAAATAAAGTCGGGTTTGTTATAACACTTATAAATCGAGGATGGGTGGATGGATTTTGATGATCGTTAATTTGTTGGATTTGTCTCTGCTCCGAATAGCAGAATAACTATAAACACATCGAAAAAAATACGTAGACGGTGGTAATTACAAGTACTATAGTAAATAAATAAATTAGGAAGTGCGGGAGTCGACTTAAAAAAATCTGTAGTAAAATACAGATTTTATAACTCTTGGTGTTTGAGTCCCGGAGTAAGGATACATGTTGACCAATTATTTTGTCCTGTTTATTAGCTCGTGGGAAGTAATCACTGTAAATATGACTCTTGGTCTAGGAACGTGTGAGCCCACACCAATTTATGGAATAGAGCAAATCAGTATACGTAATGGAACCACCACACTTAGTTCCTTTCTCAAACTTTCACAATTGGGATATTGACTTAAAATATTTTCAATGTCAGTCAGCTAGATTATTAAAAAATATTAGACACCTATTTTTCCTTATTACTTGGTAACTAAGAACTTAAAATGATTTATGGATAAGAAATGTCGCCTGACGTTTAAATTTTGAACATGTTGGGCGAAACCATGTCGTCGTTAGATTCCTGAAAATTCCTTTAATTGATTTTCTTCACAAAATTTAGTCTTTCTATACCTACTTTGTACCTTATTATTATTGAAAATAAAGTATTATTTATACCTTAAATTTGTATTGACTCGTCTAAAGTATACATATATTTTTCCACAAAGTTTTATGAAATACTTTTATAACAACTCTGTTATAAAGTATATGAGTGCAAGTGCCTTTCGGAACTTCATACTTTAAGATCGGATACACTTATAAGTTTGCATCGAGGCTGTTTGTATAAGCTTGTTAAAGAGTTTGTATATGACTCACAATGATCTCAATTAATGGGTTAGCCCTTGAACTAGAATATCTTCAGACGAGTAGGTATAAAACATTTTTTTTTTGTATATGAATACAATGAAAAGGCCACTTTTGCCCATTGCATTTCAGTTCCAAAATCTGTTTCGTTATTCTAATAAGTCAGAGTCAAATTAAGTGGCAAATGAAGAGAAAATTGATAAAAAATATGTATGCGTGGCGAGATAATTACTTTAACTATTTAAACAGTTTATTTTTTATGTTTGTTTTGTCTTATCATCATCATCATCCACAGCCCTTGTCTTCCCACTGCTGGGCATAGGCCTCCCCTTTTTCGTGCCATTTTCTACGGTCCTGTGCCAGCCTCATCCAGATTCGACCCGAGACTTTAACTATGTTGTTGACCCATCTTGCTCCCTTGTTTTGTCTACTTACGATAAATTTAAAGGGTATTGCACTTTAAAAAAAATAATATTTAATTTAACTATCATCAAATCTTATCTTTTACCACTAAAAACACACCATGTGTTACTGAACTTATACGAAAAATATATGAGAAAAAAGGTAGTACTTTAATTTAATGGCCGAACATTATTTTTGGGCCGAAACCATTATACAACATGTTCAGAATGACCTTAAAATACTTTACGAAAACCATCCGATAAATTGCCAACCGTATTTAAGAGTAGTGAACATTTTTTCTTCGCCATCCAATTTATAATGGGGCCCGTACAATTTTTCTTCAAGAATTAAGCACCACCACACTTATCTTATGCTCATGTATAGCAGAACTGCTGTGGGAACGCGATGCCGCTATTTACAGTGTGGTGCGCCGTCTCGCTTCCACAGCGGCAACATTTCTGCTTTAGGTCCCCAAAGTACGGGCATAGAACTTTGTAAACAACGGGTAGAACGAATGACTGAAGGTCTACATATACTTTTGTCTCGGTCACTCACATGCGTGCAAACTTTCGTACATTGGCGAAAGTTTGTACAAATGTCAAGCCATACTCATTTAGTTTTATGTAAAAGCACGAATGACACGAAACTTGGCATCATCGTTTATGGGGTTTCCTTATGTATGTGATTTGATTTTTTGTTAAAAACCACCTCACCATAGGGGTCTTCCACATTTTGGGTGGTCCAAATATTCGTAGGTTTTTATTCGTGCGAATGTAACCGGCATTATAGTTTTATGACTCTAAACCGACTAGGGTCTTTTTTATGGGATAATTTGCTTGAAATATGGTTCTTTTTCATGTTCGTTGTAAATCAAGTTGGTTGGAGACCCTTTGGGGACCTTAAAGTAACTTGTGGGTAAAGCTGGTTTTGCGTTTTCGCTCGACAATGAATGGTTGAAGTTTGGTCGAATTGTGGAAGTTGGAACTCATTACACAATTGTATATTACTAGATAGGTATATTATAGTAACAATAATGTCATATTTATAAAACAAATGAAAGAAATTGTTGTATGTTAATGTAATACATAATATTTAAAAGCATTTATGGACGTAACAACTAAATATGTTTAATTATTTTTTTGTAATAAAATAAGTGATTATTTGTGTACACGCGAATGGCCGCCAACCACTTTGCGAGTTCTATGAATAGAATCAAACCCTACTGCAAGTGATCTTCCCCTCGCCGCTCGGAATTGCAAATACAAAAACAAAAGCAAATCAAATTCAATATAAAAGACTGGCGGATATAAAGGGCTTTACTCACGTCACGTAAAACTATAGAAGATTCGGGCATCTAGTTTCAAGCCCGACCGGGGCTTATAAGCATGAGCTGATGACGCGCATCTCATGAAAGTTTAATCGCGTTTTTGACGTGTTAGTCATAGATTAATTCTTAAGTGTAAAATACCGTGGTGTTAGCGATTATATTACCTACTAGCTGTGCCTGCGACTTCGTTCGCGTGGATGACGAAACTTATCAATGAGTTTTTAACCGCATAATTAAGTTTGTTTTTTATTGTTTATACTTTTCCGGGATAAAAACTACCCAGTGTGGTGCCCAGGATAATAAAGAATAATTATACCAAGTTTCATCGTAATCGAAACGGTAGTTTTTGCGTGATACCTGAACAAACAGACACACAAAAATTTTTTTTTCAGATTTTTGGGTTCGGTGTCGGTCTAGTAACACTCCCCGCCATTTTTTTTTTTTGATATTTTCAATGTACAGAGTTTTCACTTCTACAGATTTATTATAAGTATAATAGATGAGCAAAAAGTTGCACGTTCTTGCAAAGTTATATGTACTTTCTCATAAGTCTGACATCATTGGCAATCGGCGAAGGAAAATATCGTGAGGGGATTCTAATTAATGGACTCCAAGATCGCTCACCCGCAATAACCAAGCGTGATGATCTATCCTTGTTTATTCCTTGTAAATGACAAAACGCCTAAGCCCAACAATAGGAAGTTTATAAGCCGGTATAACCTTTCATTTTCGTGCTAAAGTTTTCACTATTTCACCCCAATATTTCAACTTTTAGTTTAATTGGATATGTGCACCGACCCTAACAGTTGAGGTAGTGCCAATAAAAAATTAAACTCGACCCATTTTACGTACGAATGTTGCATGAAAATACATTAAGGTAACCCCAAGTTTGAATAATAAATTTGTAGGGGGTGTGTTTAAGGTGTGACGCACACATGACACACTATTGCAGGCTTTTATACAGGTGTTACGGAAATGCGTGAACATATTTGAAATACTTCTCATCATCATCTCCTAAGCCTTTTCCCAACTATGTTGGGGTCAGCTACCAGCCTTACCGGATTCAGCTGATACCGTATTTTACATGGAGCGACTGCCTATCTGACCTCCACAACCCATTTTACTGGGAAACACAGTATGCCATAGTAAGACTGGTTGTCAGAATTGACTTAACGACTGCCAAAGATCTATGTATGACAGCCGGGACCTACCTGTTTAACGTGCTTTCCGAAACACGCATGGGTCTCGGTATGTTTTAAATGGTCACCCATCCACGGACCAACCGCGGCGAGCACGGCTTAACCTGTATTATCGGTCAAACCGTACGGCTTACACTTAGCCACGAGCCCCTAAATTTGAAATACTTCTGCACATAAAAATTAACAGTTTCTAGGTCAGATGTAGTCAATTCCCTAAAAGAAATAGTATTGCCACACTAAATTATTCCAGTTTGGTTTTGGTAATGCAATTTTGGTGTGATCCCATAAATTCTTAACAATGCAAAATGGCGAATTTTATGATGAATAATGATTTGTTTAGTGTGAAAAATTGGTTTACGGTTTGTCAGTGACTTGTATTTTTAATCACCGTATTTTCAAATTATTAATCATGATCGTTAACATAAATAAAGGTTGGAACTTATCTATCATCTAAAATGCTATAGCCCTCAATGTGCGTCGAGCCTTAGCGATCGCTGCGCCACGACCGCTTGAATGAGTTATGGGCGAAACGTGGTGCCGCGAGCGAAATGAGATTACGATACGTAACGAATACGAAAATCTGGGGTCCACCTTTATTCTAAGTTTAGTTTTTTTTTTTACTTTTGCTTTTTGTAAACTGCACTAATTCATTAAAAGGTTTCATTCAAAAAATTATCTGCATGAATATAATAATAAGGTATACACATAATATCGGTCGGAAAAACCTCCTACGGGAGGCTCTGCTGAAGCGTGCACTTCGCACGCTCAACCTGATTGCTAAAGCAACGGACCTATTTTGCTGTAGGTAAGATAAAGAAAAGAAAATACTAATCGTCTTTAATCACATAAATGAATATACTTTCCATACCCAGTCAACATCCGACCGAGGAGGGGCTTGTGGCTAAGTGTAAGCCGTACGGTTTGACCGATAACACAGGTTAAGCCGCGCTCGCCGCGGTTGGTCCGTGGATGAGTGACCATTTATAACATACCGAGACCCCTCCGTGTTTCGGAAAGCACGTTAAACAGTAGGTCCCGGCTGTCATACATAGTTCTTTGGCAGTCGTTAAGTCAATTCTGACAACCAGTCTTACTATGGGATACTGTGTTTCCTAGTAAAATGGGTTGTGGAGGTCAGATAGGCAGTCGCTCCATGTAAAATACGGTATTCAGCTGTATCCGGTAAGACTGGTAGCCGACCCCAACATAGTTGGGAAAAGGCTCGGGAGATGATGACCCAGTCAACATCCCTAATGTATTCTTACATGAAACAAAATGTTATTGAAAAAAATAATAGAAGCTATTGGAATTACAAAGGATATTTACAGCCTTTCATGTTTCCCTTCTATTTACAAGACACGTGGCTAGAATATCTCGCTTCACAAGTCTCAAGTCTCAGTGCATGCGTGAATGCTCAAAGCAATCATTCTCAGACATAGAGTATAAAATAGTTAAAACTATAAAGTGCGAGTTACGAGCGTAAGCACATTTTTGACTGTATGTAATAATAATAATATCCTGGGAGAACTTACACACAATCATCTGATCCTAAAATAAGCAGAGCTTATGCTATGGTTACCCAGACTACTGATAAACATACTTATATGTATCTAAATATATACATTTATACATAAATTACACCCAGACACAGATCAAATGATCATGCTAATCACACAAAGATTTGTCCTGGGTGGGAATCGAACCCACGATCTCCGATTTAGCAGTCAGGGTCATTAGCCACTAGACCAATAGGCCCGTCACATGTATGTAGTACATTCGTTTACTGATGTAAGTTATATTTTGGGCAATGACAGACGCTTATGCGAAAATATTTATAGTTCCGATATTATAAGAGTAACATTAGCTTTTCAGATAATTATATTAAAACGGTGTGCTCGGTTTTGATAAATATTTGTGACGAAACTAGTTCATACTATTGCTCACGGTTCATATCCTGATATGCGCACTCTATAGTTTCTTATCTGTCCTCTAAGTTCCCAGTACATTGTAAGACATTCAATCAGTACAGGCAAAGTGATTGGTATTCTACTTGCACTGCACCCAGCAATATAATTATTTTCTAAGCACACGGTAGTGTTGGTTGCCAAGTTCTTAAATAAAAAGTTAAGAAAACATGTTAAGTTGTTTTTAATGATATTACGGATTGTTCCTTTTTGTAGCTAAACTGTTTTTAAGATATATAATTTGACTACGTTCTGTTTTGAGTGTGAGATTAGTAATGGAAATGAAATAGTACTTTACGTGTGTATTGAAGTTATTAATTTCTATTAGTGACTTCAATACACACGTAAAATTCGACATTAAGTACTTATTAAAAAAAATGTGAGCGATAAAATTTTTCACACCATGAAGGTTGGTTTTAAGTTGGTATTTATTAAATTGGTTGTAATATTGCAATGTAGTAAAGTATAATATTGGTTGTAAGTACGTAGGACAAGAAAAACAGTTGACATATGGATAAAATTGAGCAGTCTTTTGATAACTTTGTAATTAATTTATTCGCTTAGTCTATATCGTTTTGTAACAAAACGATAAATAACACATCAAATTAAAGATTTTCTTTTTAGGCAACGGTGAAAGGAAAACTCCGTAAAGCAAAGAAAATACCGATTTCATACAAAAATAGAGTGAACTAGTCATATTTCATTCACGATTCAAACAAGTGATAATCACTTAGAAGTTTTGCCATTGGTTGGGACAAATATTGGTGAAGATTAGATCCAACATCAAATATTGGATCCAAGTCTGAGTTTAAAGTTTATTTTGCATCAATAAAGATAAATATAAGTCTAACTGCTTGTTAAACATTGGGTATTGGAAGGAGTTAATAATTCCTAGAAATTTTGAAACGTTTAGACTTATTTCAACCATAAGTAATAAATTAGGATTTATTAGTTCAATCAATCAAATATGTTAGTCAGCCTTGTACTCCTAAAAAAGCCACAAGTTGCTTTTCAAGAGGTTTATTGTTATAAATAAATGATTTATTTGGCACATAATACAAGAGCAAGCACACAGCATAGCTCAGAGACAAGTTTAAGAAATATATAGCAAAGCAAATCACTAATAATACCAGTCAATTAGGACGCTGTTGTCAAAATGCTATCACATAGGCTAGTATAAATGATAAAAATAGATAAACGTGTATGTATGTTGTATAAAACCATTGTTTTTACAATTTGTGGTTGTAGTTGTTTGTGGTTAAGAAATAAGCGGCACCTTTGTACATCATTTATAAAAATTGTTTTTTTTTTAACTTATGTGTGTACATAAATTTATTAAATATAAAATAACGAAATAAGATTTTTCACTTCTAATAAAAAGTTTTTCGCGTTACTGTAGTTACCTTAACTCCTAAACTACTGAACTTATTTTAATAAAACGAGCACGACACTACATTTTTCTGAACTGAAAGTTGGAGCAACTTGGAATTCAGCGCGGAATTGAGTCATTTACATCTTCATCGTCGAATTGAGCTGAATTTATTTACTGCTGAATGTGACAGATAAAATACTAAAGAACTTGAAAATCTATCTGCTTTACCTAACCTAACCTATCAATGTGTATGTGCAGGTAACTTGCCTTACTTTGCTGTAAATGTGTATTTTATGACTCACCGTAATATAATATAATATTCCGGGACAACTCACACACGGTAATCTGATCCCAAGCTAAGCAGAGCTTGTGTTATGGTAACCAGGCAACTAATAAACATACTTATATATTTCTAAATACATACACATTATAGATAAATTACACCCAGACAACCAGAACAAATGATCGTGCTCATCACACAAACATAAGTCCTGGGTGGGAATCGAACCCACGACCTCCGGTATAGCAGTCAGGGTCACTAACCACTAGACCAACAGGCCCGTGAAAGTAGTAATTGATAAGTAGTATTGCCAGAGGATACTTTGTTATCCTATGAGATGGGTTGTAGAGGTCATATAGGCAATCCATGTAAAATACAGTATTCAGCAGATTTAGATATTTTGGGAAAAGGCTATGCAAAAGACGAATCGTAATCTTGTTATAAGCTTGTTATCACGTACATACGTCCAGGGTAATCAGTCGAAAAAGCAATCCAACTAGGGAATTAACCTCAAAAGTCTGGACTTCGAATAATATATAGTAATTAAAGCAGCGGGAAACAAACCCAAAAGTTTAGGCTCTAAGTACACGTAACAATATTGAGAATTTATAATTTTGACATATTTGGTAGTTTAAATTTTAAACAGCCTTAATGGGTAACTTTGATGGTTTATCCAGGGAACAATAAACTGTAGGTGCTCTTTTTTCATGATTGCATGTAGTTTACACAATAGAAAATAATCGACAACATCTTACAAACGAACACCATCTAAAAATATATCTCAATCGGCCAAACCCAACAATCATGAAATCACAATATTTTATAACAAAGCAAACTTTAATGGAACATGAAAACGCTAAGAAAAGCTCGTGTTTGCTCAACAAAAGATAATAATATCAATGACAAAGCAGCCCCAGGTTGAAAGACGCAGGATTATATTTGAGGACCCCAAAAGGCATTACCGTAATCCCTTTGCCGACCCAAAAGGTCTTACGTGGCCATGTTTTCCATAAAACCAGTAGGGTTTAGTAAGGCCCCTTGTACACAGCGCAACGGGAGTCTGTCATACCCGACGTCCCCGACGACCACTGACCTCTATTATAATACGCTTTTCCTTTTTCGTGTAAATGTTTTTTTTTTTTCAATACGTTAGACTGGTGAGTGTACAGTGAGGTTATTTGATTACAAATGGCCGGTGTCTCTTGATATGATGCGGAAAATGATAAGTTTCAAGTACGCACACTCACTACTGCTCGTTGACTGCGTTTAGAGTCATTATGGCGATTGTCGATTACGATTATAAATAAGTATCAATCGGAAGCGCAGTGTGTTATAATATATGAACCAACCTCTATGATTTGTATGGCTATAATCGCTTGGAGACTAAAGTCGTCGGGTATCGGACAACTGCGTTGCCTCGTGTACGAAGGCCCTAAATATTGGACGATATTTTATTATAAGCTTTTAAATTGCAGTGTAAGTAATTTTGCGTAGATTAGGAATAATTTCGGATTCTATAATGTTAGTAGTCTAGACGTTTGTAGATTAGTGAATGATGAAATTGTAGAATACTGAATATTCAGCGTTTTATTTTTGATAGATTCTCTTTGGTTCATTTAACTATATTTCTCCGCTGTATTTTACATAGTGTTTATGTAGAGTTAAAGTCCCTAATAAAGTGGTTTTGTCCACCAAAAATAAAAAGATTTATCATATGAAAGAAAGAGTAACTAAAATGTTCTAATAATTTACTTGCTATTAAAAACATACATACTTACATACCATCACGCCTGTATCCCCGAAGGGTTAGGCAGAGGTGTACCAATGTACACCCACAGTTCGCCGGTATGTTTAGGTCCCATGTAATAGGGGGCGAGCCTATTGCCACTAACCGGGCACACATCCAAACTCCGACCTGCTACTGAGAATTTCATAGAAAAACCCAATAACATCTTGGTCGACTTGGGAATTGAACCCAAGACCTCTAGCGTAGCAGTCGCGCTTAGCGCCACTAGGCCAACGAGGCAGTTGCTATTGCTGTAACAATATAGATTTTTGTCATTTCTTACGATTAGCAGTCGGTCGTAAATACTCTGACCAATTTGTCTTCATATACACAATATTATATTATTATCAACAGGGATGCACAATCTATAGATTGGACTAACGTTCTTGAGGCGCCGACAGTAGATGATAAGGTTGCTCTGTTGAATAATTATTTATTAAAGCTTTTTGATTCACATGCACCTTTGAAAGCTGTGAGAGTTAAGCGTCCCCCTGCACCCTGGGTAACTTTGGGGGTTCGGATGGCAATGAGGCGGCGCGATAGGGCTTTCCGTAAATATAGAGGGGATCGCAGTGTGGAAAACTGGGGTCTGTACAAGTTAGCTAGAAATCGGTGTAATCAGATGGTGAGAGTAGCTAAACGCCGATACATTTGTGAGAATGTTCTCAACTCTTCACCGGCTAATATTTGGAAGTTTCTCAAATCACTTGGCATATCAAAGTCACCATCCAATGTTTTACCTTCGAATGTGTCTCTGAATAGCCTTAACTTGCATTTTTCGGCAACTGCCAGTCTGGCTGATGATGTAAGAAGAGACACTATTCTTAAAATATCTTCCAAGCCATCACTTTCTCCAAACACTTTCTCGTTTTCCCCCGTGACTGAACTCGAAGTTCTCAATATCTTTAAGACCCTTAAGACAAATTCTGTCGGATGTGATGGAGTGAGCAGAAAGATGCTGACTTTAATCCTTGATAGTTTTATTCCCGTTCTCACACATATTGTTAACTTTTCTTTGTATTCAGGTGTTTTTCCTCTAATCTGGCGTAAAGCTTTTATAATTCCTCTTCCAAAAATTCCAAATCCCAGTTTAACAAGTCATTTTAGGCCGATCTCCATTCTCCCTTTCCTTTCTAAAATTCTAGAAGCTGTTGCTCACAAACAAATCTCTTCATTCATCTTAAAAAATAACTGTCTTTCCTAATTTCAATCTGGTTTTCGTCCAGGACATAGTACATCTACTGCTCTACTCAAAGTCACTGATGATATCAGGTCCGGCATGGAGAGTTCAAAGTTGACGGTTTTAATTTTAATTGACTTTTCCAACGCATTTAACACCGTTGACCATGACATTCTGCTTGCTATTTTGTCACAGATTGGGATTTCGGATTCATCACAGGAATGGTTCTCGTCTTATCTTCGTGGTCGCCAGCAGGCGGTTCGTGTTAAGCAGGCTTGTTCTGACTGGCATGATCTGCTTACTGGTGTTCCACAAGGTGGTATACTCTCTCCTTTACTATTTTCGCTTTTTATTAATTCCATTACTGACGTCCTCAATTGCTCTTACCATCTATATGCTGATGACTTGCAACTTTACGCTCAAGCCGATGTCTACTGTGTGGTTACGGCAATTAAACTCTGCAATGCGCTTTCCCTTGACATTAAAAAAGCTCCGAGTAAATTCTCTTTTAAACGACAAGTTCGGGAATACTTTTTGAAAACCCTCGTTCCTTAGGTTTTCTATTACTAAAATGGTCGTCGTCATGTCATATTATATATCCATATATTATATATTTTATTTATATTTATGTATATCTGTATAATTTATTTATCAAATATTATTTATCTATATAGGTAAGTATATTTATATAGGTATATATTTTCATATGTATTCGTATATTATTTATAAATAGCCATAGTTAGATGTATTAGTTTTTAATTATTGTTTCGTATTGTACTGTTGTACCTATCCCAGCTGCTTCTCCATTTGACCCAAAGGTTGACTGGTAGATAATGCCTTGCGGCATTAAGTCCGCCTTATGTACCACAATTGTACATGGAAGTTTAAATAAATAAATAAATTATTAATGCTCATATGTTATGCAAAACAGCAAATGTGAGCCTACTGCATTATCTGGCGACCTCCGTGGTCGAGTGGCGTACGCACCGGTTTTCAAGGTGCCGCTAGCTCTGAGGTCCCGGATTCGATCCCCGGACGGGTCAATGTAGAAACCAACTTTTCTACATTGCCTCGGGTCTGGGTGTTTGTGGTACCTTCGTTGTTTCTGAATTCCATAACACAAGTGCTTCAGCTACTTACTTTGGGTTCAGAGCAATGTATGTGATGTTGTCCGCATTTATATTTATGTCTGGCTTATGACACATAAAATTACAAAGCCTTTAACTACGTATTTTATTAACTGGATATATTTTTAGTGCTTCTAAGTATTTATGATACTTATATCAATTTTAGAGTCCTGACGCAAGTTTCTCTTAAGACCAACATAATTAGATGATACACGCATCATCTAAATGGTCTTTAAGAATATGATACAATTGTATTAACTTTGTATGAATACTTATCTATTATGCTTAAAAAAAATACCGACGAAAAATGGTTGTTTCAAACTTCATTATAATTGTTACTATCATGAATATTCCAAATTTGATATTTTATTTGGGGATCTGATTGTGAACCCTCTATCACCCTTTCGGGTCGGACAGGGTTTTCTCAACACCCTGTATATGTTAACTATTTGTTAGTTTTGTAGCCACTGTATGCCTATAAATAGATATGGACGTTAAATTCAAAACTACAACGAATGAATAAATGACAGAACATTTTCATTTTTAACTTACATTATAAGAAAAACTCACTATCTTAAAAACCAGTACATAAACTGCCATTCTAAATTAGTACCGCTCCTAAAAACTAAATAAATAACCCGTCTCAGCCAAAAATATCGGTCCAACGTACCAAAAAAGGGTAAAAATATTCAGCGTACCCTCAGTAAACGATTTTTCACGAATCAATTCATCTATTTACCTCCAAATGACCTTCAACCCTTATACAATTTAAAACTAAACTGCGGACAAAATAATGTATGTTTTTTCTTCCATAAACACGTCAATTTCAACAAAATGGTTTATTTTTTTACGATGGCCGGTTTTTTTTACGCAATTCGTTTGATGGTAAGTGAAAACATGAATACCAGATCAATAGTGAAAAGGTACAGGTCTTTGAAACACCCACCCTTAAGGTTTTATTTTAACATAATGATTGTATGCTAGTGTTCATAACCTTAAAATTAGGCTACATTGTAGAGCAAAAAAATCCCAGAGCTTATCTAATATTCTATATTTTTTGACAATAATTATGACCTTATGCGCCCCATACGTTACCGAAAGGTGTCACAAAAGTTTGAATATAAATTATTAAATAAACTCATTTTGAGCTGAAATTTTGTAAACTTACTCTATACCACATGTACTCTTCACCCCTTTTGGATAGATATACCCTTTCGGTAACACCCTGTATATTAGGAAAAATACATTGCTCCCAAAATACAACTAGTGTATTTAACAACAAACACCAGAAAATTATATAACCTTCTATTGTTTGTCATGCATTACATAAACATTGTTATCTAAACATAGCAAATGTTTAGAAATAATATTTCAATTGTCCGTTATTTCCGGATCGTCCTACATATAACTGTTAGAACAAACAGTTCCTGAAACCACTCGTCCGGAAATATTCCGGAGCATTGCCGTGTAAATACGTTTTCATAGTCGTACGGAAAAATATGTTTGTTTGTATTTCTTGTTTGTTTTGCAAATTAGAATGCAGTGCATCGATGAAGTAATGAATAGTTGAATGTTGTTTTAAACAGATATTTTTCCAAAGAAAAACGAACGAGATATGCGGTTATTAGATAAATTGCTGTGAAAGTTTAACACGGTCAGTATGCTCTTAATATTTAGGTAAACAATGTTATAGCTGGGTCTCGACTTATGATATACCTACCTATGATCATATTCTATTAGGTATATCATAATAATATGTATCTATAATACTTAGACCAGTTAGGTTGCCGATACATGAACTGCTTGAGGAGTACTTAGCCAGTGACAAGGTACACAGATTGCGCGAGCTGTTGACTGAGATTAAGTTGTGTATGTGTATGCGGTATATTCCACTTTGTTCACCTGGGTGATATCACCCAGGTCCCAGGCCTTTACTAAAACTACTTAAAATATTTTCTTGTATTTAGTAAAGGCACAATCAGTAAAATAAAAATATATTTTAATATAATTTAATGAACTATTTGCCACTTTGTATGCGGGTGATATAAGTCGACTAGAATAATTCAAAAAGTCGCGTTTGTTCACCTGGTTGATACAGTTCCAAGGTGAACAAATTACACATAAAAAGTCGACTCATTTCACCCAGGTGATATCACCTGGGTGATATGAGTCCGAGGTGAAGTGAGGAGACAAAAAAGTCTACTTTGTTCACCTGGGTGATATCACCCAGGTGAACAAAGTAGAATATACCGTGTATGCATGAGTTTATTTAAGTAGTAGAGAGAAATTAGCACAGAGTAAGTTTTTTTAAATATACAAATAACCCTTAATAAACGCTTTACCATATAGGTATTATTCTCATGAAAGCAGACATTACAGTTGATAAACACATATCTCTCTACATCTGTTATACCCGACTGTCATAAGTAAGTACAGCAAATTCAATAACATTCGCGAGACGCAAGCGAAGCGCACCGAATGTACTGAAAATACTAGGAAAAATCAGACCCAGTCTAGCGATAACGCTCAGTAATCTGGTATAACACGATTTACTGATACGCTACTGGGTTTTCCAATAAGTTTTGAGCTTAAACTAGATCTAACGTTTCGATTTATTTTATTTTTAAGTTTGTTTTTATTTGTACGCCATAAGATTTTAGCAGAATAAAGGCAAGACAGGTTAACATCAAGACAGCTTGGGAAAAAGCGATTCAGAATTATTTATTGGGGGTTGACAGTGTCCAAGTTTTAAAGAAATGTAAAGTTACATTTACTATGAAGTTGAATCCTTCTGTCCTGTTGTAAAAATGCAAGATTTTTGTTCCGCAAACTCAAGCACAAAAACAGGTTCATATATTTTTTTATTCCCGTCTTAAGTCCCACTGCTGGGATAAGGCCTCCTCTTTCTTCTTCCAAACTTCTCTGTTTTTTAGTAAGTAGGTAGTTGGTAGAGATAATATAGAGGTAAACAAACAAAATACATTATACGCATTATACATTTAAAATAATTCCGTGTTGTATAAATGAGGATTGTATAATCGGCTTTGTCGGCTCAAAATTTCGGTAGCTTAGTATTTAACGTAAAAACTTCAGTATTATGCATCGCTCGTGGTTTATGCAACAAACAAATTTGAATTGTGAAACAGCCGCTTTTTTTTCTTTTTAGGGATTTAGTAAACGTGGCATGTATAATTCTGGAAGTAAATAGGGATTTGTTTATACATTAGTATTTTCGGCCAGTATGCTTTGTGAACTTATGATACTTTTAAAATAATATAGTGACACTAAGAGATATAACTGTTGAACGATAAATAAACTAAAATTTTCCTACAACCCATTTAATTACAGAAACAATTATTTACGTAGTTTAAAGATTAATGCTTATGCACATAATTGCTTTGTAATATTGGCACATAGTCTTAGTAGATGTACGCATATTTACATAAATGCATACTATACAGGGTGTTAAGAAAACCCTGTCCGACCCGAAAGGGTGATATAGGGTGCACAATCACATGCCCAAATAAAATATTAAATTTGGAATATTCATGATGGTAACAATAATAATGAAGTTTGAAATAACCATTTTTTGCCGTGAAATTCCCTAAATTGGCGGTTTGAAGAAAAGTTACACCACCATTTTCATCGGTATTATGATCACTTGGCCAAGACCTCTTCCCCTCTTGTATTTTGAGAAAAATATAATTTTTTAGGTACTATTTTTTTTCCAATTGTTTATTTTATTAATAGAATCAGATATCGATACCCAACAATACCTTAACGGATCGGACAGGGTTTTCCTAACACCCTGTATACTGCATAAATACATAACTAAGTACCTATTAAGATTTATTTTATAATGTTGAGTAATCAGTAACATTCCTTCAATACTTGTAAGTGATTTATAGTTATCTCTGACATATTTTCATTTATTCTGACATAGTTGACATATTACTGATCGTCAATTGTTTACATAAATAATGAGTTTTAATTATCCCTATTGCTCTTTTTCATTGGTCGTTCAAAAACAGGCGAGGAGTCCCTGATACGGTGTAACGTCTAATGAAAGTACGCCATCGATATCTCAGTCGTTATACCGCATGCGAAAGGTCCCTAATACGGGATAACAACGAATAAAAGTCACACTTTTATCTTAGATAGTTGGCATATTATTGATTGTCTTTTGTTAATATAAATAAATAAATATAAATAAATAAATGCGGACAACATCACATACATTGCTCTGAACCCAAAGTAAGTAGCTAAAGCACTTGTGTTATGGAATTCAGAAGCAACGAAGGTACCACAAACACCCAGACCCGAGGCAATGTAGAAAATTTTTGGTTTCTACATTGACCCGTCCGGGGATCGAACCCGGGACCTCAGAGCTAGCGACACCTTGAAACCGGTGCGTACGCCACTCGACCATGACTCGTACGTCAAAATAAATCATTAGCTTTCATCATAGAGTAAAGAAAAGTATAGTGTGTGTATCGCTGAAAGCCTTTTGCTCCGAGCGTAAGCACATTTTGGGTAATACAATCATTTACTGATTTAAGTTATTTTCCGTACAACAACAGACGTTTAGGGAAAATATCGATGGTTCCGATATAATAAGGTTAAAATAATGACTTTAGATAGTTTAATTAAAACGTCGCACTATGTTTTGATACTCCATGCACTCTCATAATTGTTTCTAGAATAAATTTTATCCATTGTTATTTACTTACTTACACCATCACTAGCTAATTAATTGTCTATCTTGTTTATTGTAAATTGATTAATTCATTATTGCAAACACTGCACCATATAATTAGGAAGAAGACACTGACTCTTGAAACACAGGCTCTCTAAGCCTAGCTCTGGAGTCAGGGCCTCTCTAAAATGTTTACATGTTATAATGCCAATAAAGAATTGTTATTATTACAGAATTATTATTATTATACTATTTTTACGACAAAACTAGTTCACACTGGTGCTTACAGTTCATACCCTGATATGTGCACACTGTAGTTTCCTACCTATCCTCCAAGGCTTTTATCCTTAAGGTTAACAATAAATAGGTCAGTAATATATCAGTAGTATTAATAGATCCCGGTAGCAACACGACCCATTTTCATGTAAGTAGGTCGAGTAAAAGGACGTATTTTGATGTGATTATTGGTTTATATGTGTAGAGAAATAATTAATTTACATGCGAATATAGGCAAGATACTTAATTGAATTATTTACATAGAATAATGATGCGAATCGATATTTTTTTAATATTTGGCATTAAGACGTTTATGCAAATAGTAAATCTTTAGTTACTAATTGTGGTAATCAACACTTTAGCTAAATAATTATAGAGTTTTTTGCCTTACAGTTGGACCGCAGGCTGATAGATTGATAGATATATATTATTGATAGGTGGTTACTTAGCTATCAATAATTTACTAACTTTTAAACAAGGGTTATAGTATACATTTTTTGTTTATTATGAAATAGTGCTCGGTTTTTTATATACTTTTTTATGTATCGTAGATTTTGTATTAACTTTTGGACCACTCTTCCTATGACTATTTTTACTTCTACCAAGAGATATCAAAGTTATATAATAGATAGGTACCTGATTAAGAAAACCTCTTACCCATCCCTAAACAATAATAGTACCGTGATGAGAATGTATTGTTAGTGAAATCTATCATCGTTTCGGATGCTGTGCTCAATCATTGTCAGACCTAGCCCTAATGGCTATTAGAGGGTAGGTAGCAATGCTGCTCCAGCATCCATTGTAATATAAGTAAACAATGCATTAGTTTTGAGGTGGGATTTAAAAGCAATGATGTATATGATGTGACAGGACTTGTGTATGGAGACAACAAAAAGAAAATTAGAAAATAATTAGTGTAATCTAAATTTGATTATGGATGTAATGTGTTTCTTTGAAGTTTAATGTAATATATTCCGGGGCTGAATATAATGCTGTCAAAGAATATTAGATGCATTTGGTTTAGCAGTCTTTGTTATTTCACATGCTTAACGGTCGGGTATAGACGACAAGAAAACGAAATTTTTTAAGTACAAAATAAATATTACATACAAGTATATTATTTATTTTGTACTTAAAAAATTTCGTTTTCCTTTCGTCTATACCCGACCGTGGCGTGTTTTGGGCACGTTTTCTTTTGTCGTCTATACACGACCGTGGTGTTCAAAAGGTTAAAACTTCGCGTAGTACGTAATATAGGTACGTAACATAACACAGTGTTACAGAGAGAATAAAAAGTAGGACTTGATTTAAACGTTGCTTGCACAAAACATTTACTTGTTGCTGAAATAAAAATATGCTTGACACAGATTAATGTGAAAACAGAGGCACTGTTCAAATAAGCATAGCAACAATTCAAGTCCAAAAATACAACGTTCACAAACAAAAATGTATAGTAGCAATGTTTGTTCGAAGTATCTGTACTTTTATGAATATGATTTAACATTTCTAATTGCTTTAGCAACCAAGGCCTTAAATTTCATACAGAAAAAGTATTTTCTTAACTAAAAATACTTCCTGTAGAACAATATAGAAATCAATCTTAAATCTCAGACAAAAATGGCTGTCAACATCAATATGTCCCACAACTGTCCCCTTCAAATACCAAATACATTTACCACAGAGTAATGCACAAACAGAGGCACCACATACAATTTAAAACGGTATAAAGGTTCCGCATATAGACAGCACTAGTTCGCTCCGCAAATGGTTGTTCAACATTGTTGAGTTGTACGAGCGACGCGCCATTATGTTTATACTGCGGTACAAGTGATAAGCGATAGCGGTGGTTGAAAATAGGTACTAGAAGAATAGGTAAAGTAAGTATTCATTTGTAAAGTAGGTATTTATTTTAGAGTTCTTTTTTTATTGACCTTTTCTTACGATTGCAAAAAAAATGAAGTTTACAAAATTACCGTGTATTTTTAAACTGTATATTTGTACCCAGTTTTATAAAGTTGCCGTTTTATAAAACGATAATTTGAGATAAGGATGTCCACTTGGTAAGAAATAAAAAAAAATACTTCGTTATATTCGTTGAATTTCTCCAAAATGCTCATAGTTTACAGATAATTACGATTGTAAACTTTTGAATTCCAGGTTCACGTCTTGATTTCGTATAAATAATTTAATCGCTAGCGCTTTTAACTTGTACCACACATATACGCCATAAACGTTTCATTATCATAATTAAGGCTAGACCACACGTCGAAACTCACATAACAATAAGGATTTTAATTGCTTTAACTTTGTTAGGTGGGTAATTATATTAACTACCGATCATTCAAGAGAAAAACTTCTTAAAGACAAAAGTCTTCAAAAAATAGACTTTAAAAATACTTACCTACGACTATGTACTCAAAGTATTATTACTTTGATTAATTAACGCACACCTATGAACGCTGTGGTTTTATGAAGTCAGTAATGTATTTGGTGTGATAGTCGTGGTGGCCTAGCGGTTCAATGAACGGATTTGTATGCACACGGTTGCAGGTTCGAACCAAGGCAAGTACCAATGTGGCTTTTTCAAAGTTATATGTACTTTTTTTATTATTCTAAGACACTTCTGACAAACGGTGAAGGAAAACGTCGCGACTCGTGTGGAAATCTGGATCCCAAAATTAGGGATCTGAAATCGCCAATCCGCAGAGAGCAAGCGTAGTAATCAATGCTCGTGCCTTCTCTTTATGGGAAGAGGCCTGTGCCCAGCAGTGGGACATTTATAGGCTGGATTATTATGAACATTGGAGACAATATTACTATCATATTGTCCCACAGTTGGTAAAAAGCGTCCTCCTCTTTTTCACTGGTCTTAGCGATTAGCGACATTTAAAAAAAGTTGTATTTACTGCCTCGTTGGCCTAGTGGCTATAAGCGCGACTGCTACGCTAGAGGTCTTGGGTTCGATTCCCAAGTCGACCAAGGTGTTATTGGGTTTTTCTATGAAATTCTCAGTAGCAGGTCCGAGTTTGGATTTGTGCCTGGTTAGTGGCAATAGGCTCGCCCCCTATTACATGGGACCTAAACATACTGGCGAACTGTGGGTGTAACGTTGGTACACCTCTGCCCAACCATTCGGGGATACAGGCGTGATGGTATGCTTTTTTATTTACTGCGTGACTGCTACTCGTTTAATCAATATCGATACCGGCTTTTTAATATCCCTATGCTTAGCAAAGGCTTCTTGGCATACAGAGCACTTGCTCACTTGCAGATTGGCGATTTCAGATTTAATTGCTATGATACTCGTACCACATCGTTCTATTTTAAGGTTAAATTTTAAGGTATCAATGGTTCCAAATGAACAAATAACGATCCCAAAGGCCTTAATAAAGTTTGATAAACAAACATATCAAAATTACAATCTACGAAAGTAAATAATACGAAAAGTATCTCTCAATTACAATTTATTTAGATTTAACTCAGAAGCAATTGCGTGGGCCTAATTAAAATCAACACGCTTGATTAAAAATTATAAAAACAGTCATATTGATGATACAATACAAAATAAAATAAATATTTATGAAGCCAAATTTTCGTATTTATTTTTAATTTAGATGTATACGAGTTTTTATCTGTATTTGATGAATGAATGAAATTCATCAATTCTGGATAGATTATTTTATTTGTTATTCATTAGGCTGGCTAGTTACGGGTTTATAATTAATCCTACCCACGTTTTGGATTTATACTAAGCTTAGGTTTTTTTCTGCATTTTTTACTTACTAACTTTCGCATTTAAATCATATTTACATTTTTTACAATTAAACATTAAATAAAAAAAAGTTTTATATGTTCTGTTTCCCAAAAATGAGACGTACTTATTTACAATTACCTACATCTTCAACCACATCTTCTTTTACGTATTATTAAAAACATAGCCTAGGTATTACTCTAATGTTTGAGAAATAAAACTGTAAAGTTTCATTAAAATTCATTCAGCAATTTTCACACAACAGATAACAAACATTTCACATTTCTAATATCCCCAGAATGTACAATGTTGTAAATAGCTTACCTTAAACACACGGATTTGTGATTTCTCCTACAAAAGGGTACGATCCTAGAAATAATCTCTCTGTTGCCTTTGACGCATACAACTCAAAAGCTTTCCACTTTAAACTGTGCACAACCAACCACAAAGCTTCGAACACTTTGTTATTTAAAACACCTTTATAACAATAGCGCTAAGGTTGAAATTTCTATTGAATTTTCTTTGCTTTTGTCACAATTGTGTGGTTAGTTGTATTCTATAACAATGGTAGCAAATAAAACATAACTATTATTTGTTTTCTATCGACGTCCCCCGTTATTACATAGTGCTTCAGTAGGTCATTGTTTGTAAATATTTACCTATTGTTCCATTTGTTGGAAGTTTTCTCTGTATTTGTTCAATGCTCTGTGTTTTAAACGAGCAATAGTTCGTTTGGCCTACTTCGAACTGCAAGGGTTAGTAAAATTCAGTGTCTTTTTTTGTTTTGGTTATAGACGAAACTGATGTAAACCACTGTAATTTTTGTGTGACCTTTTAACAGTACTATTCATTCTAAAATCAACTTTAATTGCACCTGTATGAAGTTGATGTTTGCTTAATGGAAATAACATCAACTGGTACAACAATTTAAATAGACTGTACATTTTAATACAGTGTACAAGCTTTACGTCTCACTTAGCAGAAATGTAAAGAAAAATTGGAAAAAGCATTTTATTTGAGATTCTGCCCCGTTGAGTACTGTGCAATAAAGTTCAACTTGTTGACAAATAAATGAAATGGCGACAATAAAATTGTTCAACGAATAAATAATTGACGATTTCATTAAAATGTATGAAATATCATAATATTCAGGAACATTTTACATTGAATGTTTGTGAATTGTTTATTGATAAAAGGAATCAATATTGGTTACATTCGATTTATATTCAATTTCCATTTATAATTATAATTTCAAATCTTTATTTACAATTCAATACTTAAATCTAATATAACAACAAACACTTACAACTATACTAAAATAAAATCTTATATAAATAAATAAAACTAAGACGTGTCAAAAAAATCATTGTCATCCTTGTCAATGGCGGGAAACGTGCCAAGAAGGCTGGCAGCATTGCCACGTTGAATGGCTATGCCGATTCTCTGTGCAAGGAACAAACCAGCCCTCTGATCACGAGTAGAGTCGACCAAATGTTTTGAGAGTTCATTTTAATATTGTGTTTGAATCGCATTACCCTTGAACATCTCGAAGGGTGCGGCAAAGGACATTACTTAGTTCGACAATTTTGTATTACGTGATTCTGTGTGAGGCTAGACTTTATATACTTTCATACTAATATAAAGCAAAAGAAAATCTGTCTGTCTGTGACGTTTTCAACCGTAAACCTCTGAATTGATATGGGTTAAACTTGGTATGCGGAAAGCTAGGATTTTAAAAAAGGACATAAGCTTTTACTGCCTTCTGCAAACTGGGTGTAGCCGGAGGAACCAGATAGCAAATAATAAATTTACATAGTCTAAAACTGGTTATTCTAAAAACCAATTTTAGACCAGGTAAATTTATTTGTTAAATTAAAAAAATAACCCAAAATACAATTTTATTGCATTTAATGAACCAAACCCTCCGGAACCCGGTTTTGTACATGTTTATGTTTAAGCGGTGTTCACTTAGTACGAGCAGATGAACCGCTTTATACACAAAGCAGGTACAAAGGCAGACTTAATGGCTTAGTTAGACACACAAATTGGTATTTCCGTTTATTCCTGCTCTAGGGAGTGTCACAGACATGTAGGTGACTCGGGTGTCCTTGTAGAGAGATCAAATAACACAAAGAGCACAAAGACTGTAATAGACATGTTTCTGGAACAGACTATGTGTGTCCCACGCGAGAATCGAACTATAAACTTTTCGGGCAATGATTGGCGCGGTGATCCTTATCTACCAATTGGATATCAAATATCGGTGTAGTCAATTTTAATCTTTACTTCGTTCTTGTGCTATATTAATTATCAAGACGTAATAACCTGGATGAGGCTGGCACAGGACCGTAGAGAATGGCACGAGAAAGGAGAGGCCTATGCCCAGCAGTGGGAGGACAAGGGCTGTGGATGATGATGATAAATCACCAGACCTGTTAAACCTCATGTTAAGTCGTGATTGCTTGTTAGTCATTTGGTCAACAAAGCAGTCATAATCAATTGATTTGACAACAATTAGATTGATCACATTGACGACCTCCGTGGTCGAGTGGCGTACGCACCGGTTTTAAGGTGTCGCTAGCTCTGAGGTCCCAGGTTCGATCCCCGGACGGGTCAATGTAGAAACAAACTTTTCTACATTGTCTCGGGTCTGGGTGTTTGTGGTACCTTCGTTGATTCTGAATTCCATAACACAAGTGCTTTAGCTACTTACTTTGGGTTCAGAGCAATGTATGTGATGTTGTCCGCAGTTATTATTATTATCAGCTTATAAACCTGAAGTTAAACTGTTAACCAGTAAATAGACCACCATATTACTCCGATTTTTAAAACAAATATAAAAGCAATCCTATATATTCTAACCGTGCAATATCGTATAAGGATAAATTAGTGGATACCGTTTCAATAATGATGGTAGGTTCTCATTAGGACGAGCGGTGGTGGGGGTAATAATATCATTAACACCGCCGACGTGCCCGAGAGCGGTCGTTTGCTCGCCGGATAGTTGAATATTAATGTATGCAGATACGGATAATATGCGATATACGGGTATGTTGCAAAAACGTTTTGCCGTGACCCGTTTGCGTTTGAATAATAAATACTTATAGGATTATATCACATGCGTTATAAATAGTCCCAGATTTAATCGCAAACAAATAAAATAATTCGTGAAATAATAAAAGTGTAAGTAAATTATGTGCAGTTGTTTTCAATATGTATTGGAACTAGACTTGCCTGTTGATATAGTTAGTGGACCTGACTGATAAACTGTTGGTCGTGAGTTTGAGACCCAATTAGAACATTTTTTGAGTGATGAGCATGATCTTTTGTTTTGCACCTAGACGCAGAACAAAAGATCATGTGTTAAGCTAATTTATTATAGGAATGTATGTATTTCTAATAAGGAAATATATCTAAATTTCCAATTTAGAATTTCTCGCCATTACCTCATAAACAATCTTATTGACCAAGGCCTTTCAATTTCCATTCTTATTACAATATTTCCATAATCACCCACCTCACAGCCAAATTGGTAAATGCGATAATTATGTCATAACCTTATTACCTTTCCTCTTGACCTCTCTCTCTCACTCACCTTTATAACTCCAATGATTAGAAAGGGACAGCCTATTCTTCGTATTTCCTTTATGTACTCCAAGATAATGATGAAACTTGAGATGGCTAACGAATGTAATCTGTTCTTTTATTACAAGTGACTATTTTAAGGACGTTTGGAGTTATTGAAAGTATTACGATATTTCTTTCACTTATCCATTTGTGACTGATAGGTTTATTTTATTTTTAATTATTATGAAGAGTTTAATTTTTTATCCAAAAATATAATAAAAAAAAATACTAAATAGCCCATCGTAGAAGATTACAACTCTTTTTTTATTACACAGTTTAATTATTACAACAAGACTGCCAAAAAAGGAGTAAAATATTTATATTTTAGTTAAGATTTTAATAAGTATGGTCATGATTGCCTTCATCATAATTTACATCGAAATACATGAGCCGTTTGGATATATGGGTGATCGTTACATTACCTCGTTCGACAATCTATGGCTATAACGTTTTTGACAAAAGATCAAAATGGCGATAAGCGTAATTTTCAGTCGTGTATCTTTTTATTTTTATCACTATCATAATAATTACAACACCAAAGGTTAGGTATTCTAAATCATCATTATGATCTTGAATATTTTATGTTAATGAGTCGTTTGTGTAGCTTCTGCTAATGAATCAGCGTTTCAACTGTTTCGGCAGCCATTATCCTTTGTTCATTAAAACTTTTTGCGCTTTACGTACAGTTTCGCTGGACTCTGTTTTGTATTAAAAGTTTTTTTGTTTGGACATTACCTAATGTATTTGGTTTAAATATTTTTTGAATGTTATTTTTAAATTTATGGTCTATATTTGCAAATTTGTGAACAAATAAAGACGTTAATTTAAGTGTTCGGAAACTATTACGCTTTACATTTAAATATAGAGCGAAGAAAATTAACAAAACGCAAGCTGTCTACATAAATTATATTTTAAAGCGTATATCTTTCATATATATAATATCATTATAATAGAGAAGGGAATGAGAGTACATTTATTAAAGTACAATTTTCTTAGAAGAATTTAATAAGAATCGTGTAGTGACTACTCAGAAAATTAACTCCTCGGTGACCAATAAATGATCCATCAAATTTTTGCACAGTCCACATTTTTAATTTTTGGTAGAGATCTTTGCAGTTAGCCTGAGCGCAGGCTTTGACTGCTTCACCGGGCTTTGCACACACACACACACAGCCTACATTATTTTCCGCCAAACTACCTCAACAAAAAAAACAACACTCATCAAAACTTGTTCAAACATTTAGTTAAGGTAACAGCAATAATCATTATATCTTTCTTTATTCCCGAACGCCAATCTTTATCTTTCCAAAAGTTCATACGCACATCAAAAAGTTGCTTAACTTCGACCTTAGTAAATACTCTCGGGAATTTATTAATATTGAGTTTACGTCGGAATGCTAACTCGAGTAATATATAGGGTTGGTAAGAATTTTAGCAATGTATTAAAAAGTGCCTACAACAAGTCCGACAACTGTTGGGCCAAAGTAACGACAATGTGGACTCCACAAAACATCAAAAGACCTCGTGGCCGGCCCAGAAGGAGATGGCGGGACGAATGATTGTGTGTGACGATGATTGAACTGACGAATGATTCCTTTTCAGCATTATGGAACACAATAGCTCAAGACCGGGAGAATTGGAAGAAGGAAAGTGACTTAAAGGGAGGCCTTTGCCCTGCAGTGGGACGATAAAGGCTGAAAATAATAAATAATAATAATTAAAAAGTGCCAATTGGTGCAAAGTAACAACTCATGTCGTTGTGCAATTGGCTCGCAAACTAAAAAGTTGTGAAATAGATGTTTGATAATATAAATAATGGGTAACGCAACGATGCTTTGGAAATTGCATTTATTAAATAGATTTTATGAAGAAAGGTTTTCATCAAATAATAAAAAAAAAAAATTGTAGGACTGGGATTATGTTACAAAGTGCTAGTTACGTCTTATAATACGTTATAAAAAAAAGGCAAGTTATACTAATAATCCTTACATGCACATGCCTATATCATTAATCGGGAAATATCTCCTTCGACACGTGTAAAATTGTTGAAATGTTATTTTGACACGTAGAAATTACTGATTTAATATTTGTGACAGCCCTAAACACAGTAGTCCGTGTTACTTACGCGTCGAACCCTAAAGTTTCCCGCGCTGGGACATGTTATAATAAACTAGTGAACCCGGACTCAGCACTAGTATTTATGATGCTGATTCTACACTACTTATTAGATCTCGGCTTTGAAAGATATTTCAAATAGGTATACCTAGTTAAAATTAATGCCAAATTAATAATTTTTTTGAACCCTCTGCCTAAGAGTATTTTATTTTATTATATTAGGGACATAAAACAGTTACATGCTAGAGAAAATACAAAAAAATCCTTAAAACTAAATGCACAAACATGTAACCCACTCCAATGTCCACATATTATGTAAGTTAATTCAATTATTCTTAATTCAATTTAATATGAATCAATAATTTTATTTCAATTAATTCAGTACAATTTATTCTGTTCTAATTCAATTTAATGCAAAACAATTTAATTTAATTTTTAATTATAGTATATAGTAGGTATAAGATCACTCTATGAAAAGTATTTATGTATCATAACCTGTCTGTAAGGTCGTCATAGGCCCCAGGTTTTTCATGTCTTCTAGACTTGAAAACCTTTTAAGCCGTTTTAATTCAATTTCCAATAATATTATGATGACATAAATAATAATAAAGATGCTGTTTAAAGTTTATAAGCTGAAGCTCCTTTTTTAGAATCTGAGACTGACATTTCTCATAACAGAACCCGAAATCCAACGCGTATAAATCCGATAAGCAAACTGCTCAACCATCAAGATATTATACCTCTTTAACAATGCTCAATGCATCAGGGACAAAAGGTTTCAACAGTTGTCAGAACTTTAAAGTGGCAAACACTTGTGGGCTTTGTCAAAGGTTCTTGAACGTTAGGGAGCGCGCACACGGACTGCCTGAAGCAGTGCGACTGCTTTTGTTTCGAATGGCCTCAAAAAGCAAGGGGCGGGAGGCGCACGAGACGCGCGAGAGCGGTCGACAGCTCGGGCAGCCCGTGTGCGTTGACTAACTGCTCGAGCAGTCCGTGTATTCAGGCCTTAGCTATTTGTATTCTGATGGCAGTATGAATAGCCTTAAGGTTCGGCTTAGCACCTCCTGAGTGGCGAAGGAGGCTCAGATTATTAGAAATCTATTGAGAGAAGTGTTTGAGTGCGAATCGATCAAATACTCAACTTAAGAATAGCTGAGTAGTAGACGTAGTACTTAGTTCAATCCCCGCATATGACATTATTATGATCGAACAATTTTAGTTCCCAGAAATATTATTTGTTTAAGAATTCAATGTTTCTAAAACTCACCACCGGCACCGGGATTATATTCCCTAGTGCACCAGACTCGTGCTTTCTTTGTCACTTTAAGATATAATGTAGAGTCGGATACTTTTAAGACTTTTAAAGTTTCATAAGTATATGGCATTAGTTCTACTGTTGTGTATTAATAGTCGTGATCTTATATGGCCGGTATGCAGCTTGAAATAGGGTGCATAATGCTATATTAACTTTTAAACTATCGCGCTGCATGTTTATAGTAACATAATTCACGGGAATAAGCGCGGACATGCATATATACCTTTTTTGGGCTTGACGTTTCGACCGGGTTACACCGGCCGTTGTCGCAAGCAGACTGCCAGCTATGCCATAATGCTATGGCAAAAATTAAAGCAATATTGCTTCGATGAAATAAGCGGCAAGTAATTTGTTATAGACAATTTAACTTAACCTGTAGTTGCTTTTAATTTGGTGTCCGTTTAAAGAATGTCTAAATAATTAATTTTCATTTTAATAAGGTTGTTATTCCTTTAACTTAACATTCTTAAGTAAATCCTGAAGAGTTTAAAATACTCGATCATTAATTCATTTGAAATACAAATATTCAGTTATTTCTCGAATACTTTGACCTTCAAGATAGCTTTAATTAACAAAATGAAATGATGAATTTGATTTCAATTGTGAGTGGGCTTAATTTTATTATTTCAAAATCTTAGATGTTCTTAATTTAATAAAGTCTTTATGCGTAGGAGTCTGTATGTAAGGGTAAAAATATTATGTTCATCAAATATATTTTTAACTAGCTGTACCCGCGACGTTGTTCGCTTATATACCTATCATTCATCTTCTTTATGAATAAATATTTGACTGTGATATAGAGGGCCACTAACACGAACTGCCTACTGCCGAGTAAATTTTGTCACAAATGTTGCTGTTTGTATAAATTCTCAAAATAAAAAAGTACCATCGTCATAATTATATAATTAGCTTACCTCTAAAAATTTTAAGGATTGGTTTTGATGCTACTTTGTTTAAAAATTTTAGATTTATCTTCCAAGTCCAGAACCGTGAGAAAAAATTATAATTTTCATGGTGGCTTTCGATGTCAATGTCCAAAATATGAACTGACTCTTTCATCTTCTTTTTTATATATGTAGTATGTTTTCTCTTTTGTGCTTTACCCAGTTGGTTACAATAATTGAAGGTCAATGTTTTGGTATTGAGTCTACTGGCAGCGCCAACTCTGAGTTAAAGTAAAAGCAGCTGTCGCTCTAGGCAGTAAATGGCAAAGGGCACCCAAAAACCGAATCCATAAAAACAAATTAGTCCATTTTTTATGCTATAGTTCTCGTTGGTACCGTAGTCCCTAGTGAGACTACAGGGCGCGAGGTTTTGGTGCGAAACCTCGAAATTGAACTACGCCGTAAAATTGAGAGTGGATATCAGATAGGCAGTGACTGACATGAGACCCATGAAACTGAAAGAGGAGGTAGTTACAAAAAGTTGACGTACGGTTTGAGAGGCGCAGTGGCAGAATTACCAAAACTGTGTTTAAAATTATTTGTTTGGAAAGATTAAGTAATAGCTGTCTAAGGACAATCTCATTCTACCCTGATTAAAGTCAGAGGCTGTATCCTGTACAATTCGCTTAATTAAGTGTAAGGTGCAGTATAAGGTGATGGGCTTAAATACCGTACGTATATATTTTAAAATGCGAAGAAAGAAGAATGCGATAGAAAGTTTATTTTATTTAGGGTTTTGGCCCAACCTTCCGGTAATAGGGTACAAAAACTTTATGAAATTTAAACACATAAATAAAACATCATGTACGCATAAAAACCTACATGAGAAGCAAGCTACCTTTTAAAGAATATTAAAGAGGTAGTACATACTAAAGATTGTGTGATAAAAAGATAGGGTTTTTGGGTAAAAGAAAATAAATAGCAAATACAAAAAGATCTTGTCCATGGAATATAATATAGATGACCAATAAAAAACATTACACATTATGTTGGAAAAATAGTTTGAAAGTGGATTAAAGTTTTTAACCAACTATAAAGTGATCTATGGGGAAGCTTACGTTTTCAAGTCAGAAGCGAATGCGTAAATTTCCAGGCAAATGGCCAGGACATTTACGCCTGAATCACTTTACGGTATATGCCATGCACGTTTGTTCCTCCATGATCAGCAATGAGGAACAAACTTACCTACGGAGATTAGTAAATACAAACACTAAATAATTGTAAGTTTATTATCGGTTGAGAAAAAATTCACGACTTAAAGATGTCGTTTATTGCGACTAAAAATACAACAAAATGTTACAAATATTTTTTTTACTTAAAAAAGATACGTTAGTAAAACACAAAAAGAGTTATCTCTACTGAGATTTGAACTTGGGTATCAAAAAATTCAAACTTATATAAGAAAATGGACGCATGAAAAAAATACAAACATTAACAACCGGATTTGAACTTGCAGCAAGATCACTCATTTCCAATCGTTCAACCGCCAAGCTGTTTACTTCGATAGCTAGTTCACTAAAATATAGGTACTAATCAAATTGAAGATTGCTATGGCTACCTCAGTCTGCCATGGTTACCCTCTTGTTTATCTGTCAATAATGCCAATTTATGTGTGCAGTTGAGAAAATGATTTTGGAAATTTATAGCTCCACCCCTTATCAGCTAGATTCAATAGCATGTTTCAACATAGCTAACAACCATCTACGATTTCTTGAAAACAACCTCTCAATTTTTTACACCATTCGATGAAGTAGTTTATGTTTGATACTGTAACATAAAATCTGACCCCCGGCAAAAGAGAGTTGTTATGCAATAACTGTACTGAATTGCGTGTTGTAATATTTTACTTCTTGAACTCACTAAATTAATCATATCTTTTGATAGAGTGAACCGATTTCGATGAAACAAAAACTAAGTTATACCTCAAGTGGTGTATAACTTTTGTATATAAACATTGTCTGCATTGAATTCGTAGATTTTACGTGATGTGTGCACAAACAAACAGACAAACAGACAAACAGACAAAAATTTCAAAAATGATGGCAATGGGTTCTGTTAGTTATCCTTTAACACGCTGGCTATTTTTTTTTTCAATTTCTTCAATGTACAAAAATTACTTTTCTACAGATTTATTATATGTATAGATGGTGTAAAAAAAGTCTTTCATATTTTTTTTATAATGATTGTGCTGATGTCGAATTTAAAATCTTGTAGCCGAGTAAAAGAGGATTGTTTACAAAACTAAAAAACTTATTTATTTCGTAATCCTTACAATAATATTGTGACTAATGACTGCGAAAGTTACTCTGTGTGATACTCAATCATGCCAAACTACTGATTCTATTTAAGTGAAATTTGGTACAGAAATTGTGATAGGACATAGGCTACTGTTTAATGCGATATCTGTATGTCTATTCTGTAAATAATTTCGGTATCGAGCTTCACCTGAGTGACAATAAAGCTCACTTCAAAAGTAAACCCAATCAGCCTTGATTTAGAATTCAAATTCGAGAATACGTATTTGACATCTCACCGCGGATTCCGCTGTCGAGACATGAAAATAATGTTACAGAATAGCACTACTGAAACTCGCGCGGGCGGATCAGCGGGTAGCAGCTAGTAATAAATAAATTATTGCAAAATACAAATTATTAATATTTGCTTTTGAAATTCTGTCTCTATCTTATACGTTTATCTATAATCAAAACTCCTTATCACTTTCGTAAAGTTAAATTACTTATATATAAACAAAGGTCTGAATGATAGGTTACCTGTTGACAAACTTAAGTAATCAAAGCTTAAGTTAAACTTTGTATTTGCTGGTGACGTCGCTTGAGTGACGATTTGTCTTTCAAATTAAAGTTGTGTTTATCGTCTGGTATAAGTTGAGCTGTTATTTGCTTCAAGTTTAGGGTAATGAGGGATCTTTAACATAATGTTGTATGTTAGCGTTATTTGTCGTGAGAATTTATAAGAAGAATATCTGTTGTAAATTTTATGGTGAGGACGTTTCGAACAAATTTCGGCCCCTGCAACTTGGCTATGGCTCCAAGGGGGGCTGTGAGGCTGCTGTACACGCGTTGTCGGCCTATCTAAATTCTGGCAAAGGAGAGGTCATTCTGAAGGTTGACATCAAAAATGCCTTCAACTCTGTTAATAGGGATATCTTGCTGGCAGAAACTAGAAAAGAATTACCCAAAATTTATAGTTTTCTTTGGCAATGCTACAGACGACCATCAAAATTACTGTATCGGGAAAATCTATTAGAATCTGCAGTTGGCTGTCAGCAAGGTGATCCTCTCGGGCCGGTGATTTTTAGCCTAGCCATCCTCCCAATCATTCGGCATACAACGTGGCAATGCTGCCAGCCTTTTGGGCACACTCCCAGTCGACAGCGATGTGGATGAATTTTTTGATGCCTTGTTTTAGTTCTTAGTTTTATTTAGTTTATAATTCTTCTTATTTCTTGTGTAGGCTTAGTTTTTTATTTTTGTAAATATTTTAGAATAATTTAAATTAGTAATAACATTCTGGTTTTTACTTCTATATACTTTAGATTCAGAGCATTTTATGTTATGAAAATAAATGTTGACCACATTTAATTATTTATTTATAGTGATTCATTCAGTGTAGTTTAATATATAAAACATACACATCAGTGTACTGTTAAAAATCGTAAAACTTTTTTTTTATTTATCCCATTAAGTGTCCCACTGCTGGGCAAAGGTCTCCCCCGTCTGACTCCAGACTTTCCTGTCTTGAGCCACATGACACCAATCGCTTAAGAAGCGATCGATATCATCCAGCACCGTAGTAAAACTTAGGTAGATATGTAAAATGTAGTAGGCATATAAATAATCACAGACCACCAGGACCTCTTCTAACTAAATAATCATATTTTCAAACAATTCAAAAAATGAAACTTTTTAGATGTGTCACAAAGTTAAGGAGACTTAAAATTCTGACGACACACGATCCAACGATGATCCATTTTTACAGCGTCCAGAATTGCCATTTCGCTCGTTCTAGCAGATTAAAAAGGCAATAAACTTGCCTGGTTTATTTCCCACGGGTTTGTCGGCGATCAATCTCATGGAAAATGAAATATAATTTTCTGAGTATATTGAAATTGTGTGCGAAATTGAGTAAATTACTTTCTGTAGAATTTGAGCGGACTATTTTAAGCCGTCGTAGTATTTGACGCGTTTGATCGTCGTTTGTTTATTTTATTCGACTGTTTTAGAAAAGAGATAAGAGATAAATTTATTTGTTAAAAACATATGTTATATAGGGTGGTACAATATTATTTACAGTTTCAATATGTTTTGCCATATCAGGCGTACAAATATACATTTATTAAAGTTAAAATCTACATTCGGATACTTAATCTTAACAATAGCAAAATATGTGGAATAGAGTTACAATTTTAATTTGAAATAGAAATCGTCTACCTTATAGTAAGCTCTCCTATCATCTAAAGGCAATGAATTTTCGTTAAAATAAAAAAGTTCGTCACATTAATTAGTAGCTTTATCTCATGTTATATAACATTTTTTTCATTATGCCCGTTCTACACCACAACCATTGCGAAAAAAAAATATTTTTTTTCCAATTCAAGATTTGTTTTAATATCTATATAATTCTATATAAGGTGCTATAAAAATATCTGCCACGGCTTTAATGGGAGGTAGTATTGTGTTTATAGATTACAATAGTGAAGAACTTTCGTACCCCGGAACAGTTAATTAAATTTGAGAGACTAAAATAGTTAAATTAACGTTGACTCTATTCTGCGTAACGTGGTTCACAAATTACGCGCAATGTGACGCTTCGTCAATGAAAACAACTGCTATCTCTTTCCATCTTTTCTGTGAATGAAAACTGTAATCAGCTGACTAGTTCGTCACTACATAATCAACTAGGTACGCAATAATACGCAGGCATACAAGTGTTTTAAAAGTGCAACTACTTACACGGGATGGTTTTATACTAATAAATAAATTCAAATTTATACGTTATTTTTTTTGTATGAAAAAAAAATGATAAATAATGAATAATTTATCTTCACTATTGTAATCTATAAACACAATACTACCTCCCATTAAAGCCGTGGCAGATGTTTTTATAGCACCTTATATATTATATAGAAAAACACATTACATTTGTAAACATGATTCCGAAAGGTATTTCTTACTGATAAACTGGACTTCTAAAACAACGTACTAGAGACCCCTACAAGGGAGGGTCGAACAAAACGCTATAAGTTAAGGCTACGTTTTCTCACTTAACTTCGTTCGAAGTTATGTTTAAATCACTTTTTTAACTTCCGCAGTAAAACAAGGATATTTCTTTTACATTTTTCAACGATGCCTTGACTTTGTTTATTATTTTAATGGGTATCTAAAGTGACTTTATTGTTGAAATGGGTAGGCTTTGTTTTTGTAGACAGTGTTTTATCTGTAGTGTTGTTGTTTTAAGGAAAATAAATAATGGACAGAGGGTGTCTATGTAATGGTGTTTTGTTGCCATCTTTGATTGAGTAAGTTAATGGTATGGTAACTGTTAATGTGTACACATAAGTGTAAATAAGAACCGAACTTTAATAAAATGTATATAGGATTACCTGAGGTAGGTATATCCGATTGACGATAAAAGTGTTTTTTTTTTTAAAGCGATACATTTGCCGTTGGTATCGCGATGTAACATGTTAAAAAAACTCAAGAAGATAAACTTTACATTGATAGTTGTAATATTATTTTTTTTTATTAGTTTTGGAAAAGGTATGATTTTCTGGCATATTCTTACTTTTTATAGTTTGTAAGTACATTATTACTATATTAAACTTCAGTAGGCATAGCACAAACATCTATACTTATAATAAATCTGTAGAGAGGTCAATTCTGTACATGAAATATATTTTCAAAATAACTATCAGGGGGTGATTAGTGATCGATACTGATGCCAAAAATGCAATCAGTAAAATTTTTGTCTGTCTGTCTGTCTGTATGTTCCTTATAGAAACAAAAACTACTCGACGGATTTTAACGAAACTTGGTACAATTATTCTTCATAATCCTGGGCAGGTTATAGTATACTTTTCATCACGCTACAATCAAAAGTAATAAGTTCGTCATTCATTGATAAGTTTCGTCATCCACGCGAACGAAGTCGCTGGCACAGCTAGTAGATAATAAACTAGTTTTTAATATGCCTTTTAAATACAAATCTCTACTATGTACATCACTAAAACTCATAAGTGCACAAGATAGTCGAGCTTTTGAAGTAATTCAAACGTAAGTTGGACTCAAGTATTCGTCTGAAGGAAATTGCTGTATTTTCCCTAAAGCTATAAAACTCCTTTGGTAACGTATGCCTTTGCAAGCGAATGAGGTTGCATACTGTATTGCTTTTAAAAAGAAATATATTACTTGGATAATGAGTTGCTTGAGGTTTAATATAAATGTTGCACAGCAGATTGCTGAAGATTTATCTTAAGAGGAAAGGGGAGCGGCCATTTTTCCATACAAACGCTCTCGTCTGTTTTCTCACTGGTTTCTGAACTTAGGGCTATGATTTTTTGCAGTAATATAAATATGAACTAGATCTATGCCCCTATTTTTTCCTTTTTTAAGATAATTTTTATTTAAAGGAACTAGAACCTTCTAAAAAGTGCTTATTTTGACCGCAGTTTTCAGACGCGTTTTTTTCGAACAAAGAAGAACAAGACAACAATAATCGAAAAAAGGAAAAAATAGAGGCACAGATTATTCTTTTCTCATGCAGTATATGAAATATCTTTAAAATTAGTTAAGAATTGGGGGAGAAAATAGACGAGAGCCAAACCTCGATTTTTCGTCAGTTTTTCGGTCTGAGCTGCAGTTGTCCTTATCGCACGAATTAGAGGGCGGGGGGAATTAGAGCGACAGCAATACTTTCTTCAAAAACAAAAATGTCCGCTCCCCTTTCCTCTTAACGTTTAGTGACGTAATAAGATATTGAGCCCCGTGTAGTGACACGATTGGTATAATTTTTGATATTGAATATTTATGCAAAAAAATGATAGTAATTATTTGCTGAATATTGTAAACTCACTCTATAACTAGTTATTCTTCACCCCTTTTGAATAGATATAACCTTTTGGTAACAAACTGTATATATTAAAAACTTTAAGAAGAGAAATATTATTAAAAACTAGCTGTGCCCCACGGTTTCACCCGCGTGAATACTTAGGTCCCGTTCCCGGTGCCTTTATATTATTAGGGGTGGAGATGAATCCAACAAATCACTATCGTAACAAAATCCAGGATTACTTAATTTGGTGGTTGAGTATTCTTCAATTTCCTCATTTTCAGCGCAATTTTGCAAACTTTTTCTTTAAGAAGAACCTTCTCCTGACAATAACAAACACAACAAAAAAGAATTGGCCAAATTGGTCCAGGCGTTATTGAGTTATGCGTTTACCAACACATTTAGCGATTCATTTTTATATATATAGATATATATATATATATATGGTACTGTATGCAACTAAATGTTATGTAAATAAATGTATACGAGCTAAATTAAATATGAATTTTATAAATAGATTCTAAACAACAGATTTTCTTTTTTAAATTACATTTCTTTCCAATGTTCAAATATGTCTTCCTACACTATTAATTAATTTCTACCTAAATATAGCAAAACGCCTAAAGGTTCAAATAAAATAGAATTTTATCCTTGAGCCGTCCAGATTTAGAACAATGACCGTTACAAACCAACGTAAAATATGTTTTATTTGGTTATCAGACCTCTCCGGTTATAACATTAATGTTTCATAATCTTTGCAAAGCCTTGACAAAAGGTTGTACGTAGGTGGCGTAAAGCTGAGGTTTTAGTAGAGTTTTGGAAACCGCTCGCAAAAATATATTTTCATGTTTTGTAACCAAAATCACCCTGTAGCTTGTACGGAATATAGAAGAAAAGTAAGATTGTATTTTACATTTATTACCATTATATAAAACACTATTTGTTAGTTTGTCTGAACGTAATGCCGACACCACCTTCGAGATATATCCAATCGAAAAAAAAAATTTTTGAAATCGCTTCTGAACATGAATCTGAAGACATCGCGTAACAAAATTACAAACAAAAAAATATATAAGTACCTCCGAGTTGAAAACCTCCTCCTTTTTCTAAGTCGGTTAATAAAGGCGGTACAAAGTCAAAAAAGTATTCAAGCGCTCCGCTGAAAGTCATTTACATAACCACAGTGAAACAAATGAAGGCGATTAATCCGTAAATCCGAAAAATCCGTACTTCAAACATTTGCGGCCCGTGTTTTAGCGTCATGAGCCGTTACATATTCATGAGTGACACTGTTATTTCGACTTTATTGTTTAACTAGCTGTACCCGCGACGTTGTTCGCTTATATCATTCATCTTTATGCATAAATATTTTGACCGTTATATAGAAGGCCACCAACACGAACTGCCTACTGCGAGTAACTTTCCGTATGGCACAAATAAATCGAATTCAGGGTGTTCTTTTTAAATATTTAAAAATTTATAAAACACATTTTCAAAACTCCAACACATTGTTTTGCTGGATTCATTCGTTATATATGTTACTGTAAAAGCTTGAACTAAGGTAAACCTTAAGATTTACGCGTAAGTCCTAGCATTTACCGACATGAGTTGGTAAAAGTAAGTATTTCTGAAAATAGGACGATTTTTTCGGGCTCTTACCATTCGAATTTAGTAAATGCTACATTTTACCGCTGTCAGCTGTTGGTTTTAGGTATAACACGATGAGTAGTCAACTGGTTATTAGACGCCTAGCAACGTTGACGTCATCATCTATAAATAGAGCGTAATTGTTAATAAAGACTAATTTTGAATAACATAATGTTGACGCTCGCTTCGCTCGCTCTGTTCCAAGGTCACAATATCTAACCTAACCTAACCTATTGATCTCTGTCACAAAGTCGAACCTAACCAAGCAATGGCTTTCTTGGCAATGTCGGTTTTATACTAAGTCGAGGGTTTTTTTTTTTTGTTACAATTATGTTTCTTATGCCATAGTTCTCATTAATACAGTAGTCCCCAGTAAGACTGCAGGGCGCGAGATTTAGGTTCAAAACTCCGAAATTCGAAATTCCATATCAAGAAATACTGAACTACGCATTATAAATGAGAGGGGATGTCAGATAGGCAGTGACTTCATGTTAATAAGGAATACACCTGAGACCCATGAGACTGAAAGAGGAGGTAGTTACAAAAAGTTGACGTATGTATTGAGAGGCGCAGGGGCAGAATGATCAAAACTGTGTTTAAAATTATTTCTAACGGTTTAGAAAAATAAGTAATAGCTGACCAAGGACAATCTCATTTTACCCTTATAAAGATGGAGGCTATATCCCTTACAGTAAAGTTACTTTATTCTGCCCAGCATAAGGTGAGGGGCTCAAATACCGTACGTATATATTTTAAAATGTAGAGAATTCGATAGAAAGTTTATTTTACTTAAGGTTTTGAGCCAACCTTTCGGTAATTGGATACAAAAACTTTATGAAATTTAAACAAATAAACAAAAAATCTTGCACGCATCAAAACGTATATGAGTTTTCTACCTTATAATGAGTATTTAAGTGTTCGCACACACTAAAGATTGTGTTTTAAAAAGATTTTTGGGTAAAAACAATAAGAAATAACAAATACAAAAAAATCTTAACCATGGAATACTATGGGCGACCAACAGAAAACATTACACATTACGTTGAAAAAATAATTTAAAAAGTGGATTAAAGTTTTTAACCATCTTTAAAGTTATCTATGAGGAATCTTATGTTGTCAAGTGATATAAGATATGCTTGATCAGCAATGAGCAACTAACTTACCCATGGGAAAATAGTGAATACAAACACAAAATAATTGTAACAAAATGCTAAAAATGGCGTCCCTTTTTTAGCATTTTGTTACAATTATTTTGTTAGTTAAACACAAAAAGGGTTAGCTCTACTGAGATTTGAACTTGAGTAACAAAACATTCAAACTCATATAAGAAAATGAACGCAAAAAAATACACAAACATTGACAACTGGATTTGAACTTGCAGCAGTAATATTAAAATCTATTCGTTCAACCACCAATCTGTTTACTACGACAGCTAGCTTTCCGAAAAGTATGTGTGTAGTTCAATCAAAATGAAGTTATTTGATCGCTATGGCTACCTGAGTGCCATGGTTACCCCTTGTTTATAAATATGTCAATAATACCAATTTACGTGTGCAGATGAGAAAATGATTTTGGAAATTTAAAGCTCCACCCCTTATCAGCTAAATGTAATAGCATGCTTAAACATAGCTAACAACCGTCTACGATTTTCTGAAAACATTCTGTCAATTTTTTCCTGCTGTCAATTCAGTAGTTCATAATTGATACTGTAACATGAAATCTGACCCCCGGCAAAAGAATGTTGTAATATTATATGTATAGAAGAAAATGCACAACTCCATCTATGAATTTTAAAATCAACTATTAACTCGGCAACATGATCAAATTTAAATTATTTATATCCAAAAAGTGCTTACACATGTAATTCCACTTGATGTTTTTGAAATCTCATAGATGGCGCTGCTTTAAGAATGTCTTGATACTACCTATATTCATTTAATTATGTTTATCGGCCTAAGTTACTTATATTGCGTGATTTTTATAGTGTAAAGCTAGCTTATAACATGGTCAACATAAGAACAACATTCAAATATGCGTCGTTAGATTAAACGTTGTTACAGAATGCGTTGAAAAAATAAAGGTTCACTGCTCGTTCCCCGTAAGTGATAGCGTGATAATATGTAGCCTATATGTTGACCCGACTTCTAAATAATATTCGTGCCAAATTTGAAGTTAAACCATGCAGTACTTTTTGAGATTATCCCGGACATACATACAGACAAACAGACAAACAGACAAACAGACAAAAAATCTAAAAACTATATTTTTGGCTTCGGTATCGATTGTAGATCATACCCCAAGTATTCTTTAAAAAAAATATTCAATGTACAGTTTTGACTTTCCTACCATTTTATTATATGTATAGATTTATAAGCTTGAAAATTGTATGTTGCTATGGAGAGATGGAGTATGTTTGAATCAAATATTTATATGCATTTTGACGGACGGTACCAGGCCGTACTTTTAAGTTTTTTACGCAAATCGCATATGTAGGAATTCAAACAGCCAAATTGAAGTGGAGCTGGGCTGGACACGTTTGCCGTATGACTCCGGACAGGTGGGCAAAAATAGCTACCGAGTGGGTCCCTAATGCAGGAACTCGCAGACGAGGCAGGCCGAGGAGACAGTGGCGGGATGACATCGATCGCTTCTTAAGTGATTGGTGTCATGTGGCTCGAGACAGGAATGTCTGGAGTCAAACGTTATATAAAAAAAAAGAACACTACAGAGGCCTACACATAATTCAGTAACATTATTAAATGAGTTTATCTAAATATACATTGGACATAAAATACATTTTAACATTGCTATTTATGTTTATTTTCCATTCATCGAGAACAAAGGACATCCATTTCCCATTACGACAGCAAACAAAACTTGGTACTCAACTGTAATAAATCCTATTTGAAAAAACTTCGTAACAGTCACAGAAGACGGAAAGACTTTATATTTCTCACATCTAAGCGTCTTACAATCGCAAGTAATGCTACAGTTCTTTCCAAAAGAAAGTACAGATTTCCCTTTGATAAAAAAACACGTGTAAGTAGTAACTGTTTGATGTCAAAACGGCACCTAAAAGTCTAACAATAATCCTCTTTGAAAGGTTTCCAGAATGTATTCGTGAACACAAAAGAAATTTAACTTTCCTTTTTTTCAGGCATCGACGATGGAAATCGGCCCGGAATCACACTTCCACGCCTTCATGCTAACGGTTAATACGACTTGAAAAATGTGAAACATGAAACTTGAAATCGTTTTGGAAGCCGACAATTTTACTTTGGACTTCGCCGATTTATCGACTTCAATGTACCTAACCGACTTGTATGTGAACAAGACTTTGGAGGTGAACGAGACTACAAATGATTTAGTGTACTCAAATCAGTTTGAGGACGACCCGCTGATAGTATTTTTGGTGGTGTTAAAATGTCTGATAATGCTGTTTATAATTCTGGCGGCGATTTTTGGGAACTTGCTGGTCATAGTTTCCGTGATGAGACACAGGAAGTTACGAGTGATCACGAACTATTTCGTCGTGTCTTTAGCCCTGGCTGACATGTTAGTCGCGATCTGGGCCATGTGCTTCAACTTTAGCGTAGAAATAACAAACGGGGAATGGTTGTTTGGCTACTTCATGTGCGACGTTTGGAACTCTTTGGACGTTTATTTCTCTTCAGCATCTATCCTCCATCTATGCTGTATCAGTGTGGATAGATATTACGCCATCGTCCAACCTCTTGACTACCCTTTGATAATGACGACTGCGAAACTAGGGATAATGTTGGCTGTCGTCTGGTGCAGTCCTGCCTTAGTCTCGTTCCTTCCAATCTTCATGGGTTGGTACACGACGGAAGACCACCTGAACTTTCGGAAGCGGTTCCCAAACGTGTGCAGTTTTACTGTGAACAAAGTATACGCAGTGATCTCGAGTAGTGTTAGTTTTTGGATCCCGGGGGTCATCATGCTGTATATGTACTACAGGATCTATAAGGAGGCTGATCGGCAAGAAAGGATGTTGTACAGGTGAGTTATAGAATAATACTAATCTGCAAATAATCATAATTTAATTTTTGAATTTCTAAACTAAATTAAACCGTATTTTAGAAAAAAAAATGTGCATTATAGTCGTTGTCTTTTGTAAAACTTGTCACATGGAAACAGTAGTTATAAAATAGTTTTGTAATAGGTTAATAACCTAGTAAAAGCTACAAGAGTTTTGATTCCTAATCTCAACTTATTGGTGACGCTGTACCTTTTTTTTGAAACGAGGTGAATGCCAATGATTTCAAACACAGATTAGGTACCTAGATAGTTAATTCGCTTTATACTTCAACTATATAAGGTGCTATAAAAATATCTGCCACGGCTTTAATGGGAGGTAGTATTGTGTTTATAGATTACAATAGTGAAGAACGTTCGTACCCCGGAACAGTTAATTAAATTTTAGAAAATAAAATTGTTAAATTAACATTGACTCTATTCTGCGTAACGTGGTTCACAAATTACGTGAATTCGGTGCGGAGCGGCAACAGCTTAGGACACGGGATGGTTTTATACTAATAAATCAATTTAAATTTATACGTTATTTTTTTTGTATGAAAAAAAATATGATAAATAATCAATAATTTATCTATACTATTGTAATCTATAAACACAATACTACCTCCCATTAAAGCCGTGGCAGATGTTTTTATAGCACCTTATATAAACATTTTTATGCATGTACGCGCTAATTCCCGTTACATAATATTACTATATAAACATTTGTTTGAAACATTCAAATCTATTACAAGATCATTCTTACTTCTAATGCAAATCATGTGATACAATTACTGGCACGAGAGTTCAAGTTCTTGGAAAAGTTTTATTGATATAAGTAACACGTGATAACGTTATCATAAATCATAGATAACGATATACAATATTGAAACTGCATTAGATACCAAATGCAAATGCACATAAGCATGGAGGTAAATATTTACGTATGTGTAAAATGACTTATGTACTGCGAGAGTACATTTTAAGATAACCATTGAAATAAATTGAATTATAGCTTTGGATTAAAGAACAACACGATATTTACTTAGTTTCTTTCAGTTTAATATTTAAAAAGGAAGTAGTTTTAAGAAATGTATGTATTAAATCTCAATAGATAAATACTATATTACTAAACTGCCTCGTTGGCCTAGTGGTTCTAAGCGCGACTGCTACGCTACAGGTCTTGAGTTCAATTCCCAAGTCGACCAAGGTGTTATTGGGTTTTTCTATGAAATTCCCAGTAGCAGGTCGGAGTTTGGATTTGTGCCCGGTTAGGGGCAATAGGCTCGCCCCCTATTACATGGACCTAAACATACCGGCGAACTGTGGATGTACATTGGTACACCTCTGCCTAACCCTTCGGGGATACAGGCGTGATGGTATGTTATGTTAAATACTATATTATGAGCAATTAAAAAAAAACTTAACGTAACGTACGCAATTAAGAAGATTTGATAACCTCTTCCATTTTATGAAGACGGTATATTATTAAACTTTCACCATATCAGAACAAACTATATTAACAAAAATAATATAAAATTAACAAAGTGTTTACTAATCCTGTACCTATGGACAACACTGTTGATACGATCAAGCAACCTTTTCTAAAAGGCAACAGGCGGTCTCCAGAGTATCGCTACCTTTGTACGAGCCCTTTGTAATTCTATTAATTAAGACTTTAGCTTAAGGACGACCAATTAGGGTAGAAGCAACTACCAATATTTCTGTTTATATTACTGTTAAAGTATTTTGATTTTGACGGGCCTGTTGGTCTAGTGGTTAGTGACCCTGACTGCTATACCGGAGGTCGTGGGTTCGATTCCCACCCAGGACAAATGTTTGTGTGATGAGCACACGATCATTTGTTCTGTGTCTGGGTGTAATTTATCTATAATATGTATGTATTTAGAAATATATAAGTATGTTTATCAGTTGTCTGGTTACCATAACACAAGCTCTGCTTAGCTTGGGATCAGATAACCGTATGTAAGTTGTCCCGGAATATTATTATTTATTATTTACAAAATCGGTTTTTGTATAATATGTCAGAAATTATTTGTTCGATTGTATACATTTGTTGAATTGTGTTCAAGTGATTTGAATGATCCGAAATCGCTAGCACATTATTTTTTAACCAACTTCAAAAGTAGGAGGTTCTCAAATCAACCGTATTTTTTTGTGTGTAAAATGTATTATTAAAAAAATACTGGCCCCATATAAATTTCATTGAAATCGTTTTTTTTTTCAATTATTTATGTTAGAAAGTTTAAAAAATTTAAGCCATTTTAATAGAAATCCGAAAATTGAATAAGATTCTACATACATACATACATACCATCACGCCTGTATCCCCGAAGGATTAGGCAGAGGTGTACCAATGTACACCCACAGTTCGCCGGTATGTTTAGGTCCCATGTTATAGGGGGCGAGCCTATTGCCACTAACCGGGCACAAATCCCAATTAGTAAGATTCTAAATCCACATTAATTGACTTCATTCTTCCGTGCGTTTAATTTCGTTTTTCTTTCATGTACATATTTATTTACAGGCTTTTAGGTACTTGAAAAAAAAAAAAAAATCGTCTTTTTTTCTAATTACTTGAAATGGATCATTGTCAAGTTGTTCGACCTTGTAATGAATTGTTAATTTCCTATCCCAGGGACAGTTAATTATCCGTTTTCACAGTTCCCTATAATTAGTTTATGTTTAAATAATAAACTGTTATATCGCGTGATGGCCTAGATGCTTAACGGATTTGTGTGCACAAGGTTGCAGGTTCGAACCCATTAGATTTTTTTTCAAAGTTATTGCTTTCTCTCTATAGCCTTTCTTTATTCGACGACCTTCTTGGTCCACACCGGTTTTCAAGGTATCGCTTCCTCTGAGGTCCCGGGTTCGATCCCCGGACGGGACAATGTTTAAAATCACTTTTCTATATTGTCTCGGGTCTGGGTGTATGTGGTACCTTCGTTGTCTCTGAATTCCATAACACAAGCGCTTTAGCTACTTACTTTGGGTTGATCATTGATGTTGTCCATATTTATTTATTATTCTTCTATGCCATCGCGAAATCTGAAATTCCAAACCCGCAAGCGTGGTGGTCAGTGCTCTTTCTTTCTCTATATGAGAAGAGGCCTTTACAGGTTATCGAGAATGAAAACTCAATTAAAATAGTATATTGAAGCAATTATAGAATAACTAGAAAATATATCCGACAGACACACCAAAACTAATCTAGGTCAGTATCTATACCGAATCAACTTTACCAAATGAATTCTTAATTCTCTAATCTAACGGTATTTAATCACTTTCGAATTGATCCAATAATACAAGTGGTATCATTTTCCGAATCGAGAGTTTAAATGGAATAGCGTTCCATTGTTCTCAATTTAAATTTTGTTTATTTAAAACAAAGAACGCGATCTGTTCCATTTTCAAAAGTAAAGCAGTTTCTTAATGAAACAGAGGGTATGTTAATTTTGGAAATAGAATAGCTTGGATCGTGCACTTTTTCGTTTTGCCGTTCTGCGATGGAGGTAATAAATCATTATGGTTTTATTTTTTATACGAAATGTGCCTCATAGCAAAACCTGTGTGCAACAGTTGTTTTCCATGTAAAGGGGTATAAATTCGTCTGTCGCCTACTCTTAATCTACCATCTCCAGTTATTTAAGTGATTTGTTTGCATATAACGTCATGTTGTGCATGCAAAATGTTTATTATTTCATTTATAAATTTGATTAGTAAAATGTCTTTTTACATTCAATAAATATAACACAGCCTGAAATACAAAAACCCTGACCTAATTTTTGTAAGTAAATATTTCAATAAGTTATAGAACCATATTTTGTAAATAAATAGAAATATTTAAGTTATAGAACCATAGCTCATTCCACATAAGTTGAAACCCTTAGTTACTGTGCCAATGTGGTCCACAAAGTTCTCCAGTAATATAGAAATCCGAGCAAAATAATGTGACACCATTAAAAAGCTTACACTTTTTACCACAGGGATAAAAAGTGTAATATATACTTTAGGCTTTAATTGAAAACGCGGTGCGGTCCGTCCCGAAAATAGCACCTTAAAAATAAATGACCCGATTCTAAAGGTTGTGACCCACTTTGAAAACCAACTTGTTCAGTACCTTTATACTGCGTAGTTATACGTATGTAGGTAGGGAAAAGTATGAAGACGATTATGATTGTGTAAGAAATTATAAGATATGTAAGTCAGTCTATTTTTATACAACCAAAAACTGGACTGACTTACAGTGACTTACAGTTAAGATAGATCTTAACTTGTTCAAGTTAACGTGTCATATTGAGGGCAGCTTCCATGCCCAAGGGTATCAGCTGAATACCGTATTTTACATGGAGCAACTGCCTATCTCACCTTTTTTTTTTTTTTTTTTTTTTTTTTTTTCGGGGGGAAATCCTCATGGACTTCCTCCGCCTGGGGAGAGGCGGAGGGGCGTGCCGGACTCTTACCGGCTAAAACCCCCCGGTGTCTCCTCCTCGCACGTGCGCGTGGGGCCGCGGGAATCCGGATTCTTCCGCAGCCCCACACTGGTGCCGGCCCGGTCTGTCCGGGCCTCAGCTCCTACACGGGGTAGCGAGGTGTACAACTGCCCCGTGCACCGCCTCAGGGGCGCGCGCCGACACCCGCGCGCGCCTCCGCCTCGGGTCCATCGAATAGGGGGCGGGGACTTCCCCAAGTCCCTCGCCCCTGGACCCATTCATGGGGGGCGGAGAAGGGCGTTGTCCGCCCTTCCCCTGCGCCCGGTGCGTCTTCTGCGGCCCGGGAAGGGAGTCGAGATCTCCCTCTCCCGTTCCGCAGTCTCCTTCTGCGACATCACGTCCTCGCAGAAGGACACCACCGCGTCCCACGACTCTGCGCTACCGACCATACTCCGCACTACGGCCGGCAGCGACAGGTCGCCTCCCACTTCATTTGCGAGGACACGGCGCTGCTCCTCCCAAGCTACACACTCAGCGAGCGTGTGTTGCGCCGTGTCCTCCCCGCACTGGACGCAGTGGTGGCACCGAGCGTCCGGCTCCCTGTCTATGCGACACAGGTACTTGCCGAAGCATCCATGCCCCGACAGCACCTGCGTCACCCTGAACGACAGGGAGCCGTGCCTTCTCCCGAGCCAGTCGTCGAGTACTGGCCGGATCGCCTCGACGGTAGCGAGGCCGGCGGCAGGGCGCAAAAGCCTTTGCCGCCATTCCGCCACCAAGACCTGACGGAGCTCTCCCCGGCGCAGCTCGATCTGCCGCTGCACCGGCATCGAGCCCCGTGCCCGCTCTTCCTCGCGCCATCGGTACAATGACGCGAGTACTTTCGCCTCTAGGTCCCAGGGCGGAGATCCGGCCAGGACGCAAGCCGCCTCGTGGGAAATCGTGCGGTACCCGCGGACGACTCTGACGGCCATCGCCCTCTGCGGCCTGCGCAGAATGGCGAGAGTGCTGGCCGTCAGGTCGAGCGCCCATACGGGAGCCCCGTATAGGGCCATGGACCGCACGATTCCCACGTACAACCGCCTACAGGCGGCGCTCGGGCCCCCCATGTTGGGAAGCAACGTTGAAAGCGCGCCCGCCGCGCCCATGAGCTTGGGCGCCAGCCGCCGGAAGTGAGGCCCGAATTCCCAACGGCTGTCGAGCACCAATCCTAGGTACTTCATGGTGAACCCGACAGCTATCCGAGCCCCACCGACCACGATGTGTGATCCCGGCGCCGGCGCCCGCCGGGGGCCATGAAACACCATGGCCTCCGACTTGTTCAGGGCCACCTCCAGGCCCAGGCGCCGGATGCGGTTCACCACCTGTGACACCGCAGCCGTGGCTATCAACGTCGCTTCCCTGTGCGAGCTCCCCTGGGCAGTGACAAGCGTGTCGTCCGCATAACACGTCAAGTCTGCGCCCGACGGGAGCTCGCCTCTCAGCACCCAGTCGTAGCCGATGTTCCACAGGAGCGGTCCTAAGACCGATCCCTGTGGGACACCGCACGACATGAAGTGCTGACCAGCACCGTCACGTCCCCTGTAGGTGACGCATCTCTCCTCCAGATAAGCCCCTACTGTACGGCGGAGGTAGGGAGGCACGCGGTGGTATACCAGCGCCTCCCGAATACAGCTCCAGGGTAGGGTGTTGAAAGCGTTGGAGATGTCTAAAGACACCGCCAACACCACCCCACCCCGGGACACCGTCTCCTCCGCCAGGGCCCTCACGCGCATGATGGCGTCTATGGTGGAGCGCCCCCGACGAAAACCGAACTGGTTCTCGTCCAGGTCCGGCCCCTCTCCGCACAAGTGGCTGACGAGGCGATCTGCGATAACTCGCTCAAATAGTTTGCCCGCCTCGTCGAGCAGCACTATGGGCCGATACGCGGACGGCGAGTCCGCGGGGCGCCCCTCCTTCCTGAGCAGGACCAGTCTCCCCTCCTTCCATACACTGGGAAACTGACCCCGCCCGAGACATGCCGTGAAGAGCCCTCTCAGCTGGGGCTCTAGCTCCTTCAGAGCCAAGACGAGAGCTCGACCAGGAACACCGTCGGGTCCGGGCGCTGTGTTCTTAGCCCGGAGTCGCGACACGGCCGCTCTCGTCTCTGACTGCGTCACCTCGGGGACATCGGTGAACTGCCTATCTCACCTACTCTAACCTTTTTACTGGGTAAAACACCATCCTATAGTAAGACTGGTTGTCAGAATTGTAATGAATTGACAAAAAAGGTAAAGCAGGACCAAAGGCACGGAGAGGTCTCGCTATATTAACAAATTATCACCCATCCATGGAGGAACCAGAGCGAGCACCTTTTCCATCATTATCGTTTATACTTACCCCCGATCGAATCGTTAACCAAAATACATATTTTATGGAGGCCAAATATCCTGGATTAGGGTAAAAGTTACCATTGATTATGCTATCAATAAAAATAAACTGCTATTCTATTATTTATTTGGGTTTAATGATGGAAAGGCTAATAAAATATTAACGGGAGGACGAGGGAAATAGAAACGGTAATTTTATTTGTTAGAGTTGTTCCTTTTTGGTGAAATATTTCGACATTGTTTTTATCTGTTCTAGAAGAGAGGCAATTTTAGTTATATGTAATCACTTTTTGGTGTTAATCTATAGTCAACTATAGATTAACACAAAAAAGTTCTTAGAAGATATTGTAGACAACTTTAAAATTTCGGAGTATTAAACCGTTTAATTTTCGATTAGATTCAATACCCTAAACTTCCGATAACGATGTCTATCTTTTGCTAAATATACTTCGGGACACGTAAATTGAGCCACTTGAAGGTTTCTTATAATTTTTTTTTTGTTTGTTATATAACAGCTTTTCACAATAAATTGAATTGAACATTTGTTAATCACAATTGATGAAATAAACATTTTTATTATTATTTTATTTATTTATTAGTTCAATAGAACTCTTTAGAAAGCGCGCACCAACACACCAGAATTGATCAATTAATAACATCTTTGTCCATGTATTTATATCTAGTCAGGCTCTGCCCACGTAAAGGTCTTTATATAATTGTTTAAGGACCACTGTAGGTAAAAACAGTAGTTACACTGTAGTGCAATACGTAGAATGGCTCTTTATGTGTCCGGAAGTGTACCTCAATTAACTAAACCGTCACAGTTGCGAGGATTAGTACAAGTTCGCGCGGATAGATGGCGCTGGCCCACTTTAATTAAACCCGCAGTTTGACCACCTGTGAAAACAGTTAGGGGATTGAAAGTTTCCGAATGTTCGGGATAAAACAAGGTTTAGTGCTAAAGGATTAAGTAGGGTGGAAACAACTCTAGTTTTGTGGGGATGAAATGCAGGGCTTTTACACTTTGTTAGCATGCGTAAGAATTAATTGGAGGGAATTAGGTGTGGCTTGCTCTGATGACCCGGATTTGTTTTCCGACCGAGTCAATGTAGAAACACACTTATGTAATTTGTAAGAACATAATTTTTTATTAAGATGTGTTTTTTTTTATTTCAAACCTGCTTATAAGTTAGCCCGATGATTTCAAAACCTAATTTATTATGAGTAAAAAGGCTGAAATGTTACGTAAAATGTTGAAACCGATATCATATAAACAGTTAAAATAAGACGCGCTGTATTCCCAAAAACTATGTCACAGTATCACATTCTACACCAATTAATGTCGATTTTCCTTGATAATTTGAAAGATACTACGATTTGGACAATGTAAATCTGATGTTATTGTCATGACATAGTTGCGATGTAAACAACCAACTCAAGTACCAAAAGAACGAAGATAATGTCTTGAAAACAAACAAATAAACTCTTATTCTTTTACATCAAAACAATTTGATATTCAAATTGGAATTTATATTCTGTTTGTCTTGTAGGTATCAAGCATTTACAAACTGTAACAAATACTTTAATAAGATTTGAAACAGACTGTTAGTTTTAAATTTACATAAAAATAAGGTTTACAAAAAAAAAAATAGTTCTACTGTAATGTACCTTCAACTAGGCGTGCAAATATTAAATGAAGTTTTTCTAATACACACTAAAATAACATCTTCTGATGTTATTACAAAGGGATTTAAGCAATATGGTAGATTAATTCTAATAATCTTCAATAGAGTAACACTTGTCATGTAACAATGATAATAGTCTGATTACAAGTTAACAAATAATAATAAACAGATCTTTTTGATCTGTCATATTTGTCTTTAATTATCTTTAATATTATTTAATTATCTTAAAAAAAATATCCTTAATTTTATATCTTCATCAGACAGTTCTTTTGTTTTAACCTGTAAGGTTAACACGTTTTGCAATAACGATTTAACAAAGCAATATCAAATATCAATCTCCAAATATAAAGATGGTAGTCTAACTTAAATTATTAAGTTGTATTCAAGTACTTATGTTCTAACATAACATAACATAACATAACATACCATCACGCCTGTATCCCCGAAGGGTTAGGCAGAGGTGTACCAATGTACACCCACAGTTCGCCGGTATGTTTAGGTCCCATGTAATAGGGGGCGAGCCTATTGCCACTAACCGAGCACAAATCCAAACTCCGACCTGCTACTGAGAATTTCATAGAAAAACCCAATAACACCTTGGTCGACTTGGGAATCGAACCCAAGACCTCTAGCGTAGCAGTCGCGCTTAGCGCCACTAGGCCAACGAGGCAGTCTTATGTTCTAACGTATAACAAATCCATCCTAAATCACATTGAAATAAATATTCGTAATATTATGCACGATTTATATTCCGATAATCCTTGGAAAACCTATTCGAATTCGAACCACGGGAAAGTAACGAAATTGATTGTAAGGAGGTCCCATCCGTTTATGATTGAGTCTTTTCATACAATGAGAATTGACTCCCTATTTGAAATGTAATTTTATCATTTGCGAAGATACGGCCTTGGTACACACATACCTATAGCTACCTATAGGTACATATTGGTTACCAAGCGTATGTGTCGCTTATTTATCGGAAAATTTCAAGGAGAAATACAATGTTTCGATCAAAATTCAGAGTTGGAATTTCAGGGAAATATTTGTGTGATTCGAAAATGTTTGGTCTGAATTTTGGTGTTAATGTCAAGTAATATTAATTTGGAGTATGTTTTAGTTAATTTCTCAAATTCTTGAACAATTTATTAATGTCTTATCGATGTGAAGCGTGATAGGAACCTTTTAAAGAACGCCTTTTGGCCAACAGTGGGGTAGAATAAAATAAAGAACTTTATCTATGGAAAACGACTTTCAACCCTGAGTAGAAAATGGCCACAGACCACCTTTTTTTTTCAATTTCCATAATTGGTCATTCCAAAATTCAGCTTAACAGAACCTTTATTTATGTGACCTCAAGAAACAAGGCTTAGTCTATCTTATTTGTATTCCAAGTAAATTGAATGAGAAGGGCAAACATTATTAAAGTCCAACCATAGGATAAGTAGGAGGGGATTTAATTTACATAGTATTACTAAACATTTGCTTTGCGCCGATACCTTCAAAATTGTTTCAACTTGTAAATGAAAAAGCGTGTTCTGAATGAACAGAGAGAGAGAGAGAGAGAAGTATTTTGAAAGTAATTTATGTAAAATGCGTAAAGGTTACCTAAACCTATAAAACTAGTCGTAGTTTTTAAAAACTGAAGTAAAAGAAAGTAGCAATATATCAATATTGCAGGTTCGAACCTAGGCAAGAACAAATGTGGCTTTTTCAAAGCTATATGTACTTTCTTAATTATGACACTTCTGACAAACGGTGAAGGAAAACATCGTGAGGAAACCTGGATTCCAAAATTTGGAATCTGAAATCGCCAACCCGCAGGGAGCAAGCGTGGTGATCAATGCTCGTGCCTTCTCTATATGGGAAGAGGCTTGTGCCCAGTAGTGGGACGTTTATAGGCTGGATTATTATTATATAAAATACAGTGTCAGTTGTCACGGCAAAAAGTATATTATTTTTTGGGATCCAAGCTTATTCATAACACGTTTCATCACATGTTTTTGATTTTGATTTGACTTCGTCTTTTAAATATTTTTTTAACAACAAACTTAAAAAAGAACATGAAGAACTCTCAGACAAAAGCGGTCAATATTGTCAAGCAACAAAAGGTTAAGTTTAAAAAATCAACGTAAAAAAATGATGTCGATTGAATAAATATAATAAACAGCCGATTTCCCTTTAAAATTACACTTTTTTTAATCATAGCCAGATTAAAAACCAAAATTAATAAGTATTTACCAATTTTCTTTTCGTAAGGTTCTGATGACCACAAAGGCAGTATTTTCTGTATAAACAGCCTCAAGCTTCCCTACGGAGAGCCAATTTGCAATGTGATTGCCTGTGACGCACCCAATTTGGCGCCATTTACAAAAAAAAATGTGTTAGGCTTGTTCTAGAGTACCCTGTGTTCATAAAATATATTTAAATTTATTAGATGTCGTATTTCCAGGTACACATATATGTCTTGTGTGTGATGCTCAACATTGCCTATCGTGTTTTTGGAGACTGAATTTTATTTCAAAGTCAAGCCCCTAACCAAATTCTATGGGGTTAGTAATATCCACAAAGTTATTTATTTTAAGTGTAGCTTACGAAAGAAAAATCTTCGTGCCCTATGTGTAGCCTGCTCCCATACATTACTGTGTCCTTACTGAAAATTGTTACATGTTAAAGCTTTAACGACGGGCCTGTTCTAGAGGTTAGCCCTGTGTATAGTGGTTAGTGACCCTGACTGCTATACCGGAGGCCGTGGGTTCGATTCCCACCCAGGACAAATGTTTGTGTGATGAGCACGATCATTTGTTCTGGTTGTCTGGGTGTAATTTATCTATAATATGTATGTATTTAGAAATATATAAGTATGTTTATCAGTTGTCTGGTTACCATAACACAAGCTCTGCTTAGCTTGGGATCAGTTAACCGTGTGTGAGTTGTCCCGGAATATTATTATTATTATTTAATGTCAAAATAAAATCCCCATAACCATACCAAAATAGAATAAAATGAAACCTTGAATATAATTAAGCATTCTCCTTTTCACAATCCTGAAAACGTAATATATGCTCAGTACCAAAAAGTTTGACTGCATACAAATATTGAGGTTCGTACGATCCCTATCAACTTATTGTCATATGAAAACATTGGAAACTTCCTAACTAGGTCGCTAGTTTAAATTAATTAAAAAGTTGGACCCATATCCAAAACTAAAATATTTGAGAGGAAGCTTATATCGGAATAGGAGTTCGTTATTTTGTGTTTAGTTGTTTTATAGCCTGTTTGAAAGGAGAAGTTTTGGTCAATGGATAGGTTTCCGTTGTTTGAATAATATTGGTTGTATTTTTCTGACGGGTTCTAGTTACAACAATAAATTTCAAGGGCGCTTCATAATCATGCATTTTAATAAATCAGTTTAGATGCGTACTGCACATGAATGTAAGAAAGTACCAACATATTGACAACAATACTTTTTGAAACCGATCCACAATTCACGATGATATCGAGTTAAAACCATGCAAAACAACATACACGTACCTTTGAATCGAGAACGTTCTCCTTTTGGAGTCGGTTAAAAAAACGAATTTATACCAAAGCTACATTAGTATACCAAGGAACTGATCCTTTAACTTAACCCCTTAATAGTTTCATAGTCCAATATAGCTCAATTGAGGTCAATATTGCAAATCTCTAAATCTCTGAAGATGGTTAATTACAGTAGCAGATTGAGTTAAATCTTAGCTGAGTTGCCTCAGCTGGTCTAACTACAATAATGTCTTGGAAGTTGGGAACTTTGCCTGATATTAGCATGACAGCCTGTCGTAGATAGCAAGGATAGAAGTAGCTAGCTGAAATATGCAAGACTAGTAAGACATCTATATAAATGACTAGCTGTGCCCCGCGGTTTCACCCGCGTCAATGATAATTCATACACTATGTTTATAAATTATAGCCTATGTGCTATTCTGATGTATAAGCTACATTTTTGTAAAGTTTCATTAAAATCCATTCAGTAGTTTTTGCGTGAAAGAGTAACAAACATCCAAACAAACTTTCGCATTTATAATATAAGTAATAAAAGTAATAAATGATAGTATGTGCCTTTTAGATGCCAGGTGGAATACTGTTGCTTTAAGCATATTTGTTCCTTATTTTTATCTGACTTCAAAAAGGAGGAAGTTCGGTGTTCCTCTGTTTTTTTTTTCCTTAGAGGCTAAATGTATTGTAGATGTTTGGAAACGAGACTCAAATCTGTGCAAGTGTCTTTGTATGTGAATATTGTGCTAAGCATCCAGGCGATTAAATAGGTACAAACTCAATAGGTATAATCAGTCCTCAAGTTAAGACAATCTTTCTAGCATTATACAAAAAAGTTTACCAACTAAGTAACCTTGTGACTTCCACTTCAACCCACCGAGACCAACCTCTCGAAAATTTAAGATGTATTTCCCAACAAAAACATCAATTTAATTTAAGATAAGCCCAAAGCTAAAGCTGAGATTAGGGTCCTTGAAAATGTACTTGACAAGGAAAAGGTAATTTCAGAGCCACTATAAAGGGATGAGTCAAGTGTGGTTCCAAACTCGGAGCTGGGGGTAAATTTGATTTGGTTTTGTTTTCCAGGTATAAAACAATACCAGGTATTGACACGAAGGTAGACTTTCGAGGACGCTAGAAAGTTTGAGATTTGTAGGTACCTATTTGTACAGTTTGAGAAAATGCATTAGTAGTTATTTAGTACATTGATTTGAAATGTCGCATGACGTGACGATGCCGTACGTTTTGTAGTACAAGATCGTGACGCCATTCGTTTACTCCTGAATTTTGATTCTCTAACTGATCAGTTTGTACTTATTTTGAAGAAGTAATAAATACGAGCCAAATATTTTCTTATCATCTAACGCATGGATTTCATAAATTTTACTTTCCATACCCAGTCAACATCCCAAGGAACTTAAGGTCCGAAATGTTTTCAGAATTCTACATTTAACCAAGTTATAATTTTTACCGTCCCAATTTCACAATTGTAAGTTAAATGACTTCCACAGGCGAAGGCGAATTAGCGTTATTCAAATTTTCTTTTGAACTTTTAGGAATGAATTTTACGATTGTCGATTGAATCTGATTGGCCTCGATAACTACCTTTTAGTTATTCAACTGCCTGATTCACAAACCATTTACATTGGTTTTAGTACCCAAGAGTAGGCAGTTGCAGTTATTCAAGGTTATAAGTTCTCGTTAAACAGAAACAGGAGCATTAAATCCTAGACTCTGTTTTATGATTATTACTGAACTTCCTGTTTTATTTATTAGAGTATCTAGTATTTACTATACTCTTCTAGGCAACAATATTTAAAGGAGTTTGGGCTCAGTGGATGTTCTCCTTCAATACGACCTGCCTGACTATGAAAGTACCTCCACTTATAATTCGGCCGCAAGCATCATTCTCTCAGCGGCCGGACTATAGCAGAAGTAAGTAGACATATATCACCGCTGTGTGATGTGTTCCTGATTTTTTTGACCGTGTATAGAATATAACAAAAAAATACGACAAATGACATGAAAACATTATATTAATACATTTACGATACCAGAATGGCGCAGTACGGGTCTGAATGTTTTATCATTGTTAGCTGATAATTAATTCAAACAAAACTCCTTTGCTCGCCATAAAATGGCTATAGAAAGTTTATGGGCGTATGTAAGTACTTATTACGGTTTTGTGGTCTTTACCGAAGTATTATTAGAGGTTATCTGGTAAAGAGTGGGGAAGGTTAAATATAGAATTGAGTCTTTCAAACCGCTTTAGATCCCGTTAAATAATTTTTTTGTTTGTAAGTATTTCAGGATTTGAAAAGGACTTTTGTGGACCTATTTACAATATTTTTTTATTTAGGTTTAAAGAATTTATTTATTTCTCATAAGAACATACAAGGTTCACTTAAAATGAGATACAATGAACTAATAATAATAATTTACAATAATATTTTGCCTCTGGGGCGCACATATTACATTGACTTTACAAATTCTCTAAGTTTATTTTTGAATATATGGATCGTGTCGCACTCTTTCACTTCCTTTGGTAAGCTATTGTACAACTGTGCTCCCTCGAACAATATCGTTTTCTTTCCATAATTGGTACGCGGGGTAATTAATTCAATTTTGTCTTTGTTCCTTAAGTTACGTGTAATTATTTTTTTATGCAATTGTATATTCGTGTGTATTGAGTGTGTTATAATTTTTCTAACCAATATGCAAGTATAATAAGTGTGTAGTTTTTTAATATTAAATAATTGTGTTTTTTTGTATACTTCATCTGTAGGCGCTCGGTGGTTGTAATGAAATAATATTTTTATTATTTTATTTTGTGCTCTTTGTAGGGGATTTAAATGACTATCAGCGGCTGAGCCCCATATTTCTATTAAATATTCTAAGTGTGATTTTACTAGGGAGTTGTAGATAATTATGCTTACTTCTTTCGGAATATAATATGCTATTTTGCGTATAGCTCCTAATAAACACAAAAGTTTTTCTTTAAGGTTATCAATATGTGGTTTCCAGGTGAGTTTATCGTCGATCCATAGTCCGAGGTATTTTTCTTGTTCAGAGCGATGTATTATCTGGTTGTCTATACTAAGAGGGGTGAACTGGGGTAAATGTTTGTTTTTGGCGGCGAAAATCATAAATGATGTTTTGGATGTGTTAATAGTTAGTAAGTTGTATTTAAACCATTCATTTAGTATATTTAAGTCTTTTTGAGCATCAGTTATTATAGTGTGTATACATTTGTCAAAGTAAAAAAGACATGTGTCGTCCGCATAAAGTGTTAGATGACCTGTGAGTCCTATTTTATCTATATTATTTATATATATTAAAAACATCAATGGTCCGATTATTGAGCCTTGTGCTATTCCGAAAGACAGTTTTTGAGTAGAACTTTTGAAGTTTTCTATTTTCACTGCTTGACATCTGTTTTCTAAATAAGATTTAAACATGTTAAGTGCTGTTCCTGTGATACCAATATTGATAAATTTCTGTAATAACTTTTTGTGACTCACAGTGTCAAATGCCTTTTTTAAATCAATAAAAATCCCTAATGCAATGTTTTTATGGTCAATATGAGTTTTAATTTTTGTAACTAAGTCAATTGCTGCTGTAAGAGTATTGGATTTAGCGCGAAATCCATACTGGTGTTCGTTTAACATGTTGTGTTCCTGTAGATAGTCGTTTAACCGATTGTACATAATTCTTTCAAAAATTTTTGATAAAACAGGCAATACTGACACTGGTCTATAGTTCCCGGGGTCAGTCTTACAGCCAGATTTGTAAATAGGGGTGACTTTTGCCATTTTTAGCGTGTCAGGAAAGATGCCGCGTAATAAACACTCATTTACATACTTGGTTAGCCTCTCAAGAATTATGCTTTTTAAACATTTTATTGCTTTAGCGCTAATTCCGTCTAAGCCGGTACTGGTATTACTATCTAATTCGTCAATAATTTTTGAAATTTCTGTTGTGTCGCATGGTGTGAGTTGACTTAGAGTTTTGTTGTGTGTCAAGTTATTGTTGCACATTAAATTATAATTTGTGTTGGTATGGTATTCAATTGGAATTCGATTTGCTAGTTCAGATCCTATTGATGAAAAAAAAGAATTAAATAAATCACAAATTGCATTACCTTCTGTAATTAGTCCAGAATCCGACATTAATTTCGGTGGAGCACAGTTGTTCTTTATTTTATTTATTCCCAGGTTGTTTATTGTTTCCCATAGTTTCTTTGGGTTATTATAACAGTTTTGAAATAAAGTTTGATAATATTTTCTTTTTTGTTTCCTAATCATAATTTTCACTTTATTTTGTTGGTCTCTAAATTTTTCCTGTAAAGTCATATCATTTGGGATACTCTTCGTCTGGCGCCATAGATCGTTTCGCAAATTAATTGAATCTATTATGCCTTTATTTATCCAGTCTTTTTGTGGTGGGTTATTTATTTTAGTCTTGTTTATCCTGCTGTTATGCACTTGTTCTTGAATGAAATTTTCTAGGGAAAAATAGTCAGATTCTTCATTTTTGAATGCAGTTATTGCGCTACTGTACAACTTTTTGTAATCAAGCGCTTTATATTGTACTCTTTTCATTAATACAGGAGCCAGCCGACCGATTTCCAGGAATATTTGCTTGTGATCAGATAAGCATGATTCAATAATCGACATATTAAATGAGTGGTTATTTATATTTGTGCACACATGGTCTAATATCGTATTCGTACAACTCGTTTCTCGAGTACTAAACATTTTATTTACCTTGTTCAATATGTCGTATCCTATTTCCCGTATGCAACTTTTATATCGTTTGACGTGCATCTCCGCACTAAGCAAGTCAATGTTGAAATCACCAAACACTATTGTTCTTCTCCTCCGCTCGAGTTGCGATAAATATATATCCATAAAATTGTTTACATTTGTTTCTCCGGGTTTGTATATTGCTCCTATATTTAGTGACATTTTCTCTATGTATACCCATAAGTAGTGGTTACCATTTTCAAATAGTTCTTCTGTAATTTCGTATGTTATACTTTTGTGTATATAGATTGACACACCACCACCCTTGCTATTTTGTCTATAATTGTAAACGTGATGATAATTTGGTAGCTGGTACAACTTAGCGTCGCTTTCTGATGTGATCCATGTTTCAGTAAATATTAATAAGTGAATAGTCGTTCGTATAGCGCGTAATAAACATTTAATCTCATCAAACTTTCCAGCTGTACGAATACTACGTAAGTTTCCATAAAAAAATCTGAGCGAAGTCGGATGTAGTGGGATGTCTTCATATTTGTTTATTATTTGGTGACTTATTTTATCGAAATTATTTGTATTCTGCGTACTTGACCTTTTCGGTGGTTGTGTAGTTACTGGTTTTTTTGGTTGATTTTATTGGCGACGATAGTGGGTACTCCTTTTATGTATTTGATAATGATGTCTCTTTCTCCGTTTTCGGTACGTTTTAGGAACTCATCTTTTATTGCCTGCAGATACAACTTTTGTGTAGGAGTTTGATCGCCGTAAATTTTAATATTTTCCGGAAGTTTAGTTTTATTTCGTAGCAGGTATCTTGGAGTTTCGGTGGTGCTAAAGCAAACTTTAAGCGGCCTATTTTTGGATAGGATATATTTACCAAGTCTTATAGTTCTCAGTGGCTTACTGCAGGTTTCATTCAAGGATGTTATTAACTTGGTTACTTGTTCTTCATCATTTAATTTCCTAGCGGTAGAATTTTTATTGTTTATTTCGGGTATACCCACAATTACTATGTTTCTTTCGCGGTCACAGCGATCCTTTAGTTCTAGGATGAGGTTTTCGTTAGAGGCGACGAGCGATTTTGGAACAGATTCCTTAGCGGCGGCTGGTTGACGTTTTATGTGGGATATTTCAAATTCGATGGTTTTAATTTTTTCTTGTGTTTCATTACTAGTCTTTTCCAAGAATTTTACTTCTGTATTTATTTGGTCTAATCGTTTCGTAACATTTTCGGTTGTAGATTTTACGGATTTGATTTCATTTTTAATATCGGCTATTTCTTCACGTATGCACTTAAATTGTTCAGTTTGTGTTTTGCCAAAACCTTCAAGTCACTTCATTATATCTGCTCGGAAATCAGCAAGGTCTTTTTTTAAATCATATTCTTCTGTACGCTCTTTTCGCTTCCTTAAATTGACATTTATATAGGAATCTTCATTGTAGTTCGGTAAATTAGGTAACGACCCGCTAACACTCCCGCTTGCGCTCATAGCTTGCGGTGGTGACCTCTGTACATTCATTGCTTGCGTGTTCATATGAACGCGAGCGAGACGAAAATATTGGTAGGTACTCTTCACTCTTGAGGAATGCGGGGGGGAGGGTGCGCCTGCGTTGCCGCGCCGTCTCCGCGCCGCTTTTGTTTAGGTCTATAATGACTTTTGTAATTATGAAGGTTATAGTGTATGTTGAGCTTTAACCCAAACACTTAAAAGTCACTTTTCACTGACACAGTTTTATATTATTTACGAGAATTTATTTAAAATTACTTCGACACGTCTGCTTCCGATAACTCCCAGAGGCGCTTCTTCTTCTTCTTCTATTTTAGTTGGATACCTTATTAATATTGGGACTAATATCAACTATTGATAATATTGAGAAATCATATTGTTAATCGCTAGATTATGAAGCACTGTTTATAAATTCGTTCCATAATCATTTAGAATACCCCTTTTCAGAAATAATTTTCAAATAATTGGATGAAACTTTTTAAATCAAAGTGTAATTCTACTGAAATTTATTATTTCATAGAATTTCCAACTACCTACCAGTAGTACCACCTACCTAAAAAAATATCCCGAATCCAGTTATGTAAATATTTTTTTAGGATAAAAAAATAATAAGCCGTTTTCTGTAATCTTAACTGCAATCTCAAAAAAACAGCCAGTCATTTTGTTCAAAGTCTACCAAAGAGTATTGTCATTCAAAAACCATTTAATTAAAATTCAATTAAGAATTTGCTTATCTATCAATAGGACGAAACTTTTGTGGAACAAAACAAAGGAGGTTCTATTCATTGCCTGCCTTGTTTTCTAAGATATACATAAATTATTCGGCACTGCCTTTTCTGAAGTGCTGACTGGCTTAGGAAGGCTTTAAATTTACATTATTGTCTTGTGTGTATAGTATTACGTTACTGGTGTCTTTGGGGGTTTTCTGAGGTATATTTTAAGTCCATTTTGTCGAAACAATCTTTGTTTATTATCTTATTTATTAACGTTGACTAGTTTTCACGATGAGACTCATATCTTTGTATGTAGATGCAAAATTTAATGGCGAGAAAGCACTTAAAATTATCTTGTCTTATCACTGAGACCTGAGGTTCTTAGACCTAAGTAATTAGAAGGAATATATTATTTGTTATGTATATAGTGAAATCTATTGTACATTTGCGAGTACTTTAAGTTGCAACTGCATAGTGACCTATACGCTATACAGGGTGTTAAGAAAACACTGTCCGACCCGAAAGCGTGGTATAGGTTCCACAATCACATGCCCTCAGTTCCCAGTTTAAATTAAATATTAAAGGAATATTCATGATAGTATCAATAATAATGAACTTTGAAATAACAACCTTTTGAAAATTATTTTTTTTTATATCATAATCGGATTAATGTTTGAAATACGAAAAAATAACTGAACTAACCAAATTAAAAACGACCTAATAACCTCAAATATAACTCCAACACCTAAAATTCATTTTTCGTAAACACATGAAAAAGATTTGTTTCATACACGATATAATTGCAGCACTGAAGCTTTCACGATATTGCTTTGGGCACATTCGCATATTAAACTACGCAGTGCTCATAGCGGGTTTGTCAAACGTATCTATGTAATCACTTTAAACCTATGTTTCTACCTCCATACTGTATGTAATTTTGACCTAAATAGCACGAAATAGTGTCGTATTTCTGTGATGTTCACAAAGTAAAATGTAGGTGATAGTTAAATCATAATTTTTATGGGATATGAATATCTAAATTCTATTGATCACGTTACTAAAGGGTAAATACCAACGCAACGCGGCGACGTCTCGTATCTTCTTTTTCACTCTGTAATATTTTCAAAAAAATATAGATTATGTAGTCGCAGTTATGGCTTTCTGGTAACACTACGCTTCAAATATTAAACAGAAATGGTAAAAAAAATACAATTGTACATTAATTTGGCAAATCTGTAGGCACGAAATAAAAATGTTGTCCTCTTAATTTGGAAACAGAAAGGCCAATGTTTTCGCTATTCATATCCACAAGTAGCCAGCCGAGAAATTCATTCTGACTTTATTAATCAATCTAGTGAATTGTCCCGAAACGTCTTTATTCCTTTAATAATAGAATAGTTTGAAGTTTTCTTCGTCCGAGTCATTTCGAGAATGATGTCTTTTCTTTATTAACTTTGTCTTCTCATTATTTTATGCTAACTGAAGTTGGCGACATTATTAATTAATCTTTGTTGAACTGATTCCGTCGGGTGCAGACAAATTTAAAGCGAGAGCACATTGGTTAATGTTTTTTGTTGGCTGTTTTTGTACTATAAAATTGTATGTACCTAAGTACGTTGTGTAATGTTAGTATAATTTTAGTAGTAGGGGTATAAATGAAGATTTGTATTATCTAAGTTAAGATTTAAAAAACTAGAGATTTAGATATCCTACTAATATTATAAATGTGAAAGTTTGTGAGAATGGATGTGTGGATGTTTGTTACTCTTTCACGCAAAAACTACTGAATGGATTTTAATTAAACTTTACAGTAATGTAGCTTATACATCGGAATAACACATGGGCTATAATTTATAAAGATAGTGTATCAATTGTCATTCATGCGGGTGAAACCGCGGGGCACAGCTAGTAATTTATAAAATCTCTTAAATTTAACCTAAAACTTAACACAAATAATATACCAATATTTAACTAATTTACTCGATTTTATCGACTAATACGTATCACATCTAAAAAAAAATGCCATTAATGTAAAATCAAAATAAAACATGGATTCTACTCTACCATATGAAAGTCACATTTTTAACTGTAAAAATGAAATGTACAAGTCTGGCCAAATAAGTTGTCTCACCAACAGTTTTGTAATGGACCCCGGCGCGCCGCGCACTGCGGACCTACCTACTAACTAAGGTGTCACTCAGTTTTATTGCTAGCCCCGTTTGTCGGATATACCTTAAAGAAAGGGCACTTTAGTATAGAAACTATACCCACGCTGTACAGAAACAAAATAAGGTAAATAGACAGATTAATGTCTCTATTTTACAATAGTGTGGGTTGCATTACTGTGGGTATAGTCTGAAGTTACGCAAGAGAAAAGTTTCTGGAAGGATATGGGGAAGGCCTGTGCCAGGCATTGTGACATTGTTTTTTGACCTACTAATGTTTAATACCGCAATAAAAATAAAAAAAGTATATGAAATTAAAAGTAGGGTATAACTTAACAATTTAAATCTAGTTTGGTTTATGTCCACAAGTTTTCACATACCGGATCAGATTATGCCCAATGACCTTTTGAAAAAGATTAAACACAAGCACGATTTAATTTGGGGTTTTCTCATAACACTGAACATACCTGTATGTAACATAAATATAAATGCGGACAACATCACATACATTGCTCTGAACCCAAGGTAAGTAGCTATTTAGCACTTGTGTTATGGAATTCAGAGACAACGAAGGTACCACAAACACCCAGACCCGAGACAATGTAGGAAAGTGAGTTTCTACATTGACCCGTCCGGGGATCGAACCCGGGACCTCAGAGCTAGCGACACCTTGAAAACCGGTGCGTACGCCACTCGACCACGGAGGTCGTCAAAACATGCATGTAATACTCTTCTAAAACACGTGTTTTTCCTACATTTTCAGAAAACAAATACACAATAATATTTTAATCCAAATAATTGACTGAACCCTAAAACCAATGTTCTTAGACTTCTTAAATATTTTCCAAATGAATTCCACAAAAGTATTTGTCCTTGAGTTTTCAATATTAATTACCTTTTGTATTTCGCTTAGAATTTTATTCGTTTTGTTTTAACTAGGTATTATATTCATTCGAAGGATAATTCATTGACTTATAAATTCTTTAATTTGTTTTCTTTTTTTCTTAGATTTCGGTTTGTTAGATAAAACGATTATATCCTTTCAGTTCAGATTTTAGTAACTTTTTGCTATTTAGTACCTTTCTATACAGGGTGTTAAGAAAACCCTGTCCGATCCGTGAAGGTGTTGTTAGGTATCGATATCTGATTAAAAAAATGTGGGAAAAAAAAATAAAAAAAGAAAAAAGTATATAAACTAAAAATTTTGTTTTTCTTAAAAGTGATAGATAGAGTCGTCGTCGTCACAGATACTACCTAATTACCAAACAAAAGGCCCCCAAAAATACCGACGAAATTGGTGTTGTAGTTTTTGTTTTAATCTCAAATTTAGAAAATGTTGGTGCAAAAAATGGTTATTTAGAAATCCATTATTATTGTTTCTATCATGAATTTTCCAAATTTGATATTTAATTTGGGCATGTGATTGTAAACCCTATATCACCCTTTCGGGTCGGACAGGGTTTTATTAACACCCTGTATGTTAGCTTTCTATGACTCCCTTAGTGTCTAAACACACTATGCCGAAGTTACGCGACCGAAGTTCAGCACAAAATTATGCCTGCAATGCTATTTAAATTACTGACGACACACTATGCCAGATTGAATTCACCAGATTGGTATATCATATACTAATTAAATAAGAATTTTAAATGTGAGTATAAAGAAGAATAATAGTGGCTACAAACTTAAAATACAGTAAGTTTTCCGTATTACGTATCTTGTAAAAGCATTTGGCAGCAAGTACGAATTGCTCTCAATTGCTTATTTGTATTAAATTAGCAATTTAAAAGCAATTATTGTGTAAATTTAGCTGCCTTGTTTGGTAAACTTGTACTGTAACTGTCGGCACTAAAAATCCAGGTTTCTTATTTAATATTGATTGGTACTTAATTTAATATTGGGAAACTAACATGAAATACTATTGTGATAGAATTATTGTTTTTCTATAGCCTACAGCTATTTATTATTAAAATGTGGGCGATTTCCTGTCTGTAAAAATCTAGACTGTATTCAAACAATTTTGCCTATTATATTAATTACATAAATGAAATTAAACTTAAAATATTTACAATATTATAAAAACTAAGCCTACACAAGAAATAAGAAGAATTATAAACTAAATGAAACTAAGAACTAAAACAAGGCATCAAAAAATTCATCCACATCGCTGTCGACTGGGAGTGTGCCCAAAAGGCTGGCAGCATTGCCACGTTGTAAAAAAAAACTTAATAATGTGATGAATAATAAAAATATTTACTACGTTTGAATAATATATTAAATGTATTATTAAGTAGTATTATTTATTAACTGTGTAGGCGATTATGTGGGTGTCAAATAATTGTGTAGGAGTAAGTTGTTTGGAAGTGGGATGAGTCAATAGAACTCTGAAATTGTTCTGGACCCTAAAGCGATTTGTTTTAACTTCTTGTTGGAAATTATATAAGAAAACTAGCTGTACCCGCGACGTTGTTCGCTTATATCATTCATCTTTATGCATAAATATTTTGACTGTTATATAGAAGGGCACCAACACGAACTGCCCACTGCGAGTAACTTTCCGTATGGCACAAATAAATCGAATTCAAGGTGTTATTTTTAAATATTTAAAAATTTATAAAACACCTTTTCAAAACTCCAACACATTGTTTTGCTGGATTCATGTTCCTATGTAGTCGTATAATTCGTTATTATATGTTACTGTAAAAGCTTGAACTAAGGTAAACCTTAAGATTTACGCGTAAGTCCTAGCATTTACTTTACCGACATGAGTTGGTAAAAGTAAGTACATATTTCTGAAGATAGGACGATTTTTTTGGGCTCTTACCATTCGAATTTAGTAAATGCTACATTTTACCGCTGTGTCAGCTGGTAAATGTTGGTTTTAGGTATAACACAATGAGTAGTCAACTGGTTATTAAACGCCTAGCAACGTTGACGTCATCATCTATAAATAGAACGTAATTGTTAATAAAGACTAATATTAAATAACATATGTCGTCGCTCGCTTCGCTCGCTCTGTTCCAAGGTCACAATATCTAACCTAACCTAACCTATTGATCTCTGTCACAAAGTCGAACCTAACCAAGCAATGGCTTTCTGGGCAATGTCGGTTTTATACTAAGTCGAGGGTTTGATTTGCACTGGACAAATAGGTTCGGCTTTGTGACTTTGTAGGTTAAGTTTGACGATAATGCTGACATTTTTTGAAGTGTTTTTTTTGTTACAATTATGTTTCTTATGCCATAGTTCTCATTAATACAGTAGTCCCCAGTAAGACTGCAGGGCGCGAGATTTTGGTTCAAAACTCCGAAATTCGAAATTCCATGTCAAGAAATACTGAACTACGCATTATAATTGAGAGGGGATGTCAGATAGGCAGTGACTTCATGTTAATAAGGAATAAACCTGAGACTGAAAGAGGAGGTAGTTACAAAAAGTTGACGTATGTATTGAAAGGCGCAGGGGCAGAATGACCAAAACTGTGTTTAAAATTATTTCTAGCTGTTTAGAACAATAAGTAATGGCTGACCAAGGACAATCTCATTTTACCCTTATCAACGACGGAGGCTATTTCCCTTACAATAAAGTCACTTTATTCTGCCCAGCATAAGGTGAGGGGCTCAAATACCGTACGTATAATATATTTTAAAATGTAGAGAATTCGATAGAAAGTTTAATTTACTTAAGGTTTTGAGCCAACCTTTCGGTAATTGGATACAAACACTTTATGAAATTTAAACAAATAAACAAAAAATCTTGCACGCATCAAAACGTACATGAGTAGCCAGCTACCTTATAATGAGTATTTAAGAGTTCGCACACACTAAAGATTGTGTTTAAAAAAGATTTTTGGGTAAAAACAATAAGAAATAACAAATACAAAAAAATCTTGTCCATGGAATACTATGGGCGACCAACAGAAAACATTACACATTACGTTGGAAAAATAATTGAAAAAGTGGATTAAAGTTTTTAACCATCTTTAAAGTTATCTATGAGGAATCTTATGTTGTCAAGTGAGAAGTAACTGAGCGTTAATGTCCTGGTCATAGATATAAATCTATTATAAATTTACAGTATAAGATATGCTTGATCAGCAATGAGCAACTAAATTACCTATGGGAAAATAGTGAATACAAACACAAAATAATTGTAACAAAATGCTAAAAATGGCGTCCCTTTTTTAGCCTTTTTTTACAATTATTTTGTTAGTTAAACACAAAAAGGGTTAGCTCTACTGAGATTTGAACTTGAGTAACAAATCATTCAAACTTATATAAGAAAATGGACGCAAAAAAATACATAAACATTGACAACTGGATTTGAACTTGCAGCAGTAACATTAAAATCTATTCGTTCAACCACCAATCTGTTTACTACGACAGCTAGTTTCCCGAAAAGTATGTGTAGTTCAATCAAAATGAAGTTATTTGATCGCTATGGCTACCTGAGTGCCATGGTTACCCCTTGTTTATATGTCAATAATACCAATTTACGTATGCAGATGAGAAAGTGATTTTGAAAATTTAAAGCTCTACCCCTCATCAGCTAAATGTAATAGCGTGCTTAAACATAGCTAACAACCGTCTACGATTTTCCGAAAACATTCTCTCAATTTTTTACTGCTATCAATTCAGTAGTTCATAATTGATACTGTAACATGAAATCTGACCCCCGGCAAAAGAATGTTGTAATATTATATGTATAGAAGAAAATGCACAACTCCATCTATGAATTTTAAAAACAACTATTAACCTCGCCAACATGATCAAATTTAAATTATTTATATCCAAAAACGGCTTACACATGTAATTCGACTTGATGTTTTTGAAATCTCATAGATGGCGCTGCTTTAAAAATGTCTTGTACTATCTATATTCATTTAATTATGTTTATCGGCCTAAGTTACTTATATTGCGTGATTTTTATAGTGTAAAGCTAGCTTATAACATGGTCAACATAAGAACAACATTCAAATATGCGTTGTTAGATTACACGTTGTTACAGAAAGCGTTGAAAAAATAAAGGTTCACTGCTCGTTTCCCGTAAGTGATAGCGTGATAATATGTAGCCTATATGTTGACCCGACTTCTAAATAATATTCGTGCCAAATTAGAAGTAAATCCATGCAGTACTTTTTGAGATTATCCCGGACATACATACAGACAAACAGACAAACAGACAAACAGACAAAAATTCTAAAAACTATATTTTTGGCTTCGGTATCGATTGTAGATCATACCCCAAGTATTCTTTTAAAAAAATATTCAATGTACAGTTTTGACTTTCCTACCATTTTATTATATGTCCCGGACATACATACAGACAAACAGACAAACAGACAAACAGACAAAAATTCTAAAAACTATATTTTTGGCTTCGGTATCGATTGTAGATCATACCCCAAGTATTCTTTTAAAAAAATATTCAATGTACAGTTTTGACTTTCCTACCATTTTATTATATGTATAGATATAATACTAACTAGACCCGGTTACGTTAGGGTTAGGAAAATATGAATGAATTATACGCACAAAACTTCCTTTTGAATTAGTCTGTCCGTTGGTGGAAAACATATGCAAATCCGTTCGGCCGTTTTTGAGTTTTTAGAGTTCAGATAGCGAGACAGACGCTGCGGGGTACATTGTTTTATAATAATAAATAATAAATAAATAAAGAAATGCGGACAACATCACATACATTGCTCTGAACCCAAAGTAAGTAGCTAAAGCACTTGTGTTATGGAATTCAAAAACAACGAAGGTACCACAAACACCCAGACCCGAGACAATGTTAAAGTGAGTTTCTACATTGACCCGTCCGGGGATCGAACCCGGGACTTCAGAGCTAGCGACACCTTGAAAACTGGTGCGTACGCCACTCGACCACGGAGGTCGTCAAATATGTCGAAATATTTGTCATTTTAACTTTTTCCGTATTCGGGGATCGAACCTGCGACACATCGGGTGACCAATCAGCCATCCGTGCAGTGAACAATCACAAAAACAGGCCGAAAATATGAAAAGAATTTTAGCCTTTAAAATTACAGTTCACTCGTAATTTTAAAATATTTTTCCTTTGACTCAAATAGTCACTCGATTCTTTACAATTAAAATACTCTTAAAAGAATCATGGAAGTCTATACAAAATTAACTTTTGTTACCTTTTATTAAAAACAATGAATAGAATTTAAGACAAAGGACTTTTAAATTATTTACTGATTTTTATGAGAAATATTTTAAAACAAATTAATAAAAAATCTTATTTCAACAAAGCTGCTGATTTGAACAAATGCTGTAGGTACATTCAAAAACACAATTAGGTAAAACACAGTTAGGTATGGTATTTCTGTGTATTTAAAAATATATATAAATAAATATATTAATGGACCCGGCGGACGTCGTCAAACCACCCTACCGGGTTCAATTGTGTTTTTTAAACGATTCAGAAACCCATTGACATATGACATAAGAAAATTTTAACAAAATCGGTCTAGCCATTTTGGAGGAGTTAGGTGAATAACACAAGTACAGAAGATTTATTGTATACCTATAGATATAGAGTTGATAAGTAATAAACTTTAATTATATTTTTTTAAATTCGACTTCTTTACCTAGGCATTAAGAGTCGTAGGGTAGGTACACACAGCCCTACAAATCAATTAAGAAATCCTCGAGATTCCACAAATAGGAGTGAGGGCTCTTCATTAAGCCAGTCCGCATCTAACTCGTTCACGTTCACTACTCTGTTCCGTTCATTCATTCGTTCGTTCGTTAGTTACCTCGTTCACTTCAATGTTGCGCCCAATTACGCATGCACACTGCTTCTAATTGGATACAGGATGTCCATCTAATACTAGTAATCTATAATAATAATTTATATTGCCATAGAATTTTTAATAATGCCTTTTATGGTATGGATGTCGTGGTGGCCTACCGGTTCAAAGAACGGATATGTATGCACGAGGTTGCAGGTTCGAACCCGGGCAAGTACCAATGTAACTTTTCAAAGTTATATGTACTTTCTTAATTATTCTAAGACACTTCTGACAAACGGTGAAGGAAAACATCGTGAGGAAACCTGGATTCCAAAATTTTGGGATCTGAAATCGCCAATCCGCAGAGAGCAAGCGTGGTGATCAATGCTCGTGCCTTCTTTATATGGGAAGAGGCCTATGCCCAGCGGTGGGACATTTATAGGCTGGATTATTAATGCCTTTTATCATTTTTTTGCCAGTAGATAAATACTCTTTGGTTTTGGAAGTTAGTCTACCAAATAATTGACAATTTTTTTTGGTGATGACTGTCACAATCGATAGATCGGTATTGTTGAAAACTCATGCTTTGGAAAACAAATATAGCCAATTGAATCCAAAAATCTGGTGATGAATCTAACCTTCTTTTAGATTAAGAGAGGAAAGAAATTGTGCACATAAGGCCGCGCGGACACAGACTGCTTGAGTATTTCGTGTAAAAGTGGCCTTAAAGATTTACTGTGTCAGAAGAACATATTTATTACCTCTGTTCTCGAAAATCATTATTATAATAATAATAATAATAATATTCCGGGACAACTCACACACGGTTATCTGATCCCAAGCTAAGCAGAGCTTGTGTTATGGTAACCAGACAACTGATAAACATACTTATATATTTCTAAATACATACATATTATAGATAAATTACACCCAGACATCCAGAACAAATGATCGTGCTCATCACACAAACATTTGTCCTGGGTGGGAATCGAACCCACGACCTCCGGTATAGCAGTCAGGGTCACTAACCACTAGACCAACAGGCCCGTTAATAGAGCTGTGTAATAAATAATATTCTAATCTAATCTTCAGTATAAGCCACTATACCTACGTCACATAAAGGAACCATTTTATACACTCTGTAGCCATTTTGTAAATACCCATTGAAATAAACTTACAATTCAAAAAATGTTTGGTCTCTTTGAGCATTTTTAATTAAATCCCAAAGATCTACAAAGGCTGTGAAAGCTTATATTAAAAGAGATTTATTGAGAGTACATGTGTATGTGTGTGTGTGTGCGGACACACCCAACCTATTTTATATAGGTGACCTGATTTCAGTATTCCATGAATTTCTATTTTTATTTACTGTGGTTTAATACCACTTCCCCGAATTCGAATCTCAGCAACTTCTCTCCATCGAGATTAGTCCCTGGGAAATATTAAATTGCATCAGTAGTCCGATGGGACAACAATTTGACAAGACCGGAAAGAAATTAGGCGCAGGACCAACGGCTTTGAATGCTTTCCGAAGCACGGAGGTGTAAACACTGTCTATGTCTAAGCTGTACTATGTCTAAATAATCAATACCCGGTAAATATTTTAGGACCGAGCCAAGATTCGAACCTGAGAACTGGTGCACGACAGTCACGCTTACCACCACTGGACCAACGAGGCAGTTTACTTATAAAAATATCCCACTTAAGTATCAATATAATAATTTCATTGAATGCCAATACGTCAGAAGACCTCGTGGCCGTCCCAGAAGGAGATGGCGAGACGAGCTTGATTCTTTTTCTCTATTATGGACAACAATAGGCCAGGACCGGGAGAATTGGAAGAAGGAAAGGGAGACCTTTGCTCTGCAGTGGGACGATAAAGGCTTAAAAAAAATATGCTAACAATTTATGAACTGTGGATACCTCTCTTATTTAACTTTAAAACAACAAATAAATATATTTTAACCTTTACGAACTCAAACAGTTAATCCAAGTATAAATTCCAGTGTGCATGTGTAATAAAGATTAAACAAGTAAATCAAAAGTTAAACACACTTAATCCTTCTTTTGAACAAGATTTACAATTGTGAGAGAATAATACGATTGTATAATTATATGCTTCGTTGGCCTAGTGGTGCTAAGCGCGACTGCTACCCTAGAGGTCTTGGGTTCGATTCCCAAGTCGACCAAGATGTTATTGGGTTTTTCTATGAAATTCTCAGTAGCAGGTCGGAGTTTGGATTTTGTGCCCGGTTAGTGGCAATAGGCTCGCCCCCTATTACATGGGACCTAAACATACCGGCGAACTGTGGGTGTACATTGGTACACCTCTGCCTAACCCTTCGGGGATACAGGCGTGATGGTATGTTATGTTATGTTTATAATTTATATGTGAGCTTAAGAATAATAATGGAACTCACTTCCGCCTAACATCCGTGATTCCAAATCTATTTCTATTTTTAAGAAACGCATTAAAGAGCATTATCTCTCCTTATGATTGAGTTATTATATATATAATTATTTATTATATGTATTTATATGTGTATGAGTTATTTGTAGTATATATGTACGTATATGTATGTTTTATAAAATTATTGTTTTAAATTCTATAATTTTTAGTAGTAATGAATTAAGTCGCACACTATGACTACCACTATTGACGACTTCTCCTTTCGCGGGTCTGCTGGCAGAAATTTCTTTAGAAATAAGCAGCACCCTTGTACATCATTTACCTATATTATGTAAAATTTACTAAACTTTTGTGTGTACATAAATTATTAAATAAATAAATATTAAATAAATAATGTATTTTTGTTTACATGCATAGGTTTTGTTGTTTGTATATTATTACTAGGTTTTACCCGCGACTCCGCCTGGGTGTAGGTATTCGCACCTTTGTTCTTTCTTGGGATCAAGCTCATTGTAAATCAAGTTTCATCTAAATCGGTAGTGTTATTTTCGCATTTATAAAATTAGTATCGATATGGATAACCAGACTTTTAACCATAACAGGATATTTGCTATGAACATGTTGCATTATATCTGGCGCGGCGATAAATTCTAAAATACGACGAAAAAGGCTGAAGATGTGCGTTTTGTTACATTGACAACTCTATTGCTATTTTTCCGTTTTTCTGTTTACGTAACCACTTTTTTTTTTATAATTGCGGACAACATCACATACATTGCTCTGAACCCAAAGTAAGTAGCTATTTAGCACTTGTGTTATGGAATTCAGAAACAACGAAGGTACCACAATCACCCAGACCCGAGGCAATGCAGAAAAGTGACTTTCTACATTGACCCGTCCGGGGATCGAACCCAGGACCTCAGAGCTAGCGACACCTTGAAAACCGGTGCGTACGCCACTCGACTACGGAGGTCGTCACTTTAAAATCAAAATTAAAAAATAGCGTATAACATTTTTTTTTGGTACTAAAATGAGCATCTACATATTTTTTTGTTTATGTAGTTAAAAGTACAAAGGCTATCTCAGTCAGTAATAGACGTGATTGCATCAATAACGAGCACCAGTTAAAAAAAGAACTAGTCCACACTTCCACAGTTTTCTTCTTATTAAACAACGGACCTAATATTAGATTACCTTTTTATTATCTTTATAGCCATATAAAGCCAGTGACTAAGGCTTGAGGGAAGTAAGGAATACGCTTAGTATTACCAGTATCATGGTAGCTTATTGAACGTTATCACCGCTTAGACGACGCGGCGACGGGGCTTTGTTTTTTCTTATAAAGACTTTTTTTTTCGGTGTAGGTATACAGGTGTTAGAAAAGTTTTTAATGTAGAAATAGAATAGTATACGTTTGTATCATAATAAAATAGGACAAAGATTTCGCGAATTGAATTTAGTAGCAAGTAAGTTCTTATATCAATTACCGACGACACCTATTGAAATTGCGAATCTGCAATGGAAATCTGTAATGAGAATATATTATCAAAATCGACAAAAAAGAATCTACTGCCGGGACAAAGCGTCTTCTCATATAAGTTAACCGTATGTTTTTTTTAATCCTTAATTAATTATTGTGCTTCCGTGCCTCTGATAGCACGTTAAGCCGTAGGTCCCGACTGTCATACTATGATCTTTGGCAGTCGTTAAGTCAATTCTGACAACCAGTCTTACCATGGGATATTGTGTTAAAACACAGTAGAATGGGTTGTGGAGGTCAGACAGGCAGTCGCTCCATACCACATGTAGCCCGCATGAGGCCGCAAAACCAGGGCCATCAAGGCTCCCGGCGCCTGGCCGTCTAGCTGACACAGACGGCATGCTTCCCGCAACCACAGCCGCTAACGAGTGGCAGGTAGCCGGGAACAAGAGGAAAAAGGGTCAAAAGAAGAAGGTGAAGGCTTCAACAACTACTGCCCCCTCATCGACCTCTAAAATAAAATCCTCAAAAAAGGTGAAAAGTGGCAAGGCCAAAAAGACCTCTAAACTGGTTCCCCCCAAATCCGCAGCAGTGGTGTTAACCATCACGCCAGAGGCTGTGGAGAAGGGGGTCTCGTACGAGGAGGTACTGACCAAGGCCCGCCAGTCAGTTAAACCCAGAGAAATGGGCATCGAGGAGGTCAAGTGCCGGCAAACGCAGACCGGGGCTCGATTATTCGAGTTTTCGGGAGCGAGCCGTGACACCAACGCTGACCTCTTCGCGACAGCCCTACAGGCAGCAGTCTCTGGTTTGGCAGTGGTGGGCAGGCCAACCAAGTCTACGTCCTTGGTGATCTCCGAGCTTGATGACTCAGTCACCAGGGACGAGGTGGTGAACGCGGTAGCGGCTGTAGGTGGATGCAGTCTCGATGCCATTAAGGCCGGAGAGGTCCGGTCTGGCCGTCGGGGGATTGGCGAGATACGCTTATCGTGCCCAGTCGTGGCTGCGGAGGCCGTTTTAAAAAAAGGGCATCTGTCGATGGGGTTCAGTTCGGGTGTAGTCCAGGCACCTGAGGACCAGCCTATGCGCTGCTTCAGGTGTTTCTCACTCGGACACACGCGAGCCCGCTGCCCGTCGCCCGAGGACCGGTCGGCTCTTTGTCGCCGTTGTGGCAAGGCAGACCACAAGGCGAACGCTTGCAACAGCAAGCCGCACTGCTCCGTATGTGCGGCAAGCGGCAAGACGGCGAACCATACCATGGGAGGTGCCAAGTGCAACCCCCCTGCAAAACGAGGCATAGCACAGGTCCAGGCCAAGCCTGTCAACGCCACCACCACTAAGCCGGTGGCAGAGGGTACCCTACAAATGGAGGAGTGATGTCAAGACACAATCAGAAAGTACTCCTCCAGGGGAATCTCAACCACTGTCGGGCGGCACAAGACCTGGTCGCTCAGACATTGGCCGAATGGGGTGCCGATGCGGGGGTGGTCGCGGAGCCCTACTTCGTGCCCCCTAATTGGCTAGGGGATTTGGATGGTTTGGTGGCCATAATTCCACGACCCTCTATGGACTCCCTGCCCCTGACGTCCTTGGAAAGGGGGTCGGGCTTTGTTGCCGCCGCTTGGGGAGAGAATGCGCTTTTAGGCGTATACTTCTTTCCTAACCGCTCACTGGCGGAATTCGAGCGATTTTTAGCTGCCCTCTCGGGGGTTTTGATGCGTTTGGCACCGAGGCAGGTGGTCGTCCTCGGCGACTTCAATGCGAAGTCAGTGGCGTGGGGCAATCCGTCCAACGACGCACGAGGCCGTGCTTTGGAGGCGTGGGCGGTTTCAGCCAACCTCTCCCTTCTCAATAGAGGGACAACGCACACGTGTGTGAGGCTGCACGGAGGGTCCGTGGTGGACTTAACCTTCGCCACCCCTGCACTTGCCGCCACCGTCGCGACATGGCAGGTCGAGCTCATGGAAACCCTATCCGACCACCGCTACATACGGATAGGGTTCTCTTCCCAGCGAGCACAGGGCACACAAGGTCGCACACCGTTCCCGAGGTGGGCTGTTACCCACCTGGACCGCCAGATGGCAGGCGAGGTCGCCTTAGTGCAGGACTGGTTCTGTCCACCGACCAGTTCTGATGTGGACGCAGCGGCCTTTCACATGCGGGACTTGTTGACCGAGGTGTGTGATTCGTCTATGCCTCGGTCCCGCCGGCCCCCGCCTAGGAAAGCGGTTTACTGGTGGTCTGCAGAGCTGGCCGATCTCCGACAGGGTTGCATGGCCGCCAGAAGAAACTATCAGCGCCTTCGGCGACGCCGCCAGAACCGGGATCTTCAGGGGGAGGCTCGGTATCACCTGCAATGGCAGGAGGCAAAGAAGGCGCTGAAGGCCGCCATTGGGGAAGCTAAGGACGCAGCCAGGTCGGAAATGTTGGAGGGACTCAATGCCGATCCGTGGGGGAGACCGTACAAAATGGTGCGCGACAAACTGCGCCCCATTGGTCCCCCACTAACGGAAACCCTTCCAACTTATCTCTTGGACAGGGTGGTTCAGGCGTTGTTCCCGTGCGCCACCGATGTCACCCCGCCAAGGATGAATCCCCCGTACGGGATAGGTCCATCGGAGGACATTCCCCTGCTGTCCTCGGAGGAGTTTGCTGACGCAGTGTCGTGCCTCAGCCAAAAAAAGACGGCCCCCGGCCCCGATAGGATACCAGCGCGAGTTCTGGCGATCGCCACCTCCCATTTGGAGGAACGGTTTCGGGATCTTTTCGACCGGTGTTTTGCTACCGGGAGGTTCCCGAAGCCATGGAAGGAGGGTTTGTTGGTCCTTCTTCGGAAGCATGGGCGCCCAGCCGACTCCCCGTCGGGATATAGGCCAATCGTCCTTTTGGATGAGGCGGGGAAGACCTTCGAGCGGATCATTGCAGCCCGCCTGAAGGATCATCTTGTCAGGATCGGCCCGGACCTGTCTAAGGCCCAATTCGGTTTCCGAGAGGGTCGGTCCACCATAGATGCCATCCATGGCCTAAAACACCTGTGCGGGGAGGCGAAGGAGAGAGGGCAGGGAGTGTTGGCGCTATCTTTTGATATCGCAAACGCGTTCAACTCCCTGCCTCACGCCGTAATTTTGGAGGCCCTGAGGTACCACAGGGTACCGCGATACCTGGCGGCGCTCCTGGCCGACTACCTACAGGACCGCGAGGTCCTGTTTAAAAGTAAGGACGGCAGTGTCAGGCATCGTCGAGTGGCCACTGGGGTTCCACAGGGGTCGGTCCTTGGGCCACTCCTGTGGAATATAGGTTACAACTGGGTTCTTCGGGGCGCCCTCCTCCCGGGCATGGGTATCTTCTGCTATGCAGACGATACCCTTGTCACTGCCCGGAGAAAGACATATGGGGAAGCGGCGCGCCTGGCTTCTGTCGGTGGTACGCTGGTTGCCAGCAGAATGGCTCGCCTGGGTCTAGGGGTGGCCCTGGAAAAGACCGAGGCCCTGTATTTTCCTGGCCCTCGTCAGCGTAAGCCCCCTGACGCGCACATTGTGGTGGCTGGCGTCAGGGTGAATGTTAAGGCCCAGATGAAATACTTGGACCTAATCCTGGACGCCAAGTGGGATTTCGGCCCACATTTTCGTGATCTTGCGACAAGGCTTCTCAAAGCGGCTAACGCCTTCTCGTGGCTCCTTCCTAACTTGGGGGGACCACGGGTCAGCTGCCGCCGCCTCTATGCCGGAGTCTTGCGCTCCATGGCGCTCTACGGAGCCCCAATATGGGCAGACGCCCTGTACAGAAGAGAGAACGTGTCCCTCCTGCGTAGGCCCCAACGGGCAATTGCGCAACGCATTGCGAGGGCCTACTGTACGGTGGGTCATGCAGCTGCATGCACTCTCGCCGGCACTCCCCCCTGGGAGCTAGAGGCAAGGGTCCTGGCCGCCGTATATCATCAGACGGCAGCCCGGAAAGCGCTCGGGGAGCGCTTGGCCCCAGAAGAACGCGGCGCCGTGCGGCGTGAGGCTTACGACGAAATGGTCCTCCATTGGCGGTCAGACCTCGTCAACGCCCGCTTCGGACGTCGCGTTACTGAAGTTGTGGGTCCAGTCCTTGAGACATGGCTGGAGCGTCGTCACGGGTTCTTGACCTTCCGTCTAGTGCAGGTGCTGTCCGGGCACGGGTGCTTCGGATCGTACCTGTACCGAATCGGGCGGGAGGAATCCTCTGCATGCCACCATTGTGGCGCGGTGGAAGACACGGCGCAGCACACCCTTGAGGTCTGCACTGCCTTCGAGGCGGAGCGCCGTGCCCTGCATGGGGTTGTTGGCCCGGACCTTTCGTTCGCGGGTGTGGTTAATGCCATGCTCGCGGACGATCGCGTCTGGCGGGCAGTGTCTCATTTCTGCGAGATCGTCATTTCGCAGAAGGAGACCTCGGAGCGCGAGCGGGAGGCTGACCCTTCCGCTCCATTGCTCCGCCGACGGCGGGCGGGTAGGGCGCGGACGGGAACCTCCGTAGCCAGATCTGCCCAGAGGGGGACGCAGAGGGCGGGGATGGGGGTCCCTCAGCCTTCATTGCACGCGTCTCCTTCCTTGCTGGGTGGGGGTGGTGTAGTGCCATGCACTGCCCCCGCTGTCCTCCTTCCTACATAGGGCGGAGGTCATGTCGGGCCCGCCACTAAGCGGGCAGTCGCCGGGGGCGTTATGGTGCTAAGACTTCGGTTGGACTCGTAACGCCGCCACTAAGGCGAAGGATGGCACCAGGTGTTTTGCCGGAGTAGTCGGAGCCTTTTTCAAGGCTCTGGAAGCCCGGACTCTTTCATCCTCAACCCCCTGGGGATGCAAGGCTGGCTCATAAATGAGTTTCACCTGACAAAAAAAAAAAAAAAAAAAAAAGGCAGTCGCTCCATATAAAATACGGTATTCAGCCGAATCCGGTAAGACTGGAAGCTGACCCCAACATAGTTGGGAAAAGGCTCGGGAGATGATGAATTAATTATTGTGTATTTGGTGACCTGGTTTACGAAATAGACCGTGTGTGTCCTACCATTCGGGGAATTTCCGTAGGGTTAATTATATTACCCTAGTACTTAATATTTATAATGTTGTGTAATTGGCCTACTTAGATTTATTTACTCTACTACCTACTTAAATAATTGTTCATAATAATAATTAATACAAACATTTTGTTTGTTCATTGCTTGTATATAATTCAAGTATTTGTAAATAGGTCGCGTATTCAGACCGGTTTTACGCTTATTAAAATACAGAAATTATTTTTTGGTATGAAAATTCATTGGAACGCAATACATAAATACATACATATAATCACGTGTCTTTCCCTTGTAGGGGTAGGCAAAGACCACTTCTTTCTACTTGCTACGATCCTTACACACTTGTTTCGCTTTGTCAACTTTCATAATTCCCTTCATACATGTTGTTCGGTTTATGGTACTCTTGACCAGGCCTTTCTTCATTCACACTCGCCTTATACACTTTTTTCGTCAATCGTTCTTCATTCATTCTCTCGACATAGCCAAACCATCTCAGCATACTTTTCTTAATTTTTGTCTCAACATCCACCATCTGACATACTTCATCCACCTTACCATCCATTCCTCCTCTTACATTCAACGTAGCGAAGCGGCTCTCCGTGGGCCACTTTTCGCCCCCGCGAGAAACGAGACGTGATGGGTGGCATTTCTAAATAGACGTTTAGAAATGTTGGTTAATTTGGTAGGTTAACAATCGTATCGGTTTTAGCTGAGATAGAAAACATAATACCCGTTATGTTTTCAATTACTTATTGAAATTATAATTTTGTGGATGCAAAATAACAACAATAATAATTAAACAGATCAGATCAAAGATCATGAAAATCGGCCCGAAATTTTTTACTTATAAAATGGTGTAACTAACCAAACTTTATATTAGATCAATCGTTTGTTAACCTATCGAATCAAGTAAATAAATAAAATATTTACATGTACTATATGTTTAAAGTAAAGGCTACAAATATAGCTAGCTTCTGCGTTTCAATATATTTTTGATGAAGCCTCTGAATTTTAATTATATCCCTATCATTTCCGTATCGCTGATAACAATGATATTATCCTCAATATACATTTGCAACTCAAACGTGACTTTCATGATTTTCCTTAACCGTCTGCTCAAATTACTATCTCATTTAGTTCACTTGAGATAAAATCTTTTGGGTTAAGATCTAGTCCTCGACAATCAGTTGGCCTTTACTGAATAATTTGGACAACGCGAAATATATCACGAGATTCAGTACATTGCCGTCTATGACCGATCACTTATGATGACATAGTGCCGCGGCCCCGCAATGTTCTGCAACTTGCACGATATTCTCGCATCGCCTAAATCAGGCCTATACGATGGCCCTTAAGAGTTCGCTGGTAAAGTGACGTACAAACGTAAGGGTTTAAGTTTTGTTGTTGATAAGAACGGAATAGTTTATATTACTGTAACTATTGAAGGGCGAGATTAAGGCTTTCTGATAACATAAAACGAAGATAGACCGGAATGTTGAAAAGCATGTTTAAATCAATCACGTGAGTGCGTATTGGGAATAGTAAAAAAGAAAACTGAATCCAAAATTTACTGATTTCAATTTTTTTTTAACCAGTAGTTAATAAACCTACCAAAACAAAATGTCATCCTTATTTCTATCTATATATCTACTAAAAAAAGCCACCTAAATGTTGACGATATTTTCACATGTATAGGCGAACTGTAATAAGCTGTTTCCATGTGACAAAAAATTAAATTTGATTTACCTTATTTATTATAGTTTTAGGGTTTTGACATTCTTCAGAATAACCATACCCATTATGATCAATCTTCATTCCTTTCTAATAATTATTTTAATATTTGTCCACAGAAGTAAAGTAGCAGCCCTACTCCTGGACAAGCACCTCCAGATCAACGGGATCTCGATGGGCGAGGTGATGCGAGAGAGGCAGAGCATGCAGATGCAGCCTATGGCCAGCAGTAAGATGAAAAGAGAGAGGAAAGCGGCAAGGACGCTGGGGATCATCATGTCAGCGTTTCTGGCGTGCTGGTTGCCGTTCTTTTTATGGTATGTTTATTTTAACGTACAGGAATGCTTAAGTATAAAAAACAGAAAATCGTAAATAACCATTTTTTGCTAGTCTTGATGTCAAACAAAGTTGTTGATAAACGAAACATTATTTAATAAAAAAAAAAGTTTATGAAGTTTTTAGGCCTAGTTGACCGAAAAACCGGCCAAGTGCGAGTCGGACTCGCGCATTAAGGGTTCCGTACCACCAAAACATGATACGATGCTTCTATTACGAAACGCCTGACATTTATAACATATCAATTTGTTTAACTGTGTGCAATGTCTTTATAAATTATAAGGCAATTCGTTTGCGGTTTGAATACATCAATGCAATAGGGACCCCTCTTAGATTTTAAGTTTTCAATGATTTTAGTATTTGTTGTGATAGCGGCCATAGTAACAAGTATTTTGTGTAAATTTCAGCTGTCTAACTTTTACCGTTTGGTCTGTAGAGGCCTGTGACAAACAGACAGACAGACATCGTAGGCTTAGTAACAGGGTCCCGTTTGTACCCTTTGGGTACGGAACCCTAAAAAAGGAACTGGCAAATGGTTTTATAGCATCATGTCCAAAACCGTTTATCACATTAATAATTGGATTGTTATGCCCTTAATCAGTGTAACGAAATAAAGCGTTATCATCAGTTTCTTTATTTGAAGCTCTATGCATATCATTTTTGCCACCGAACGTTAAGTCGATCAGTCAATCACCCAACAGACCTTGTTTTAAACCAACTTAACTAAAAAACGAGACTGCTATATCATATGAAATCTCTTGCCTCAAAACAGACTTATATTTCTAAAATCTTATTTATTTACTAGCTGTGCCTGCGACTTCGTTCGCGTGGATAACGAAACTTATTAATGAGTTTTTAACCGCAAAATTAAGTTTATTTTTTATTGTTTATAGGTACTTTTCCGGGATAATAACTACCCAGTGTGGTGCCCAGGATAATAAAGAATAATTATACCAAATTTCATCGTAATCGAACCTGTAGTTTTTGCGTGATACCTGAACAAACAGACAGACAGACAAAATTTTTTTTTTTTCACATTTTTGGGTCCGTAGTCGGTCTAGTAACACCCCCCGCCATTAATTTTTTTGATATTTTCAATGTACAGAATTTTCACTTCTACAGATTTATTATAAGTATAGTATTTATTTATTTGCAATATTTATCACCATTACAGATAGTCCAATGCGATGCTATGCAATAAACTAGGAACATTAAACATATTCACCAATATATGTTTTTTCCAATTTCCATTATTTCTTCAACAGGTACATAATAACAGCACTCTGCGGGGACGCGTGCCCCTCCCCCCCACCGGTGGTCGCCGCTGTCTTCTGGGTCGGCTACTTCAACTCGGCCCTCAACCCCCTCATCTATGCTTACTTCAACAGGGACTTCAGAGCCGCTTTCCGGAAGACTCTGGATTCTTGTTGCAGGTATTTTAAGAAGATATATTTTAGAGCATTATAACCTATTTGTCTTCCGTTGAGAGTCAATTTCTTTAAAATATTCGCTATTAACATAGTTAAATTCAGGTGATCTTAAAAACATATCATTTTTGCAAGACAGAAATGTAACTTTTTTTTCTGTACAATAAGAATATTAAACTAAAAAGAACGCTAACTGAACTTTAAAACATATTTTTTTATTTATTTAACATGAAATGAGCTACAACTCACCAAATAAAAAAGGCAGTCCTGATAGAGTGGAGATCTTGGTAATAATATACAACTAATTTCAAATACTTTTTTTTTCTATCCAGGTCACTGTGTGGTGAAGTAGCCCGCCGCTTCTGCTGCCAGCGCCCGCGCCGAGACCAGCCCCATTCAAACGCGTCATCCGACATCCACATGAACAACTGCGTCAAATCCACATCAGCTGACGTGTTGAGGGCTCATCAAGCATCCTGCTCAAGGCCAGAAGACATTATGCTTGAGACTTAATACTTCAAACGCGATATTCAACATCCATGTGGACAACTGCGTCAAATCAACATCAGCTGACGTGTTGAGGGCTCACCAAGCATCCTGCTCAAGGCCTGAAGACATTATGCTTGAGACTTAAGATTTACGCGTTTGACATTCCAATGAGCCATTCTACATCCATGTGGACAACTGCGTCAAATCAACATCAGCTGACGTGTTGAGGGCTCATCAAGCATCCTGCTCAAGGCCAGAAGACATTATGCTTGAGACTTAAGACTTACGCGTTTGACATTCCAATGAGCCATTCTACATCCATGTGGACAACTGCGTCAAATCCACATCAGCGGATGTGTTTAAGGCTCACCAAGCCAGTCGTTAATCTATTTAAAGTCAGAAGATATAGAGTTTGAGACATAAGACTTTAAATTCTATTTCGGTCACCGGTGCCCGATAAACAAAAGGTTTTTGTTGATAGGTCACGGGTGACCGAAGACTCATGACGACAAGTTATCAGTGTCAACAGTCAATGTGTTAAAGACTCAATATTGTAAATCTAAATGTTTAAAAATTAGGGTATATTAAGTGAGTGTGTAAGAACGTGAATTCTTATATATTTAAGCAATATTGTGTTTTATGTGCCATTTATTTTAAGTAGTCCGATACTACAACAACTGCCTCGTTGGCCTAGTGGCGCTAAGCGCGACTGCTACGCTAGAGGTCTTGGGTTCGATTCCCAAGTCGACCAAGGTGTTATTGGGTTTTTCTATGAAATTCTCAGTAGCAGGTCGGAGTTTGGATTTGTGCCCGGTTAGTGGCAATAGGCTCGCCTCCTATTACATGGGACCTAAACATACCGGCGAACTGTGGGTGTGTACATTGGTACACCTCTGCCTAACCCTTCGGGAATACAGGCGTGATGGTATGTTATGTTTAGTCTGATACTAAATCTTGGTTTTAATTTTCTAATTTAGTTTAATAGGCTAAAGCTTCTTGTTTTCAGTAGACTTGCGTGGATACCAATTAGCATAACCTTTTCAAAATAAATAACTTAAATATCTTCAACCTGTTACGTTAAAATTCAAACTCTGAGTTAAAATTATCCATGTATGGATTATGGATTTCCAGTTACAGAGTCCAAAAATACAATTTCAATCAAAAGTTTCACAAAAAAGGTTTTAAGTAAATTCACTGAATGTGAAGGTTTTCCACGTGACCGTACATTGGGATGTTTCCTTTTTAGAAGTTATTTACGTTTGATAGTAACATTTTGGACGTCTAAGAAACATGGGTCAGGGTTTTTCAATTCCATACAATTTGTGTTACCGGAGTATCACATCTGATATCCATAGGGAAATCAAATTCAATAACATAAGTATCTAAACGAATTTATAAAGAAAACATATTTCTGTGTTTTTTATACAAATGTTTTCTTATATTTGTATATTTGTATTTTTCACACACTAAATTGTCAAACCCTGGCCTGTAAAATTAAATAAATATCAGTAGAAAAAGGGTAATAGTAAGTTTGTTACTACATACTCGTTCTATCTCACTCCCTCATACACAATTTCTAAGGGAGTAAGCAAGACAGAGCTATATCATGTATTGTCAGCTTAAAAAATAAAAAAGTTATTTTTGCAAATGGTAACAACTAGAAAAGGTTGTGAAGAAGGTAATTAATTTAGTATGGTTGTGATATGTTCTGTTATAAATAAAGATATATTTTAATTTATTGTTTTGGAGACCAAAGAGTTATTATCCAAAATATATAAGCAGAAAACGCTTAACTATTAGTGGTTTTAAACCGTTTAAATTAGTTAGGCCAGGCTGTAAAAATATTAGGTCACTTCTGGCCGAATGCTTTTCTTTTGCCTGTTTTTGAAATCATTCGCAAAAATATTAGAAAAATATATTTTGACTTTATCTATATGATGTGTATAGAAAAGTATAATGCCGGTATGTTAAATTAAGGGTTTAAATATACTGAGGGTATAAGCTTAAAATAACTAAGTATTAATATCTGCAGTCACTTAACGTAAAATTTTACGCAGCTTAGTATATATTTTTCAAGAATTACTTATAAGAATAAATTTATGAAAGAGTAGAGATGGACTATTTCGAAACGGGTTTTTTTTGGAGTGGTTTTTATTTTTGAGACAAAACCGTTCAAATCAATATGGCAATATTAACACTAACTTCAAATACTGATACAAGCTTAGTAAGGATTTTTGAAGTAATAAAAAACTTAATGCATGTGGGTGTGTGGCAGCTTGACAAAATAAGTAAGAACAGTACCAACAGTATATACATTATTCAGTACCCATCCTTGTCAAGTTAAGCTCCATTATACTTAAAAACTTCGAACACATGCAAAACTTCATACTCACAAGATTATGTCCCATACCATCCTCTTTGGTATAATATTTTATGGATGACGTAATCACTTACATATTCCAAGTACCATTTTTACCCTTCGAGGTATCTCAATAAAGTTGGGGTAGGGTGTGGTCAGGTTTTGAGGGAAAATAGGGACGTTAGAAATAAAATTAAGAGGTGAAGTAACAACTGGTAGCTATCAGGAAGATCATTAAAAATGTTGGAATTTATCTGACGTTCTTAAGGTCTATATAAGGCCGTAATATGTTTTTAGACTTTCGGTCACCTAATAGAAAAATGACAGCGACGAAAAGAAATCCAGTTGAACAACCTTTTAAATACAGTAAATGATATTACAAGCATCGATAATGTTTTGCGTAAGAAAAGAGTTATACATGTATATAAACATACCGAAAACGTAAAGATTTTTCCAAAAGACACGTGAAATCAAAAATAACAAAGAAATAATTGTTACAAATGAAAAATGGTACACGATGAAAATCCCACATGACAACGACCGAGCCATACAAATATTCCTTACATAAAAATCACCTTACCAACAAGATTAATTACACCAGACAAAGGCACAAAACGTCCCGATATCAGTCAGTAAAAACAAGAAAATGTCCGGGGAAAGCAAGAGACATACTCGCCCTAATCGACAGATGACTCAGGGAATACCTTCACGAAATACCAAATAGGTGACATTATTAAACAGACCTTTTGCCCTGTTCCAAATTATGTACCGATGTAGTTTATATACTGGTTTTATTAGAATTTGTAGAGTATTGGAATTTGGTGAGATTCCTTCGTAAATTAACGGTTGGAAATCTTAGAATTTATTGTAAAGTGGTAATTCTTAAAATAATATTACTTTAATGGAGCACACAGTTTTGAGTGTTTTTATTTTGAGTAGATAGTAGAGAATTGGGAATCTTAATGATACCCTTAGGAGGTTTATTCGTTGGCAATGTCAGAATATTTTTTTACATTAAGTAATTCACTCAAAAAATTAAAAAAAAAATATCGTTTTACAGAAAACATCCTTTTCTTTTGTATTGAACTCAAGAAATTTGCAAAAAAAGAGGTATAAACATAGGTCTGTACTGTCACTCTCCTACTAATTGCTTATAAACCAAACAACCAAAACAAAACCCAAATCACAATTTTCTACAAGAATAAATCAATTTAATAACGTTGGAATATTTATCAAGGCGTGACGCCGCGTTAAAATTAATAGTCCGGGTGAGTGCTGTAATGAAAATTCCCTCCGCGCCACTCCACTGCACTTTACAGGACCATTATCTATTTTAAAAGCAGCTGCTCAGGTCACATTGCTCTTTAAATAGCTGGATACACTCATAAATGGAAAAATTAATGTCGTGTTACCGTTATGGGGTTGTAAAGTTCTTTGTGTATTAAAGGATATTTTTGGGGGTATTATCTGAGCGTTCCCAAGTCATACAATCCCCTTACGTCATATACAGGGTGTCCGGTAAATAGTCCGACAAACTGTGGTGGCTGATACCTTAGGTCAGGTCCTATCAAATGAACACAGCATATGTTCCCCGAAAAGTTACAGGTTTCGAGTTACAGTCGATTTTCGTAAATTTTAGATTTTTCTACCTTGCATCAGACTTTTCCATTTTTCTTGCTGATTAATAGCTTTCGTAATACTTTTGGTACATCAAATTAATCTTGAATAGTTACTCTACGCTTTAGTAAGTCTCATATTTATCTAAAAGAAGAATGTATTGACAAAAAAGCCACTCGCTTCACAATTTTCACTTTTCGTTTTTCTTACTGCTTAACTTTGAACTGTAGTGGTGAAAAATAAATGTATGTAGGAGTTTTGTACAACACTCTTAAAAACTTGCTTGAATATTGGTGATTTTGGGAAGGTACAATACTTGCGTATTTTCCTTACAAAATTTGACAATTAAGCTGCTGAAGTACACATGGGCTTATTTGTTGAAATATTACTAATGTAAATCTGAGGAAATATGGAGACGTAACTTAACGCGGATCGTCATTATCCACTGAAATAAGGTTTTTCTTCTAGCAACTTACTAGTTACACAAAATAATTGTGGCCAATTACAATTTGGAAGATATGGAAATGAAAAAAAAAATGCTCTGTTAATTTTTTTGCAAAGTTACGGAACCCTTCGTTAGCATGTCCATCTTCAACTTGACCGGTTTCTTAGAAGACCCACTCTCCGTAAATACATTCTAGGCAAGTTGAAGATACAATACGGTTTGGGAAAATGGGTGCTTAGTGCAGTGCTAGAGCCTCCTCTAATGGGGGATACTAGGGCAGATGGATTGGGCGTCCAAAACCAGCTATTTCATTGTTGTTGCATGAAAAATAAAGTGTTATAAAATCGATTCACCTAGTAAGAAACTACTGAAGGAACCTTTTCCTTCAAAGGAAAGTAAGGTAAAGGTAAAGTAAGTTACATTTAACTTTACACTAAAGCATGTTTTAATCTGGCATAGAGAGTTAATGGCGAGAAGAAAATACCTAATTTCATTGTACAAGGACGATCCGCGTTAAGTTACGACTCATTTTTAATCAGATTTACATTAGTAATATTTCAACAAATAAGCCCATGTGTACTTCAGCAGCTTGTTTTGTCAAATTTTGTAAGGAAAATACGCAAGTATTGTACCTTCCCAATATCACCAATATTCAAACAAGTTTTTAAGATTGTTGTACAAAACTCCTACATACATTTATTTTTCACCACTACAGTTCAAAGTTAAGCAGTAAGAAAAACGAAAAGTGAAAATTGTGAAGCGAGTGGCTTTTTTGTCAATACATTCTTCTTTTAGATAAATATGAGACTTCTAAAGCGTAGAGTAACTATTCAAGATTAATTTGATGTACCAAAAGTATTACGAAAGCTATTAATCAGCAAGAAAAATGGAAAAGTCTGAAGCAAGGTAGAAAAATCTAAAATTTCCGAAAATCGATTGTAACTCGAAACCTGTAACTTTTCGGGGAACATATGTTGTGTTCATTTGATAGGACCTGACCTAAGGTATCAGCCACCACAGTTTGTCGGACTATTTACCGGACACCCTGTATATATGTTATACATGTAATTTTTTAGGTTATCCATTTTACTAAACGATTCGAAAATCTAACTATTGATCGACAATAGGCAGATTTTACTAAACCCTACTAACCTCATGTTTGTGAGTATACCCAGTAAATTTTTCGAATTTTGACGTCATGTTAAACTAAAATAAACCTTCAAAAAGTATTTTTGAATACTTAACGACAGGGCAAAGTATAATTTACCATAAAATCTTAATCAGAATTTCAAAATTTTCCTTCTAAAATTTACGCTGTATACTTGTAGGTGCAAACGAAATTCCAAAGTTTCCTTACTCGCATGGCAGTGTCGATGGCATCTGTTACGTTTCCGGACGAAAATAGGAATTCTTCTAAAGCTTTGTATCCATGTGAATACAATTCTTAAGCTTTGTAGTGCAAGAACATTACTCTGTAAAACGGGAAAAGTCTGCCCGTGACTATGATACCTGCAAAGTTGTGGAAACGTCGGAAACTAAAATAAAAAATAAACCGCGATATAATCTACAAAAGTATTTATACTTTTCATTTCCATGGCAACCCTAACAACATTTAGAATGTTGTTGGGGCTGCATCGCTTTTGTAGTGCATCCGGCATGCTTGCGGAGACTAAGGTTTATGGTTTCCATGCCATCATACGCAAGCGACTCTCATCGCTGCTAAACAGAGTAGGTACGGGGGAGCAGAAACAGCATCCTAAAAGTCATTGCAAAGAAACAGGATTCAAATATCCCGAAAACTTTTATTAGTGTACACATTTTATAACCCCCTCTTTCATAATTTATGGACACTGTCTGAAATAAAGCTTATTATTATTATTTTACATTCTCTAAACTTCAATCTAAGTCCAAAAGTAAGTATTGTTTGAAGTTTTTCCATCGAAAAACCCGTATAAGTACTTAAACGAAACTCAAATGAAATACCGAAGTTTCCTTATCCGCATTTCGCACGGCAGTGTCGGTGGCATCCGGTACGCTTCCGGATAAAAGAGAGTAATTCTTTGATGGCTTTGTGAGCATGTGTTTATTTCCTTTTGTTCTGTAAAGCCTTGTGTTTGAGATTTATCATATTCAGTTTGCTAAACGATGTTTGTCCTTTAAGGTTTTTTTTGTTCATTATTTCAGTAAGGGCCCAAATTGTGACGTAAACAATACAAACGTTTGTTTTCGTAGTTATATTAACTTCTTAAGATCCTTTTTGATATAAAACTCCTGTTTTCTTTATTATGTGAACCAATTCAGTTCTTATTAAATTAATATTCTTAATATTAAAATCAAATAGTAAAGGTCAAAAAACCTTAAAAATGCTTGCTATAAATTCTTCATTTATATCATTTGACCTCCAAATGAGCAAACCGTAATAAAAGATAAAAAAGACAAGCGATGCCAAAAAAGGTTTCAATTTGAAACGAGACCTACAGATTAGAGGGATTTATTGTCGAAACCTTTGAAATCTTTGATCTTTACCGCCGTGTTTATTTAGGCGAGTACTTCGAATTGGCTGGAAGCTGGGACTAACCGCGACCAATCAACAAAGTGCTTCGGACTTCTGATAAAGTATTTGCAATTCAAAGCTTTGCGCTGTCATTTGTTTTTATTGCTTGGTTTGAATAAAAAAGAGTAAAAAAACTAATTTTATTGAAGGATTTTAAACATCGATGTATATCAAAATGTATCTTTACCGTGTATGTATTTTACGTTAAGTGACTGTGGATTATATACCCTATAAAACGGACATACCTAACATAAAGCTTGATAAAGCGTCAGGAATTGAAATCGGAATTTAATATAGAACGCATTTCATCCACGCAAAATGCTTAGATTTACATTATACTTGAGAAAATACATGATAATAATATGAAGGTATTAGTTAATATGTAATTTCATTCACGTATAAAGACGAAAAGCTAACAACGTTAAAACGCTATAAAAAATTAAATTACATAATGATGAGATCCTACTAAATCAAAATATTTTGTCATTAGCATAAAATGCTTTATAAAACATGTTTAGTAAAATGCGAAAGTACAACAAGACTAGACAATATAAAAACCAGCATGTATTATTTTATTCTAATTTCAAAATATTGAAGTGATAAAAATGAGTGTAAATAAAATTGAGCAATTAAAAAAGTAATAAATGTATTTATTTATTTAAAATTAATTATTGTAAAAAAAATTAGTATTATCATATTAAGATAAATTGTATTTGAATGTTTGTAAATTTGTTATTTGATTAAATAAAAGTATTCCGAAGGGTGGTTTATGTTTTTATACGTTTTGTGTACTTTTTTACATTGGGTAAATTTTTATCGGCGTAAGATTTTCAAAGGATTCTTTAGTGAGACTTGAAAATGTACGATATTTTTTTTCTGATATCTATCGAATTTAGGCTGTTGAATAAGTTTTACTAATTATATTATCATGGAAAATCATCATATTATTGTAAATATATCATTATAAGCCACCCTTTAAGATAATAAATTGACATAAAATGTGAATTTAAAATGTAACATATCTGTAATATGGCAATAATGTGCCAAAGTTAGAGCAATTGCTTTACGTGTCCTGTACATAGTACCTTATACCATATAGAACCCTATTTTGTGATGTATGTACATTGTGTTCACTTATGTGTATATTTGGATAAATTCGATGTATCGTAGGTATTTGTGTCATCGTGTGCAAATATTTTGAACAATTAATAATAAAATATGCAATAAAATACTTTTTTTTTTATTTAGTTATGGATATTAAATATTCGAATACTTTTTTTGTTCTATCGTTTGATAAAGTATTTATTTATTATTCCTATTTAAATTTTAATAAAGGCATAATTATTGTACTTTTATTTATTACATGAAGTGAAATTAATTTATATATGAATTATTTTTTTTATTAATAAAATTAAAATATTCGCACACGATGCATACTAAATGTAGATAGTTTAGTGTTGTACTAAATTCCATGTCACGGGTATTAAAAATAAATATTTTATTTATTGTTAGTTAGATATAACAACAGCTTGTATATAGTAGAAATAATAATTGTATTAGTAAAATAAATTCATTATTATGCGTGGCGTTCGTGTTTTAATTTTGATCCCACAATTAAACTATTCACGATAAAAATGAGAGAAAACTCTAAACGATCTCTAGATCAAAAACATGTCTTCTACTAGCTTAAAAAATAATCAGTGTGCATATCTTTCATTCAGAATAAGTAAAAACACGTACAAAGAGAAAAATATGAAATGAAAATAATATTTCCAGTTAACTTTAATAAAAGTGAAGCAACTATACAAAATGCGCGCCAGAGGGGAGAATAAGGCTTCTAGTTGCAACTTATACCGCAAACATGTTCATACAGAAATTCCACATCATGTTTACCACTATCTGAGTTCATTTCCACAAGACTAAATAGTATAAAAACAAAAATGTTTAGTATAATTTGATTCAAATATAATTATGGCAAAAAACTAAAATTTATCGTTAATTCTCAATTTTGATTTATAAAAGTGATAAAATTGAGTGTGAACCAATTGAGCAATTGAAAAATAATAAAAAATATTTATTTATTTGAAATGGATTAGTTTAATAAAATATAGTTATTATTAATACTTAAATGAATAATATTTTAATTTGTTTTGTCAGATTACATAAATTTATTTTGAAGTAATAGATTAATATAAAGTGAATCTAATACTACCACTAATAGTAATTGCACGCCAGGGAGGGTAAGGTTTCTATGCAGTTTCATAATACGGGCCTTCTTAACCCGACGATGCTACATACATGTTGGGAATGGTAAAACAGGTATAAAAGGCCAGTTCAATGAGAAATTCCGCAACATATTAACCGCTATCCATTTGAATAGAAACAGTATTGCTAATGTTGTAAAATTGATATTTGCTATGCCATGTATGTATGGATATTTATATATGATTTAAGAGATAAATAATAACAGTAACTTAGAGCAATCAATCCGGTCTTATGCAAGTCTTTAATCTCTGTAGCCAAGTTTTTTTTTTACAAACCTTAACGATGATATAAATCGCTTAACTGAAGATAAATATATGGAAATAACATTTCATTTCGGTAAGTCACTTGACTTAAACTTGTCACTATTACTAGATTTTTACAACAAGGTCACTTACCTAAGAACACAGGTACACAACACCTGCCGGAGCTGCGCCGAGAATGCTTAGCGATCCCGCGGCTCCAGCAAATGCGAGAACGGGACCGGGGTGTTTTTGGTTGAACACATTAGATTTTCACCACGTCGAAAACAAAAAAAAAGAGAAGTACACAATAACAATTCTGTTCCTCGTCACACTAACAAAACACTACACATTCACAATTTTCAGAACAATATTTTAACACTTAATTAGCCACATTATACTGAGCAAGTTTCTTTTTGAACACATTAAATGAGTTAACATTTTTGATGGTTGAGGGTATTTTGTTATAATTATAAATCTGTGCTCCTTCAAAAGTGATCATCGACTTGCCAGAAAGTACGGGGCTTGGGTAGAACGAGAAAACTAGCTCGGCGCGTACTACAATTGGTACCTTGTTTATGATTAGTGAAAGAAATAGGAAGGACATTCCTATTTAATGTTTATTATCACTACTACACACATTTCTACAAGCCCTGATATGTAAGTAGGCGGGCAGACTTGCATAAGATTTCTCCAAAATTTCAAGTAAAAGTACTAACATTCACAAAGACAATATTTCACGAAAAATTAACGTGAAAAGTCTAAAATATTTGATCCTTCTATCCCCACACTACCCAACTTCCAAATTAATATAGGTCATGCGCACAAAGCATAAGTAAATAATTACAACAACGATCAAAACACAAAGAGAATTCAAACATTTGCAACAGAACCTAATACCAGCATTTCATCAGTTAAAGTAGTAATAATTGCAAGCGTTTCACTAGAATAGGGTAGACGACTAGGTATGAAAAGTCAAAAATTATTTAGTCCGCCATTTAGATAATCAAAATATAATAGACACGTATTTTTTCTTTTACCAAATCAACAAAAAAAAATACCAAGATAAACTTAGACGTGACGTCACGCAAGAATTGTACTCGTATTGTAATCGAATTGTATCTTCATAATTCTTTATTTATGGGACAAAAGAACAAATACAGTCATGTTTAATATTTTTTTATTATCTAAAAGATGGACATAAAAATAAAGAGTAATCATCATCCCTATTCGGTGCAGTACAAATAAATAAGGAATCCAATGAAACGTTACTTAGTTTCAAGCCAATATGCAAAGTTAAATCAAAGCTAGCTTCTCCTTTTTTAAACTGGTATTGGATTTCTGCATGTTTTATGGTAGCTCGTAATTAAAAATGTTGGGAATTCTTTTCGGTTTTTCTAGAGCAGCTATTTTTCAAATATGTACTTCAAATTGGATATATCCATATTTCAGGACGTACGTATGATTTCATTTGATATAGCTGCATTGATTTGCAATGCCTGCAAAACGTAAAAATAAGCAAGTACAGTCACGAACAAAAACATGTATACACATAGCGAAATAGTAAAACAAAAGCGAGTTTATTTTGTTGAAATTGAAAAAAAAAGATATGTAGGTACTACATGTACATGATTAAGGAACTGTTTTAAATATTGTTTTATTTATTGTATACTAATCTAGAATTGAAGAGCTTATCAACAAAAAATTGCTTAGTTTATACATATTTTTGCTCGTGATTTTAAAAACTGCCTCGTTGGCCTAGTGGTTCTAAGCGCGACTGCTACGCTAGAGGTCTTGGGTTCGATTCCCAAGTCGACCAAGGTGTTATTGGGTTTTTCTATGAAATTCTCAGTAGCAGGTCGGTTTTGGATTTGTGCCCGGTTAATGGCAATAGGCTCGCCCCCTATTACATGGGACCTAAACATACCGGCGAACTGTGGGTGTACATTGGTACACCTCTGCCTAACCCATCATACAGGCTAGATGGAGAGAGAGGATACAGGCCTGATGGTATGTATGTTTTATGTATGTTTATTTTAAAAACCTATACCATGCTATACCACAAGTGCTGTAGCTATTTAATAGGGTTTAGAGCAATGTATGTGGCGTTGTCCTCATTTATTTTTATTAAATAATCTGACCTAATATTTATACATAGCTTATAAACCCTTTAAATTAATAAGAAAATTATAAAATAAATGAGAAAATTCACCAGACTCTTTAATGGAAGTTTTCACTACAGTATAATTGTGTTATAAAGTTATTACAAACCGATTATATGGAAAACTTGGGGCTAAATCACTTTGAGTTTCAAAGTTTAGAGAAAGATCTAATTTTAGTTCAGTTTAGAATTAGGTTACTATAGAAGAATACTTTTTTTAAATAGATAATGGTCGTCAAGTAGTATAATTACCTAAAGTTTTTATTTAATCTGTAAAGGAAGGAAAGCTTTTCTATGTGACGTCAGTAAATTATCTTTCCTGTATGAGAAAAATTATTTGCCCAGCAGTGGGACTCCACCACTGGGTTAACAGATATTACCCAACAGAACATAATTTATATTTAGAAAATTCACTTAACTACGCTTCATAATATTAAAATTTAAAATAATAATTAAAGCCTATGAACGTCCCACTGCTGGGCACAGACCACTTCCCATAGAGAGAAGACACGGGTTAGCTTCCCTTAACACTGTTTATTTATTTTAAGTCCACCTAACCAATAGTTATATAAATTCTATTTATACATCAAAAGGAACATAATACAATAATCCCAGACTCCTAACTCCTATATCGAGACAGCACAATCGAAAAGTAATCAAAGTGGATCCAAACCTGGATTGTTCGAGACAAGACTGGTTTACACAATGCGAGAATTACCTGCGAGTTGCAGTACATTGCTGTTTAAGACCGATCACTTATAACACCGTACCTGCTTCGCCCGGCAATGTACCGCAATTTGCAATATTTCTCGCCTTATTTTTCTACTTCAGAGATTAGAAGATATTACTTGATTGTTTTTACTTATCCTCTTACAGCGGGTGAGCGGAGGCTTAAGCGCTATCAATCATCAACAGGCTATTATTATTTTGGAGTAACCTTTAGAGATTTAAAACCGACTTTTTTTACATTTTGAGGACGACTTTAAGCGACTGTGATTGGTTTTAAATTCCTTTAATGTTTTTGTTTTAATGAGATTGCCGTTAAGTTTGAATGAAGTTGATGAATATTTAAAATCTAATAAGATTCTCTGGACAGTTCTATTTTGCTGCAATTGTATATTGCGCTTAAGATTTCATTGATTATGTAACAGAATCTGTCTGAATCAGACAATTATGACTTAAATCACTACAAAATAGTAAAAGTTAAATAAATAATTGACGAGATTTGTCTTAAGATCAAATATATAAATGATTCGTGTATTTAAGGTCCCGACGTTTCGACACCTTTGCAGGTATCATGGTCACGTGGGCAGACTGAGACGGTTTTCGTCTTGACGGTGGATGTCGCAATAAAATCCGTAAAAGTAGTTTTATTTCAATGTCTATCATTCGCGTAAACCTCAGAACTCAATATGACGTGTATATTAATCCAAATAACTGAATTTATACAGGATATACTCCAGTACAATATTCATATAGATTAATATGATAATTAAATTTCACAGTTAAGTTGCCTGCTTTAATTTAAAGCAATATATTTACATATAAGGTTACCCTTAGTATAGGTAATTACCATGATTTGAAAAAAAAAATATGTTACATAATAAAAAAAAATCATATCAACATTCCCCAAAACGTTCTTTAAAATATGCTTTCATTAAATAAAGCTGTTTACATCCATACACTTCCGTACCCTTTGCGACATACTCACAAAATCATAAACATGAACGAGTAAAGGAAAACCGTTTAAACAAACTACCTGTGTTGATAACAATGCCATAAAAATTAAATGCACCGCTGACCTTAGAGACTGCTAAATGTTTGTCAAGACTTCAGGGTTAAGAAAACAAGTGTGTATTTAGGAATGTTGCATGGAGAGCAACTTTTAGTGGCCCAACTGTTGCATCGAAATTTTATTTAATCGTAACTGTTATAAATTAAATCATAATTATTTCATAGATTTCTATATTTTTACTAATCACAATTTTTTTTTTCTTTTTACAATATTTTAATTAACTTGCAATGTATGTATGTTTATCCGGGTGGAATATTGCAACTTAATTTTGTTATGTCGATTGTTATCGGAAGATTTGACCAGCTATAAGATTTTTAAATTAGGTTTATTTGTACGTTGAAATGATCGTTGTTAAGTGTCGTCCGCAATTTATACACATAACGTTATTAATGAAGTCTTGCATCTTAAGTACTTTACATACCTATAGCTATGAAAGGATGGACCTATCTTATGGCTACGTAAGATTCTTATAAATAGGAATCTTCTCTCTCTCTTATATTATACAGGGTGTCCGGTAAATAGTCCGACAAACTGTGGTGGCTGAAACCTTAGGTCAGGTCCTATAAAATAAACACAACATATGTTCCCCGAAAAGTTACAGGTTTCGAGTTACAATTGATTTTCGGAAATTTTAGAATTTTCTACCTTGCATCAGACTTTTCCATTTTTCTTGCTGATTAATAGCTTTCGTAATACTTTTTGTACATCAAATTAATCTTGAATAGTTACTCTACGCTTTAGTAAGTCTCAAATTTATCTAAAAGAAGAATGTATTGACAAAAAAGCCATTCGCTTAACAATTTTCACTTTTCGATTTTCTTACTGCTCAACTTTGAACTGCAGTGGTGAAATATAAATGTATGTAGGAATTTTGTACAACAATCTTAAAAACTTGCTTGAATATTGGTGATTTTGGGAAGGTACAATACTTGCGTATTTTCCTTACAAAATTTGACAAAACAAGCTGCTGAAGTACACATGGGCTTATTTGTTGAAATATTACTAATGTAAATCTGAGGAAAAATGAGACGTAACTTAACACGGATCGTCGTTGTAAAATGAAATTAGGTATTTTCTTCTCGCCATTAACTCTCTATGCCAGATTAAAACATGTTTTAGTGTAAAGATACCTTTTCCTTCAGTACTTTCTCACTAGATGAATAGATTTTATAACACTTTATTTTTCATGCAACAACAATGAAATAGCTGGTTTTGGACGCCCAATCCATATGCCCTGGTATCCCTCATTAGAGGAGGCTCTTACTTCAGGCCCATACTGCACTTAGCACCCATTTTCCCAAACCATATTGTATCGTTCAACTTGCCTAGAATGTATTTACGAAGAGTTGGTCTAGTTGGTGGAAACCGGTCAAGTTGGAGATGGACATGCTAACGAAGGATTCCGTAACTTTGCAAAAAATTTGACAGAGCATTTTTTTTTTCATTCCATATTTTCCAAATTGAAATTGGCCACAATTATTTTGTGTACCTAGTTAGTCGCTAGAAGAAAATACCTAATTTCATTTTACAATGACGATCCGCGTTAAGTTACGTCTCATTTTTCCTCAGATTTACATTAGTAATATTTCAACAAATAAGCCCATGTGTGTACTTCAGCAGCTTGTTTTGTCAAATTTTGTAAGGAAAATACGCAAGTATTGTACCTTCCCAAAATCACCAATATTCAAGCAAGTTTTTAAGATTGTTGTACAAAATTCCTACATACATTTATTTTTCACCACTGCAGTTCAAAGTTGAGCAGTAAGAAAAACGAAAAGTGAAAATTGTTAAGCGAATGGCTTTTTTGTCAATACATTCTTCTTTTAGATAAATATGAGACTTGCTAAAGCGTAGAGTAACTATTCAAGATTAATTTGATGTACAAAAAGTATTACGAAAGTTATTAATCAGCAAGAAAAATGGAAAAGTCTGATGCAAGGTAGAAAATTCTAAAATTTCCGAAAATCGATTGTAACTCGAAACCTGTAACTTTTCGGGGAACATATGTTGTGTTCATTGGATAGGACCTGACCTAAGGTATCAGCCACCACAGTTTGTCGGACTATTTACCGGACACCCTGTATAAAGAAAAGAACTTTGTAAGTAAGATAGTATTGAAGAAGATAGTTTCAACGTTGCTGCATTTTACGAGCGTTCTTTAATTACCCTTTCAAAGACGGACATGTTTCTATAGTTAGTTGCAACGATTCCACTGTTTAACTAGGAAGTGGAAAGAAAGGATAGAATTGTAGTTTAGTCTTCTTTTGAAAGCGTACTAATAAAAAGTATTTTTAAACCATTGAATTGTGATAGGTTTTACTTCAGTTTTTTTATGTCTATATTAAATTTTAATATAATGTTACCTTTTTAGATACTTAAAAGTAATGTGAGGATTTTCTGATGTTTTAAAAGTTAACGAAAATAAGAGAACAATAACATGAAAAACGTTTTAACGTGCATAAAAGGATCAGCGCCGCTGCCGAAGATAAAATCAAAACTGCTATTCTTTAAGTTAAGGTTTCATTTACTTGAAGTAATTCTAAATAATGCCAATCCAATATGGTAAGTTTTGCAATCATCACACAGTGTGCAGAAATCCTAATCAACATGGAAACATTTTAACGGTTTCAATCAAAAGAAACGATTCTTTAGAAAACCAATAGCTCCAGTAATTAAGTTCGATTTTATCATTGTTTTTAAAGGTTATGCAGTTAGTTGCAAGGTGACATTGAAAATAAAGGTATTTATAGGGAAGTCTTACTTTAGTTAGGTTTATTTGTTCCAGTTTTACTGCAGAATAACTTTTAAAGGTCGCAAGAATAAAAACATTGTTTGATTTGTCATAAAATCTTGTTTGATGTTTCATCATTTGAATAACAACTTTATGTTTTATTGTCACCACACGTGTAACAAGAAAAATACATGGGGCCAGCACTAACTATGAGCTCTTAAAGAAGAACTGTTGCCATTGTGGAAGCGAGATGGCGCAATACACTTCGCCTAGTGGCGTCTCGCTTGCAAAGATATTAAGATTTTAAATAATTTTCTTATAAAGTAATTGATATCCATCTATCTACCCCAGATTCTTTTTTTTATATAATAAATGCGGACAACATCACATACATTGCTCTGAACCCAAAGTAAGTAGCTAAAGCACTTGTGTTATGGAATTCAGAAACAACGAAGGTACCAAAAACACCCAGACCCGAGGCAATGTAGAAAAGTTGGTTTCTACAGTGACCCGTCCGGGGATCGAACCCGCGACCTCAGAGCTAGCGACACCTTGAAACCGGTGTGTACGCCACTCGACCACGGAGGTCGTCAAGATTGGATCTTGTATTTTTAGGATTTTTCATGGGTAAAAAGAAAACCTATAAACACATACAACATAATGACCTTTTGCAATTGAATCTTCTCACTAGTCTTTCATAAGAACTATTTGTCAATTTCCACCAATCACAAGCCAGTAGCATGTTACACATTGTTGGATAATGACGAATACACATATACCATAATTTTTGATTCACGGTACCCTTAATTTAGATACTAATTAATAAAAATTATTCGAGAGAAGCATAAAATATTAATTAAGTTTAAGTAAAAATTGCTTGAAAAAAATATATTTCAACTTGAAAACTACTTAAATTAATAGTCAACGTCTTCTAGAAAGCATTAAACGTAGTTAGGTATCGTTCGAGACTCAAGAAACTTCTTTATTTGTATCCCATTTTAATCATCGAAAGGTTGTTTCAAGATCTTAATTAAGATTTATTTTCTCTCCTACTTTTTTCTTGCTAATTAAACTTTCTATAGTTCAACAAAAAGTACTACTCATTAAAATTATATCTGAAATCTTAATATTGACATTAAATTTTTGTGTTTTATATCTCAGTGTATTTCTTGTCTGAGTAAAAGAATATCGGCCCTTAATTACGGAGAATGTTTTTGTCGTTAAATTAATTTAATTAAATATTTTTTTATTTTCGTTTCAAAAAAATAATTGAGTCAAATTATAACAATACGACAAAGATAATTGTAATTTGGGTAAGTTTTAAATGTCAATTGATCATTTTTGTTTTCGTTTGTACGTTGATCCTCGTGGTTACTTGTAAAAATGGGGGACTCTATTTATATTAAAAACGGTATTATTTTTACCTTTTGGTGTCTGTTATTGATTTTAGATTTATAATAAGGACTGTGCAATGTGTAGTTACATTTTAATAGAACTAATCCGAAGAAAATAAGTGACAAAATGTAGTACATAAACACTTTTATATTTTCCTTTCTTAGCTAAAAATGGAGAGAAATAGCAATATACCAAAATAAAGACTATCAAAACCAAAAGAAAAAATAAATGTTACCTCCTTTAGATAAACAGAGTTGGGGAAGCTAATATAACGTGGTCCTGATATAAATATACACAACCACCAAATTACAAAACAAATGAAGCAATTACGAAGAAATTTAATAATTCCAAAAGTTTGTGATGATAATTTTTGGGCGCAAAACAAAAACTTTGTGAATTTGTTACTGGGAGCGGCTGGTTCGTTAACATTACAACGCAAGGGAATGGTACAAAAGGCCCATAAAACATATAATATAGGCACATGAAGGTAGGTACCTCAAACATTTCAACTGTGTGGAATAAGAAATTATGAAAGAATACATTTTCTTTCAATTGACGACCTCCGTGGTCGAGTGGCGTACGCACCGGTTTCAAGGTGTCGCTAGCTCGAGGTCCCGGGTTCGATCCCCGGACGGGTCAATGTAGAAAATCACATTTCTACATTGTCTCGGGTCTGGGTGTTTGTGGTACCTTCGTTGTATCTGAATTCCATAACACAAGTGCTTTAGCAACTTACTTTGGGTTCAGAACAATGTATGTGATGTTGTCCGCATTTATTTATTATTTATTAATTACAAATAATTGCTTTGCAGACGTTACTGTGTAATTAATTACAAAAATGTAAATGTTACGTTTAGACTAATCAGAAAGAAATTTCCGCTGAACATTATCCTAAAGCGCTCACTGTTAGGTAAAAGCTACTTCACTGCGCTTTTTGTCTGTTGTTTACCTAAGTTATGCGACTCCTAAAGACTGACCTAAAATGCTGATAAAAAGACTTGTCACAAGATCCTCTTATTAAGTTTTTTAAGCAAAAAACTTACGAAAAGTTACATCTATTTATTTATTTATTTATTATTTAATTAATTTTATATAATAAAATTTAATTTATTATAATATTAAAATTTAAAATTATGACAATAATACATCTGACAGAGGTTGAAGCTATTATCGTTAACCACACTTAACTACATTTTTTTCATCACGAACATGAATTATTACATCTTTTTTGTTTTTGATAATCAAAGATCAAAATAATACCTATACCACTTTTAAACAATACTTCTGTCTTTACGTTGTCCTTGTATTTTTGTCCATAATGAGATAAGTAAGATCATAGCGGGGTCTCTTCACGATGGCGGGCTAATGGCCCATTATCTAACGCCCTTAATTTGTATATCGGTTCAAAGAATGTAAGTGATAAATATAATCAGTGTGTGAAAGGAAAACAATGTTTTAAAGGAAAAGTTATTGGGATTAGCTTATGCGTTAAAGTTGAAATGATGTTGGTATTATTTTTTATATGAGGACAGAATCAGAATCAGAAATATTTATTTGCTTAAAATGTAGGTACAATGTATGATGACACGGTAAAACGGACGTAGCAATAACACTAGCATGGCAATCAATTATTATGCCCTGATGTTGCCTGGATTAAAATGTATTTTCTGTATTTCCCAGTAGTCAAAAAGCCTTCACGTAAAAACCAATTAACAAACTGTCATGAAATTCGTCGAACAAAAAGTACCAAGCATATTACGTAGTACACCAGTATTTCCAATGTCCAGACGAAAACGCTCACAGAAACTATATAGTACACATTTAAATAAATAAATAAATGCGGACAACATCACATACATTGCTCTGAACCGAAAGTAAGTAGCTAAAGCACTTGTGTTATGGAATTCAGAAACAACGAAGGTACCACAAACACCCAGAACCGAGGCAATGTAGAAAAGTTGGTTTCTACATTGACCCGTCCGGGGATCAAACCCGGGACCACAGAGCTAGCGACACCTTGAAACCGGTGCGTACGCCACTCGACCACGGAGGTCGTCATATGCATTAATTATTTAAAACGCTAACCACATGTATAATGTATTCTAAATTAATATAGTCTATGTAACTCAGGAATAATGTACCATTCCAATTGTACAAGAATTATTGAAATCGGACCTATAATCTTTGATTTAATTTGTAACAAACATACAAAAAAACTCTCCTCTTTATTACAGTACAGAATTATAAATAGTATAGATTTAGTACCAATTTCTTTAATGACGTACCTAATTCATGTGTACTAGCGAGTCTTACTAGTCGTAAAGCGCATAGATTTTAATGCATTTTTATCGCTTAAGGACTAGAAACAGTTTATGTACGGATGTTTTATGAGCTCTCGTGAAAACTCATCTCGTTTAGAGATTCTGTGATACGGGAAATTGAATTTAGATACGTTAGTAAATTTTCTATATAATACGGAAGATGGTATTGAGTATGTCTGAATGTTACCGCTAAAAGAAACCATTTAACCATAGCAACCGAAAATTTACTTATAAGGGATATAAGTTTCGTTCATCATCATCATCCACAGCCTTTGTCCTCCCACTGCTGGGCATAGGCCTCTCCTTTCTAGTGCCATTTTCTACGGTCCTGTACCAGCTTCATCTAGACTCGACCCGAGACTTTTACTATATCGTGGACGCATCTTACTCCCGGAGTTTCGTTAAAATAAATAAATAATTTTAAAAATTTTTTTGCTGCATCATCATCATCATCCAAGCACACTGCTGGGTGTAACCTCCAATTCTTTCTAAAATTGTTGTCTGTCTCGCGCGTCTCTCTTCTAGGTGATTCCTTTGGTATTGTGACTTGATATAATATGCGATAGCTGACCTTGTTGCTAATCCAAAAATCCCAATTAGACTATGTACTTGCAGTCTAAAAACAAAAGACTGTACCCTGAAATTAGTAGCGAACCCCAACATAATTCGGGGAAAAGCTTAGCAGGAAAATACCTCTATTGCATATAAAAATCCTCTTACCTCATACACAAAAGACATAAATAAATAAATGCGGACAACATCACATACATTGCTCTGAACCCAAAGTAAGTAGCTGAAGCACTTGTGATATGGAATTCAGAAACAACGAAGGTACCACAAACACCCAGACCCGGGACAATGTAGAAAAGTTAGTTTCTACATTGACTCATCCGGGGATTGAACCCGGGACCTCAGAGCTAGCAACACCTTAAAACCGGTGCGTACGCCACTCGACCACGGAGGTCGTCAAAGACATACTATTGCATAAATCCTTTTACCTCACACACAAAATTAATTCGCGACGAAGGTGTAAAATATTCCGCCATGACTTACTACGGTAGCTATGTACACTTAGAGTAGTTTTGACCTAGTTCCATCATGTTGAGACATGCTTCGTTAGGTTTGAGCTAAAAGAAAGCGCTGATTCAACTTGATTGACGAAATACTGATATCTTTTTCTTTAGGGTTTTATCTTTTGGAGATCTTGATTGTTCTTTATTGCAATCATGATGAGATGTATACATGTTTGGTGGTTAAGCAAAAACTACTGAATGGATTTGAAAGAAATTTGCGATATTGATAGTTAATAATCTGAAATAAAACATAAGTAATTTAAATCTGATATATTTGAGTGTCATAATAAAAAAGAAAAACCAAGTTTAGTATATTTGAATTACAATTAATTTGATTGAAAAGTAATAAAAAAATGTAATTAAGAGTACTTTCCAAAAGTTAATTAAATTATTTTCTCACTATACTTACTTTAGAAATATTAGTCTTTATTGACACTAACTAATTATGTTGAAGTCTGAAAGATTGAAGAAAAGTTAATTTACTAGACACTTATGAAATTGAATCTATTGTAAGATGATAAAATTAGATGACTGGCATATAGTTAATTGCAGTTTGTAGATAATATTTTTAACGACTATATTTAATTATTATACTTTTTATTCAGAACACATGTTTTAATATCTAATCCATTATCTAGTCCATTAAGGTTTTAAGGCTATTCTGTTTCACTCTCAAAAAACTTTCTCCTTTTCGTCCTTTGTCCTTCCATAAATACTTAAAAGTAATTCTCATAAAATAAAATACAGTAAAAACTTCAAAATTCAAAATCGTTTATTTAACTTAGGCTACAAAGTAGCACTTATTAAACGTCAAAAATACAAAAAGGACAGCTCCCTAGTGGTCGGTTCATATCCGGCGGAAGAGTATATTTTTTATGAGAGACATTGTAAGTTTAAAAAAACACCAATTATAAAGGAAATCTTTTACTTCTGTATCTTTTTCTCTATCTTTCATAAATATTTTATTACTTTGAGTAGAAAAACCTCCATGACTATTGATTGCAATACCGTTATATTTTTCTATAAAAGTATAAGAGGAAACAGAGAGCTTTCTGAACGAAGGCTTTTACGTGTGTATGTATGTTTGTTTGTTTTTACAGTTGTTTTATGCCTTCCCGCGGCCTGTAATTGACTTCTGCTCGTAAAAATATAGGAGGCACTGTGCTTCGGAATAGCGAAGTTATGTGCAGAAGTTGAATTGAAAACTAGATGGTAACAGTGTTTTTATAAAAGAGTACATAATTTTGTTACAAATTCATAAGTTTTTGATGAAAAGAATATTTGAAGACCTCAAAACAATTATTTTTTCTATGTACCAGCGTCACTCACACACGATATATTATATTCTCTCAGTCTAAAATAGACTATGCCATATAGGCTATAAAGGATGCCAAAGAAGTTTAAATTCATATATAGGAAAAAACACAACTCTCTGAGTGGCAAAGAAATATACACACAGACATCGAAAAACATAACCCTCCTTCTGGCGCAGTAGTAGCCTAACAGTAAATAAGGCTGTAATTGGAGTAACAGTGCACTTTGCAAGACAATGTTTTATGTTTAACTTAAGCCGGAATTATATTGCTGTGTTAGTCGTGTCGCGATAGAACTGTATCTAACATATACATTTAGTATGACTAGAATTACATTATCTTATCTCTTGCCTTCTTAGGTGTATTATTAAAACGTAATCCTGATCAGACAATATTTCTGTATATATTAATATAACCCTAGGTTTATTGTAACGTTTGCAATACGAGTACTCTGTAGATAGTGTTTTGTTTTAGAAACTTAGGCAGCTATTTAATCTAGCTTCTAATTATTCAAATAATAATCCTATTTAAACAAATGAGCATCAACACGTGTCATCTTCCATTCCCAATTATAGAACACATAATTGCTGAAACCCAACCCACACAGAATTCCACATATCCAACTATTTGAGCTTTGAATCAAACATTAAGGTATGTAAACGGTCCCAAATAATCCAATTAAATTGAATAGAAACACTAGCACTTAACTAAGGTTGTTCGATGTTTGGCTGTATAAATTGAAACCCGTAACGTTATTCCGTAACACGCAAAAGCAAAACTGTTCATGTTAAGTTACTCATTCGTACAACGTAATCTAAATTAGCAATCTGACAGCAATAATTGTGCATATGTTGCTTCCAATTGCTATCGCATTGCTTTTGTAAGATACGTAATAAGAACCGGATTATACGCAATCATGGTTCGTTTGTGATCCGCTAATCCCGGACTCTAATTTGACATTGTTCCAATGTCAACATGTTTTTGACGTTAAATTAAACGAAGTCTTGACAATTAAATGTGTTTTAAATTACAGATTTAGGTACTTTTGTAACTAACTTTAGAAATAATTAAAAATTTAGAAGTAAAACTGAACCAAATTTAATAACAAGAGACCTTAAATGAAGATACTTAATTTTAAAGTTAAGTTAAGGCTACGCGTCTTAAATTCATATGGTGTTGGAAATTTCTATAAGCAGCGATGACACGTTAAATATGATTGTACCCCCATATGTCCCCGATAGATACTCCAAACGAATATGCCAAAATATATGTATGTATTACGCTTCAATGGTTAAACCAAATAACCAATTTTGATAAAATTGGGTACGAAAGTAGCTTGAAGTCCAAGAAAGGGCATAGGATAACGAATATAGACTTTTTGCAGTAAATGTCAACCACACAGGCGATGCTGTGGACCAAAACTAGATTTAAACTAGGTATGGCGGGCCTGGTGGTCTAGTGGTTAGTGACCCTGACTGCTATACCGGAGGTCGTGGGTTCGATTCCAACCCAGGACAAATGTTTGTGTGATGAGCACGATCATTTGTTCTGGTTGTCTGGGTGTAATTTATCTATAATACGTATGTATTTAGAAATATATAAGTATGTTTATCAGTTGCCTGGTTACCATAACACAAGCTCTGCTTAGCTTGGGATCAGATAACCGTGTGTGAGTTGTCCCGGAATATTATTATATTATTATTATTATATAAACCTATTTGATTTATACAAGACAAAGTTGTTTACTGCGGTTGCATAAAATACAGACCACATAAAGTAATAAATATGAACTAAATTTCACGAACACTCGCTAAAACTCCAATTAACATGCCGGTCACAGGTTAATTAAAATTCGCTCAAAAATGTTCCATTGTGCGAAGATTTTATCTCCTAAACGCTATGGGGGTGTGACAAACGGTCGCCCGCTTTTGGTTGATACGAGGAATTAATTTCAACGAATATGGCGGTAGAATTAAAATGGTTGGTTTAGATATTGATCTAAGAATGGGATAGGTTAATTGATTTGTAATGTACTAGCTGTTTCAAGGTTACTGCCAACTGTCTGGTTCCCATGGTTCGCGGCGTAAAGAAAAAATAAATCAAATACAAAGTTAAAAAGCATTTATTTTCCTCAAGAAATAGTTATTAGTTGTAACAACAAATTAATTTTTCTGCTTACAATGCTTTCTTTCATAAATTGCAACCAAAAAAGACTAGATGTCAGAAATGGTATATTGTAACGATTTTCAAAATTCAACAAATGACTGTTGGGACTATTTCAATATGGAAATATTTTATCATAAAAGATATATTATTTTTTAATATAAAAAATCACGTCGACTCTAAAACATAAGGGTCTAACCAATATACGTAGAGATATAATCGGCTTTTCTGAATCCGCTTGAGATAGGCTCTTGACCTGCCCATTAAAAGTTGTTTTTTTTATCTTCAGACAAGTACTCTGACCAACTTTCTGTGTATTGTGCGATGGAGTAAGAAAACCTTTTTATATACTGTTTGTATATTTCAGGATTAATTCTTTCATCATCATCATCATCATCAGCTCCCGAGCCTTTTCCCAAATATGTTGGGGTCGGCTACCAGTCTTACCGGATTCAGCTGAATACCGTATTTTACATGGAGCGACTGCCTATCTGACCTCCACAACCCATTTTACTGGGGAACACAGTATCCCATAGTAAGACTGGATTAATTCTGCCAGTGAAGAGAATTCTTTGTGTTAGTACTTGATTTTGTAAGCAAGAAAACTAAGACTGACAGAAATCGAAATAATGTTTTTTTTTATTTATTTATCACTTAAAAGATTTACATTCCAAGTTGAGTAATCAGTTCTTTTTGGTTCATATTAATGTAAATACCTTAGATTGATTGATCGAATCGACAAGCGGGACCAATCATTCATCTAAGGTAACATAACATAACATACCATCACGCCTGTATCCCCGAAGGGTTAGGCAGAGGTGTACCAATGTACACCTACAGTTCGCCGGCATGTTTAGGTCCCATGTAATAGGGGGCGAGCCTATTGCTACTGAGAATTTCATAGAAAATCCCAATAACACCTTGGTCGACTTGGGAATCGAACCCAAGACCTCTAGCGTAGCAGTCGCGCTTAGCACCACTAGGCCAACGAGGCAGTTCATCATTCATTCATGTGATGCCACATCTAAGGTAATAGTGATATTTTATCAACAAACGTTTTTGCACACGTATGTTTAAAAAAAAACATTGAATTCATTGTTTACTATAATTGCTTATTGCAAGTTTAAGATAACAGGTAATAATTATTTTATGCATGTAAATTATAAACATGCTTTTGTCATCAAAAGTCGTAAAAAGTCGCAAATTACAGAGGCCTCTTCCCAGTCTAATCAAGCCATTCCATTAAAGTCCTTAAACAAATTTCAACTTGTATAATTGAGGAAAACTTACCAAACAAGTTGGTATCATAAAAACCGCGACATTCCTACGTCTGGCTATAAATTTTCGCAGTTATAATGGGTCCATAGAGCCTTGTAAAGTGCTTGTAAAGGACAATAAACTGTGGGAGATGAGCATTTGATGGCACGTGACAAATAGTTGATGTTCAGATGTTTTTACCCGTCTGCGGTGAAGCCAGAAAAGGGTTGTGTGTTATCTATTGATGTACGTATTACGTAATAGTTAGGGGTTACTGAGTAATAGATATTATTACCACATGTGTAGTATATAAATTAATAAAAAATGTACATGTAACTCGGTTTAAAATGACTTCTGCATACCTAACATTATCATTATTCAGATAAATTACCACATACACATATCAGTGATCCACAAAATTAAATCTTTGTTCATAATGTAGGTGTTTTTTTATGTTTTATATGATTTCAATGTTCGTGCAACCCTCAAAACGTGGGGATATAAAACTATGTTATAAAAATCTGATAAAAATTCGTTACAGAGCTAAAAACATGCAAAATTAATTCAGGTCAGTGCGTATGATATCACCCAAAATGTATTTATACGTCATCAAATTCAATTTATCTGTTTAACACAGTGGTTGAGCTAATTTGATGGGCTATCGCGTTTGGGTTGAATCTAGTACATTTGCGGTGATTTATAAACATAAATAATGATGGAATTTAATCATTGTTTTGATTCGTAGAAATTTGATTTAACAGTTATTAGGTAATTAATATTGGTCAAGGTAGCATTTTCCTAATATTAAACCCTGATGTGATGATGAAACCCTAATATTTTAACAGGGAAAAATGACATCTATATTTATATTTTAATAAATTATATCCGAGAATAAGAGTAACGTTGACTACATACAAATATCAGACCTAAAATATCAAAGTTAAATCCTGTTTAATTCTGCTACGCGAGCGCTACGACACGCTACGACATGCTACGAACCGCTACGTGCTTAACAACGCTACGATAAACAAGAATGAACACAACATGAGAGTTATTGTTTATTTATGAAGATATTCTCAGATGACTTTGTTTTTCCTCTACATTGTAAAAGCACAATTCCTTAGAATACGAATTTAGTTGACACTTTAATGTATAATATATTATTTCAACATTCTCGAAAAAAATTACAGTTATAAAAGTCTTAAATCTCTTTTTAATATCGCTGGTTTACATTAGTATACATTTTAATATTATTACTTTATTTAATTAGCCGTTTGCTCTAGGTAGCGCCTTAATTGCAATCACCCAGGTTTCTACCCAATTTTACATAAACCACACAAATAATAATCATTTATTCGCCAAAAAAAATAACTTAAAAATTTACTCAGCTCACACACTTTGTTTTCACCTATTGCTATTGCAAAAAATCTATACACCTATAGAGCCACTGTTATAACTCTAAATATCCAAAGGACATGCTATACGAGCTTCGCCGAGGGTGAAATATATAATAAAAATATATAATAATAAAAAAATATGGGTTTATGTGTTGTCGAACCCGCCGGCGATCCCCCCGCTGAGCTTCTCTAACACGATTATATGAGTGACCGGTGGTACAAGTCACAAGCGAACAGCGTTCTTTACGTAATTTATTTATGTAAATAAGAGAGGCTATAGCAATAGGGAATCAGAATACAGCAGGTGTTTTTAAAATAACAATGTTCTCAATTTTACGTTTAATTTATTTTTTACACGATTGATACAAAATCGTTATGTTTCAAAATGTTTACTAAGTTTTATTAAACTTAGTAAACATTTTGTTGGTTATATTAGAAAACAAAAAACCAAACTGCGTGCGGCAGTTTTCTCTTCTATAATAAATGGCTTGTATCGTAGTTATTGAAGAATAAATAATATAATAGGCTTGCTTATTGTTGAAGAATGATATTTTTTAAAGTATAAACTATTCTCAAAAAGAAAACAAATATATATTTCCACACAGTTTTCAAACCCGTTCATCGCTCATCACCCACACCACTTATTGTCAACCAAAGATGTGTGAACACACGTGCACGCCACTGTAATTTGATATATCGGGGCTGTACACTTATTTGTTACATATTTACAAGCTCCATTGTTTGATGTACACGTCGGGCCAACGAAATTCCATTGCCCTCCAATCTCTGTTTGTGGAATACTAATTTACCGTCGAATTCGCTATTTGGTGTTACATTTAATTTGCTCGTATGTGTATTTGTATATATGTTTAGTGAATAGTTCCACTAGTCTGTTATTGCTTAAATTATTTTGGCGTAGGAAAATTTGGGAATTTTGTTTTGGCAAATGTAAAGAATAAAAATTGTTTCTGTGATAAGTATTTTGAGCATACACAGGTGTTTCATACAATATATAAATTATTATTCCAATAAGACTTAAGCTTATATGAATTAATTTACTGTTTAATATAATATTCACTTAGTTATGAGTATGAATGTGGATGGGTATACATGCAGAGGAAGACCAAAAAAGAGATGGATGGATTGTGTGAAAGATGATATGAGAAAGAAAGGAGTGAATGCTGAGATGACGAGTTGTAGAGATGAATGGAAGCTGAATACGCATTGCGCCGACCACAAATAATTGGGAACAGGGCAGGGAGATGATGAATATAATATTCCCTAAATGAATTGTACGCCGAAAAATTCTAATAAATCTTTTCAATATAATAAAAATGAGTGTTAGTAATATAATTCATAAAAAATAATATAATATTCAGCTGTCACTTACTTAACAATACTCTCAATAACTTAACAACTGGAAAGATTTTCATTTATTTATTCCACGAACATGATAATACTCGTACACAACACACTATTAACTTTCATCACGATATTAAATCGTGATAAAAATAAATATAATTGTAAGTTAACATCTGAGCCGTCATGAACGTGTGCGGTGTAAAGAAGAATCGTGACAGATATTTAAATACACTTGTTTTAGGCGACTTTCACGCAATAAATATTCTTATTATTCTGCCCACTCTAAACCAGTTAGTAGTAGCATGGTTTTTAATTTTATCTATGTATGTGTGATCTCGTTGAAGTGGAATTGGGCTGGACATGTTTGTCGTATGCCAATACAACAATGGGCTAAAATTACCACCGAATGGTTCCCAACACACATTAGGCGTCAGCGAGGCAGACCCAGGCGGAGGTGGCGGGATGACCTATATTCAATTTTACCAAACTGGTCAATCGCGGCTCTTGAGAGAGATAAATGGAGGGAGAATGGGGAGGCCTTTGCCCAGCAGTGGGACATTTCAGGTTCTTAATAATAATAATGTGTGATCTATGATACAGTTATAAGACCAATATAATGCAAAGGTTTAATATTACAAAACAAAATAAAAGAAAGCAAATATTTTAACCGGGACTCGAATCCGTTTCCTTCTAAAAATTAACGATCACTATGGAATTTTAATCTCAGTAGGTATATATGTAATTTTGGTATACCTAAATAAATAAATAAACACACATGATCGTATGCCGACAGAAAGCTTTCGTGCTTGATTATATTCTTATCAATTAATTAATTTACCTAGCTCATGGCGGACAGTCGGGTATTGTCAGAAGTGACAGAGGGTACCGCAGTGTGTCGTGGTGCAAGTATGAGCGGATAGCGGGTAGCGATTGGCAATTGTCAATGTATGGGAGGAAGAAGAATGGATGAAGAAATGAAAAATGTTCAACAAAATAAGAAATTCACAAAAAGTGTATATGTTTATCCGCTTTCATAAAGTAAGTTTTTAAAGAGATAAAAGGTGGCAACATAAGATGTTTACAAAATGCGATGTTAATTTGCTTCTTAGCAACTCACGTATAAAACATGGGACGATTTTCGACTAGCGAGATATGTCATTTTTACGGTACATAAAAGAAACTAAAGCTAAGTAAAAAATCCAATTAAATAAATTAAAAACTCATTTATTTTGATTTTTTATATAAAACCTTAATGACTAAACACCGTTGACGTATCGCTTGGACCACCTAAGTGCCGAAGGGTCTACCTTATTCCTGAAGGCAGTTTCGACGGATTTAGCCTTCCCTAATTGACCGACGTACCTACAAATACGATATATTGACTCGTGACGTCATGACACAGTACATTTTAATCCTGCTTTTAATATTTAAAACGCGAAGAAACATCGATTGATGAATTCTTTACAAAAACGTATAATTATGCAACCTAAGATTCTTTATGTGTCATAATCCGTTTATTTATAGTTCGATAATATATAAATAATATTAATTATTCTCATAATATCAGAGAAATGAAATTCTGAACGCTGCGCTGTTTTAACTCTAAAACTTCTAGTTTGTTTATGAGTACCATCAATATTTTTTTTCAAGGTTGGAACAGAGGTATCATATTGCATTTCTAAGTATCACTACTGACTACTTTATAGGACAGATTTAGTATCTTAGAATTACAAAAAGCAATGAAAATGTGTATGATTTTAATTTGAACTTTTTGAATCCTCGCCCTTGGGCATCAATTCAACCACTACTCAAAAGAATGTTAATCAAATATATGACAGTTACTGTCAAACTATACTATATTATTAGGATACATATCTGAGTTTAGATAACAAGCGAGGTGGATTAGGTAACAAAGTTAAATTATGTTTCAGATTTTGCGAAATATGGAGGTTACTCGTAGGTAACTTCATTTTAATTTAACTGTGCTCAAATTTTAGCCAAAATATGGCCAGGATTTTATACCTGAAGGTAGGTACATAAATACATATAAAATACTAAGTAATAAGTAGGTATAGAGAGTTCATTGAAATTCAATATTGAAGGTGAATTTATTTGTAAATAAATGAATTGATAGATCGTTTTACTTTGTTTCATTCGCAATTAAATTATAAATAAATTCAAATATCAAAATTTATTTAGGTTTTTACTTCGGGCAGTATTGCTTGCGACGCTGAATTCTTACTCGTCTAATTAGCATTCATTAACAAGGATGGTAGAAAAGTTGACGGCCTATTACTAGGAGCAGACACAGAAATATGTTCTCTCATAATAAGGTTCTTATCTTGATACTAAAACCACCTCTATTCATAAAAATGTATACATCAAGAAAACTTAATTCTAAGTCAAACGCGACTGCATGAAATTATGCTATGAGAATACGATAAATAATGAAGAAAAATTAAGTTACCTATTAATAAATCTGAAAAATCCATCAATTTAATCCAAATTACATTAATGATTAATTCATTTCATTAAGTTTTCTCACCTCAGACAATTCTGTCGACGATTGATTAATTCGGCAACTAACGCGCAATCGATCAAATTGGATAATTACTGAGTTTTTTCAGACGAAACAAAATGAAAAGGTATTTACTTTGAACCCTGTCTATTGGCTTAACGAATCTGTTTGCCCACTAAATATGCGGATTTTAAACTAATTCATTAACTGTTAAATTGATGTTGTTAGTTTTTATTTTTAAACGATGTCGACTGGATGTAAAAACTGAAAACCAATTTAGTCAATAAGTTATATAATAAAAATATATTAGAAAGGTATTTATTGGTTTTCCAAATAAGCAAAAACTAAGAATAAAAAGCGAATAAAAAGTTCAGCAGCGACTGACGTCACGGTCTTGCTCAAAACTAACGACATCGTGACGTTATGCGACATTTCAAATCAATGTATTGTCATAAATTTTAGGTTAAATACATTAAAAAAAATACTCTAGTACTTGCTAGACTTACGCTTACTTAGCTGAGTATTAGTCCGGAAAAAAATCCATTGATCAAATCATTTTTTTGGCCGCTGTTTTAAGAGCCACTTTCAGTCAGCAAGCGTTGTAACTAAATTTATTACGTTGCAATCAAGTCCGAGGCGTTATTTTATTGGCAAGGATTCAGTCATAGCTAGTTTATTATTACCGCACCTTACTTCTTGATGCGAACTGTTATTGATTGCATTTGGTTGCAGTTCAAGTTAAAGAGAACCACACTTCTGGCTATAGGATCTATAAATAAACTTTTTCTTTCAAATGAATTAGACTTCCCGCTTTTAGAATCGAATATAATAGAATAGAATATGCTTATGCAGGATTTATAAAAATAAAGAGAAATATCGCGATCATATTTTGCGTGCACTTTGATTATTCATAAATTTCGACCTGGTTGCAACGGCTTTTATCACAAACATATAACTATGCCAACATTACTAAGTATGTTTTTCGTTTTACTTTTCATTAATATATATTGAAAACAAGCTTTTCATAGAGGGTTAGAGGGAGGTTAGGGAGAGAGGTAGAGGGAGCTACACGTGTTGTTTTAAGTGAGATTGAAACAAAAGAAAATTGTCTAGCAGTGGGACAATACGCAGACAAAAATAAGGTTTAATATGAGATCCAAAACGTTCCCAAATTATTTTCTCTCACCTATGCAAATCCTGCAAACAACCTTAATAGTCTTACTCACTAACAGTAAATTCAATAACATTATTTTTAACAGCGCGTTGCATAACTACTTTCATTATAATCTTATTAAATATTCAGCTGTTAACTGGGACCAGGTGGCTTGTTCTACACTTTTACATTTTTTCTCCATAAAAGATAATGTTCTTTTCATCCTCGCTGTAATCCAAGAAATAAGTTTTAGGCCAGATTTCACAGATGCCTGTGAACACGATCAATTGACTCTAATCTCGGTTTAATGTAAATAATGTATTTTTTTGGTGATGGTACTAAAAATGTATTATTTGTTCATTTATTTTACACATTTATATTATACTGAAACTAAACTAAATACTCAATGCTTGAATGTGGTAATAATAATAGCTTTAAGAGTCCAGTTCGGCCTGATAAAGACGAGAGCTTGCTGAGAACCAATTACTTGGTAGGAATAGGCTGCAAATAGAAACGGTAAAAGGAAACATGGATGTATAGCCACTGGAAGAGATTACTGTTATTTAATTTGACTTTATGTTAACATCTTAAAGTTATAGACCTTGGTTACTACTAAATTATTACTTTTAAATTATTTTTGTATCGTTATTTAAGTACTTTATTTATATGCTACAAATATATATATGACAGAAATATACAAGCTTACCTTCGTCCGTGTGTCACTGTGGGGTGCCAACTGAAAACCAGCGCTGGATGTTAGACCTAGCATATGCTGAGTTGGTGACCTTTTTGGTGCTGTATGCAGGACAACTCAACTAGTATTGTTTTTTTTTTTTATTATTTTTAATTTTCTTTGTTTTTTTTGTCTTGTTTGTTTTGTGTATATGTTCTGTGTGTTGTCTTGTGTACTGTACTAAATAAATGTTTTTCTATTTCTATTTAGTACTTACAGTAGAGATAAAATCTAAAAAGAATGAGTTTTGTGGTGAAAAATACTGAGCACGTATTTTTTGCAATCAGAATCTACGACGATACATATATTTTAAATGACGCTTTACGTCACTATTCAGTAAATTACACTCTTTAATAAAACTATAATTCACTTTATATATTATATTACAAGTATTTTTTTGTTAATAATAATCCAGCCTATAAACGTCCCACTGCTGGGCACAGGCCTCTTCCCATATAGAGAAGGCACGAGCATTGATCACCACGCTTGCTCTCTGCGGATTGGCGATTTCAGATCCCAAGATTTGGAATCCAAGTTTCCTCACGATGTTTTCCTGCACCGTTTGTCAAAAGTGTCTTAGAATAATTAAGAAAGTTCATATAACTTTGAAAAAGCCACATTGGTACTTGCCTGGGTTCGAACCTGCAACCTTGTGCATACAAATCCGTTCATTGAACCGCTAGGCCACCACGAATTTTTTTTTTGTATTATTTCAAATCAAAAATTCTTAACTATTCTAAAACATACATCCTTAAAAAAGACATTTCAATTCGCTGACAAAAATCTTGAGCAGAATAAATCAATTTCATACTGTTATACATTTGAATACTGAAGTTACCACAACGTTTCTAAACAGAAAATAGATTTGCTGTATGTATAAATTGCTAATCGGATTCAAATGTGACCTCTAAGTATGTAAAAGACAAACTTTATTTTCAAGCAGAAAAACAATCCAAAAAGGAACAGATTAAAAATACAATTCATACTTTTTATCAAACTTTATCAGTTGGGTTGAACATAAAAATGGATAGTAAAAACATTTTGATTTCGTTTCAAAAGACAAAATGAACGCTTTGCCTATGTTCCAGAAGAAAAATACGCAGCTAGTAAAACAGAAAACTATTTTTTTCGCTCCATGTATTGATTTTGTTTAGGTAGGTATAAGGGTGCGTCCACATCTGACAAACGAGCATTACACGAGCAGCTCGCGAGCCGTTCGCGAACCGCTCGCGAGCATGCAGCGAGCGGCGCGTGCACAGCTGTCAGACGGCGTAATTGACACTAGTGCGTTCGCGGCATGCTCGCGAGCGGCTCGCGAGCTGCTCGTGTAATGCTCGTTCGTCAGATGTGGGCGCACCCTAACAATTACAAATAATTTACAGACTGACAGGCTGTCAATTTGAAGAACTCATCATCACCATTTTACCTCGAAATCAACCACGCGTGTAGCATCCATCTTTCAAATTTACTTAAAGTATATATTTTGTGAGTTTTGAATAAAACATGATAGACTGAAAAAAAAATAGTAAATTATTATCTTTATGATACATTGTTTTATTCATACTCAGAGGTGTAATCCTAACTTCTTACAAGTCTTACAAAGATTATCAACGAAGGAAACTCTTGAACATTTTTTCTTCGAGTTCATATAAAATTTGGTAATTTCCATATTGAGTTGGAATTTCACAGAATACCGCCTTATTTACATGAATAAAAAAGTTGTTGGTATTTTTTATATCAATTTACGGGAAGTTTGAAAGATTTCGAAATATTTTGTGATTGAAATTAATGTTGTATACATAGTATTTACCATGTAGTGTTATTTCGTATCTTCTTCTTCTTCATGCCCTTTTCCCAAATTAATTGGGGTCGGCGCACCATGTTTTTTCCTTCCATTCCACTCTATTAGCTGTCATACTCTCATTCACTGCTTTTTCATTCATATTATCTCTCACGCAGTCAAGCCACCTTTTTTTCGGCCTTCCTCTTCGTCTCCAGCCATCCACATCCAAATGCATCACTCTCTTATTCACATGTATTTCATCCCTCCTCATTACATGCCCATACCAGGCTAGGCGATTATTTCGTATGAATAAAGTATATGCCAACAAAAAATATTTTTTCGCAAAAAATATATCTCCGTCTCACGAAAGATGTGTGCTTTACTTCCTTTAACAAAATAAAAAAAAATATACTGTCACATAATTTTATATTTTCGAGCCGTTTGGGGTTGAAACGCTCGGGTCATGGGGTCCAAGTGCACGAAATCTTTTTAAAGAACTGTCAAAACGTTTGGTAGACTCTACTCGTGATCAGAGAGCTGGTTTGTTCCTTGCACAGAGAATCGGCATAGCCATTCAACGTGGCAATGCTGCCAGCCTTCTGGGCACGTTTCCCGCCATTGACAGGGATGACGATGAGTATTTTGACGCGTGTTAGTTTTATTTATCTATATAAGATTTAATTTTAGTCTTTGTTTGTTCTTGTATTAGATTTAAGTACATATTGAATAAAAAACAATATAAATATAGATTTAAAAAATATCAAATATAATGTTTTAGAAATAATACACTTGTAATAAATCTCGTAACATTCCCTAAATAAAATTGATCCTATTCTTATATTTAAAATACACCCAAAACTACAAAAAAAAATCCATTCCATCACCATATTTACATCCGTGTAAAGTCGATCCCGTTGTCTGCTCTTTGAAAGTTTACTTTTATTTTGTGGAACCGAGCCCGACTGTACCGGTGCAGTGGGCTATCGCATTACATTTTAATTAACTCAATATTACGAGATTCGAAAGAAAAGTGATTAATCTTTTGACTTTTACTGTTATTTAATATTGGATAATGAAAATTAATTGATGTGTTTCATTAGTATTTTAATGGTTATAGAGTATTTGTAGGTCGGTGGTTGTTTTTATTATTATATTAATTTGTATGTATATGGTAGTGGGTTTGGACACAGTCCAGTAAAAATGGAGCTATACAATTTTTACCATACTTATCTGAAATTACCAATTCACGGAAAGTAATCAGTTCTTCTTTTATATAAAATTCTCGTGTCACAATGTTAGTTACCATACTCCTCCGAAATGGCTTGACCGATTTTTATGAAATTTTATATGCATATTCAGTAGGTCTAAGAATCGGCTACTATCTATTTTTCATACCCTAAGTGGTAGAAGGTAGGTAGTAGGTAGGTAGTAGGCAGGTACTACGTAGAAAAAATTGCATTGCAATGCATGCCGGGTACAGCTAGTATTATTATAAAATTTCTTTATCCTGTAAAATATAGTTATAAGCCTTTTTGTCTACAATAAAGCATTCTAAACTAAATAAACTTTGTATGGAGACTTAATACACCAAAAACATGACTGTACTTACATCTATAAAAAAATACTTTAACCCCAAAACAGTTTCTAAGAGCAACCTATCAAAACTTATGTACAGAAATGGCCGTTAACCCCTAAACGCTAAGCACAAACACTAGTAACTTAGATTAACTTAACCTAACTTAACCGCAACTTGATATATTGTCGTCAAAACTTAACTGACGTTGTCGAAAACTTGTGTTTTACATGTTCTAGTCTGGAGTATTATGTTAGGAAGTTTAATTAGGAACTTGTGGAATTCAGATACTGTTGTTCTTCCTTAAGATTGGTTATTTGTAGCATAAATACAAATAACTTAGTATACATAGTAGATTGATGAAAGAAATTGTGTGTTGCCCAGCTGTGGGACGTTATGAAATGATAAATTAAGGTTGTCTACGATTTGTTTTTAGATACTTTTGAAGATGTTAACACCTTTAGTTAAATAAAATAGATTAGAGACTGCGAAAACTGCACTTTTAGATTTCAGTTAGGCACTGAAATAAAACATAACATGATTGACAATCGTTGTATTATTAATTTTTCATTTATTCACTGGTGACTTGTATTAGACGCAAAAAAAAGATCAGTCAAAACGGCTTTACTAATTTCCCATAAACTTTGAAGACATAACACAATCTATTAACTGTGAATTAATTATTCCTTAAGAATAAATTAATGTATAATAATGTTCCTATATTCGTTAATAACACAGTGAGGTATAAATAGAAGCTATATTTCTCTCGACCTGACTGCAGCCAAGCCCAAAAAGGTTGGTTAACATTTCTCTTTGTTACACGAACGTATTATGGCAGACAAATGACAATACATAGCGGTATCACTTACAGCCTTTGTCTGCTAAACAATGAGACGTAACAACAAAACCTCTAATTAATTGGCTTAATTAACTCTAGTTTATCACAAGTATATATTACATGAGTAAGATGTATGTAGGTGTAAATTATCTATTATATCAAAACTAAAGAGATTTAACCGACTTAAAAATAGGAGGGCGTTCTACGTTTCACTGCATGTTTTAATTACGTATTTTAATCGATATCTCTCTCTCTGAATTTTGGACCGGTTTTTTTATTCTTGATGCTGTCTTTACAACCACTTCTTAAATAAATAAATAAATCAATAAATAAATGCGGTCAACATCACATACATTGCTCTGAACCCAAAGTAAGTAGCTAAAGCACTTGTGTTATGGAATTCAGAAACAACGAAGGTACCACAAACACCCAGACCCGAGGCAATGTAGAAAAGTTTATTTCTACATTGACTCGTCCGGGGATCGAACCTGGGAACTCAGAGCTAGCGACACCTTGAAACCGGTGCGTACGCCACTCGACCACGGAGGTCGTCGTTCTTAAGACTTATTATATGTTGTTTTCAACCATTATTATTCACGTAAAAAGCATTGACCTAGAACTGTATAATTACTTGTAAGAAGGTATATATGTAAGATTAACAGTTAATGACAATTATTGATGTAAAAGTTTAAGAAATAAACCTTTGAAATGAATGTCTAACATTCGCGTAAACCTCAGAACTCAATAAATAAACCTTTTTTTACGTAAGCTGTTAACATTGCTGCTGCTTTTCTATTTGGGTCAGAACCTTTATCTTGCAATAAACAGTTACAAACAAGTTTTACTATTTTTTGATTAAGCAACTACCTCCTACATGTCTTATTACCTTCATTAACATAACTATTATTATATAATTACAGGAGAAATGCGTATCTCAATCCAATATCCGGGGAATAACGGAAATGACGTACGGAAGCAATAACGTTAGGCTGCGTGCACACGGTCTGCTTTAAGCAGTTTGACTGCTTTGAGCAGTTGACAAAAACATAGCGAAAAATTAAAAAAAAAATAGAAATGGCCGACTAATTTCAAATTATTGCTGATAGTGAAAACTATCAAAGTATTGGACAGTTCTTAACTAATTATAGCTCAGAACCATCTCGATCACGTCAGCTTTAAAAGAAAAAAAAACATCACAATCAGTTCATTCTTTTACAGACACATAGACACACAGACAAACACGTCAAACTTAGAACAGCTCTCGTTTTAGCTCGGGAGTTAAAAAAAAAAGCAAGCGGGCGGGAGTAGCACGTGACGCGCGAGAGCGGTCGACAGCTCGCGTAGTCCATGTGCGGCTAACTGCTTCAAGCAATTCGTGTGTTCTCGGCTTAAGTTCTTATCTTAGTAGAGCGTTTGGCAACGTTACCTACATTTTACGCCAAAATAGATAGGGGTTTTTGAAAGTTTAATTTATTGTAATGTAAGTGTGGTCAAGATAACTTTGAAAGATACAGTTAGGTTGGAAGGTATGCTTTTATAATTTATTTTTGGAAAAGAAGAATTAAACTTACATTTTACTTATTATAAAAAACTGCCACTTTGTTAAAATGACAAAAATATTGTTGTGTGCACCCAAAAGGTACATTACAAATACTTACGTAAAAATGGATATTTTCAGTTTAGAAAAATAATCATAACAATGGCTTTTTAATTACTTTGCCTGAAACACATTTTTTCAAAAAGCATCGTTTTAAAACTTTTTGAATGTCCATATCATTTACAAAAGCACCACACAAACAAAATTCCTATTTCCGGTCCACGGGCCATCTATCGAAAGATCATTCTATCTATCTACTAATCCCAAACGATGCATTAGTTTCCTATATATTCCTAAAGGAAGATATATACAAGCTACCATTAAACAGTAAACAGTCGAGTTGTGGATGTAGTTAGACTATAAATACCAACAGATCCCCACTCCGCGCCATTTCACGTTATTAATGGTCTACAAACATTTATTAGCTAGTATGTGGACTATCCCGTAGCTCTAGATGGATTTTGAAGTTGGTGTGAATTAATTTAATTTTAGCTATTAAAGTATAGTTATGCGGGGCGCACATGGACAGAAATCGCAAAAAACAGAGGTTTGGAAGAAGAAAGGGGAGGCCTTTGCCCAGCAGTGGGATCTAACGTAAGTTAATAAAAAAAAATAGATCTTCACAATTAATTTCAATTTGAATGTTTCTTATGAATTTTTTTTTTAAATTTTAGCCAAATACGTAAATTCAGGTTTTCTGTTACTGGGACCACAATTAATTTTGACTACAGTCCCAGTTACCGGATTCATTAATTTTATATTTTTATTCAGACAACCGGGACCATGGTCCCAGATAATTACGCCCCCAGTTGCCGGAGACTAATATAACTACTAGCAACAAGGAAACAAAAAGAAAACCAAAACAATCGTCAAAAAAATGTATATTTGACAAAAAAAAATCACTTAAAAACAAAATCTTGTATATGTACTGGTTAGTACAATTTACTGACGTAATACCACCTTAATCTTCCCATCTTCAGAGTAATGCATCCCATTGCATTTGCATCCAATTTACTTGTATTTTAGTTTTACTTTGAATGTGTAAAGTTCAAGAGTATCCGTTAATGACGTAGCTATTTGCCACACAGATGAAATAGAACCATACTGAAACAAATACAATAAAAAAATATTAAACATAGTTTTTAATGTTATTTTTACACGACTCTTTGACTAGGTTTAAATAATATTATTAATATAATACTCCTGAACTAGTTAATTATATCCCTCCGACATGTGGGGTTTCACGATCATTAAAATCATATGCACAATGAACACTGTTTAATTTACTTTTTGAGATTCATTCTTGGAAATAAATTGTAATAAACTGTGAGTACAAGTCCGGTTTATTAAAAAAGTATACTGAAAAGACCTTAAAATCAAACCAAAAATTAAATAAAAACGAATGCGGACGATCTCACATACTTTGCTATGAACCCAAAGTAAATACGTAAATTGCGTCCGTAATCTGTTATGGAATCAGAGATAGCGAAGATACAACAAACATCCAGACCCGAGACAAATAAGAAAAGTGGTTTTCTAGCCATCCGGGGATCGAACACGGGACCTCAGAACTGGCGACATTTTAAAAACTAGTGTGTACGACGCCACTATAACACGGATGATTTCACAAACAAGTCTTGATACCTAAATATAAAATAATTTTCAGGTCTAGATTACTATGAAATAAACAATCTGAATAAAACCTAGTTGAACCATATGATTCTAATCCTATCTAAGCCTAACCATAAGACCATGGATTAGTAAAAACAGGACGATTTCCAGCGAATTTATACAGACACAGTGTAACTTGATTTAAATGGGATTTCTACATGTGATATAGTTCAGGAGACAGTGAAAATAATTGTAAAATTATTTTATTAATTTTCTGTAAACACGTCTATGGGATTATAAATTAACTAGCTGATCCCCGCGACTTCGTCCGCGTCAATTTCTGTTATTATGACCGCGATTAAGAAGTTAAAAAAAAAGTATTTCTGCGTAAGTGATAATTTTAGTTAATATTATGTTGATAAAACTCTGTAGCAAATAATTGGCAATAATGCATTAATTTTGACCAAATGACTACCTTAAAAAAGGTTATAGTGAGTCAATCTTAAAAGATAGACATATACTGTCGCAGACATTTTTTTAGATCATTTAAAGAGGAACAATTCTTTCATACATATATTTTGGGTAGCTCGAACCGTTTACGCAGCGCACGCAACGGAAGCTTTCAAGTATGAATATTTTTCCCCGTTTTTGTGACATTTTTCACTGCTGCTTAGCTCCTATTGGTCGCAGCGTAATGTTATATATCCTAAAGCCTTCCTCGATAAATGGACTATCTAACACAAAAAGATTTTTTTAATTCTAACCAGTAGTTCCTGAGATTAGCGCGTTCAACCAAACAAACAAACAAACAAACAAACTCTTCAGCTTTATAATATTATATAGTATAGATAATACAAGTCACAGAATTTAACTTTAGTTAATATTATCCAACATGCCTAACTTGGTATTATATGATTAATATTCGTTATTTCCAAAATACCAGTGGAAATGTTCAATTCAATATTAATTTATGTAAGTGGTATGCATTCATTCATACATATTATTATATTAGTTCGCGTACAATTTCATGCATTCTAACATTCACGTTTCAAATTGTTGGCTTATGAAAATATTTGACATTTAATTGATATTTCAGAATGTTACCATAATTTAATTAGTAAATAGTTGCAATTACTCAAATAACAATATTGACTGTAATTAAAGTATTATTATTAATACAGTTTGTATGTTACACGTGTTCATGTGTTTTCAGGCATCCATTTATCTATTTTATTGGTTCCATGCCATAAACAAAGCCTCTTTCTAGGATTTAGAGGTCGCTGCGAGCCTCAGTATCGTATATAATCTAGCTACTTATCACTCCAGTTGTTGTGCTACGTAAATATTAATTGAATGTTTCGCGCCCAACATAGATATGATAAAGACATCTTATACAAACTGAATAAAGTTATTAATTTTTTTTGTAAAGATTACTTAGTAAACGAACATTGTGTTATTCTCTAATTTTAATAGTTATGCATTAATAGCATTTATGTCGAGGCAGTAAGTTTGACATTCTTATTGCTTTATTAAGCTAACATACTAAATTGTTTCCACATGCTCTGTACCCTTTTCTCATATTAATGACTACGATATACGATAAAAACTAAAGTTTTGTTTTAATAACTTTAACTGAAAGAGCACTAGCTCCTAGCCTAACTCCGTGATATGAGCAGCTGGGGCGTGTTCACACGTACTTATACTTGTTTCATGAATTCTCAATGTTTGTACTCACACTTACATGTATTAAATCTCTCGAAAACGTATTAAAATTATGATTTTTATTCTTGTATCACATAGAGAACGTCTTTATGTAAATCATTGAACTATCACTGTTTTAAAAACCATCTATAACTAAACTAATAAAATGATTTTTGGCCACACAAGGTTTGTTTTTACCATGTGAAATGGGGGATCATAGACTCTTCAGATGTCCGAGTGCGACCTTCCCGACCAGACAATACCACACCTGCTAGAGCGCCCCAAGTGTCCGACACACCTGCACTTTGGAGGATCTAAACCTCGCCAATGACGCCGCAGTTAGTATAACCAATTATTGAGAGGACCGAATAAAAATTAACTCGAAACGAGAAAGAAGACCATGCTTAATTATGCTTCGGTTCTATTTCAACGTAAAATTTAATTGAAAAGAGTAAAAAAAATGAAATAACTCACATACTAAATAGAAAACCATCAAAACGAGGCACGCAGCGGCCGTCAGCCAGTCCATCTTGCCCAGCAGGCAAACTGGCTCCAGTATGCATTCCATACCGATGGCTAGAACCAGGAACGAACCGATCACTATGTTCAGGAAGACTGCCCACACAAATATTTGGACGAGGCCTTCTTGATCCTGCAGAAACAAAACAAAGTTTTTTACACAGTACGAATTACTTTCTGAGGTTCACGCGAATGTCAAATCATCATCATCTCCCGAGCCTTTTCAAAATATGTTGGGGTCGGTTACCAGTCTTACCGAATTCAGCTGAATACCGTATTTTACATGGAGCGACTGCCTATCTGACCTGTACAGCCTATTTTACTGAGTGGATGTTATAATTGACTTAGCGACTGCCAAAGATCATCGTATGACAGTCGGGACTTACGGCTTAACGTGCTTTACGCGAATGTCGAATATTGAAATACAAATACATTTTACGGATTCTATCGTGATAAATATGTATTTAGGTTTTAGTTCCCGACGTTTAGACGCCTTTGCAGGTATCATGGGCTGGATAGATGGAGACTGTCCGTTACTGTCCGTTACCTGCAAAGGCGTCGAAGCCTCGAAAACTAAAACCTAAATGTATAACGCAATAGAATTCGTAAAAAGTCGTTTTATTTCACAGTACGAGGATTCATAAGACACTTGGATGGCTGATTTCGAAACGATATAAAAACAAATAAAAATAAACCTATAGGATAATTGTAGGTAGCACTTCTTGTTTATTAATTTAGTACATGAAGGAATAACAGCTAATAATAATAATAAAAAAAAACGTAGTCAGCAGAAAGCCAGATACAAATCCTCACGTATAGACAGACTTAAAATAAACATTTATGGTGTGAGCACCAAAACAGTAAAATCTATGTTTAGTATAAAAAATAGATATTTACTGTGTAATTGGCGATTAGTAGTATCACGCCAGCAAGCATGAACACCACTGAGATGAACGTGACTAATGCGGAGATCATGTTGCTCAGCTGTGATAAAGCGTCTTCTGGTTCTGAAACATACAACGTTATAATCTATTTACTTTACTTGAAAGATGATTACACAGGAACAGAATGGGTTTAATACAATAACTAAAACACGCAACTATAAAAATTTTGTTGGTTGTTACTCTGTAAATTCCAATAAATTAGCACTTTGGATATTTATTAGTTGACATAATATTCCTATCATATGGCCATGCTGAATGTCAAATTTACGGTTACTAAAATATATTATTTATTGATGCAATATTAATTTTGACTGTTTGTTTGTTATGCTTTCAGAACTAAACCAGTAAACCAATTTTCTTGATATTTGGTATAGAGATAACTTGAAAAGACATGAGCTACTTTTGACTGTTATACCTGACTTCAAAGCGGGCAGAACTGCGAGTCAAAAGCTAGTGTTAATATTATAAATAGCTTACCAGAGATGTGGGTAACATTATTGTACATATTCACAACTTTTTCGAACCCAACGCCGGTCTTCTGTTCGACTATTCCGAGAGCGACAGCACCCGTCGACTGAAGATAATTAAAATAATTAAATAATTTTTTACTATAAAATAAACCTATGATAAAAAGTACTAAAAACTTCTGGAATCTGGAGAATAGACTTTATTTCTATAAGTTACTGACTGGCCAGTCATGTATGTGCGATAACTACATAAGATATAAAGAATTTCAAATTATGTATTCTCTGCTAATCCTGTCAATGAAAACTGCATGAGTTTCCATGTTGCATTCACACCGGGTGACCAGCTTTTCCGCTTCATTAGACGTCGAATCAAATGTCATGTATCAATTTGCAACGGCTGTCCATTCTCATGGAAGTTCAAGTGTGACTATAAATACGTGCATATAAAAGTTAAGTGTTGCCTTCCATTTCTCTAAAATCATCAGATTCTTACCTAATGACCATGTGAACTCTTATTATATATTTTTTTCAATTCTGCCCAGGCGTCTTCAAATAATTGGGGATCATACATAACCATAAATTGAAAACTCATCTCTACAAATTTCATACAGTAGAAATAATTTGTAAAATACTACCCGATCTTCAAAAATTATGGATTTGAAGCATCTCGATTGCGTCAGCTTTCAAACGAAAAAAGTACATCGTAATCGATCCACTTCTTTACGAGCTACAACGCCACGGATAGGCACAAACGGCACAGACAGACATAAAACTTAGAACAACCCGTCATTTTTGCGTTTGGGTTTAAAAAATCAAAATACCGACAAACTGAAAACCTTGCTTTTTAAAGTCAGTTAAAAATGCCGTAAACCAATATATAATGTAACAATACCGCTCAATACATGAAATACCGACACACTGTGGTTGCGGTATGAAAGCTCCAATTATGCATTTACTGTGGAATTACCCCGGAATTGGTTTTAACTAGCAAACAATATAAATTCTCTACTGATAAACATACCAGAAATCTGTTGAATTTTTTATTAAATTATAACTACCTACCGTAAATTTTAAATATGTGTAAAATTATACATATTATTATACATACATAATACACATACTCGTAATTATTATACACAGTTCTGTGGTCTGTCTAGGTTGAAAACCAAAACTCGGGAATTTTAATCAAACTATTTTCAGTATGAAGTTATAAATCATTAGGTACACCTTTGGCTACAATATTTTAGAATAGGTTGCTATGAACTGCCTCGTTGCCCTAGTGGTTCTAAGCGTGACTGCTACGCTAGAGGTCTTGGGTTCGATTCCCAAGTCAACTAAGGTGTTATTGGGTTTTTCTATGAAATTCTCAGAGCAGATCGGAGTTTGAATTTGTGCCCGGTTAGTGGCAATAGGCTCGCCCCCTATTACATGGGACCTAAACGTACCGTCGAACTGTGGGTGTACATTGGTACACCTCTGCCTAACCCTTCGGGGATACAGGCGTGATGGTATGTTATGTTATGTTGCTATGAATAAATTATCCAGACAGATTATATAGGTAACAAAGAACATAGTCACAAGCATATAGGAATGGACATTTTTCAGTACACTTATGAGATTTCAAGAGAAAGATATCTAGACTTCACTCTACTTAGAGAAATATTAAATCACGATACTTAAGACCGTAGGGATAAACTAAGGTAAATATTATAATTTTGCCTCTATATGAATAGATCTTATCATAGTAAATGCTACGCGCGAGACAGACAACAATGGCAGAAAAAAGGGGAGGCATATACCCAGCAATGGATTCCGGGCTGATATGATGATGATGATGATACATCCGCGAAACAATTAAGGTACTTTAAAGTGGTCCATGTATTGAGACTCACCTTGGTAGTGTGAGTAGATACCTTTTGAACATCGGAATTCGTTTAAAATCACTAAAAGTGTGATAGCTCTAAAAAACAATAAAAAATTGCGGAACACACACGGGGGTGATTCGGATACCTCTAGTGTCTTTTAACTCTGGACACCCAATTATCAATGGTTTTTGGAACACGCTTTTATACAGAGGTATACTCTTACGATTACTAGGGTATTTTGGCAACTTCCTACAAATTTAAACACTAAAACGAGATCTCTAACTCAACAGGGTACTTCACACAATACTTACGTAAACAACATATCATCTTGATACACCAAATTAACACAAAACGAACACTAATGAGACAATCTTCTTTCAATATAAAGCAAATTCAAAATAAAATTATAAATTAACCGCCCAACGAGGGCTAACATATACAAAATCATTCTTCAAAATATCAAAACTATTCACCACATTTTTTTTTAAATCTATCAAATGTTTAAAATTTTAGGATCCTCAAACTACAATTTTAATTTTGCATATGCGAAACATATTTGTTTTACTATTTTTTGTACATTAAACTCGTAATTTGTTGTCCATTGTGAGCGTATGTTCAGAAGAATGTACTTACTATGCTTAAAATAGCTATAAAAATCATTCCAACTCTCACGGAGGCTACAAAGCAACAGCTTTCAACCTCGGGAAATATCTCACACATGATTGCGAATTTATTAATACATTTATATAAAAAAATAATATAAACAACAATAATTTGACATAATGTAAAAGAAATTTGACAGGGGTAGTTTACAGTTGGCAAGATACGTCTTTCGTTTTCGTAGAGAATAGATACGAAACTACAGAGTGCGCATATCAGGGTATGAACCGTGAACACTTGTATGAACTAGTTTCGTCGAAAAATAGTATCAAAAACAGAGAGCACTGTTTTAATAAAACTATCTCAAGCCCTAATATTATCATAATAAAAACGGAACCATCGATACGTCAGTCCTTGCACGGAAAATAACCTAAATCAGTAAAAGAATGTACTACACACAGCCAAAAATGTGCTTACACTCGGCGCAATGGGCTTTTAGCGATACTCGCACTCTATAGGGTTTATTTTTTTAAACTCTATGTTCGTATCTTTTGGTATATTTGTCGCCATGACAATGTTGAAAACCATAATATATTATGGTGTGATCACATTTATGAGAAATGCTATCAGAGAAAGTTTATAATATTTTATTGTGTGTAAGATGATATGAGAACGAAAGGAGTGAATGCTGAGAGAACGAGTTGTAGAGATGAATGGAAGCTGAATACGCATTGCGCCGACCACAAATAATTGGGAACAGGGCAGGGAGATGATGATGATGCTATCAGAGAAAGTTTAAGAAATGTCGCGTCTTCGAAAAGTTGAATATAAATAAAATATCATTGCTAAAAAAACGATTACAGAGCTAAATATAGTTTCTATAGCGAATTTAAAAAAAAATCCAATTGCCCATAGATATAAAAATCAATCCCGATGTTCCTTGGTCATGCCATAAGTTTTGAACGATTGCACCAAATCGGATAATTCTTTTATGTTATGTAAAACGCAATTTTGCCCAATTCTGTAATGCGAAAGTAAATCTATTTGTCTGTTTGTATGTAACGTTATCACGCCTAAACTATTGATCCGATTAACGTGGAATTAGGTAGCTGTCTTCTAAAAAAAAGAACATTTGCTACTTTTAGCCGCAACATCCGACACCAACAAGGCGGAGCCGCAGTCAACAACTAGTGTTTTTATAAAATTAAATAAATGAAATGGAAATGATTTAAAAATCTACTTCTTTTTAATTATATTTAATTGTTTATATCTTGCCTCTGAGCATCTGGATTCTTCTACTTGTTTCCTTACCAACCACTTACTGGTAATGTTATAAGGTTCTTCTAAAAGTATTCACGATAAGCAGTACGTATCCCGTCACTGAAATCAAACGTCTTTGAAGCAATATTACAACAGGTTTAGCAAAAGGAAAAATAAAGATAATAATAAATAAATAAATAATAATATTACAGGACAACTCACACACGGTTATCTGATCCCAAGCTAAGCAGAGCTTGTGTTATGGTAACCAGACAACTGATAAACATACTTATATATTTCTAAATACATACATATTATAGATAAACTACACCCAGACAACCAGAACAAATGATCGTGCTCATCACACAAACATTTGTCCTGGGTGGGAATCGAACCCACGACCTCCGGTATAGCAGTCAGGGTCACTAACCACTAGACCAACAGGCCCGTCAGATAAAAATGAGTTGTTAAAATGTTTCCCAAAAAACGACTTGTGCAACGCTACTGACAATGTGTGGGTGTAAAATGTGGTCGAAAACACATGTTTCGTACCCTCAAATCATCACTAAGAAAAAGGAATAAAATACCTCGCGAATTAGACTAACGATTTTTTATTTTGAAATTTATCTTCGGCCGTGGCAAATCCGAAACAACTGGGGCAATAAAAATTAAAGGTTACAGTTCGTCCGCTGAGAGAATGCGTGCCCGACAAGTTGTGATCAACAGGAATATGTAATTTTAATGTGGCCAAGAATTAACGACAAATAAATAACGCTTACTTGTCCTATAAATGAATAATTTTGGTATACAAATATGTCCCAGACGAGTACGTGGGGCGGCGGCGGCGACCGGAGCTGCTGGCCGTGCCGCGCGCGCGCACTTGCCTGCAGCAGCGCGCGCCACTCACCCGCGCACTTCGTGCGCTTAACACATTAGCTCACAATGTGGATATATTTTCGTGTACACTGAACGAATTTACACGGGCCGCCTATTGTTTATTTAGTTAAGTTGTATGTCTTATTTTTTTTAAGCTAATGTTTTTATGTGGATTTTTGTTTTTGATATTATTATTATTATTATTTTTTTTTTTTGCATTGGCTATTGAATTAGGTTGTAACCTGTAATAATAGTTGTATGTGTGGATGCAAATAAATAAATAAATAAAATGTCAGTATACTCGGTTTTTTCTTTCCTCTCAGCGGCCGCATCATAGTTTACGAAGTACTTCATGCCTTTATCTTAGCAATTGGTTTTATAGTTTAAGAATCTTTGTTTTTTTTTTCTATAATAAATATAAATAATTACCTATTGTCGCAACCAATCCTACTGTAAAGTGTATCGCAGCCGGCGCGAAGCAATGTTCCCAAGAATGTATCAGATACAGAATGCAAAATACAACGTGCGACATTAAAATAAAAACTATAAACCAAAAGTATGTTTGAAGAATAATATCGCAGTGGCATCTTTTCTAGAACAAAATTAAATAAACTTATTTATGCACAATAATAAAAAGAAAAATCCAAAATTTTCATTTTTGAAATTTGAAAATCCTGTTGAGTGTAAAAACTCAAAATAAACTTAAAAGATATTTCTTAGTTACTAAATAGCTTAAAAGAATATCAAATTGAAAGTAATAGGAAATTTTCGACATATTTCGGTATGGATTCAACTACTTATTTACCTCTCGCCAAGGCAAAGGTCTTACTTTCTTGTTTAAAATACTTGAAGTTTTTTTATTAAGATGTCTTCGGCAATTAAGGATCGATTTCAAGAGTTATTTTTGCCACCAATAGGGCTATACCTTATCAATGGCAAAAATGAAAATGGCACCACCCCTGACCTTAGAGGTGGAAACATATAAATTTCATTGAAAATATTCCTTTTTTCATTTATGTGAAATCTATTATTGAAACTATAATTTGAGCTGCTTATATATCTAACATACCCTAACTAACCCCGACCATACGGATATCAGAAGAAACGTAGCAATCAACCAAAGAGTCAAAGTACTCATAAACCAGTATTCAAATTGTACAGACTGTGATTTAGGCAGTTTGAAGCAGTCGGCGTGTGTAAATAATGCGGATCCAGCCACCTGAAAAACAACAATTAAGTACTACATTCTATATACTTTAAATACTACGTAATTAAATTAAAATAAATTTTCTTTAACCTTATGCAGGAGTCAGGACTCAAACCTGCTACTACTGATTAGATACACCAATCGCTGTACCATATAAAGCTACACAGCCTAGTAGACAGATATGATATATAGGTAGGTTCTATTTGTAATGCGAGAGTTATAAAGCTTTTCCCGGGCTGCTGCTGTACACCAGCGTTAGGCAGTTTCACTGCAGCCTAGCATTGTCTTAAAGAATCTGAGAATAATTATAAACCCACTGATTAAAATATGCTGCTTAATGAATGATAATATAACCCCTTGATATTAATGAATTATAACGAAGTAGAATAATGGTATAGTAATAATTAATAATAATAATAATATTCCGGGACAACTCACACACGGTTATCTGATCCCAAGCTAAGCAGAGCTTGTGTTATGGTAACCAGACAACTGATAAACTTACTTATATATTTCTAAATACATACATATTATAGATAAATTACACCCAGACAACCAGAACAAATGATCGTGCTCATCACACAAACATTTTTCCTGGGTGGGAATCGAACCCACGACCTCCGGTATAGCAGTCAGGGTCACTAACCACTAGACCAACAGGCCCGTCATCAATTATAATATCTCCGGGCAACCCACACACGAGCATCTGATCGCAAGCAAGGCAGAGCCTGTCCAGAAAACTGATAACTACTCATACTTATATATTTATAAATACACACATATGATAGATATATTACGGTAAGACAGAACAAATGCTCATGTTCATCACACAAAGATTTGTCCTGAGTGTTACACACGACATTTGGTTTGGCAGTCAGTGTCGCTAACCACTAGGCTAACCACAAATGATGGATTGAAATTTGGGATCTAAAATCGCCAATCCGTAAATTACCAAGTGTGGTGATCAATGCTCGTGCTTTCTCTATATGGGAGGAGGCCTGTGCCCAGCAGTGGGTAGTTTATAGGCTGGTATTATTATTTATTATTAGTATTATGTTACAAACCAGACTGAAAATAGATATCAGAATCACAGCTGTTCTTGGCTTTATAAAATAACATTTCTCTATTATTGGCAAAGCGTCCAGTAGGCACGAGAGGCACATTATGTTTTATAAGTTTAATAAGATTTAAAATTAAAACAATAGGTTAATAATTTCCTTATCAAAACTTATCATTCCCATGTCAAAATGACATGACTCGGTTGACTGTTATTACTTTGGTCTGCGGTTGACGCGATGTTGGTGCTGTGCCTCTACACCTATCAAATTTTAAAAAGTTCATGTCTTTAAGGTTTTAACCTAAATAATATAATCAAGACAAACGCAAATAAATAGAATCTAAATATAAAATCTACGAGACAAATTAATACATCATCTTGCTTGCTGTGAAAATCATGAATTCCCTGCTCTGTTCCCACTAACATAACTTTGGAAAATAACTTTTCCAACGAGGAAAAATATTCTTTTACCTCCCTATGTATTCTTTTGTTCTGTGTTCTGACTTATAGACCACGCGCATAAGAACAATTAGAATAAAAAAAAATGTATTTCTGTTCAATTGTCTTTCTCAATTTTAAAATTAATAAATAACTTGATTCTAATGTAAGAATTGATGACATTCTTGTTTTCTCAAATTACTTTAATTTATTGTGTCGTTCTTAATTACCTGTAACACGAAATTTTTAAACCAGTCTGAATGAACTGTTAAAAGAGGACCGTGGCCATTGTGGAAGCGAGACAGCGCACTACACTGCATATAGCAGCATCTCGCTCACACGTCGGCGACAGTCCTTTAAGCGTTCATACGCACTATGCGGTTACCCGCAATGCGGCTAGCCGTCCGGCTGACCGCAAGCACAATTATGTACGTAATATTCATTTCTATGCGCACTGCTACCCTACTTATTTACTTTTCTCTATGCGCACTGCGATGCGGCTACCCGCATCGCAGTGCGTATAGAAATGAATATTATGCAATGAACTGAATATTATGCAATGAAATGAACTGAATTTAATGAACCCTAACAGTTCATGGTAAGCGGGTCAAACTTTTAAATAAAATCAAAGAAATTTCAACACTTTTACTCATATATTCACAAAGAACACTCAAAACCAATTTGTAGTCCAAATATACTCAAATCACTATGTCACTACTTGATAGGAACTGCAGAGACATCCGTAGACTGTTTGTCACTATTATGAAGTACGATGTCACTGAAACAAAAATAACATGTTAAATTAATTTCAACCTTAAAAAACTTTACGTTCTAAATCTATGAACTATGAACCTAAAGTAAATCGGACGGAATTCAGAGACAGCGAAGTTACCACAAACCCAAACAAGCACAATATAGAAAAGTGTTTTCTACTTTAACCTGTCCGAGGATCGAACCCGGGAGCTCAGAGCTGGCAACACCTTGAAACCCGGTGAACACCACTCGACCACGAAGGCCATCGAATAGTTTCCCACAAGCTAGCTTCTTACTTGCCATACCTCAAAGGCACAACAAACCACACATTTTCTAACAACGTGGCCTATCAATATAGTAATACTCACACAGAATATCGCAAATAATGAGCACACACAGCACCCCGCCGGCTATAACGCAGTTGGAGTGGACGAAGAAACAAAAGACGGCCAGCACGAAGAACATGAGCACCACGGTGACGCTGTACAGGATCGCGCCCCACTGGTAGATCTCTATTAAGACTGGTATGTTCTGAAAATAGGGACAAAACATGGGTCTTTATTGCAATATTATGTAGTATCAGAGAGGATCTATCTTTATTTACTGCTTGTACTTTCAATAAAACATAGCATTAATCACCACGCTTGCTCATTGCAGTTTGGCACTATTTTATTAAAATTGTCTAAGTTATTCAATTCTCCAAAACATTATAGGATGTTGCTTTTGGAATAAGGGATGTCTCTCCCATGCCGTACCATAACACCCGATCGATTTTATAATTTGGAGCATTATTAACAGGCATATTTATGTTTTTGCATAGTATGAAAATTTTCAGCTATGAAGACTAAAATCTTCATCATGAACGTAGACTAGGTCTTCGCTATGGGTGTAGGTCGTTAAAGTTTTATATCTTGAATATGTTCAAGATGAAGTTACCGAATCAAAGGACAACACGAAATTGTCTTACACAGCAAGCCCCTATCATCAGCAGCACGCTCACAGCACACAGCATAATGGACGCCACGCCCAGCGTCATCTGCGCAGTGGTCTCCGTCATGGACCCGTAGTTGGAGAGCACCGGGTTCAGGTCCCAGTAGCCGTGAGAGTGACTTACATTTGGAGCGAATAGAATTCCTATTATCTGTAAATGAAGGTGTATAAATCAAAACTAATGAATCAGTAATCATCAAACTGTAGGTCTGTATGAAATAAAAAAAGTTAGCTTTATACTACAAACAGATATAGAACATTATAGATTTTTATTTTATAATAATAATAATAATAATAATCATTTATTTGCAAGAACATGAGTGCATTTACAAGTTGGTTGGTTGAAAAAAATAAAGAACTGTCACATTCTGCCACATATTGGCGTGCAAAATTTAAAAATTTTAAACAAAAAAAAAAAAATTTATACATTTTATAAAAGAGTTTTGAAAAAGGATGAATGTTATTACAATAGGTATACTATACAATTACTTAGTTGGTATAAACGAAATAGTACAAAGAGCGAAACATACAAAAAGCTACAAAATAAAAATAAAATATAATTGACAGGAAGAAGGTAACTCGACAATATTTTACAATTTATCTAATAAAAACTCAGAGATACTATAAAAAGACTTTACAATTAGGTATTTTTTCAATGCTTTTTTAAATTGAATTATATTTAGTTCCTTTAATTGTTTTGGTAGATGATTATAAATAATTGGCGCCATGCAGAAAACACTCTTGTGCATCATTGTTGTCTTAGATCTCCTAACACATAGTCTATGGACATCTCGCCGGCTCCGGTCGTTAGTTTCAGACATTTTAATAAATTTAGTCGGGTTACATTTAACAAATATTGCAACTTCAAAAATATATAATGAGGGTAACGTCATAATATTATATTTTACAAAATATGGTCTACATGTATCTGTGATTTTTAATCCGAACATAGCTCTGATGCATCGTTTTTGTTGCTTAAATATCATTTCTCGGTCAGTCGAGTTTCCCCAAAATATGACACCATACCTTAGTATAGAGCCTGCAATGCCATGATACGCGGTGACAATCGCGTCCGTGTCCACGACTGGAGCAAGTTTATATAGGGCATATGCTGATTTACTTATTCTTTTACTTAAATCCTCTATATGTGGCTTCCAGTCCAATTTTTTATCAATAGTTAATCCTAAAAATTTTGCTGTGTTAACTTGAGATATATTTTTATTATTGTAACTTATATTTATCACTGGATTTGTGCGTTGACTGAACATCATTATTTTAGTTTTTTCAATATTTATTTTAAGATTATTATTTTTCAACCATTGAACTATACAATTAATTTCATTAGTTATTTCATTTTTTAAGTTATATTCATTCCTACAGTGTACGGTAGCCGTGCTATCATCAGCATTGATTCTATTATAAGATTTTTAATAAGTAACAACGTTGCCAGCTTATCACTTACCTACATTAAGGTTGGTAATAAAAAAATAATGTTAGCGTTGTGCACAGTATTTAACTATTAGTTAAATCTGTCTTTAAATAACCAAGAAACAAAAATTTCTAGCATTCGACAACTAACAAATGCTCAGAACCTATACATGGACCGGCAATTATGATCCCAAAAATTTGATCTCAAAACTCGGAAAACTTTATTTTCCATCAAATTTTTATCATTTACCTCATCAATTACTACTTATTCAATCATATTTCATCTTTAAACTAAGCAGTTTAAAGAAGAAATATAATTCATTGGTACCGTAATATAGAAATACAGAGAAAAACTTACAAACGAGAACACTGCTATCATAACAGTTCCAGCTCTTAAAAAACAGCAGAAGCAACAGCTTATAACTGTCGGTAATTTGTCCATGAACTTCATTTTTACAGTTTTTTATTACTCTTTTTATTAAAATATAAATTAATTAAGTTTTAATTTTCCATTTCTCAAAGCATTATATCGATTTGTCAGTTTCCTTTGATAGTTCTTGACGGAAGAAAAGAATTATCTTTTGGTTATTTTGTAAAGAGTTTTCTGTTTTATGAAAGAGTATAAGGTTTTAATGGAAAATGGACAAGTTTTATTCGATAATAATAATATCCTGGAACAACTTACACATGATCATCTGATCCCAAACTAAGCAGAGCTTGTGCTATGGTAACCAGACAACTGATAAACATACTTATATATTTCTAAATACTATTATAAATACTATTATAAATACTATTATATATATTATATTTCTAAATAATATTATAGATCAATTCCACCCATGTTTTATTTGAGAGGACATAATGGGCCTAAAAGTTTGATGAACGATGTTAATTTTAAAAGTTTCATTCATCATTTTACCACATACTTTATATTTACCACAAGCTTTGCTCTAATTATATTTACTTTACTTAAACTAAAAACCTTTTAAAAGATTCACTCAAAACATTTACGTTTCGAAAACATTGGATTTTAATTAAAGAATTTTACATTTATTAAAATTATTTTGCACTGGAGCCTGATTCCGCTATTTTAAAGACAGTGGGTGGCAGGTTAACGAACGTTCCAGTGTACTTGTTATTGTGCCTAATTTTCGTATTCAGATAAGCCTACAATGAACAGTCAGTGGCAATCCTACGAACAACAGTGGCAAGTAGGTGTACATTTTTGACGGGCCTGTTGGTCTAGTGGTTAGTGACCCTGACTGCTATACCGGAGGTCGTGGGTTCGATTCCCACCCAGGACAAATGTTTGTGTGATGAGCACGATCATTTGTTCTGGTTGTCTGGGTGTAATTTTATCTATAATATGTATGTATTTAGAAATATATGAGTATGTTTATCAGTTGTCTGGTTACCATAACACAAGCTCCGCTTAGCTTGGGATCAGATAACCGTGTGTGAGTTGTCCCGGAATATTATTATTATTCTCTTTATTTTTCAATAAACATATAAAATACATTTTTAAATATATACAAAAAACAATATATATATACATTTAAAAATATAAAATATAGTGTCCAACCGGCCTCGGGACAGGGTCCAAGCTGCCGGTGGTTAGGACTCCAGAGAGAGGAACCTCCTCACAATACGCGCCGTGTCGAGAAGTACCGCTTTCTGAATCAAACCCTTGACCCAGGCGCCTAGCGAGAGCCTCTTAAGGTGTTGGTCGAGGCTCTTGGCTATTATGCCGTTGGCTGTAACGACTATCGGGACAATGATTGCTGAGTCCACCTCCCACATGTCGACAACCTCGTGCGCTAAATCCAAATATTTTAATTGTTTTTCTTTTTCAGCTTTCACGAGGTTCTCGTCATGAGGGATAGTGATATCAACAATGATTGCCCGGCGCTCCGATCGATCTATCACCACTATATCAGGCTTATTTGCTACAATAGTCCTGTCAGTGATGATAGATCGGTCCCAGTACAGTGTGACACGACCATTTTCGAGAACTGGGTCGGGCACATACCTGTAGTACGGCACCTCGGATTCCACAAGTTTGTATCTCAAAGCAAGCTGCTGGTGGATAATCCTGGCTACTTGGTTATGCCTGTGCAAGTATTCGCCGTTAGCAAGACGAGAACAACCCGAAATAATATGTCTTAAGCTGGGTATCCATTTGCGCAGCCTCGTGGCGAGCTGCCTCATCCTGAGCGTGCCGCGGGCCGCGGAAAGTACATGCGTCTCCACTTGAGCACACATAATATCGTATCGAGCGGCAAGCCTCAACCCGAGCCACGATTTTCTCAGTTCCTCATTAACCACCATGGTTGACGCACGTAAAGTCGCTGCAGCATTAGTAGTAATTAGTCATTACGGACGTAGGAGCATAAAATTTGGCACACTTATAGTTTATGTGTAGGAGAAGTGCAGAACGCTAATATTTTTCAATAATAATGCTTATAAAGTACATTAAATCAATAAATAAAACATTACCCACACTACCATGCATTTCACACACACATGTTTATTTTGTTTACGTAAGTACTGACGTACTGACGTACGTACTGACATTGACATATCAAAAATATATATTACTAGTGGTCGCCCGCGGCTCCGCCCGCGTGGGTGTCGATTATCGCGACAAAAAGTAGCCTATGTGTTATTCTGATGATTAACCTATATTACTGTAAAGTTTCATCCAAATCCGTCCAGTAGTTTTTTCGTGAAAGAGTAACAAACATACATCCATCCATCCATCCATCCATCCATCCTCACAAACTTTCGCATTTATAATATTAGTATGATTATATTTGCCTATACATACTCCGCGGTCAAATGGTTTCTTTTGTTTTTCATTTTGTCCATAGACATAGAGTACCTACTCAAAAAAAAAGTTTTATTTGCCTCATTTAATATAAAAAAAGATTTTAATGATAATGCATGAAAAATACATTATATCAATAAATAAAACATTACACAAACCAGCATGCATTTGACACGCATACATACCTACTCTGTGGTCAAATTGTTTCTTTTGTCTATTATAGACCTATGTCAACTATTTGAAAAGTTTGTTTCCTGTGTGGTTTTATTGAATGTTTAATTTGTTCAAAAAAGAAATTGGGAAATAACAGTTTTGGTCAAATCTGTGGTTATAGTAGTTTAGTTTTCGACAGTAGAACCTTAATAATGTTTGAATATTATATTTTAATAATGTATATTAAGTCACTTACAATTTAAATTTATTATATGGTCGAATTTCGACCACTTGGCGACCACTAGTTTTTATAAAAGTGTGCGTTACAATAAAGTTTATGTTCAACAAAGCTCCTAAATCATTTACCTACCCACCCCGACTACACAACTAATTTTCAAAAACCAATGAATTTTTACCTGATCCCGTGACGAGACTTTTTTTATGCCGAGATTTTTCCCGCCGAAAAGATCCACAAAGCGAAGTAATTTTTTTTTTACTTCGCAAATGGGTAGTTTCATTTCCTTGCTTATTATTTTCCAAGAATCTTCTTTCAATTGTTTATTATAATGATTCGGTGAAGTTGGATCCCATAAATGTCGGCGGTTTTCATATAACTTAATTAATTCGATACATTTCTCATTATCCATTTTGCCGCGTGCCGAGCACACTTACGTCCGTCTCCACTGAACGCACGCCTCACACTGAGGCGTCTTTGAGCATGGCCATTTACCGACACGATTTGGCTCGCTGCGCGGCCGCCTCGTTTGGTTCAAGTCGCGGCAAGCCTCGACTCGCGGCACGGTCTCCACTAGATCTGCCTCGGGTCGAGGCAGCCGCTCGGCCCGAGGCTGCCTCAAATGGATACCCAGCTTTAAGGACTCACCGGGACAGTGACATGCCCGACATATGTCAACTGTACCGTCCTTTATGATATATTTCCGATAGTTATTCGTCATGATAACTTCGTCCATAATTGCACATACAAACCCTTCGGTTTCTCCAAAAAGATCACCGAAGCGTAGCCAGGCTACGGACGCTAAGAAATCTACATCTGACCCATGAAGGGTCCGGTAGTAGCTCCCGTGGAGCTCCTTGCTTTGCCATACATTCTCGCGGTCCTTGACGCTCAGTACGACAGGTTTGTGCCAGTTCTCTTTGCCTAAGGAGAGCGGTGTGAAGCCCTTATCCACTACCACCACATCTCGATGCATCCCCACGTCGGCTTGGAGAAAATACTCCCTGAGGTTATATACCTCGCGATTATGGAGGGTCTTAGCATTTAGAAAGCCTCGACCCCCACACTTCCGCGGGATATATAACCTCATTACTGAAGAGCGTGGGTGATGCATTCGATTTGCGGTTAGTAGTGTTCGGACTCTCCTATCCAAGGCGTCTAACTCAGTCTGAGTCCACTTGAGTACACCAAAGGAGTACATCAACACTGGCATGACCCAACCATTAAAGGCACGCACCTTGTTGTCGCCTGACAAAACACTTCTTAGTACTTTGTTCAAGCGGCCAAAGAAACGTGCCTGTAATGATTGTTTCACGTCAGCAGCGTTGATGCCTAACGCCTCTGACATACCCAAGTATTTGTAGGTCTCCGTTGCGGTTATTATTATTTCTTTATTTCACAATAAACATATAAAATACATTTTTAAATATATAAAAAAAAAGAAATATACATTTAAAAATATAAAATATAGTGTCCAACCGGCCTCGGGACAGGGTCCAAGCTGCCGGTGGTTAGGGCTCCAGAGAGAGGAACCTCCTCACGATACGGGCCGTGTCGAGAAGTACCGCTTTCTGAATCAAACCCTTGACCCAGATGCCTAACGAGAGCCTCTTGAGGTGTTGGTCGAGGCTCTTGGCTATTATGCCATTGGCTGTAATGACTATCGGGACGATGATTGCTGAGTCCACCTCCCACATGTCGACAACCTCGTGCGCTAAATCCAAATATTTCATTTGTTTTTCTTTTTCAGCTTTCACGAGGTTCTCGTCATGCGGAATCGTTACATCAACAATCATCGCCCGTCGCTCTGATCGATCTATCACCACTATATCAGGCTTATTGGCTACAATAGTCCTGTCAGTGATGATAGATCGGTCCCAGTATAATGTGACATGACCATTATCCAGAACTGGGTCGGGAACATACCTGTAGTACGGAACCTCAGCTTCCACAAGTTTGTATCTCAAAGCAAGCTGCTGATGGATAATTCTGGCCACTTGGTTATGCCTGTGCAAGTATTCGCCGTTAGCAAGACGAGAACAACCGGAAATTATATGTCGTATGGACTCACCCGGACAGTGACATGCCCGACATATGTCCACTGTCCCGTCCTTTATTATATATTTTCGGTAATTATTCGTCATGATAACTTCGTCCATAATTGCACATGCAAACCCTTCGGTTTCTCCAAAGAGATCACCGAAGCGTAGCCAGGCCACGGACGCCAAGAAATCTACATCGGGCCCATGAAGGGACCGATAAAAGCGTCCGTGTAGCTCCTTGCTTTGCCATACATCCCTGCGGTCCTTGACGCTCAGTACGACAGGTTTGTGCCAGTTCTCTTTGCCCAAGGAGAGCGGTGTGAAGCCCTTATCCACTACCACCACATCTCGATGCATCCCCACGTCGACTTGGAGAAAATACTCCCTGAGGTTACATACCTCGCGATTATGGAGGGTCTTAGCATTTAGAAAGCCTCGACCCCCGCATTTCCGCGGGATATATAACCTCATTACTGAAGAGCGTGGGTGATGCATTCGATTTGCGGTTAATAGTGTCCGGACTCTCCTATCCAAGGCGTCTAACTCAGTCTGAGTCCACTTGAGTATGCCAAAGGAGTACATCAACACTGGCATGACCCAACCATTAAAGGCACGCACCCTGTTGCCGCCTGACAAAAGACTTTTCAGTACTTTGTTCAGGCGGCCAAAGAAACGTGTCAGCAATGATTGTTTCATGTCAGCAACGTCGATGCCTAACGCCTCTGACATACCCAAGTATTTGTAGGTATCCGCTGCAGAAAGTGACCTTAGATTTATGGAATCCGAGAGTTGTATACCCTGGGATTCCACAATCCCACCTTGTTTTACATGCATGACCGCACATTTGTCCACACCAAATTCCATCCTGATGGAATTACTGAAGCTTTCAGTGATCTTCAGTAACCCCATCAGTTGCAATTCATTGGAAGCAAACAGCTTAAGATCATCCATGTACAACAAGTGGGAAATTACCTGACTTCCTCTCCGTAGCGAATAGCCCAGCCTCGAATTCTCGAGCAGAGTGCTCAAAGGATTCAAGGCCAAGCAGAACCACAAGGGACTCAGACTGTCGCCCTGGAATATTCCCCGCTCAATCCTTATTGGTTCGCCACTCTGTTGAATATCTCGACATCCTGGATAGCGAAGTACTGTAGTCCATCGCCGCATACATGACGACAAGAAAGCGCGTAGAGTTGTATTGATTTTATACAACTCCAGCACCCTCATGAGCCATGAATGCGGCACCGAATCATAAGCCTTCTTATAGTCTATCCAACATGTCGATAGATTCTTTTTAGAGCGCCGAACCTGTTGGCAAATGGTCATATCAATAAGGAGTAGCTCCTTAGTACCACGGGACCCATTCCTACATCCATTCTGAGAGGCAGACATGATAGAATGACTATCTATATGTTCATTTATTTTTACTCTCAAAATTTATGTAAGAAGTTTATAAATTGTAGGCAAACAGGTTATCGGCCTATAATTCTTAGGGTCCGTAGTACTACCTGTTTTATGGAGCAGATGGGTAGACCCTGTAGTAAAGAACTGTGGGAGCGCATCTGATTCTATAGCATATTGGAATTGAGACGCTAAGCAACCATGCGAACTTCTAAACCACTTAAGCCAAAAGTTTTGCAGTCCGTCCGGTCCTGGTGCTTTCCAATTTGACATCGGACGGATAGCATTGGCTACATCTTGGGGGCCGATGGTGATTGCCCTCATCTCCTGTATTGGTTCACATGATTCCTCAACGTCTCGCATCCAAACGCCTTCGGAGTGGCTGACAGGCACCGACCAGATGTTGCGCCAAAATGAGTTCGTGGCATCTTCATCTGGCAAGCGCCTATCATCCATCCCTAGAACAGGTCGCTCCCATGTCCTAAATACCCATCTTTGGTCCCTTTGGAACATACGATTCTGGTGGAACCTATCCACCCGACACTTATACCGACGAATGCGGCTCGCCCACGCACACACCTTCTGTTTGAAGAAGTCAATGCGCTCTGTAACACGAGCAGTGTATTCACTAGGACTAATATTAGTTCCAGTAAATGCCCGCCTTACAAAGCGCATGACTCTAGGCCGAGAATTGCCATCTTTAAATGCAATTAATTTGCCAATGAGTGCCCTAGCCTCAGCAACACGACGCTCGATCCTGCACTGCCAAGCTGGCACGGCTGGTTTTGGTCGTGTATCTAAGTTGATGTTATTTATTTTAACATTAGCTACACGACATGCCGCTAGAGCCGCACAGTACAGAATCGAGTGTGTGTCACTAAGGTCTTCACTGCTTCCGAAATAAACAAGAAGCAGTGAATCTAAGACACCCATTATGGCCTTATTCCGGTTGTGCATGGGCAAGCGAGGTAATCGGGGCCTAAGGCCGGGGGGAGTTGATCGGAACTCCCGAATCGTATCCTCCAAAGTACTCCTTATATGTTCACTACACTGGGTACTTACAGTTATAGCCCCGTCCTCCTCTTCCCCGTCAGCAGGATTGGTTGGCGGAGAACCAATGACCGGTACCACCGCGGGAGACGGGGTGCTGGCGGCGGGGCTACGCTGTACTTCAGAGCGTAAACGATCAAGTGTAGCGTCATCCAACCTATGATTGCGTTGGATGACACGCACCTGATCCGACAGTCGTTGTGCCGATACGTTGACATCCGGTTCAAGACCCTGAAACAGAGACAGCATTCTCGCACGGTACGCAGTAAGGTTAGTTCCTCCCTCTGTCGCCCCGTAATATGCGCGCATGACGTTCTCGTTTATTCCTTGAGTCCATTTCATGCGCCGCACATCACCACCGGGAGCGGGAGCCCTGTTCGAGGCCGGTTGGCCTGCGGGCGCCAAGCTGCTCGGTGGCCGGCGTCTCCCCTGCCGACGCACAGGTGTTGGCGACGTCGGCGGGGAGTAATACTCGTCGCTGGAGCTCGACGCGACTGCAGGTGCCGGTGCTGGTACATGGTCCGGCAGCTGGGAGGCGGAGCTCGGCGATGAGTCCGGGGATGGTGGGGGTGCTGGTCTGCGAGATCTGCTTCTCGTCAACATTTTTCATTTATCCGCATTTGTAAATTTTATTCTTGATATTGTAGTGAGTGACATATGTCAACTCTGGTATTTTAGTAGATATATGGTAAAAATATTAATATTATATAGGTTAAACATTTCGGTGGTTTTTATTGGGATGTATAACTGATTTCAGTGTGTAAATAGTTGTAAATAGTAGACTTTGCAAATAAATTAGAATATATAAACACGGAGAAAAAAAATTGACGTTAACGTTGACGTTTGTTTGGACACAGATTATTATTATTATTATAATTATTATTTGTCATTTAACTAAAATCATGTGAATATGAAAATTAGGTACACACTGGAACGTTCATTAACCTGCCACCCACTGACTTTACAATAGCGGAATTGGGCCCTTGGCCTATTATTCTTTGAACCTTACAGCTTAACCCAAAATTAAGAACAGATTGATAATAAAATGTTCAATCAACATGATTGCTATGTAAATCGTGATATCTGAACTAAGATGGGTTGGTGATAATTATTAATATTCGAGGGGCGTGTTAGTTACGATCTATTTGAATGCAAATTGTTGGAGGATCGTGCCTTCGGGCCGCACTGGTACACACACTTGCGACTGGCAACACTATCCGTATATTGGCGAATTTTTACCTTCTCTATAGGGGAAGAGGTCTGTGCCCAGCAGTGGGACGTTAATAGGCCGATATCAATCAATAATATCAATTCGATGAGCGTATTTGATTAGAAAGTCATCATAAACCTAATTGTAACAAAAATGTTACCACCAAAAAATACTTATCCCTGTATGTACATACTCCCGGCCTCGTTTTTACCATTTCATGCTCAGTGTTATAATATCATCCCTATTATTGGAATTTGTAATTGTATGATAAATATGTGCAAGTATAACTATCAATAATTATCCATTCAACGAAAACAGATAATTATAAATAATCGTTTATTGCTAGAAACTTGATTTATTGTTACCTGCTTATAATAATATGAAAAGGATTTTTTTGTAGTGCTATAAACAACAGATATAGTTTTTTTTTTATCTAAAACTACCGATTGTTCACTTTAAGCATTTTTTTTATTAAAATATTAAAATTTTGTAACCGGTCTTCATATATTGTAGCTGAAAACCATCTCGATCACGCCAGCAGTCAAACCACATCACAAACGATCCATTCGTTCAGGAGCTACGATGCCATGGACAAACACAAATACAGGCCGACCGACACGACCCGTATTTTTGCATAGGAGGTTTAAAAGAAAACGCAACTAAGTTTCATCTAGAATTTTTCATCGAATAAAAACAATTTGCGACAAAAAAATCGCACGTTTGCTTCCTCAATTTTCAACACCGTGCCGCTGTCACAATTTTGATGAATCTCTAAATGTTAATGAGGCATTTAGCCTGTTGAGTGCCCGAGTCTGCCTGGGTTTGCCTGTTTATGCCCGGTTCTGCCTGTAATGAACACGGTTCGGTGCGATAACCTTGTCCGTGCGTTGATTGTTTTGTTAGGTTAGGGTCAGGTAAGGAGGGATTTGAGATGAATATGTATAATGCAAGATGTTCTTGTAGTGTGTATACTTGTTGATACTACTAACCTTACGTCTAGGTTTAGTACCTAGCCGTAGTTTCATAATTATGGTGAATTAGGTGTAATTTTAGCCTTTGGTAATAGGTAAATTATCTTTTTTGTATGAAAATATAATCAAAGTCTACAAGAAAAAACATGTGTATTAAATTAATTATTTTTTGCTTGTAGGCTTTGATTATGATCAAATAAACTACATATTTTAAAATTATATTTAACAAGTATTTCATAGAAACTGCGAATAAAATACCCACTTGTTTAGAGGTAAAGTTGAATAGATCACCTCAAATCTGCTCCTACACGGTGTGTTGCGGATTCTATCCCAGATGCAGCAAAATTTTTGTTTTAAGGCCTTTGTTAGGTACATTTTGTGTAAAAAATAATTCTTTAAGACACGACACTTTATTCCCTAGTACATGATAAAGTTTTTTATACCAAAGTTCTTACACAAGCCCTTTTCACTACAGAAGCCTACGCGTATAATTTCATTAAACATTTACAACATCCATTATCCCTAGAACTTCAGCGAAGCACTTAAAAATATCTTTAATAATATAACACTAATATAATATCTCATATTTATGGCGCACCTGCACTTAAATTTAAGCTTGTAAACGATTTATAAATTATTTATTAACTTGCTTTATACCGTGTGGTTGTTACGAAATTGTTCTTTTTTAGAAAAAATATCCGTCATTTTTCATTTATATTTTCGGGCTATTTTGAAAATTATTACAGCTACACCGCCCTTGATTGACGGATTACCCTGCATATCAATTGTAGGTAAGTATCCATCAATCATCTCGGCCTATGGCGATTCACTGCTGGACATCGGCCCCTCAAGTTGCGCTAAAACACATGGACCTCCACTTTCCACAGTAGTATTTATGCATTAGTATCTTTTATTACTAACCCATTGCAGTGTGATTAGGAAAACAGAATGATTTAAATATAATATGTAAAATGTAACCACGTAAATTACTAAGTAATAACCTTACATAAATTGATCGCAGCAAAATCTTAAAGAAAAATATAAAATAAAATAATATTTGCAGTCGGGGGACGGTTACTTGAAACAATTCATTACAGGACCCCCGACTGCAAATATTATTTTTTGCTTTTCAGTTTTTTCGGCGGTTTAATTTTTTTGTTAAAAAGTTTTTATTTTATATTTTTTTGTGGCTACTTCGAGGTAAAAAATATCAAAATCAGACTACTCTGTAATAAGTTACGCGTGGTAATACATTACAATCAGTGAGTGAACAATCAATCAACCCCTGTTTCCCTACCCTTAGGGTGGGAATTCTTTTTTCAAATTTATATGGGACCAACTTTGGAGTATACCCTTTCCAATATAATAAGAAATATCAAAATCGGACTTTTCTGTAAAAAGTTATGCGTGGTCAAACAAAAAAAAAAATATACGCGTCTAATTGAGAAACTCCTTCGTTTTTTTCGTCGGTCAAATAAACTAGCCAGGCAATCTTAAATCATACCTCATAAACAGTAATTCTCCAATCAACTTTAATGATAGAAACACAATGTAATTCAGTTAATACTAACACAAGCACTAATTAGACATATAAACCAACACACTTCAAAAACAAACCATATATCATTACCAAAAGGTTGAATTTCGGTATACCCTTTTCAATTCTAATGTAATTTACTGTACACGAGTTGAAACTTTAAGCAGTTGTAATAAGGTTGCTTTTGGGTTGGTTTGCTAGCCCCAATTAGGGAACCACAGGTGGTGGTCCATAGTAATTTGCGGTAACACAGACGTCTATGCAGGGGCTATCTGTTCCTTGATTTATGTCAGACGTTAGACCTGATTATACCCTTTCATATGATGTGGTAGCACACTTATATGACAGCTTGGTAATTACTGTTTTGGTTGGGTAGTTGGGCGTAGGCTCAAAATTAAAGGGTTGTAGACCAGTTATATTAGTACACAACTGTAACTGAGCTATAAGTATTATTTTTTAAACAGTTAGTAAGTAAATAAAGGTTTTTTGTCTAGATAGTGGCTAGAATGTCGTGGTAGATCCATTTTTTTTTAAGTTTATGTGTCAGCGGGTTCGCTCTCGCGAGTCCTTCCTCGTACAACGCAAACACATTTTTTAGGTCAACAACACAATAAAACCTGTGGCGTTTACTTACCATCAAATAAGCCGCTAGCCCATAAAAAAAAACTAAATCAGTTTAGTACATATACAATTAATTTTAATCATAGATTTAAGTACCTAATTAACAAATCCAACCTAAATACTAACTAGTAATAAAGTCGGCTAAACTTACAAAATTAATTAAAATACGGCCTAACTTTAAGTAGTTAGTATAAGGCTCCGTCCCAAGATATTATCTTTGTCAACTCTTAGTTAAGTTAACCAAGTTTTCTTAGAGTACAGTTCTGGTTATCTTTATCTGTGTGTAATAAGATAAGTAATTGGTTAAAGTTTTAACTTGTAAAAGTAACTTAAAGTTAAGTCTTGCTCGCAAAGAAATTAGATGTTTGTTATTAGTAAAAAAATGTGTTTTAACTTCCACATACGTTATTCATATACATTATACATGAATAGAATTTCGATAGCCAATTTAATAACTATCAAAATCTGAATTAAGAAAAACCTTAAATTGCAATACTAAATAACTAATAAAATGTTAAATTTTAAACTATCGTGTTGCATGTTTATAATAATATAATTCACAGGAATAAGCGCGTACAGACTGAGTCTGACGGCAGATTGAGTCTGCTTGCGACCACGACCGGTGTAGCCCGGTCAAAACGTCAAGCCCCAAAAAAGGTATTTATGCATGTACGCATGTACGCATACGTATTTTGAGCAAAAATTTCGTAAACTGACTCTATACCAGATGTACTTTTCACCCCTTTTGGATAGATAATATAGATATACCCTTTCGGTAACACCCTGTATAATAGGCAGAGCTAGTTTTAATAACCTAGAAAGTCCTCGCCTGTTTTGAATTTCAGGCCATTAATATAAGTGTGAAGTCTAACTTTCGCGACGTTGTTTTTGTTTTACCGACGCTAGAGAATAAACTCACACTAATTAAAAAATATACTTCTGAAAATAGTAAAGCCTTTGGGAGTAATGCGGGGTATACCGAATTTTAGGTTTTGGGCTATTTTAATGAAGAATAACCAACTGTAATATGTATGGATGATTGATAAGAAATGTGTTTTTCATGCTTCTAAGATATCTTAGGATTAGGATTGATACATAAATTAATCTTTACAGAAACATTAAATACTTACTTCAAATAACAAAAAAAGGAAGGTTATACCCAAAGAAATAGATTCAGACAGGGATTAGTGCAAAAAGAGGGAAGGGAGACCTTTGCCCTGCAATGGGACACTACAGGCTCTTAATAAGAATAATATACCCAACGGTATCGCAAGTTATTTTTTCAGAAACTCTTGTAAGGAAATACAAAACCATGAAATTTTGTTGTCAGAAAGCTTTTTAATTCTGTAGTTAAAGTACGTATACAAACATACATATTAGAATCATAAACTTTAAATTTATGTAAAAAGTCACCAAGTTGAACGTAATTCATATTGGACCACTTCTGCCGACGAAAAAAAAAATTTAAATCGATCCACGTTTGCCGGAAATATCAATACAACACAATCATTTAGTTTATAATTCTTCTTATTTCTTGTGTAGGCTTAGTTTTTTATTATTGTAAATATTTTAAGTTTAATTTCATCAATAAATAAACACAATCATACAATTAAATACGTACATTCGAAATGAGAACGTTTATTATATTATATGCTATCATAACAGTAATACTACCATAAACTCAACAATGATTATAGAGCTATCACTAACTTGGCGACAGCTCAGCTTCTTGCGGCTTAGCGCATCCTCGACAGAGTGCATTACCATAATGTACGGATAGCTACAAAAGATATATTCAACTATTGTGACATTGGCTACTAAGTGATAATTTAGTAGACGGGCCTGTAGACTGTAGAGTTGACGGGCCTGTTGGTCTAGTGGTTAGTGACCCTGACTGCTATACCCGAGGTCGTGGGTTCGATTCCCACCCAGGACAAATGTTTGTGTGATGAGCACGATCATTTGTTCTGGTTGTCTGGGTGTAATTCATCTATAATATGTATGTATTTAGAAATATATAAGTATGTTTATCAGTTGTCTGGTTACCATAACACAAGCTCTGCTTAGCTTGGGATCAGATAACCGTGTGTGAGTTGTCCCGGAATATAAAAAAAAAAAAAAAAAAAAATTGTGTTAAAAAAATGCTTTACAGCTAAAATAATTACATCAATGTACTGCATTGCCATCAAAAGCACCTGTGTAGCAAAAAAAAATCAGCTAAATTAGGTGAATTTGAGACCCCAACCTAGTTTTGGAAAAAAGTGACATAAAAAATGTTTTTTTTTTAAGTGTGTGTGTAGAATTATTGTTTTTATGAATCCGTACAATCTCAAACAATAGATTTTATTATTAGTGCTATCAACAAACTGTTTTAAATGATGCATTTAATACAACGCAAGATATATTGAACTATTGCAAAACATATCTAAAAGATATTTTAAAGCTGAATACTAAATTATAGTTACCCAAATAATTTATGAAAGGAGTATAACAATCGGCCCTTTTTCTGAAAAAAAACATATCGAAGTACATAATAATTATTACAGACAAAAACTACTGCAATTCATCGCTTTACCAAACTTTATACCAGACCGTGAGTCCAATCTGAAGTTTTTAATGGAAAAGCCTAATTACTCTTTCTGCTAGACTTAATCTCAGTGTTCAAAGGAAATAATAAAACGACGCACTTAGCGCTATGTAAGCAGTAAGTAATTGGTCATCTGAGCTTGGAAATATAGATGGAAAGACTTAAAAAAAACATAAGTATTACTTGCTAGCTTTGATTTAATGAATGTTGAATTACAGTATAAAAAATAACAAACCTACCTATCAATTATTAGTAAGTAGTCTATCGTAAAAAAAATTTAACCGCTTTTCATTTTCGAAGATGACTTACTGTCTGCAACCTTTACCATTTTCGTAAAACAAAAAAATTCGTAATAAACATATTATATAATGTACATAAAATTACATTAAAATAAATCCGGTTCCTTATTTCTATAAAGTTTTTTTTTTTCTAACCGAAAATTCTTTAATCTAAGTTAGCAATCTCTGTAGCAATTTTTTAGCTGTAGGTACCCGACAAGGTCCAAAACGATTCTAAATACCTATTTTAAGTCCACGTGAAAAAACTTGACTGCAATACAAGAATTGAGTGTACTTGCTTACAAAGACTGGTGTAGAAAATATCTGTTTGCACAAGAAATAAAGGCGGACAAAGTCGCCAGATAAAGTTAGTTATAATATATTTGTCGTTATTTATCTAAGTGCGTTATTATTGAGTTAGCAAGACGTTCGGAGCGGCTTAACTCAGCGGCTGCGGTGCCTCTGTACCACGATAACAAGTACGGATAGCAAACACAATTATTTTTAATATTACATTACTCTTATTACATGAGGATTTTTACAAAACTAGTCGTTTGCCGGACTTGTATGCACGGTTTTTGGGACAGTAAGAAATCATTTTAAAGAACTGTCAAAACGTTTGGTAGACTCTACTCGTGATCAGAGAGCTGGTTTGTTTCTTGCACAGAGAATCGGCATAGCCATTCAACGTGGCAACGCTGCCAGCCTTCTGGGCACGTTCCCCGCCATTGACAAGGATGACGATGAGTTTTTTGACGCGTGTTAGTTTTATTTATTTATATAAGATTTAATTTTAGTGTAGTTGTAAGAGTTTGTTCTTGTATTAGATTTAAGTATTGAATTGTGAATAAAGAAATCATTTAATATTGATTTTTTTTTAAAGATCTGTGTCATATGTTTGACGTGTCGGTTCGTCTGTCTGTGACATTGTAGCTTCTTAACAACTAGACTGATTATTTTTCATGAATATGGTTTTACCAGATCCAAAAAAATCTCTAAAACCCACAACACAAACAATTTAACACAACAAGTTTATTAGGGTAAACAAAGTAAATAAAAAACTGGCCAAGTGCGAGTCGGACTCGCGCACGAACGGTTCCGTACCACCGTCGTATGAGAGCCCCCCTTAAATATTCATTTTATGTGGTTTTTAGTATTTGTTGTTATAGCGGCAACGGAAATACATAATTTGTGAAAATTTCAGCTTTCTAGCTATCACGGTTTATGAGATACAGTCTGGAGACAGACAGACGGACAGACAGACAACGGAGTCTTAGTAATAGGGTCCCGTTTTACCCTTTGGGTACGGAACCCTAAAAATTATGTTGAGCCATGAACATAATATATCTATCTTAAAACATGTATACAGTCACACAGATGTATATAATTTATATATTAATCCTTCTGCGAATGATAGACGTAGGCTGTCAAAGTGAAATGTATTGCATCAAAGTAATTTAATATTCTATTGACGGAAGGATTATGTTATGAGGTATTAATTAGTTAGTAGTATTATATGTATTAAATGTTCATAGAATAATAATAATTGTGACGGATTGGTTTCATGTCAATATACGAGTGAAATTAGTTTATTGTAGTTTTCTAAAGATTTATTTTATTTTATTTTATTCAAATAGGAACAGCTAACAGCCACATTATATATTTTACAAGAAGAGTAATTTAACATAATATAGACAATAATGCAGCCCACAGCGCTGTTCACAGATTACCTTTAGGGTTAAATATTAAGACGCTAAGAAAGCAGCTGTTTGAATATGCTGTATGAATTATGCAGTTTATATTATACCTAGTAGAAGAAAAAAAGCTATACTTGAAGAGTGTCTTGTATAAAAGTCCTCGAAACATTTCTGTAGAACAAATGATATATCTATATGTTCAAAGGTGGTACCGTGACATAGGTACTTTTTTTCTTCTTTCAATATACCGAAGTATTTTCGTAAGGGTGCGTCCCGATCTGACGAACGAGCATTACACGAGCAGCTCGTGATCTGTTCGCTAGCCGTTCGCGAGCCGCTCACGAGCATGCCGCGAACGCACTAGTGTCAAAAACGCCATCCGCAAAACAAGCGCGCGCCGCTCGGGCCATGCTCGCGGCATGCTCGCGAGCTGCTCGTGTAATGCTCGTTCGTCAGATGTGGATGCACCCTAAGACGTAATGAATTAGACTTGCACTATATCTCTACTTCAGAGTATAAATTTAGAGGGGATTTTCTTCATACGATATGCAAAACAATTTTCCTAAGACGTCATGAAATAGCTTTAAACTACACCAGGTATTGATCCGGGAATGCATATCAATAACGCAAGACGACGTGACACTCACCGTGCCGCGACTAATGACGTGTACGGTGTGCAGATACAACTGTTTTAAGTGTTAGAATAATAATTGATGTTTATTATTTAACTTATATTTTCTTCTTTCAATGTACAGAACTATTTTCCTTAGACGTCATAAAATATCCTCAAACTACACCAGGTATTAATCCAGGAACGCATATCAATAACGCAAGACGACGTGACACTCACCGTGCCGCGACTAATGACGTGTACGGTGTTCAGAAATAGCTGTGTTATTTCTTAGAAGTTATTTGTACTAAAACTTATATATTTTTGATTTCTATAATTAGGCAACAGTCGTCATACGGTAAACAGTTGATCACATACTCACGAAATATGAAGACCTATATTTACATTTTGTGTATCATTATTTAATTCTACATATAATTATAGTAATACCAGCCTATAAACGTCAGACTGCTGGGCACAGGCCTATTATTATGTAGAAAAACAAACATGCAATGATCACCTCGTTTGATCATTGCGGATTGGCAATTTTAGATTTAAAAAAACCCACTTTTCCTCACGATTTTTTCCTTCACCGTTATTTAATACTAACTACGTTTAATATAAACCAATGGGTCCCATCCTTGACATAGTTTCAAAATACCTACAAGTCTGAAATATTACGACACTAAGTACGTGACTGTATAAGACAAATAGTGTACAGACTGTAAAACAAACAACAAATCAAATTCTAAACAACAAAATAGTAACTGTTAATCCTTCAAAGCTTAAAATAAATAATAGTGTTACTAAGACAAGTAGCTAATTATCTTTGCATTTTACCCCAGTAATATAAAAATATAATATCTTTTAAAGTTCACAAAACAGCTAATGTTATTTACAGCTCAACGACACAAAGTTTATAATAAAAAGACAAATTAAAAGACATTAAAATAAGTAAATTAATCAAAATAGCACCTCCACTGCTTATTATGTTAATAAAATGTTTGTGTAAGCTGGCGCCGGGCAAATGGCATGTGGTCGGTAAAAATAACGCTGTGTTGCTTCGGTAACGCCCGGCGAGCCTGTAATGAGGTAAACCTGAGTACGGTCTGCAGAACAATGTTAGAATACGAATATATATATGCCTTATGTACCACAATTGTACATGGAAGTTTAAATAAATAAATAAATAAATAAATATATATTTTTAAATGTGATATTTGTGTGGAGCAAAATGCAATAATTACTTAGCTATAAATCTTGGAGTGGTTTGTAGTTTTTATTAGAGATAAAACTTCATATGGTTTTACTTGATTTTATCGAGCATTCTTAATTAAATGAAGATAATTATGTTAACTAATGTTAAATATGTAAAAAAAGTGTACATGTAGGAGAGACGATTTAGGTTTGTTAGCTCATATTGGACATGAATCATTTCGAAATCATACATTTATATCTGTGGTTTAAAGAGCTAAATCCATATTTATTGTGTTTTCTATTTTCATCATTTTTTTTATTAATATGCGGACGGTACCTCTCATTACCGCGGTAGTTCGTTTGTAATGAATTTATGGTGTATAATATTTATGTACTTTCACAACCTCACTGGCTGTTTAAGTGTTTTCCTTTGCCACTTTGTTGTTTTTTTTTTATTAGGGTGTGTGGAAAAATGAGTTCTTGAGTAAACGCCTGCAACGTTGCTGTATTCCATTTTATTAACATGTGTTAAGTGATAAACAAACTTAAGATGAATAAAGCCTTCTATAAAAATGAGTAAAACTAAAACAAACAATTTTTTTATCATGTTGCTAATTGCACACATTATGATGATAAAATCTGTAAATGATTATTAGGTAGTTTTATTAACACTCACATATTTATTAGCAAAAAGTTTTATTTGAGTTTATAATCAGAAATAAAATCTAATACTATAAACCCCCAATTTCTAAAAGTCAAATCTACGCAACTCATAACCCTATCTATGCCGTACCTCTAAATTGGACCACGGCAAATAATTTCATCACCCGTCAATTTTGACGGCCTGACATGTTATTAGGACATGTAAGTAATCAAGGATATTTGCAAATTGGGGCGTCAGATACAGGCCGATAGAATATAGTAGCATAGAGTATAAAAAATAAAATTATAGAGTGCGAGTAGCGAGTATCGCTACAAAAAAAGCCGAGAGTAAGCATATTTTTGGCTGTATATACTCGTAGTAGGCGTGCATGCCTACATGCGTTTACTGACTTAAGCTATTTACCGTGCAACGACGTTTAGGTGAAAATATAGATGGTTCCAATGTTATTAGTATAAGTGTTAAGAGTCATTATTACACTTTGATACTTTTTTTTTAAAGTAGTTCATCCTAGTCCTCGCGGTTCATACACTTTTTGTTTTTCTTATGAGTTCAACCCATGTCGAGAGCAAGACGTGGGGATAATATATATCGGACTTGCATCGACCACAAGCCCCCCAGTCCCGTTCTTACCTTTGCTGAAGGCGCGGGATCGCTAAGCATTCTCAGCGGGCTACGGTCCATTAAGGACTCCTTCTAATCTAGAGGGGCACGGTTCATACCCCAATATCACTCTGTAATTTCTTATCCATACTCTAAGTATGGCCTTCTCTCGGGCAGTCAATGTTAATTGGTTTAGGGCTAGGGATCTGTCAAAACATTTCTGTATTTATATTGCAGTGGGCGAAGGGTTACTAAGACTAAAAGTGTTTTGTTTTAGAGTAGTGGCCATTTGAGGGTTTGCTTTTTGTTTAAAATTGGTCTGTGTGGGATGTGTTTTTTCTTCGTTGGTTATTTTTAGTAGTGCCGATTTATCCTGGCCCAGGTCTTGTTACAATTTATACGGATTAAATATGTGTTGTAGGTATACCGTTTTTGATTATTTTTCTTTTTTCGTTCACTTGTTCATTTACTACCCTATAAAAAAAACAGATTCTAAATTTTTAACTTTTGATTCCAACATCATTATGTCTCGATGATTTTCTTTTGTAGATATTAATCTCTATTTTTATTAATATTGATAAAATGAATCAAATTACACAGATACATGTTTATGCACATAGATCATAAATTATATTTATGAGATACACTGCTAAACTTTAAACAACACACAACCACATCATACAACATTAACAAATAAAAAAAAAACATAAATTTAAAAACCTCACAAAACCCAGCTTTAATATCTCTCTTCCACAAGAGTCGGTATTATTCTCCGATTCGAACTAAACTACGATGTGGGACGAAACCTCGTTAGTTGACACAAATTGCGCGGCAACGTGACAGGTGTCCCGACACTTTATCCTTGACACAATCTCTTAGGGAACGACTTTAGCCGCTTTCAGCTGCAAACTCAAAAGTTTATGTAGCTGTGCTGTGTTCAAATTGTTGAGTTTTAGATGAATTAATAATAATAATATTCCGGGACAACTCACACACGGTTATCTGATCCCAAGCTAAGCAGAGCTTGTGTTATGGTAACCAGACAACTGATAAACATACTTATATATATTTCTAAATACATACATAATTATTATTGATAAATTACACCCAGACAACCAACAAATGATCGTGCTCATCACACAAACATTTGTCCTGGGTGGGAATCGAACCCACGACCTCCGGGATAGCAGTCAGGGTCACTAACCACTAGACCAACAGGCCCGTCAAATTAAGACTTACAGAGAAAATATCTTAAAAACTGAAACTCTGTAGATACCACTTATAAGCCATTAAATTGCATTAATTAAGAAGAATGAGTTTGAATCTGCAAAATTTGGGTGTTTTCTTATCATAGTTCTCTAAGATTATTTAAAAAATATCTAAAAATGAAAATCATTTTCTTGTGTTTGCATTTCGAAAAAATCCTCCAACTACCTAATACTTCGTTAAAATTTTGACACTCGGTTTAAAAAACATGTCATTTCAGTCCGTTCCGGTTTCTCGTCTAAATCCGACGCCAATTAAAATCACATAATATTGTGTAATACATAGAGGTAAAAGGAGTATATAGCAAAAAGGAGTTCTATTACATTTTTATGAAATACAGTTAACCCCGATTTTACAACCCAATCTATCTATTCGAACATAAGACTTCATATTAATTATGCCTTATATGTATTTATCTTTACCCCTTGAAGATCTTAACCTCATAGCAACAAACACCTACATAAGAGCTATAATTGAATACACAAATTGACAGCACCTGAGGGGAAACAAATGAAAGTTGCAAAAGTTTGGAGTTATAAACAAATAACAGAGATTTCCTCCACAGCTGCGGATCATCAAACTTGTACGAGTTTCAGTAAATTACGATTTTGGAGGAGGCTTGGTGTGGAAAAATTTGATTTATTTATTGTACACTAGCTGTGCCTGCGACTTCGTTCGCGTGGATGACGAAACTTATCAATGTTTCATCAAAATGTTTCAACTTATAAAATTAAGTTTGTTTTTTATTGTTTATACTTTTCCGGGATAAAAACTACCCAGTGTGGTGCCCAGGATAATAAAGAATAATTATATCAAGTTTCATCGTAATCGAACCGGTAGTTTTTGCGTGATACCTGAACAAACAGACAGACAGACAGACAAAATTTTTTTTCACACTTTTGGGTTCGGTGTCGGTCTAGTAACACCCCCCGCCATTTATTTTTTTGATATTTTCAATGTACAGAATTTTTACTTCAGATATTATAAGTATAGATTATATCTTTCATACTTTTGGTGGATGATAAAAAACTTAGTAATTACGAACCTATAAAAAAGTTATGTTTCTGTTAACATAGTTCTAGTATTTAGACCAGTTTGAATGTGATAATTATGTACACAAAAATGTCCTCTCAATTCACAGTGTTTTTATAAAGAATGTACTTGGTTCTATCTTACGCCAATCACGTCAATGAAGAATCAATTCAAACCTTGGTATTAGTATCGCGCTAATAACAACATGGCGTGACTAGGGATCAGATAATAGACATTAAAAATTGTTATGGAGAACATGTTACGTGTTCTTTCAGGTTGCGAAACCCCTTAATAATTTCGTGTACCAAAGTTGGCAATTGTTTTAAAAAATAAAAATCTGTCTGCATGTTTTAAAACACCATTCCTCTGCAATACATTCCCGCATATAACCTATTTACTGAAAACGTGCTGTAAATAGCTAAGGTCGTTCTCTCAGACACTCGCGACACTCTCCTTGATTAAAAGCCTTCTGTGAGAACAGTACACACTGTTCTACACTTTATATTATTGTGATGTTTTAGTGCAAATGATGAGAATACTAGATTGTTGAAATTATGTTACAATGGGTTTTATTTAATTACAAGGTTGTGTAATTTCCAAATGTAGAAGTGTAGTTATTAAAACTTTTTAGGACTAAAGTAATTAAGTTAAATAAGACTATAAAGAAATTTGTAAAAAAAAATATTTTTGTTTTACCCAATTTGAAGTAGTTATATGTATATTCATACCATGTTTTTAGTATTTTTCAAAGTTAAGTCTTTCAAATATATATCATCTGGAATCGCTAAGCTTGGTAAGCAATGCTAGTTCCATCTCTACATGACAAGAGGCCTGGGCCCCGCAGTGAGACATTTATAGGGATTGTATTAAGGTTCCCTTCATATACGAAAATCACCTATATCGTGCAACAAATAAGTTACCTGCTAGCATTATAATGTACCATTTACACCTATTTATCCATTCGCAAGTACAAATCGTATGGAATAATATTCACAATATAACTTCGAGAGCCGTTACGCATCACAACCTCGAAATAATCGACTGTCGAAGTCGAATCAAACGTCTAACAGAAATCGATACCTAAGAGTGATAAGTAAACTATAGAGTGTATTACTGAGTATGAACTGTATGAACAAGTGTAGTTTTAAAATTTGTGTCAAGACAGAGCGCGCCGGTATCTTAACAGTATCTGAAAACCTAATCATAATTATTTCGGAACCATTGGTATTTTCGCATAAACGTATGTTGCCGCACGGAAAATCGCTTCGATCAGTAAACGAGCTTAGTACAAACAGCCAAATTTTTTCCTTAAACTCGACACCCATACAGCCAAAATATCTTACGCTCGGCACAATCGGCGACTATCCACGCGCGCTCTATGCTTTCTTATGTATACTCTAAGGTCCAAATTGTCACGATTTCAATACGAAGTTCCGGGATTTCCATTTAATATCGAAACTATTACTAAAGCTGAATGTCGATACATTTGCACGGACAGTTATAGAGTGACCTTTATGTTCAATGTGATTGCGGTATATTACAAATGCATGGAGTCTGTTCCTTATAAAGGGAAAGGAGAAGTATTTTAGCCGGAAGAAATCCTATGAGAATTTCTTTATGTTATTACATTTATTCATTAAGCGAAAAGTAGTGCTATTATTAATATCCAATACTGAAATTAAAAAAAAAACATGTATCTGTAAAACATCGTTACGTTTTCAGCAAGTTGTTTTTATAAGATAAGAGGATGACCGACAAGCCACAGCTAACTCTACATTTAACAATACGAGATACCTACAATAGCGTAAATAAAAAATCATTCAGATAAAGCAATCATACGTCTTAATTACCCACGTTACAACAATTCAACTAATCTCATGTCAAAATTTATTCATCGTCTGGTAAATTCAAATATTTTTTACTCAAGATAAAAAAATATCATCCGTCTCTTCAGTGGGCTGTATCTAAACAGAACTAATGATCGCATCTGCCAAGAAACTCGAAGAGAAGTCGCAACGTACAAAACTCTACTTTATCTCTTCGTGTTAAGATTGATTTTGCAAGTAAGTAAGGCTCTATAAAAAGAATGATCTGCTTTCTTATTGTCCCCAGGATTTCTCAAGAGTTTGAGTAAATATCACTTTGGAGAGAAACATTATATATTATTAAGCTTATAACTTAGTGACTTGAGATATTGAAAATGTATATCATACTTCATATTTTAAAAGATACGTCTTTAATGTTTGTTAAAATTAAGTGACTTTTGTAAAATATTTTACAAGGCTTGCTAAATATGGGATAACTTAGTACATGGCATTTTTCTCGAGAATAATACTGCTGTGTCTTTAAAACAAACATTTTTCCCAGAACAGTACAACTTAATTGATTGTACTTAAATACTTCAGTATGTCTATTCTGTAAATAATTTCGGTATCGAGCTTCACCTGAGTGACAATAACGCTCACTTCAAAAGTGAACCCAATTGGCCTTGATTTAGAATTCAAATTCGAGAATACGTATTTGACATCTCACCGCGGATTCCGCTGTCGAGACATGAAAATAATGTTACAGAATAGCACTACTGTATTGTCTCTCGAAGTTTTCTATTTACATAATATTATGTACGAATTGGCTGAAAATAAATGTAGAAAAGAAATGATTTTAATTAAATTATATGGACCACCTCTGAGGTATACCGACCCCATGGTAGTTTTTTTTTTAATTGATTCACTATTGCCGTAGATATCGCGTAACGTAAAAATAATACAGGGTGTTAAGAAACCCCTGTCCGATCCGTTAAGGTGTTGTTAGGTATCGATATCTGATTACAAAAATTCTTTTTTCTCAAAAGTCGAGAGATATAGTCGACGTCGTTACAGATGCTACCTAATTACTAAACAAAAGGACCCCAAAAATATCGTCGAAATTGGTGTTGTAGTTTTTGTTTTAATCACAATTTTAGGGAATTTCGGGGCAGAAAATGGTTATTTCAAAATTCATTATTATTGTTTCAATCATGAATTTTCCAAATTTGTTAATTTGATTTTGAACCCTGTATCACCCTTTCGGGTCGGACAGGGTTTTCTTAACACCCTATATACAGACGAATGCACAACCTCCTCCTTTTGAAATATGAAATTGATTGAAAAGTTACAAAGTTAGTTAATGAAGAACACCAATCGATCTTTAGTTAAAAGCCTTAACGCTGCATTTTAGTCACCGACATCATCTATTAACAATTCACGTCGCGTTTCCCCGTAATACAACGTAGTTCACGTTCTACGTCAGAAGGCTTTCCTTCACCATGGAAATTAGAAAGGCGTACGATTCTCGGAAGCCGATGTAGCAAGCAAATCGATTATGGTCGTTCATGAATTTTGTAGGGCTTGTTCAAGGGTAGTATCGATTAGGATTGAATAGACAATGATAGATTCTAGGAAAAAACAATGTTAATATAATTAAATATTTGCAGTATTCAAAATTTCTCAACGTTTTTGTTTGCAACAAAAAATAAAATATTTCTGTACACACAACATTATGTTTCAAATAATTAACTAAAGTTGAAATCAATTAAAACATACATGAGTAAATAAATATCTTCAAGATAATCAGAAAATTATTTAATTTAAAGTACAGACAATGTTGAACCTGCAAACAAAATAAAAAATCTATTGTTAATCAGTCACCGACCTATATGGCAAAAAAGTATATACATATTTATTCGTAACGATCTAACAAAACACCTTTACGTCAATAACAAAAAAAAAATCCTCCTAATATTTTGTTATGGCGTATCCTATTGCAAGCCATACGAGTGTTTATCACAAAAACAATGATAAATCAAGCATATCTGTGACGTCACGCGTCAGAGCGAAGTGAAGACATTAATATCGGTACGGTGAATATGATTTGTGGGAATGTGTGACAGGTTTATTTTATAACGAGAGTTAGAGACAATTTTTCTTTTAATAATTTACATTCTAACATAATTCTATTTCAAGGTTAATTAAACGTAAGGTAATCTTTTACAATAGGGTATTTTATGTAACCCAGTAGCTAGGTGCAGTAGGTAAGACTGACATTTTCTGAAAAAAAAAAAAAACTTAATGGTGTACAGTAATAATCAAAATGACTCCAGTGACTTTGGGAATCCATTGTAAATTAATCATGATTAAATTAAGATGATTGAATTGTCTTAAAAGGTTTTCGAATTTTGGCTTTCAGCCTATGTACTGCACATACTTGCAAAATATACCAAGCTAGTAAATTATAAAGATGAACAAAAAACCAAAACTCCAAAGAAAAAATCAACAAAATCTACAAAACATTTTAAGTAAGCAAACTTCACACGAAACGAAAAACGTCTGAATAGTATAATTTGTTACTTAAAACTTTAAATCCCTACTCCCTAAGCCGAATAACAATATTAAATGTTAAATATTTATAAAGAGCAACACACTTTGGCAGCAACTTTTATAATAACATCAGAAACTTTGATAGAATACGGAAGATGTATGAAATGTCAAAATCAATTTATTCCGCCAAGTAGATATTAAAAAATAATTAACACCATGTTTTTTCTTTTAGCTAATCAATAAAAAATACAAAGATCAACCGCTTTAAACTTCAGAAGTGGGGGCTGGTGAGGCTAGTCACTGCTTAGTATAATTTTTTCTTAGACGTGACGTCACGCAAAAATTTTATTCACTGTAAAAAAGCATTTTTTGTTTACGAGACATAAGCAAAAATACTTTACTAATATTTTTACTATCTAAAAGATGGACATCAAAATTAGTCATTACCTCTATTATGGTCACCCTACTCTTAGTCTTTGGAAGCCTAAGGCGTTCATTTCCTGGGTCACGAGGATACAGAAATATCCAAATGGCTCATCTTAATGGTGGCTCTTCCTAGAATTATCAGAAAGATTTCTCACGTTTATTATACAGTAATATACAGGGTGTTATCTAAATGTGTGGTTATTTTTAAATTACAGCTTCTGTCCATAGAAATAAAAAACACTGTTAAAAAAAAAGCATTGTAAATTATCATAAATTTTCATCATTTCTCATTAACATTATCGATACAGATCCATTTTGATTTTAGGCGTTTGGAGAATTTTCATTATTTCAAGGGGCAGTACAGGTCAATGACCATATTTGAAAAAATATAATAACTTATTATCATAGCACCCTGTATAGGTATTTTTTTCTTGGCTGTATGAGAGGTCGTCGCCCTGTAATGAGGTACAGAAAAATATAATATTAATGTTTTTATATTAAGGACTCAATTCCATTTATGTTTTAATTATTTCGTGTTTATTTAATCATATCTCATTAATTGTGTTTCTGAAATGTAATTAAGAATGTACAACTCATTTACTTTATTCACATAATCTAGTATACAGTTGACACGATTAGATAATATTATGTTAATAGGTGCGGAAAAACTATTACAAAAATCAGTTTTTTTTTTCGATTTTCTGTTCGAGATATGTTATAATCTGATAAAAGATTACATACATACATACATATAATCACGCCTGTTTCCCGTAGGGGTAGGCAGAGACCACTTCTTTCCACTTGCTACGATCCTTAAATACTTGTTTCGCTTGATGTAAAAATATGTTAACCCGTATTTTTCTAGAAACATAATAATATTATGTTGTGTTCTTTTGGTAATTCTTGTTCTAAGCTATCACCTCCCGACACCCTGTAAAATTTCAAGCATCTAGTGCAGCATTCTCATATCAGATGAAATCTTCCATAAACCATTTGCCTAACATTCCTTACCATACAATATGCCATCGATGCCTTCGACTAAGCAAAGCAGTAATACGGATTTCAGAAATATCTCTCACCGACCGATATGTTAAATATCTCTCCTATTGTCTGTACATTTAATTAAATGTACAGCCAACCACAAATCTGTGGTACCAATTTTATATTGACGACGTATTTATCCCACTGTATTAAGGTTGATTTTTGTAATACATTCTTTGTGGCTGATGTGTGATTAACTGTACAACATTCATGATATATTTTAGAGATATCTGGTCTTAATGAATGATAGATGGCGTACATAGCTAGAATACGGCGACGTTTGACGGGCCTGTTGGTCTAGTGGTTAGTGACCCTGACTGCTATACCGGAGGTCGTGGGTTCGATTCCCATCCAGGACAAATGTTTGTGTGATGAGCACGATCATTTGTTCTGTGTCTGGGTGTAATTTATCTATAATATGTATGTATATATAAGGATGTTTATCAGTTGTCTGGTTACCATAACACAAGCTCTGCTTAACTTGGGATCAGATAACCGTGTGTGAGTTGTCCCGGAATATTATTATATTATATTCAAGCGAAGGCAAGGCTTCAAGCAAGGCTATGTTATTGCATTCAAGTACGAAAAAATAAATTTTGTAAGCACATTATTGATAATTTTTTGAGATCAGTCGTAAGTGAATTCCACTTTTCGGCCTGTTCTAAGGCTAAAGCCGCGCTACGGTTTTTTTTCCGCAAGCGGGAAAAACGTGAAACTGCATAACCGCCCAAAACGCACCCACTGCGGTTCAAAAATCAGTCACGGAAAAAAACCGTCAGTGCGGCCGCTTCCATTAGTTTCCTTTACCCACAAAATGAGGCGGTTAATATTCGCGATTACTCTAAGGTGCGGCCTTAGCCTTTGATAGATATAATATACATGCTGTATATAAAAAAACAATAATTTAAAAAGAAAAAATACCAAAATTGATAATTCTTTTGAATTATTCTTTTTTGCTTATTCCTACTTTTCATGAAGGAATTCAATTCTATACAAAACCTTGACGTTAACAATAGAGACATAAAAGTGAAGAAAATTACGTACTTTATACTTAGAGCCGCGATATCGAACGTTCATACAAGCCACCGTCGATAGCTCTGCAAACATTGATCACCTGTGTCTACCTGCCAACTTAAAACGACACACCAGCCAAGCAAAAATGAACTCTATTTTAAACGGGTTAAGGACGTAAGGATGTGGAGAGTTATGTTCGTATTTTGCTTATTGTTTGTTGGGTCTGATGGCTCGCAAAATTGTTCTTCAGGAATAAAAGCCTCGGATTTCAGGTGCTTCGTGTTTCCACATGTTTGGGCTTTACAATCGGGTGTCCGTACAATATATTGGCGTCGTTATCAGTATACTGCATTGTTTTTCGTACATTACATATGAAATATGTAGGCATTTGGTATGGAATTTTTAATAAGTGTGTTGTGCAGTGTTCGAAATGAAAATGTGTTGGTTTATGTATTTAATACTTCATGCACTGAAGGTACACAGGCGGACTGATTGCCAAAAGGCAAAATATAAAAGTGAGATCTAAAATTGATAAATAAATCAAAGTTGGGGACACTAAAAGATAGAGTTTTAAAAACAAATGTATACCTATTGGTTTCTTAGGTTTACGCGAATGTTGGACATTGAAATAAAACTACTTTTTACGGATTTTTTCGCGGTTTATATTTAGATTTTAGGTCCCGACGTTTCGACACCTTTGCAGGTATCATGGTCACGGGCAGACTAAGATGGCGTTCGTCTTGACAGTAGATATTGCTCGTTCTACCTTCATATTTTAACTAATTATTTGAGTTCCGACCTACGCAATATGAGCTCACTGTGTCTTGATGTCTTGCAGCGCTGCTCTTGGGTTTGACCTTGAGTTTATGTATTATTGGGTCCCAAGTCCCAAATCTAAATGTAAACCGCGAAAAAATCCGTAAAAAGTAGTTTTATTTCAAATGTATACCTTTTTATACACAATTCTCGTAAATCCCAACATTTTATATAACTTTTAGAAATTTTGAACCTCTTTCGCAAAATTGGTTTCGTCTGTACGCACCCTAATTCAACAGAAACGCCTATTACGAGCAAGAAAGTTGAAGAAGTGATTTGACGCGTAGCGAATCGGTTACAAGCTACGGTTGCGTAGCTATCGTAGCGTTTAATTTGACTACGCCGTAGTACTTACTACAATATTTGCGTAGGTAAAGTTGGTATTTGATTTTGCAGGTGGTAAAGATGACTGTTTTTGTATTTAATGGGTTTAGTCAATGTTTTATGTGTCTTGGTGTATTTACTTGTGTACCTAGTAATTTATGTCTAGATCATTGATTTGAAATGAAAAATGTTTTTTGGAAAAATAATATTGTTTTGATATTGTATAATATTCTCATTTCATATTATTATAAGTTGTGAGATGAATAGAAAATTAATACGATTAGGAATATAACATCTTTTTAAAAAAAATACTACTTAAGAAAGCATGAAAAAGCTGAAACATTATAATATTGCAATATTGCAAAAATCAAAGGATAGGAGTTTCCAATGGCTTTAGTTTTTCTTTTTACATTTTCAGTCCTTGCCAATAAGGTAGCCGATATCAAAAGATACAGCATTAATTAAAGTTTTACAAACTACATCAAAGGAACTCGTTCTAGATCTGTTTGCAAAGGAATGTGGGCGGTTTGTTTTCCATTTGCTTATATAACTGGGGAGCTAAAATGGTGATTAGAATTATTATTGATGTTAGAGTTCAAATTTACATTTAATTATCTATTTACCTATGGACAAAAGAAAAGTGTACATTTGAGTTGTGTTCTCTCAATTAACGGAGATGGCATACGCATTCAGACAATTAAACAATTATTTATATATTTTTTGTTACACTGCGCAAAAACATATTATTATCATGTACTAAAAACACAGTTATATTCAAAATCTTTTAAAAAAACTGTCAAAACGTTTGGTAGACTCTACTCGTGATCAGAGAGCTGGTTTGTTCCTTGCACAGAGAATCGGCATAGCCATTGAACGCGGCAATGTTGCCAGCCTTCTGGGCACGTTTCCCGCCATTGACAAGGATGACGAGGAGTTTTTTGACGCGTGTTAGTTTTATTTATTTATATAAGATTTAATTTTAGTATTTGTTTGTTCTTGTATTAGATTTAAGTATTGAATTGTAAATAAAGAATACAGTTATATTTAATGCTTAAAATCGTATACATTTCTAAGTTACGGATTTTATATCGCCGTCCTTTTCTCACGCTTATTTTGTCGACAGCACAATCAGCGTCATACTTATAAATGGTTCTATTTCATTATGCATCCTATTTTAATAGACTATAGTTGCCTGAAATAAAATATTATTAGGTACTAAGCAGACCTGGAAGGTTGGAAAACCCATTTATAATATGATTCAGCAAAACAACCTCTTTACTCCCGCAGGTTTACTTTCTGTCTGAAAATAATGTTGTTTTTACGACAGTTTATCTTCAGGTCGATTCTGTTGAAGGATTCATGGAGATAAATAACGTTAGTCCTTGAATGTTCTGTAGTTTCAGGGTTTTTGTAAATCGTGCCATTTGCTATTTCTAACCGACTTCAAAGGAAGGTTCTCTATTCGAAGGCATAATTTTTTTGTTGTATTTTTTTTTCGATATCGTCCGGCAACTGTGTCATTTGCGAGTTCTCTAATTGATTTTTTTTTGTTTTTCTTTTTATATCCGGACAACATCACATACATTGCTCTGAACCCAAAGTAAGTAGCTATTTAGCACTTGTGTTATGGAATTCAGAAACAACGAAGGTACCACAAACACCCAGACCCGAGGCAATGTAGAAAAGTGAGTTTCTACATTGACCCGTCCGGGGATCGAACCCGGGGCCTCAGAGCTAGAGACACCTTGAAAACCGGTGCGTACGCCAATCGACCACGGAGGTCGTCAAATTCAAATTAATTCAAATTAATTGATTAATTGGAAAAAGTAAGTATTTTGAAAACTTATTTTTTCAGATATTTTAAGACAAAGTATTATTTAACAAATACAACATTTCATTCCATATATTTTATCATATAAAGCCTAATAAATAAAAGAAGTTAATTTACAAACAAAATAATTAAGCAAAAAACTAGAATAACTTAAAAAGATATTTGCATGAATCTGCAAATTTTCTGCATAACTGTCTAATCTAGATAGAATTACTAGTCTAGACACGATAGATAAAAAAAATAAACAGTTTCGTTTGTCTCGTAATAAATTTCAACAAAAAAGTGTCTGCTTGGGTGTTGTTTTTAATACTTTAAACATTTTATGACGATTTCATTTTTGTGGAAAATAAAATATGCTCTATGTTTTTCCTTTTGTAAATACATATTTTTATGATTCAATTTTTTACTAGTGAATCCGTCGTTTTTTATGGCATGGTATACAAACTACAATAAAACAATTGCCTTCTATGGGATTATAAAAATAAAAATAAAATAGTTTATTGTTTCAATAACTTCTGCACTTAATACAGAATTAACTCTTGCTGTAAAGTCAAAAACATATACAAAGAACACTTGACAAAATATTTATATCACCAAGATTTTTAAATGTAACCGGCCGTGTACCGTAGTCAAGGTAATATACAAACATATACAAAGAGTACCCAGACATTATTTTAAACCACCTTATCCAAATCTAACCGACCATATACCAACCGTTAATACAATAACATATCACATAAGTAGTATATGATTGGGCATTCTGGACCACTTTTCGCTCGGCGAAACAAGTTCGCCATCGCGGTGGTCCAGAATACCCAATCATAAACGGTTAACTCGGTTAATGTTAGTTACGCAAAATATACAGTGATAGTGGTATGGTTTATAAATATTAATCTAAAATAATATTCGTCATTGTTAATCGAACTGTTTCACACAATTATCATGAAATTTGTAAAACAACCACAATCGTTGAATGTTAACATAATAGGTATGTGATGAATTTAGTAAAACTGATTTTCGTCATAGTGAATTATTACCTAATTCAGTACGCTGTATAATTTGCGGACCGTCAAATTGCGGAAAAACAAATTTACTCATTAGTCTTCTTATACACGAAAATGGTTTAAGATTTCGAAATGTTTATATTTATTCAAAAACCCTGTACCAACCCAAGTACATATTTTTAGAAAAAGTTTTGCAACGAGTACCGGGTTATACAATACTTTGCTCATGCATGCGCATTCGCGCCGTGGGGTAGAATACCCAATAATATTTCTGGTAATTTATTATAATAAAAAAGAGAATGGTCTAAACAACACCAAATCCTCTGTTTCATCGACTCAATCCGATGTACGTGCACGATATGCAATGAATTTTCAGAAAGTCACTCAAGCGATAACGAACTATTACCAAATCTGGTACCATGTATCATTTGTTGATCAGAAAAGTTTAAATGTGAACGCTATGATCATATTTTGTCATTCTTAGATCAACTCTATAACATACTTATCATGAAGTTTATTAAACAGCCCCAATCGTTGAATGTAAACACTATCTGTGATGATGTTCCTAAGACTCGGGTTCGTCATGGTGAATTATTACCTAACATAGTACGTTGTATTATTTGTGGTCCGTCAAATTGTGGAAAAACAAATTTGCTCATTGGTCTTCTTATACATGAAAACGGCTTAAAATTTCAAAATGTTTATGTTTATTCAAAAACTTTGCACCAGCCTAAGTATAGATTTCTGGAAAGAGTTTTACAACGAGTTCCAGGTATTTCATTTCAGAAATATAATGGTAATGAAGACGTTTTGAGTGTTCAGGATGCTAAACCCAACTCTGTAATAATATTTGATGACGTTGCATGTGAAAATCAAAGTAACATGCGAGATTACTTTGCAATGGGCAGACACAAAAATATCGATTGTTTTTATCTCAACCAAACGTATAGTAAAGTGCCAAAGCAGTTAGTACGAGACAACGCTAACCTTATCGTACTTTTTAAGCAGGATGATATTAATCTAAAACATATTTATGAAGAACATGTCAATACAGATATGACTTGGATCCAGTTTCGTGAAATGTGTTCAAAAATTTGGAGCGAACCTTACAACTTTGTGGTAATAAATAAAGATTGCTCTAAAAATAATGGATGTTACAGAAATAAATTTGACACATTTGTTGTCTTTGAATAAGAAAATGATGCTATATTTAAGACAGTTGACATCGTTACGTTATTATTCTTATAACAACTCTTAAGCGATAACTATATATTTAACGACTATGGAAAAATCATTGAAAAAACAAATCATAGATGCCTCAGCCGCTGTAAAGAAAAAAGTACGTACCATGAGAGAACTTGAGATTGGGAATAAGGAAGCATTAGAAACGGTTTTTAAACCTATAACCAAATCACTTAATTTACTAACCAACACCAGTAATGGAACTACTTCTGATGAAAATGAAAAAATCCTGGAAAGCAATCAAACATTATACAAGGAAGGTCCTACTAGCAAAGAGTACGTGGAAAGCAGTGATGAAAATGAAATCGACAGTGAATCTTCATTTCAATCGTTGGGTGATAAGAACGAAGAATGCGATACATCATCTTGGTCTCTATCTCCTGAAGCACTACATGATGTACCATTTGGTGTTCGGATAGAGCGTGGAAAACTTATGTTAGGTTCAGCTAGCATTACGATTGGTGATGATTTTATCACAGTAACGGGTCGCAAATATCGAAATACACCGGGTTTGAAACAGTTGTTGCTAAAAAAAGATGTAGACTTAAGTTTAGTGACAGATAATGATATGCAACATTATAAGTCAATGCTGATCGATACAAATGCACACCGTCGAGATTTTGAACCAAGCAAACCCATCAAAAGTAGCAAAGGGCAAAAATATTTGCAAGTCATTAAACCTCTTTTTAAATTACAAAGTACAAATCAGACCTACAATCAACCGAAGGGGAATGGACTACCGTTGAAAAAAGTGTGGAGAAAAAACGTAGATTATGTCTATTGGGATAATCCAAATGAACTAGTGGATAGATTAAAACTATTGATTGCTTCACGAGACGCTGGCAACACTGGGCTGGACAATGAAATAATATCCATCATCGAAGAGTTACGTGAAAGTAAAGTTATTAATTAATAAATATCTTTTATTCTCTGCATACGTTTCATTTTACTGTTAACCCTTCAATACAAAGCACATTCAACATGAATATAGACAAATTTGGACATTATATTCATAAAAGAATGCGATTGTCAGAATTATTCGAGAGTAATGATAATGCATTAACGAAAACAGAAAATGGTGAATTTGATTTAAAAGCTACGACGTTGAGAGGTATCAGAACTCCTGTAGAACCAGATGATGCTGTAAATAAGGATTATGTAGATCAATTTATGACAAACATAACGAAAGATTTATATAAATCCATGCTGTTAATGCGAACTCAAATTATGAATGATGTACAAAATACTTTAAAAGCAAAGATATCTGAAGTTTCCATTCATTTAGAAGATAAGTTTTACACAAAAACAGTTGTAGATAACTTATTAGCATCTAAAAAGCCTTCATAATGTCCAAACAACAAATTGTAAATGAAATTCACAAAGCGGCAAGAAAAAATTTTGATCGTCGTTCTGTAATTTTGAAAGGGATTGATGATTTGTGGCAAGCTGATCTGATGGACATGCAAAATTTAAGAAAATACAACAATGGTTACAATTATATTTTATTGGTGATAGATTGTTTCTCAAAATACGCCTGGGCGGAACCGCTAAAATCGAAAAATAAAATTGATGTTACTAATGCATTTGGGAACATACTCAGTAAAAGTCAACGCAAACCGGTTAATTTACAAACAGATTCAGGAACAGAGTTTTATAATACTTCATTCCAGACGCTCATGAGAAGGTTTAATATTAACCATTACTCAACCTTTTCTACAAAGAAGGCTTCAATTGTTGAGCGATTGATAAAAACTATTAAAAATAAATTATATAAGTGTTTTAGTATGAATGGAAACTACAAGTGGTATGAAACGGTGTTACAAGATACATTGAAAATGTATAACAACACAAAGCATCGTACTATTCAATGTAAACCTGTTGAAGTAAATAAATGCAATGAGTTAAACATAAAAGAAAATATAAAAAAATCACATAAGCAAGTTTCTTTTCGTTGCGTACCTAAGTTCAAAGTTGGTGACAGTGTTCGCATTAGTAAATACAAGCATGTTTTTAAAAAGGGCTATACTCCTAATTGGTCAACTGAAATATTTACCATAAAAAAAGTAAACAATACCATTCCAAAAACGTATCATATAGAGGACCAACGCAAACAAGCTATTTTGGGAACCTTTTATGAACCGGAACTTCAAAAAACATATTTCCCAAACGTTTATTTGATAGAAAAAGTTTTAAAAAGAAAAGGAAATAAATTGTTTGTGAAATGGTTAGGTTTAAGTAACGCAGAAAATAGTTGGATCAACAGAGCTGCGATAGTGAATTGATAAAAGTAGATATCATATTATTCATATAAACATTATTATTTCTTACATGTATTTCATTTTACTTTGAACAATGCAAGGTGGTGGACTAGTCAATAGTGTGATTAATAATTTACCCTTTGAACTTCATTTGCCTGGTTACAATTATTGCGGACCGGGTACTAAACTACAAAAACGGTTACTACGTGGAGATCGAGGCGTAAACAAGTTAGACGAAGCTTGTATGCATCACGATATTGCATATCAGAACCATACAGATTTACCTAATCGTCACAAAGCTGATTTACAACTGTTAAACATGGCTAAACAAAGACTTAGATCCAAGGACGCAGGAAAAGGGGAAAAACTAAGTTCGTGGCTGGTGAGCAAAGTCATGAAAGCCAAAATAAAGTCTGGTGCAGGGATTAAAACGTTTAACAGTTTTGTATCGAAAATAAGATCAAAAATTAGGAAACTCAAACACATGGACAGTAAGGCTCTTATAAACGCCGCTTACTTGGCTGCTAGAAAGATATTTCCTTGCGTACAGAAAGTACGAGTTCCTCGTGTCATACCCATACCGAAGACTGGTGGAGTTCTGCCTTTGATCCCAATTTTCGCTGGTTTATCGGCATTAGGATCTTTAGCGGGTGGTGCTGCGGGTATCGCAAAAACAGTTAACGACTACAAAACAGCTCAAAAAAAATTACAAGAAACTGAACGGCACAATAAAACTATGGAAGCATTAGCTATAGGAAAGGGGTTGTACATTAAACCGCATAAAAATGGTAAAGGTTTGTTTATAAATTCGTCAAAAAACTGTTAAGTAAGCTACCTAATCGTCCATTAACTGATGTTGACATCAAAAAGCACGCTCACGACTTGCCATACTTTCGAGGAGTTTACATGAAAGATCGGTTACCGAGAAAACCAAAACAGATTGAATGTGCTATCGTGAATTTGGACAATTCAAAAAATGAAGGAACTCATTGGGTGGCTTATATTAAATTTAATAATTATTGTGAATATTTTGACAGCTTCGGTGATTTGAAACCGCCTCTCGAATTGATACGATACTTAAAAAACTGTAATATTTTTTACAACTATACAAGGTACCAAAAATTCAATACTGTGAATTGTGGACACTTATGCTTAGAATATCTAAGGAATTTTTGGAAAAATAAAAATGTATAAATTAATATGTTATTCTTTCATTTTTATCATTCTCAAGATGTCCCTCACTTTGTCAATAACTGGAAAGTCATCAGATTTGTCTACTTACTATCCTAACACATTACAATTAAACGGTCAGTACGAGTGCGCATTATTGCATTTCTCCACGTTTAATTCTATTCCAAATATTGATAAAAAGAACAATAAGTTCTACTATGGATCGGAGGAAGTAATTGAAATACCCGAAGGAACTTATGAACTTCAAGATATCAGCGATTATATAAAGTCCAAAATACAAAACGCTTCGATAAAACTACTGTGCAATAACAATACTCTAAAAACTACTATACTCTGTTCTAAAAATATAAACTTCGATAAGGAAGACACTTTTCGAAACCTATTAGGATATGATAAGCAGATCTTAAAAGCTAATAAATTGCATGTCTCACAGTTTCCAGTTAACATTTTGCCAACGACCGTGATCAGGATTGAATGTGATATTGTCAGTGGTTCGTACGTAAACGGAGAGCCCAGTCACATTATCCACGAATTTGCACTCAACGTGCCACCAGGATATAGAATCATAGAAATTCCTAAAAACGCAATATACTTTCCGATTAATCAAAACAACATAAGCTGCATACATATACGGTTATTGGACATAAACAATCAACTGATAAATTTACGCGGTGAAGAAGTACAGCTTTATTTACATCTAAGAAGAAAAAATGATTGACTATAATAAATATACGCATCAACCAAAAAAAACCATCAGTTTATATAAAGCTCCCAGTCATATAAGAACTAGCTCAAAGAAAAGAATAAAATTAACGAGAGAAAATAAAGCATTTCTTAAAGCTATCGGTCTCCTAAAATGAATATCTTAGATGTTTTATCCGCACCAACCTACGACAATACTGTTGAAGGCATCGAATACCATTCATATAAACCGTACGTGACCAGTTTTAACAGGAATGACGAGATACGCATACCTATCAACCAACAGGACTTGTATGTACTACCGTCAGCAAGCACCTTGTACTTGGAAGGAACCATAGTTGTTAAGAAAAAGGATGCAAAAGAAACCGCGAGCAGTGTTCATTTTACCAATAATGCTCTACTCTATCTATTCCAAGATATAAGGTACGAGCTAAATGGAGTCGAAATTGATAAAATAAAAAATGCTGGTGTAACTACCACGATGAAGTCATTAATTTCAATGAATGAGACCGAATCAAAAATATCTAATTCTTGGGGCTGGAATATCGAAGGCATTAAAAATATAAACGGTGGTAAATTTTCTGTATCCATACCACTTTGCAACATACTCGGTTTTGCGGAGGATTTTAAAAAGATTGTAATAAATAGTAGGCACGAGTTGATATTGTTACGTAGCAATACAAACTTGAACGCTGTGAAATTAAATACTGGTGAAATTTTAGAAGACGTTATTATAAATAAAATCATATGGCGCGTACCGCACGTTAAAGTATCTGATAAGGAAAAACTAAGTTTAATTAAATTGTTAGAAAAAGATCGTCCACTGCAGATGGTATTCCGAAATTGGGATCTTTACGAGTATCCTGCGTTACCTAGGACTACTAAACATACCTGGTCTATCAAAACATCATCGCAAATAGAAAAACCCAGATATATTATTATTGGTTTACAAACAAACAGAAAAAATAGTGCCAGTTCTGACATGTCTCAGTTTGATCACTGTCATATACGAGATGTTAAAGTATACCTCAATTCAACATACTTTCCATACGAAAATTTAAACGTTAATTTTGCAAACAACAACACAGCTTTATTATATGAACAGTATACTCGATTTCAACAGTCGTACTACGGACGTCGCGCGGAACCCTTATTAAGTGAAAAACAATTCAAAGACTTAGCGCCACTATTCGTTATCGATTGCTCCAGACAAGCCGATAATCTAAAAGGAGGACCTGTTGTGGACGTTAGAGTGGAAATCGAAAGTGATTCAGACATACCTGATCAAACATCGGCATATTGTCTTATATTAAACGACTGCATAATTGAATACAAACCGCTTAGCAGCACTGTTAAGAAAATATAATGAAATCGGATACTCTCATATTGGATGTACAAGGATTCAAGGATCTTTACAACAATTTTATAATAAAAGAATTGGCATTTGCGACTCAAAACTATACGCAATCGTTTTTAATAAAACCTCCATACTTATTTAGACATCTAACAAGCGAAGAAAAGATTCAAGTTAAATGGATAGAAAAAAACCGAGGCATTTATTGGAGTGAAGGACACATCGACTACAGAGAATTCCATCGTATAATCGTACCATATTTAAAAGATAAGAATATTATAGTTAAAGGTTCTGAGAAGGTAAAATGGGTTAAGGATCTATGTACCAATTGTAATGTATCGGAACTTGATGAGAAATTGTGTCCTAATTTATCCAAGTTGCACAAAAAATACTCCTGCGATGGAAAAGTTAACTTGTGTTGTAATAAACATTCCAAACAGTGTGCTCTTAAAAACGTATTATGTATAAAAAAGTATTTAGAGGAATAACTAAAGGTGTATATGTATCTGTTTATTAGTTTTAAGATATAAAAATAAAACATTTTTAAATGACAATAATGCGTTTATTTTATAATAACCCTATACTATTTACAGTTATGTTTATTCCTATTCTAAATATAAAAACACAAAACTATATACTATTCTACCACAAACAATATAGTCACCCTCTTACGTACCTTTATTATCCCACATACTAAAACTTACAAATACTTAATACAAATATTTTCAATCACTATATTCTATTAACGATTTAGATATTTTCCTAACTAATGATTCAGTTTCATCCACTATAGGGTCCACCACCTCTTTAACTATGTACTGCGCACTTATAATCACATTTTCAGTTTCATTGTCATTGTCGCTGCCTAGCGAGTTATTACACAGGTCAATTACTGATATTTTGATCAGTTTAATGCCTCGCCGCTGGTGTCTGCTCATCACGAAAGACTGAGTGGAGTTGGGTTTGTTCACGGTGTCTTTACGACGTGGTTTCGTCTTTTTTTCTTTCGCCATTCGATTGGCGTTTTCACGATCGCATCGTAGCATCTCATTGAATTCTTCGTAAGGATCTTGAGCATACTGACTAAAAACGATGTCTGATCCCGATCGCTGAAATAATATTATAACAAGTCGTTAAATATTTACATTGCATAAAACACCAACATTTGTATGAAAATATAAAATAATTACTTACCGAAGTCATGTTGAATATAATGTGCAGGTACAAGTACTTCAAGCGAACTATATTTAGTAAATGATTAAATAAAATGAATTTATTATGCAGTGCAATAAGTATCGAATGCAATATCTTCTAACCTTTATGTAATAAATACATATTGGTGCACAAGACAATCAATCGTAATGTAAACACAGTAAAAAGCAATTTACAGTGGTTAGTTTCAAATGATTGTATTTTTGTTTATGTTCTTTGACTACCGAAAGTTGTTAACTAAGCATTACATGTATCCGAGTGATGAAATACATATACGCTCATATTACAGCGGCATAAACATTGTTAGTAATAATATTCCTGCTACATGTCGCAACTTGATTTTTACCCGACTGCGGTGAAGCAAAAAAAGAAGGGTTATTGTATTCATGATCAACAAAAAATGTAAAGCTGAATAAATAAAACAATTATGGTTTCTCACAATATCACATTTATTTCTAATATAATAATATCATTTTATTCTTACACAATAAAACTAAAATAACTTATAAAATAACTTACGACATTCACATAAATACACTTTCAACTAACTCTAATTTAAATATAATCTGGTTTACGTGGTAAAATCTTATTCATTAATACATTTCTTTTAAAATAGCAGAGTGACCCCATGCACGCGTTGAAATGTTATCTGAAGATAATACTCGTTTATCATCATTTCCAGAGAGTGCAATTTTATTTACACTTTGCGTGAATATCTCGTGCTTAATTGATTTGAACAATATATTTTTCCTTCGAATGACTCCTTTATTATACAAAACATTCTCATAATCGTTAATTGTTAAATCACGTACTACACTAGATTGTATCCCTTTCGCTTTCTTAATTACATAATCAGGAGTTTTAATAGAATACAATTTTGACCTTAAACCAACGAATTCTGTGATGATTTTTCCTCCCATCTCATCTTTGAATAATCCAGGGATTTTTTTATTAATTTGAGGTATTTTAAATTCGTTATCGATACAGTAATTACTAGTGTCAAAATAATCTAAAAGCTTAAAATTCAAATCTTGATAAAAGTTTGATGTAAATATCTCATACACTAAGGAATCTGTATCCGTATAACATAACTTTACTTTATTTTTATAAAAGGGTTTGATGATATTGTAATGAAAATTATACATATGCGATTTAGATAATTCTAAAACGGTAAAGCCAATATAAATAGGTTTGTCTAAAATTATTTGATCAGGTTTCATTTGTATCGCTACTAAATTTTCTGAGAAAACTGAAGCACTATGAAAATAAGGATTGCTAATTAGTTTTTCAGCGGTGTGACACTTTTTAGTAACATTATTAGAATCATTCCAAGTATTAACTAAATGAACATTCACTCTATTCTCTGTGTTTTCCAGTGTTTTCCCAAACACGCTGTTATTTAAAAGCTTGAAAAAATCTTGTTCGAATACATTATTTGCCTTTTGTCGTAGTTGTGTGTTTAATTCAATATACTCTTTCAAGTATGCACTTTGCCTAAATGTAATAACTTTATGAATCTTACGTAATATTAATCCATGTTCCAAACACTTTTTTAAGTGAACATAATGAATTACATAGTTATACTTATTATAAAGGTTGGAAATAAGTTTTTTCGTTTTACCACCCGGTGGAATGCATTTTTCAGGACAAAATGGTAAATCATTATGCAAAGTATGTAAGGATTCCGGGTACAACAGATCTACTTCTAATATGAAACCCCATTCTGCTTCATCCTTTATAGTGTTAATTTTATTATGTAATTGCACTATTTCTGTTGCATTCAAAAATCTAAAATCCGAGTGGGGTAAATATTGACACATACTAAAACCATAAAGGTTATTGCAATCCAAATAAACTATAAAGCACGGTGGTTTTGTTGAATCATAAGAAGACATATACTTATGATTAGCTTTAGCATAACGGTGTGAGCACACACATAACCCTCCTCTTATACCATTTTGAATCATTCGCACAATAGCCAGATCATCTATGAGTTCTAATCGAACCCCAGTTTTTAAAAGCATTGCATCAAAAGATAAACTCGGTGCGGTAATATAAAATGCGGGATCGAGCTTATAATGTAACTTGCAAGTTTTCCGGAACTTTTGAAATATATCGGTAAGTAGAAGTACATCTGTTTTTAAGTATAAGTCAGTATATTCACCTAATTTTTTTATGTTAAATGCATTCCACACTAACTTAGCGTGTTCATAGTCCTCCGAGGAAATACTTTCATTGGTTAAAGAATTAAAAAAGAAACGCTGTGATGGCAAAACAGTTTCCTCATAGCATTTCCAGTCCCTGATGTAATCATAAGGATATACACCTTTTCGTGTAAGCAATCGAAAGTGATCATAACTTGGAAAATGGTAACGCATATTTTTAAAATCTTCAATAGCCATATTTTTTGCAAGTTTGACTAAACTAGTACCTAAAAAATGAAATGAATCTAAAAATCTAACATGAACGTATTCACTATCGTTGATTAATATGAATTTGGAAAACGACATGTATTTTTCTTTACTTTTTGGAATTATGGTTAACTTGCCTGGAATTTCCCCTAATTTTTTAATGAATAAATGACAGTCGTAACCTGATAAATTGTGAAAAAAAATTGGTATAAATACAGGTACTTTATACTGTAAATTACAATGTTTATGTGCGGCGCCACGATAACGACCTGTGATATGACAATGATCTCTAACTTTGTTATTCCACAAGGGAAGATCACATATGTGGCACTGCCATGCTTGAATGTAATCGATCTCATCTTTTTGTGAAAATTTAATCCTAACATTTTCGGTTAATATCTTATGAATCCTCTTAACGTCTTCAGTAAGAAAATCAATGAATTTTGAAACACAGTCAATACCACGATACGATTTAAATTCATTAAAATTATCATCCATCGAAGAAACAATGTTATATGCAAATGCAGTAGGAACGTGTCGTTGTAAGCGGAGCGTATTCGCGGTGTCATGTTCATGGTTACAAATCTGTTCAAGTAATGTTTCAAAATCAGCATATATAGCAAATGGAACATTTTGTTTTCTTTGATAGTTTTTAAATTGTATAACCGACCCCTTATTTGGTAAAACAGTTACGACTCCTCCACATTGGTGTTTATTAATTTTTTCTTGATCAGGAAAAAACAATAAACAGGTTTCACAAAAATACAACTTACTGTGGTGTTTTGTGATTTGACTTTTTACAAGACGAGGTAAATCTTTTATGAGACAATAATGAGATGAATTATCATTTTCTATATACAGCAAATGAATAATTTTGGCCCCTTCGATTAACTTCGTTGGTCTATACAGTGGCCCTGTTATAGTTTTACCATTTCTTAGACCATAAACGTAAATTTGTATCATGGGATTGTGTCTTTCAAAAATATTGATGTCTGAAAAAGAGATTGGAAAAGCAATGCCATCAATGTTTAAGACGTCGCGAAAATGTGGATAAGAAGTTACTCTCTCCGAATGATGCGTAGCAGGGTATAGGGCAGCAACAATGCACCATAAAAAACAATAATCATCATTGTTTTGAATATTCAAACAAGCTTTTTTGCTCTTTATGAATTTAGGTAAATCTAAAAATTTTGATCCGCTAAGTGGTTGATATTTATTAATGTTAATTTCTAAATGGGAATTATGTAAAAATGACCATCCACTATCTCTTTCTTGAAATTCCTCAATTTTTTTTAAAAGCTGAACTGAAAAGTTTTGATACAACAAATCAAAATTGTAATTACAATGAACAATGATGTTTTTTGTTGCAAAAGATTTTAGTTCTTGAACATCATTTTTGTACATCAAAAAAATACCGTAATAATCAAAGTTAACCTTGACCGATGTATGTTTTTGAAGTGAATTGTCTATTAAAGAATTTACTTCTTTTTTGATACTATTTAAAAAAGATTCTGGATAGTCATTAATATTATTTTCGCACGCTTTAATACGATAACTTACAATACGTCCTTTAAAACAAGTATCTATAATTTCAATTTTGTCATCGAGGGGTACAATGCTATTATTTTTATGTTTATTAGTACGTAAATGCGTAAACCAAGTGCGAGAATTAACATCAATTTTGCATACCGAACAGAAAGGCATTTTTTATCAAAAAACAAATTGAAACTTACAAAAATATAAAGTAATCGTTACTTACAAGGTATATAGGTACTAATTTTAAAAGCTAAAACTTAACTACTGGATCTGTTGCCTGCTGCGATTAGACTTTGTTTTATTTTCATCACATTCACCACAGTAACAGCTCTGTTCTGCTTCTGAAAAAAACATGAAACTTTGATTAGAATACGTACAGAAAATGTAATTCTTACTTACGCTCGCGGTTACAAGAACCTTTTTATCTCCTTACTTTAGAAAACTATACATAAGATCATTAACTTAAAAAATACCTGATTATAATATTATTACTTGAGTAAATTTAAACCTCTAAAACCGAATGATAATGACCATTACCTTTTAATAGGATAATCTCAGATGATCGTTGTAGATATTTCTAAATCATAAATTTCACAATCTTCTTTACTGTGCGACGATCACTGTTTCCGTGAAGGCATCAACGTAATTTATATCGTTTGAGATTGCTGAAAAATAAAATACACATGTGCTTAAGTATCAGTAGGAAACGGTCATGAAATAATAGTTAAATAGTTATGGACTTACCTTACAATGTTGAGAATAGAGTTTTTCGATTTACACGTACATTATAATATTTATTAATTTAAGTTTAGTTTAGTAAGTAAACTGCGAATAAAAATTATTTATTATTACATAGGTCCACCATACTGCAGTAATTGCGAAATTATGAATGTAACTAAGTTTCAAATTGCTTGTATTGTTGATTCAAATATTTTATGTAGGGTTGTCACTCATTGAATATTAGTAATAATATTATCATTACAGAAATAACAAGATGTCTTATTTGTTCAAACGAATAAAGAGTGAATTACTAAAGTTCACTACTAATACAAATTAAAGTTATCTATTGGTGGTGTATTATAATCATTCTTTTGTTTGGTTAAATATTAAAACATTCTCACTTTAATAAAAAATCCTAGAGTAGGTATCATGTTTTCAAGTATTTTTTTTTACTTTAAAAAAACTATCAGACTATTTATTTTAATCCAATTTTATATCTATAAAAATGATAGCCCTTATGAATTATGCTAAATTAGCAACAAGTATAAAATCGTACGATGTAACTTGATCACGTAAAGCAATATATGAAGTCATTACTGACAAACAAATTAATCCCTTAGTCGGTACTTTTTGCGTTTACACGAATATAATACGAACCCGAGAAATGGTAGCGTCGCTTAGTATGTTTGCTTTGATTACTAACATTTTAAATTATCCAAGGAATCACATCACATTTGCTTATAAGCAAAGGCATGTTTGTTAGCGATCATTAGTTTACTTTCTAGTGCTGATATAATATTTGGTACAATACCATACCCCAGCTACTGGTTTTCAGCTAAAATCTAGATAGTAAACCGTGCATCAACACAACAGTTTCAATTCGGAGTATCTTTTGTGTAAATAAACTATACTCGTACATCACCGCTGCTCAATGTGCTAGAATTCACACCAGTTAAAATGTAAGTATTGTCTTTATTACTTGATTAATTTATATCTAGATTGTCGAGTGTTTAATGTGGTCGAGCCTTCGAATACAATGTACATAAACATTTTATTTCATATAAAATTATTATGTTACTGATATTACGTTCAATAAATAATTATAACAAATTGATTTGTTAAACTTTCAGGTCTGACTGCGAGAGTGACATCATTTCCTTCAACAATGACCGCAAAACAGAAACCTCTCAAAAACGGACAACATCTACAGGCAAACGCAAGGCTACTCTAACTACAAAATCCGCTACTATAAGGTAACGAATACGATATTTTAACTTTTGTGTATCCCAAAATCTTAACAAAACAATGTACCTAAATTCAAACGTGTTCCTAAAATAATTGTTAGTAAACGTGTACTTTGTAACATTATTATTTACTCCTTGCTCCAGCAAAAAAAATAAGCTTGATATATTCGGGCTCCGACATGAACGAGACGATGAATGTGATGGTACATCGACGCCTGTGTTGTCCACGTTCTTCGTTACAAGAATAGCAAACGGTAGCGAACGCCGGACCGCAAACACCTCCGGCGAGTACTACATTGACCTCAAGGTGTATCAAACAAATGACGCTCGTGAAACAGACTCTCAAGAGCTATGGAGGAAAGCGCTACTTCGAATAAAATTTCAGACTGAGGGTGACACCAGCCAGTGGCGTAAACTCCAAGCGTTCGTGCAGTCCGCAGATGAACTGTTTGTGAAGCCTCCAATGTTTAGTTCTTTCTAGTCTTAATACATAAACTCAATGAATTGTTATATTTTTAATACAATTGAATATATAAATCTTAATACCTTTTGTTTGTTTTTTATTATTTGCTTTGCGATAAAAAAGCATACTGCGTACACCAATCTATATCACAAACGATTATATCAGTTGTGAGCGCGCAATAACAAACACATTACAAATTAATACAATCATTGTCTGTTGGTTCCTATCGTTATTGCGATGAAAAAGCATATTGCGTACATGAATCTGTATCACAGACGGTGGTATCAGTTGTAAGCGCGCAATACAAGAGTGGGACAGAATGCCCAAGACCTAATTACCAGAAATATTATTGGGCATTCTGTCCCACGTCGCGAATGCGCAAGCATGAGCGAACAAGTGACGGTAACGTGTTTAAATATCGATATACGACCCAATCTGATCGATGACAAAAATGCATCGCATATCTATAGCTAAAACCGAGTTTCATTGTTAGGTTCTCATTAGCGTTAATATCATTGATCGAGTCGACCGTTTATGATTGGGCATTCTGGACCACCGCGATGGCGAACTTGTTTCGCCGAGCGAAAAGTGGTCCAGAATGCCCAATCATATACTACTCACATAATATTAAGTAAGGATAACGTATCGCCTTACGAGACGTCTCTGATCTCGTCGACTGCGCATCTCAACATGATGATGCTAATTTTATCTTGCCTTGGATGTATGAAGAGCATTACTGTAGGACATACTATGTATTTTCAGAAACACTCTTTCTGTGACAATTTGGTAACGGAAAAAAAAAAAGTGGTTATCACTACACTTGCAGGTAACGTGAACGTGTAAAGATGCAACGTGAAACGCATGCACATATAAATTGTATTAGCTACATACCTACATGACATGCACACATATATAATACTACAATTAGTGCCTCGTTGGCCTAGTGGCGCTAAGCGCGACTGCTACGCTAGAGGTCTTGGGTTCGATTCCCAAGTCGACCAAGATGATATTGGGTTTTTCTATGAAATTCTCAGTAGCAGGTCGGAGTTTGGATATGTGCCCGGTTAGTGGCAATAGGCTAGCCCCCTATAACATGGGACCTAAACATACCGGCGAACTGTGGGTGTACATTGGTACACCTCTGCCTAATCCTTCGGGGATACAGGCGTGATGGTATGTTGTGTTATGTTTTACAATTAGTAAAAACGAAGTGGAAAATAACATAATAATACGACCAATAATAATTACAGACCAATTCGTTTCGTAAAATTCATAAAAGCCTTTCTTTAACAATTGATTTCTGTAACTATTTTTGGTGACAGATGATATCAAAACACCTATTTTTTAACAGATTAATTCAGTAAAAACAAAACAATTTTAAAGTTAAAAAGCCATATCCACAAAATGCTTACATGAACGACGTAATTTCCCAAACCATTGACCCCGCCGATGTGAGCTCCGTCGATCGTAAAAGCCGCGCCTCCCGAGATATTTCTCATGTTACAGTACCTTCATAGTACCTACCTAATATAGCCTTACAGCCATATTACAGTAGGTACCTGATATTACCTTACAGCCTTTGTCGCGTCAGTGTTTTGTTAAGTAAGTATATTAAGGGCTTTTGTTTTACAAGAAGAGGTACAAAAATCCAAGCCGTTATTAATATCTAGTAAAACGATATGCAAAATTTATAGCAATTGACTGCATAAATGGTACAATTATGGCGTGTCCAATCTAATCAATCAACAGAGGTATATAAGCAATTTTTTTCACTATCAATATCACACATGTGTGTGTTATTTGAATTAACAAACAATATCTTAGATTTTTGGGTTCAATCTGTATATTTTACTCTGGTCTTTAGATAAAAGTCCTGGTAGAACATCAGTAAATAACATGAATGCCTGTTTTAATTAAAGTCTATTAATCAAGGACATAATTAAATTGTAATTAATATAAGGTGCGCCAGTACCATCCGTTTCAGATTTATTATCTTATCAACAACTTTAGTATATAAATACTTAGGACTTATATTTCGACCAATATACATTACATGGGGACCCATGTAATGTATATTGGTCGAAATACCAATATTCTTGTAGTGTGATTTGTGTACTAACGACAAAACCTGCAATTAAGGTCTTTTTTCTACCATCATTATAGCAACAAAAACATGGCTTCCGTTAAGGCGAAAAAAAGGCAGGTAATTAAAGAAAATTGATAAACAGAAAAAGTTTATATTAATAAAACAAAAGCTTGTAAATGGCAATCATTCTCCAATTTTCCAAATTAACCATCCTTTCAAACAATTTCAAAGTTAAAGCACAATTTAGAACACTTCGAATTTAATTACAATCAGACTGCACAGTTGCAGACTTTTAATAACATTATGCAGAATGTCATAGCAAAGTTAATTGGCAGAAGGACCACTTTACTTCGTCAATCTGCGAAGATTTTTTGTATAGCCTTATCAAAAATTGCGTAAAATTTAAGCGTTGCTGAATGGAAGCTGACCAAACATAGTTTGGATTGCGTATTAGGTTTTGGCACCTATATTTCCTAGCCTTAAAAGTTGGCTCATGATACGTGTAGGTACTTCTGACTCGTAAAACGTTTGTGAATGTATTATTCATTGGCCTGCGACAGCTAAAACCTCTTTACCCTTTGACCTAAATAGATAGTTAATTGCACTTGTACCTAATGTGATAAATTTTAAAAAGTCAAATTATCTACCTGCTAAGCGTGTATTTACCATCGTTTAATTTTATAAAAAAATATATTTGATATCCATTAGCTATTAAGTCAAGTCAACACATAAATTTGTACTTCTGTCCTTCTCTTGTTTAGTGACATAAGGACGTGAATTATGGCTTAGTTTTACGCTTTAAGTTGCAGACACTAGTCGTTTACATGCATAACTTACTATGTCGCAGGCAGACGGACGTTTCAGACATCTACTTAATTCACTGAAGTGTGAGCTCGTTTTGAATAAAGTTTTCATCAGTCATTTTTGCGTTAGACGTCGTGTGCATAGACTTTTCTTTAATATCTGCTATGTTTTACAAGAAGTTGCTCAAGCTATCTCCGAATAATTTCTCAAAAAGTTTTTTAATACTCATGTCTACTTTCAACTCATTTCATATCTATCAAAAATCGCGGCACAAAGGCTAATAGGGGTTTTTATATACCTTCTGTAATATAAATATGCAGTAGGTATAGGTACCTACCTCTACCTACTATATATTTATGTTGAGAAAAATTTTCGTTATGATAAAAAGCCCCTGGTTATAGCTTCCATAGATTTAGCATTAAAACAATTTTTCCCTTGAAATAGTATTTTTGTTAAAATCTTCGTCTATTCTAAGGTAGCATAGGAAACAAAGTGCTTTATCGGCTTAAACCATATCGGTACTTTTAACGAAAGCCAACTACCACTTTACCAAAAGATCCATAACCCATTCAAAAAATCACATCATTTAAAGTTTTCATAGTAACAATAAACTTTACAATTAAATGTATTACTACAACAGAAACTACAGCAGGTGGTCCATCCGTTTAAAACAAGTTTTACTATCTCGGAAACTGACTTTACTCAGTCTAGTTCTTTTAATTAAAAGTAAATAAATCATTTGCAGTTTGTCTGCAAGGACTTTAAGTACGAACTCTACTATTATTTTTAATTTGTTTCTCTTTGCCGTTCTCTTTGTTGTTATGATAAGGTTTATGTATTCGACGGGCCTGTTGGTCTAGTGGTTAGTGACCCTGACTGCTATACCGGAGGTCGTGGGTTCGATTCCCACCCAGGACAAATGTTTGTGTGATGAGCACGATCATTTGTTCTGGTTGTCTGGGTGTAATTTATCTATAATATGTATGTATTTAGAAATATATAAGTATGTTTATCAGTTGTCTGGTTACCATAACACAAGCTCTGCTTAGCTTGGGATCAGATAACCGTGTGTGAGTTGTCCCGGAATATTATTATGATTATGTAGCTTGGCAAGTTGTATTTACTTGACTATGAAGTAATAAGGGTGTTTTATGTTTTGACTTGTTGTAGTTTAGGTAGATATCTTTTGTTTGGATAATTGTGTTATAGTATTTTCCCTTCAAGATCAATTTGGACTATTAGATTTCTATCAATTATATCGTTATGCCTTTTTAGTTATAGACTGCGTGACGTTCTGCAGGTTCAAAACCCGCATGGGTAATTCTCAAGTGCTTAATCCAAGTCTGGGTAATCTTTGTGCAAGTGATTTCTGTTTGTAAAAAACCCTTCGACACAATAATCCTTAGAGCGGGAATATTTTTATTAAGATAAAGAACATAAGTAATTTTAAGAACGTAGGTAATGGAAGTTAGTTGTACACCATCTTAATACAATTCTCTTTCACAAGGAGTTTTACACCAGCTTACTTTAAATCATTTGGGAATGCTCACATCAGTCACATGATAACAGTACCAAGGATTTCTTCGTGAATAAACTAGAGATTTTCCCTTACAGCGCCAAAATAAAATCGTTCGTGCAATTTAGTGTTTGTTAAGCCATATTGTATTCGACACAATAGATTTATGTATGACATGTTTTTGTGCCGTACGTATGTTTGTTCAGTGAAGGCTTTGATAAAATTCGTGTGTATATACGTTTTTAGTCGGATTTAGTTGTGAGAAATGTTTGGTTAGTCAAATCATAAATATAGAATAAGAGTAAGCAACCTTGGTGTTGAAAATCACTTGATAAAATATTTTTATACCGATTAATAATTTGAAAAAATACCAAATGTAAGTATAAATAAATAGTCAAGATTTATTGATAAATAAATCAATTGAAGTATTAATAAACTTTACTCAAAAGTTATTCTAAGTTTCTTATATTACATCTATTAAATCGACAACAGTAATTCTCTGAAGACCATAGTTTTCTGAAGTTCGAAAACAATTAAAAGTTAAGTTAACACAATAAAGTCCCAGGATGCCTCTAACTCAATCATAGGATAGCTTACTTGTAGATATTACTAAAATCAAAATCAAAATATTTTTATTTCTCATAAACTAAAAAAGGCGCTTAAGAAACGTTACGTTAAATCTACTGACTCTAGTTGCTCGTTTACTAGAATTTGTGTTTGTTTTTTCTTGGACTTATCAATAAACTCTCATATTGTTTAATTAGGACTCATTCTTGAATTAAAAACGTATTTGACGACCTCCGTGGTCGAGTGGTGTAAACATCGGTTTTCAAGGTGTTTGCAGCTTTGAGGTATCGGGTTCGATCCTCGGACGGGTCAATGTATAAAATCTGTTTTCTGTATTGTTCCGGGTCTTTATTTTTGTGGTACCTTTCTTTGTATCTAAATGTTGTACCACAAGTGCTTTAGCTACTTACTTTGGGTTTAGAGCAATGTATGTGATGATGTTCACATTTTTTTTATCGATAGAAATTACTTTTTTAACCTTGAATGATCATATTCGAAGTTCATATTTCCAGACAATCGATTTAATCGAACGAGGAAAATGCGATTTTCGAGTTAAATGAATTTGTGAAGTGACGCCTGAAAGCTGAAGGCTGTTAGGGTAACATTCGTTATTCCAATCGGATGTGATCTTCCGGCTCGTTTCTCGGGGTGTAGGGATAAGACGAGCCATTGCATCTTACTACATTATTCATTAGGTAACTGATAAGATGTAAAACAAAAGTGGTAACGGTACCTATGTAAGGCAAAAGTGGACATCCACATACTTTGAACATTGAAAGTCATGGTAAAAGCTATTTACAAGAAGTATATGCATATCGTGTTTTTTTTTTAAGATGGAGTATTTATGGCCCCCACATAAATATAGTTTTCTAAAGGAATACCTTTAAAAAACTATATTTATGTGTAAGTTAACAATAAGACATCTATATATGTCTATCGTGAACGGGTCGATACCCATTAAGTGGCTTAGGACAGAAAACCTTGGACTAAATTGGGGAGAAAATGCCAGGAGTTCTCAACTACATAATATGTTGCGAATATAGGTCCTCAATCCTAAAAACCGTCCCTAATTCCTGCAATTTGTAGTATAAAAGGTAAACAAATATGAAGTCCACTTTACCTCTATCTTTTCCACACACGTTAAAAAGTCACACAACATCAAAGTGTAGTCACACTTTGATGTGTGAAATGCTAAAGCATTTAAAGACGTCTTATAAAGAGAATTTGCAAAGAAACATGCGAAGGCTCACGCTTATGCAACGTTAGTACTCTGATCTCAAGGGGCATTATGCAAGAGGAACGCTTACAAGTGGAAATGCATCTTTTTGCCTGTATCATGTTAAGGTTTTTAATGATAACGTCTGCTATGGTTACGTTTGAGAATATATAATCAAAATCAAAAAAATAAAAAAAAAAATCAAAAAAAATGATGAATGAATGATGTAAAAAGCGTAAGTGTAAGGGTTTTCGAATTATCTGTAAACCGGATTGGTTACCATGGATAATTAGGGATATACTCAAAAGTATTCAACATGTGTGTATTTTTTAGTAAGCATGTTAGTATGTTTGAAAACATAGATGTAGCTACTCTAATATATTAGAAGAACGAGCATTCATTTAATTTTACCATAAATGAAAAATAAATATATTAAAAAAACTAAAAAACACGCTTTTAAAGTACTTCTAACTAAAAAAGTGAAAAATAATTCCTAATGTAAGCTGAAATTGGTAATGAACAAAAAACACTTGTATAGGGTGTTAATAAAAATAGCTGATTTTATGGATCTATTCCCTATAAAATCACTACTAATGTAAGTCTTGTAGTCAACACAAAAATAAAATACGCAAAATCTAAACAACATAACTATCTAAAAACAATTCTAATAAAAAACACAATCTATCATCATCTACTTACTAACCATAATATACGGTCTTAGACCAACTAATGTACAATTTATGAAGCAATAAGGGCAATTTGTCGAGTTAGTTGTAGCAATCAAATAAAATTTACGACGACTATAAATGGTCACTTAGGTTATTTACACAAAAATACTTGTTACGGTGGTGATTTTGTTTAGTTAATTCTTAGATGTTGTCGTGGTGGCTTAGGTTGTCGTGGTGGCTTAGCGGTTCAATGAACGGATTTGTATGCACAAGGTTGCAGGTTCGAACCCGGGCAAGTACCAATGTAACTTTTCAAAGTTATATGTACTTTCTTAATTAATCTAAGACACTTCTGACAAACGGTGAAGGAAAACATCGTGAGGAAACCTGGATTCCAAAATTTGGGATCTGAAATCGCCAACCCGCAGAGAGCAAGTGTGGTGATTAATGCTCGTGCCTTCTCTATATGGGAAGAGGCCTGTGCCAAGCAGTGGGACGTTTATAGGCTGGATTATTAATTCTTAGATAAGTGTGGATCGATCAAGGTGAAGCTACGCTCGCCAAGGAGGATATACAGAACATAGATGACGATTTAATGTTAATCTGTCTTTGAATGTATTCCCTTGTGTATAGAAATGCATTTAAAAAAAAGAGTACTCGTGTTGCAATTTTTTTTCAATCAAATGGTTTATTTTGTAAATAAAAATATAAATAGGCATATGATTCTAATAATGAAAACCTTTGCTAAGCAATGCAGACAAAGGTTCAGGTGTCTTACCCTATACCAATCATCGGTCTTTACCATGTTTAACGCCTATTCTATTCTACCTGGATCCCAGCGAAGAAAGAAATTAAAACTTCGTACCACAAATTTGTTACAAAAATTAAAAAAAATCCCATCAAAATATTCATAACTCGTATAACTTACAACAATAACGTTTTCTCTTTCGCACACCGGATATTGGGTAGCGCCCCGCCACCGGAAGACGGTCGCTTGAATTTAGAACAAAGGAAATCAGCGCCACCTAGCGGCAGGAAGGAGATGTCGGTGTGAAATTTACTTTTGTTACTATATATATTCTTTTGTGTGGCTTTGAATTTGTCGTTCGCCACATTTTTATTTACCTTTAGTATGGAGAGGTGTAAAATTAAAAAAAAAGCATTTCAAGGTAGTTAGTAGTTCTTCAAGGTGAAGAGGAATACCTACTAAAGATAATTGTGAAGAGACAAAATGGCTCCAATGAAACAATAGGCTCAAATGGCTATTATAGCTAATAACAAAATCTGTAAAATATAAACATGTAGGTATTTTTCAAGGGTTTTAACTTTTAACTCACTTGTTTATCAAATTCTTTAGGTTTTCTAGGTTTGTTATCAAAAAAGAGATTGAGATTGTTCTTTTTTACATATCTACATGTTCTCAACAGTTCAATATTAGACCGAGGTTTATCGCATTACAAATAAATCATTTATAAAGGTCTAATAGAAAATGAAACCTCCTCCATTCAAAGTCATTTCCAAACAATTAAGTTATTTCTATCATCGTTCCCACTTGTAGAAATATTATTTGGCTACGAAGATAAACAAGCCGAAACATATTTTTAAAAAAAGTTTCTCAGAAGACTCCTAAGCACTACATAGCATTTGAAGCCTTACAAAAACCCAATATCGCAACCCCTATAATTTACAAAAAGAAAGACATAGTAATTCGAATAAAATGCTTTGATAACGATCTCATTGCATTTATGATTAACAAAGGGAATAGTCGCGACACGTGTATCATTATCACATAAAATATTCAGGTGTCGCTGGTTTATCTATAGAGGGTGTCTTTCGTGTGACAAGACAATTGACGCCTTCTATCGATTGCCGAGTTTTTTTATTTAGAAATATTACTTTGTTTCCTCACTGTAGAAGTGAAAATTCTGTACATTGAAAATATCAAAAAAATAAATGGCGGGGGTGTTACTAGACCGACACCGAACACAAAAGTGTGAAAAAAAAAATGTTGTCTGTCTGTTTGTTCAGGTATCACGCAGAAACTACCGGTTCGATTACGATGAAACTTGGTATAATTATTCTTTATTATCCTGGGCACCACACTGGGTAGTTTTTATCCCGGAAAAGTATAAACAATAAAAAAAACAAACTTAATTTTGCGGTTAAAAACTCATTGATTAGTTTCGTCATCCACGCGAACGAAGTCGCAGGCACAGCTAGTTATCACATAAAATATTCAGGTGTCGCTGGTTTATATAAAGAGGGTGTCTTTCGTGTGACAAGACAATTGACGCCTTCTATCGATTGCCGAGTATTTATATTTAGAAACATTTTTATGTTTCCTCAGAGAATGCTTACTTACATAGATACTTACTTATATAGACATTAGACTGCTTAGTTATATAGGTACACTTATTTACATAATTCTTACAAATGCTGTAGAGGAAAAAGTTTGTGGGTATGAATAGACAGAAAGAAGGATAGATGAGTTATTCTCTATCTGCTTTAACTTCTGCTAAATAAACTGTGTGCTAAATACATTAACCAACTTCAAAGGGAGGAGGTTTTCTATGGAACTGTATGTCTTTGTTTTTTTTTTTGACTGCTTTTTACGAATTTTATCCGGCGATTGTGGATCGATATTAATTTTTTGTTTATCATGTAAGGATACAACTAAAAGTTTATCGGCTGTTTTTTTTACATTTATTTGTATAACAAAATCACGAGCGCTAAATTAACAAGACCAAGAGCTAATCTAAGCCCGTGTCGTCCACTGTAACGCCTAGGCTGGGCCAGTCCTTTTGGCAAGATTCAAAGTTGATCTGTCTTAAATTTACAATCAAAATCTCAAACATAACCAACCAGATTTAAATAACAAGAACACAATTTAAAAAGCCGCTTTTTTTGTAAAAATAAAAAGAAGATTAGCCAGGAAGGGCCAGTCCTATCTGCAAGAGTCAAGATGGTCTCTCCACCAAAATCTTTAGTAAAAATATTCTCAAAAACAAGTGTTAAATAAAACTAGTTGCAAATAACCAGTATACATTTAAAAAGCCGCTTTTGTCGTAACAATCAAAATAGACCAGCATTTTCCTCTCCAGCACACTTGCAGGCCCGCATAATTATCCACTTGCAACAAAACTACAATGGAACAAGTTTTTTTTATGCTCTCGCTTTGTTTCCCGTTCAGAGCTCGAATACAGTCAATTGTAATAGAGTATGGTTGTTGGTGATATTGTTGTGACTTAAGCCTTTGTTGGTCAAAGGTTTTTAAGTTTTTGGTTTAAGGGACAATGTGGAGAATTATTTACCTAATTAGGTTCAGTCTTTTGGAAGACCTCTTCTCTTAATAAGTCCCCGTATCATTATAACCGTCTTTTCATTTATACGTAATTAATTATCTATTCCTTTACTGCACTAAAGTTTAAAGTTTAAATAAAATAACTATGTAACAAAGAAGAAATATTTACAAAAGGTGGGCTTATTGCATCTGGCAATTTCTTCCAAGCAATCTTATCCTTGGTTACCAAGGATTAATAAAAAAAAAACAACAAAACAAAAAAGTGTACACAAAATTAAGAATAAGAATAAATTAAATTCTATATTTTGAATGAAGTTTCCATGATAGTACTCATAAGTATACAAAATACAATAAAAAAACAAATCAATAAAACATTTACTTAAATAATGTACCAAAAGAGATGTTTTTTTTTTTACTTTTATACCTATGTCTAAAATGTATGCAACTCTTTTGTTTATCAAATGAGAGTCTATACAGGGTGTTAAGAAAACCCTGTCCGATCCGTGAAGGTGTTGTTAGGTATCGCTATCTGATTACAAAAATGTGAAAAAAAATGGAAAAAAAAATTATAACCTGAAAAAAAAAATTGTCTCTAAAGTCGTGACAGAAACTCGGCGTCGTCACAGATGCTACCTAATTACCAAACAAAAGGCCCCCAAAAATACTGACGAAATTGGTGGTTTAGTTTTTGTTTTAATCTCAAATTTAGGGAATTTCGGGCCAAAAAATTGTTATTTATATTGTGAACCCTATAAGTATCACCCTTTCGGGCCAGACAGGGTTTTCTTAACACCCTGTATATAAGATAATTATAAAATTAATATGTTTTAGATTAATCTTGGGCCATGAAGGACAAACACCATTGAAGTGTTAACCTCACACTTGCAAGTCGTTATGACGGTGCGACCTCTAGGATGCAATGACTGGCATCTTCATGATATATGGTGTGAAGCCGTGAAGGCTGTATAACGGAGGTTCGAAAGGAAATGAGCCTTTGTCTATATCAGAAAGGAAAGGTGTGAAGACATGATAAGTTAACTCTGAACGTAGTTTGCAAAGGAACACAACGTGGAGATGAATCGAGGAATCGTTTAAGTTTAGAACAATTTTTTTACAAAAATCTCAATGCACTTTACGGAGAAGGAATGTCTTTCTTAAATCCAAGGTTTAAACGACAAACACTTTCTTTATTAAGTTCTGAAGGATATTTTGAACAGAAGTGTTCAATAAATTGATGTCCTTCAAATGAATCGATATTTTTCAGGAAAGTTCCTCAAAAGAATATAACAGTTAATTTTATTGGACCACTTTGTATTCTGTCTACGTATCTCATATAAATCTAGTTCAGCAACTACGTTATAATTAAACTGTTTTATGTGTATACTTACCAATAAAGTATTAATTTATTTATTTACTACTAGCTGTGCCTGCGACTTCGTTCGCGTGGATGACGAAACTTATCAATGAGTTTTTTACCGCAAAAGTAAGTTTGTTTTTTATTGTTTATACTTTTCCGGGATAAAAACTACCCAGTATGGTGCCCAGGATAATAAAGAATAATTATACCAAGTTTCATTGTAATCGAACCGGTAGTTTTTGCGTGATACCTGAACAAACAGACAGACAGACAAAAATCTTCTTTTTCACACTTTTGGGTTCGGTGTCGGTCTAGTAACACCCCCCGCCATTTATTTTTTTTATATTTTCACTTTTACGGATTTATTATAAGTATAGATATACACATGGAGTTTTTATTATACACAAACGCGAAACCTTGTACTGGTATATTTAACAATAGGATAAGTACCTATTTCCTCTTTCCTTACACCCAACAACAAAATAAAGCCTACTTTTTATTTTATTCCCAAGAAAGATCAATAAGGATTCTGATATTCTAGAATAGAATGTCAATATAACGAGTTGAACAGAAGGTTAACTCCTGATTATAATAGTTCAGAACTTGAAGATTATTTAACTAGGTATAGCATAGGATCACATGGTTATATGTCTCATATCTTTACAATAATGTTAACATAACATACCATCACGCCTGTATCCCCGAAGGGTTAGGCAGAGGTGTACCAATGTACACTCACAGTTCGCCGGTATGTTTAGGTCCCATGTAATAGGGGGCGAGCCTATTGCCACTAACCGGGCACAAATCCAAACTCCGACCTGCTACTGAGAATTTCATAGAAAAACCCAATAACACCTTGGTCGACTTGGGAATCGAACCCAAGACCTCTAGCGTAGCAGTCCTCTAGTCGAGTCTCTGTAATGTTAACAGTAATATGGATTTTGTTCTTTACTTTAATAACAATGTTCGGCCTTTTTTTTTTCTTTTTTTTTTGTGCATACGTATGTTGTTCCGATTTCTATAATGGTCAGAGGTGGTCCGTATAATTTCATCAAAATCAATCCTATATTTTTTTAACATTTATGTGCACTCAATTATAAAAGTTAATTCTAAAAAAACATTCGTTTGGAAGTAAAAGTTCAAACCTTAGCCCAGAAGTAGGACTGTATTTGTTATTTTTTTCTATGCTGATCTTCTGTAGTTATCTTCCTCTTGGCTAGTCCTCGGACAAAGAGTATCTTGGTTCTCAATGGACAATGGAAGTGAGTCAGCATTAAATATGGACCAAGTGGAGTATGGCCCCGATATTATGTACTTGTGATCTATCTCTGCCGACTGATTGAGTCAGCCACTAAATCTATTCGATTTGATGGCTATATTATTAGGACTGTATTGTATAACAAAAGGATCAATAGGGATAAGCACACTAAATGGAACAGTACCTATTTATTTATTATTCTTGTTTTGCTAGTATCACACTCTAGCCATCAGAAAGATCACTCTCTCACTTTAATCGGCTTAAAGTATTGTCAAATTACTAAATACCTAAGCCATTGCGTTTCGTTAGAGTTTAAAATAACGTTATTACTTATCTTGCAAAAGCAGACCGAAAACAACATTTCCACAATTTTCATATCGCGGTAACGTAATACAGAGCTATTTGACAGCAACAATTGTAGAAATTATGCTGCCAATTGCTATCGCTTTGCTATTGCAAGATGAGTAATTAGGACTCTGGAAACTCAAACCAACGCTTCTTGAAAATATGTGGTTCCATATCTCCATAGCAATTAGCTAATTTTGATCAATCACTAGGGATTTGATTTGTGGTGTATAAGCACATAATACAACGAAGTACATATCACATCATACCAATAGCATAATACCTAGTCTGATACCTCAAACAAAATCATAATCTACAAAGTCTAAGCTATTTCTAAACCCATTCAGTCATCCTTTATAGTCTGAAAATCCCAGAATCAGCTTATTCAGCGATTGAAACACACTGATTGACTCCCAAACACACAATAGAGAGGACCGCATTAAAAATGAATCATGCTTCGATCAGAAGCCGTACGTTTTAAAGCTTATGACAGAAAGGGATGGAGCTATATAGATAGATAGCGACATCTCTTTTATGCGGTCCTATGATCGCTTTGTGTCTATGTTATAGAGCTGTTGTGACTGATTATGTGTTCTATGCTTTGACGTCTGAGGCATTTGTTTGGCTTTTGTTTTATATTTAAAAAGCTTTTATTTGAGGGCCAGTTAATTACAGATGAATGATGGCAAAGACCTATTTACATGAAAAGCTCAGGGTGGTTAAGAAAATTTTATGGGATAATAAAGTTTGGACAAAAATTTATAAAATCTATGTGTCACATTGAAAGTTTCATTATTGGAACCTAATAATAGCTACATTTAATATAATATTTCTACTAATAATATTGTTATCAGCAGGCAGCCATTTAAACGTCACTGAATGATAAATTATCGCAATATGATATGAAAGATATTTACTGTTTGATCCTAAAACAATAGACTGGACTGCCTCCTGTGGCTCACAAGGGTAAGTTGGATTACATATACGTAGGTAGTTCTCTCGATGCTTGAACAGATATAGTGCCATTTTTTTATAACCTATTAAGTGTCCCACTGCTGGGCAAAGGTCTCCAATGTCTGACTCCAGCCACATGACACTAATCACTTAAGAAGCGATCGATGTCATCCCGTCACCGTCTCGGCATTGAGGACCCACTCGGTAGCTATTTTCGCCCACCTGTCTGGAGTCATGCGGCAAACGTGACCAGCCCAGATCCACTTCAACTTGGCTGTTTGAACTCCTACATCTGCGATTTGTGTTTTGGAGCGTAAAATGGTTTTTAGTGCCATTATAAGTGATATAAAATTACGTATCCTACTTTTATTAATACTAATGATGTATCCCGCAGTCATATATCGTTATAGTATAATAGCGTACAAACTTCCTCAAAACTTATGGCTATACAGTGTTAAATATATTTACTAAATTCGGCTAAAAGTTTCAGAGACTAGCGCGCTCAAACAAAGTTTTCAACCTTATTATTTTAGTGTAGCCTTTTAAGCTCACTGAAACATACATTGAAACTAAAATCAGGAATAGATCCAATAATCTCTATACCCCTTAGGGAAATAGGCTCAACTTCCCCGGTAGCACAATCACACAATGTAGCTAGCCTCTAGTCACGTATTAAAAGGTGTAGGATTCAATCCGCCATCGTTATTGCCGCGCTAACGTCACGTCTCTACTCAATTGCCGCGTTGCCAAGTGGACCGGCCAGTTCCATTTTATTGGAGGGTTAGTTTCTTTGCTTGAGTTTGCCGTGTTTATTTTTATTAGGTTGTTAATAAAATTCTATTGCCACGTGACAGTGTCGCTTGAAATCGATATGAACGATTTCGCTTTTTTTTTCAAACTTCCTTATCGTCATCTTTATTAAATTGTTTTCTCTAAGCAATTCAGAATAAAAAATGCGAATTTGTGATTTGGGTATTATCCCAAACTGATTTTTTCTCTATCATGATGAGCATCTAGCCACATAGAGAAACAAAATACTGAATTAAAGAAAATCTTATTTATATTTTGTAACGTAACGTTGCAATAACATTTTTTCGCCATATAAATCGAGGTAGTTCCTAGAAAAGGCACTGTATGGCCACCCTCAATACAACGGTTCCCATTGAGAGAACTAAAGTAGTTTGGGCATGATTAGAATAGTGGAAATACCCGGCGAAGGTTTCAGTACGTGAGCATTGACGTGTAAGTCCTATTGAGTATTGTACCTACTTAATATAAAAGTAGTATACTATACTTATTGAGTACGTATACTACTTTATGTGTTGCTTTGTATTCTAAGTTTAGATGTTGATTCTGAAGCCTTTTCGCAAGCGTTAACTGCTATTGAAGTAAGGTGGGTCAAAATATTTATGCATATAGTGAGTAAATATCATTAAATATGACGCAGGTACTACCCACTTACTCTCAAAAACTAGATTATTATTATTCACAACTTAAAAAAAAAAACCGGCCAAGTGCGAGTCGGACTCGCGCACCGAGGGTTCCGTACAAACCTGTAGGTATCTATTTCTTTTGATTGCGTTGATATAAAAGTTTGATTTTGTTACAGCTTAAAGGTATTATAGACCTGAGTATTTGATATGAATTTCAATTGAATACCTCTACGCGTTCATGAGAAAAGTAGTAGCAACATTAAAATTTTCAAAAATAAGTAAAAATTTAAGGTTTTCGCAATTTTTCCTTTATTTGTATAAGACGTTACTTCGTACCAAATTTCAAGATTCTAAGTTCACGGGAAGTACCCTGTAGGTTTCGACTCCCGTGCGAATTTCGAAAATTTGTGGCATAAACGGCTGTATCTTTTGATTGCTTTAGCTTAGAAGTTTGATTTTTTCACAGCTCCAAGGGACACTAGACTTGAGTATTAGATATAAATTTCAGTTTGATACCTTCACGCGTTCCTGAGAAAAACAGTCTTGACAGACGGACGGACGGACAACGAAGTGATCCTATAAGGGTTCCGTTTTTTCCTTTTGAGGTACGGAACCCTAAAAAGCTTATTTAGAATCGAAAATTCATGATTCATTAATAATAGTCTAATTTGTGTGTCGTTAGCTTACATGAACTTTCTACCTAGTTACAACAATTTTTGAGAAACTTGTTAGACTACCTATTTAAAATTTCTTAATTTTCACATGCTCGTAATTGTCAAGAAGTTGGAATAAGGCAAAAGAGACCAGGAACAATTTAAACCTTTAGTTTTAGTAATTAGTACCTACAAGTGACCCCTCCCTAGATAAGATGCATTACACAAAATACGTTACAACAAACGATTCCCAAATCTCATTAGCAACAACAGAAAAACTGTTCCTTGTCCCTAAAGTAGATTTTTCCGACTGCAATCTCTTGTTAGAGTAGGTTGTGTTCATAAAATGTTTGCGAGACGCAAGTGCCTCGCGATTGTCGTATACAAGGAGAAACGGGCGGGCAATAGTAGGGACCGTACTTAGGAGGCAATGCAGGAAGCTGTGGATATGGTGTGGGGAAAAGCGGTGTCAATAATAATTGTTCCTGCAAAACAATTTATTTAAGTTCTCCTTAAAATAAATTAATAAATAAATGCGGACAACATCACATACATTGTTCTGAACCCAAAGTAAGTTGCTAAAGCACTTGTGTTATGAAATTCAGAAACAACGAAGGTACCACAAACACCCAGACCCGAGACGATGTAGAAAAGTGATTTTCTGCATTGACCCGTCCGGGGATCGAACCCGGGACCTCAGAGCTAGCGACACCTTGAAACCGGTGCGTACGCCACTCGACCACGGAGGTCGTCAAAATTGTTTTAACCAACTTCATACCCATTAATTATCTTACTGGAATAGGATGTGTAATTTATTCGTTGTTTGTTATATGTGTAACTTGCTGAAATGCCTAAAAGCGTAGGCAAAGTTAGTCAGTGATTTCTAGGACAATAAATAATTGTCATTAGGTGTTCCAACGTAAAAACCGATCTAAGGAAACAAAGACAACAAGTGCTGAGGTGAAGACCTACTTGTCATAGTTATGGGGTGTACATCAAGTAGAAAATAAGAATCATAAGCCTTAATAGTGACGTAAGTTTTAAGTTACTCTGAACAGATAAAACCGTTTTGGAAAACTTAATGTCGTTTACAAAAATCTCATAACTTAATTATGTAAATCGCTGTATCTCACCACTATAACCGTCCCCTTATTTTTAAGTTGTAACAAGATTCTGTGGGAGTGGTCCGTACAGAATGCGCTCTATAACATGTATCGTACAATACTAAACATAAGCCTCTTTTCAAATTAAATTCATGTTGTTTCGTTCCCAGAAGGAAATTGCTTACGTGTAACGTTTTATTGTATATTATGGTATTATAATGTATGTAAAAGGAATATCTTAATATATAAGGTGCTATAAAAATATCTGCCACGGCTTTAATGGGAGGTAGTATTGTGTTTATAGATTACAATAGTATAGATAAATTATTGATTATTTATCATATTTTTTTTCATACAAAAAAAATAACTTATAAATTTGAATTGATTTATTAGTATAAAACCATCCCGTGTCATAAGCTGTTGCCACTCCGCACCGAATTCAAACATTTCGCAAAACGCCGCCGCGCCCCGCCGCCGTTCATACACTGTTGCCATTCCTATCAAAGGATGCCGCCGCGCCGCCGCCGTTCGTCGCACGCGCCAACCGACCGCCGCCGGTCGCCAGTCGCCTCCGCCAACCGACCGCCGCCGGTCGCCCGGTCCCCATTCGTCCCCCGCCCGCGCGTTCGGAAGTTAGTTTTAGTGGTTAGCGACAGCAATATCGCGCGCGCTTACATTAAAAATGCCTCCCAGACGACAGTATTCCAATAAAGAATATCTTGAAATGGTATTGTGCTACCGCGAGTGTAACTCGGTGTAATACGGCCGCTTTGACCCGCCTCCGGTTGACGCAGGCAGGCCTTCATACTCGGCCGAACTCGAAGTGCTTCAGTGTCATCCTCTTGCGAGCACCAGGGATGCTGCTCGAGTCTTCGACGTGAGCGACAACTACGTGTTGCGACTTTTAAATCGTGAAGGGCCTCCCTCCTCGGTCGCCGGATTTAACCCCTCTAGACTTTTTTTTGTGGGGTCGTGTGAAAGACCTTTTGTACGGCCAAACCGTACATGATATTAGAAGTGTGGTAGAACTAAAAAGGCGCATCAAACGCGCATTTAGGCAAGTGAAAAGTGAAACGGACACATTAAATAAAGTGAAGAGACATGTATGCAAGCGTGCCTTCATCTGTGTGCAACGCGAAGGCGGACTTGTGCAACAGTTTTGTAGATAAATAGGTACTAGGTAGGGAGTGAGTAAATAACTGTAAACACGGTGCAATCGTTGTAAATAAAATGATTAACTTTTAAACACGCCAAGTTACTGTAATTTATCGTTATTCGATATTAATATAAGTACCTACTGTTTGGTTTCTTAGATTTACGCGAATGTTAGACATTGAAATAAAACTACTTTTTTACGGACTTTTAATAAAACCGCGACAACATCCGTAAAAAAGTAGTTTTATTTCAATAACTACTGTTTATAAATAATAAGAAAAAAAATGCGATTCTTACACTAACTTGACAGTCACACAAGTTTATCATCTTATTTACCTACGTCAGTTTTTTTTGAAGAATGCTGTAACTGCTAAGTAGAACAGTTGCATTTTTAAAACACTTGTATGCCTGCGTATTATTGCGTACTTAGTAGATTAAGTAGTGACGAACTAGTCAGCTGATTACAGTTTTCATTCACAGAAAAGATGGAAAGAGATAGCAGTTGTTTTCATTGACGAAGCGTCACATTGCGCGTAATTTGTGAACCACGTTACGCAGAATAGAGTCAATGTTAATTTAACTATTTTATTTTCTAAAATTTAATTTACTGTTCCGGGGTATGAAAGTTCTTCACTATTGTAATCTATAAACACAATACTACCTCCCATTAAAGCCGTGGCAGATATTTTTATAGCACCTTATATATAAATCTCGTGTCACAATGTTTGTCCTCAATGGACTCCTAAACCACTTAACCCATTATAATAAAATTCGCACACCATGTGCAGTTCGATCCAACTTGAGAGATAGGATAGTTTAAATCTCAAATTATAGTCGCAATTTTAATTTATTGCTAATTATTTGTCTGTTATTATATACAAAGGCACCGGGAACGGGACCTAGGTATTCACGCGGGTGAAACCGCGGGACACAGCTAGTTGCGTTATATAATGTAAAGAGCTTTATACTATGTTGTGAGAAATGGGTATGATTGTTTTTTTTTTCTGTTTGAATAGTTTTTCTGTTATTGTGGGTTTGATTCCCGTGTACTTGATTTTTTTTACTTTTATTGAATCTTGTTATATTTATTCCGTGTTTGTGTTAAAAATATGTACAGCGACTGTGCTTCCACTATTTCTGCGTTTATTATTTCTATAAAAATAAAAACGATCATAAAACTGATCATTACACAATTTCGGCATAGCCACACATTTAATCATACAACCTTGTCTATGCTCATAAATAAAACTCAACATAACTAAGAAATACCAATCATCATTTATTCAAAATAATACAAAATCATAACTAAGAATACACTGAAAATAATACATAGAGGTGTGTTTAACCTAATGGCACAACTAATATAAACAAAATATATGTGCATTATAATTATTATTAATATTTAGGACAGTTATTTTGACTTTTGAGCATTGGGACAGTGTTTTTTCTTGAAGAGTTTTGTCCATGGAGTGTGGGGAATAAAAAATCCGCCAGGGTCGCTTGTGTCGCATCTGGTGTGTCTGTCATTGAGAGAATCCTACCCTAGAGCATTTATAGGAAAGTACAGAGAGCACATATTAGGGTATGAACCGAAAGCAGTGTACACTGGTATGAACTAATTTCGTAGTAAAAGTATTATCAAAATTGAGCGCGCCCTTTAATAAAACTATCTCGAAATACCCTAATAATATTGGAACCGATATTTTCGAATAAACGTCTGTTTGAATATACTACATACGTGCTTACGCTCGGCAAATTTAGCGATACTCGCACTCTATAATTTTAATTTTTTTAAACTGTTTATTTATTCTCCACTAATGACAGACAAGCTACTAGCCAAGTGATTGGTGGAAATTGACAAATATAGACATGAAGCAAGACTAGCGAACCTAGCGGATTAATACAATCGTGTCATTGGTCGAAAATTTGTTTTTGATTCACTGTCCATAATATGAGGTACTTTATTCAATACTTTCAAGTTTCTATTATTACATAAAGATTAACATAATAATAATATTTAAAGCAGAATAAATAAATTGTAAAATCACCAGAAATAAATTGGTTCTAAACAACATTTATAATAAATTGTAAAAATATCATTCTGAGTTATTTTGAGCGTAATATAAGAGAAAAATCTATACAATGAAAGTTAGTGAGACTATAATTGCAAAGATAGAATGAATAGTACTAATTTAAATACATACAGTCGACAGCACATCACTGTTAAAACTTCGACCTTAAAATCAGAGCAATAAGATTCAGTTTCGTCTGAAATGTGGTTGACTGTATTTCAATATGAATATCAAATGTACAATAAATCTAAGTGGACGGATTAAATCACAACTATTATGACTGGTTTAGATTAAACGAGAAATATCGTGCAAGTTGCTGTCCATTGCCGTCTATAATCGATCATTTATGACAACATAGCCACGCGGTGCCGCAATGTACTGCAACTCGCACGATATTCCTGGCACCGTCTAAACCAGGCCTTAGTAAGAAGCTTATGAACTAACATTCAGCCTTAACATCTTAAAGTTATGTGTATATATTATTTATACCTTTGTTTCGTGGGTAGTCGGATGTTAACTGTTTTGAGGGAGATGAAAACTTTTTAAATAATACTTTTTCGTTGGTGAGCTCGATGGTCGAGTGGAGGACACACCGGCTTTTAAGGGGTCGCTAGCTCTGAGGTTCCGGGTTGGATCCCTGATCGGGTCAATATAGAATACACTTTTCACTACTATGACATACAAGATAGAGATAAATACTATCATGATTTAAAGGGATGATGATAAACATAGTAGTTACATGGCGCGTAAGAATGTTAAATAATTATAAAAATGAATTTAATATTCGATTTGCTTTGTGCGACTTAATAAAACACGTAAATGCCTTTTTGTACCAAATCTTGAAGTGTACTACCACACATGTCCAAGAAGAATCGTAATCTAGCATATACAACGATTAACCGAATTTGGACGGATAGTTATATCATACCTTTACAAAAAATTTGCAAAGAATACATAGATTGAGATTCAAAAATGGTATACAACAATAGATGGCGCTAAAAAATCTTCGTGATATACCGACAGGGCCTTTAACTTATTACAGAATATTGGCTCTGTTAGCTTTCTCTTATATAGGGCGTGGTTTAGACGATGCGAGAAATTTGGTGAGTCTTGGTACATTTGGTACAATTGGTACATGACATAAATGAACGATGAAAGTAAGCAATGTACTGCAACTCGCACGATATTTCTTGCATCTAAATCAGTCCTAAGACAGGTTTTATTGTAAACAAACGTTCATACTACATACATTGTTTTATGATTATCAATAGATGGCGCCAAATTGTGTTCGTGATTTACCGACAGTGCCTTAAACTTATTACGAAATATGAGATTGTTCATATGTCTATCAATAGATAGCGCCACAAAATGTTCCTGTTTTACCGACACTGCTAAACTTAGTACAACATAATGGCTCCATTGACTTTCTCTTCTAAGGCTGGTGCTATCGTGTCGATATCGCGGCCGTCGGCCATTGCAATCAGGATGCAAACGTTGTTTATGAATGCTGCGATGCTTGCTGATACTACCAGCCTGGAAATAAAGAAAGAATGAGTTAGTATTTATGAATAAAACTTTTGCAAAGACTTGGGTGAACACTGAACATTTATGCTAAACAAGGTTGATTAAAAGAGAATGAGGTACGTGAGAGGGTGTTTTTTATATAGATCGTAAATTAATATATGGACACTTTTCTTCTTATTTTATGTACCAAAAATTGACGCTGTGCCACGACATCACGATTTCGTGCATTTTGGGCACGAGTTGGACGTCATTTACTGTTTATAATATTTTAATAATAATCAAAATAGCTTCAAACCTCTTAGGAGTACCGAATGGTACTATGACTCTTACCCAAACTTATTATATTTTCATTGTTTTGCATAAGAATGAACAAGTTAATGTGCTGAAATAATTTATATTAACACATTGTGAGGCTCAGTAATAAAAAAATATTTCTTTGGAATATGAGTTAGTAAGTTTAAGGGCGATAAAACTCTTTGCATAAATTAATTAAATAAACTTCGTATTACTCTTACCAGAAGGAAAGTCCAAGGTCAGCGGTGTCGTCAGAAGACCAGGTATTCGCGAGGTCCTCGTCTGACATAACGTTATGCTGTAGTCTTAGGAAGTACTCCGTCAGCCAAACTGCTATCGCTCCGAGGCTGAATAGCACTGAAATTTAATACGGTATTGGTTAGAGAAGTGGGGATAAGAGTAAAGGTGTAAACGGGTAAATATGGGCAAAGTTGGGTTAGTTATTATGTAAATTATGTTTATTTGTGGTAATATGGCAGATTGTAATTAAATACAGCAAAATGTTTATGTTTAATTATTTACAAACCAAGTGGACGTCGCGCCTCCGTACCGCAATACCGCCACTTGCCCCACTTGGCTAGACGAAATGACGGGAAGTGGAGTAAGACAGTGATAAAATTGAGATAAAGGCAAGGCAAAAGAAGCGTCGGTCCTGCGGGAGTAGGATGGTAGCAAAATTTGGATGAGACTAATCAAATCTGGATGAGACTAACACAGAACCGGAGAGAATGGTACATGAAAAGAGATGCTTATGCATCTTAAGCAGTGGGATGACGAGTGCTGTGGATAATGATGATGATAGATATAGAGCTATCTTACTACAGTGAAGCCTGCTCACCTGCTAGAGAGTTGCTGACGAGCAGCGGTCTTGGCGGACACCTCGCCCTGGCCGCTGAGCCCAGCGCGGCGAGCACGCACGCGCCGCCCGCTGACAGTAGCGACGCCGCCAGCAGAGCCGCTGTGCCCATCCACGCCCATCGCCGGGAGGGGTGCGTGCCGGCTTTTACTGGAAATTAGTTTAAGCAAGTTAGTATACTGAGGCCGTAGATATGGTAGGTGGATGCGCTACACAGATGATATGAACAAATGTACATTTTGCGCAAACGTAAACAAATTGGTAGGAGGACAGACACAGTTAGATAAGGGCAAATATTCTGTGCTTTGTAATAAAAACCATTGGATTAAGAGTTGTTTTTCCAAAGATTTTTCCGCTTATAAGTTTTCTTTAAGTAAGTATAGGTTGCCCAGTAGAAATTGTATTATAATAATATCTGAAGATTTGTATGGAGTATATATTTTGATTTCTGATATATATACGGCTTAATAAACAAATCTTATTAGGCACAAAAATGGCATGTACATCTATCTAGACATCTAGTATGAATATTTAATAAGTATGATGATACATTATTTATTTACAAGCAAAATACACCTCTAATACAAAACATTGCGCGTATACTTAGTAAGACAAGTCAAAACATGACTTATCGAGACAATATCGACGGGTCCTACGTATACTAGTACAACTGCAAAAACACAACTGTTCAGGAGAGCGGTTCAAAGGTTCTAAAGCTTGTAATTTTGTCATAAATTAATGGAAATACTTGAAATTTTGATATCTTATATTTGAATCTCTAAGGAAAAAGATTGCATTATTGGTTTTTCTTAATTTTTTATACTTTGGAAAATAACGTCACTTGCATTGATGTAGCTTGTTTTCTTTACTATGGTAAAACCTGTAAACTGATACAAGTGGCCACTTATACCAGTATATAGTGTACTTGCTTATACTTATAATAAAGGAAAATTTAAGGCTTTTACTCTTTTAACATGCTATTTCCAATCTACTGATTAATATGAGGTTACAATATTAACAATAACATCTTCTTTTATCGATTTTTAAACACTTACAACAGTTTACTCAGTACTAGAAAACTACTTGCAACAGTTTTCTGCATTGTTATTAACCTCAAATATTTGAATGGGTGTGGCAGGAAATGAAATAAAAACATTAAAAATACAAAACAGAAGTTTATTTAAAACAAATGACTTTTCCAGACCTATGCTTAATAGGTGTTGTTATTTTGATGTTAATATATCTTGATATAAATGTCAAGACAAACTCAAAGTTTTATTACTTTCAGATACAGACAGGCCAAAAAGTTTGTGATTCGGACTTTTACCATCATTCACTTGGTAAAAAAATCATGTCGTGAGCACCGAAATCGAGCGCATATCAAACCCTCGACTTAGTATAGAACCGACATGGTCAGTGCGGCGGCGGCGGAGTATCTTTATTAACAATTGCGTGCTATTTATAGATACCATCTACCAGCTGGTAGATGTTGGTTTGTTTGTTTGTTTTTTTCAACATTTACCGTCCTTTAATGTAAATCCTAAGATTTATCAAGAGAATGGTGGTAAAAGTACGAATCGCAAACTTTTTCGGACATTTACCATTAAGAATTGGTAAATCTTAAGTTTTACTGGTAAATCTAAGGATTAACCGTAGTTCGGGCCTTTACAGTAACATAATATACTTCATGCAGATTCAGCACTTAACGAAATATCGATTTGTGACGAATATTTATCGTAATAATATAATATAGTGTAATCACAACATAACAATACTGAAAAAAAAGTATAATCATTTTGCTAGTGTGTAGGTTCCATATGACTTGGCAATATGCAGACCAAATTACATTTGTGAGGTCTCTGTCAGTCCGTGAATAATTAAAAATAAAATAGCTTATATAACGTTTAAAAAATATAAATAAGCTCTTATTGGCATAGTTTCTTATGAAAGAATAAAGTAGAAAATAGATGGTAAATTAGATTTTAGAGTATTATTTATTACGTATACTTTTTCTTACCCGTATTTAAATGAAAAATTACATACACTACACATAAATAAAATACTTCAAAATCTGGAAATTCGAAACTGCTATATACATAATAAATATATAAAATTCTCGTGTCACAATGTTAGTTACCATACTCCTCCGAAACGGCTTGACCGATTTTTATGAAATTTTGTATGCATATTCAGTAGGTCTGAGAATCGGCTACTATCTATTTTTCATACCCCTAAGTGGTAGTAGGTAGGTAGTAGGCAGGTGCTAGGTAGAAAAAATTGCATTGCAAGGCATGCCGGGTACAGCTAGTAATAAATAATATTGAGTAATTAAACATAAGTACAATGTCTTAATTGATTTTAAGATTGACTTATAACTTCACTAAATAGAGTCAGCGACCTATCTCTGAGTGCAAAGTAAAATGGTCTGTCTGCTTTAAATAGTTTTAGTGGCGGCCCCAGACGAAAGATACCACTTTTACGATTTACGAAGAAAGCTGAAAAAAATATAGTATATGTAGTATAAACTTACACAACACAAACAATACAAAGAATATCATTATACTATTTTAAAATATCAATTAATACTTACCTTTGTAATTTTCTGGAGTGTTTATTTTACTACACTTATTTTCTAATAAATCTATCATTATTTGATTGAAATCTATTATAATTGACCTCGTGAGCGCTTCATTGTTGTGACTTCTTACCACTACTTACTCAAGACAAACAAAATCTGAATAGTTTTTAATAAATGAATACGTAAACTTAAACGCATCGCAGTTATACCAGTGTTTAACGTGCTCCCGACTCCGTAGTCGCGCGCATACTAGAGTAAATGACACTTGTGCTGACGAGTCGCGGCGCACGCGACTACCTACACTGGTGCAAGTGACTTATATCAGTGTAGATGGTCGTGTGGCTGAAAATAATGTCACTTATATTAGTTTACAAGTTTGTATCTTTGAAATTACTTGATAATTTAATATAATTTTTACAGAATATAAAGTTAAGGTAATTTTAAGGCTTTTGGTGCAAAAAAACGTATTTTGCTGTTTTGCGGGTTACACCAGTATACGTAGGACCCGTCGATATGACATTAAGCAAACATTATCCAGACGATCTAGACATTCATCATGTTAAATCATGTAAGTCTGATGGCTCGGTCGTCGCAATAACTTTGAATAGATTACAACACGCAATGTGATCTTATCGTAGCTTTAGCAATGAGTTTGTTGGACTAGTTTTTATATTAAGATGGGATTATACTGGATGTTTGATGGCGAAATATACTTGTCATTTTGAGTGACTTCTTTACATCAGCTGCACTCTCGGCATTGTCATATACGTGACACGTAGGTATACAGGGTGCTACGGATTTTTTACGCTGACATGTGGACAATTACTACTTCCGTCTATAGAAATAAAAAATAAATAAATGCGGACAACATCACATACATTGTTCTGAACCCAAAGTACCTAAGTTGCTAAAGCACTTGTGTTATGGAATTCAGATACAACGAAGGTACCACAAACACCCAGACCCGAGACGATGTAGAAAAGTGATTTTCTACATTGACCCGTCCGGGGATCGAACCCGGGAACTCAGAGCTAGCGACACCTTGAAACCGGTGCGTACGCCACTCGACCACGGAGGTCGTCAAAAGAAGAGAGAAATGAACAACTTTCTTCAAGAAAGCAATTTATATAATGGTATATTTCGAAAATAAGTATGTAGAGCTACATACCCATCCAGACTTAGTTTTGGTTTTTTTGCTGCTAGAGATAAATACCAATTTGTCTTTTTTGAATGACCCTAGTTCAAAATTCTATCCCAAAGTGAGGATAACTACAGATAGATATTTAGACAAAGATTTGTCAAGTAAAGACAGCATTTCTACACAGCCAAAGCACAAGAATATATTAGAGAAGCAGTTCTGTGTGAAAGTAGTGTCATTTAGCACACACATGATAATAATAATATGACCTTGCCACTAAAATATATGATGCTAAGTACAGTCGCTTAAGTTGTGATTCTTTTTTACATACCTACTTTGGTTCAATTTATTTATTTATTTATTATCAAAAGACATGCACAACATAACAGATTAAACTGAGGCGTTGTACAGTTAAAGAAATACATAACATGTAAAGCACAGAAAGTTAAACATTTAATTTTAATATTCAAAACATTCAATGATTAATAATAATTATTATATGACTGATTATGGCGCAATAACATGTATGTTTACACACATTGGTTTAAAACGACGTTAAAAAATCCTACTCACCACTAAAATCTTGAACTCTCCATCCATATCCAAAGTTCAACTCCTTTCTACCCTCGAAAAGTCCAAAACTAATTCTGCCTTCAGACTCCAGAGGGTTCGAGGTCCTCCTTGCACGCGCATCTATCCAATGCGTAGTCCCCAAAGACGCCACAATCAACGCAATACACAAACACGACCCGAAAAACGTCGCAAATATCATAGAACGCTTAAACAAATTCAACTTCATCTTGACTTTTCAAACTTAACCACTTTCACTACGTAGTTCGTCGACAATCCGCTAGATGGCGTTATATCACATTATTTTTCACATAGCGGAGTTAATTGGTGTCGTGTTTTGTTATGTTTTCTAGCTATTCAAGTTGTGAGATTGTTTCTGTCTCCATTGTTAGAACCGTCTAGTACCGTCATAACCGTTTCCCTTTGGTATATCTTCGCACGGGTTCAAAGAAAATCTGTAACAATTAAAAGAAAATTTATTATGACGATTATACTATTGTTAATATTATTATATTTAATAAGTGCATTTTAATTTGTATTTTTTGGGTTCCGTGATTGCGTAATTATTAGATAATCTCTGTTAAGTCGTAAATAATTATTTATTCGTTTATTGGCATTCGTTAATGTCACTAAAGTGGATTAAAGTAAAAGTAAAACAAATAATCTGATACAATCGTGGTATTTCCGCGTATTAAATTTATACTATGTATTACAAAATGTAAATTGACATCGACTACATAACTATTAAGAGCAAATAAGAAAATAATATAGGATTACGTCACATGTCCTTTTAGATAAGAACATCCGTATAAACAAATGAATTTAGGTAATCTTGTTACCGAGTGCTTACATTTACTTTTGAACATTTCATTTGGATTAATAATAAACAAATACATTAACTTACTAAGATAGTGAGTTACGTAAGAATAAGTTTCTTACGATCAATGAAAATAATGTTAATGTAATTAGTACGTAACACGCGAATTTACAAAGAAAAAATATTGAGTAAAAGGTCTCATGCAAGAAATTAATTGTTTAGTTTGGAGATTGGACACGGCGATTCAAAAAAGTTTGCAACGCGTCTGACCGTTGCCTGGAAAGACCAGCCTCAGTAACCAAGGGACATTTCTACAAGCGTTAACGGTGATCAAACCGCTCTAATAATAATAATATTAAAAAGCATTTATTTAATAACAACAAGAACACATTGCACTGTTTACATTACATTTACATTTTGAATTTGTCACGATTTAAGCACAATAATAATTAGTATAGAACTAGATATCCCTTAAACCTGGTCTAGCCTGTATCTTAAGAGATAGGGGTAAGCGATCAAAATGTATGTAAGTGACAAGTCCTAACTCACAAAACTCATCAACATAAAGATTTCAATGAGTCCCTTCCAATGACAGTATTTTTTATTTAAGACACCTGTGTCATTGTTCCGCTAAATGAATATAAAATATAATATGAGAATTATATTTAGTTAAAGAGTCATATTAAAACCCTTTATATCCACGATTGTTCCACCGCATAGATAGAGCTAAGAAGCAATAAAGACAGTTCACAGAGCACTATCTATTCAATAAGCTTCACCTGTTCATTGAACCCTGGAAAGTAAAAACAAATGCTATCTAAGAATCGTCTTTCCAGCCAAATCAAGATGCTTCAACCTTCTATTATAAAAAAATTAAGATCATAGTTATGATCTCACGATCTAATATCGCGTGTCCGGTTTCCTGACATTAAGCGGTGAAAACAATTTGCGACGAAAGTTTCATTATTATAGTTGAATATTATATGGTCTGTTGCACACTGGATTAAATCTTATTTGTGTAATAAATTTATTATTTTAGGCTGAATGACAGTCGACTGAATAGTATGATTATCTAATTTGATATTTTATTTGGACGTGTGTTTCGCTGTCTTGTTATTTAATTTATATAATTAAAATGTGCGCTAAGTGAAGATTATTCTGATACTGCATTACAGAAATGCAAATATCACACGTACAATTACCGATTGCAATGACGCAACTTTACCTGTACATAATTTTGATGAATACAGAATTCGAAACAGATACATACAGAAGCAAAACACACAAAAAAAAGTATTTAACACATGAAGATTTTATAAGTTCCTATAATATATTATTATGTGTAGGAATATTAGTCATTTTAGAGCCTGTTAACTTAAAATCACGTTCGTAGTTATGTCGTGACTCGTGGCTAATGTGTAACCATCTTGGTGATATTTCCTCTATGTATCTACACAATTTAATCATTTAAAAGTTTTCCTCCATGTAACTATTTGATTTAATCATGCAACTATACGACAAGTGAGGTATTCGGTAGTCGAGTACTTTGATAATTAGCACAAAATCTACTAATTTAATAAGTGATCATGACGAAATTATACAAAAAAATTAAGCATAAAAATATCAAAGCAAAAAGGTTAAATATGCATAAAAATGATGCTACAAGTATTTATAACTAATAACTGACGCATCATTATTAACATATGGTATATTGCCAAGCTAGTGCGCAGGCGCGGAAATTCCCCACATGCCAACCCTCGTTAACGGTCTATAGCACCTGGATTAAACGTTATATTTATTATGGTTTAAAAAGTATGGTTGTTTAGTGTACCTTTTATAAGCGAAAGTGGGTCAGTAGACTAGAAGGATTAAAGTTTTTATCCATATATTATGTTAAATGATTGGGGCAGTATTTTTTTGGATTGCTGGAGTTTTCGCGAATTTGTTACGTAATGCATGGCTTTTTTTGAGGGCTGTAGATTTAGGTCGCTAAATGATTGGGTGAGCCATAAAACATTTATCTATTTAAAAAGTTTAATTACTTAAGGTCTACTGAAAAGACTTTCAGAACTTCATCTCTACATTACCGTGTAAAAAACTTTGGTATGCGATCTGAAACCCCTATGGTGGTTATATCATGTTTGTAACCTGATTATACATATGTGATCTGAAGGTTTCAACTCCTTACTAATAAAATTTCTTCTATCTTGGCAATGAAAATCATTTAGCAGATGTTTCTCTGTGTACAATGCTGTCGCTAATGATTAGGAAAAATCTAGACTTAAATGCCGACATTTATATTCAAGGTTAAAAAGACGATAGTCGACGTAACAAGGTGTTAATATTCATAGAAGACAAACCGGTCATTGCGCAGTAAACTAGACGGATAAGGTAATATTTTTGTTTATTGAAAATGCCAAAATATTAAAAAGATATGAGTGCTATAATATCACATAATCGAAGCTATAAACTAGTGCTTCTTTCTTATTACTAATCCCAAAGTTGTTTCGGTTACATCATAAATAGAAATTGATGTTTTTGTAATGAAGAAAAAAACATGTTTTACTAATTTATATAGCGTCTTCTAATTTGTAGAATATTTAAATTGACTAATACAAATATCATCAATCACAGACTACCTACTTTAAATAAAATTTGCGAATAAAATTATAATATAATGTAAGCAAGACTGGCAATAAAAACTTAATTCGTATTTCTATTTTTTTATCACAAGGATGTAAACTGGTATCAACATGGAATTAAGAGCCGTATAAAACTTATTTAAATATAACTAAAAGTGAGCGTACGTGAAACTTAAATATATCATTAATAATCTTTGTCATAACATCACTTTAAAACTCGAGGCCGCAATTTTATCGATACTAAATATATCACACTGTCACATTAATCGATGTTATCGATTACATTTCGTATTCAAAAGACGGTTACTCAAACAATCGCCATTCTTGCATTCATCTATTTGGACACATGAATCGAGGATTCAAATCGATTTGGGCCACTTTCTATTTATAGAAACTATTATGCGTTACGATTTCACCCTATACACAATGTAATGTTTAATTCATTGCTAACACTTGCTATCACATTCTATGTGGGAAAGGAGATATCGGACAACTAGTGTTTCATTAAAGGAATGTATGGAAAAAAAAATATGCTCATATCTTAGTTAAAGAGATGACTAGATGACACAATAACATAGTGTTAATTGTCACGAAGACCAAAGACGTTTTTGTTAGTATGGAAACTTAGATCCAACTTCCAATGCTGTGGCTTAATCGTGGGTGGATAGATAAACAAGGTTCGGCAAACAAAATCTAAAAGCGCACAACTAGTTTTGGGCATGACTAGGTCATACAAATATGAACCGTGATCGAACGTATTTATCAAAACTATGCTGAATCATAAGAAATTTATATACATTCGGTCGCAGGTTATATAAAATCTTGACTTAGGTTTGTTAAAAAGATTCTTAATATATGAGGAAAATAACTTATGGAATAGGTTGTCTTATATATGGTTCATTTACTGGGTGCATACTTGGCATTTGATATCACCTAAGATGCTACAAGTGCTACAACTGGTACATACATTTTGAGACTGACATTTATACTATATTTATATACTGATATTTTTTGAGACCAACGAGACCAGACAAACAATCATGGCAGAAAGGTTCGTTGTGGACCATATTTGTGTTGGATCCATTGAAAGGGAAGTGAAAACAACAATATCTTTAACAATATTCTCCCATACTACAAGTATTTATATTACAACCTACTTAACTAACTATTAAGTACCGTTCTCCATAACACATATTCACGTGTAATTCTAAGTAATTACACAAATCAGTACATGCAACTAATGAATCCTTTCAACCTTGACAATGGGCAGACGTAACGGACGCTGGGTATCCACGCGTCACGTTAAGCTTCGGTGCCCGTAACATAAGGTCATTGGAATACTCAAATGTTTTTGGAATAATTAATATCATAAAGTATGCAGGATTGCCATAAAACACGACGTAATTAGTCAGGGGCTATACTTCCTATTCGTAAAAATCCTGATAGAGCAGTGGTGAACATAACACTTGAGGTAGATTTTTTTTACCTGCTCTTCTCTTAAATAACTCGAGCCATAGTATAAATAGATGCGTTAGCATTTTATATGATGACGTAGTTATACAAAACAAGAGAAGTGCAATTGATACCTTACAACTATATGCATGGCATATCAACTATCACAAAGGACGAACTTGGACTCGCCGGTAATAATAGGGAATACCGGACTGGTTTAGCATTTAGGTTTAACGGTACGTGCCATACCCAAACACCCCTGAATCAAGGCTTATTATACCTGAAATGTTTTGATGAACAACTAATTATGCAGTTCGAAAAAACATGTGTTTCAAAATAATTAAACATTTCTAGTAGAATTCTACCAATTCGGTAACAAACACTGTGTTATTTAAAGTTCACAATTTGAAAGAACAAACGCACAATGAGAACCCCAAACCCCACAACACGTTACGCATAGCTGCCGATAAGGTCATTGTTATATGACCAACAGTTACAAACAATTATGTGAAATGCCATGCAATTATGTAAAGGCGTTAATTAAAATATTTCTGTTTCAGGGCCTGGGTTTGCGTGTTATTGATTTAATTGAGGTCTTAAGGAAATATTTGTGACATGAATACTTAGTCAGTATTAAAAAATGCTGAAAAATTTAATGTTCCAGGGTGAGGACATTTAAGTTTACTTTTCTTCTGCCTGGCCTTTTCTCTCACCTAATTTAGCTGTTGAATACTTTACATAATTATGTACTACCACCCGATAACAGGGGAAAGGCGTTTACATATAAACCTCGTGAGAATTAATCATGAGAAACCGTATAATCCCATAATCCCTTGAATTTCAGAGCCAGTAAACCAGTTCTACAGTCAACCACGCCAATCAAGTTCTCATTTACGACACAAGTAACTGAATGTCGGTTTCAAACAATACATACCCCAGTTAGGACTAGTTACAAACGTCAATAAACTGTTCTAGATATCAGATTATCGAAACCGAAACCGTATTGATTCATCGATTGCGACAATCATGTTAGAAATTTAGGTAACTCGAGCCAAACCCACAAGATATCATTGTGTAAAACAATCACGTACATGTTCGCTTTTATTCCCAGATTTTGAAGCCGATCACCTTGTAACACCAATTAAAGAAGCAACGGGATGATAAGAGATCCCACGTTATATTCATAGACGAATGAAAATGAATATCTTGTGAATGAACGGTAGACCTTTGAACCGGAAGAGTTTTCGTTCTGTTGATTATTTATACAGTTAGCACTGAATTTGGATATATAATATTATATCATTGAATTTGACATTCTGACAATAAAATCGAGGTCTCTTGAGTTATGCGACTTTCGTAACGTATGACTAAAATTACAAGCATTTCCAAGTATCATTTACATCGCGGAAGAAACATGTCTAGACTGCTTCCTTATATGTTCTTAGTTTCTAGTTTCTTACGACAGTTTATACTTGGGCGAGGCGTTCTCATTTCTGCACTTGTCACTGGGAATGCAAATGGATTAAATTTAAATATTTAGAGGAACTATAACAGTGGTGTTTAAACAGCAAGGTAAGTGAGATGGGCTGATATTGTTGTTGTTCAGTACATGACTTGAATGCAAAGGACTCGAGATTCATTTGGGGTTGGGACTGAAGGTTTGTGCCCAGCAACGGGTACTTAAAGGCTGATTATGATGAAAGCAGTGGACCAAATACCTACATATCAGAATAATTTTTGGAGAAATTAGATTTTAGCAAGCAGAGAGATTATGTAATAGTAAGTGCTGAAGAAGAGACTGATAGATAATAGCAGCATCTAAATAACTAGCAGATTATTTGTGTTAAGCATGTTGTAAGGCAAAGGTCTCCTGAGTACCGCGATGCGGAACAGTGCTCAGGATATAATGTTACCTATATGGCTTAGGGTAAATAAGGAGAAGTACAGTTATTTATAACAAGAATTCACGTTTATGCCAACGTTCTTTTTGGAAAGAATTAACTGTGAATTGTTCCTCTAAGTTTTTCAGGTAACTACCTAGTTCAGAACTTTTTGTTTGATCGAGGATTGCGGGTGGTCGTTCAGTTTTTATTAGATTGTAAAAAGTTTAGAACTCTTGATGATGAGTAAGATAATTCAGCATAACGTTCGACTTCCAGACGTGATTTTCATGAACAACGGCTTTTTTACGAAGCAGTTTACTGTGAACGAAAAATAGGTCAGTAAACCTCGAAGCAAATGGGTCGAAATCACGAACTGTAGTAAGTGAAAACTAAGACTTTTGATGAATTTGTAAATATTATTATTATTACAGATGACGCAGGGAGTCTAGTCTATTTTTTATCTGGTATAAGGTTGTTGGACACCGAATAATACATTATTGTTAAGTTACAAATACTGTTATTTTGGCAAAGCATACCAATTGCCACTACCACTTATTGAGCAGGTTCAATATAAACAGTAGCTAGGCAACAGCCAATAACTTAGTTTGGTTCATTACTTAAGGAATTTAACATTGACTGTTTAAGTAAAGTCATTACAATATTATACTTCATATCATTTCGAGGTAATTCCTAACAACACCTTGTCTAACCTCATGAGGTATCTAGGCTTAATGACGTAGTAACAGAACGAGTTCTATTGTATCATCACCATTTCATAACATGTGGCCTTCCTATCAAACAATACGAATTGAGGTCCCTATTTAGTTTTATGTCCATTTTACAGTAGACCGCAAGTGAGCAGTATCAGCGAAAATCAACTCTATTGTTTAGGAAAAACGGTGCTTCTAAAGATGAGACTTTGAGGTCGATTGTACGAATTGTACGTTGAAAAGCTTTTATAGGTCCATTTCAATTATCTCCACGGTTACAATTAAGTAGCTATACGAATTGGTAAGCGTTTTGTTATTGAAAGTCTTCACTAATGGATTACATGCGAGCGTTTCTGATGAGTTTAAATGCAGTAATGAACTTGGTTCGCCGTCCAAAATTGGTCACAGACCATTATGTCAGAGTATGTAATTCGCAACGATGGAAATTTCAGAAGCTATTTTGGGATATGTAAATCTGACTATTATTAAGTGAAGAGCGATAAACAAGTTATACTTTAAAGCTGTTGCATAAATGACTCACGAAATATCGTTGTTATGAATCAGATCGATTGGATGTGGTCGGTTTTTGGTAACCTTTACAAGCGGTCTGTTGAATAATAAAACACAAAATGAAAATAAGTATGTAGTTGTAACATTAAAATTACTTTATTTCTATAAGAATTCGTACAAACGCTTATAAAAGAAGTTTTTTGTGAGAACTAGTTTTGACTAATCATAAAACTTTAATTTAAATATTTTAGTAATATTGTCTCAGCTTATATTCAACTTATAGACAATGTTTAGTTCAGCATTTTACGAAACTCTACAATCCGACAAACTAAACTACCGGGATCTAAATGACATACTATTTCTACAAAACCAACATGGCGTCATGATTAAAGACGTCTATCTATTAGGTCGCGTAGTCATTTAATCAACGTCTTTTATATAACGCATTTCCCCCATCACTATATAAATTACTTCATTTCCACAATAGCTAAGTCTTACGCCACCATTTCCTTAGCTGCTCTCCAATGAAATAGTTTGACTACTCTACTACCTTACCAAAGTCTACTCATTGTCCGTTCAGTCATGCTTTCAGTTAACTTATTGTGTAACTGGTCATAACCTGTTAATTATGCACAGTGTGTTAACAGTTCTCATAGCATTTAACCATCGGTTTACGGTTAACTTGGAACCGTTTGATTGTTTTCCTTCCCTACCCAAGTTAGCCGTTTTCTAAATATGATTTGGTTAAGTTATGGTTATTTCGTTTAGAAATTCGTGCCAAGTTGGAATTTTCGTGATTGTTTTGATTTGAAATTGGTCAATATTGTAATTTAAATTTGTGAATGTCGTAAGTTAACAGGTATTTCGTATTGATATTTTAATGGCCTCAAATCTTGGTAGTGCTTTGGCATTTTCGTAAGCTTACATGATTTGATGAACTAATTGATTTCTTAAAAACGTGAACATATACAGTATTAACACACTGAATGTATATCAAATATCAATGTTATAGTCGATCACTATCAAATAAGGAACCAAGCCAACAAGAAATCTAAATGAGCATCGATCAAAATTTCCTTCTAAACTAAATAATCTACTCATCATTAGAGAAAGATAAATCTATACCAAACAAAAGACGGTGAATGCGATGTACCAACATACTGCGATGAAGCTAGGAAGTCGATGTAAACAGAGATGGAAAGTCTAATCATCAAACTACTTACACAGGAAGGCAATTACCTCGATGAGCTTGCTACAAACATGCAAGACACTGTAAGTGCTGCCATTGTTTTTGAACACATGAGATTTCAAATTATACAAATTACTGTACAGTCACGAAGAAAAAGAATTTTTATGTAACAATTTTAATGTAGGAAGCAGAACAGGTTAATATTCGTTCAGATAGATAGGTAGCTCTTTTGTTATTCATTGTTATTCCAGGCTTTTGCCTAGTACTTTTCTCACAGATCGTTATCTGTGTCTTTCACATTGACATTACTCAGTTTCATTGGATACAGTACAATACAAGAAGAATATATTTAATAACATGGATGAACTACCTATGTGATCTCCAAAATCTATTTAAATACTGTTAACAGGCACGGTATCTCTTCGTTCACACTATGTACTTAATTTACTTTTTGAAACACTAAATGTTTCTTTGACATTTGGCTTGAGAGGAAAAGCATTAAATCCACTAAAATTAAAATACGCAGGTCAGATAACCATAAAACCCGCATGTTGCTTACATAATGTCAGCATTTACATTACACCAGCCTTTGATACATTGAACCACAAGTAGTTTCTTCGAAAATAAGCTTTCCTGCTTCTGAAATAAAGGTTAAAGCTCTTAATCTCAGTCTTGCCTATGATGTTGTAGATGGTAAATTATTGAAAATAAGTGAAAACATCGTGATCCGTCGATGCAAAATTAAGGAACGCTTACAAGATACTGTCATTCGAAAGTGTAACTGGATTTTCTAAATCATTGCACCGAGTATTATAATTTCTTTTATGTTTGACTTGGAAAGCGATAGTATCAAGTGCTGTCAGGTGTAAAGTATTTTTCACGGTGTTATGGGATATTCACGGTCATTTTTAATACCCTTACTACTTTCAGACGCCAGTTCAGTCTACTCTCTGATATCAAGCCAATATTAAAGCTTTTCTTATCTAGAGAACGATCTTGAAAAAATAATTAAAAAATACACTTTAAAACATTTTTTTTATAGTTTCTTGCTTCAAAATTGTGTAAGCATACGATTCCGATTATATTACTCAACCGATAACTAGGTACGAACGACACTTCCATCATACATAACAGAGTACAGCACTATTTTCTAGGATTTATGAGTACCTTATACCAGCTTGCCTGAGACTTTATGCCTATAACGGTAATAAAGATTGAGTCATTGGTTATAAATCACGGCATTCCGGCCATTCCGGGTCAATATGCGTCACATCCCATCAGCGAAGCAGAACTAACATTTCATTCATCTCGTTCAGTCTATCCAATGAATGATATCCTCTTCACAGCTATGTCCACGAGTAACGAAATCATTTGTTCTAACTCAACGTTAGCAATAACTAATTAACGTGCGATTTTTCTCACAAACTTTGGAGACTGTTCGTATGGTTATTATTTTGTCAGCGTTATACATCTAAATATGTATTATGAAATGTTAATCGACCTAGTTCAAAATTGTTTTGATCCAGTTGACTTACGCCTGAAATTATCTATGCTTCTACTCTTTGCAAGAGTTGTCTTACTTAAATTTATAGCGTACGTAGATATAATTTTAATGGATTGGTCTAACACAGAAGGAAATCAATATTAAAGCACCAAATGTAAAAGTAACTCTAATAATAAATTTCTAGAATGGTTGAACTCAGAGATAAGACATAAGTTACTTTTTGCCTTGATGACCACCAAATAAGAGGACGGAACCTCAGGCAGAGCTAGTGATAGTAGATAAATTCTAAAACATAGGTAAGCGGCAAAGTAAAAGCTGAAAACGAGTGAGTTAAGAGCCAATTATCAGACAAGAAGTCATTGACATCGTCTAAAACAAGACTACTCATTAGTCATTACACTACGTAATAACCACATGAGTAGATAAACGGAACAGAGGCAAAGCTTCTTAAGAACGTGCAAAATTGTTACCTATTTTGTTAGGGTTGTCACAATAGGTGAAGACAAATCAAACAAAACGTTTTTTTAATAGTTTTAATAGTCAGTATGATAGAATAGTTTATAAATTACTTACTCTAAGAATTTACTTTTTATAATTTTTGTTTTTTTTTTAATAAAAAATACCTACCGTGTTGTACAAATTACTCTCTTCTTATTATAAAAAGGATCATACAATAAAATAAAGGTACTTGCTTGAAAAAGTAATAACCAAATATTTACTTACCTATTGTACTCCTTGGGATAGTTAAAGTACCTATGATATATTTTTGTTTTCTCTATTATTATTCATACACACGGTACAATAAACAACCATTATTATTAATATAATACCACGTTTTTACAACTAAACTTATAAAAACTTAAACTTGCAACTAACAAAACAAACAGCGTGCGTCGGACTGACCCTTAGATTGTACACTGGCTGTGCCAGCGTAAACTGGTTTTTTCCAGTCTCGCCGCGTATGTGACAAGCGGCCAGTGGTCACGCACACATGCCCCGCGCGCTTGTGTGCGTGCAACCGATTCGAGCGGTTGTTCGAAGCTTTGCCTCTGTTCCGTTTATCTACTCATGTGGTAATAACAACACTAGTAATAAGCGTAACTACTTAAATTACTGTTTTAAACACGGAACGACAAAAATGAAACGAAGTATATAATTATAGCGATAACATTTATAATAAGCACATTTGCATGAGACATAATTTGACGTGTAAGTAACATAATGGCACGTTGGCAACATAGGAGAAAAAAGAAAAAATGAATCCTATTGACAAAACCAAAGCGACAAGTGTGACGGGTTTTTGCAAGTAAACAAGAGTAGCGAATATTATTATCATTGACATTTGATTCTGAAATCTATTTCGATTGGAATAAGAACTTAAATTGAGAGATCACGATTTTAGAATGACGATTTTTGGTTATGTAGTTTTGAAGCAAGCGTTAAATTAGCTGACAATGAGATTGTAACACGTCCTGTTGTATAAAAGGTGACTAACTAGGTGCGAGAAACATCTTGAAACGGTGTATTTCTTAAGAGTTTGTTTGGAAAGAGACGGAAATCTTTCAGGACTAGGTACAGTTTATTCCGACATTATTGGATAACGCAGAGGATGGCGATGTGGAAGACCCGAGCGGAGATGGAGAAACTAACTGGACGCTTTTTTTTTTAAATAGCTAATGATAGAGAAGTACAGAAAGAAGGAGAGGGCTTTTCTATGCATGATTCCATGATTAGGCAAAATAATATTGTGTAACAATGATAGCTCTATTTATGTTGGGATGGCGAGACTTCTGATGAAGTTTTGGAGCCTGAACAGAAAAATAAATGTAATCATTAAACAAAATACATGAAAGGACGTCATTATATATATATTATTGGAGTATATTATATTGGAGTAACAATTTTTAAGAGATGTTGGCAAGAGAGATAGATAACCTGAAGATGAGATAGACATCAATAATCTTAAGCTAAACTACAATGAATCTATTCAAATCACTAGCTCCACTTACTAATTAACTTTAGACGGCTAGACTAAGCTTTAAAACAATATACTCACTTCTCAAGGAAATCCACACGATTGTTCTAAAAGTGAACGTGTGTTAATCGAGTTAATCCTGAATGTAAGCACTTAACTTTTAAAACAAATTATGTGTCTACATAAATTGACAAAGAATGACGCATGTTTTGTCGAAGGCAAGTCAATTTGTAATCGAGGTCTTTATAGTGACATAATTACAATGTTTTAAGTTACGTAGGTACAATGTTATCATTATAACGGAATAATGTATGTACTTATTCATTGTTTTAATAAAATTGTAGGTCAGCAGTATGTAAACTGCGTTAGTTATTCCAAGAAAGCACCTAATGCAGAAACTTAAATATTTTATAATTTAAAATAGAGGAATTTCTGTGTCTTATGCCGTTATTATTTTTTCCCCCTGAATTAAAAGAAAACACAACTAGACATTTGGACAAGAGAGAAGACATTCCAAAGGTATTTACAGAGAGACGAGCGTCTTCCGATCCTTTGGTAATACTTCGTTCATGTCGGATTACTGTTTGATCTGATACTTCGAAGGAATACCTGTAGGTATATAGACATTAACAGTCTTGATCAAATAATTATATTTATGTAGAGATAGTTACCCACCACATAAAACCGCAATATTTAATCTCTTTTTAACATCTATGTTTTTAGCGCTATTTGACCCAAAAAGCCATTATACGGTAATAATTCAGCCCTTGCCTACTCTTAATATCTCGCACACAATGTCCGCGCTCGAAAGTGGAAAGTGAAATCTACTTACGCCCATAAACAGCAAATAAAAAATTCAAACAATCGTCTCTATGAGCTGATTGTGTGTCAATGGGAATCATTCTAGTCTATAATTATCGACCCGTAAGTGTATTGGTATATTTCCCATGAGGTGCTCTGTTTCGCTATCTGGGGCCGTAATAAAGCAGTCGGTCTCGTATGCTTCAGACTGACTGATGGTTAACTATAGATGTCTATATATACATGCATGGTCTGCTTGAAGCAGATCGTCGTTTCTTCGAGCGATCGACAAAACAAAACGCGCACGAGAGCGGTTGACTGCTCGAGGAGTCCGTGTATTTTTTGATTACAGGCCAGTTGGCCTGTTATCATTCGAGCAGTTGCTCGAGCAGTCCGTGTATTTTGATCACTGGTTAACGGCTTGAGCAAGGCGGCCTTAACGCCTAACGTAACATTGAAAGCAACTTTATTGATTTTGGCATGCTGTATCAGTCTTACGTGAAAAGTATAATCTCTCGCAACTTGAATTCGGGATCTAACCACCGAAGAAAATGAGCCTACGAAAATGTAATTACTTCAATCATTCGTTTTCTCTCCCAATGACGGGCCTGTTGGTCTAGTGGTTAGTGACCCTGACTGCTATACCGGAGGCCGTGGGTTTGATTCCCACCCAGGACAAATGTTCGTGTGATGAGCACGATCATTTGTTCTGGTCTGGGTGTAATTTATCTATAATATGTATTTAGAAATAAAGTAAGTTTATCAGTTGCTAAGCAGAGCTTGTGTTATCACTATAACACAAGCTCTGCTTAGCTTGGGATCAGATAACCGTGTGTGAGATGTCCCGGAACATTATTATTATTATATTAATGTCCCAATACTGGGTAAAGGCAGCCACCAAGTCCAATAACTTAATTTAGGTACCTATATTTAGTTATAGTTTTTAGTTCAGTAATATTAGATACAGTAGGTTCATGGTACATGTATAGTGTATACCCATGGTAAAGGCTATTCCCATATGCATACATCTATTATAACAGTTTACTGTTAATTTATGTACACAACAGAGTAATCAAGGTCACTTAGCACATCTTGTGAGCATGGAATCTAGACCTCGGTGATTAGATGGAGCTATTTAGTTGACGCACAACATCAGGCAGTAATTGTTCTAAGATTACCATTCAAGACCTAGGTTAGTCAATATTGATGTGAACTTTGAAAAAATCTACTGGCACCTACCCAGTGGTCACTGGTTTGAATCCTGTCTGAGGTTTTTAATTTTTTTTTCTCTACTGTGGTATTTTTACATGGAATTCCCTTCTCAGGTATTATTGTAATAGGGAAATAAATATTATAATTAAATCCAGTTTAGGTCTCGCTATGGAAGTGAGTGAATCTAGTTTAGCAAGATTGTTGACCTTCCAAAAGAGCTAACATAATATTTTCATAAATTGAATACATAACATGTATCTTCTTTTTTAACCGACTTTAAAAAAAAGGAGGAGGTTCTCAATTCGGATGTTTGTATGTTTTTTTTTTATTTAAACAAGCAATAGAAACAGAAAAATAATTTAGTAACTATGTTGTTTTAGTTAAGGTTTAATATATTATTATGCTGTTCTTATTTAAATTATATGCTGTCAATCTTTTGTTCTTTTCCAGCCAATGGTACTTATATTTTTATTAAAGTAAACTATCAATAATATTCATGTGATGAGCTCCTCCCATAATAAATTCTTAATTTTCTTATCCATATAATATTATCTACTTACTTTAAATTAATCCTTTTATTTACCTATTATGATCATAACTTTACTGCTTTTTATTTCGCTTATTAAACTAACATAACAGCAAATATGCAACACTAAATTAAGTTAGAACTCAAAATAAAAAAAGACAATAATTCATTCAAATTAAGAATACCGCAGTAATTGAATTGGTGGCACAGGTATTATAAAATAAAGTGTGGACCTCACCTACATGGTAAATAAAAGCGTCCGTAATTGCCATAAAACATAGAAGCATTTATTTACATTCAACACTTTCTCACTCAAAATATTATTATGCATGAAGTAACGGAATATCTTTACTATACCTTACAAAATACTTTAAATATACACCTTAAAGAGTTCTCATATTATATCCTGGACCTATAAAAGTTGTTACCCTCACCTGATTATTACGGCCTTGTTTTAAAAACTTTCAACTGAGGATGTTAACTTGTTGACACAAAAAATATAACTTGAAAACTTCACTGTAAGTTTTGTTGAAACCAACTTTTAATCACAATCCAAATATAAGTTAAACATACACTTGTCTTTTGTTTATATTCGCTAATGCAATAAAGATTATTTTATACGAATATCACGAATTCACAAACTTTCTTAGCTTCTTCGAATTCTCATGCGTGCGTCGACCATTGCGTTCGGAAACTTACTTAAAGTTACTTACTAAGACACAATGTTGCCATCTCAAGCAAAATGTTTCAAATAGGTAGAAAATATTATTTTGATAAAAGTATTAGTAGAAAGTATTTATGAGTTTATTTTTACTCCAATAAGTTTAATTTTTTAGATGGTCCGTTTTTTTATTAGAAAAAGCCTATAGAAACTAAATTGCTAGGGTTTATAGGTTTCATAACTCAATTCAATGTGTTCATTACATAAGTATTTAAACTTACTTACTCTTATCTATTTTCTTCTCATTATGTATGTTTAAATATCTACTCTGAATGGTTAGCATTCAAGTTTTAGGTATATTTTAACGGTAGAAAAAAACAACAACCATCATTTGGAAGCCCATTTGTAATATACCATATTATGTAATATAACATCTAATTTATGAGGAACAATAACAATTAAACAACATTTAAGTTAATCTAGTACAAACAAGATTAAGTTCATTCTTGATAAATTACTTATTCATATTAAGTAACTTGAGATAACAATAATGTTCTAAGGCAATTTACGCAACATGTTTACACTTTAAAATTTGGTGGCCTAGCACCAAAGATAGTAGATCCGACACGAACTGTAGTAGCTCCAAGTTCAATCTGAAAACATTAAATTATTAACATAAGTAAACAACATTTTTATATCTACATTCTCAAAGTTAAAGAATAAATAGTGACATTAGCAACTCAGAAATAAGTTTTGTTAAAAACATTGTAGCATCATACCTATATTTAAATTATTTTTTAATCTAACTTTACCAATCTTATGTTTGGACATACAGGCGTGAGAATCAATTTTTTTGGAATGACCCAGGCAACAAAATTACATAAGACAGGCAAACATTATATGTTGGCTGCTGAGAGAATGCATTCCTGACATCTGTCAGTTAGTCAGATTTGTACAGGGAAATAAAAAACTGTATATTATTATTAATTGTAACCTAGCATTATGACATAGTTTGAATGAAATTATTCATTTATAGTACAAATAAGGGATAGTAAATTATATGTAAATTATTGGCCACACTAAAGTTATATTTTACTGTTGACCACCACTTGTCAGGAATGCATTCTCTCAGACTATAATATAATTTTTATAATAAGTTTAAAGAAGTAAGACTTACTGCATGTTCAAAGTCAGCAGACATTCCCATAGACAATTCAACATTGTTTATATCAAGGTTCAGATTTTCACACACTTCCTGTCTACATTTGGCAAGGGTCAGAAAATCTGAATTTGGCCGTTTGGTAGTATCATAGTCATATTGTCCAATGGTCATTAAGCCTTTGAAGTCAAGATTTGGACAATTCTTTAATACATGTTCAACCACTTTTGTGGTTTCCGATGGCTCAATGCCATTTTTAGCTGAAATTGGAGAAAGCAATATAATTATATAATTATTTTTAAATCAATTGTGGGAAGTCTTCAAAACATGATAGTTTGAATTTTTAAATATAATAATAATCTTTCATGTCTGTGACATCAAGTAAAAATAAAATAAATTAAAAGTGTATTATTTAAATATAATATAATACCTTCTTCAGCACTTGTATTTATCTGTACCATAACAGATAACTTCCCATCATCTTTTCTATATTTAGGCCATTGCTTATTCAAGTTATCAGCCAACTTCTCAGAGTGAACAGTTTGAACCATATACAAATTTGGTGTGCCTAAAAGCTTATTAATTTTGTTTGTCTGTAAATGCCCAATGAAATGCCACTTGATATCCTTGCATTTTTCTAGAATAAGTGGATCACTACCTTTTTCGGCCAGTTCGTTAACGTAATTCTCTCCAAAATCTCTTTGACCAGCCTCGTAGGCTTCAGCTATTAAGGTAGCCGGCTTTATTTTCGAAACTGCTACCAATCTTGGCACAATTTGAGGCAAATCCTGAAATAACAATCATGAAATATAAACTTTCTTAGCCATAGAAATGTTAGTGTAAGTGTGGTTTGGTCGACACATGTACCAAATCTACCAAAGGAATAATGTTTACACATGGATAGTAATTGATAACATGATGGATTGCATTATTGTACTTACTTTGCTTCGCTTAGAAACAGCGCCTTCGATTTGAGTTAATACGTTCTTGAGTCCAATCATTACGCCGACTTGGGTTTCTGCTGATGACATAACGTTTGAATTATTATTACTATTGTTTTAAATAGTTCGAGATTCCCAAATTTCATCCAGTGATAACCGCAGTTTGATAACAAACAACGCAATTTAAATGCCAATGTCATCATTGAAACTGTCATTTAGTTAATCTAATCTTTATCAACACGCCGTTTAGAGGTCCAGTTACAAACTTGTGTAAAAATATTTTATGAAGCTATTTTAGGTACTCGTTTTTCACCACAGTTAAATAATCAGTAAATCATATGAATATTAGGAAATTAAGTTTGCTTACTTTCTTAAAATAGCTAGACCATATTACTTTACTCTTTGAGCTAGACATAGCCTCTCTATTTTATAATTATTTATATTTCTGTCAAATAATAAGCAGTAAAAAGCACAGCATTGAAATTAAAAGTAATAATTTAAATGAGTATGAATGTATTGGTCGATTTTATGTCTTTATTAAAATCATGACTACTATCGGTTGAACGTAGTGGAAACATTAATTTCAATACGCTACTTTATTTCATGGATTAAATCCGAAATTCCGAATAGCAAAATTAATTAATGTACCAAATGTTTAAAAAACTTACCAAATACGAATGATAACTTATAATTTTGTGTAACATTTCTTATTTTTATAATTTTTATTTTGCGGACAGCTGATTTCAATTCAACTATAACATCAAACTGTACTAATTCTGAACGGAGAACATACGTCAATTCGTTACGATTGATTTTCTTCACGTTTGTTTGCGTTTTTCTTTACGGAAATTTGATTATCAAGCAATATATTGCTTTAATTATGATCGAAATAACTACGGCGACCACTGGCTGACACACAGCTACGATGAACGTTTTAGAAAAAGCCGAAAAGGCTTTAGAATTCTTAAAAGCGAATGAGAGAACAGCGAAGTGAGTGTGTGCATAATTTTGCCGTTTTTGGTTGCGAGTTTGTGTATGTATTGTGATGTGTGCATTGTTTATAGGAGTCATGAGCTGCAAGCGGCGGCGGGGACTCTCGGGCGGTGTCTGGGAGCCCTAGGCAGTCGTTCAAACTGCGCTCGTCACTACGCAAACTTACTGCATGCAGCGGTTCCTACGCTCCTATTGTTGGCTAGTAACGACAGCGTAAGTTACCTTGAATGTTTTTAGTGCATGTGCGCGAAAAATTATTCAATCGTATTATTCAATAATTGGTTGTTGCGTATCGTAAGCTAACAATATAACAAAAGAATAATGGTAGTACATGTAGGGAATTAATGTGTATTTCTATGCAAATTAGGGAAGGTAATTTTTATGCTAATATAATAAACACACATAAAACTTTATGTATATAGTATTCACAACTTTTTTCATTGGTTTAGTGTTTATTTTTTAATACCTATCATATAAAATAGTATGATTAAATTACAGGGATAAGAGATAAGGAGTATCTGTGGTAATCCTAATAACAAACAGTGTCAATAGAAATTCTTTGATATCAGAGTTAGTATATGCATGATTATTTTTAAGTAACTACTATCATAAGGCATAACATAAATGTCAATAATGATGTAAACAACTTTTTAATTGAACATTTCTGTAACTTAACTAATAAATCTGAAAGTGTCCCTCACTGTGTGTTACCTCATAATCATCTAACTCATGGTTTCTTATTCAAATGTAGGTATTTGGCCTAAAACATGAAAAATATGCATAAAAAGTGCTATACTCAGTGGTATCCCCAATGATAAAAACCATTATTAAATGATACCACAAAAGTAGTACAAATGTTTATTAAAAAAGATATTACTGTCTAATCTAATCTCATATTTAATTCCCATGGGAATCCAATTAGTCTCTTTCCAATAGATTTATTGCCGTTATATCAAACCAAATATTTTTGTTCCTATTTATTTTTATTCAAATTCAAGAGGAGGAGGTTATTAATTTGAAAGGATTTTTTTTGTTATATACAAAGTGGTGATGACAATACGACAATAAATGAAAACACGGACAGTACTAGTTCATAAGAATAATCCTAAACGGTAAAAAAACCGTAGCATCAAAAATAAAAATTTCAAACAAACTAAATCGCATAAAATTGGAAACGCAGGAGAACACCATTTGTAAAATATCGTGTCACTGACCTGCGATAAGAACGGCAACAGCTGAGCTCAGCTTTTACAAATGGTGTTCTCCTGCGTTTCCAATTTTATGCAATTTAGTTTGTTTGAAATTTTATTTTTTTTATTTTTGATGCTTGTCGTATTGTCATCACCACTTTGTATATATTATTTTTGTTATAGATATCCCCGGCAATAGTCTAATAAGCCGACAAATGACAATTGATTTAAAAAAATCTTATAGTCATTAACAAGGTCTACTGCAGAGGGGCCCACATAATTTTCACAGAAGTTTTATTTTTGCATTTATGTGTTATCAGTTATTTATTTTATGTTTTTCATTGACTAAGAAGTTCATAAGATATTATATTACAATTTACAGGCGGAAATACGGTTGGTAGGCGACGAAGCATTGAACAGAGCTGTTGTCGGAGGATTCGCCTTTCACTCACATAAGACCAGTATTGTGCTGCAGAATCAAATTGATTACACAAGGAATGCAAGGTAATTAAGTCAATTTAATGCAAAATGAGTCTTAATACAATTGGTTAGGAGGTATTTTGCAATAGTTTTCAGGGTGTTTGTTTGATGGACAACAACTAGCAACAAAATTGTATATGTTTTTAACGTAATAATGGAGATGTCGAGAGTGTTATGGATTTTTACAGGCCACAAGCTCATATGACACACACAGTTGTTTGATTTACAAATTCCAAGACAGTGAATTTTATGTTTATCTACTAGCTGTTCCCGGCATGCGTTGCTATGCAATTTTTTCTACCTAGCACCTGCCTACTACCTACCTACTACCTACCTACTACCTACCTACTACCTACCTACTACCTACCTACTACCTACCTACTACCTACCTACTACCTACCTACTACCTACCTACTACCTACCTACTACCTACCTACTACCTACCTACTACCTACCTACTACCTACCTACTACCTACCTACTACCTACCTACTACCTACCTACTACCTACCTACTACCTACCTACTACCTACCTACTACCTACCTACTACCTACCTACTACCTACCTACTACCTACCTACTACCTACCTACTACCTACCTACTACCTACCTACTACCTACCTACTACCTACCTACTACCTACCTACTACCTACCTACTACCTACCTACTACCTACCTACTACCTACCTACTACCTACCTACTACCTACCTACTACCTACCACCACTTAGGGGTATTAAAAATAGATAGTAGCCGATTCTCAGACCTACTGAATATGCATATAAAATTTCATAAAAATCGGTCTAGCCGTTTCGGAGGAGTATGGTAACTAACATTGTGCCACGAGAATTTTATGTATAAGATATTAATGATATTATGTTATAATGCATTTTCGTATTCAGCTAAATCCGGTAAGATTGGAAGCCGACCCCAACTTAGTTGGGAAAAGGTTCTGCCTAGTTTGGGATCAAATGGCCGTGTGAGTGGTCCCAAAATAATGTATTTTGCTTATGACTCCACGATAGGGATCAAAATCGCATTAGATGTAAGAATAAAACCAAAGTGAATTACTTTTTTATATTCATTCCCATTTATCAATCTCTTCCAGATGGATCCGAGCGGCCTTATCCCGTATCTGTCTGGGCGAGTGCTGGCTGCGGCCCGGCGTCGGCAAGATCCGCACTCAGGCGCAGACGCTCTTCCCCAAGCTCAGCCAGATAGTGCGGCAGACTGCTGAAATACAGCTGGTCGTAGAGGCCCTGGAGACCAACCTGCCCAGGATACTCACTGCCTTAGCCGAGTATACTACGGATGAGGAGATTTCTGGTACGTTAAGATATTCCCCAAGATAAATTCATGAGAATTAGATCACTTATGTGAAAATTATAATTTATTTTATTTGCAAAGTTTTCACACTACAGCTCCATAAGTTGTTTTAAATTATGCCAATATATAATGACACTTTCCCATTTGGGTCTCACCAAGTAATATAAAGATCCAAAAGTAATATAAAGAAGACCAAAAGACACAAGTTCCTAAACAGATCTAAAGATTAGGGGAAGTAGTTATATATTTACTGAATTGATAAAAAACTGTTAGTTTTTGACCTACCTGAATACTACCATTATCTATACTTATAATAAATCTGTAGAAGTGAAAATTCTGTACATTGAAAATATCAAAAAAATAAATGGCGGGGGTGTTACTAGACCGACACCGAAACCAAAAGTGTGAAAAAAATATTTTTTGTCTGTCTGTCTGTCTGTTTGTTCAGGTATCACGCAAAAACTACCGGTTCGATTACGATGAAACTTGGTATAATTATTCTTTATTATCCTGGGCACCACACTGGGTAGTTTTTATCCCGGAAAAGTATAAACAATAATAAACAAAAATAATAAAACATAGCCATTAACCCAATCTTTATATATTGTATTCCAGAGCTATCAAAAGCCTTACTAACCCACGTGGAGACCTCAGACCCGGCCGTGCGGCGCGGCATAGCGTCGTGTGTCGCGCATCTGTGTGAGCATAGGGAACCGCTGCTCACTAATATATTGTCCACCGTTTTTGGTGAGTAATCTTAACATAACATAGCAAATAATAAGTTAAATAAGTTACTAAAAAACATAAGCACATACTTTGTAAATTTATTACCGTTTTTGGTAACTTTTCGAAAATGAGTTTTAATTTTCCTTCATTTCGGCTTGTATAATTATAGTATACTAGCTGTACCCAGCATGCGTTGTAATGCAATTTTTTCTACCTAGCACCTGCCTACTACCTACCTACTGCCACTTAGGGGTGTGAAAAATAGATAGTAGCCGATTCTCAGACATATTGAATATGCATATAAAATTTCATAAAAATCGGTCAAGCCGTTTCGGAGGAGTATGGTAACTAACATTGTGACACGAGAATTTTATATATAAGATTAATTTTCTTCTACAATTCTGCCCGCGTGAAGTAAGCGTAGTTTAAGCTTAATTATTACCAAATTTCAACAAAAAAAAATTTTTGGTGCCTAAACCATAATGAAAAAGTCACAGTTATTGGGATTTAAAATATCAGTATAGGATGCTCTGGCAATCTGTAGAATAAAAAAAGACAATAATTTATTTACTTACAAAAAACCTATTTTATCGCATTTCACTTGAACTTTTAATGATATAATTTAAATATCTTTACAGAAAAGCTATGGCCGCCGACACAAGACTCGACGGTGGTGATGGGATGGTTTTGTGTTATAAAAGCCATCTTCCAAGTCAACGACATTACGAAGTTCGCAGAAAACGATCTGTTTGGCGTCCAAGATTATTTAGAGGTTTGTTAAACTATTGTTTTTTTCATGTCTGATAAAGAAGCACACATGCAAGATAAGTGTACCTAACGGATCTAACCTCGAAAACCAGCGTTAGAATCGATTTAGACTGATCTTTATATTTAAATTATAACATTACAAATTAATTTATCCTTACTTCCTTACTTTACTAATATTAATAAATGTGATAGTTTGTATGGATGTTTGTTAGTCTTTCACGCAAAAACTACTTAATGAATTTTAATGAAAATTTGCAATAATGTAGGTTAAATATCAGAATAACACATAAGCTATAATTTGTAAAGATAGTGTATGACTTGTACAAATTAAAGCATATTTACGCGGGTGAAACCGCGAGGCACAGCTAGTAATTTAAAATTTATTTATTTTTTATTGATGATTTCCTTCCAGTTATACCACATATGTATCCACTACATCGAGCAAACAAAGGAGCACAACGTTCAGAATGCTATCATGGAGTGTTTCACAGTGATACTGTCGTTAGCGTCCGGACAGTATAAGACGGCGTTGTTAGATCGACACCCGAGACATGTCAGTCTAGATAATACGCAGAATAAGAAGGGGCATAGGAGGAATATCAGTGAGTATTAACCTTTGATTATATAATGTCTAGATGGACTGTCAAGTGCGCGCAGACCCGTCAAAAAATTACAACCAAATTTGGTTGTTATGTAATTTCCCGCAATTCCCGCCAACCAGTACAGATCGTGCCGCTTTCGTGTCACTACGTTTTACGCGCTCTAAGGAATAACCACATAACAGCGATAAGATGACAGTATGTGCTTTTAAAGTGTGCCGGAATTATAAAGGAAGGCTAAAAAATACCAAACACATCACCTATCACCGTAGACAAGACATCAAGAAACTTCATATTTATTTTAGTTTTTTTTACGATTACCAAATTGCGCCATATTTTATCAGTGTTGCCAGTTTCTGTTTCTTATTCTCCCATTTTTTTGGGTAAATTTTTTGGTTTATCATTACGTTTATAAAATTTCGTTGATTTACTTCGAACGATCGCCTGTAATTAAAACTCATTCCTAATTAACGAGATGTGATCTTTCATTTCAAATTTCAAAATCCTAACTGCTCAAAATATTGTATTAACTTAGTTGATTTAATACTCCATTCAAACACACAAATCTAGTATTTTTTTTAATTATTAAAAAAAAAAACTACTTAATAAAAATACACCTAAACTGAATAATACCACATCTACACTAATATTATAAAGAGGAAAACTTTGTTTGTTTGTAATGAATAGGCTCAAAAACTACTGGACCGATTTTAAAAATTCTTTCACCATTCGAAAGCTACATTATCCACGAGTAACATAGGCTAAATTTTATTTTGGAAAAATCCAAAATAAATCCAATGGTCCACGCGGGCGGAGCCGCGGGCGACCGCTAGTAAGTACATAAAACTATTTTTTTTTTATTATTATAAATTAGTCTTTATTGAATGTGATTTATGGGAGAATTTGTAATAGCTGGTAACACACACTTGAAATTGTTGCCTCGTTTTTTTTTTTATGATTGTAGGGCGACGCTCCATCTAGACATTATATAATCAAAGGTATTAACCTAGATTTTTAGTAAAAGAATAAATTGCGAATATAATAAACAAACATCGCAGGGTTTGTTTTAGGGAACATTCATCTTAGTTATGTTTTTAAGTGAGTAAGAGAACTATCGTTATTGAAATTATGGTACTTCAGACTTTAAATATGGATTATGGAGTTTCTTGCCGGTTCTTCTCCATTGGAATGACATTTTGGAACCTAGAGTCAGTAATTTAACGTTTTAAAAAAGCTTAAAAAGGCCTACTTGAAATAAAAATATTTTGATTTTGAAAAATACCGCTTTAATTAGGTGAAAAGCTATTTAAGTATTTATGTGCATGAAAGTCTATCGATGGTAATGTAGTAATACAAACATAGGAATAATAGTGAGAAAACTATCCATTAAAAAATACACATTATTTAGGTATAACTTGTGTAGCATAAAATACCTTTTTAAATAAAAATATAAGGGAAAGTAGCGAAACTCAGTGATGTGCGATGCCTTTAACTCGGAAATCATAAGAAATTATCCTTTCTTATATTTTTTGTTTAATAAGTACAATGTAATAATAATATATTTATTTATTATCCAGGTACGTCAAGTATAATATCATCTCGCTACGCTGGCAGTCCGCAGTCGGAAGCGAGAGACCCGCTCGAGCTGTCGTTCTCCGGCGCGCTGCAGCTCGGCAGCTTGCTGCAGTTCAATACGCCTAGCTTGAGTGTCGAGGATCTTACTATACAGGTGATGTAAAGCTTATAATATGCATTTATAAGACAAATATGCCAGAAGGACATTAATTTCAGTCTGTTAAAAAAATAACTTTCAAGTAGATGATTCAACAATATTAGACACTTATTTTATTTTTTTACGTATTCAAAAACCTACGACGATGAATAAATTTATATAGACGTCATAATTCTGTACATTTTGTGCAAAAGCATTGACATGTATTGGCAGCGTCCATTAGCCCCCAGTGCTGGACTTTGTCTCTTATTTTGAAAATTAATATAACTAAAAACATAAAACAAATGTAGCTTAATAAATATTATATCCCGAGCCTTTTTCCCAACTATGTTGGGGTCGGCTACCAGTCTTTTTTGGATTCAGCTGAATACCGTATTTTACATGAAGCGACTGCCTATCTGACCTCCACAACCCATTTTACTGGGAAATACAGTATCCCATGGTAAGACTGGTTGTCAGAATTGACTTAACGACTGCCAAAGATCTTTGTATGACAGCCGGGACCTACTGTTTAACGTGCTCTCCGAAACACGGAGGGGTCTCGGTATGTTATAAATGGTCACCCATCCACGGACCAACCGCAGCGAGTGCGGCTTAACCTGTATTATCGGTTAAACCGTACGGCTTACACTTAGCCACGAGCCCCTCAATGTAGCTTAATAAATATGTTTTATATTATATAAGCCCTGTTTTTTTTGGCGATTTCTGGCCATTGGTGCCTAAAGAGAAAGAGATTATAACAGAAATCTAACAGTATACAGTACAATAGTAATATTACTTACTTTCGTGCCCACAGACTCCAGATTCACCAGTAAGTGAAGCAGAAATAGAGATACCGAACTCTGAGCAATTATCTAAAGACCTCTCAGAGAAGTTGCAAGAGATCGAAGAAATAGAACATAAGGAGACTGATCAAGTTGATACTGTACAAGCAGTCCCTGGAAGTGGGGTGAAGGTTAGTGTTATTGGATATTGAGCTTTATTGTTTAAGTATAAGGTTGAAATTCGTATGTATCTGAATGTGGGTAAAGATTAGTGGTATGGGATCTTGTGCTTTAGCGTTATTTTTATTTTTATTAGGGAAACAAAGAGATACTATATAAAAACAATTACAATCACATAACCAACACATGTGATAAGGTTTAAGTTTGTGTGTGTGTAAGTTACTAGTTATAAGCTACCCGTGAATGTGGAGTAGAAGTTAATGTTATGGATATTGTGCTTTACTGTTTAAAACATATAGTTTAAATTTGTGTAAACATACACGACCTTTCGTTTCAACGTTAACGTGGTATTTCCAAGTATCATGGTCATTCAAAATTGAGTTTTAACCTGTGTTGATATGGTTGGAATTAATGTGTTTTATTAATTTATATTCTCTTTACTAAGAGTTAGTCGACATATGTATTTAATACTCTATTTATAATGTAATTTCAGGTAAATATTGGGGCGTCAACGGATGACGATATTCCGCTCAAATACTGCGCAAGATTGCTAACATTCAAGTTTCTATTGACTGGAAATAAAGGAGGTGTTATACCAGATAGGTAAGTAATTTATTCAAATCCTTATTAATCCTTAGGGTATCGTAAAGACAAACAAAAAATAAAACATCCACACATAAACATTATTTAAATTTATTTATGTATGCAAGTTGCATATAGGCGTCCTTTATGGAATTAGATATTTTCTCCCAATCGAAATATTTGCGTCAATATAATGCGGTAAAAGTACCTATAGTTTGCCTTGTGATTGTAATATAAAATTTATTTCTAGGTGCATAAGAGTGTCATTAAAATCGTCAGCGTTAAACTGTCTGACGGAAGTTGTACGCTTGTATCCTCAAGCGATGACATTGTTTTTGGACAAAGATGCTGATGCGAAACAACACAATACTTCTGGTAAGTAACTTATATAATTACTAGCTGTACCCGGCATGCGTTGCAATGCATTTTTTTTCTACCTCGCACCTGTCTACTACCTACCTACTACCTACCTGCCTACTACCTACCTACTACCACTTAGGGGTATGAAAAATAGATAGTAGCCGATTCTCAGACCTACTGAATATGCATATAAAATTTCATAAAAATTGGTCAAGCCGTTTCGGAGGAGTATGGTAACTAACATTGTGACACGAGAATTTTATATATAAGATTTATTAAAGGAAATATGTGGTTTATTTATTTATTAATAAAAGTACAGGAGCCACATCACATACATTTAACATTAAAGTTTAAAATTTACAATTAAAGTAGTCTGATGCACGTGACAATAATGATTTTGTGTAATGTCCCTTCTCCGATAAGCTGTATTTTATTACTAGCATTTTCTTTTTAGCCCGCGTCTCTGCCCGTATAGACGTTGGTTATTTATCGCGTTAAAAAATTGCCTTTATTTCTTTAATTTCAAGTTTACTCCATAATAACTTTCACAATTGATTTATAGTTTACTAGCTGTACCCGGCATGCGTACTACCACTTAGGGGTATGAAAAATAGATAGTAGCCGATTCTCAGACCTAATGAATATGCATATAAAATTTCATAAAAATTTGTCAAGCCGTTTCAGAGGAGTATGGTAACTAACATTGTGACATGAGAATTTTATATATAAGATAATAATGTGATGAATAAGAGAATAGCTTATTGTAACATACCAAATACATATTATCATTATGTCTTTATATAATATACCAGAATTTTTCCAGTAATTTCTAATATACCTTTCAGGTTCATCAGAAAACACAGATTCAAACCAAGACCACATAAACGACTTTATACTCGAAAGAAACGTTTGCTACCAAGACTCCCTAACCGACTCCTTAAGCCAAGACCTTCTAAACCGAAGCATAGACAGCCAACTTACAACATCCCACCAAATATCTAAAAAGGACAGCAAATCCGAAAAATCTGAAAGCACAGAACAAAAAAGCTCAAAAGACGTCCAGAGTAATATATTAGATAGCAAAATATTCCCCAAAAATGATTTAGGGGCCAGCGCTACTACTGATAGTACGAACGCAAATATGACGAACAGTAATTTCACAATGAATTCTAATATGACAACAAGTAATGACCCCCTATCTACTGGGTACCCAATGTCAAGTAGCGGAGACGTTTTATCCTCAAGCATAGACTTAGACATGAAATTCGATCACTTCGGTGAATCTACAACAAATCTAGACCACCTAGACGCTTTAAAAGATTTCGAGAAAAAAGAAGAAAAAGCTAAGAGACCGCTTAAAAGAACAGATGAAGTGAGAACGAATGTTGTAGAAGTTGTTAGTCAGAATTCAGAAGATGAGGTCAAAAATTTGGATAGTTTGGAGAATTTTGAGTTTCAACATTTAAGTGATGTTTTTGGTTTGTTAGAGAATCACAGTGATCCGCAAATAAGGGGGCTGGTTAGAGTCTGTATTGGTAGTTATCTAGTTTCGGCGTTGGATCTGTCGCATGGTGATTATAATCGATGGAGAAGTTATAGTACGCTGGCTAAGGATGTGTCGGAATTTATCAGTATGGATAAGCTGATTAACATTGTTTTGAAGGTAAGTGGTATTTTAAGAGTACGAAATTTCTTAAAGAATAACGCTTTATTTTGCTGTTGATTTTTATAAAATATTCACAAGATTTATACCGTTTTTCAAGTTTAACTAACTTTTAAGTACTTACTTAGATTATATTTAAATTTATTGTAGCATGTGTTAAGTTGTGAGTTTATGGCACGATCAATCACGAGCTTGTTTAAAAATATTATATGTGTATAAGATTTTTTCTATATCTGAGCTTTTCAGCTCAAAAGAATGGTCATGTTCATTTAGCTAAAAAAGTTATCGTCGTTCTTTCTTTTTCATGTTGGCCGTTATAAATAGCTTAATTATATAATAAAAATTAAACTTGTCTAATTATAAAAAAAACCTTCTATTATAATTATTTATGCATTGAGCCGTATTAAATTGCTGAATATATAAACCATTTGACTAGGCCATAAAAATAATTCTTGCGGTAGAAAAACCTAGTTTACACTAATCTATTTCTCTTCCAGGGTCTCTCAGACGAAATCCACTCCACAGTGAACCACACGCTCTCATCCCTCACCTCTCTATCCACCGCGCTATGTAACAGTTCTCACTGGGCGCTGTTCATTGACGTGTTGAACGCTCTAGTCAACGTAGAGGCCAACAACTATTGGCTGTGCAGAGTTAACCTGTGTAAGCTGTATGAGAAACTGCCGTATCAGAAGTAAGTTGTTTCTTATATTGTTACTTCTTTGGTTAAGTCTTCTTAAAATAGGTTAGCAATTCCATGACTGTTTTTAATATACGAAATTTAAACACCATAATTTGCACATAACAGATGATGTATCTTCCCTTAATATTTTATATTAATTATACAACAGTTTCTTAAACATGTATGTTTTATTTCTTAGTTTGTTTTTATATATGTATGTTTATCAAAGCATATCTCCGAAACAATATTCGGATCAGACCATCTTTTATTAAAATAGGTATTAGTCACCTTAGGTAAAAAACGAAGACATGTTATAGAGTCGGTTCAGTTTTGTCTAAGATCTTATTTATATGTCATTTTCAGGTTATTCATGTTGTATCCCAAATACTATGTAAAAAGTAAATTGATAATGGATACCTTAGTAAGATTGTTAGCTGATCAAGATCAAAAAGTAAGGAATGCTGCTGCCCAAGCTATTGCTAAGTAAGTTACCTCATTATTGTTAAATATGAAGTTAAGTATTTAAAGTGTGCCTTGGTGGAATGTGTTATTACAAATACAAGCTTTATTGTAAGTTAATCGACTCAACGTCGGTATACAGTTTATGGATATTTGCAGTTCCCACAATTTTTTACTTTCTTTTCTGTTTGAAAATTATTTATATGTTACTTTGACTTTGAAATGATATATTTATAAACTAGTTAACTTGATTTTCGTTCTTTTATTGTCACCACGGACATTCCCCGATACGGAGATGACTAAAAAAAAACATTTTGATTTGTTAATGTATTCTAGTTTATTTCTTACACTAATAACTAATTTCCCTCCACAGCATAATCCAAACAATCCACCCACCGAAAAACAAATCACCGACCACCATCATCTCTGAAATAGCCAAGGAGAGGAGCAAACCATTCACTTTCGACCACAACGGCCTAGCTTTAGACCTAGTTCGCGACATATACTTCTATAGCGATATACCGCGGCAGTTGAAGGAAGGGGAAGAGTTGAGTTGCTGCAGTAGCTTGAGAATGACTGTTGGAAATCTTATGGGGAGATTGATGTCGTCGAATTGTAAATTTTATTCGGTGAGTGGTTTTAAATAATGGTTTTTGAGGTTTATAATGTAAGACAAAAATACTTTTTAAATGAATTATATCACGGCTTGTTAATATTTTAGTTCCCGACGATTTGACGACTTTGCAGATGACATGGTCGCGAAATCACCGATAGAATCCGTTTAAAAAGTACCTTTATTGCAAGTGGTTATAGTTAAATTTTTTATCAATTAAGACATGCCTGGAATCTGGATATAAAATATGTTATGAGAGTGGGAAAGAAAAGAATGATAAATTAAAATGATTTAACCTTACTTTATGACTTGCAAAAATATGTTAATCGATGATTTAATAAATCATCACAAAAACTTTAACTGGCCTTTAAGTGTCAGTAACATGAAAATGTTGTCTCTTACACTTTAAGGTATAATAATATTCTATAATTTTCCGGGACAACTCACACACGGTTATCTGATCCCAAGCTAAGCAGAGCTTGTGTTATGGTAACCAGACAACTGATAAACATACTTATATATTTCTAAATACATACATATTATAGATAAATTACACCCAGACACAGAACAAATGATCGTGCTCATCACACAAAGATTTGTCCTGAGTGTGAATCGAACCCACGACCTGCGGTATAGCAGTCAGGGTCACTAACCACTAGACCAACAGGCCTGTCATGTCATGTCAGGTATATTTGAAGTGTCATTTAAATATTCGGGTGTTATAACTAATAAGTTAATCCATATTTGACATCTCACCTTTTCCTTTCAGCAAGGTCTTCTCGAAGCCTTACAAGCGGTCTGCAGGAAATGGTCGCCATGGAAACATATGGAGGCGTACTCTGACCAAGGCATACTGAGTTACTGTCTCGACAGCTTGGACTATTGTAACGGTACTGTTGTAGCGAGGACTGTGTTGTTGGAGCTGTGTTCCTTGATATATCCTGGTAAGCAAACATAAGCAAGATATATGGGAAAGTCCTTCTTATTTTTCTTCATTCTTTATGTAAATAGGAGGAGAAATAACTAATTTCAAACAATAATAAGAAATACATATCTTATAAAAAAATCAGAATGAACAATATTTTGAAGTATTTTAATGATATTCAATAACTTTTTCGGGAAAGGATTAGTTTGCCTTTAGAACAAATTTTAATGATAAATAATCTTTTATATTACAGGCTTTTAGTGCCAATAACACAACAACTGCAATACTGTGTTTTGACCATCTATTTTTAACCGTTTCATATTATTTTCAGTTGAAATCCACAACATAATGCGCCACAAAACAGCAAACAGAGAAATCTTTGAACGCGACACACAAAATATAAAAGACAAATGGCAACACTTAGACTGCGAGAGGGTTGCCAACCTAGCAGAGAAATTCTTACAAGTGACGCTTAAAATGTTGAATGTGTTGGTCCACTTGATAGAGGAAGTTAATCCTAATGTACATTTGAATAAGGGTGGTATTGCTTTACCTGGGAGTCCGGTTAGGAGGAAAACTCAAGGTAAAGATTTGTTAAATGATATTTGCATGTATGTTATAGTTTTTGGCTTACCTATTTTTAAGCAAATTTAAGACGTTGTAGATAAACACCTGCTTTAAATTAACTTGATGCTTTATATATATATATTTTAATAGAATGGGTATATCTTGGTTTTTTAAACTCTCTTTATTTATAATAGAGCACGTTTATTTTGGCCACTTACTGCGTTCTTTCACGATCAATCACACTGAATATCAGCCCTAAATATTATATAAAACATAAATAAATAATACTCTGTGTATCAGTGGCTAATATTAATAGCCGCCACAAAGGTATCGAAACCTCGGGAGTATAAATTAAATCATAAACTGCGATATATCATTTCCAAAATATTTATTTATATTCCTTTGGCTGTGTTTATACTATAGTATCAAACTTACATATCTTTATTGACTCCCCTATATGTGTATTATGATTCCTATTTACATTTTTCATATATAGATTCAATGCCACGCCGAGCCAGCAATCCTTCCGAAGTGGAGGAGAAAGTCTTACTCCGCAAGAAGCCGTCAACGCCCGCGTCCAGTCTTAAAGCCAACTTCGCGGGACATTTCTTTAACGAACCTTTCTATATGAGGTTCTACGAGACTTTGAGGGCTACTTATTCTAATCATAAGGTATGTGCTCATGTTGTTAATTTATATAGGCTTATGTGTTATACAGGATGTTACCAAAAGGGTATATCTATCCAAAAGGGGTGAAGAGTACATCTGGTATAGAGTCAGTTTACAAAATTTCAGATCAAAATGATTAATTGAATATATTTTCTTACCAATTATTTGACTTAAAAAATTATAATTAACGTGTCCGTTACTGCTAGGTAACTGCAAGTAACTGCATGGGTCAATATCTTATTACGACACATGCTAAATCAAGCAAAACCACTTCAGTGGTGTGGTCATTATTTTTGGTGACAATTAGTTTTAAATTTCTTGAAGGAATTTCTATCAAATAATATCAATGACAAGTAGGTATGTATGGTAATATCATCTTTATAACTTTCCATATCTCCTTACAGATAAACCTCGACCCAAAAAGCAGTATATTCCACACATTCCTATCAACAGTTCTAAACGCCCTCTCCATACAATTAGAATTAGCTACGGAAAGAGAAACAGGTATCGTCACCGAAGAGATCCTGTACTACCTCAAAGTAATAATGCCACTATGTCCTGACGTCACTGTATACTGCATAACACAGTTACTCAAATGTCTATTCGGAACAAATATGGTGAACCAGTATTCCGATTTCATGAGTATTTTGGATAAAAAAGATGTAAACTCAAAATCAAGTTTCTACCAAGATGTGATGATGGTTAACTCTTTAAGTGTACCTCAAGAAGAGTCTAGAAGGAGTAGTGTTTGTTCTAACGCTAGTCAGAAGTTGTCGTTAGATAGTAAGAACCCGAGAATGGTGGCTGAAAGGCAGTTGTTGATGACGATGGAGAACTTTGCTAAGAATAAGTCGGATAGGAAGTGGAGCACGAATAAGAGAGAGTTGGAGAGGTATATTCGGTTGTTTGAGCCGGTTGTTATACAGGCTTTGAAGGTTAGTATTTTTTATGGACTTAGTATTTCTTTATTATAAGTTAAAGACATTATTTTAAATAACAGATTGAGTAATAATATGACCCTTGGTCTAATGTGAAATTGGCAATTATTACATTCAGAATTCTTTATAAAGTTTATAAAGATTATTGGCTGCCTTTAAATCATTAAATAAAAAACTTATTTTGCTTTGTAATTAAATAAGCAAATAATATTTAAAAGCATTATTGTTTTGCCACACATCAGTAGTACGTAACTCTTCGACATTTAAGAAACTTCGATATTGTATATAAAGTTCACTTGGCTAGTTTTAGTTATTATTGACATAATGTCTCAATTGTAAAAGGTCATTAACATTAAATGACACTAAAAATAGTTCAATATTAAAAGTTATTCAAGCCTCTATAAGAAGCAAATAAATCCTATAATCCTTTAATCAAAACACGAAGCAAATTTTGCAGTCCGTATGCAAAACGAATCGTGTCTTGAATATAGGAACTGACTGATAATATGAAACTACAAACATGTATTTTGTTACAGAGCTACACAATGCAGAACGACATCCCACTACAGTGCCAAGTGCTGTCCCTACTCAACCAGCTTCTAACACTGAGAGTTAACTACTGCATGCTGGATAGCGACCAGATATTCATAGGGTTTCTTATGAAGCAACTGGATTTGGTTGAGCAGCATGAGATACCGTAAGTTTGTATGAATTTACTTTACTTTCCGACTGTTATAGTGCTAATAATATGTTGCAAAAACAAGATTATTGCAAGGCATTTGAGGGGAAAACTTGCTAAATAGTATGTTCAATATTTTATTTGATTTTGATAGATAATTTTCTAAGCTATAAGAAGAAAATCTGTTCAGGCGTTTTATCAACTTTTTTGATATGTGTCGATGAATATATCAGTGATAAAAAAGTTTGTTTTTTTTTCACATCTACAGATGCAAATAAGTCTATTTGGCTTATAAATGTTATTACTTAACCAAAATATTTCTTTAATAATGTTTTGTGTTTATTTCAGCAACTGTTGTGATTTGGTCAACAGTATACTAATGTTCTTGGTCCAACTATCTTCATCTAAACATCATACAAAACAAATTATAGAGATACCCAAGGTAATACTTCACCAAATACTTTGTTGTAATATGTGAAGATTTAAAATAAATAAATAAATAAATAAATGTTTGTGTCAAATACATAATAAATACCTACAATGCCAAACAAAATATAAACTAAAACTAAAATAATACAAAAACGAAAATTTATAACTTTGTTGTTCATTGTAAAGAAGAATCCATATGATTCTTTAGATTTTTATTCTTGAAAATTAGAGTGGATTATTTTATCTATTTTAGCTTATCCAATTATGCGATGGATTGATGGCGTCTGGAGCACACGCAGAATGTATCGCTGGATTGGAGCCAGTTGCTGTCAAAGTGTTCAGTAATATGGGAGGTATGTACATGTGTATAGTTTTGTTACGAAAATGAACCCTGTTGATTTGTAATAAGAGCGTTGGTCATGCCAAAGTGTTATATAGTAGGTTCTTCTCCATATAAATATCAATGTAATACCACGCTACTATTTAACGTTTATTAATACTTGAAACAATATAATTTTTGATTGGATTTGTTTCCAAAATTAAAAAATAAATATTAATATCTCGATTAATCTATTTTGCCCTGATGATGTTACTATAAAAAAATATTAAATTTATCATCTAAATTAAACTTTTTAGGCACAAGTGTGCTTGGCAGAGCCCAACAGCAGGAAGCGCAAGCGACTAGAGAGGTGCTGTTTTATATGCTACAGAAAACTATGCATCAACCTAAGGTGAGAAAACATACAATACATGGTCATGCAGGCCAAGTCATTGACATGTATTTAACTCGATAAGGTCATTTAACGCTGCTCAGTCTGTTGTCTGTGCTTCAAACTATTTATATAATAATGTATAGGATTGTCGTCCAAACGGCTAACTACTTTTTCTGCTGATTTTTCTTTCCCTAAAAGGTTTTCGTACCTATTTTGATTATTGGAAAATAAACGTTCCGTTCGCGCGCGGCGCGTAGTTGGCACGCGTATGGCTCGCGAATAGTTTGCGAACAGCGCGCGAACTTGGAATGCATGCGAACTGTTTGTGCGCGTGCATATATAGATAGTAACATCACCAAATCATAGTTTTGGATTAGTCTCTTTTAAATCTTTCCTAATAATAAATATTTTTTTATTTTTTCCCCAGGTTCTAGACCTAGTATCATGCGTCCTCTCCCTATCCCAAGAACACCCAGAAAGCTACTACCGTTGGTCGGAGTTGGCCAGCGATACTCTCCTCAACGTGGTGTCGCAGCGCTCCATAGAGCTGGACAGCCACAGAGCGCTCGGCTCGCTGGAGACGCTGCTGGATACCGTGTACAAGGACGTGTTGCTGGAGCAGAGCCGGGTCGAGCTGCTGCTCAAGATACTGTTCAAGGCACCTCCCCTTCAGGTTAGTATATAGGTTAAGTTAAAGCTACTACCGTCGGTCGGGGCTGGCCAGCGACATCACATCTCATAGTAACACTGGTTGTCAGAATTCACGTAACGACTGCCAAAGATCAACTTATGACATTCAGGATGGCTTAACGTGCTTTCCGAGTCACGGACGTGTCTCGGTATGTTGTAAATGTGATGATCGAATCGATGATCGATCGAACCGTACGGCCACGGGCACCTCTTATTATATTTTATAGAATAAGTGAGTCCTTGAAAAAGTCTTGTAAAAATACCAGTATACAGGGTGTTAAGAAACCCCTGTCCGACCCGAAAGGGTCATAGAGGGTTCACAATCACATGCCCAAATAAAATATCAAATTTGGAAAATTCATGACAGAAACAATAAAAATAACAAAAATAATAAACTACCATTTTTTGCCCCGAAATTCCCTAAATTTGAGAATAAAACAAAAACTACAACACCAATTTCGTCGGTATTTTTGGAGACTTTTGTTTGGTAATTAGGTATCATCTGTGACAACGCCGAAACTCAACGCCGAAAAAAATTTATGTTATAATTTTTTTTTCTTTTTTTTCCATTCTTTTTCCACATTTTTGTAATCAGATATCGATACCTAACAACACCTTAACGGATCGGACAGGGGTTTCTTAACACCCTGTATAGTACCAATATGTACATTAGAACAGATATCGCTATGTAATTGTTTTTAATAAAATAATGTATTTTTTGTTTCAGGCAACAACACCTTTAAAACTTAAACTAAGATACCTCTCAATCATAATGGTGCTACTCCGAAAAATACTCGTGTTAATACCAGAAAGCGAAATTCTCTTAACAATAAACTATTTAAAATCAACCTGCATATCACCACAATCCATCTTCTTCAACGTTAAAACCGACGTCGATCCACTAAACGTTCAGAATGTCAATGAAAATTGCGCGAATTTGTCGCCAGATGTCATTTTAGTTCGGTTCTTGTTTAAAACGTTGACGTATGCGATTATAGAAATGGATAATTGTTATGAGTGTGTCGAGAGTGAGCAGAATAAATTGCTGTATGCTGTTTGTGTTAATATTATTGTGCAGGTTAAGCATATGCTGCATTTGTCAGGTGAGTTTACTATACATATTTATGAAAATTATATTTGTACGCTATTTAACTTGAAGGTATAGGTAACCCTTAATTCTCCTATATGCTACCTACTGAAATTAATTTAGTGGGTACATTATTTAACCAACAAATAATTCGATTTCGAGTTCGATTAATAATAATCATCGTTTATTGCTGTTATTTTTATGTGTTATGAAAATGTGTACAGTGATAAGGGAATTGTATTCTTACCAAACTATAAAAGATATCTGTAGATGAATGATCCTGTACCAATCCTTTCTCTTGAGCGATTATTAAAATATTCCCGCCACGAACCTAAAATCAGTAAAAAAAATAATCAGGAATATAATCAGAAAATAAGAGAACAAAGTCAAAGAATTCTTTCAGTTATAGACTGTTTAGCCAAGAGGTCTACCTCCTTATTTTATTTTGCCTTATATTTGAATATGTTCTTGCTAAGTAACTTTTCTTGATAATATAACTTTTCCATTCATTCCAGACGGCTGCCTCTTCCCCCTAACATCAAAGACAGCACAAAGTCTCCTTCACAACGAGCAGAGTGGTCTAAACACCGGTCTATATAGCCCTGAAGAGAACATACCTCTTGATCTACTGAACCTAATATGTTTGAAGTCGGCGCATCGGATACCACTGCTTACTGTGCATTGGTCGCATTTGCTTATCAGGTAAAATACTACATAATCTTAATCGTAAATAAAATATTTTCTATTTTTGGTCATCTTCTGGTTTAATCAAGATAGTAATATTTATTAATGAGGATTCAAATTTAGTACAAAGTGCAGCGTGGTGCTGTTTATTCATATGTTTTCAATCGATTACTATATTTATTTGTTGAGTTGAGTAAAAACCAGCGTAACACAAATAAATTATTAACACAAAAGGTTATATTTTTGGATCTAAAAGTGGTTGAAATTCATGTACTGTAATGAATTTATGTACCTAAAAGTGTCTTCAGGAAGTTCGCACAATATGTGAGCATTCTGAATTCTTATACTAATAGGTTTTATACGTCAAAATATTCCTTATTTTCTAATGTTTTTAATACACACGGTATAAGTTTAGTATAAGAAGCATATTCAGAAGATCAGAAGATCAGAAGTGAAGTCTTTTATATACCAAACATTAATATTATTTAAAAACAATCTAACAATTTCTCCATCTATTACAGATTAAACTTCCTATCCCACAAATACTGGCAGAAGCTCGTCGGGTTCGCTCGCAACCTGCCGCTCAGTGTCGACAACGGTGACACACAGTTGTTGCGAGTTGATGTGTTGCAGATAGCCTGTGTTATGGCTTACTGCGAGTACTTTGTGAGTATTTGTTTATATTTATACCTCCTATTCCACAAATACTGGCAGAAGCTCGTCGGCTTCGCTCGCAACCTACCGCTCAGTGTCGACAACGGCGACACACAGTTGTTGCGAGTTGATGTGTTGCAAATAGCCTGTGTTATGGCTTACTGCGAGTACTTTGTGAGTATTTGTTTATATTTAAACTGAACTGACGGAGAATCTAGACGATGAGAAAGTTATCGTGCGGTACATTGTGGTATACGATCAATCACTTATGACGCCATAGCCGCGTATCCCCGCAATGTACCGCAACTCGCACGAATTTCTCGCATCATCTGAATCAGGCCTTAGTCGATAAATTACCTGAGACAAATCAGCTTTGGGTAGTCAGAAATGTTTTCGAATGACTATAATATGTATTTATATATTTTTTATTCTCTCTTACAGGTAGAAAACGGTCTAACCGAAGCGGCCCACCTAACATGGTTACTAGTCAACCGCGTACACATACTAGTCAGTCAGTACCGAGAGGATATCGTGCAGAGTTTAATAGCTAAGGTGCAGCAAACAGCTGGAGCCTCAGGACTACTGCTACAGGCCATCGCCGCTAGATGTCAGAGCTGCTTGAAGGTTTGTACCTTATTCATATGACAATAGAGTTCATATTAGCTTGTAGTGAGAGGATATACTACAGAGTTTAAGGTACTACAAAGATCACAGAATTATATAGGTGCTGTAAGTAGTATTTCTTAACAAATGTGTGGACCAAAAATGGTGCAACGGCCGATAGATATAGATTCACTTGTTTGTTGTTATTTATTTAGAAATATACATACAATCACTCTCTTTGCCTAAATACTCTACCTTTAATTATGGTTTATATTTTAAGGACGAGTTTGCCCTGAACACGTACAAGATACTATCGCTATGTCATGAGAACCAATCAGGAGCGCTCGTGTTTCTTATTTGTCGGATCATTGGGAAACTCGAACCGGCTATAGCTGTAAGGTAAGTTTGTTATTTTTATAGTTTTTGATATAGGTATATAGAGAAGAAGAGGCAAAAAATAAAATCTATTAAATTAAATGAGAGTGACCTAGAGAACTATGGAAAGACTCTGGGGTGGATTTTTCCCAAGAGTGGGACAGTTCAGGCTAACAAGAAAAAAAAGTTTCTTTATATGTTGTTTACATTATATAATAATAATTTTCAAAAGCATTAATGTTTTGAAATCTAAATCAGTCATCGGTCGTCCCCAAACAATTGATTATATTTGTGGCCACTCTTGATACATTATTCGGCGTTCTATTGATAAATTAAAAATTAAATAAACGATCTACGTTAAAAAAAATATATATGTCGGGATTACGTCTGCGTTTGCACACGTAGTTCATCCCGCAAAAAAATACTTTTGTCGATATCGTAATTTCTTGTTAATGCGGCAATTTTCGTTCTTTCAGATTCGCTAAATTAGCAG